>OX442340.1:14122500-15487500 GCA_949358125.1 Idaea dimidiata | reverse complement strand
GACTTTTTATGTGCCAAAAATTCTTAGAAATGAATGGAAAAATGAGATCAGAAACAGTAACAGCTCTAAACATTTGCAGAAATTGTCTTTATCCACACTACGGTAAACAATGTTATTCGCCGAAGAGGTGTCGTTTTTGCCAGCAATTTCACAACAGTTTGCTACACGAAACCTGTACAACGCAGCAGTTTTCGAACATGGGAAACGCGAATACGAGACCGAATACTTATCATAAAGATATGAATAATAAGCACAATGTGACTGCTGGTAACATTGCACATGTCGGAAAGGAATTGTCGGAAATTTTATTATCAACTGCATTATTGAATGTCAAAGCCGCCGACGGTACCTACATGACACTTCGTGCTCTAATTGATCAAGGTTCACAAATATCGCTGATCACTGAAAATGCAGCGCAGAGATTAGGGTTGAAACGTCAAGCATACAAGGGACTTATTTTTGGAATAGGAGAAAGAAGCAATATTTGTAAAGGAATGGCAACCATAGGTTGTCAATCAATTTGCTATGAATATTCATTCGATGTACAAGTACTTATACTAAACCACCTAATTAAAAACTTACCTAATACCTCATTTGACCAACCAACTTGGGAACATATTCAAAACATCCCTCTTGCCGATCCACAATTTTCTATCAGTCGTCCGATTGACATTATACTAGGTGCCGATATCTACGCAAGTATCATGTTAGAAGGTATACACAAAGGTCAGCCTCTCGCGCAACAAACACAACTTGGATGGATCTTATGTGGAAGTATATCGTCATTTCATTGCAATGTAGTCAGTATTGAGTTGGACAACATTCATAAATTTTGGGAATCAGAGGAAATCGGAGAACAATCAGATTTTAACGTAGATGAACAGAAATGCATTCAGTTATACAATGAAACAACGAAGAGACGAGACGACGGAAGATACGTAGTTAGGATGCCATTACATGAAAATTATAATCAACTGTTAGGATCATCAAAGGAAACCGCATTCGCTCAATATCGTAACTTAGAAAAAAAACTAATGAGAGAGCCAACCCTAGCGCAAGACTACAAAGAATTTATTACGGAGTATATATCGCTAGGCCATATGAAGTTACGAGATCAAGATTCAAATCAAATCGAATGCTTTCTACCACATCATGCTGTTCAACGTGCAGAAGCATTGACCACGAAACTACGTGTGGTATTCAACGCTTCTTCTAAGACCTCTACAGGCAAGAGTCTAAATGACGTAATGTACAAAGGTCCAAATTTTCAACAAGACTTACAAGCTCTAGTATTAAGATGGCGCCAATATCGGTTCGCCTATACAGCAGACGTAACCAAATTTTACAGACAGATATTTATCGCCGAAGATCAACAACCACTACAACAAATACTATGGAGAGACACACCAAAAGAGTCAATTAAACAGTATCAATTAACCACAGTCACCTACGGAACAAAAGCGGCTCAATACCTCGCCATGATGACATTAAAAAGATTAGCATCCGATGAGAGCGATAAGTACCCAGAAGCAGCACAAATAATACAGAATTCAATGTACACGGATGACCTTGTAAGTGGTGCACATAACACAGACACTGGAAAGAAAAGGATTCACGAAGTATGTCAGCTGATGAAATCGGGAGGATTTACTCTACGCAAGTGGTCGGCAAATACACACGAGTTGTTGGAAAATATCAAAAGAGAAGAAAATAGTCAAGAAAACATTTTTACATTTAAATCAGATGACTCAGGAAAAACATTAGGCATCATATGGAACTCAGGAACGGATAAATTATCATTCAAATGCAACATTTCATCGGAAACGCCCATTAAAATGACAAAAAGAAAACTACTAGCCGAAATTTCGAAAATATTTGACCCTTTGGGATGGCTAGCCCCAGTTATTACTAAACTTAAAATACTATTTCAACGGGTGTGGACAGAAAATCTACAATGGGATGACGTCATACCAGATCATATTTATAAAGAATGGATCAAACTAAAGTCGGATATACACGTTATAAATCAAATAGAAATACCAAGATGGATAGGCTGCGACGAAAAAGATATCATAGAATTTCATGGCTTCTGTGACGCTACCTTGAACACGTTCGCTGCGACAGTATTCGCTAGAATCAAAAAACAAGACCAATATTCTGTAATATTGGTTGCCGCTAAAACAAAGATTGCACCGAAAAGGAAAACTTTATCAATACCGAGACTTGAGCTGTGCGGTGCACACCTACTAACCAAACTAATATCAAAAATATCAGACTGTTACAGCAACTACAATATCAAATTGTATGGGTGGACCGATTCTATGGTCGTGTTAGGATGGATCAATGGAAACACTGAACGTTGGAAAACATTCGTATCAAATAGAGTAAAACATATCACGGAGATCATAAAGCCAAATCAATGGAGATATATCAAAACAAATGAAAACCCTGCGGATGCAGCTAGTCGAGGTTTAAGCGCAACACAACTAAAGGATCATAAACTGTGGTGGAACGGCCCAGAAATGTTATCATCATCAAAAATCATAGAAGAAACAAATCATAAAAAGTATGAAACAAATCAAGAGTTAAGAAACAAGCAAAGTAACAGCATTCAATTATATCAAGACGAAGAGAGTATCATATTTCATTTGATGCAAAAACATAATTCACTTATAAAGGTGACAAGAATACTTGCATGGATACAACGGGCAATTATTCCTAGTAAACAATCACGACCTACTTATATCACGTTACAAGAAATATACGAATCAAAAATGCGAATCATAAAATACGTACAAAACACGGAATTTCGTACTGAAATTGAATGTTTACGAAATAATAAGAATTTGAAATCAAAAAGCAACATACTAAATTTACACCCTTACTTAGACAATAAAGGAGTATTACGCGTTGGTGGAAGACTGAGATTTGCAGCTTTATCTCATGAAGAGAAGCACCCAGTGATTATTCCACATTGCCATCGATTAACCGAACTAATCATTGAAGAAGGCCACCAACTAACATATCACGGCGGAGTCAAATTAACATTATCAAATATCAGAAGAAAGTATTGGATCATTGGAGGTGTGAATGCTACAAAGAAGTACTTACGAAACTGTGTGACATGTCGCCGTCACGGTCCTGAAATCAGACACCAGCTAATGGGAGACTTACCGGCAGCGAGAGTAAACCCCGCCCCCCCTTTTTTCTATACCGGGGTGGATTACACAGGCTTTGTGGATGTAAAGTTAAATAAAGGTCGCGGAGCTCGAACAACAAAGGGATACATCGTAGTTTTCGTATGTATGGTGACAAAGGCCGTACATTTGGAAATCGTATCGGACCTGACCAGCGAAGCTTTCCTCGCAGCACTGCACCGTATGTCAGCAAGGCGTGGTTGCCCTCGTCACTTATACAGTGACAATGGTACCAATTTTATAAAGGCCAACAGAGTAATACAGGAGTCACAAGTAGAACTTCAGAAAATACTAGACAATTCTAATTTTTACCAAGAGATAACGAACATGAATATTGAGTGGCATTTCATAGCGCCGGCTTGGCCATCGGCAGGTGGTTTATGGGAAAGAAACGTACGAAGCCTTAAATATCACATAAAGAGAACAATTGGAGAGCAGAAGCTTACATTTGAAGAATACTGTACTCTATTATCGCAGTTAGAAGCGTGTCTAAACACACGCCCGTTATGCGTGTTATCAGAAAATATTGAAGATCTAGAATGTTTGACTCCAGCACATTTTCTAACAGGAAGAGCGGGATTAACAGTAATAGAAACAGAAAAGGACGCGAGAACCAGGTGGCATTTAATTACAAAAATGCATCAAGACATTTGGAAAAAGTGGAAATATGAGTATTTAACGCAATTAACAGTAAGAAACAAATGGTTTAAATCACGTGAAAATATCAAAATTGACGATGTAGTTATCATAAAGGACGAGAACCTTCCAGCAGGCCAGTGGGCATTGGGAAGAGTGACGGAGCTGCACCCTGGCAGCGACGATTTGGTTAGAGTAGTAACATTAAAAACAAAGTCTGGTTATATTAAAAGACCTATCAGTAAAATAGCAGTTTTGCCAGTAAAGAAAGAAGAAAAAGTTGATAAGAAAGAAGAGAAGCAGACAGAAGATAATAATTGTAATAATCAAAATAAACAAGAAAAAAGAACACGGAAACCAACGTCAAGATTCATATCATTAGCACTTATGTTTGTTTACTTTATGACGATTCTTACGTCATCGAACGCATCATACAACGTCACTTCATTGAACAGTAATCAAAGTCTATACTTTGATCCCATAGCAAAAATGCATCATATCAGAGATGAATGGACATTAATCGTATATTTCAACATGTCGCCGTACTGGAAAGGAGTTGTATCAGCTAAGAAAATAATAGGATATCTCGATGACTTATGCGGGCAAATAAAACAACAATCACACTGCAACATGATCTTATCACAGCTACGTCACGATCAGCTGGAGCTCGAATACTACAATCAACTTTTGATGAACAAAGAAGTAGGTACGTACGCTAGAAAGCGTCGAGGCCTTATCAACGGTATCGGTGTCATCGCTAGTGAGCTATTCGGCGTATTAGATGAACGATTCGCAGAAAAATATACGAAAGACATAGAGTTGATAAGAGCAAATCAAAAACATGTATTAAAATTATGGCATAATCAAACATCGGTGGTCGAGTCAGAGTTCAATTTAATAAAGCGTACGGAGGAAATGATAAACAGTCAACATAAAATTATTGACAAGCACTTAAGTGACTTAGACAAATGGACTATCTACCTAAAAGAAGAAGTGCAAAACTTATCAATATCGGAAGATTTTGCGCTGTCATCCATCGCTGCTACCAGTATGCTGTCAAACTTACGAAATTTACAAGAAACTTTAGTGGACACCTTAACTGATACGTATCACGGCAAATTTAACATTCACCTATTAACTCCGACGCAGCTTCTAAACGAACTTCATATAATATCAGGACAACTAAAGGAAGATTTGCGTCTACCACTACAAAATATACCGAATGAATTCCAGAAAATTTATAAATTGTCACAAGTAAAAGCACGAATGACGAAAGAATACTTCATTTTTGAAACAAAATTCCCACTAGTCAGTCGAGATAGTTATGACCTCTACAAAATCATACCTATACCTCATATCATAAAACAAAATATCACATGGAACGTAGTAGTCGCAACAGACTTTGTGGCTATAAACGTCAAAAAGGACGCATACATATCTACATCATACGAAGAAATTCAGAAGTGTTTGCATTACGACAACTCATATTTGTGTACATTAAAAAATCCAATCAATCACTTAGAGACAACGGAGCGGTTTTGCAGAATGAAGAGTGGCGAAAACAGATGCCGTATAACAAAAGAAGCATGTGACGATCAATGGACCCCCCTGAACAGCATCAACACATATTTATATTTCGCCTGCTCTGACATAAACCTTCGGATAATCTGTGCAGATCAGATTATCAATGAACAAATCAGCCACACCGGTATCATACGTTTTGGAGAAAAATGTATAGTGAAAGGACGACATTTCACGTTCTACTCGCAAGATCATATGGATAACAAGAACAAGTTATGGATTAATCAAGAAGAAATCATACCCATGATCGCTCCCATCAATCATATACTAAATATATCCATACCATCTATTTACCCTGACCCTGACAACTACACAGAGATTACTAAAGACCTTACTTTAATAAATCAACAAATTAAGAACATGAAACAGAACGCGGAATCAGCTGACGTCGAGTTATCATATCACGACGTCCATCAGTACGTGATAAGCTACGTGGCCGTAGCAGGAGTTCTTTTCTTGGCAGTGCTCACGGTGTGTTGGCGGCGACGTCTATTGGGCGTCCTTGGAGCTCTTTCCCGAGGCGGCAGCGACGATGCAAACATCGCTAGTGTTAGTCTTGTGAAAATGAGCAATCGTATCGCGAGTGATGAAAGTGTAAACTCGGTAGTGATCGAAAGTACCGGTAATAATAACAAACGTGATGAATCCATAATCGATATCGGTACATCCCCCGTCCCAACTAAACGTGTTTTTCGTGCGAGATCAAAAACATTATCTTAAAAGGACATTTTAGAGAATCTAAGCATTAAATTTACAAGATCTTTTAACCTTTTAATTTAGACTTAATTTTGCATTAGTACCTAATCAATTTCATTTAATTTTCTTATTTGTTTTAAATTTTACCTTTTAGTGTTTAATGTTCTTTTATTCGTAGTAAGTATAGGGTTTATTTTAAGTGATTATTTTTTATAATTTTGTTGATAACACAGCATCTGTCATCTCCCGCTGGGCAGCATGTTCGGGTAAACCGAACACCTTGTGATTTTATGCTAACGTAGCAGAGGTGAGGCGCGGGCGGCGTGTGTGCCGACCGCGTCTTCCTCAGTCCACTGCTAATTATCAACGAATCAATATCATTTTGTATATCAATTTATCATTTTATATTTAACAATTAAATCAGTGAAACTCCAATCATATATCTTATCATTTTAACTCAAAACATCAACATAACAAAAAGGGGTTGGGAATTCATCCCATTGAATAAAAAACCCCCTAAACACAATGTAATATTTTAAACGGTTTGTGTACTTATCGTTTTTATCGGTTTTTGTCGTATCAGTACAATATATTTGTTCTTTATTCCCGAAAAAAAATATTTGTTTCTGGTTTTGACTGTTTTCTATATATGTATCATAATTATATATGTATTTACAAAAGTTCAAGTCCGGCAATATGTGCATCGAAACCGATTGAATAGGGCAGTACCGAGTAAAATTCCTTTTTCTCAAACATGCTTGGAAATTTGAGCATTATTTTGACAACCTTCTTCGAGATAAATCGAATTTTCTGTACTAGTCGAGCAGCGGCCGGCAATAGTTGTATCACGGTTGTATGAAAATCCATATCTGTCTGTCGTCTATCGTGTTTAGCGGCCAAATAAATTACTACGTAATAGTAGTTTATGCACCGAGGTACTAAAGCCCTGTCTTATATAGCGGGCGTCATATTGAATCCAAAGCGTACGAATAGAGAGTTAACTCCCGAGGGCAGCGAGGGTGTTACCAACTTAACTTAGTTAAAACTTACTTAGAGTTATGTACTTAGAGTCCTGAGTGAAGCGTGGGATTTAAGCGCCCAAGATAAAGACAGGCTTTATTACCGAGGTGAATACTCTACTTTACACATCTACTGCGAGACAATAAAAGGGCTACAAAAATAAGCATTTAACTAACAACAAAACAATAGATTAATGCAACGTATATGAAATATAGGTATTTACAGCTCAATATTAATTAAATTTAACAATGTTACATCAAACTGCCGAAATCACACATCGGCCTTAGCTGATGAAAAAAAAAGTTGGGGCTTTATATTAACTAAAACTTTTTTTCGAAATAAAATAGAAGAAAAATGAGAAATAAGACCAGTTTTTATTTTTTTATGCGTTTTGTTTAGGTGGCCAGTTTAAAATGGCCGAATGCTACCAAAACCTTAGTTCTAAATTCAAATTACTTTATGCCCTAGGTGTATATTGTATAATGAGCGCTTTATGCACCTAAGAAATAAAGACTCGCTCTACGTTGACTTTGTTGGTCAAATAAAGTAGCTTTGTAGAGCAGTAGTTGCGTAAAATCATATTTGTCGTGTAATTTATAAATGGAACGATCTTCTACTCCGCAAAATTTCGACCAAAGGGGTACCTAATTAACTTATCAAAGGTTTAATTTAAATTTCGAATTAGCTTGCACATAGAAAGCTGCTGTTTAGTGAAAAAAAATACTTAGATTTTATGAATTGTACATTCAATAATTGTATTTTCAAATAAAAGTTCTGAATTGTACTACCTACTTAGTTTAATTTCCGCGCATTATTTGAGAAAAGTACCATACAATTTATTATTTTTCCCGGGTCATATTCGCGTATAATTCGGGTCCCCTCGCGACCAAGATCATTGTAACATGATCGAAACGTCGAGGTAAGAGAATTTAAAAATAATTATACGCGAATGAGACCCGGGAAAAATAATAATGAGTTCAAATCGTGTGAGTTTAAAATGTTTATTAAGTACTATACAAGCCTTGGCCGCAACTAGGCATTGATGGACTTACGTATTCACACGTTCGTCCATCAATGCCTCTCTTGCCGGCCGCTGCAGTAATGTACTATACCTACCTTGAACGACGCTGTGGAGAATATTTAATATATACACATTTATATACATCACCAGAAGATAAGATGATCTAACAAGATCTAAATTTCCTTGGTAAATTAAACGAATATCCATGCGTAATATTCTAAAGGGTTTGACCAATCAAAGAAGAGTTTTTAATTTTACGCGTCTTTAAAATACGGCAAATTATCATGTAAAAAAATTGATTTACGCATACGAGAAATAATAGGGGTTAAAGTATGAAATTGCCGTTTTATTGCAATAGGTTCTTTGAATTGACATAGAATCTTCATGGTTTGAGGTTTTCGAATGAAACTTTTTTCAAATGGTTTCTGTGATGTTCTTTTTTTAAAAAATGTGAAACATTTGAATATCGACTTTCAATTGTTTTTGTTATTCAATTTAGACAAGAAAGATGGATACTGCGAAAATTCGAGTGATTTTTGAATACGAGTTCCGACGCGGAACTAACGCGGCAGAATCAGCCCGCAATATCAATGCTGCGTTTGGAGAGGGGTCTACTAATGAACGCACCGTGCGATTTTGGTTTAAACCCTTTCGTGATGGAAATTTCGACTTAAAGAACGAGCCACGAGGAAGACCGCCCACACAGGTGAATAACGATGAATTAAGAGAGATAGTGGAAGCCGATCCTAGTCAAACTACCCAGAAATTAGCGGCATGGTTTAACGTTACCTTACCCACTTTATTGACTCACTTGCGTCAAATCAATAAAATAAAAAAATACGAAAAATGAGTGCCTCATGATTTGACTGATCTGCAGAAAGAAACGCGTGTTGAAACTTGTGTTGCCTTGTTGAACCGGTACAGAAATGAAGGAATATTGGATCGAATTGTAACATGTGATGAAAAGTGGACTCTTTATGATAACCGGAAAAGAAAAATGCAATGGCTGACCCCAGATCAAATGCCACAACAGTGTCCTAAAGCAAAACTTACCAATAAAAAGGTAATGGTAACTGTTTGGTGGTCTCAGCATGGTGTTATTCACTATAGTTTTCTTCGATCTGGTCAAGCAATTACGGCAGATGTCTATTGTGCCGAACTCCGAACCATGTTGACAAAACTAGCAGTAAAACAGCCCCGACTCATGAATCGATCTTCACCATTATTGCTCCACGACAACGCGAGACCTCACACAGCACGAGAAACCATTTTGACCCTTCAGGAACTGCACTTAGAAACCATTCGTCATCCTCCGTATTCACCAGACCTTGCTCCAACGGACTACCATTTTTTTCGTGATTTGGACAATAATCTACGTGACAAGAAGTTTTCTTCCCAGGAGGCAGTACAAAATGCTTTCACACAGTTTGTGCAGTCTAGATCGTCGGAGTTCTATCGCAAAGGCATTAATAACCTTCCCATTAGATGGCAGCAATGTATAGATAATAATGGCAACTATTTTGATTAAATAAATTTGTTAAAAATTTAAAAAATAAACAATTAAGATTTTCAGTACAAATCGGCAATTTCATACTTTAACCCCTAATATTTACCTACATTGTGAAATTTCATGAAACATATTGATCTCACGGAGCGTAAAAAGCTTAAATTTAATATATACGATGGGACATCAAGCAATCACAATGATGAGGTACATTATATATATTAAGACTTTCATACTATTATTAAAATGAAATTTCGTGGTATACCTACAACATATTATGAGGACGATAACATTGGCCGATAGGGGGTTGCTCTATGCGTCGTTAGTAGCTCAGTGGTTAAACGGTAAACGCGCTCGCCCGGTAAGCTACTGGCACACAGATTCGAATCCTGTCACGAGGGAATTTTGATGATTTCATTTAATTTGTTATTTTGACTTCTATTCCCTGTACTGTCTAAAAACATAAAAAAATTAAGTCAAACAAATTCATAAAATATTAAGAAAAAATCGTTCGATTTTCAAAAAATTTGTTGGTAACCGAACTACCCAAATTTTATTTTTAACAAACTTTCGCGTTTATAATATTAGGGGTTAAAGTATGAAATTGCCGATTTGTACTGAAAATCTTAATTGTTTATTTTTTAAATTTTTAACAAATTTATTTTATCAAAATAGTTTCCATTATTATCTATACATTGCTGCCATCTAATGGGAAGGTTATTAATGCCTTTGCGATAGAACTCCGACGATCTAGACTGCACAAGCTGTGTGAAAGCATTTTGTACTGCCTCCTGGGAAGAAAACTTCTTGTCACGTTGATTTGTCCAAATCACGAAAAAAATGGTAGTCCGTTGGAGCAAGGTCTGGTGAATACGGAGGATGACGAATGGTTTCTAAGTGCAGTTCCTGAAGGGTCAAAATGGTTTCTCGTGCTGTGTGAGGATTCGCGTTTTCGTGGAGCAATAATGGTGAAGATCAATTCATGAGTCGGGGCTGTTTTACTGCTAGTTTTGTCAACATAGTTCGGAGTTCGGCACAATAGACATCTGCCGTAATTGCTTGACCAGATCGAAGAAAACTATAGTGAATAACACCATGCTGAGACCACCAAACAGTTACCATTACCTTTTTATTGGTAAGTTTTGCTTTAGGACACTGTTGTGGCATTTGACCTGGGGTCAGCCATTGCATTTTTCTTTTCCGGTTATCATAAAGAATCCACTTTTCATCACATGTTACAATTCGATCCAATATTCCTTCATTTCTGTACCGGTTCAACAAGGCAACACAAGTTTCAACACGCGTTTCTTTCTGCAGATCAGTCAAATCATGAGGCACCCATTTTTCGTATTTTTTTATTTTATTGATTTGACGCAAGTGAGTCAATAAAGTGGGTAAGGTAACGTTAAACCATGCTGCTAATTCCTGGGTAGTTTGACTAGGATCGGCTTCCACTATCTCTCTTAATTCATCGTTATTCACCTGTGTGGGCGGTCTTCCTCGTGGCTCGTTCTTTAAGTCGAAATTTCCATCACGAAAGCGTTTAAACCAAAATCGCACGGTGCGTTCATTAGTAGACCCCTCTCCAAACGCAGCATTGATATTGCGGGCTGTTTCTGCCGCGTTAGTTCCGCGTCGGAACTCGTATTCAAAAATCACTCGAATTTTCGCAGTATCCATCTTTCTTGTCTAAATTGAATAACAAAAACAATTGAAAGTCGATATTCAAATGTTTCACATTTTTTAAAAAAAGAACATCACAGAAACCATTTGAAAAAAGTTTCATTCGCAAACCTCAAACCATGAAGATTCTATGTCAATTCAAAGAACCTATTGCAATAAAACGGCAATTTCATACTTTAACCCCTATTATTAGTAAGATGTTCATTATCACAGCTGCTAAGGGTGGCGACACACTACACTGACGATGCAGAGGCGTATCACCGGAGTTGCTTCGCAATAACAACAATACTAAAAACAAAATATTAAGTAACACAAATATGTGATGGTCACATACAA
The DNA here is from genome assembly GCA_949358125.1 of Idaea dimidiata. Classification (NCBI taxonomy): domain Eukaryota; kingdom Metazoa; phylum Arthropoda; class Insecta; order Lepidoptera; family Geometridae; genus Idaea; species Idaea dimidiata. The sequence continues at coordinate 15,475,826 of OX442340.1, read as the reverse complement.
CAATCGTGATTTTTAAATTTACACGCAACGTTAGCACGATTAAATTATACCACTAGCGTCTTCTAGTGATAAACTGGCGTCAGAGATAGAGATAAATACAAACGTGCGTCATCGTTTCGTTCATGGATTTTGATAGTAGAACGGAACCCTTCGTGCCCGTGTCCAACTCCCACTTCGCCGGTTTTTTAGCTTCGTAATATACCTTTATTATTTCCCCGGGTATTTTTTCTCACCTACAAGCTTTGTGTTGTTGTGCTGAATTCTTGTTAAAGTTTTTGGTTATGATACCTACTTTAATCAACTGGTTTTTCATCAACATCATCAGCCTGTTGCAGTCCACTGATGGACATAGGCCTCTCCAATTGCACGCCATCTGGATCTATTTTCGGCTACTCGCATCCGGTTTGTGCCAGCCGTCTTGCGCAAATCGTCACTCCAACGTGCCGTGCAACAATTGTTAGAACCTTTTTTGGTCACGTATCTAAAAACTAGCTGTGCCCCGCGGTTTCACCCGCTTAAGTCCCGTTCCCGCAGGAATATTGGAATAAATGTAGCCTATGTGTTATTTCCGGCATCCAACTATTTATATTCCAAGTTTCATCGCAATCGGTTTAGCAGTTTTTGCGTGATTGAGTAACAAACATCGAAACAGACACACTTTCACACCTTTTAGGCATTTCTATCGAATTAAGACACTATGTTTGTTTCCAAGATTTGAACTCTATCAGCAACACTATCGATCGGTACTATAATCTAAGGTTCAAAAACTTTAAACTTTATTTCCCAAAATAACTATTTTAGCGTATTAGCAATTAGGCGTATTCCACTGACGATACTATTATTTTAACTGGCGTACAATGTCTAATCTCAGATCCATAACTAGAGTACTCCGTGTTCTACTTTACTCTGTATTATTCTATTATGAGCAGGCAGTATTGTCATCTACTCTCTCTCGCTGCATTTAACACTTTGTTTCTCTTCAAATTACTACTGTTTTTATTCAAAACAATTTCAAAATGGTTTTACTGGGCTATTTTTTCCTGTATTTTTTCCGTTTGCGTTGTTTGAATATCGAACTTTTATTATCGAAGTAAACCGAAGCGTACGTGTTTGATTTTTTTTTGGAATGTGAAGCGAAGAGGATTGAAATGGCATATTTTTAATTATTTGACTACAAAAGGTATCTATTTTTGTATAAATAATAATAAGTAGTTCGTTTACACAGTATATACCTAGTCAGTCATGGGTACCTATTTAGACAGGTCTCAAATGAGACAAGAAGCTTAATGATCGCTTAACACTAAAGTATTTAAAAAAGTCGGAACAAAATTCGAACGTTTTTGTTAGACTACCCATACTATCTATGATTATTGATTAATAATTTAAGATTTTTATTATTTAAATAATAGGGGTTAAAGTATGAAATTGCCGTTTTATTGCAATAGGTTCTTTGAATTGACATAGAATCTTCATGGTTTGAGGTTTTCGAATGAAACTTTTTTCAAATGGTTTCTGTGATGTTCTTTTTTTAAAAAATGTGAAACATTTGAATATCGACTTTCAATTGTTTTTGTTATTCAATTTAGACAAGAAAGATGGATACTGCGAAAATTCGAGTGATTTTTGAATACGAGTTCCGACGCGGAACTAACGCGGCAGAAACAGCCCGCAATATCAATGCTGCGTTTGGAGAGGGGTCTACTAATGAACGCACCGTGCGATTTTGGTTTAAACGCTTTCGTGATGGAAATTTCGACTTAAAGAACGAGCCACGAGGAAGACCGCCCACACAGGTGAATAACGATGAATTAAGAGAGATAGTGGAAGCCGATCCTAGTCAAACTACCCAGGAATTAGCGGCATGGTTTAACGTTACCTTACCCACTTTATTGACTCACTTGCGTCAAATCAATAAAATAAAAAAATACGAAAATTGCCTCATGATTTGACTGATCTGCAGAAAGAAACGCGTGTTGAAACTTGTGTTGCCTTGTTGAACCGGTACAGACATGAAGGAATATTGGATCGAATTGTAACATGTGATGAAAAGTGGATTCTTTATGATAACCGGAAAAGAAAAATGCAATGGCTGACCCCAGGTCAAATGCCACAACAGTGTCCCAAAGCAAAACTTACCAATAAAAAGGTAATGGTAACTGTTTGGTGTTCTCAGCATGGTGTTATTCACTATAGTTTTCTTCGATCTGGTCAAGCAATTACGGCAGATGTCTATTGTGCCGAACTCCAAACCATGTTGATAAAACTAGCAGTAAAACAGCCCCGACTCATGAATCGATCTTCACCATTATTGCTCCACGACAACGCGAGACCTCACACAGCACGAGAAACCATTTTGACCCTTCAGGAACTGCACTTAGAAACCATTCGTCATCCTCCGTATTCACCAGACCTTGCTCCAACGGACTACCATTTTTTTTCGTGATTTGGACAATTATCTACGTGACAAGAAGTTTTCTTCCCAGGAGGCAGTACAAAATGCTTTCACACAGTTTGTGCAGTCTAGATCGTCGGAGTTCTATCGCAAAGGCATTAATAACCTTCCCATGAGATGGCAGCAATGTATAGATAATAATAGCAACTATTTTGATTAAATAAATTTGTTAAAAATTTAAAAAATAAACAATTAAGATTTTCAGTACAAATCGGCAATTTCATACTTTAACCCCTAATATCTAGCAGCGCACGCGGTTTCATCCGCTTAAGTCCCTATCCCGCAGGAATATCGGGATCATAAGTAGCCTATAACCTTCCTTGATAAATGGACAATCAAACTCAAAAATATTTTGTCAATTCGGAGCAGTAGTTCGACCGAAGACCAGAGTGGTGAGATAGGGCGTTCAACCAAACAAACAAAAATTAAACAAAGAAACAAACTCTTAAGCTTTATAATAATAGTATATCTAGCTGGATAATAAACCGAGACGTATATACCCGCATAAGTCTTGATCCTGCGGGATTTTCGGGATCAAAAGTATCCTATGTTACTCTCCATCATTTAAACTCTCCCTATGCAAATTTTCATCCAATTCATGAAGAGGGAACAAACAAACAATCGTGAAGAGGGAACAAACAATCGTGAAGAGGGAACAAACAAACAAACAGACTTTCGGATTTATACATCACCGTCTAGCCCCTTGGTAAGCTGTTAAGCTTGTGTTACGGTGACTAGACAACGGATATACTACTTATATTTATTACTACCTACTAGTTATACTACCCCCCCCCCCCCCCCTTATACGTAGCTACTAGTTTCGCATATTTTTAATTAATTAAGTAGACACGTTAATTTATTTTCCTTAAAAGCGCTCGCGCCCCGCACGGAGTCTTAAGTGTTGAAGTCTCAAATTTAATAACAAAAGGAATTTTAACATTTCTAGTTTAAATTGGTCTTAACGTCTGACATTCTTTGTCCGGGAATTCGGAATTTAAATCTGATGCACAAGTCAAGTTGGACATTTTTATTAGGGTTTATACTTTACTTCGTGTCACTAGAATTAAAAAAACAAGTCACCATAATACCTACTGTATAAAATTTATTATTGTGTACCTCCATACTTATCGCTCGAGGCATTTTTACTACAAATATGTTACAAGGAGAACGCATTATCTAAAACTCCCTGGATTCGAACATGTGCCTTTCGCTTGCGGAGCGAACGAACGGGCTACCACTGTTTTATACTTATTATTAAATATTTCTACTTATTAATTTCTTTCTACTAAGGTTCTAATAATTTTACTAAAGTACATACGCATATTTCACTCTCAAAACACCAATTTTTCTTGCCCAGTTTCCTCAAACAAAGACCTTTATTACGTTCTCCATTAAAATTAATGATTTAATCCCCAGTTTCCTGGATTAAAGGGATAGAAACTTTGTACTAATCATGGCCGTCGTGGTGGGCTAACACCAGTTATGACCAACTTAACACATTTTACGAGAAAAATCGGGTATGGACACCATGGTTTTAGTAGGATAAACATCTAAAAAAAAAAAAAATTGTTAAGTGTCTCTGAAATCTCATACACCATCACCACGTCCCCGCCAACTTTGTCCTACCCGCCGAACATCTGCTTCCGGCATATTTATTAAACTTACACGATTTAGAATCGCGATCTTAACCCGAAGTTGTAATAATAGTAATAATGCCACGAGGACTACCTGGCGGACGATCACCAGGCTCCGTTCTGGGGAAGGCCGCTGCAGGTCGAACCCGGTTCGCTGGGGTTACTCTCCATAGTCTTCAAAATCTCTCAAAATTATTAGGCTTGATGAGCAATGGGCAGGCCATATAGGTCTAGGGACAGATAACCTTTGGGGAGTAAAAGTTCTCACGATGCAAGGTGAAACGGAGTGTCGGAAGACCACTTACCTACTCGGTGAACCGACGACATTGTATCGATCGCGGGATGTCGCTGAATAGAAGTAGCTCGCGATCGCTATTTGTGGCATCGTATGGGGAAGGCCTATGTTCAGCAGTGGACTTATAAGAGTAGAGAAGATGATGATGGGGTTACTCCACGAGACAGCGGTCTGTGGTGCTCCTGTCCAAGATATGACCCACTTACTGTCTCGTCTACTGTGTCTTACTACCTACACTTAGAACGCCCTGATGGAGGCCACGGATAGCAGGGTAGATGTGGCTGATTTCTGGTTTCAAAAATGTTGATCTTCTGAAGAGCTGCAAATGCCATTGACATGACGAAGAAGACCAAATTATTTTATTTTGGTAGGTTTGGTTGCGGCTTGTTATTACCCACTGCCCTAAGTCGTAGCGCCAAGTGGACTCGTCTGTATTCCTATATTGTCATCATCATCCTCATCATTAGCCTGTTGCTGTCCACTGCTGGACATAGGCCTTTCCAATTGCCCCCCACCTAGATCTATTTTCGACTTCTCGCATGCAGTTTGTGCCAGCCGTCTTGCGCAAATCGTCGCTCCAACGTGCCTGAGGACGTCCTACACTACGTTTGCCGAGACGCGGTCTCCACTCTATATGTGTCCCTATATGTAGACCGGTAATCTAAAAATAATAACAGCAACGCTAACTATTAAAACCAAAAAGTGAATTTTATTTAAATTGTTGTTCTTGAATAAATGTCTAATTTTATGTTATTTTTTATTCAAGTACTTTAATCAATTGTCTTTTTTTTTATTGTCCTGAAAACATACAAACTATTTGCCACCCTACCAAAGACTTAGGGTGTTAGAAAATATTGTGGTGAAACGTCAAATATTCTGTAATACGAGGGCAGCTTTATTAAATTCGCCGACAGTTCCACGATGAAAATATACTGATAATATTGTTACAAGACGTATGTCGATACTTATTGCCTTAGAAATAAGTGTAAGATAGATAAGTATAAATAAGTAAATATTGACTGACGTTACGAGGTAAGAGAAATATAATTTTGTATTAGGTTTTCGCGATTTTGCTTAATAAAACACAATATTTACCGGGTTTTCCTCGCGTTTTATTCAATAACGGCATTATTACAAAAGTACCGAGTTTTCGCTAACTTTACGGTAAATTACCGCCTCATAATTATTTGTATCAAAACGTTGCAGTGTACGCAGACTTAAGAGTTATTGTAATAGTTTTGAATTTTAATTATAGTTATTATGATTTCTAGTTAACTTTGTGAAAGTCGGTTCGAATTCATATCTACTTGATGTATCTTGTTACATGGCGAGCATCCACTCAATCATTATTATACAGCGTGCTCCGACGATGACCATTTAAGTCGAAAGGGGGTGGTTCTAGACGACTAGTCGAACAACTTTCGATCTATGACAATTAAAAATTCTTTTTTTTTTTTTCGAATATATTGAGTGTTTATGTCACTAAAAAATACCTGTTTTTGAAAAATAGGTAATTAAAGTTTTGATTGTAGTTATCCAACTGAATGAAATAACAAAATAAGGTCAATGACCTCTAACTCTAAGAAACAGCTGATTTTCAGGTAAATATAAAACTTAAAATTTTCGAAAACTACTTCGAATTTTCAAAAGTTGTAGAACAAAAGATGTTCGCCTAGACGTCTAGAACAACACACTTTCGGCTTAAATGGTCATCGTCAGAACACGCTGAATATGTATGTAGGTATTTCCCGTTTTATAAATATTAAAAAAAAACAACTGAATACACAATACTACATGATACAAATCTAACCAGCTTCAGCCGAGTACAGAAACCAAGTTATAATTTCAGCTACAGATAGCGCTGGCGTTCAAGTAGGCTATTTAATAGCCATACAGATGCTATAAGTTCAAGTTTGGTCCACCTGAACACAGTAAGTTGGTACTTCAGATTCAGTCGGTCGCTACAAATCTAAAGCGTCTTTTCAAGTCATTGACTTCCGACGTTGCAGTTCAGTTGTAGACTTTATAGAAGCAGTTTCTAGTTATTAACAATGTTCAGCGTGTAAAAAGATTTTTATTGAGGATCCGTACGCAAAGGGTAAAAACGGGACTCATTTTAAGAATCCACTGTCTGTCACCAGTACACATAGTAATATCATCTATCCAGTGGATGTCTGGCAACAGTAGAAATTGACAGGCACTATGCAGTACATTTTTTTATTTTTATTTTCAATTCATTTATTCAAGATAAGCACACATTAACAAAAAAATATATCCCGCCAAACTAGACAGTTTCATGGCAGGTACGCGCTTGATTGCTGCTTTGACGTAACGTGGTTATTACTGGTGATCACCTCAAAGCAGCAATGTGCCTGTCAAATTCTACTGTTGTCAGACTTCCACTGGATCTATCCAGTGGATGATGTGGGGGCAGTCTCATGTACCTTGACAGATAAACAGTGTTTTTCTCTCTCATATTCTTTACTAGCTGCGCCCCGTGGTTACACCCGCGTAAGTCCCGTTCCCGCGGGAATATTGGGATATAAAGTAGCCTATGTGTTATTCTAGGTCTCAAGCTAACTATATTCCAAGTTCCATCGCAATCGATCCAATAGTTTTTGCGTTAAAGAGTAACAAACTCACACGAGTACATACATACATACTTTCGCGGTTATAATACTAGTAAGAGGGAAGATGTTACTGTTTCAAAACAGCAATTTAAAAAAAATGCCACGAGGCGCTTGACAGATGTGAAACATTTCTCATTTAAAAAGCGTTTTCATATAGCGTGGCGATGCGACGCCACACCAACAATCAGATTTACTCTCTCTATAAACTTTAAATGTGTCACATCAAAATTAAAGTATATGTATGTATAATTTCTTCTATGGTTTTCGCGATTTTGCATAATAAAACACTTTATTTATCCGGAGGAGAAATAAAGTGTAATTTTCCTTTATTTTGGAGGCAATTCGACAGGATATATCATGTGTCCTGCGGAACGCGAAAATGCCGAAATCGAATCTAACCAAACAACAACAAATAGCGTTAAATACCATACGTAGGGACCAGGATCTCACCATCCTGCGGGCGGATAAGGGAAATTCAACGGTTGTGATGGATACGTCGGATTACAACAACAAAATGAGTGGGCTTTTGTCGGATCATACAACATACGAAAAAGTTAGCAAAAATCCAACCTCAAAAATTACGAAAAAGACAAAAGATTTACTTAAACAACACTCGGAAAAACTAGGTTTAGACGTGTCGGCACTAACACCTATGTGCCCAAAAGCCCCTAAGATCTATGGGTTGCCTAAAATACACAAACCAAATGTTCCATTACGACCTATTGTAAGCCAGATAGATTCACCAACATACTTACTGGCCAAACATCTTACGAAAGTTTTATCACCACTCCGCGGCACGACGGGCTCATTTGTAAGGGATTCATACCATTTCATCAGTCACCTGAAAGACCTTAAGGTGGATGATGATGAGATAATGGTTAGTTTCGATGTGCAGAGCCTCTTCACTAACTTACCTATAAGAGGGTGCATAGATATTGTCAAAAAGAGGTTAATCGAGAATAATATTCCTTCGGAGTATGCGGATTTACTAGAACTTTGCCTCACCAATGGTTACTTACTGTGGGACAACCAGTTCTACATGCAGATCGACGGTGTTGCTATGGGGTCACCTGTCTCTCCTGTGGTAGCCGATATATTTATGGAGGACTTCGAGGAGAGGGCCCTGCAGGGTGCACCGGTAGCACCGAAGATCTACAAACGGTACGTAGATGACACATTTGCTATACTGCCAAAAAATCGGGTTCACTTATTTTTAGACCATCTTAACTCGATTAATCCCCAAATTAAATTCACGATGGAATTAGAAAATGAGAAAACATTAGCTTTCTTAGACACCCTAGTCCTTCGAAGTGCTGACGGGTCACTGGGACACACTGTATTTAGGAAATCCACGCATACGGATAGGTATCTCAACGGTCGGTCGCACCACCATCCTTCACAGTTAGCTACTGTTGGTAAAACTTTGTTGCAGAGAGCATATGGCATCTGTGACGGGGCCCACCTGGCGGAGGAGGTCAGGCACGTCAAACAAGTCCTACGTCGCAACAACCTCCAAGTGCCGCGCCACGTTCACAGGAGCCGCCCCAAACCACCTACAGTTGATCGAGTCCCGGCTATCCTTCCATACATCAAGGGAGTCACAGACAAAATTGGAGGAATCTTGAAACGAGCTTTGATTAAAACTTACTATAAGCCACACAGAAAGATCCAACAATTGTTAAGATCAGTCAAGTGTAAGATACCCCTGGAGGAAGCAGGCATTTACAAGATCGATTGTGAGTGTGGCGCCTGTTACATAGGGCAAACCCAACGAAGTGTTGCCACTCGTCTAAGAGAGCACATGGCTGATGTGAAGCACAGGCGGTATCAGAAGTCTGCAGTTTGTGAACACACGCTGGACAAGTCTAACCATTTCCTTCGCTTCGATAAAGCACAGGTACTGGCTACAGAGAAGCGGTATGTACCCAGGATGCTTCGGGAAGCTATTGAAATTCAGAAACACCCTAATAATTTCAAATAGGGAAGATGGCTGGAAAGTGCCACCTGTCTGGGACCCTGTACTTCATTTGATCAAGTCCCAGGCCCAGCCAACAACAGCTGCAAGACCACAAGATACCGTTAGCCATTTTTGTAGGACTTAGTATTATTTGTTATTTAGATTTTTTAATTCTTAGTTCGATGTAAAAATTGTTTTTTAAATTTCTGAGCAAAAGAGAACCCCCATGAGTTTCTTCGTGGCTTCTTCTCATGTGAGGGCGCGTTCCGAAGCCATGGTAGTTTTTAGAGCTAGTTAGGGATAAAAATAATTATAATTTAAATTGAAAACTATTACAATAACTCTATAGTCTGCGTACACTGGAACGTTTTTATTGCAAATAATTATGAGGCGGTAGTTTACTGTAACTTTTTAGAATGTTAAAAATAGACAAATTACATCTCAGTCAACCTTGAAAAAGCCAACTGTAAAGTTGGCGAAAGCTCGGGTCAAATAATGAATAAAAACGCGATAAAACCGGATAAATAAAGTGTTTTATATGTATGTATTTAAACTTATTTTTTTGTGGTAATAGAAAGAAACACTACGTGTGCCTCGGCATTAACTTTACAATACGCTACAAGAAAACCTTGTAAAAGTTTACGTAGTTTGTACTAATTTTGTCTAATGTTTTCGAGATTTTGCATAATAAAACACAATATTTACCGGGTTATACTCACGTTTTATTCAATAACGTCGTCATTATTAACGACCGAGCTTTAGCCAACTTTACAGTTAGCTTTTTCATGGTTCACAACTTAGAAACCAGGTTGTCAACCTTGAAAAAGCTAACTGTAAAGTTGGCGTTTTGTGAAAACAAATTGTGATGTTTACGGACCATCTGTGAGAGTAGCGCAAATTTAGTTTAAGCGGTTTATATCCGGAAATGTTGATGAATATCAAAGATGCACGTCGCTTCGCTCTGGTCGATTATAAAAAAATATAAATCTGTATTTATTTAAACATATATATAGTGAATAAACTTTAACTTCAAACCTTTATCATCATCATCATCAGCCTGTTGCAGCCCACTGCTGGACATAGGCCTCTCCAATTGCACGCCACTTAGATCTATTTTCTGCTTCTCGCATCCAGTTTGTGCCAGCCGTCTTGCGCAAATCGTCGCTCCAAAGCGCCTGAGGACGTCCTACACTACGTTTGCCGAGACGCGGTCTCAACTCTAGAACTCGTTTACCCCAACGGTTGTCGGTTCTACGGCTAATATGGCCAGCCACTTAAACCTTAGGAACCTGCCTTAAACCTTAGGATTTTTTAAATAAAATGCAAATAAACTTGTTTCCCGACCTAATATTTGCTAATTCTATGTTGAAATCGTATTTTATAAATCAAGAAATAACAATGGACAAACGTAAACGTCTAAACCCAAAAATTTATCTATAATCCCTTTTAAAACAAAAGTAAATACAGGAAATTAATTCGAATACTTTCGGAAGCGACTTCGTGAAGATCATAAAGTAACAGCAAAAGTTAAGTGGATTATGTTAGAATCAATTAAATTTCGTTTAGAGTTGAAAGGTTTCGGCGTCGTTGCGTCAAATCGGTTCCTGAATACTAATGCCGTACTGAAAGTTTTTAGAGTAGGTCTTTAAAATGTTTAATTAAAATAATAATTAATTGTTTTAGGATTGTTTCGGGTGTAACTTTTTGAGTTAAATTATTTTTTAATTAACATTATCTACTTTTGAATCAAAACTCATTTTACGGTTTTCATTGGGGGTTAGGGGGGAAGTCGTCCACCACGACACTGGGACCAGGGACTATTTATACCCTTTCGAATTTGATAATAGTCAACTGGGCCCAACGGTAGTTTAGCGATTGGGACGATTAAACTACATATTAATATTCTTTAGGGGTGAAGTGGTCCCAATAAGAAGATACACAAGTAAAAAAAGACTTGGTACATTTTAAAGTAAAAAAGATAGTTAATAGAAGAGATTGCTGAAAAACAAAAGACGATCGAACTGAAAATTAAAGACGATCGATATAGGTAAAAAATATCACAGACAGTCTGACAGACTGTCAAACTTAAGCTATCTTACTCTGCAACTATTGAACTAGACCACTACATTCTTAGCATAAGTGATAGAGCTCCTAAAGTTCTTCATTTTGGATGAATAACATTACTATCTCCACACGAGTTACGAAACGGGAAACAAAAGCCGATCGAAGTACAAACAAAAAACGATCGAAGTAGAAACAAAAGACGTTCAATGTAAAACAAGACGATCGTTTATTAAATTTAAATCAATGCTATTTTGCCTTTTGCTATCGATTCAGCAAACAATGACGCTATTTAAATAACCTATTTATGCATAAAATAACGCTCGCTTTGACCCAGTTTTCAATAGCTGCATATCTCCAAATGTCAAACTGACAGCTGCATACCAAACAAATAAAAAAGATTCATCGGTAACGACATAATTCATAGATCAAATATGTCAAAGTAAATCTGACAAATGTATGAAAACCGAGGAGTAGGTACCTGTGAATAAAGTTGAGGGTACACTTAGTTTAGTTTAGTTGAGTTTTACCGAGTTTAACAGCACTTTTATTACCTTTTAAGAATATTAATAGGTTTGCCAAATCGGTTGAAACTTTATGACAGTGAAGCTTGTATGTATAAAATACACTTATTTTTGTTAAAGTAAAAATATTTTTTCTGTTGATTTTACAGGGAATTAAACTTACGTTAAAAATTAAGTCCCGCTAACAGTCACGTGACCACATTAACAACGCTCCGCTATTGAAACGTAAGATGACACCGTGCTGAGAACGCAAGCAGACTGAGCGAGTGCTGTGTTTAACATAAATCTGAAACAAATTAACGTTTCGAAGTAATTCTTTCACTTCAATTGTTTTTATTTTTGACAGAGAATATAGAGCACTAATATTCAATATTAGTTATCATTCGTAATTGCGTAACAGTGTTACTCGTCATAATTAGGCCTTCGTACTTATTTTCACTTAAATTAAAGACTTCATTAAAAAAAAAAAGTAAATCAGGTTAACACCATGTAATGTAGAAGATTGGGGGTTCGATTCTCGCTGGGAATATTTGTATTTATACAGAAATGTTTGGTTGTAGTCTTATGTGATTTCTGTACGCATTATGATGCGTCGTCGATTTATTGTATGTATTAAAAAAAATATATTTTAATAAAAGGTTAAGCGTTGAGTGCAACGTTCCAAAAATTTATTCAATTAATAAAATAGAAGTAATACCTTACTTTCATCAAAATTAATAATGCTAGGTTAACGAGAAGTAACCAGAGTCATAGCCAAAATAGTTTCATTCCCTAAAGAAAACATAAATAAAAAAAAAATGAGCGTGAAATTCTTTTGCAAACTTCCCATTGTGTCTCCAGCTTAACCCAACATAATGTCACGTGACACGTGGTCTATTTTTCATGTACAAACATTCAGGAAATATGAGGCGATTTTCCATCAACTGCTGCCATTTCCCCTTTTTAATGGATTTGAAAAATGATGCGAGATTGTGCCTGTAGGTATGTACAAACCAGTTATATAGGTAGGTACGTCTAGGTATATTTTAGTAGGTACGTAAAATTATATGAAAAACTCGTTTGATTCAGTTCACATAAAAATAGATAGATCAGTAGACGCTTTATTGTACTTAACAAAATATAAATTCTACAAATAATTCATAGAAAAACTTAGCTAGTGTGGGCGACCTTATCGCCTAAGAGCTAGATCTTCCAGGCAATGTGAAACCCTACTCAAAATGCTCCTGAAATCCGAAGTCGGCAGACGAATTACAAATTTATTCTACCTACTTGAATTACTTCTAACTTTTGTTTTTAGCCGGCTGCGTAACAACAGTTAGTATGGTTTTAAACGCACGTAGCTAGTTAAAATACAATTATTGTATTTTTAATTAATTTTTAGAATTAAGAAGATATCTAGATTCACTCTTGATTTAAAGACATCCAAATCGTTAATTTATTTATCAAATTAACTAACTATTATCTGTGTGTGTAGTTGTGTTCCCAATGCGATAACAAAGCACATTTCGTTGAATTATAATTATTAATGTACTGATTACATTACATTAAATATTATTAGAAACTAGCTGGGCTCCGCGGTTTCACCTGCCTATGTCCCGTTCCCGCGGGAATATCGGGATACAATGTAGTCTATGTGTTATTCCTAGTATCCAGCTACCTGTATTCCAAGTTTCATCGTCATCGGTTCAGTAGTTTTTGCGTGATTGAGTAACAAACACACATACACACATACTCACAAACTTTCAGCTTTATAATATTAGTAGGATAAGATGAACAATTAAATTACATAATACCTTTAAATTAAAAATATTTTTAGCAAATAAACATATTTTCAAAATATCTCCATGACAGGATTTAAACCTGCGTCCTTTCGCTAACCAGCTATTTATTATTCCCATAACTACAGTTAATAATGCCACCCTCGTGAATTCACTCAGAGGACAAACAAACAGTAAACCTAAAAAGGTCCTTATAGCAATTCTGCTAGCAATATTGCTTTTTGACAGATTCACAATTACCGTGCACCTGTCATAGAACAAAGCGGTGAGAACCAGGTGCACATTTATCGTGAATGTGTGAAAATGCAATATTAAAATTATTTTTAGGTCTACAGATCCGGTAGCCGAATACAGAAAAGCTTCTCAAAATTTGAGGGCTACTTAAACAAGTAAGCAGATCTCAAAGTCGAAAATACTCATACAATTTTTAAATTTAGAAGCTTTTTAAGGCGCGCTCTATAGTTTGCTTATTTATACTCTAAGCTCTTAACATGATGTTGAGAGTGCGAAATGCCCTGACAGAATGTATCACAGCCGACTGATTCCATTACTTAGCAGTTAGACTAAGGAATGATTTTTTACACAGATTTGCACTCACTACCCTGTCACCTTATTAGGTAAGAACGTATTTTACTTAACCTTTATAAAAATGACAGATTTTAGGGTTCGGTATCAAATGGTTAAAAACGGGATGAACCGTGATTGCTAGACTGTTAAAGTTTCACAGATAATAATGTATTTCTGTGACCGCTTCTGTTAACGTTAACTTATCATAATGACAACATACATCATTATGATAAGTTAAACGCAACGTCAGTGTGATCTTTTTTGTTACTAACGCCATCTAGTGTTAAACTGGCATCATAGGTCACGTCGCGCGTCGGTGAGTTCACGGAATTCGCTTGGTCCAGTTTTTAATATTGGAGCGCCTTACGTGACTGATTCTGTTACTAAAATGAAGCTTCCATGACAACATACATCATTTTGAAAACTTAAACGCAACCTTAGGGTGATCTATTTTTGTTACTAACGCCATCTAGTGTTAAACTGGCATCATAGGTCACGTCGGTGCGTTTACGGATATCGCTTGGTCCAGTTTTAATATTAGAATTCCTTACGTGACCGATTCGGATACTATAATGAATCAGAGAAGCTTGCACGACAACATCCATAATTTTAAAAACTTAAACGCTACGTTAGCGTTATCTATTTTTATCAATGGCGTCATCTAGTGTTAAACTGGCGTCAAAGGTCACGTCGTTGCGTTCACGGATTTCACTTGGTCCAGTTTTTGATATTAGAGTTCCTTACCCATTTGTGATAATGCTATAGAAACCTTCATACGTAAGTTCTACTCGCACTTGGCCGCACTTTTTTACCTCATCCGCAAATATTCCTCAAATATATGTCACGTCCAAAATGAATGCCTCATCAAACCTTAGCCTTAGAGAAAATATAAGTGTAGGTACATCACGGAATTTTCCACGCCGAAAATATACTTTTGGACTTGCTGTGTCCTGGGGTCTGACTCGCTTAACTACAGATCCTATGGAAAATTATAATACAAAACCCTTTTTAGTGAATACTTCCACTTCACAAAAACACATTGGAACGAACTTTGAAAATATGAAATAAATAGGTTATCGTCAGACAATATTTTTTTTACTTTACATTTTTTAAGTTATTTAACAGACAGCTTTTTATTTCGTAAGTATGTAGATTGTAAATAACTTTTACACGCAAAAACGACTGAACCGATTGCGATGAAACTTGGTATGCAGATAGTTGGAGATCACGTTTTTTTTTCTTATGTTACCATAGAACTGGACTGTATTAGAGACTATAAGGAAAAAGGCCGCCTGATAGTGAAGACTCAAAATTCGAACGTCGTTGTTCTACTACCCTCTTCTAGTACTTTATTTGTTTAAAAAGTTCAAGTGGTTTAGTAGTGGGTACATAGAACTGTGGTTTGCCTTAGGCCTGGCCCCATTTAAACGGGACAATACCCACGTGACAATTACTAAGGGCTCGGGAGATCTCGACAGCTAAAGTACCTTGGGGCTGGGCGCAACCACTGACATAGCCAAGGTAGAATTGTTAATTAAGGATTGAGTTACTGTTCCACTAGCATAAATTATAGCTTATGTTACTCCTCGATAATGTGGCCTTCTATGGACGGCTTTTATGGCACGTCGGGCAAACGCCCGACTGCAATGCAGAAGGCTGCGGGCTCGATTCCCACCGGGTGCAAGTATTTATGCTTAAAACTAAATATAAGATCTTTTCAAATATTTAGTTTTAAGCAATGTTTTGTATGTAGCTATAGATGTCTTAAGTAGTTGCAAAAAAGGTATAACATAGAGAATTCGTTGTCTAGTACCCATAGTACAAGCCTAGTGCTTAGTTTTGAGCTGTGTGTAATGTCGTGCAATATTGTATTGACTTATTTCTTTTTTTGCTAAAAGAATTTTTGAAATCAGTTCAATAGTTTCGGTGACTATTTATTAGTATATTTTTGACTATTTATTAGCTTTCAAAATCCCTCCCAATGCGGCCATAATAGAGCGGGTGTTTAATGGAGTTTTGTTTGCAAAAATTGCGGGCTTCAAATAGAGAAATCTCAAAACATTTCGTCGTCTGCAAATATTACAAAAGAACATCCCTTTAGAGCTTGAACTACAACTAAAACACACCGAAAAAACGTTTCCATGGCATGACCCCAAAAGGCTAGATTGCGGTATAATATAATAGCCTATTCTATAGTATTGTTTAGTTCCATGTCTGACACGGATACGATCCTCTCATTTCCCAGAAAGATATTTTGCTGAATAAGTATTATTTCGAGGTTTTTTGTTACAATGTCGGGTGACTGTTGACCTCTCACTGTTGATTGCATAAAAGAAAATCTCTTATTTTTTTGTCTTCAAACTTCAACCGAGTACCTACTATAGGTACGTAAATACTTTATGGAAGGAGAGAATTTGTTTCTCCTTTTCGTTTGAATTTAAAAAGTTTATTTATATTTTAAGCCAAAATTAAAGTTGCTTGTCTTACAGCGAGCATTCACTTGTAATGTAATGTTACGAAATGTGCAGTGTGCGAATTGTGAGATGAATCTATAATGTTACTTTACAATGAGTGCTTGAGGTGAAAGACCACCTTAAAACTTTGAAGGTCACGTAAACATTTAACACACTTTTTAAACTCACACGATTTGTTAACATAGGCAATTTTATCGGGTCTTCCCCTCGCGACCAAAACCATTATAACATGGTTGAAACGTCGAGGCAAGAAAGTAAATGATAATACGCGATTATTAAGACTCGCTAAAATGTATAAATGTATAGTTTTTCTAAGCGTTTTCTGCAACTATCTCTTCCTATAGCTGTAACTGTTCTGTCTGCGTGAATGAAAAGAAATAGGTTTCCTCATGCTGATTATAGTTTTAAGTCGACGTTTCAAAATGATCATGTATTTGACTCTTGACTCATCAAAATACACAATTCAATTATGATAATACTAGCTGCGCCCCGCGGTTTCACCCGCGTAAGTCCCGTTCCCGCGGGAATAACGGGATAAAAAGTAGCCTATGTGTTAATCCAGGTCCTCAGCTACCTATATTCTAAGTTTCATCGCAATCGATTTAGTAGTTTTTGCGTGAAAGAGTAGCAACCTCACATACATACATGCATACAAACTTTCGCGTTTATAATATTATTTTTACAATCTTGTTATTCTTTATCTTCTTTTCGTGTAGTGGTTTGAAATTATGCTAAGTAATACAGAATAATCATTGAAAGAGTTTTGTAATCGATACACACGGAACACATCATAAATGAGTAAAAAATGACTCGCAGTCGGGACCCATTGGAAAAATTAGATTGGTAAAATGAATGGGTCCCGACTGTAAGCAATTTTTTTTCACTTAGTTAAAGTTGTCAGGTCGCCCTAAGACCATTAACTTGACCTAACGACTGCAATCACAGATAACAACCGGAACAAACTGCTTAACGTGCCTTCCGAAGCACGGAGGAGCTCGAGAAAGTGATTAATTAACATATTGTGCTATGAATAGCTTAAGTACACAATTTTCTATTGTAATGTTCTGCCAAAAGTACTCAAAGAAAATGAAGTCCTCACATCGCTGTGTCAGTTCCAATATGAGGAGAAAAAGTGAATTCCTTTTAAGAAACGTTGTGATCTCTGTTCGGACCGGTGAACAGAAAAAATACAAGTGTTTCTAAGAACGAAATATAATATATGTTATACTAGTTACGCCCACGACTTCGTCCGCGTTATTCGATCGAACACCTACATACCGTTAAGCAAAAATCCACAGTTAAACGGTTGCCCATCGATTTTTGACCCGACTGCAAGGAAATTATCTTTTTTTTCGCGCGTATCAGTGTTTGTATAATATTCTTCATTCCTTAACATCTTTCAAAACACTCGATGGATTTCTTTAATTACGGCGGCCTCTGTGGCGCGGCGGGCGAAGCTCGGACTGCAACGCAACAATTCTTCAATTCAATTCTTGCCGGGAAAAAATATTTCTGCTGACCATAAATGTTTGTGTCTGATTCTAGGTGTTTTCTATGTATCATATTACGATTTATATACATAAAAAAAAGTACAAAATGTAGTAAATCCGTTGTCTAGTACCAATAATACAAGTCTAGTACTTAGTTTGTGGGCTAGATGGCGCTGTGTGCAATATTTATTTATTTATCATATTCACAGTAGGTAATCTATTATTTATCTTATAGATACATATTTACAGATTACTAGTTGCGCCCCGCGGGAATATTTAAAACAAAAGAAGCCTATAATCATGCGTCTTCTCGAAGATTCCATCTATAATCTATAATAGTCATCATCTAAATCGGTTCTACAGTTTAGACGTGAAACCTAACATACAGATTTACTTCCTCATTTGTATATAAATATTTCAATAGTATAAATATACATATTTCGCACTAAGAAGTTAATATGGAAATGGTATGGTGTAATGGAAGCAATTCGGAAGCAATATTCGATACGGTTCCGATTTTCTCGCGGATTGTTATTGCATTATGTGAAGACTGGTTCATACAATGTATCTTTATTAAATTTACTATAGGGGATAGTAATATACGTAAGTGTTTATTGTGTATAGCATATATATAATGTTGTATATATATATAACTCTCTGACAAAGCTCTATATTAGTAGACTTAAGTGGCAACGGGCAGGTCATGCATATAGCTTAAAGGACAGATAACGGATAGGGAGTAAAAGTAATCGAGTCGCGACCACGATGTTATGCGAAACGGAGTGTTGGAAGACCACCTACTGGTGGTGCAACGACATTGTAGCGGTCGCAGGAAGTCGTTGAATGGAAGTATCTGGTGCAATGAGTCTATTAAAGTTATAGAGACGCCATTGCAGAACAAATCATTATTGAAAAGCGGCACAAATGTATGCTATACAACCTCATTATTTATATTCATTCACATAATTTAAAGAAGAAATAGACGAAACTATTGTTATCTCTTTCTAAAACATAAAGACTCAATGCTACTTGCATGACGTAAGAAAGAGATGTCATAATATTATTATGACATCTCATAGCGGTTAGGAGAGAATGATAAAACGTCAAAGTCAAAAACTTCGTTGAGTTTTTGGAAAAAAAACTTTTTCAAAAAATAAACTAAAATAAATAAATACAGCTTTACTTACGTTACGTATGAAATGAAATATTTTTGCCGGTTTTTGGAGTATAATTCGTGCATCGCCTAAATACGCACGAAGGCATTGTTGTCTGTGAATAATGTTGTGAAAGTGAACTAAATGTACTGTGTGTCAACAAGCAGGTGATCGTGACGTGAGCTGGGATGGAAGTAAGACTTCTCTGGCTAGATAGCTTGCATTTGTGTAGCCAAGAAATTTGCCCTATTACGTATCTAGAAGTTTTTACATATCTCTGATCTGGTGATCGCTATTTGTGGCTTCGTATGGAGGAGGCCTATATTCAGCAGACCTACTAGTTTATAGGTAATGTCTCTAAGATATTCATTTTAAGAATAAAAAAATCTGCGTTGTTGGGGCGTGCTTTGATATATGATCATTTTGATTCAGTCACTCTATTAGTCGATTAAGGTATTTTTTTTATACACGAGACATTCTTAGTTATTTCAGTTTATGGTGTTTAGAATTTTGACAAAATTGTTAAAACAAATGAAATTCTAAAAAAATAATACATTTTTATGATATTTATTTTTAACTTTATTCCAATACTAGCTGTTACCCGCGACTTTGTCTGCGTAGAAATAGTGCAATTCGACTTTTGCGTTCATTACTCGGGTTCTACTAATTTAATTTCGATGTAAGTAGGTATACCACGAGGTTCCTCGAAAATCAAACTACCCAATATTAAGATTTCAATAACCAGATTTTAATCGGATTAGTAGTTTTTAATTGTATAAGGAACAAGCAGAAAAACAGACAGACAGACATGTATTTTAAAAATTATATAATTTTGTTCTACTACTTATTCTAAGTCCCCTAGCCCATTTTTTCAATTGACTTCCAAGTACAGACTTGTAGTCCTCTATTCCTTTATTATAAGTATAGAAGATAGATAGAAGATACGCACAGGGCTGGGACTTACGTGAAAGGCGTAGCTAGTCTGTTTATGTGCAGGGTTTAGTTAGTTCAACAAACACACTCGTAACTCAAATAGGTCCAATAAGACCAAGTTTAGAAAGGACGTGTTTCGTAAAGCTGGACTTCACTAGCATCAAAATACTTAAGGAGGTGTCTACCGACCGTCCCTTGGCAGGAGTGAAAAATTTATACCAATGTTACATTGCCTTCTCAAAGGAATTGGGCCGCCGTCTTAGAGGTCGGGGGCTTGACTACCGCTCAGGGTCTTATTTGGTGCAAAGGATAGCTATTGCCATACAAAGAGGCAAAGCTGCCAGTATTCTCGGGTTCTTTGCGCCGGGTACGGTCAGGGGTGGTTTATTTGACTGACTATAATTATGTATTACGCATATTCTATGTTTTGTGTTTGTACTTATTCTATGACATGTTACAAAGAGGAAATATTTAAATAAATAAATAAATAAAATCTGTGACCGACAACGGATATACTAGTTATATTTATTTATCTTTTGTAAATACATACATATTATACATAGTAATACACCCAGACCGGATACAATTTTATTCAAATTTATTTTCAGATTTCAAGAATTGTTTTGCCGATTGAAATACACATTATCGAGGAGTAACGTAGGCTACTTTTAAACCTGATATTGCCAAGGAATCGGCACTTACGCTCGAAAGGGGCGCAGCATGTTAAAAATATTAAAAAAAAACCATTTTTTTCAATTGTGGAAAACACTTTGAAAATAAAATCGAGGTTTTTTTAAGTTTTTTTTGTTCCCGTCATTAACGTGACGGATACTTCCTTAAGTGTCAGTTAAGCTAGATGTTAGTTGGCTTCTGTGTAATTGTGCACGTTCACTCTCTCTACTAGCGCGTGGTACAACTTAGGAAATTATAGCGATAAGTACTCCTAAACGAGAGGTTGCCTGGGAGAGATCTTGAGAAAGCCGCTCATTGTACTTTTTTTATACTTAAAACGAGTTAATTGTGTATAGCTGCGCCCCGCGGTTTCACGGAATAACGGGATTAAAAGTAGCCTATGTGTCAATCCAGGTCCCCAGCTATAAGCCAGGGCTATTGGTCCTATATTCCAAGTTTCATCGCAATCGGTTCAGTAGTTTTTTCGTGAAAGAGTAACAACCTCACATACATACATACAAACTTTCGCGTTTATAATATTAGTAAGATTTGTTTGTTTCTGTCATTACTCCTGACGATTATCCTCTTAAGTGTCAGTTAAGTTTTAATAATTAATAAATAATAAATATTGCACAACATTACACACACGTTACTTACTTTTAAACAAACTTTTAAACTTTTTTTTTTTTACTTTAAAATTTACCAATCCTTTTTTTGACTTAAGTATCTTCTAAGTGGGACCACTTCACACCTAGAGAATATTAATATGTATTCAACTCGTCCCATAGCCTAAACTACCGTTGAGCCCAGTTGACTACAATCAAATTCGAAAGGGTACAAGTGGTCCCTGGTCCCAGTTTTGAGGGGGACGACTTCATCCCTCACCCATCATTTTAAATTAAAGGACAGTGTCTTAAAGCCATGCTTTCTACCTACACTTGTGAAGGCTCGTTCGTAGACACAATAATAGTAGATCTACGAGAACTTACTCGTAGCCCAATGATTTCGTAGAAGTGCTACAAGATTTTGTTATTAATTTTCATCAAGGTTTTTATTGGTACTTCTCCTTCACTCTAAAACCGCTGAACCGATTGTCATGAAACTAGGTGTATAGATAGCTAGAGACAAGTGTCAAAGCAAGCATTACATTGGGCATTTTTAATATCCGCTGGGCCAGTGTTTCTTACTTCTAATATATGGTGAGCTAACTGAATGTGGCTTTACTATACTTAAGTACTTGCAATTGTGCAAAGAGTTAGTCGAAGTTTTCACTATGAAGTTCTTCGGAAATATAAACTATAAAATTAAAATTTTAAACTCAATTGGCTCAAATTCAACTGAAAAACAAAGTTCAGTTTCTTAACTATATTGTTAACTAGCAACGCCCCTCGGTTTCACCCCCGTATGTCCCAATACCAAACTAAGTACAATATGGAACCATACAGCCAGTAAAACTGCCCGACTTCAGATGATAAAACAGATTAATTAGTCGGTGGCGCCGTATGTAGAGGTTATTTTGGTAATTTTTTTATCAATTCTTTTTTGGTTGTTTTTAAATTTTTAAATAATTTTTTGTTCTTTTTTTAAGTCGG
Source organism: Idaea dimidiata (assembly GCA_949358125.1). Classification (NCBI taxonomy): domain Eukaryota; kingdom Metazoa; phylum Arthropoda; class Insecta; order Lepidoptera; family Geometridae; genus Idaea; species Idaea dimidiata. Next base: position 15,453,613 of record OX442340.1, on the reverse strand, counting down.
ATTTTTAATTTTTAAATTATTTTTTTATTTCACCCGTTTTAGTGTACCTACCTACCTACTTTCGACTGCCAAATAAATTTACAATATCTATTGTTACCGTAATTTAATTATTGAGGAGTTTGCTGATGAGAAGTTGGTTTCAGGTGGCCCATCAATCTGTACTTAGTTCTTTAGGGGTCTATTCTTTTTGGTAGAAGTCCAAAAACGAGTAATTTATTACATTCTGGGAAGCTATCCTGTCCATCATTCCGAAGATACTCATCAGATCCTGACCAAATTTTTATGGGACCACCTCGGGGCTCCCACCTTTCCATTAAAAAAAGAACCATCTCAATCGGTCAAGCAACCTTCGAGTAATCGGTGAATAAACAATAAAAAAAACTCGACGAATTGAGAACCTCCTCTTTTTTTGAAGTCGGTTAAAAAAAAGTATAATATGTAGTATATCAGTTGTCTAGTACTCATAATACAAGCCTAGTGCTTAGTTTGGGGCTAGATTGCGCTGTGTACAATGTCGTGCTATATTTATTACACAACTGCCAAAGGAAGTGTTATGTTTTTGCCGTGAGTGTATGTATGTATGTATGTATGTGACCTATTTTTGTGCCGTCGTAGGGCCTAAACGGCTGGGCCGATTTAGATAAACGATACATCGTTAGATTCGTCATGACCGTGAGAGTGACATAGGGTACATTAAAATAATAAATAAATAAAAACAAAGATTTAAAACGCTATAAAGCAAGATTTGTCTTGACCATAAAAACCGAGCAAAGACAACGGAACGTTACTTAAAAACTTTTCGATTTGACTTTGACGCAGAGTTTCAACTTTTGAAGGAATTTGAATATTTAATTTGTCAGTTTGTCAGAGATAACATAAATAACAATTACTATTGAGTTTTGGCGCGAATACGTTGAGGAGATGTGTTGCTAAATTTTCATTTTTGTGAAACTTAGTTCAAATGCGTGTAAATTGTTTAATTTCGGGGGCATATTAATCAATTTAGTTTCGTGATGGTGTACAAGTGAAAATAAAAGTGAAAATCGGTGCAAAACATGGACTTTAGCTTAGTGTTTTCTCCAAAGCTCCGTGAACAAACATTGTAAAAAATGGCCCCCTTTTTACAATGATTCCCTCGACTTGACTTTAACTATGACGACTTGACTGTTTCGTTCGATGAAAATAACCTGCAAATATTGATAATACTTGACACTGGCAAATGTCCGAAAGGAAAAGCCATTTTAAAGAAGAAGAAGAAGAACAATTACTATGTTTACAATAAGTAATTAACTAAAAATTTGAAATGTCGCGCTATGGATAATGGATAGCAAGGCTAATCCGCTAGGACAAGAAACCGCCAGCCTTTGTATCACCAGTCGCGACGAAGTTTTCGGATTTGGTAATTATATTTTAAGATGAATACCTGCCTACTTCATAGCCATCTCAGCAAAACTCAAAAAGAATAGCTATTATAATATTGAAGGCTTTTAGATAGCCTATCTTTAACCGATTTCGAGTCCTCGCTACTGGAGTATACACATCCAGAGTTAATGAGTTTCTCTGGTGTAATTGTATCTAATCTCTAATAACTAAAAAGCGTTAAATAAAAAATATATTTAAAAAAAATAAAAAACCCGACTGCCGTTAAAACTGAAAAGTAAAAAACAAGACGATACCTAAAGGTAAAGAAACCTTAAAAATCGTTCGACACATCTAGGAGCCTTAAAAATTGTGGATGCAGTCGGGTGGGACTCCTTTTAAAGGAAAAGTATAATGAAACTAAATTGTGTTGAAGTCCCACCCGAGTCCATCCACAATTTTTTAAGGCTCCTAGATGCGTCGAACGATTTTTATTTATTTACTTATATGAACCCGGTACGGCCAGCATCAAAAGTCAACCTAATAAATAATCCTTAATTAATTAATTACTCCCTCAATGAAATGAAGCGATTAAAATTTAAAATACAATAATTGATATAATTACACGTTTGATACCTACCTAATGCTGACTAAATATGTAAAATAAAAAAAATAAAAAAAACCTGCCTGCTTAAAAACTAAATAAAAACGCAACAGATAATAAAAACTAAAAAAAAAAAAACATAAAACAAATCCAGTAGCCACGAAACACAAGTACTTAAACAGTTGGGACCCATTATTAGAATGATGGTCTAGATTCTAGACATTTAATGGGCCCGAATCTAGCTAGACCATTATTCTAATATAATGGGTCCCGACTGTAAAAGTAGCTGTATTGTTTTTTTTTTTTAGTTTTTATTATCTTTTAAGTTTTTATGTAGTTTTTAAGCAGGCGGGATTTTTAATTATTATCAGCGTTATTGCAATGTCGATCTGGCTTTCTGAAGATTATTTCATACTATTTTGCAAGGTAGACTAAGGTAGGTGGAGTCTGACTAGACTACGAAACGTCGGATCGGCATAGTAACAATACTGATAATATGAATAACCCTAAAATGAGTTTCATTTTAATAAAAAAAAGAATGAAAGAAGAAAAATATAATTAGAATGTGGTAATAAATAAATAAATCCTGTGACCAACACACAACGCCATCTATCCCCATGGTAAGCTGCTAAGCTTGTGTTACGGTGACTAGACAACGGTTATACTACTTATATTTATTTTTCTTTTGTAAATACATACATAGGTATTATATATAGAAAAACACCGAGACCAGATACAAATATTTATTTTTAAGCATAAATATTTGCATCCAGCGGGAATCGAACCCGCAACCTTCTGTATTGCAGCCAAGCGTTCGCCCGACGCGCCACAGAGGTCGTAAATTTACTTCTGATGCTGACCGTACATAGCTAAGTCGATGCCCGGTCACCCTGCTGTATCTTCAAAGAGAAATGCTGTATTGTTTCTAATATCTTGTTGAAGTTTTCAATAGAAAACATTGGGCTATTATAGTTGCTCAGTCGAGTTGAAAACATGGTTTATATTGTCTTTATGTTATTTTAATTAAAATTTGTACTTTGTATTAGCTACTTTGAAATGTATTTTGAAGCAACTTTCAAAAATGGGTTAAAGGGGTTCAGATATATTATTATTTTTGTGAAAAATTAGTGAAAAACGCGTTTTCAGTTGTCAAGGGCGTGGGCGGCCACGCGGTTCTCAAGCGGTTGCACTTTTTCGTTCATTACTCGGGTTCTACTAATTGGATTTCGTTGCAAAGTAATGCACGACCTTCCTCGAAAATGGAACTATCCAATATTGAAAACCAGATTTCAATCTGATAAGTATTTTTTAATTGTATAAGGAACAGACAGAGAAACAGACAAACAGACCGACATGAATTTTAATAATTATATAATTTTGTTCTACTGCCTATCCTAAGTCCTCTAGACACCTTTTTTATATTTACTTCCAAGTACAGACTTTTTGTCCTCTCTTTCTTTATTATAGGTATAGATAGATAGAAGATATTGTGTAGGTATGATGTTACCGGATTTCATGGCGCCGCCGATTGTGATGGTTATTTTTCTATAAGTATTTTTTTCTAATAATTTAAAAAATATTATTATTTGATTTGTAAATTGAAAACACGTCTCAATCGAGACTTAGTCGAAAAATAGTAGACAGAGGAAACATTCATATTCTTAAATTCGCCGCTCGAGATGGGAACTCGTGTGGCCTACTTGGTTAAGGCGCTGCGGTACTGACACAGAGGGGTTAGGGGTGAAATCGTCCCCCTCGAAACTAGAACCGGGGACCACTTGACCCCTTTCAAATACGTCGTCAAAATTCAAAATACGTCGTCAAAATAAATACATAAAAACACTCAGACCAGAATCCATATAACTTATTTTTAGTAAGCTCAGTAAGTAACTTTTTTTATTTTTAGTAATACTTGCACCCGGCGAAAATCGAACTCGCAACCTTCAGCATTGCAGTCGTACATTCGCCCGCCCGATGGAAACTTGCTTTTAAGTCTAGTTGTTTAGTTCGGAGCTAGATTGCGCTGTATGCAACGTTCTGCAATATATATTTATATCCATTAAACTACAACTTGCAGCTATAAAACACCAGCTGCACACAAACCACTAAACCAGGAACGTAAAGTAACGTCAAATCACACTCCGGTTATATTGACCATAAAACTAGATACTCGTACGCGGTAGAGGGCCAACTGATGCATAATGAGACATATATACGGTGCTAATTTGCGACCTAATTCAGTTGCACAATTAGAGTATACATCAAACTATAGAGCGCGCCTATGGGTATTAGCCTACTGCGCAAAATGTAAGCAGATGCTCTATACTTAGATATTCAAATGTTGTGGTTGAATAGTGATCAGCGAATCATTTTTACACCGCGGCACTGAATGTTTCACCATAATTATTACTAGAATAAATTCTAACGAGAGAAACAGTCAATTACCGTAACCCTAGGTGACTGATGACATCGTTTTTGTCATTTTTGACTGTTCAAACCGGTGCTTACAGATCATACTCGTACTCGCCTACCAGCGCTCTATAGCTTGCTTATGTATACTCTAAGGTTGCACACTAAATACTTATGGAGTATTCATATGGTGTCCATGTTCCCAATGCAAAATGTTAATAGATATGCCAAATCGGTTGAAAGTTTGTTACAGTAAAGTTTGTATGTATACAAATACGATCGTTTTTGTTGTAGTCAAAAATACCTATTAGTTTTGACTTTACAGGCATTTAAACTTACGATAAATATTCATCATCATCATCAGCCTGTCAGCCATCAGTGCAGTCCACTGCCGGACATAGGCCTCTCCAATTGCCCCCCCACCTAGATCTATTTTCAGCTTCTCGCATCCAGTTTGTGGCAGCCGTCTTGCGCAAATCGTCGCTCCAACGTGCCTGAGGACGTCCCACACTACGTTTGCCGAGACGCGGTCTCCACTCTAGAACTCGTTTACCCCAACGGCTAATATGGCCAGCCCACTGCCACTTCAGCTTGCTTATCCGGTGAGCTATGTCGAAGACGATAAATATTGAGTCTCGCTAACAGTCACGCGACCTTATTTACAATGCTCCGCTAATAAAACGAAGACTGACGAAGACCGTGCCGAAGCGCGAGCGGACTGAGCGAGTTCCATGTGATGACGTCACACCCGAGTACGATTCCGCTTCGCACGTTTACTTCTATAAAGCGGTAACGAATGAACGTATCGAAGTAATTCTTTCACTAGTATTTTTATTTTTGACAGAGAAAATAGAGAGTTGATATTCAAAATAAGTCTTCTTTACTAACATTATAATGAGAAAGGATTTATTTTTGTTTGTTTCGAAACTACTTGACCGATTTGAAAAACTCTTTCACTAATACGAAGCTACATTATCGAGGAGTAAAATAGGCTACCTTTTGATTTCAATATTTCCACTGAATCGTGACTTACGGGGCTGAAACCAAATAAAATATACTTAACTAATTATTGCACAACACAGCGAATTCTTGAGTCAAACAATTGGCTTTAAGCTTGTACTATGAGTACGAGACAAGTAAATAAACACATTACCCTCCTTTGCGTCGTGCAGTCGGGTAAATATGATTAAAACACTTTATTTACCGGGTTTAATTGCGTTTTATTCTTGATTTTAAACTACCGCGCTTTCGCCCAACTTTACAGTTGGCTTTTCCAGGTTGACTGAGATGTAATTCGTATATTTTAACATTCTAAAAATTAATAAAACACTATATTTATCGCGAAAACCATAGAATAAATTATTCTCAACAGTTACAAAAGGTGCAAATTCGCGAAAACCATAGGAGAAATTAAATAAAATATTAAATACTAGCTGCGCCCCGCGGTTTCACCCGCGCAAGTCGCGATCCCGCGTTGTTCGAACACCTACCTACCGCAATGCAATAATCCACACTTAAACGGTCGCCCATTGAAGTACTGTTGAAGCCAGGCGCTACCGCGCCTGGCATCATCAGTACTTCCCTGGTCGTCCGTTTAAGTGTGGATTTTTGCACTGCGGTAGGTAGGTGAAGTAAGTTAAAGTTTGTGTTTCGTCAGTAAGTGACGATGACGATGACGAAGGATGACGATGACGATGGATGACGATGATGATGATGCCACTCTACATCACTTATCCTACCACTGTGTCGATTTTCATTCATTGAATGGTTATCACCCGCGTAAGTCCCGATCCTGCGGGATTTTCGGGATCAAAAGTATCCTATGTTACTCTCCATCATTTAAACTATCCCTATGCAAATTTTCATCCAATAAATATTATCACCCGCGTAAGTCCCGATCCCGCGGGATTTTCGGGATCAAAAGTATCCTATGTTACTCTCCATCATTTAAACTATCCCTATGCAAATTTTCATCTATTAATATTATCACCCGCGTAAGTCCCGATCCCGCGGGATTTTCGGGATCAAAAGTATCCTATGTTACTCTCTATCACTTAAACTATCCCTATGCAAATTTTCATCTAAGAAATAGTTATCACCTGCGTAAGTCCCGATCCCGAGGGATTTTCGGGATCAAGAGTATCCTATGTTACTCTCCATCATTTAAACTATCCCTATGCAAATTTTCATCTAATAAATATTATCACCCGCGTAAGTCCCGATCCCGCGGGATTTTCGGGATCAAAAGTATCCTATGTTACTCTCCATCATTTAAACTATCCCTATGCAAATTTTCATCTAATAAATATTATCACCCGCGTAAGTCCCGATCCCGCGGGATTTTCGGGATCAAAAGTATCCTATGTTACTCTCCATCATTTAAACTATCCCTATGCAAATTTTCATCTAATAAATATTATCACCCGCGTAAGTCCCGATCCCGCGGGATTTTCGGGATCAAAAGTATCCTATGTTACTCTCCATCATTTAAACTATCCCTATGCAAATTTTCATCCAAATCGGTCGAACCGTTTGACCGTGAAGAGGGAACAAACAAACAAACAAACAAACAAACAAACAAACAGATTTTCGGATTTATAATATTAGTAGGATAGGATAATAGAGTGTAAGAAAGATAACATACATACAAACTTTCGCGTGAATGATATTAGTAAGATAAGATTTCCGAGTGGTTTGTTTGCCGTTTTTTTTCACTCAGATGTCGGCATCGTGTAATTGGCTCATAGTTCTTCCAAATGAAGCGATACGAAAGTTTTGTAACAGTTGATAAACGGTTTCTGTGAACGACAATGCCAAACCAATAGACCGTGCCGATTGAATACATTTTATCGGACGATACTCAAGCTTTGTCACGCGATGTTAAAATATGATGTTTTTTTGTATACATACAAAATAATAATAAAAATAATCAGTAGTCAATCCACTTCCATCACTTCACTATAACCCATTTTGTTTTTTGTCTGTAGATTTCTCCGATCCGATGGTTGTCCTTGGCTGCATTCTAAAGTGCAAACAGGATTAATCGTAACTAAACGGGATAACTAGACTAAGCTTATAAAATCTGTTAAATTGCATGCCCAGTGGCTGAGTAAGGCGATCTTATAGTTTTTAAGAACTATGTACTATGTAACACCAAACTGTACCCTTATTCGCAATAAATGAATTGAATTGAATTGAATCGTCGGCTTATTGTTCACTTCAATGTTTGCGTGTAAAATTGTTATTGAAAAGGGCCTCTACGTGTTGGCTTTGGCCCAACACACGCCCTCCAAAGGTCCGGGGCTCCATAACCCCGAGATACTGGACGTATAACAGACATAATAATAAAAATACTATAATTACTACTTACTATAAAGAGGAAAGTTTTATTTGTTTGTAATTAATTGGCTACGAAACTACAGAACCGGTTTGAAAAATTCTTACAGCAATAATTAATTGATTAATTGTTTAATTTATATATATATATATATATATATTTTTTAACTTTTTTCTAATTTTTCTAATTTGTGAGCTAAATATACCTGCTTGTAAATCTACCCAATTAAATTAAATCCGGCAGCATCGATTTTAAATTTACTTGAGCAAACTACAAAATGAAGATTCAATTTGGTCTAAGTTTAGTGTATTAATTTATAAGTTATATTGTATTGTATTGACTGTAGAATCTTAGTTAAATAAATAAATAAATAAAAAAAAAAAATATAAAGCTGCTTTATCCAGGAGTATCATAGATTACTTTTGATCCCGATATTCCAACGGGAACGGAGATTCACGCAGGTGAAATTCCCTATAAATTGCATACCATACAAGTTTCGTAATGTAAATCCCCTCAAATTTCAATGTCAATTTCAATTTCTTTATTGCATAATCATGACATGAGTAAAGATGGTGATAAAATGCAATATTGTGTGATCATGAAACCCTTTTGGGCGTAGCAATGAGCTGTATATAAATTAAATTCAGGCAAATGACAATGCCAAATATAGTTTAGCAATATTTTTAGCAAGGAAATATATTTCCTAAAACCTCCAATGACAGAATTCGAACCTGCGTCCTTTCGCTAACCAGGCGACTGCTCTAACCACTGAGCTACACAGGAATCACGTGTCATGATATAATTTCTCGGCCATATCTCTCCTTGCCAATTGTTTTACCAACTAAGGCTTGGTTTCAGCGCCATCTACCGGTCAAGCTTTGCAGCTTTTTATTGACTGGCTCGGGCAGTTCAAAAGAAATATTAAGTTGGTGTAAAAGCGCATCTCATGTTGGGTAATATTTACTGTAAAGTGAACTACCCGAGCCAGTCAATAAAAAGCTGCAAAGCTTGACTAGTAGATGGCGCTGAAACCAAGCCTTAGTTGGTAAAACAATTGGCAAGGATATATATGGCTGAAAAATTATAACATGCCACGTGATTCCTGTGTAGCTCAGTGGTTAGAGCAGTCGCCTGGTTAGCGATAGGAGGCAGGTTCGAAACCTGTCATGGGAGTTTTTAGGAAATATATTTCCTTGCTAAAAATATTTCTAAGTTTAAAATGCCTTGAGCAATAAAAACAAAAAGAAATTCCAAATATAGTTGCCTCAGTTCTGCAGTATGTGGCACCCAACCATTATGTCGAAGTTTTACAGCTCATCGGATCTCCTGGAACCTGTCCAGCTATGACGTCACGGGATAGTGAAATCTGGTTATTATTCTAGTATTTACGAGTTATTATCCAGCAGAAGATCTGGGCCATCTATTTTTTGTCGTAAAACGTTATTTACGACGACACATTTTACACACGCGTTGTAAAATATACTGATCCCTATGAAAGGTTAAGCTGTAAAAAATGGTGAAAAACATCATTCGTTTTTTAGCAAATATAGGAACTGTAATATTACAGTGAAAGCTGGTTGACTGGGATCTAAAGGAATCTACGTTTTTTTATCACTATTTGACAGCTAGCTGTGCCCTGCGGTTTTCTCCACCTTAATTCTGATCCCGTGGGAATATCGGGATCACAAGTAACCATGTCCTTTTCCAAGGTACATCTATCCCTATATAAAAATGTCTAAAATCGATTCAGCTATATATGATTTAGAAACAGAAATTTCAGATAAAGTGATTTGAAATTGTGCCTTTATCTTGCAAACAGTGTACCAAAACTGAGAATAAAAAATGGGGTTATTTTTCCATCTAAGTTGTAGTAGCTTTGCAATAATGGGTCTTGCCAAACCGACAGACAAACGTACAGGGAGCACCTTTAAACTATCATAATTCGGCAATATGTATGAAAAAAAAAACAATTTAAAAAATAATGTCACCCACATCGAAATTGATTGCCGGAGACACTTTTGCACTCGACACCTCTCCTAACGTTCATTAAATCGCTCTAACTGTCACTCATTTGCAGCGGCAAGTGTCGCGACACCGCAACCACCGGCTAAAACCAGTCGAAACGGTTACGTATCATTACATCTATTTTCATTTAAACTATTTTCAATACAACTACGGTCGATTTAAATAAAGTTTAAAACAATTAAAAGTCAATTCAAATATGTTTGTTTTAACTGATAGATAAAAAACCTAATGGACGATTCACCTGAAGTTGGCTGAACTACCGGACAATTTTACTATTGACATCTTTATGAGCGTTATTAACAAATACGGAGGACCACGACTGTGATATTGTTAATTTCTCAGCGGTGCGCATTTGTTGAGTCGTCCAAAGTTGAAATAAATCTCAAAAAACCCCAAATGAATCGTTTATTTTTGCAATCGATTTTAGTTTAATCAAACGTAGCGGTGAAAGTGTAGTGGAGTCGACCACTATGCAAAATAACGAAAGGTTAGAAGTAGTTCAAATGAAAATAGTTATTACGATACAGAACCGTTGAAACTGCTACAAACCGGCTCCAAGTAGCTCATTAACGGGACGGTTTGTATACGGAATATCGGAAATTTCTCGCATGAGTGCCCATCGAGCCCAGATAATAAAGCCAACTGACTGCTCATGCCGCGATTTTTCTTCAAAACGCAACTCACCGTTGCAGGCAGGGGGTACTGAGATACCATGTCTTAGAAGCTGTCACGAAGTCGCCACGTAATCGTTCAAATAAAAAAAAAACTGTGGTTTTCATAAGTTTTTATTTAAAATTCACTCAATTATTTTTAGAGGCATTAGGACGACAAAGCAACGACAAACGATCTTGGTAGCGCGGAATTATTAAACTTTGGGATCGGCAATTGCGTTAACTACCTATCTACTTTTCGTGTGGTACAATAAAGAGTTTTCTTATCTTATCTTATCTATAGGCGCTTAGACTCATTTAGCTAATTTAATAATAATTTCTTCTATGGTTTTCGCGATTTTGCATAATAAAACACTTTATTTATCCGGTTTTATCGCGTTTTTATTCATTGTTCTAAACGAACCGAGCTTTCGCCAACTTTACAGTTGGCTTTTTCAAGGTTGACTGAGATGTAATTTGTCTAATTTTATTAATTTAATAATGTAAGAATAAGGTTGTAGTAATTACTCCGCTTTTTGTTTCTGTCTGTCAACTTTGAAAGCTTGTTTTCATTTTTTCGACCTTCTGCCCATTTTATTAATAAGGCCATTTGTGATTGGCCGATGCGTTACCTATCTATACCGCTATACCGCGTCTTTGTGTTTGACCATTCTTATTCGAGAGTGCTACTAAAAGACGTACTGTTTTCGTGAGAGAGAATACTTATGAGCAGTCAACTGGTTTTATCGTCTTCGCTATCGAGTCAGATCGTGTCATAACACGACATCCAGTTATACTCGTACGAGTAATACAAACTCTCTTTGTATTGAAATTGTAATTGGTAGATACTAATTAAAATGATTACGCTTGTTTGATGCCTTTAGCTCTAATCTGTTCATGTAATCCTGGTACAAATTAAGCATTTTCAAGTATTTTTTAAGTGAAAATCGATATTATTGTAGATAGAGAGAGGGCCTTAGAGATCGTAACTAAATCAAAAGGCGATCAGAGTAGAAACAAAATACGATCGAAGTGAGTAGACGACAGAAGTAATATTAATAGAACTTGAATGCTCACGTAAAACTAAAAAGTGTTCAGCTACATTGAGCAAGCTGTCCCTTTCTGATAACACTGATTAGAAAGGGATAGAATACTACATTCAAGAGGTCCACTTTTTAGTTCTAGTTCTATCTAGCAATATAACTTCTTTGGAGAGACTTATTAAATTGTGCATTCGTTTTGACTCTTTCGTTTTGAAAAAAAAATACATAGAAAATGTTTACCTTATCATTATCAAGTATATTGCACCAGTTTATAGGTGTATTGAGGCATAAAATTAGAGAAAATGGAGTTGACTATCCCCCTCCGGCTTGTTTCTGGGGCGAAGGATAGCCATCGCCAAACAGCGCTGCAATGCTGCAACTGTGATGGGATCCTTTGCACCAGGAATAATACCCTTACAGCCCGGTGCAAAGGTTATTATATATTTTTTTGTTTTTATTATTTAAAATAAAGTTTACTGTATAATAAATAACCTGTTTATGATATTGTAGCATTTGACTAGGTATAGCTTCGCAGATAATCCGCGCTACCATGCTCCTTTGTCGTTGCTATATCGTCCTTTTGTGGTTAAAAAAAAAAGTAAATTTTAAATACATAATAATACCCTGACTACTTTTAAAAACCACAGACAAATGAAAAAAAAAAATTTTTTTTAAATTTGTATTCCTTTATTTTTTAATTATTAGATGTGTTTTTAATTTTTTTTTAGCTGATCGACAACGCGACGACTTCGCGACGACTTATAAGACGTCATGGTAGGGCCCATTATATTATCTGTGAATCTCTGTTACATCTGAAACAGGATTTACATTACAAAACTAGTGTCATGCAATTTATGGTCATTTCCACAAAAAAATGCGTAGACACAGCGGTACAATTTATTATCTAAATATTTGTTGATAAAAATAGCTTCCAGCACAGATCACATAGGGCTTCCAGTTAGAAACTGCTGCGAGACTGCTTTTGTGAAATTGACTCTGTATGTAATGCTTCACACTAGTAATGTAAATTAGGATCTAAGCTTTTATATTTATCCTTACGGATCCTATATCCTAAAATTTTACATAGAGGGCACTTAACGCTTCACTTCCAACAAAGAAATTCTCAAAAGACATTGAACTAGAAAAATACACCACTTTTATCCGTATTCGTCCAATGATTGCCTTGCGAAATTAAGTTAATCGGTTGTTTAATTGACCTGAGCGATTAACAATCGATTTAAACATTATATTAAATATTAATATTTAGTTTTTAGTCCCGATACCTGACTAGTATCACTACGTATCATGCGGTCTGCCGCGTGCAAAGAACACCTCCCTCCTCCCGCTCCTTGCATGCGGCAGAAATTAGATATTATGTTAAAATTAGATATTATGTTAGTATTAGTGACACCAATCATCAACCGTGAAATCGACGCGTTTCGGCTTTAAAAAGCCATCATCAGGAACGTAGACTCCGACCGAACTGTGTGGGCGACAAAAATTAGTAACGACGCCGTTCACCCGACGCTGTTGACTCGCCGACAGCTGGAACAAGAGTGAGTGAACAACGCTGCGCCCCCCACTTTTATACTTCGGTGCGATCGTCGTCAGCACCCCCACCACGCCTCGCCAACGCCCTTAGCAGGGGAGATGGAACGATGTTTGTTTGTTCGTTCAGCAGTGTGTTTTGTGTATTTTTCGATTTCAAAATTTCTAATTGTTCCAACACGCTCAGTCGCAACCCCTTATCACACATATGTAAAATATTGTAATTATTGTTGTCGCACAAGGAATGGCCACTGTCAATTAAGTGTTTTGCGAAGTGTGATTTTTCCGGATGGCCATTTCTATACGCGGCAACATGTTCCTTATATCTAGTATCAAAACTGCGACCAGTCTGACCCACATAAACTGCGTTACACTCGTCACAAGTCAACCGATATACACCGGATCTTTTAGAAGACTCTAAACGGTCTTTGCCATTACATAAACGACTAATCGCTTGATTTGTTCGGAACGCAACGCTGACATTGTGTTTTCTTAAAGTGTTGTGTATTCTGTGAGAAATTGGACCCATGTAGGTCAGGCTGCTCACATTCGTATTTTGTTTTTGTTCCGAGTGTGCATATAACAGTGAGCGAACCAATTTTCTTTGTTTCTGGAAAACGATTTTGTCAACTAACTGAGTGGTGTAACCATTTGCAATAGCAATCTGGTAGATGGTATGTAATTCTTTGACATATTTATCCGTGGACATTGGAACTGTCATTAATCTATGAATATAGCTATGGAAGGCTGCTAATTTGTGTTGAATTGGATGGCAAGATGAGTACGGGATGACCATGTCGGTTTGTGTTGGTTTATGGAATATTTGGAAATCTAATTTGTCGCGGGACCTTGTGATAGTGAGATCCAAGAAGTTAAGTGATTTGTTTGTCTCCAACTCCAGTTTGAACTTGATTTTTGGATGGAGATTGTTTATATGTGAAACAAAATCGGTGATTTGTGGGTAGGTACCAGTCCAACAAATAAATATGTCATCGACATATCGGTAGTAAAATTGAATGTGTGATTCGCCCACCACATGATCACACTCGAAACTGTCCATAAAAATGTCAGCCATTAATGGGCTTAATGGTGAGCCCATAGCCAAACCCTCTGTTTGTCGGTAGTATTGATTGTTGAACCTAAAGTAATTTTGTTGCATGCACAGCCGGGTCAAATTAATAATATCATCTATCTCTCCAGGAATCATCCGTTGTCTCTCTAGATGGCGCTCCAGTATACGTAAACACTCTTGATAGGGGACATTTGTAAATAGGCTCTCTACATCTAATGATAATAAAATTGAACCCTGAGGAATACGTAAATCTTTGATTTTATTAATAAGATCGAAACTATTTTTTAAACTGTGTTTTGGTTTGAAACCCAGCTTGACCTTGATGTAATAATTTAGAAACTTTGCTAAATTATACGCTGGAGCACCAATATAAGAAACAACGGGACGGATAGGAATGTTGTCCTTATGTATTTTAGGTAAACCATACAACAATGGTGGACGCGGATTCATTGGTACCTTATTTTTTAGGCTTCCTGGAGAAATAAATGAGGTTGTTTTTATTGCGTTTTTTATTTCTGTCACATATTTCTTAGTTGGGTCAGAATTTAGCCTATCAAAACCTTCTCCCCGAATGATGTCGTAAACCTTCTCTTCGTAACTTGTTCTCTCCATTATAACAATGGAGTTGCCCTTATCAGCTTTTGACAAAACTAGGTTTTCGCGGACTAATTTGTCCTGAAGGGACTTAAACATTAATTGTTCGTTTGTTGAAGTACTTGCGCGGCAATTTTGAATCTGAACTGATACTTGAAGTTTTACAGCATCATTTACCTTGCCCAAATGACAAGCAACCTCTGAATCCACCACCAAAGTTTCGAGAGATTTCTGGGACAACTTCTGGTTGAGATTGTGTTTCAAGCCTTTTTCCAAAAAAGCTTGTTCTGATGGGGTCAATTGTGTATTTGTGAGGTTTTGAACTCGCGGATAAAAATTGTGTGTGTTCGGTAAACTAGGGGAGGAATCACCAGAATTGCGTCCAAGTAATCTCTCCAACTTCCTACTTTGAGTTAAATATTTTTCATGGGCTAATCTGGAAGCTATTTCCCTCGCCTTGTTGTCTAAAATATCAAACTCCACATTATGTAATTTGTAACTTAACTCAGTATACAACACTTTTATGTGGAGCTTGAGATTGTCCCTAACCGTAAACCAATATCTACACTCCTCATTTAACCATATCTGTTTAGCCTTCGTCAATGCTATATTTCCTGATCGACTGTGTGTGTTGGAACGAATATTAATATAATTTGGTATTACTTTATGTTGCTTACACTGCTGGTTGAACCAAACATTTTGAGCTGCGAGACGATGTAGTTTGGTGAGCTTGATGTATAACTTCGCCTGTTCAGCTATACCTGCTGATTTAAGATAATTGATTGTATTAGGCGTTACTTTTCGGAACTCCATATCTACTATATTAAATATTAATATTTAGTTTTTAGTCCCGATACCTGACTAGTATCACTACGTATCATGCGTAGTGATACTAGTCACTACGCATGACATGCAAGGAGCGGGAGGAGGGAGGTGTTCTTTGCACGCGGCAGACCGCATGATACGTAGTGATACTAGTCAGGTATCGGGACTAAAAACTAAATATTAATATTTAATATAGTAGATATGGAGTTCCGAAAAGTAACGCCTAATACAATCAATTATCTTAATCGATTTAAAGCCAATAAGAGCAGTTTAACTTGTAAAAGTCAACGTTAAAGTTTTAACTGTCTAATTCCCCAACAACAGCTTACTTATTTAGCCTTTGTGCGTGACTTTGAACCGTGGGATTCTTCACGATGCTTTCATTCACCGTAAGAGCGAAGTTAATAGCGCACATATTTTTTTCTTATAGAATAAGACATTGGTGCGCGGCCGGGATTCGAAACCACGACCATCGGAATGAAGTCGGGGTATCTACCACTTGGCCAACACCGCTGTCAGTCTAACTTGTAATTATATAATTATTGGGGCTTTATAACGGCCACCTCTATTGCCCGTCAGGCGCTGCAACGCAGGAGGTCGCCGGTTCAATTCCCGCCAGCCGGTATTTAATATCTAAGCATAAATACGACATTACCGGCTCTGAGTGTAGTCTTTTTGTACTCGTATTTTACTACATAGACAAGCTAGATTATATGCAATATCAATTAGACACCAAACCTAGGTTTTTCCTATTTAAATTCAGAATACCCTACACTACACTGTGGATGGCCGAAAAAGTCACAAACATTCCTATTTCTAATTCTGCAATCGTCACTTAATATTCGTGATCGATTTTTCAAAAATTAATTATATCAATAAAATCATAATAGTTATACGCTCTGATCTGATTTTGTTAACTGCGTTGGAATCGTCCGAACATTGAAAGCACAGAACAAAGTTGAACGCATCGTCAGCGCGATCTAGAATGTATAGTAACGCCATCTGACGGTGAACCTCTTTAGACAAAAGTAAGTTTTGAAGTAACTGCATTTCTTCACTTCTTGTCCTTCTAATCTAAAGGTTACCTGGAAGAGAGCCATAAGGCTCTCAGTTGTTTATGTATTTTTCTTTTAATTGTGGTATGTTGCAATAAGGAAAATCTATCTATCTTTTATGATGACATCAGTTTTTTACTATCAGCTAATTAGATTAGATTAGATAAAACTTTATTGTACAAACAAACTCCAAACCGCAAGGACAAATGCATGCTGCAGAATACTTTCAATAATTCCAAACTCCATTGGTACACTGGGCCCAGCGGCAGCGGTATCTTGTTCTCTACTCATTGTTAGACCCAGCACTTATTATAAAAATACACAAGTGGTCGTCACAATCGGTCAAAGTTAACTGGCTTACTAATAAGAAACTGCAATTTGCTTCCGAAGCCGGTAAGTAATAAGTTGGAAAAAGACAAAAGACAGCTGTCTCTTTCGCGCTTGTTCAGTCCAACAGCATACTGTAAGGCACGGATACAGCGCAGGTATTAAAAATATAACATTCTAAATTAAACCTTAAGGTATGTGACATTCGGTTGAAAATAGCGTGCTTAGGTGGGGGGAGCGCCGTGCCGTGTCGACAAGCTGTTAAAAGCTAGCGTATACTATTTTTAACAGCATTTCATAACACTTAAAATTTAGTTTAAATTGACTATTATCAGTATCTTCACCGCGCTGCGCTCTATGTGCGCTGAGCCCAAGACTGCGTCGCAATGCAAAAATATTACTTCTCGTTGGAAGTATGAACTTGAACATTCCAGAAGCCATGTAAAGACGAGTAATTTGAAAAAAAAAAACAAAAACTCTTTTCTTGTTGACTGTACCGTAGAAGTCATGGAGGTCGTGACAATTAAATAGTATACTATAGAGGGGAGGAACGTTTGGTGTAATTGTGAGCAGGGAGGAACGTTTGGTGTAATTGTGAGCAGGGAGTCTAAGGAAAACCACGGGAATACTTAAGATTCACTTGTAATACTATAAAACATACACCGCGTGCGCGTATCGTTCCAGCCGCGCCGCCCGCGCCGCTCACGACTAACCAACGCGTGTATGTTTTATTGTATTACAAATGAATCTTAAGTATTCCCGTGGTTTTCCTTAGACTCCCTGCTCACAATTACACCAAACGTTCCTCCTCTCTATAATATCTAATTAAGTCTCGGTGGTGGTAAGAAAATTATGGAGGTATTGGAAGGACCCTGAGTTTCTTCACGATGCTTTCCTTCGCAGTAAGAGCGAAGTTAATAGCGCACATATTTTTTTGCTAAAAAATAAGACATTGGTGCGCGGTCGGGATTCGAAACCACAACCTTCAAAATGAAAGTCGGGGTATTTACCACTAGGCTAACACCGCTCTCTGTCTAATTTGTAATTAATTATTGGGGTTCTATGACGGCCACCTCTATTGCCCGTCAGGCGCTGCAACGCAGGAGGTCGCCGGTTCAATTCCCGCCAGCCGGTATTTAATATCTAAGCATAAATACGACATTACCGGCTCTAGGTGTAGTCTGTTTGTACTCGTATTATACTACATAGACAAGCTAGATTATATGCAATATCAATTAGATACCAAACCTAGGTTTTTCCTATTTAAATTCAGAATACCCTACACTACACTGTGGATGACTGGAAAAGTCACAAACATTCCTATTTCTAATTCTGCAATCGTCACTTAATATTCGTGATCGATTTTTCAAAAATTATATTCAGATAATAATTGAGAAAAAAAAAAATTATAAAAAACAAAAAACCCGACTGCGTAAAAAACTCGATTAAAAAATACGCATAGAAACAACAAAAAAACTAAAAAGAAAAAAACAAGCCCAGTAATTTGAAATTACGCTAAGTAATAATAGTTTTGTAATCGATACACACGGAACACATAATAAATGAGTAAAAATTACTCACAGTCGGGACCCATTTAAACCGCAACATGTTTTGTGTTAACATTCTAAGGCCGGCTTGCATAACGGTTCCTAAACATGTTTAAGCTGCTAAACGTGTTTAAAATCTGTCAGAATTTCAAAAACTGTCAATTTGTGGCAACATATTATCAATCGTCCACTTAATAAAATAGAGTCCAATGTTCGATTTCCCATCAATTATTTTAAAATTAATTTAAGTAGTTAAATATGTTTTTAAATTGTGTTATGCAAGTCGCCCTAAGTTTCTTTTCATTATAGGTACTTACCAACAATATTGGTGTAAGTCTGTAATTGGGAGTAAATGAAAAAAAAGTAGATCAAAATTATTTAATTTTTAAAATTTTAAATCTGCCTGTCTGTTTCTCTATTTCTCTGTCTGTTCCTTATACAATTAAAAACTGCTAATCCGATTGAAATCTAGTTTTCAATGTTGGATAGTTCTATTTTCGAGGAACGTCGTGGTATAGTTTGTATCGAAATCCAATTTGTAGAATCCGAGTAATGAACGAAAAAATGCAACTGCTCGAGAAACGGCCGGCCGCCCGCGCCCGTGATAACGCGTTTTTCACTTCCGCGGGTGAAACCGTGGGGCGCAGCTACTAATATAATATATCTGATTTTATAAATCAGTAATTTATTTATTATGTAATTTGTTTTGTATTTCTTTGGTACAATAAAGTTTTATCCTATCTAATCTAATTAGCTGATAGTAAAAAACTGATGTCGTCATAAAAGATAGATAGATTTTCCTTATTGCAACATACCACAATTAAAAGAAAAATACATAAACAACTGAGAGCCTTATGGCTCTCTTCCAGGTAACCTTTAGATTAGAAGGACAAGAAGTGAAGAAATGCAGTTACTTTAAAACTTACTTTTGTCTAAAGAGGTTCACCGTCAGATGGCGTTACTATACATTCTAGATCGCGCTGACGATGCGTTCAACTTTGTTCTGTGCTTTCATTATTCGGACGATTCCAACGCAGTTAACAAAATCACTCTGATTTTTACCCGACTGCGCGACGCAAAGGAGGGTAATGTGTTTATCGGTCTATGTATGTATGTATGTTTGTATGTTTGTATGTATGTATGGATGTTTCTATGTGGCGTTCTAGAGGCCAAACGCGTGGACCGATTTTGATGATTCATACGTCAATCGATTTGTCTTAATCTGGCGAGTGTGACTAAAGACATGACAGTAATCCAAAGTAACTAATGTCACCACCAGACGCCATATTGCCAAAATTAAAAAATCCAAAATCGTCAAAGTATGTCAAGATGGGTATCGTTGAATAGGTTTTTAAAAATAGGTTAGGTTTCTTTTACCATTTTTCATTTTAAAGAACCGTTTAGGAAATATAACGGTTTAAAGTTAATTTACAATTAGGTATTTTTGTTACGTAGTTACGCTTGGAACTATTAAAGTATAAGCCGTGATGGTACAGGTGACAGAAATTTATTGAAATAAACTAAAAAAATATTTACATAAATTGTACCTACCAACTGAATAAAAGCCTAATAACATTTAGGTACTAAAAAGTTAAAAGAATAATAATAAATTTAAACAATAAATAACTAAACCCTAACTGGATAGAATCTTACTAATATTATAAACGCGAAAGTTTGTATGTATGTATGTATGTATGTGAGGTTGTTACTCTTTCACGCAAAAACTACTGAACCGATTGCGATGAAATTTGGAATATAGGTAGCTGGGGGACCTGGATTAACACATAAGCTACTTATTATTCCCGCGGGAACGGAACTTACGCGGGTGAGACCGCGAGGCGCAGCGAGTACATTATAACCCCGTAATGAAATGAATAGATTACGAGACTTACCTACCATCAATAAATGAAAATAACTAAAAAGCGTAAAATAAAAAAAAAAATTTATAAAAAACAAAAAACCCGACTGCGTAAAAAACTCGATTAAAAAATACGCATAGAAACAACAAAAAAACTAAAAAGAAAAAAACAAGCCCAGTAATATCGTTTTAATATCGTTTTTGCTATCGGCACCCGTGTCTTCGCATACTAATAAACCGATCGTGCTTTCAAAGGACCGAGAGGAAAATATTTTAGAGGAAACTAATTGGTTTACTCTGTGGCGTTTAATTGGTTAATGCAAGCAGACTGTTCAGTGGTTTCTTTACAATTCTCTGGTCATTTATTGCTTAATAATATTAAAAGCACTGGACTAGTATCTATTAAAGACTAGGAAATCACTTTCAATTTTTGATAGTGAAGTTTTTTTTATCTCGGTTGGGTTTCACGGCCTCCGTGGGCAAACGCCCGACTGCAATGCTGCGGGCTCGATTCCCGTCGGGTGCAAAAAAATATGCTTAAAAATAATTATTTGTATCTTGTCAGGATGACTTTCTATTTATAAAATTATGCATGTATTTACAAAAAGTATAATATGTAGTATATCCTTTGTCCAGTACCTATAGCTTAGTGCTTAGTTAGGGGCTAGATTGCGCTGTGTGTAATGTCGTGCTATATTTAATTATTTATTTACATGAAGTCAAATTGTTCGGAAATTTACTCACACACTCTTAAAAATGTGACTTGATTCGAATTTCGAACGTTCGTTGTTCTATTACCCACCAAAATTAGAAGTAGAGAGTGTTGGCGGGAACTAGTGGGAACGCTTTTAGAAGATGTGTTGCTAAATTTTCTTTTTCGTGAAACCTAGTTTCAAATGTAAACTGTTTAATTTCGGGGCAAATTAATCAATTTAGTTCCGTGAAGGTGTACAAGTGTAAAGAAAGTGAAAATCGATGCAAAATATGGAATTAAGCGTTGTCTCCAAAGCTCCGTGTCTTCATTGTAAATAGCCGCCGTTTTACAATGATTTCCACGACTTGACTTTAACGATGACGACTTGACTGTTTCGATGCAAATAACTTGCAAATATTAATAATACTTGACATTGGCTAATGTCCAAATGGAAAATAGCTATATAAAAGAAGAAGAAGCGTTTGTGCTTTCCATAAACCTTCAAATTGTCAAAATCACAAATCTAGGCAAGAATTCTCGTTTAATATTTTGATTATTTCTCTCTGTGAAAACCTCCTCGTTCTTTGTCATTCTAATATATAGGATAAAACAACATTTTACGACCGCCACATCTGCTTCAACTTCGGCCAAACAATTTACAAAAATAATGAACAAAAACAACTTTGTAATCATATCGAATGAATGTAAAACGACAAAGGGAAAAATACCGACCAAGTGTGAGTGAGAAACGAGCACGAAGAATTCCGTATTATTATCACAATGGGTGCCGAACTCTAAAATAAATACTGGACCAAGCGAAATCCCTGAATTTATCACCAATAATTGACGCTAGTGGTAAAAATACATCGCGGTATTATTTTTAATCATGCTTTTTATATTACAGTAATTCAAAGAGGCAATGCAGCCAGCCTTTTGGGTACCATACGTAGGGACCCATTTTTGATTTTTAATATTATTTAAATGTACGACGGTGTACTATTTACTTCAAACATAATTATTGTCAGAACAGAAATACACCATCTGTGAAAATTTCAACTGTCTAGCTATCACTTTGGAGTTTTGGCGGGAATGCGTTAAGGAGATGTGTTGCTAAATTTTCATTTTTGTGAAACTTAGTTCAAATGCGTGTAAAATGTTTAATTTCGGGGGCATATTAATCAATTTAGTTTCGTGAAGGTGTACAAGTGTAAATAAAAGTGAAAACCGGTGCAAAACATGTACTTTAGCTTAGTGTTTTCTCCAAAGCTCCGTGAACAAACATTGTAAAAAATGGCCCCCTTTTTACAATGATTCCCTCGACTTGACTTTAACTATGACGACTTGACTGTTTTGTCCAATGCAAATAACTTGCAAATATTGATAATACTTGACACTGGCAAATGTCCGAAAGGAAAAGCCATTTTTAAAGAAGAAGCTATCACTTTTTTTTTTTCTTAGTTATGGCTTCTGTCAGCAATATAGAACATTTTAGCTAGTTTCTCATACTAATAGTGAACTACCACTATTATACTGTAATCGTTTGAAATAATTTTCAATGCGTGAAGGCTGCAGAAAAAACGGCGACGATTTTTCTCCAACCCCATGGAACATTTGTTTATATAACGTGCTAATTTCGTGTTTGGCACTGGTATTTTTATTTTCACTTAACTCGTTGAACTTCGCGTAACTAAATTGATAACATGTCGCCGAAATTAAATAATTTAAACGCAATAAAACTTGGTTTTGCAAAACTAAAAATTCATGACGACGTTCCACTAACGCGTTAAAAACAAAAGTCCCTTGCTATCACGATTCATGAGATACAGGCTGGTGACAGACAGACGGACAGACAGCGAAGTCTCAGTAATAAGGTCCCGTTTTTACCCTTTAGGTACGGTACCCAAAAAAAAATGAAAAATATGACGTAATACGTCCATAATGTCTCCTAAAGGGATTACAACTTTGTCCTTTCACGGTTGGAACTGTTTTATTTGAGTCAAAGTTCCCTTCCGTGTTATCAGGAGTTCAGAAATGTGAGGGAGAAGTATTGTAATAAAAAATAAGTACGGAGCGGAGGGAAGTAGGTGATGAAGCGCTACTGTCACTTCCTTACAATTTATGCTCGCCTGGTATACTTTTAACATAACATTTTGTCTAACCGCAACCGTTTTTTTATTTATTATTTTACTTGTGAATTCTTTTGAAATTGACACATTATGTCATAAAAAACATCTTATAATATTTTAAACGAGTATATATGTTTTGTTTACTCCTTTACACCTCTTCCTTCATAACTGACCCTAAACCGATTGCGATGGTGCTTGAGATTCAAATGGCTGGAGATCTGTATTACCATATAAGTTATTGTATAAATAAAAGGCCTTTAGTGATAGTTCGGAAAATTTACATAATGGGCCGTCTTTATATACATATATTTGTCTTCTTTTCAAGTGATTATAAAACTTGTGAATGGTTTACAAGTTGCACATAGCCGAGATTCTTATTACCTTGAAGCCAATCTAGTTAGCTGATTAACTAAATTTAAAAAATCCATGAACAACACACAGCGCCATCTAGCCCTAGGGTAAGCTACTCAGCTTGTGTATGATCTCGCAGAAATATCGGAATAAAAAGTAGCCTATGTGTTTTTCCAAGTCTCCAGCTACCTATATTCCAAGTTTCATCGCAATCGGTTAAGTAGTTTTTGCGTGATTGAGTAACAAACACACATGCATATAAATTTTGAGCTTTAAAATATTAGTAGGATATCGTTTCATTTCTCTTCTTCCTCATAAACACACTTGTACTTATAAAACTAAATTGAACATTTCTTATTTAGCACTGACGAGAAATAAAAGTTGAACGACGTTAAGTGGTTCTAAGTTTAGCATCATGTTGAACGGCTATCTACTTTCTACAAAATACCCGGTAACTAGCAAACAAGTATGTTTTAACTTTTAAATGAATATAGTTTATTCTGACTTCCTAAGTAGAACCATTGGTAGAAAGAAGTAAACTATTAAGTACTTACTATACTAATGCAAGCTCGCAAAATAAAATAAGTAAAAGTAAAAATATTTCGTAATCTGTTTTTATTGCTCAAGGCGTTTCTACTAGAAATATTGAAAGGAAAAATACATTACAAATATTTTAAAGGAAATTATCTTTAAAAATTCTTTCGCGACGAGATTTGAACTCGCGTCTCTGCGTTCAATATGTCTTGAGCAATAAAAAACAAATTACGAAATACGAAAAATACATTTTCAAAATTTCAATCGCGGTGAGTTTTGAACTCGCAACTCCGGAGCAGTACTCCGGTGCCCTAACCAACTAGGAGCTCGCGGGCTCGCAAGCTTCTAGTCGGTAAGGGATGTATTTTTCCTTTAAAATATTTCTGGGAAAAATTTTGCCAAATCTTTTTGCAGAAGGTATCCATAGTCAATGATGACTTACCTACAAAGACAACCCCAAGTTAATTTCGGGTTTTAGGCAAATCCGGATTCCCAAGAGGGAAAGACAAGGAGGGGCTACAATTTGGGAGCGGCGGGGTTGGTATAAATTCGCATTTTGCACAAAGTATTTTGGTTTACTAATACGTATATTTTAAGTTAAGAATTATTTTGACGACCTGTGTGGCGCGGCGGGCAAAGCCCGGACTGCAACGCATAAGGTTGCGGGTTCGATTCTCGCCGGGAATAAATATTTCTGCTGACCATAGATGTTTGTTTCTGGTTCTGGGTATATTCTATGTATCATACATATTTTATGTTTTAAAAAAAGTATGAAATGTAGTATATTATCCGATGTCTAGTACCCATAGTACAAGCCTAGTGTTTAGTTTAGGGCTGGATAGAATTGAACAAATCAACAATTGTACTAATTGCTAATTCACACAAAATAAGATTTTTACGAAATGCGTATTTGTACAAACCCCGCCGCTAACTACCTCTTTTAAGAAATGTGACAAATAGTCTGTCATCTTTTATAAGTCGAATGTGCACCGACTAAACTAAGTTAGTTCATGAAATGAAAGTATGAAAAGTGAAAATCGTTCCAGTAGCTTATAAGAATACCAGCAATATCCTTTATACATACCTACATATTATAATCAACATCAGTATAGACAATGAAGGGGATTCAAATGGTTTTATGCACATCTATAATGGGACACCAAATAAAATTGCCAGCTATAAGACAAAACGGGCTAATAAAAAAAATATTTTCCAACAAAATATTACATCAAGGTTGCTGACTCAGCATCCTTAACAAGCCTGAACATCAACAAAAAAGAGTAGAGATTATAATTAATGGTTGTCCCACACTAGGCTACTCATCCATCAATCCGTTCCACTCGATTTGGCGAGTTAATCAGATGACTCGGCTTGTAGGCATCACGCCAACATCCTGCTACTGATACTCGCTATGAAAATATTACGCTCGCTCAATTTGGTAAGGGCGTGTTCAATGGGAAAGGTTGGCATTTGTTTATTTATTTAGTGCTTCGTAAAAATATAGAAGAGTATAAAGCCAAGTGCTTTATACACTTGACACAAACATCGACACTAAATAGAACTCGATACACGATGGTCGATATGTACTTAGAGAGAGGGCTAAAACTCTTACTGACGAGTCTGTTAATTACGATAAAAATTCTTTATAAGAACAAGACAAGGCATTACTTATCAAAATATTTTACTAAGTCACGTCTATAAATACGGCTGTTGGCATCGCTTCCAGTTTCAAATTCAATAAGTGACAGTGACATGACATCTATGAGTTCGGGCACCAGTCTATAACTGATCCCCGAACGCGCACCTGGGAGTTGCGGGCTATGTATAGCTGACCCCGCCGGGAGTGCCAGTGACTGCCTTGGCTGTCTAGAGGGTACGCTATAACAATATTTGTCCAAGTTTCCAGTTTGTGGCTTCCTGAAGTGACATCTGCAACTGCTATGTCGCCTACTTGATACTAGGCTTTAAGTTGAATGCCTTGCGTCAAGTGTCTTCGTGTATACTTAGCCTAATTAAAATGATGCAAGAAACTTAATACTTACTCCGCTGGATCATCGACCCGAAGTGGATGTAGGTCTCCGAATAAGATTCATTCATCGTCTATAGTCATCACCATCATCATCCGAGCGTTGTTCCTGGTTGCATCCATCTCGGGAGTCCGGGGTCATCCTGAATCTTCCACCATCTAGTGTTCAGTGTTATTTCTTGACAGTTGTTGATAAAAACTGCCGTCTTCCAGTTTTTTAAACGGTGCTATAGTTTAGATCTTTTTATCACTTAACATCTGGTGAAATAGAGCCAAATTCTCACAAACGCTTCAAAACAAATACTTGAAGTGAAAATATATTTTACCTATTTTTACTCATTTTACAGTTTTCGTCGCATTGTTTTAATAACAGCATCATTATAGTATATTTCTGACTCCATTTCTAAGTCTTTCTTGAAAAAAGAATCTAAAATAGGTTCCGTAATGTCAGATCGGTAATATAATAATGCTGATAATAAAAACAACGAGATAAATACTGTAAAATTAGTTTAATTTTAATACAATGTTGCGAAAAGTGAAGAAAAATCTATGTTTAGAAAAATATGTTTTCAACTTTCTATAAAAACGAATTGTGAACTATCACAATACTTTGTTGGTACACAGCGTTCATATAACTTTTTTGGCTCCTTAAAATTGAAAAATATTCAGCTTGTCTGTACAAAGTTAACGAACTACCGTGTAGCAGGTGAATTATTTTTCTAAGAAAAAACACGTTTCAAAGTTTCGAAAGTTATGTCTATCTGAAATTCTGGTAACGTAACTTTGTAACGATGTCTTTACTTCTTTTACTGTCTGTACCTTTTACCTTTAATATTTCGATTAGGTACCCTAAAAGTCATTTTAGATATTAATAAAGCTAAAGTTGTCAATGTTTTACCTTAATAATGTTATTTTATTTTAGTGTTAGAATAAAATTTATCTATTCATCTAGAAATATGTAGATAAAGATATTCGAACTGTTTAATTTGTAGTTGCCCCGGCCTATGTAGATAATGTATGTAACATCATTCAACTTACAGGTACACTCAGTTCAGTTGTATTTCTTCCTTTCTTCTTTTTTTGTACTTTATTGGCACCTTTTATTCCTGGTACCTTACTGACATCGTGAAAGAACCTTTACAATATTAAATTTAACCGAAGACTGTTCTTTTGCCAAACTATGTAGTATATTTCTTCCGTCACAGTTTTGTCATTGTTTTCACAATTTCACTAAAGAACTCAATTAAAAATTGTTAATAGTTCTTACAGATAGTATTAAAAACTATTCCATGCTATGTCCAGCAGAGGACGTCCTACGGATGATATGATCATGATGATGATCAGAGACCGTTATCCCTTAATGAAGTTAACGAAAATTTCATTTCAGCATCATTTCAATATCATACCAGTCAAATTATCAATCTCAAATTTGACGGTTGTTAAATATCATTTGACATTTCTCCAATAAAAAATTTATCCTTAAATGTTATTTGACCACCGTTGAATTTGAGATTAAAGATTGACTGTCCCGAATAGGTAATTGATTATAATCAAATGATGCTGAAATGAAATTTTCTATCTAGCTATCAGATAACAACCGGGATCAACAAGCCTTCCAAACTACGGAGGAGCACTAAAATAATATTTTTTTTGCGACACAACCTACCGATCATCCATCCGAGGAATAACCGCTTACCCCACAAAACCAACGATCTCCTCGCGTTCACCTCCAATGACTTACATAATTTATTCGGCTCCACTGTAATTCTTGTCAAATAGACAGATTTTAATTCAACAAAATCCTTTTCCTCTCTGAAACTAGCGGAAAGCAATCAAAAGCCATAGAATGAAATGTAATAACCGTCACCAATAAAAGCCGGTATAAGTGGATCTAATCCTTTAACGCCAGTAATTAAGTCCTGCCAACTCTCAAGCTTGGGACTTCTTCAAACAGCACCCGTATTACCAATCCAGTGGACGACTGGCCACAGTGGAAATTTACAAAAACTTTGATGTAGGTACTTATCTAAAAGTTGGTGGTAGCTTACCTTGAGGAAACTTATTCCGAAGCTAAACTCCCAAACAAAAGTGCACCAATGTCGTTTTTCTTGCGAAAAAGGTATACTTATGCGTTAAATTACCATTGCTGTAAAGCGTAAACATCGTGAGGAAACCTATACGACTTAGTTAGCTCCAGACGTTTTATTATTGAACTGTCTTTCCTCTGGACATGGCTGACTAAGCCGGGAGGGTGATATGCTTATACCACCCAACACCTCCTACCAGCACCTCAGGTGCTTTTAGCACCCGCTCCACCTAACAATGTCCCAGACACTACAACACCATAAAAAGCATAGATTAAACAAGATCCTTGCGCTGTTTAGATTTATGTATCTGAAATTAAATGAAAAAGTGCCCGGTTTATTATTAAGTGGAGCAGTCTTTTGCCCAGTATCTACTGCACCATTCTAGGCTAGTCAGCCATGACCAGAGGAAATAATGTGTCCACACGTCTGGAGCTAACTAAGCCGTACGTTTCCTTACGATGGTTTCCTTCACCGTAAGAGCTATCGGAACCCTTTCGTAGGAAAATGAGATTAGTGAGTTCAGCCAAGGTTCGAACGTATTATCTTCGGAATTAAAGTCAACCACTACACCAACACCGGGGTCAGATAAAGGTCTCATGCCACAGACGTAAGCAAAAGGAATCCGTATATCTCCTAAGGAAATATAACAAGGCGTTATATTGAGTTTATCAAAGGAATATTTTCTGACACTTATTTTCAATATTAAATTTGAAACGAGACGATAATTCACATTCATGTCCATATTCATGTTACAGTCATTTAAATAGTTTAAATATAGAATCTAAATATTTACAAGGTAATGTATTTTTACTCAACTTCAAGGAAAGGGTTTTATTATATTTTATATGCAGAAGTTTACTTACAGCTGGGTACATTGCAGTAGGGCACATCTTGCCATGGCGTAGAATATGACTACTCCATATCTTCCCATGGGTGTCGTATAAGGCGACTAAGGAATCTATTGAAGACTGGCAAACCTTATGTTCTCCCCGCCTGGTGAAGGAAAAACTTCTTGGATCCTATAAGGGTTGGTGTCGGCAGGCTGCCGACCATTAAAATATTTCAAATCTATTTGCAGTCGGTATGTAGTCAATGGTCAGAATCAGTGACGACTTAAATAACAGTGCGACCTAAAGCAATTTGAGCTTTTGGTGTGGGAGTCATTTATCGAACAATTCGATTTTGGAACTGATGACGCTCGTCCGTCAGAACCGAGTTTGAAATACTTCACTGTTGAGCAACCATTAACCTTCTAGTATATTATGAGGGACCTGGCTTAATTCTTTGCCTACGACCTCAAGACCACCACCGCTCCTAAAATAGAAGATAATGAAAGCTAACTTATAAATTTGATTGATTCTAAATACCTCTACCGAGTTATAACGGTGACCTAGAGTTCACAATTCGATTTAAGAAAGTAAACAAAGTTTAGCCAAGTTTCAGACTAAAATCAAATTAATTATAACTGACAAAGGCAGCGATCGTCTACGGGAAGTAATTTTAAAGGAGGCCTTGATTTAAAAGGATTTAACATTTTAAGAAAGGGCTTTTGTTTAAAGGAAAGTCTAACGAAATCTTGACATCAAATGGTTTCTTGGTGGAAGGTTTCGGCCTTAGCTTGTCGCTTCCAATATCGTTTTTTCTCATTTCAGTGATGTTTCCAGTAGCGTCATTCCCATGAGATAAAGGTTCTACTAGAAAAAATTAATATCTTCAAAAACTCACTCGCGACGAGATTTGAACTTGCGTCTCTGCGTGAGTTTAAACCTCGTCCATCGTCTCATCTGTTCTTGGTGAGTTTTTGAAGATGATTTTTCCTTTAAAATATTTCTAGTAGGTATGCCTTGAGCAATAAAAACAAATAACGAAATAAATAGAGGTTCGCTAAAATATCAAAATATTTGGAATCGGCACAGTAAAGTCATTATTGACTATACTTACTGCAAATAGAATATGGTAATATTTTTACGGCAGGCCACTGGCTAACCCTCTTAGGGACCAAGAAGTTTATCCGTCACCGCGCGGGGAGAACTATTTTTTTTTTCTAGTTTCCCCTAGAACTTCTAGTCGCCTTTTACGACACGGGAAGAGATGGGGTAACCCTATTATATGCCGGGATTACACGGCAGTCGTAATGTTTGTTATATTAATTCTTTTTTTATCATTTTCTGACCAGAAATAGAAACTAACATGGTCATGATTAGTTTATTTATTTATTTTTCATTTGCGTACATATCAACACTTAAAAGCTAATGTATAGCTAAATCTAAGCTATAGGTACATTAAGTTTATACACAAGTTAAATACTTGTCCCCAGCAGATGTCGAACCCCTTATCTTTCCGTTGCATTCAGTCAGAGTTTCGGCCAACGCGCCACAGCGGTCATCAAATTAAAAAAAACCTGAACATTCGTCTCACTGGACGAATTACCGAGTAACTAATGATTTCCCAGCAATTTAACAGGAACCGAATGAATTTAAATGTTCCTAAAACGGGGGGACCTACACTGATAAGGGTAGATGCTGACCAGCAACTTTTAATTGGCTCTTAGTTGTTTTTTAGCCTTTGACGACACCTGGCGTGTTTTGTGAATATTTAACTGCAATGTAGAAGATTGCGGGTTCGAATCCTGCCTCAATTTGATAACTTGAGTATCGTAGCTCCGATATTCATAAATTTTGGTATGCGCGTAGTTTAGGTCAATTGAATTTATGAGTTCGAAGATGAGCCGGATCGGTAGGGGGGATTGGGGAACAAGGGGGTCGTGAGGTCTCAGTTTGGGGCGAACTCCTAGTCTTAATATGAATAAAACATGCTTTAAGATCAATACAATTTAAGAATTATTTATATTTGATCGTCACCCGGCCGTACCGGGTCCGAGCTTCGTTGTCCATTGCTCGGCCGCCACTCGGTTGCTATAGACCGATCGACTGCTCGGCGAGCAATGGACAACGAAGCTCGGCCGGGTGGCGGCCCAATTGAAATCATCCCTTAAGCAACCGAATCTGAAATTTTTCTGTTTTGGAATTTTTAAATACATACAAACATACACTCTCGGCAAAAACATAACACTTCCTTTGGCAGTCGAGTAAAATCGAAATTGAAATGTGCAGTAGGTATAATTCCCCGATCCTTGAATAGCATACCTGCGGCCCTAGCCAAAATTCTTATCGATTAACGAAAACGCCAATCGACAGACTTTTTTGTATGAAATTGACATAAGCTCGCGAAAAATCAATCGTGCCCTTATGTCAATTTCATACAAAAAAATCTGTCGATTGGCGTTTTCGTTGTTCGATAAGAATTTTGGCTAGGGCCGCTGGAGTCGGTCGACCGTTTAGTCTCTCGTCTGTCTAAGTACACTTTGATAAATAGGACCTTCGTAATTTTTTTAATTACATTTTGCCTCTTCTGGAAAAAAGGCCAAGAAAAAAATGGTCCCATATTTTATTGGTCTTCGTTAAATAAACAAAGATAAAAATAATAATTGCTTTTCGTACCTACATCAGAAATACAATTATTTTCAGATCCTTTTGAAAAGGTACTTAAGTGTTTGTACTATTATGTTTATGTTTACCAGTGTTTGTCCCGATTCTTAGAGAAAATCAAAAAATAAAAACAAAGTAATCGTGGAACTTATTCCCGGATAGCGGAAAATTATTACAAACCGCTAACTTGTCCTACTGTAGGACAAATGTAGTAAGACGCCATGGAAACATACTCCAGGTTATGCCGATTCCATGCCTTCAGACTGTGGTGAATCCATGGACATTATAGCCTCCTCCGGATTGGCGAATGTCCTATGCTTTCGGACTGTGTTGAATCGAGAAAATTGTTTTTTTTTTTTTTTAATTGAAAATTGAAAAGTGTAGGGCAAATCAGTGTCCTTACGGCATTTTTCTACAACAAACACAAAGTTAAATCTAATTTCGTCCAATCAGCGGTCTTATTGCTTACAGGCAATTTTTTTCTAGACAATAAGAACAGAAGACTTGTTGAGACCCAGTAGATTCCTCACGGTTTACCTTCAGCCTTACCTTATGCAGAATCACAAATTTGAATCAAACTTCGTCCAATCGACTGCCTTATCGCCTAGAATGGCGATCAGATCTGGACAGCCAATAAGTAAGCACTAACAGAAGACATAAGTAGTACCTAATTTTGTAAGTAGAGCACGTTAGAACGCTTAGAGATTAGCCTCACACATTGAAGATTAGGCTTACACATTAGTTTGTCAAATAAATTTCAAACACAAATAGAGGAGTTGGGCTAATGCAACCTCAAACGACATGGTCGATAAAGCTGCGTGCACATTTGAGACAGATAGATAGATTAATGAGAAAAAAATAACTAATTTTGAACACTCAAAAGCATGGATACGAAGTTAATTTATTTTTTGAGTGTTTATAGCGATTTATCATCTTTCTTGGTACTAAGGATTATACATAGCTTGCTATATTACGAGTAATACGCTTTTGCAAGGAAATCAATAGACCTAAAAAGGTTCCTTATAGCAATTCTGCCCGCAATATTGCATTTTGACACATTCACGATAAATGTGCACCTGGTTCTCACGGCTTTGTTCTATGACAGGTGCACGGTTATTGTGAAAATGTCAAAATGCAATACTGCGGGCAGAACTGCTATGAGGAACCTTTTTAGGTCTACAGGCCGCCGCTGTGTTAGAGGTGGGTGCGATACGTGACTTCGAAAAGTGTTACACCGAATATCACGACAACGAATGAACGCCACTACGAATATCACTTTCCTCAGTTAGAGGGGTGTTCGAAGGCTTGACTACCGCTCCGGATTTTATTTGTTGCAAAAGATAGCTATTGCCATATAAAAAGGCAATGCTGCCAGCACCCTTGGCTCCTTTGCACCGAGTACGTACGATAAGGAGCGGTTGCATTCACAAAAATCTGTAAGTCTCGTACGTTACTTACTTTGCTAGTAACTAAAAATTATCTTGGATCCATATTTTCACCTACAATTGAATTAAATCAAAACAACAAAGGAGCAGCTCTAATTCGATTTACCTGAAATAAAATCCGGGTTTACCTGAATTTTATTTTACCAGTGAGCAAAAGGTCTGGAAAGACCTTAAAACATCGGGCGTTGAAAAATGCATAAAATAATAAATGCCACCCGATTAAAACCCAAAAATGAAAAATCTAATTTAATATCAAAATCGCGAAAACCAAACAACAATGTATGTCTATTCATCTGTTTGAAATTCATAAAATTGATGGGGAATAAATACAATGGAGATCTAACTTCTCTATTAAATTCGAAGACAACATGTTCCATGGTCACACAGCAGCAGATGCAAACACTGACATGTTCCGTATTACGTATGATCGACCTTGGATCGATCAATGGCGGATGATCTTTAGTGACAGACAGGCGGTCGAATCATCGTTCTAGGCCCCGCAACCACCGTTTGCGTGGAACATTCTTTCAAAGGATTGCTACTTCCATAATATTCGAGTTCGTTGAATAGAAGGCTTATTTGAAAATTCACTGCGGATTCAGAATCAAATTTTCTAAATCGTCGTTACAGAATCGATCGCTGATCGGATCTCGTAGCTGCTATAAGCTACGACCTTTTTGCTCTTCGCAAGGCGATTCTAGTTCGTGACCTGTGAACGTGGCTTTACCCAGCCTCTAACAGTATTACGTATGATCGACCTTTGGATCGACCAATGGCGGATGATCTTTAGTGACAGACTGGCGGTCGAATCATCGTTCTAGGCCCCGCAACCACCGTTTGCGTGGAACATTCTTTAAAAGGATTGCTACTTCCATAATTTTCGAGTTCGTTGAATAGACGGCTTATTTCAAAATTCACTGCGGATTTAGAATCAAATTTTCAAGATTGTCGTTACAGAATCGACACGCTGATCGGATCTCGTAGCTGCAATAAGCTACGACCTTTTTGCTCTTCACAACGCGATTTCAGTTCGTGACCTGTGAACGTGGCTTTATCCAGCCTCTAACGACCCAGCTGTAGATCAGACCGACTCCTGACGTTTTTATTGCAATGAGTTCTACTAAAACGATTTAACCACTTACGATTGTTTGCTTCTGTAGGGCTGAGAATTGTTATATTAACCGACTTTGATAAAAGGAGATTCTTGACTGTGCGTGAATACGTGCCTATAGGATATTTTCCAAAATACTGAAAGCTTATAGAACATTTATGGTTTTAAATGCAAAGTTATGTAAAGTTGTTTCCCATTGTGGCTAGAATTTGCGTGTAATATGAAGTTACAGATTCGGACATTACAGCGCGCATCTTGTGTGTCGAATCTATAATATATTCATCTAAATCTATATCAAAATCACACTATAGGTCAAAATACATAAACTTTTAAAACTAACACGATTGGAACTCATAGTTTCATATTTTCCCGGGTTTTAATGGCGTGATTTTTACTTTTTAATTTTTTTACCTCGACGTGTTTTGATCATGTTTTGACACCCTAAATATATAAAATAAGAATTATGCTATAAGAATTGGTAAAATTGTTTAAATCTAAAAACAAGAAGAAAAATCCTTCCAAAGCGAACCGAACAAGCTGAAAATCTGAAATTGATAAAAATTTAATAAAAACTCCCATTATCCACATCGTACATCTCATTGTAATAAATGATTCGAAAGAAGCAAAGTAACAGTAACTTTTATGATACCAGATTAATGTTCTCTGTTTAAAGAATATTGGTACAAGCAACATTGAACCTTATTGCTTGTAAATATTTGTTAAGAGAGCTATCTATAATTTTTATTCGATAAACTTGCCAGGAATTCGGCATTCATGGTACCTATACTGGGCGTTTTAAGGATGACCATTTTAGCCGAAAGGGTGTTGTTCTGGACGTCTAGGCGATCGATGTTTTCCGACCTTTGGAGATTTGCATTTTTAGTTTTTGATGTTATGTTTAACTGAAAAACCAGCTGTTTTTTTTTAAATAAAGGCCGTTATTAAATAAAAAACGCAAGTAAAACCCGGTAAACATTGTGTTTTATTATGTTAAATTGCGAAAACCTTAAACAAAATTATGTAGACAGTTTATATTAAATAAATAATACCTATGTTAAATATTATTCAAAAATATGTTGCGCATATTCAAGAAATAGTTAATATCTACATAATAAAAAAATTGTAATAGAAAAAGCAAAGCATTAAAAAAGCAACTTCACAGTTAGCTTTTTCAAGGTTGAATGATCTCGGTCTTTAGAAATAATGCCGTTATCAAATAAAAATCGCGAGTAATAGATAAAATATTGTGTTTAATAAACTGTCTAATTAACTTGTAATTAGCAAATATTTGATTTCTGCTTTAAAATTTCGCATAGTATGTACCATCTTACGTCCTTCTTGTACACATCTGAAAGTCGCTGGCGCTATCCCATTCACAATTTAATTTAATTTGGCGTTATGGTACGCCCTTAATGCTCTCTGCTTAAAGAAAATTGGTACAAGCAATATTGATCCTTATTGCTTGTGAATATTTGTTAACATCGTCCTTTATCCAATTATTACGTCGATACCTAATAGGATGTTTTATAAAAAAGACTTGGTCCCTTTAAAACACCTTTGTTCTTAAAATAACTTTCGTTGTTCACAGTAAATAAAGTAAACAAAATATTTTTTTAGTAATTAGGAGTAAGTACTTTAATTGGTCTCTGTGGCGCAGAAGGTTCCGGAGACAAATATTTATGCTAACTATAAATGTTGGTTTCTCGTTTTGGGCGTTTTCTATTTTTTCATAAAATATGTACAGTACACATTTATCTTGAACCGAATAATTAATCACTCTTTGCTCTTTCGGTTCCAAAATTATTGACCCAGAGTCTAGTAATGATAATAGGGGTTAAAGTATGAAATTGCCGTTTTATTGCAATAGGTTCTTTGAATTGACATAGAATCTTCATGGTTTGAGGTTTTCGAATGAAACTTTTTTCAAATGGTTTCTGTGATGTTCTTTTTTTAAAAAATGTGAAACATTTGAATATCGACTTTCAATTGTTTTTGTTATTCAATTTAGACAAGAAAAATGGATAGGTACTGCGAAAATTCAAGTGATTTTTGAATACGAGTTCCGACGCGGAACTAACGCGGCAGAAACAGCCCGCAATATCAATGCTGCGTTTGGAGAGGGGTCTACTAATGAACGCACCGTGCGATTTTGGTTTAAACGCTTTCGTGATGGAAATTTCGACTTAAAGAACGAGCTACGAGGAAGACCGCCCACACAGGTGAATAACGATGAATTAAGAGAGATAGTGGAAGCCGATCCTAGTCAAACTACCCAGGAATTAGCGGCATGGTTTAACGTTACCTTACCCACTTTATTGACTCTAAAAAAATACGAAAAATGGGTGCCTCATGATTTGACTGATCTGCAGAAAGAAACGCGTGTTGAAACTTGTGTTGCCTTTTTGAACCGGTACAGAAATGAAGGAATATTGGATCGAATTGTAACATGTGATGAAAAGTGGATTCTTTATGATAACCGGAAAAGAAAAATGCAATGGCTGACCCCAGGTCAAATGCCACAACAGTGTCCTAAAGCAAAACTTACCAATAAAAAGGTAATGGTAACTGTTTGGTGGTTTCAGCATGGTGTTATTCACTATAGTTTTCTTCGATCTGGTCAAGCAATTACGGCAGATGTCTATTGTGCCGAACTCCGAACCATGTTGACAAAACTAGCAGTAAAACAGCCCCGACTCATGAATCGATCTTCACCATTATTGCTCCACGACAACGCGAGACCTCACACAGCACGAGAAACCATTTTGACCTTTCAGGAACTGCACTTAGAAACCATTCGTCATCCTCCGTATTCACCAGACCTTGCTCCAACGGACTACCATTTTTTTCGTGATTTGGACAATTATCTACGTGACAAGAAGTTTTCTTCCTAGGAGGCAGTACAAAATGCTTTGACACAGTTTGTGCAGTCTAGATCGTCGGAGTTCTATCGCAAAGGCATTAATAACCTTCCCATTAGATGGCAGCAATGTATAGATAATAATGGCAACTATTTTGATTAAATAAATTTGTTAAAAATTTAAAAAATAAACAATTAAGATTTTCAGTACAAATCGGCAATTTCATACTTTAACCCCTAATACAAAGTGTAATATCTTGATTCAACCTGAAACATCGATGCACTTCACTTGCTCATAGTCGAATCTACGTGAATACTCCCTGTAAGGAAAGACCTTAATATTATAAACTAGCTGCGCCCTGTGGCTTCAGTGAAAAGTGAAGTGAAAAACGCGTTGTCAGTTGTCACTGGTGCGGGCGGCCGAGCGTTTCTCGCGCGATTGCACTTTTTCGTTAATTACTCGGGTTCTACTAATTGGATTTCGATGCAAAGTATACCATGACGTTCCTCGAAAATAGAACTATCCAAAATTGAAAACCAGATTTTAATCGAATTGGTAGTTTTTAATTGTATAAGGAACAGACAGACATGAATTTTAAAAATTATTTAGTTTTGTTTTTACTACTTATCCTAGACCACTTTTTTTTTAATTTACTTCCAAGTACAGACTGTTTGTCCTCTCTTCCTTTATTATAAGTATAGACGTGTAAAGTAGAGTATTCACCTCGGTAATAAAGCCTGTCTTTATCTTCGGCGCTTGAATCCCACGCTTCACTCAGGACTCTAGGTACATAACTCCTTCGCTTTGCTCAGGGGTTAAGTTTTCAACACTAAGATTACAAGAAAAAAAAACACAGAAAAAACCGACAAAGAATAACACCGTTGTCTTAAATAAGACTGCAACAAGTTGCAAATAAAAATGAGTTAACTGCTGTGCAACGTAAACAATTGTAATTAGTTTCTAGGAAGTAGAAACACAATTCTAAGTATTGTTCCTAATTTCTATAAATGTTAATGCAGACCAACAACTTAATTAAGCTCACTACTAATGTTGTTTTTCGCAACCACTAGACCGATACATATGAAATTTAACATCAAAATAAATAATAAATAGATATTGCACGACATTACACACAGTGCTATCTAGCCCAAACTAAGCACTAGGCTAGTACTATGGGTACTAGACAACGGATATACCGACCACATAATAATACTTTTTTTTTGTAAATACGTACGTACGATACATAGAATACACCCAGGACCAGAACCAATTATTTTTGGTAAGCAGAAATATTTGTTCCCGGCGGGAATCGAAACCGCGATCTTCTGCGTTGCAGTCTAGGCTTCGCCACAGAAGCCGTCATAATTTTGAAATAAATTATAAAAAAAAATTGCTTTATAAAAATGAAAATACCTAATTTTGAAAGAAATGCTTGCCAAAAAATTTGCATCCCACAGGGCTTGAGTCTGCATCTTTAGTAATCCATCGCAACGCCTTATCCAACTGAAGCATAAACAAAAAAGAGAGATGATTTTTAATAACATGGACCACTCGTTTTGTACTGATTCTTCACAGGGTCGGGGATTTTTGCGGGTGGATATCATATAAGGAACCCACTCTCCAAATATCAGCTCTCTACTATTAAACCAGTAATCAATCAAACAGTTAATTTAGTCTGAACGAAGTATCTTATAAAAATCAACCAGTTTTCATACTAGATTAAAGCTAGCTAAGGTTTTCTGTCTGCAGTCGAGTTCTACAGTTACTTAGTTAGCTGCTTTTACATTTTAATTAAACTCAGTTTGAAATTAAACAAGAATTAAGGGAACACCGGAAAAATAGTGAAAATTGTATTTTGCGCGAAAACTGTCAGCCTTTTTACCCAACTGCAAGGAAAGGGTTGTGTTTTATGTAGTGTTTGAAAGACGATAACTGATATTATAACTAGCTGCGCCCCGCGGTTTCACCCGTGTAAGTCCCGTTCCCGCGGCAATATCTGGAAAAAAAGTAACCATTGTGTTATTTCCGGTATCCATATATATTCCAAGTTTCATCGCAATCGATTCAGCGGTTTTTTCGAGTAACAAACACACATACACACATGCTTACAAACTTTCAGCTTTATAATATTAGTAGGATATGAAAGTCCGTTTGTTTGTTTGCTTGTCTGTTCCCTCTACACGGTCACACGGTTCGACCGAATTGGATGAACATTTGCAAGTTTAAGTGATGGAGACTTGATCCCGATTTTCCTGCGGGATCGGGACTTACGCAGGTTAAACCGCGGGACGAACTACTCGATATCATTACCGATTGCAATGAAATTTGGAATGTACCCATAGATAGCTGGTGTTCTGGATAAACACATAGATTTCTTTTGTCTCAATATTATTAATTGATAATTATTATGCGGGTGAAACTGCAGAGCGCTACTAATCTATCAGCAGTATTTCCTATTCCGTACCTACCTATTACTATTAATTGAACTAATTTTAATTACCAATCTCAGTTGAATTTCGTCCGTCCCAATGAATCACTGTAATATGGCTAATCAAGAGGAAACGTCAACTAAATCTGTAGCTAGTACATTATCTCGAGCTAGATTGTAACAACGCAGTAATCTAGTAGGGACAATGGGAGTAATCAACGCAGTATTAATTATAGCATTATATAGAGATAGCTACGATATCTACGTGGAGGCACAATAATAGAGCAGTATACAGTTAAGAGGGTAAAACTGGGGATACTTTGTGCCAAGATTTTTGAAGAAATAATTTTTGTATCTCCACTTACATCGTGAGGAAACCCACGGCTTAGTTAGCTCCAGACGTATTGACCAGTTCTTTCCTCTGGACATGGCTGACTAAGCTGGGAGGGTGGTATAGGTGCTGGGCAAGCCTACTCTCCACCTAACAATGTCCCGGGCACTGCACCGCCATAAAATAGTATGGGTTGAAAGTTAATACGATGTATAAATCATCTAAAATTAGATGAAAAGGAAATGAAATGAAATTAAATGAAAATGAAAATGAAATGAAAAAACGTTTATTTGTAACCATAAAAAAAAAAAAACACAGCTTATTAACTAGTATGCTGTACATGTAGATTAACTAGTGTGGCTACAAAAAGGAAATCGTCTCAGCATTAAGCGTTACACATCAAGACA
Organism: Idaea dimidiata; assembly: GCA_949358125.1. Taxonomy (NCBI): domain Eukaryota; kingdom Metazoa; phylum Arthropoda; class Insecta; order Lepidoptera; family Geometridae; genus Idaea; species Idaea dimidiata. The sequence continues at coordinate 15,413,474 of OX442340.1, read as the reverse complement.
TGCAGCGCACTGATTTTCATCCGATTCCTTTAATATGTAGAAAAGGCTTATTATTATACAATAATTATTCACTTACATCGAAATAATAGTAGTTTATGCAGCGAGATACTAAAGCCCTGTCTTATGATATAGCGGGCGTCATGTGGGATCCAAAGCGTACGAAGGACTCTAGAGAGTTAATTCCCGAGCGCAGCGAGGGTGCTAAAAACTTATACTACTTAGAGTTATGTACCTAGAGTCCTGAGTGAAGCGTGGGATTCAAGCGCCCAAGATAAAGACAGGCTTTATTACCGAGGTGAATACTCTACTTTACACATCTACTGGGCGACAATAAAGTGGCTACAAAAATAAGAATTTAATTAACAACAAAACATAATAGATTAGTGCTACGTGTATGAAATATATATTTACAGCTCTTTACTTGAAAACTCTACTCTACTTGAAACACTTTACTTGAAAACTCTAACACTAGGTGCGCTCACCTCTACGTAAAAATAAAAAGTAATTGAAGTTCATATTGATTTAAAAATGGGGTTTTATTTCCTGTGATTCAGCTTACAAACATCAAGGACTAATAAGAACAGTAAATAAAGAAGCAAATTGAGAACCTCATCCTTTATTGAAGTCGGTTAAATATAAATATGAAATTTCCCCCCTCACAAAGACTACAAAAGAGCCAAAATACCTATCTCCATTCCGTGCTCGTCACAGTCTTATTTTGTATATTTTTCATCAGAAAATAAACATAGAATTTCATAACGTCGAATACAATTTTCCGCTGTTTCTCGTTAAATTGCTTTATTTTCTTTTAGATTTTTTTTCAAAGCAACTGAATTATACTACCTACTTACTTTGGAAAATTAAGTCCTGAAGGGTCGGTTGTTTTATAGATTTATGTTTTTTTTTAATCTAATTTGTTCATAATTTAGCAAATTTGGTAAATAAAATACTTTATATCCAGTACACATCCCAATCCTATTCCAGTCAATAGTAATTGATTGAATTAGGCGTTACTTTTCGAAAACCATAATAACTGTGTTAAAAATTGATATTTAGCACGGTTCTTTACATTTATTTTTATAATGTTTTAAATATTTTTGATGCACGGTTAATGAATGGTGTCACTAACACTAACATAATAATGGGCCCTACCATTATGTCTTATAAGTCGTCGCGTTGTCGTTCAGCAAAAAAAAAAAAATCAAAACACATCAAATATTTAAAAAAAAAAAAAACAAACTTCAAAAAAAGAAGAAAATAAAAATTGTCTGTGGTTTTTAAAAGTAGTCAGGATATTTTTTATTTAAATTTTTATTGTATTTTTTTGAACGACAAAAGGACGACATAGCAACGACAAACGAGCATGGTAGCGCGGAATATCTAATTTTCTGCCGCATGCGGCGAGCGGTGGCCGCTTAGGGTGATGTTCTTTGCACGCTGCACACAGCACGATACGTAGTGATACTAGTAGTCGTGTCAGGACTAAAAACTAAATATTGATTTTTAACATAGTCCTGTTAATATTATAAACGCGAATGTTTGGAAGTACAGACTTACGTATGTGTATATTAGGTAAGTATGTTTGTGATTTTTTACTATTACACGCAAAAACTTTTTAGCCAATTGCGATATTTATGAGGGATCGGAACTTACACGGTGGAAACCGCGTGGCGCAGCTAGAATTGAAATAACTGAAATTGAAAATCCAAAAATGAAGTTGTTTACGTTTCACCTTTGACATCATCAAAATACAGACATTTTTTATTCAGAATAGCGGGTGTATGCCAATTATGATTGATGCCGGTTTTTGTCCAACCATCGAATCCGAAAACCCTTTAAAACAATATCAGAGATTAAACTGGATTTAAACTAAGCGAGTTGCGGTCATCCATAAAATAGCGAATGGCGAGAGTAATTTGATATAGAATAGACACTTTAGTTTGGTCTGGGAATTCATTATATTTTCATTCTTAATTCCTCTATAGGTAAATGACTTATGAAACAATTAAATATCGATCGGAATAGATACAAAAGACGATCGAAACAGAAAAAAGAAGATCGTAACTGAAACAAAATAAGTTGTAAGATTCTTCATATATAATATGAGTCGTACCAACGTATGTATGTATTATTACATTTAGTATTTTGGTACCTAATAAATTTGCTCAATCAATAATTAATATTTTTAACCGACTTCAAAAAAAAGGAGGAGGTTATCAATTCGTCTGTATGTATATTTTTTTTTTTGTATGTTCACCGATTACTCAAAGACGGCTTGACCGATTAAGATGATTCTTTTTTTGATGGATAGGTGGAAGCTCCAAGATGGTCCCATAAAAATTTGATGTGGATCTGATGAGGGTCTTCGGAGTGATGAACGGAAATGCTCCTCAAAACGCATTAATCAATCCAGTTGTTTATCGATTACTCGAAGATGGCTTGACCGATTGAGATGATTCTTTTTTTAAATGAAAGGTGGGAGCTCCGAGATGGTCCCCTAAAAAATTGATGAGGATCTTCGAAGTGAGGACCGGGAATGCTCCTCAAAACGCTGTATTCAATTCAATTGTTCATCGATTACACGAAGATGGCTTGACCGATTGATATAGTTCTTTTTTTAATGGGAAAGTGGAAGCTGCGAGGTGGTCCCATGAAAGTTTAGTAAGGATCTGATGAGTATCTTCGGAATGATGGACAGGATAGCATCCCAGAATTCAATAAATTACTCATTTTTGGACTTCTACCAAAAAGAATAGAACTATAAGTACAGTTGATGGGGCACCTGAAACCACCTTCTCATCAGTAAACTCTTCAATAATTAAAATTACGGTAACAATATTGTTGATTTTTAGGTAGGTAGGTATACTAAAAAGGGTAAAATAAAAAAAAAATTTAAAAATTAAAAAACCGTTTTACTGGTTGGTTCCATATTGTACTTAGCTTGGCTGCCCGACTTCAGATGATAAAACAGATTAATTAGTCGGTGGCACTGTACCTATGTAGAGGTTATTTTGGTCATTTTTATCAATGTTTTTTTTTTTTTTTTGTTTTATAAATTATTTTTTGTTTATTTTTGAAGTCGGTTTTTTAATTTTTTTTTTGACAAATTTAATTGACATTTGTTTCACTTTGCAATTAAATTAATACACCCCAAGCTTAAGCCACTGTCAGAGATAACAACCGGAACCAAGTGAGCTTATCGTGCCTTCCGAAGCATGAAGGAGCATCCAAGTAATGACTGCGTTGGGTGTTGATTGACCTGCACGATTATACAAGATGCATACGGTGGGCGCAGCTAGGCCAATATGAACTCTTGTTTATCTCAATTGCATGGTAAGCACTGAAGCAATGATGCTTGCTGTCGAAAAGCTGATACTGCGACTATTTTGGCTTTTTAACAACACAATATAATATACCAAAATTACTTAATAACGGGATATTTACCATGTTTAATAATTTATTCGCGGAGCTCGATATTTCGCTAGCAGGTAGTCCGATATGGACGCCTCTAACTGTCATCACCTACCCGCATTCTCCAGTCTCGTGAACAAGCTGGTTGGAATTACTAGCGAAATATCGAGCTCCGCGAATAAATTATTAAACATGGTAAATATCCCGTTATTAAGTAATTTTGGTAGTGAAAATAACCATGTTAGTTTAAAATCGTATACAATATAATATATTTATTTATAATGCCATGTTACATGTCAATCATAATAAAGATAATAATACGAATTTTGTTTGTAGGTTTTGTGGTAATGTACCTATATATTTTGTATTTAGTTTATTTTAATAAAAAGTTACATTTAAGAATGAAAATAAATGAGTGAATAATTATAACTTACAAGTGTCCACTCTGTCCCCTTAAGTCATCGCTATCAAAACACTACAATTTGTTATATCGGTACACGTTACTGGGCAATTAACATTTCAAAGGCTTTCGACCGGTCATTTAGAGTTAAAGGATTAATGACTGCTGAATTGAGTTCCCGCGACGACGGCCAGTTTCGATTGTCAACGTTAATGGACTGCGAATATTATTATTTTATTATCGATTCTTTTATATCTAAAGCTTTAAGAGATCTAGGGGAGACTAGCAAAGAGTCGTTTCCTCCACTCGACTCGACCTCGACTCAACTTTAAGGATAGAATTCTTGAGGAAATTCCTCATTCGAGTCGAGGAATTATAATTGTCAAACTCAAGGTACGTCGCGATCTACCTTAAGGTATCCTCGAATCTATCGATACCGATATCATACCGATTCTACGAGTATCATTCAAGTTGAGTCGAGGTCGAGTTGAGTGGAGGAAACGACTCTGCATATGGGTGTAAGTAGGTATGGTATTAACCCATTACAAGTCACGTGCATCGTCGACCTAATTCAGTGACGTGACTGTGCATCCATATTATCATTTATTTACGTACAAGTTTCTGACAACGACTTGGAGGTGAATGTGGGACGTACTTTGTGATTACATCCTCTTTTTACCTACATTAATAGCACTCCGTAGTTTCACCCATGTAAGTCCCGATCCCGTGGGAATATCGGGATCAAAAGTAGCCTATGTTACTTCTAGAAAATCTAGTTTGACATTGGAGAAATAATTTTTAAATCGGTCAAATAAATTCGGAGCATATTCATTACAAACAAACAATCAAGTCTTTCCTCTTAATTTTTTCAATTTAAGAAGAAAAGAAAGAAAACACGTTTATTCAGACAGGCACACGACTTACACAGTAGGTACAATACACACATTAAATATATACACAACATAATAAATTACCTCATTAATTACCTTATCAATTATCTTTTTTTTATGTAATAGGCTAGCATTTGACCTCATATCATCTGATGGAAGGCAGATGAGGTCGACGATGTAGCACGCTTACCTAGAAGATACCTATTCAGTAATCTACCAGAAAGAGATACCATACATATATTCTCTTAGAACCTAAATATAGTAGCACCTCATGGTTTTATCTGCATTAGTATCAAAATAAAAAGTCTTTTGTGTATCGGGGTTTTTAGGTTAGGTATTTTTGATATTGTTGTGTTGACTTGACAATAAATGATTTAATAAAAAGTAGCAGTGTGAATGATTTCAAGGCACATACCGAGTTTCATCGCAATCGCTCAGTGTTTTTTGCGTCAAACACATACACAGAAACCCATTTGCTTTCCATCAACAGCATTATCAGCATTATATTTTTTATTTTAAGTGCTTAAGCCCGCACTGGGCGTTCATAGAACTATTTTTAATGAAAACATATTTTCACAAAAACACAGCGCACGGTCTACGTCAGGCGGGATTCGAACCAACGCATCTCAATCCAATCCGAGTAATGCGACTTAGGCCCTTAGTCTACCGACGCGGTGACTCATACGCCGAATTATCGCTTCAATATCTTTCCATTCACTACAACTTAGGCATGTTAACGCCATCTGACGATCGCGTTCTAGTTTGTTAATTTTAATTTTTTAATTAACGCACTAGCTAGAGATGTCGTTTTTATCAGCATTGTTGCAATACCGTTTCCACTTTTCAGAGCCTATTCAGACTACCTCCTCCTGGTTTACCTTGAGAAAGAACTCTGAAAAGCTCCAAAACGGATCGGCATTGCACCAATGCTGATAATAAAAACAAAGTGGACAAAACCGGAAAATGAGTTGTATTTCAAAGAGAAAAGTTTTCCTTTCTGTTTTTACAGGCGTCTATACTCGTCTGTTAGATTTGTAGCTATTAGTCAGCAGTTGGCAAGTCCGAAATTGGCTTGTGAGTGGTCCATTAGACATAATATGTGTGTCTGTCCCATAGAAATATTACGGTATTAACTAGAAAGCTTACTTCGTCACAAAACGGTCCCGCTTGATGTTAGAGAGGTACTTGTCTGTCCTTTTTCCACTTTAGTGTTCGTCAGTTAGTTAGATAAGGACAGACTGGAACCAACTGGGTTCAACAGGACCGTTTTCATATATCAAAGCAAAGACTACCTTACCTTTAGAGAACATAATTGAAATTGATTTAAAAAAACACAATATTTTTACTGGGTTTTACTTGCGTTTTGTTTAAAAACGTCATAATGACCGAGCTTTCGCCAACTTTACAGTTCAACCTTGTAAATGCCAACTGTAACGTTGGCGAACATTTACAAGGTTGAACTTTAAAATTGGCGAAGGCTCGGTCGTTGATAATAATGACGTTATTTAATAAAACGCGATAAATATTCTGTTTTATCATGTAAAATCGCGAAAACCTTAGACAAAATTATGATATTGATATTGATATTTTAAAAGTCGTCAAGTGCACAGTCTTCTAGGAGCGAAGACGACGATGTAACATGTCTCTGGTCTCTCGTAGTACTACGAGGTTTTGTAATGTGACGTTGGCTATAATTTGTGTGTGTCAACGGACTGTCACAGACTATACCACGCCCATCAATACCGAGAAAAACCAACCAAATAGCTGCCAGTATAAATTACAGTAATTTGAAGCGAGTGCTTTGTTTTCATGGCGTCATAAATTGACTTGTCAAGAGATAAAATATATACTAACGCATAGCAGAGTAATTTTTAGTTTTCTATCTTGCACCTTCTTCTTCTTCGTGTCGATGGCATATACGTTTTCAGTGGAATGGAGTGAAATCCGCCCACTCCAGTATATTGCAAGGTTTTTGGCGTTATCATTGGCTGACATCAGCGGCCCTAGCCAAAATTCTTACCAAATAACGAAAACGCCAATCGACAGATTTCTTTGTATGAAATTGACATAAGCTCGCGAAAAATCAAGCGTGACATTATGTCAATTTTTTGTTTTTGTTATTCGATAAGAATTTTGGCTAGGGCTGCAGGTCAGCCAGCGCACAGCTATAAGGGCTGGAGGGGCATTCAAGAGATGCTCCATAGTTTGCTCGGGAGCTCCACTGTTACACTGAGTCCGTCTTGGATCAATCATACCCGTCGTCTCAGGTATACCCTGCAGCGACCAACCTCAGTTCGCAGTCTATTGAGTGACTTCCACACTAACCAGGCCAGATCATATTATTATCCTGGGGGGAGAGTTTCGAGTATTTTGCATTAAAAATATATATTTATCAATTTGGAAACTTTATTTAAAACTAGAAATTAAAGTCTTACGAAACAATTTATAATGTAATTAATTATAATGCTGTATGATGTACAAAATCGCAACAAAATCTGTCTTAACCAAAATACAATGCGATCGCAAACTTGGTCGTTTATAGTGGGTAGAAATAGTGTACATTTGAAAAGTGTAGATATTACAAATAATTTTAAGAACATTATATTAAATTTAAAATGTTTAAAATTCACGAAAAACTATATTTATGCTTCTTAAGTAGCTAGTTGCCATTATTGGCGAAATATCTAGGTAGGTATAGCAAAATATTCAAAACAAGTCAAGTCTCTACTCCCGTAGAGATACTTTGTTGGTTCGAATCCCGCTCAGCGTCGACCGTGGGTTGTTTTTGTCGATGTATTTTTCCTTTAAAATATAGTTATTATTAGTTTTATCTCTATTTGTGGTAGAAAATTGTACGTTTATGTTTATGGAAGAGTTAGAATGAGATTATCTCGTCTATGAACGAGGCCGTGGCGTGTTTATTACTGTGCTGTCTGTCCAGTTTCTGATTCGAGGATATCTTTGGATATCTCTGGTTAAAGCGAAAGACATTTTCATTGTACGAATTCAATAGGCAATTAAGATTGTAATCTGCAATTTCAAAGTTTTAACTGGCTTCCGGTTTGACCTATTATAAAATTTATATTTACTTACCTAAAGCTTGTTGGTGGCTTTGATTCTTACCGATGAATATAGCGCTGTATTTTTCGCGCTCTTCATTTTTGGTAGGGATATTATGTTCTTCTTTCTGTTCTTTTTTTACTACTTATGTAGTTTGAGGTCATCACTAAGGTGAAGGATTGATAATCTAAAAACTTATACTTACTATGGGTACCTAGCTTAAGTTGCGACGTCTCGTAAGCGCCAAAACAGTATTTCTCGTTTAAATATAAGAATTACATTCCCAATTAGATTAAACTGTATTAACAATTTGAAGTGAAGATTACTACTAATTGATACAGAAAAAATAATATTTAAATATATCTCGTTTCGTTGTTATATGGAAAACTTTTTAATAAGTTGTATTAATGCAGCGGCTAATGCGTACGATGCCAAAAGGTGGACGCTTAGCTATAATATCATTATCTCGACCTTTTCATACTTCGGTAATTGGCGATGAAACTCGTTATGTATATAGAATGAAATATGGGCTAAATATTCCCCCGGGAACTGGACTTACACGACTGAAAGCATAGAGTGCTGCTTGTCTATTCTTAGGTTAAGAAATAGCGACTGTAGACCTAAGTTAGTGGTTTGAATTGCAACTCGATGCTTCCGCACATTTGTAACGAAACGGAGGGTCGCCTAGGGTAAGACTGAAAAGAAAGCCAAACAAAATAAAATTGTCAATAACGAGTTTAAATACAAATTAATAAAAAAGATATAAGTACTAGATAACCCCGCGACTTCGTTCGCGTTATTAGCACAACTACCCTACCAAGGTGTGATTGATGATAGAAAAATAACCCTACAGATTCCCGAGTATTAATAGGTCTTGACAGATGGATGGACAACAAAATTATCTAACAAAGGGTTCCTTTTTTTTCTGTTGACGTATGGAACTCTAAATATTTACAAAATTCGGCAGAGCAATCAAATTATTATTCAAACCAGTAGAGAGGTAATCTATCTGCAAGTGAGTGCAAGTTTCATGACACCTAGTTCAGCTTTCAGCTATTAATTCCGGTTACAGCGGCTCGGCTTGGTACTAACTGTTCAAATATTTATAGGCAAAGCCAGTGGAAACTGCTAGTATTTGCAAACTTTGATCGTTTTTGGTTAGGGAATGTAGTTTGAGTTTACGTAGATGTATGTGGCGGTTGGTTTTAGAAAACTATGCTTTAGTTTGTTTTAGGTTTAGGTTCTGTAACAAACATACTTTCTATAAATAAACAAATGTTCCGCAAACATTCTTAAGTTGTAGTATAATGGTAAAATACAGAAACAAGAGTCACCGAATGAGACCGACGCTGATAGACTAATTGATCAGGTCATTACTCCCGGATTGAGTTGAGATGAGTTGTTGGTTCGAATCCCGCTCAGCGTCACCCGTGCGTTGTGTTTTTGTGGATACATTTTTCCCTCTCAAATATATGAAAACATACATAAATACTTAGACTGAAAAACACATAACCCTTCATTGCGTTGCGCAGTCGGATAATAAAAGCAAAGTAATTCATTAAGTATTGAAATGATACTTTTTTTTTTTAATTTTAGCGAAATCCGAAGAAAATTCTGAGTCTTTTAGTCTTAAATTATAATCTGTTATAGGAAACTTTAACCGTACTTTACTTTTTATGGTAACGTTGTGTTCTATAATTGGTAAGCGCACTTGTCCATCTTTAGAAAAGTGTTACATTCTGTATTAGCTTTAGTGTATCTTACTGTTGGTGAACCTAATAAATAATAAATTAAACGTCCCATGTCTTCGGACCATCATGAGTTCTAGAACATATTATGTCGGTTTCTTTACGATGTTTTCCTTCACCGTAAGAGCGATGTTGGTCTAGCGGTACCTAGATACCCCGGATTTCATCCCGAGGTTCATAGGTTCGAATCCAGAAAGACCGCGCACTATTTCTGTAAAAAAAAGTTATGGGCGCTTATAACTGTCAACACCTTCACGCCATCTCCAGTCTCATGAACACGTCAGTTGAAATTACTGGCGAAATATCGAGCTCCGTAAAAAACAAAATTAAACATGGTAAATACTCCGTTATTTAATAATATCCCACTAATATTTTGAAGCTGAAAGTTTGTATGTGTCTTTGTTACTCAATCACGCAAAAACTACAGAACAGATTGCGATGAAACTTAGAATATAGGTAGCTGGGGACCTGAAATAATACATAGACTACTTTTTATCCATACTCCGGGATCGGAACCTACGCTGGTGAAAACGTGGGACGCAGCTAGTTTGTAATAAAAATAAAACATTTGAACACTTCAATCACGAAAATAACAGAAATAAAAATGAAACCACAATTTCTTAAGATTCCTCACGAGTTTAAAACACAAAACGTTATAAAACTCGCTTGTTTACGTTCGTTTTATAAGCTGTTTGTGGGCGCACCGCAGTTTTATAACATACGTGACCAGGGAGTGAGGTTCTAGCAATTCTAGCTTAGAACAAGGAATTCTAGAGAGAGGACAATGCTGAGTTTCTGACCCCACAATATTCATAAATAATGCTGTGTTCAAATGTTATCACGACTTTTACCTATACTTATGGGTGCAACTCACCACAATCGCGTAACAGAGATAGCGTTAGCTAATTTCAGATGTTTATCTAAGATGCGAATATGCAAAAATTATAGCCAAGAGCACAACGTAAGCAATAATGGCTAATTACAAGATAATGATCTAAATTTAATAAAATTACAAAATTAAAAACATCCATACAAAAAAAATAACAATTAAAATAGAAAAATACATCTAAAACTAAAACAAAAGCAATTTGCCAGCACCTCCATCCCGCGGCATTGTGCCCAAGATGCTGGCAGCGTTCCCACGTTGGATACCCAAATTGATCTGCTGGGACAAAAAGCCGCTAGCCTTGGGGTCACCAGACGCCTCGACGATAATTAAAGGTTAATTTTGCAGTTCAAATCATAAAGCGTGTACCTATCTATAAGATGCGACTACGCAAAATTTTAGAGCGATTTGAAATCATAACGTCTCCTAAGTAGTTTCGATTGCCGTTGCTGCGATAGGTACACGAGATAAGGATGTGCTAGCGAGTTTCGGATGTGTAAAAACATCCGAAACTCGCTAGCACATCCTTATCTCGTTATTGGGGTTGTGTGGGCCCTGAAGTTGGCGGACCAGGATTTATCCGTAATTTTGGTTAGGTTAGGTTAGGTTATGTAAAAATTTTATAATAGTTATATTTGATTTGATTCCGTTCGAACCAAAGGTAAACAAATTTCGATTCGAAGAACTACTTGTAACAAGCAATAATAACCTTAAACTTACCCTGTCTGGTAGTCTTGATATCTATGGCGTTCGAGCGATTCAAGCGAGTTGAGCGAAAAGAAGCGACACGTAATGCAATATCTAACCGATCGCACGCCGATCGTATTTCACACTCGGATACTGATGTTCCGTACGGAGATATCAAATTCAGGATACAGACACGAAGTTTGATATTAAATTGTAGCGGACCAAAGACAATGAAACCAATTGACGACTCGTAGCTACTGCGATTTTTCTACAAAACACAAGTAGTTATTTAGTTTTTTGTTCATGTCTGTCAACTTTATATGAGATCTTTTCGCAGAAAAAGACAAAGCATGATATCACTACTCCAACCTTATTCCTCTGTTATTAAAAAATCTATTTGTGATTGGCCGATGCGTTACCTATCTACACCTAGACTCATTGTAATTGTCCGTTTTTGCACGAGAGTGCTACTAAAAAGACGTACTATTTTCGAGAGGCGGGAATACTAATAAGCAGTCAACTGGCTTTATTGTAGAGGACACTGAAACCTATTCTCACTTCCGGTTCCGGCTGTGAATCCCCTTATATTGTAAAAGGTATTTAGGTTTACGAGTATTTTGTTGACTTACTGTTAAGACTAGTGTATGACTTTGACTGCTGAAGTTGAAATCGCAAACGCAAAAAGCAAATCAGTGAATCATAATCGCCAACACATAATATATTGTGTGTGTTGTGTTTTAAGCAGCCAAAGAGTTATATTGATATGTTTAATCCCTCTAATATAATAAAAGTACAAAATTTGTCATTATTATCAAGATATCATCACGATGTTTTCCTTCGGCACTCATACGGCGAAGGAAAACATTGTGAGGAAACTCACGGCTTAGTTAGCTTCAAAACGTATTGACCAGCTCATTTTCCTCTGGACATGGCTGACTAGGCTGGGAGGGTGGTATAGGTGGGCAAGTCTACTCCTCCTTACTATGTCCCGGGCACTACAGTGCCATAAAATAGCATGGATTAAAGAATGTGACTTGCGCTTTACCAGTTCTTTCCTCTGGGCATGGCTGACTAGGCTGGGAGGGTGGTATAGGTGCTAGGCAAGTCTACTCCTCCTAACTATGTCCTGGGCACTAAAGCGCCATAAAAAAGCATGGGTTAAAGTTAATGCGCTGTATAAATCATCTAAAATTCGATGAAAAGGGCAAAGTTGGTATGCAACTATTAGGTACTAACCATTTAACAAACATACCTACATGTTATGTAAACACGTAGGTATCTGTGTTACTCCTTCACACAATAACTATTAAAGTGATTGCGATGAAACTTAGTATGCAGATAGCTGGAGATCTGGAATGTTTGTATTTGTATTTGTTTGTATCTCTCCATTGACGGCCTCTGTGGCGCGTCGGGCGAACGCCTGACTGCAATGCAGAAGGCTGCAGGTTCGATTCCCGCCGGGTGCAAATATTTATGCTTAAAAATAAATATTTGTATCTGGTCTGGGTGTCTTTCTATGTATAATATGTATGTATTTACAAAAAAAAAGTATAATATGTAGTATATCCGTTGTCTAGTACCCATAGTACAAGCCTAGAGCTTAATTTGGGGTAGATTGAGCTGTGTGTAATGTCGTGCAATATTTATTATTATTTATTTATTATTTATTTTGTCCCGGTATTCTTGCAGGATCGGGACTTACACGTATAAAATGCCGGACGCAGCTAGTGTCATATATAAACAAAATAGCTGCGCCCCGCGGTTTCACCCGCGTAAGTCCCGTTCCCGCGGGAATATCGGGATAAAAGTAGCCTATGTGTTATTTCAGGTAACTAGCTATCTGCATACCAGTTTTATCGCAATCGGTTCTGTTGTTTTTGCATGATTGAGTAAAAACTCACAGGCAAACATACAATATACTTACAAACTTTCACGTTTATAACAGTAATAAGATTAGAAGAGATTAAGTATTAGTAGAGAGTAAACCAAGTTGTTCACGTATTTTCCCCCAGATTTACTCAAACTCTGACAACGTTTGTCGCTAATTTATTTACAAAATATGACGGCGACAAAAATATTCAACGGGGGAGGTTCCAAACGAGCGTTTAAGCACGAAAAACGCGCACGCTTCTCGTGGTTCAAAAAACCGAACGCCAGGACCAAATCATAATATCACATATCTAAAACGGGTTTTATATTATGACACTGGTGGAATGCAATATTTAGTAATTTTTTACAATAAAAGGTAGTCACCTATAGGTAGGTACTATTTATCTATTTAAAAAAAAACCCTCTAATAACTGCTCCGAGACTGCTTTGGTCGCGTTCCCGCGGGAATATCGGGACAAATAGTAGCCTATGTGTTATTCCCGTTATCCAGCATTAAAAAAATACCTAGAAAAATTCGCGGTATTTGCAATCAATTAGTACTATCGTCTTTATGGGCTACCTCAGACCTGAATACAAGTGCGTGAAAAACGCTCATAAAAACGCTAGTCTGAATCTGCCCAATATAGCAAGAAACATCGTAACAGCGGCGCGGTGGTAACGAACCATAACATCTTACTTTTTACTCCTACAATGTAACGAGATGTGTATATAAAAAGACAGTTTTTTACGCGCTTCAGAAATGTAAATTTTATTTTTTGTTCAGCATCCAGTTTGTTGCAGCTTTTTGCAATTTATTTACAATTACATAGATACTTGTAGTACTTTCTTCTTTAATAAGTTAAAATAAAAAAAAAGACATCCTTATCACTTAGGGGTATGAAAAATAGATTGTAGCCTATTCTCAGACTTGCTAGACTAAATTATGCATTTAAAAATTCATAAAAATCGGTCAAGCCGTTTCGGAGGATTATAAGAACTAAAATTGTGACACGAGGATTTTATATATAAGAAAGATAAATTGTAATTTTAAAAAGCGAATCTTTAGTTTTTGCAGTTTTAAGGTGATTAAAATCCTACTTAATATTATAAAGCTGAAATAATTAAATACTTCATTGAGCAGATTAAAAAATCTAAGTTTATTTATAACTAGCTGCGCCCCGCGGTTTCACCCGCGCAAGTCGCGATCCCGCGTTGTTCGAACACCTACCTACCGCAGATTTTTGCACTGCAGTAGGTAGGTGAAGTAAGGTAAAGATTGTATGTGAGTATCCTGCGGGATTTTCGGGATCAAAAGTAACCTATGTTACTCTCCATCACTTAAAGTACTTATCTCTATGCAAATTTTCATCCAATAAATAGTTATCACCCGCGTAAGGCCCGATCTTGCGGGATTTTCGGGATCAAAAGTATCCTATATTACTCTCCATCATTTAAACTATCTCTTTGCAAATTTTCATACAATAAATAGTTATTACCCGCGTAAGTCCCGATCCCGCGGGATTTTCGGGATCAAAAGTATCCTATGTTACTCTCCATCATTTAAACTATCCCTATGCAAATTTTCATCCAAATCGGTCGAGCTGTTTGACCGTGAAGAGGGAACAAACAAATAAACAAACAGACTTTCGGATTTGTAATATTAGTAAGATAAGATATATCTACGACACAATCTACTGTTCCATTCCAACCGTAGTAGAGTAGAATATAGGTACTAGACGTAGCGTCCGCGTAAGGAATGAAATAGCATTCTTACTTATATCACAAACACAATACTTTGCATGTATGTGCTTTGTTACTCTTTCACGCAAAAACCACTGAACCGATTCCAATGTTTTAGCTAATGTAAATACTTGCCCCGCGGTTTCATCCGCGTAGGTCTTGATCCCGCGGGAATATCGGGATAAACGTAACCCTGTGCTATTTCAGGTATCCAGCTACCTATTTTCCAAGTTTCATTGCATTCAACTCAGTAGTTTTTGAGTAACAAAGCATGTGACTTTATATACTTACATACATACAGACTCTCACGTTTATAATATTAAGTAAGAAGATTTAGTAATATTCTTATTGTCATTTAATTTTTTTTGCTGTAGATATGTAATATTATTTAGCATTATACTTGGATCTAGGATTTTAACAGACGTAGATTCTAAAACGTAGCTCACAAAGCTGCCGAGCTGGATGCCAGTTGACAGTGGAGATTTCAATCAAATAGTAGAGCTTTCACGTAATGAAACGAGTGTCAACTTTGTTAGGGCGGCTTTGTGAAGCATCGGCAATGGACACTGCTGTGCTAGGAGCTGAATGAAGTAACCAGCTAGAGGGTACTGTAATGTTACTTTTAATTAGATATATAGGGCAATTCGAGGACAGTGATAAAAGCCGAAAATGGGTGGTTTTCGAGGTTTATACTCCTTTTCAGCACCTTCAACCAGAAATGTAAATAGACAATCTCATAGGAGCTTATTAGCCTAGCTGTAACTGACAATTTTAAACGGTCGTGCGGGTTAAGCAACGCTTGACGCGGTCATTACTTACTTGGATGGGTGACCGAAAATTTGTGTAGCAAAAAATCAAATTCTCCACCATCTATCCATTGGTATCTATTTTATTTAAAATTATTATCTATTATTGTTATTATCTATTTCTCTGTAATTAATTATATTGAAGAAGATATTGTTCTCGAAATTAGATGAATTAATACGTAGTAGGGCTTCGTGTCCTCATCACTTTTCACACCAGGCTTGAGGTTGTATATGAGAAAGAAAGAAATCACGGTGTTCTCTCGTTATTTGCCTTCTTTTGTTTGCATGTCATTCGGTTTTGTGAAATTGTCACCGTCACACAATTTTTATTATTTTCCGTAATTATTTTTAGTTTTCAGGCTTTTTCAGGATATAAAAAGATATATCTATAAACAATTATGCCAAAAAGGAAATCAAAATTGGAGGGAATTAAAAAATTGGAACAAAAACTCCATCTAATTTCTTCGAACAAGATCTTCATGATATAATTTTGATAGAACTTCACGTACAGGTAAGTTCGTTTAATCATAAATTATATGATAAAAATTGATTAACTTGTAGATGCAGTCCAAGATGAAGCACGCTGACTTAAAATTAGGTACCTTTCAATATAAAATAGCAATCAACATATTTTTTTACGAATTCATTGTTTTATTTTATTGTCTGACCCAAGTAAATAGTTTGACTTTATTCTACATGGAATAAGTAGACTTGTGAAATAAATTACTTACATTTGTGTATGTTTTATTTTAATTGTTTGTTATTTAAATAAGCGATCTAATACGTCTTGTCAATGTTGAATAAAATTTGTAAATAAAATAACAATGTGTAAGAAAGTTATGTCCCTATATTAGTTCCTATCATTCCGTCCACTAATCAAAACTATTATAATAATATAAATAAATAAATAAATCCAGTGACGAACACACAGCGCCATCTAGCCCCGTGGTAAGCTGCTAAGCTTGTGTTACGGTGACTAGACAACGGATATACTACTTATATTTTACTTATATTATGAACCCACACTGTAAATTGTAGCAGTTTGTGTAGTTCATGATCAAACTTATTGTACTTTTCTCCACAAATTCCTATTTTTAAATAAGTATTTTTAAGCAATTATTCAATATTCATGCATGCAATACTCATCTGTGAACTTTTGGTTTACGAATCCCCATTTTGAAAGAAGTTTTTTAAGCAGTGGACATTTCTGAAATTTTTGTCCCCACAAATCCCCATTTTACACAAATCGGCTAATAATGGGTGGGGATTATTAGTGGGCATTATAGGAATAACCTATAGCCTATAACTTTATAACTAATGGCTGGAAAAGAGGCACATTACTTAGGTACCTACTGTGTCTCTTTTAGCTGGCGTCTGAGAATGTTAAAGCCCTTGTGCGTGATTTTAATCTGTGGGTTTCCTCACGATGTTTTCCTTCACCGTAAGAGCGATGTTAATAGCGCACGTAAATTTTCTTAAAGAAAAAGACATTGGAGCACGACCGGGATTCGAAACCACGATCTTCGAAATGAAAGTCGGGATATCTACCACTAGACCAACACCGCTCTAGTATCAGAGTTTGATTGAATGTCTTATCAGTCAGCTTGTCATTCGGTGCCACTGTTTGTAGATAAGAGTTTTTGACCTATTTTAATTCGGTTTTTAATTGTTTTATGTTTCCAATGCATGTAAAAGAATTCAGGCATAATATTCAAATACGAAATATTTAATTTCATCTTATTTTCAGAGAAAATACATTTCTCTCTCATTTCTTCTCTTACAGTTAAAGTTATTCAAACGTTTTTGTGCGCATTTCTTTTTATTATCATTCTTTTCAGTTTCAGTTATAAAGACGGGTTTTCAGACTGCTACAAATAATCCCGAGAAAGTCGAACCTTTTTAGGTTTAGAACTTTAGACTGAGATTAAAGGTCGTTGCTTTTTAGAAGTGTTTGAGCGAAGCTTTGGTAATAAACTTTGAGATAGATAGCTATTAATTCCTTATTTTTAAACATCAAATAAAATAAAACGTACATACCTACCAAACACAATTTTTATCTTCTTCTTTTTCCTGTCGATGGCATATAAGTTTTCAGTGGTATGGGGCTAAACTCGCCCACTCCAGCATGTTGCAAGGTTTTTAGCGTTTTCATTGGCTGACATCAGCCAGCGTACAGCTATTAGGGCTGGAGGGGCATACATGGAGATGCTGCATAGTTTGCTCGGGAGCTCCACATGCAGTCACACTAAGTCCGGCATGGATCAATAAAACCCCATCTTCCCAGGTAAACCCTGCAGCGACCAACCTCAGTTCGCAGTCTATTGAGTGACTTCCACACTGGCCAGGGCAGATCATATCCTGGGTGGAGAGTCTCTGCATGGTCCAGAAAATGTGAGGGAGGGGAATATTTCTCTTTCCACAGTTTGACTCGGGCAGCACCAGCACCGTTGTCGGTTAGGGGTAGGGTGGATTTTTATCTAGGTGGCACGATAGGCGGCCTCTTCTAAGCGATTTGTTCTAGGCAACCTTCGGATTGGCAAAAAGTAGAGAAAGATGAAAGGTAGGATCAATAGATTAAATTGTGGTGAAACTACTAGCATCGTCCGCTGTTTCACACGGTCTCGATCATATGGGAACATCGAGATAAAAAGTTGCCTATGTATATGTTATTCCAGCCCCCAGATGATCTATCCAGTGGATGTCTGACAATAGTGGAAGATAACAGGCACTATGCAGTACATTGCTGCTATGAGGTAATTATCGGCAATACCCACTTTACGTCAAAGCAGCAATGTACTGTATAGTGCCGTCATTTTCCACGGTTGTCAGACGTCCACTAGATAGATAATTTGGGGGCTGGTCTCCAGCTTTCTACATAGCTACTGAATTTCATCGCTATCGAAATTAGACAGCTGTCTCTTTCGCTCTTACTTAAAATTACATATGTACATTTCGCTCTTGCTTCAAACTCAAGGTAGCTTATCCTTACCTTTTTAGTCATAAAATATCAAAGAAGCCGCTTCTAAAACTACTCGTTTTAAATGACACTGGTGTTAAAACTCTTACCCATTAGGGGACACGTGTCTCTCGACATGTGAAACATCGGGCGACTTGGTGCAATGTTGCCAGACGTCGCCAGACAGACTGGGTGGAGCCAAGATTTCGTGCGACGTCGTGTGATGTCTCCGGAGACACGTGTCGCTCGATATTTTTGTCGCCTAATGGGCATGAGGCTTTACCCACCCTTATGCAAATTAAAAACATTAACACACAGAATTGTTCGCATTTTATATTAAAAAGATAAGATTACCCACTCGAGACACGCTTTTAACCTCGAGTGCAAGATAAGGGTAAATGTAGAATGCTGATTTTTAATCCGCCGATGGTTTCAGATGCAGTCATCTTTTATTAAAATAATAATTACAACCAATACCGTAGAGACACAATCAAATTGTGTAATATATCTTTTTTTTACCTGCGGCTGCAAGGAAAGGGTTGTGTTTTACGCGCCTATCTTGGATGTATGTTTGTAATATTTTTACTCAGCTCGTATCTTCCAAACCACTCGATAGATTTCTTTAATAAAAGTATCGTTATATTTGTCTTATTTCTCCAATGATTTTTAGATAGGTATTATAACAAGGAACTGACGCAGTAGAGTATCAATCGGCCAACAAAAAGTGTCTTAACCTATCAAAGTCCTAAGTGTCAGACGTAACACCTCAGACACGAAGTAAAATCTGCATATTTTTCAAAGGAATAGCTAAACTTGTTTTTGTTTGCAACAAGCACTTTAACGTGGAGTGAATAACATTACGCACTTGAACTGTGTTGTGTAGGGTAAGGTGTGGCGTACACTGGATTGTTATCCTGGAGTCTATTTTTGAATCGCACTTTGCACTTCAGTCGATTTAAAAAATAGATATCTGCTGATTTTCACTCGATGTCGGCGAGGGGTTGATACCACTCGTTGCAGTCGTTCGATTCACATAGAACAAATACAGAAATCGAACGAAAATAGGAAGAAATCGAGGTATTTAAATCGCTCGAAATAGCGCATTTGGTTGAAAAATTGAGCCCCTGAGCGCGTTCGTGATAAGTTAAAGCGATATTTACATTACAAAACTAGTGAAATGCAATTTATAGCCATTTTCAACTGCTGCGAGACTGCTTTTGTGAAATTGACTCTATAATACATTACATTAGTTTCGTCATGTAAATAAGGCTTTAATAAAAACAAAATAAATGATGAGGTCGATATCAAAATATTTACCGACTTTTTTTCCTATTCGTCCCAAGGTAAGACCGCCTATTGCGATTTAGGTAAGTTTCACTATATTTTATTGTAAACTAGCTACGCCCCCCGGCTTCACCCGCGTAAGTCTCGAACCCGCGGATATGATTATGTCAATACCAAAATTTATTAAAATCGGTTCAGCATTTTTTTTCTTTCATAAGAACCTGAATTTGGCGTTCATAATAAACTGTTCTTTATTTATGTATGTATATATACATTTTAATCTCCAATGTGTATCGGCCCTAACCACTACACGACCGCTTATACTACGCTCACCATGATTAACGCGTTATTTAGGAAAATGTCCAGCTAAATAATGACCGGCCATTTGTCCAGCGATGTCCGTATGCTACGTATAAATAGTCCGGAATCGGGCTGCTGTAATTTTCTAACCTATTTGTTAAACTACTGTAGGACAGAGTAAGGTTGTTTTTTTGTAGTTCATTTATAATAGTATTTTTTTTAAATTGTAATGGAACTCATTTAAGCAATTAACGAAGTACTTTAATTACGTTTCTTTTATTATTTTCAGCATTGTTGCAACGCCGTTCCAACATTTCTTTTCGTTTTGTTGCCTGATATAAATGGTTTAATTTTATATATTATCACTGCAGCGCCTAAACGGATCTCTTTTGCTAGCTCGTCAAAAACAGGATGGCAATGGTGTACCTTGGTGTCCACTTCGCTTCAGGTCACTGAAGCCAGGGAAAGGCAAGTGCGAGTTTTTCTAAAAAAACTGTCCATCTGTCTTTCACGAGGCCGCATATATCTACTGAACTGCAATAGTTAGACAGTTGAATTTTTCACAGGTAATGTATGTATTTCTGTTGCTGCTATAACAATAAATACTAAAAACAAAATAAAATAATCGAATACAAGCGTGTAAAGAAACGTGTTTTATCTAAGATAATAGAATGAAACCCTTCGTGAATGACCCCTACTCATATTTTACTGCTTTTTTGTCACACTGCCGAATAAATACAATTTATGTGCACAAGATTTCAATTACTAAGTTCCTAATGGAAAAAATGGTAACTCTATATTTAGGATTTTAAGGACTTGTAGGCGTAGAAACAATCATCAATATTAAACAGTAAATTTTCTATCGAAATTATCTCAATGTTTTAAATTGATAAACGCTTTATTTGCACAACAAAGAAAATAATATAGGTAGTTCACATTAAAATTAAGAGAATATTTTTTGATTCTTTATTCTGATTCTGATGTTTTAAATGATTCATTGTCACCCTGGCAGACAGTGCAACGCATCATTCAAGCAAACAGTCTCCATTGAAAATGTTAATAACATCTTTTCAGGTGGGTTTTTTACATTGTTTAGCATCGTTTCATGAAATCTGATGCCTTTGAATTTGATTTTAAAATAAAATATTATGGAATTTTCAATAATGCAAATATCAAACCCATTCAAAGATGTAATGCGCATTGCAATGATGCATTGCATCTTTGAATCGGCGGGATTCCAATTTAACAACTCTCTCAAATTTAACAATTTCAATGTAGTTATCAAGTACCTACAAAACAATAACCCATTTAAAGCTACAGTCATGATTCATTGTCGTTCTTGCTGACTCGATTATTTCAATAATTTTCCCGGTATTTTCATCAAGTTCCAAAATGGCGGTACGTAACTGACAGCTGTCATAAGATGTCAGCTGTCACACGATGTCAGACGTTTGACGTTCTATAATTAAATTGACCTTTGACAAGGTTTAAGTGGTGTAAACGTATTATAGGTATGGGAATTCTGGAGGGAACGCTTTGATTATTTATTATTGTTGCTAAATTTTAAAATTCGTGATATCTAGTTTGAATACGCGTTAATTGTATAATTTCGAGGTTATATTAATCAATTTAGTTTCGCCGACCATAAGTGTAATGCAAAAGAAAATGTTATAAAAAGGAAATATTTATTTGTTTGTTTGTAATGAATAAGCTCAGAAACTACTGGACCGATTTTAAGAATTATTTTACTAATAGGGAGAGACAGAGAGGGAGAGTAGATACTTTTGATCCCGGTATTCCCATAGGATCGGGACTAAAGAGGATGATATATTTATATTTATCTAAATAAGTATAAATTAAAAGTAACTTAAAATTAGGCCTCCTGCGATTCATTCTATCTTTATGCGGGAACCGATAATGTCAGTCAGTATAGGTAAAGTTATTTTGCAAACAAACATTTTGTTAACATAGTTACTTTTTACCGGGTACTAATTGCCATAGGTATCAACCATGTTACAATAGTTTCGGTCGCGAGGGAACAACACCAAGACTATTATTATTATTATTTCTTATCGGTTGTGAACCGATTATGGCCATTAGGAAATTAGCCAGTGTCATGTATTCTATTATATTATGCAAGTTATTTGCATCGAAACAGTCAAGTCGTCATAGTTAAAGTCAAGTCTAGGGAATCATTTGTAAACACGGCGGCCATTTACAAACAATCTTCACGGAGCCTTGGAGACAACACTAAGTCAATGTTTTGCACCGATTTTCACTTTCATTCCACTTGTACACCTTCACGAAACTAAATTGATTAATATGCCCCCGAAATTAAACAATTTGCACGCATATGAACTAGGTTTCACAAAAATGAAAATTTTGCACCACATCTCCTCAACGAGTTCCCGCCAAGACTCCCACCAAGACTATAATAATTGTTGAAACGTCGAGGTAAGGAATAAATAATAATACGCGATTGAGATCCGGTAAAATGTTTTCTTTTTAAGCCGCGAGACGCAGCTATCTGCTTTAAGTTCAGTTTCCTAGGTATGGTCGTTCTGCTAGCAATAAAAAGCGATTTAGTCCAGTTTCACGTGTTTAATAATATACTATTAAATCGTTTGATTATTTTTTAGTAATGCGTAAGGAAGCATTAGAGATGGCGATTTTGTAGCAACCCCATATCATGGGAGCATTAGTTGGTAACGCGGTAATTCCGTGATTGGCACTTTTTTTTTTATTTTTTTTTATTTTCACTACCAAACGTTATCAGGGACTGCATATAGGTTAAAAAAAAATTTAATTGGACTAGTAACATATCAGTACACAAATATGTATGGAGTTTTCGCGGGAACGCGGTTAGGAGATGTGTTGCTAAATTTTCATTTTTGTTAAACCTTGTTCAAATGCGTGTAAATTGTTTAATTTTGGGGGCATATTAATCAGTTTAGTTTCGTGAAAGTGTACAAGTTTAAATGAAAGTGAAAATCGGTGCAAAACATGGACTTTAGCGTTGTCTCGAAGGCTCCATGAACAAACGTTGTAAAACATGGCCCCCGTTTTACAATGATTCCCTCGACTTGACTTTAACTATGACGACTTGACTGTTTCGATGCAATGCAAATAAAAACTTTTTTTTTTTTAAGTTTAATGGCTTTAATAAATTAATAATACTTGACACTGGCAAATGTCCAAATGGAATAAGCCATATTATATATAAACAAATATGTATACTGTGATGATTTCTGTACTTATATTTTCCGTGATATTGTGATTTAACCCTTATTTAATTTCTGTGCCAATAATAATAATATATAATTGGAACTTAAAGAGCCGGCCTTTTCGAGAACGATCGAAATACATATTATGTATCAATAATATATGTACCAAAATTTGACGCTACCCAAATATAAATGTCATTTAACAAACAAAATACCTGTACTTCTATTTTTGAGGTACCAGAATTTTATGGTTTGACGTCGTACAGAAAAATATTGTACGGTTATTCATACCGGTATACAGTCCCTGCTCGTTATCTTTCTTGGAACTAAATTGTTAATATGGCACCAAAATTAAACAATTTACACTCATGAAAACTAGGTTTCAGGAAAATGGAAATTCAGGACCACGTTTCATTAACGCAGTGCAAACAAAAGTCGAATATATACTAATACTATAACGAGGTAACGTTAATAACATGTAAGTTTTTATGTATATTGAGGTTAGTCTCCGTAACTTATAAACCGAGTAGAAATATTTTAAAGGAAAAATTCATCTTCAAAAATTCATTCGTGACGAGATTTGAACTCGCGTCTTTGCGTCAACATAAAGATAATCGCAAATGATCGAAGGAAGCGCCTTCGGCATTCATGAATTTTTCCTTTAAAATATTTCTAGTCGGTTTAGAAGTTACAGAGATTAACCACAATATACATATTACCAACTTTACCTCTTTATAATATTAGTATAGATTCGAGGTCCTGAATTTCCATAACGTGGTCCTGAATTTCCATTTTTCCATTTTTGCCTTGCTTGAGCAATAAAAATAAATTACTTTACCGAGTTCAATTTTTTTTACACTAATAGAAAACTACATTTACTGAGGAGTAAACTACTTTTGTTTAATCAATACTTTTTATTTCCGTTTTTTTTTTGTTTTTTTTAAAGAAAAAAAAATTGATTTTATTAAATATAAAATTTTATTAAATTGGTCAGCGAATGAAGGCTTTTATTATTATTATTATAAACTACTTTTGATCCCGATATTCCCATGGGGCTTACATGGGTGAAACTGCAGTACGCAGCTAGTCTGCTATGAAATATGGTGTCTACGTAAACAATGACGTCAGAATATCGCTCATTACGTAGCTGTCAACGTCAGTGTCAGATCCACGCCCGCCGCGGGGTATCCGTCTCGGTTGCGGCAGCCACAGATATATTCAGCAGAAATTCACCAGGTCTACTCGTATAACTATAGATATTTGAATCGTACTTTACTTTTTATGGTAACGTTGTGTACACCTATAGTTGGTAAGCGCACTTGTCCATCTTTAGAAAAATGTTACTTTCTGTATTAGCTTTAGTGTATCTTACTGTTGGTGAACCTAATAAATAAATAAAATAAAATATTTGTGGAAGTGAAATTTATACAAGATGTAACGGGTAAGCCCTTTTAAGCAGAAAGGCGGTTGTTCTAGACGTCTAGGCTAACAACCTTTGTTCTACAACTTTTGAAAATTTGACCTTTTTTTCGAAAATTTGACCCTTAGAAACAGCTGATCTTCAAGTAAACTTTACACTTAAATTTTTCGAAAAGTACTTCGAATTTTCAAAAGTCGTAGAACAAAAAAACAACCCCCTTTTGGCTTAAAAGGGCATACCCGTTACATCTTGTATAGGTAATTATTTATTTAGTACAAAATAACAATACGAACATTTGTTATTACAGGCTATATATCTTATGAATAGTGAAAATTTTCACAGATGATGCATTTCTGTTGCCGCTATACCTAACAACAAATTAAAAAAGGGGGGTCAAATGTATTTGCCCCCCTTAAAATAACGTGATTTTTTCAAATACGAACGTAATTAAATCTCGATTTATTTTTACCACTGGCGCCATCTAGTGATAAACTAGATCAGTCGCGTTCTGTTATTTGGCTTGGTCCACATCACCTGTGAATATTTGAACTATTTAGCTATCACTGGTTAAAAGTACAGCCTGGAGACATATCTTCAGATGGACATTGGAGTTTTAATAAAAGTTTAGATACCCTTTAGATAAAAAACCCTAAAAATTATCTTAATTTTTACATCTTCAACAGCAATGGAAACGCGGCTCCAACGCGGAAACAAATGGAATAACACCCATTTCCTAGAAAGTAGGTACGGCAAAAAATTCTTCGCCTGAATCCTAACAAAATCAAAACAAAATTACGCAATAAGAAACGCAAACAAATTCGAAGTGCCATAAATAAAAAAAATCAGTCAAGAGCGAGTCGAACTCGCGCGCCGACGGTTCCGTAATCATTTACGACTCTATGTAGGTGTGTAATAATAAATGACTAGATATTAAAGGCCTTTCTAATGTACGGGTACTCATTCAAACCAGAGATCTACTTACTCTGACTATAAGTTTTGTACGGGGAGACCCTTTAATTACCTTTTTAAACTCACACGATTTGTACTCGATTTCCCGAGTTAATGCGTCTTGACAGACGGACAGAATAAGAACAAAAGTCAATCAAAAAATTTCAATCGAATATTTCTTTATTAACTATAATATTTCTTAGAGATTTCTCAAATTACATATATCAGACACCGATTCTACACTAAGCACATGCTTGTATCGCAATTACCGATGTACCAATGTAACGCAATATAGATAGAAGGATATCCATAACATAACCTTATTGACTAACATACATATAAATTATTATTATAACTTTATTTTATTATAACTGAACACGAACTACATAACATATTACGTGTTACGAGAGTGCGAGATTAGCGGCTGCACGGGGGGTGGTCTGCAGCGTCCACGGAACTTGCGGAACACGACTCCTTTCAGCCACAGCTTCTCCTTAAGGACGATGAGGAGACATATATGTACATTACAGTGGTCTAATAAGGGTTTTTTTTTTATTTTTGACGTACGGAACCCTAAAAAGTCGTCAAATTTCGTCCGGACCGGTAAAAGCGAGTGTAATGGGTTTACAAACGAAGCAAGCTCGATACTTTACCCTTTTATTTCCCAATGGCGTATTTTTCAATCGCAAATAATTGCTACACATAAACGGGCTTCTGAATAAAATCAGTGTTGCACAAGAATATTAAAGTTTTAACTGTATCGAGTGGGCAATAAATGCATTTATTTTTATTATTTTTTATACCAAGCACAGATATTATAACTGCAGTAAAATCCTCTCGAGTGGCGACCATGATTCGAAATGGAGTGTTGGAAGACCACCTCCTAGGTGGACCCACGACATTGTAGCGGTCGCGGGGAGTCGTTGGATGGAGGTAGCTCGCGATAGCTATTTGTGGCGTCGTATGGGGGAGGCCTATGTTCAGCAGTGGAGGGTTAAGGGCTGAAATCATACGATACGTCCAGTATCACGGGGCTATGGAGGGCCAGGCATGTTATTATTGTTATCATACAAAAGTTAGACGAAGTAACAGAAGCCTATTATTCATATAATATTATTCTTAGAATTATTTACTTATAACTTATTCTTAGAAAATAAAATGAAAGAGAGCCATTTTATCTAAATTCTTTGTAGTACTTATTGTACCTATTACTGTATCACTTTTTGGTTCTGCTGACCAATCTAATAGAAATAAAAAAAAATTAGTTGTTCGAGGGAAACAGAAGCTAGATAATTTTGAATCATCGATCTCGAATCCTACCCCTTTCTCCAGCTTCCTATATTCCATGTATCGCAATCGGTTTAGTAGTTTTTGCGTGAAGGAGTAACAAAGTCACATACATACATGTATACATACAAATATAAATATTTATAATGTTAGTAAGATTGTCTTGTAGTCCTTTCTGTACAATAATAATTTAACATTTTTACTTCAGTACGTGTACATGATTGGCGAATGACCGGTTTTGTTTTTTAGCTGAAAGTTGCATATTCCGTGCTCGTAAAAAAAATATCTCTAGTTTACACGGTTCTTGTTTTTACTAGCTTAATGCATTTATTTGATGGGATTGTTTGTTTAAAATTGGCATCGTATGAATGGTCTGTAATGTCGATACTTACCTACACAACATAAAGGTTGTGTTTGAACACCGGAAGTTGGAAATAAACAAAGAGAATTGTTCTAGACGTCAAGACGAACAACTTTTGTTCTACGACTTTTGAAAATCAATAATGCAAAAGTTGTTTGTCTAGGCGTCTAGAATACTACAATATCGGCTTATAGTATAACCTAGCGTATACAAACCCAAAAAATACCATATATCTAGTTCACAAAAAAATACGCGACGAGTTGAGAATCTCCTCTAGTCGGTTAAAATCTTGCTCAAAATATCTATCCTGTTTTGACACTCCGCAATTATGAAATAATAATAGTTGGCCTTTGCATATAATTTTAGATGATTTATACAGCGCAAGCAACTTTTAATCCGTGCTTTTTATAGCGGTGTAGTGCCCGAGACAAAGTTAGGTGTGCCCAAGACCAATACCACCCTCCCAGCCTACTCAGCCATGTCCAGAGGAAAGAACGGGTCAATACATCTGGAGCTAACTGAGCCATGGGTTTCTTCACGATGTTTTCCTTACCCGTAAGGATATTTGGAGGTACGAGGTGGTGCGTACCTTCAAAAGGAAGATCTTTCATCACTCCCATAGGTTTGCCGGTGGGCCGCGGCATGGACCAGGCAAAACCACCTTCCCGATGGAAGATCTTCCCATTAGATACTTCGATTCCCATACTATAGCGGTTCTGAAAATCTATAATATGCTGTCGACTTTTGATGCTAACAGTACCTACATTGTCGTTTAATCTTTAAGATCGAACTATCAATTTTACTAATGTCAAAAATGATAAAGCTCATATTTCAAGAACAGATTTTAATAATAAAAATTAATGGAGCACAGCTGTCACAGCACGTACCATAGTTATTACTGTCATAAATATTAATATAAACTTTAGATGAACGTTTTAAATTTTATATCTAACACTGAAAATTTGATTTTTACTTCGATCAATCTATTACTTACTTTAATGTAAGATTTTTACTGAATGGCGCGGTGCACGTCAAATTCCTAATGCAATTGGTAGATGTGGCCTTGAAGAAGGACATATGCTGGTTTATCGTACGTCGTCGTTTGCATAGGTTGGCAAAATTGCGGTCAAGCATACAAATAAAAATAAGTTGATTTATTTTTTTATTAAACTCTTTATTTTACTATAAGCTTGACTACAAGATATGAATATTTCTATGAACTTCTAAAAACATCCACGAAAAAAAAAACCGTGATTATTTAACCCTTTAAAATGTTCTTTACCCGACAGGACTTGAGCCTGCAACCTTGCAAAAATAAAGTAAGGGATTGCATTCTTTCGTGTTTTCCAACCCCTTGAAAAATATATTTTAACAGAAGCTAAGATTTAACGTATGTGTCACCGACGCCGGTGGACTAATTGGTTAAGTCGTTACTCCCGGATCGAGTTCTAATACCCAATTCAACGCATTTCGATACCCGATCGAGATGGAGTTGCGTTGTTGGTTCGAATCCCGTCTCAGATCATCTCAGTGACGACCGTGCGTTGGGTTTTTGTAAACATACTTTTCTTTTAAAATACTTCTATGAACACCCAGTTTAGGTTTAAGCTCTTGAAATTAAGATAGAATGTTAATTTTAAAAACACTTTTAAAAAAATACATTAAAGTAACCGAAATGTAATAAAACGGGCCACAAAACGAGATAACTTTTAACAATTCCTACTTTAGATTTCAGTCACGAACTACATAGAAATCTGAACCGCAACTTTGGGAGTTCACTCGGTTACAAAGTTATTTGGTAAAGTTGTGACAGGTACAATTTAACGAAGACTCATTCCATCAGTTATTATTATTAAACTTTATATTAAACCGATATTGAATAAGTTTTAACTACTAGAAATATTTTAGAGGAAAAATACATATAATTACACATTGTCCCGGGTCTTAATCGCGTGATTTTATGAATGTGTAAATATGAGTGCCAATTGTTTGCCAAGAGTTAGTTTGAAAAGGAAAAATACATATTTGAAAATTCACTCGGAACACGGGTAAATCACTGAAAAGTGGTCCTGATGATGGCGTTTGTACGTTGGATCGCAACATTCTTTATACAAGGTGTAACGGGTAAGCCCTTTTAAGCCGAAAGGGGGTTGTTCTAGACGTCTAGGCGAACCACTTTTCTTCTACAACTTTTGGAAATTAGAAGTAGTTTTCGAAAAATTTAAGTTTAAAGTTTATTTGAAAATCAGCTGTTTCTCAGAGTTCGAGGTCATTGACCTTATCTTGTCTTTTCATTTAGTTTAGTCGACAACAATCGAAACTACAATTACGTTTATTTTCAAAAGCAGCTGTTTTTTCAGTGAACCATAACCTGAAAATTTTCATAAAAAAGTACGAATTTTCAAAATGCGTAGAACAAAAGTTGTTCGCCTAGATGTCTAGAATAACCCCCTTTCGGATTAAAAGGGCATGCCCGTTACATCTTGTATAGAAAGTCACAGAAATGGTCTACGAATTCGCATCGTACAGATCGCTCGAATCTGCTCATCGGCAATGCCGACGCCGCCGTTGCTTCGTGCCGATGACGTCATTTAAAATATAAAACCAACAATCAATTTTAACTATTTATTCCAACACAATATCAGTTTAGATGAAATTCATGCTTTAAAAAACCCAACCAGAATTATTTTATTATAAACTTCATAATGAAAATATGTTGGATTCTAGTCAGGACTTGATGCTAAAAATATTTATTTTATTTATTCAGTACACAAGAGTATAAAAGAGAAAATAAAATAAATAAAAGAGTACAAAATACATAAAAAAAAACAAGACATAATATAAATGAATACTAAGGTAAGTTTAGAAGACCTAAAAAAAAAAAAACTATAGAGGACTGATATTTATTTCTTAGAACCAATTGGAAATAAACCTTATTTCTAAACAGTTGACTCTCAGACAATTTTGTTTCTAAAATTCGTACTAAAAGCCCAGAAGGCAAACAGTCAGTATGTACAGTGTAGGTAGATTAGTAAGCAGAATTGGCATCACAACTCAATAAATTACCCACAAACCGGGTGAAGCATGGCGCTCGCGCTGGTGAACCGACTGTCGTAAACGCATTAGTGGTATGCGACTGCAATTTAGATTAAATCCTAGGGGACGGACGGTTCGAGGTACTGTGAAAGTACTAACTGCCCGCGTCAGTGTTCCCGCAACACAACACTTTTTTTAGACTTTTCGTCTAATTTTTAGATGATTTATACAGCGCAAGTAACTTTTAATTCATGCTATTTATAGACCCAGGACATTATTAGATGGAGTATTCTTGGCCAGCACCTATACCACCCTCCCAGTCTAGTCAGCCATACCTAGGGGAAAGAACAGTTCAAAACGTCTGGAGCTACCTAAACCGTGGGTTTCCTTACGATGTTTTCCTTTAAGCGTAAGAGTAAAATTAATCGCACATGCTCGTTAATTTGGTGCGCATGACCTTCAAAATGAAAGATGAGGTAGATTTCATAAGAGTAGCGTTTTAGCCTTCTATAAAATTAAACTAAAAGTATATCATTACATTGTATAAAACAAAGTTGCTACCCGCTGTCTGTTTGTATAATTGCTTAGATCGTTAAAACTACGCAACGGATTTTGATGTGGTTTTCTTTAGTAGATGGAGCAATTCAATTCAATATGAAGGTTTACTTTTTTGTAGACCAACAACCTGATTTTCCTGCGGGATCAGGACTTAGTAAACTATAACTGTAAACTAAAATAACGTGGATCAGTTGAATAACTTTCTGAAAATTCGAAAGTCGTAGAATAACGGTTTTATTTGTATATGTCGAGATTTTGTTCGAGTTGTATTGATACATTTTGCCTGTTTACAGTTGTGTTTTTTCGCTAAAGTTGCATGTAAGAGTACCTACCCAACGTCCCCATTAAACCGCAGTTTAAACCGACAGTGTGAATTTGTGAGTAGCCCCGTTTGAGATCGGACACGGTCCGGATTAATCAGTATCAGTGGAACGTTCTGTGACGCGATGCATTGATTGTCAATTTACTCTTCTTTATCAATCGTTGTGATTGGCTGTTTTTAACATCATCATCATCAGCCTGTTGCAGTTCACTGCTGGACACAGGCCACTCCAATTGCACGCCACCTGGATCTATTTTCGGCTTCTCGCATCCAGTCAGTGTTTTTAACAACCCCCGATAAAGGGGAAGACTCTTAGACTTGAAAACGGGCTGTGACAAGTCATGTGTAAAACCTACAACTTATGTGACCTTTGACCTATGGCCTGAAAATGGGTTGTGACAAGTCATTTGTAAAATTCCCTACCACTTAGTGACCTTTGACCTTTGACTTAAGGCCTGAGCGTCGTCAGGCAGCGTCGTAGCCATCCCGCAATCGAAAGCATAAGTTCGAAACCTGGCACAGCGAATTTTGATGACATCTACTTAAAATATGTGTAGTGTAGGTATGATATGCTATTTTAATAAACACAAAAGTTCCTATTCACCGTGAAGTTTTAATATTTTGTTTAATAAAAATAACTACCGATCTAAATTACAAAAGATCGAAATAAGTTTCTTAAAAAACATATTATTTCATATAAAAATTTAAACAAGATACTTTTTTCCTTTACATACCCAATTTTATACTTATTTATGAAAAGAAAACATGTACAAATACTTTCTTTCTGTCAATACTAAAATGATTTTAAGGGGAGATGATAGATGTTAAGTTGGCTACTTATACTTATACTTAAGTAATACTAACGTAAATAGAAATATTTGTTTGTTTTTCTGAAAATTCGTTAATGGAAAACGTCTTTGAAAAAGCTTATAATATTTTTAGTAACAAACTAAACATGTCATACTTATCTAATACTAACTGCCCCGCGGTTTCACCCGCGTAGGTCCCGATCCCGCGGGATTATCGAGATAAAATGTAGTCTATGTTTTAATCCAGATCTTTAACTGTCTGCGTACCAAATTCATCGCAAACGGTTCAGTAGTTTTTGCGTGGTGGAAACACAAACAAACATCTAAACTTTCGCATTTATAATGTTAGTTGACCGAACGAGCGAAGCGAGTGAGGTCCAGTGTAGACGGGCCTGGCGCTTGTATCTTTGTATCTTTGTATGTTTGTTCGACGATAACTTGAGTATCGTTGCTTCGATCTTCATGAATTTTGGTATGCGCGTAGTTTAGGTCCATAGAATTTATGAGTTCGAAGATGAGCCGGATCGGTAGGGGGGTTGGGGAGATAGGGGGTGCAAAAAGAGAAAATAATCAAGTTCTAAAAATGTGTCAATAGATGGCGCTCAACATACCTCCTAGATCGCGGTATCGTTGCGTTTGCTTGCGAAATATACTCCAAGATCTGACATTTTTGTAGGGAATATTAACGTCTATTAGTGATCAAAGCAAATAATTCATGTTTATGTTACAAATTGTGGTCGATTGTCGTAAATCTATACTATCTAGACTAATATTAAAAAGTTGAAGAGTTTGTTTGATTGTTTGTTTGTTTGAACGCGCTAATCTCAGGAACTGCTGGTCCGATTTGAAAAATTCTTTTTGTGTTTGATAGTCCATTTATCGAGGAAGGTTATAGGCTTTTGGTCCCGATTTTCTTACGGGGTCGGGACTTACGAGGGTAAATCCCGCGGGACGCAGCTATAAAAACGAAAGTCGTGTTAGTTACACTATTTATATCTCAAAAACGGCGGAACCGAAATTTGGTACAGGGTTAGTATAGGGGTTTAAATAAAATATAGGGTACTTTAAATGATCGTACGGGTTAAGCAACGCTTGGCGTGACACATACGTGATGGGTCAACAGGAACGATCGCACCAATTAGAATGAAATTTGGTACAGGGTTATTTTAAGGGTATAGATACGATATAGGGTACTTTAAATGATCGTACGGGTTAAGCAACGCTTAGCGTGACACATACGTGATGGGTCAACAGGAACGATCACACCAATTAGAATGAAATTTGGTACAGGGATTACTTTAAGGGTATAAATACGATACTTTAAATGATCGTACGGGTAAAGCAACGCTTGGTATGACATACGTGATGGGCAAAAATGACGGTTAAACCGATTTGAACGAAATTTGGTACAGGGATAGTTTAGTGGTTAAAATAAGATATAGGGTACCTACTTTGAATAATCCTAAGGGCTGAGCAACGCTTGGTATGATATACGTGATGCGCCACATACGTTACGGGATAGGAATTTATGCGGGTAAAACCGCGGGTCACAGCTAGTAAGGAATAATTCTTTTTGTGTTATCGTTTTTACACGACTGCCAAAGGAAGTGTTTTGTTTTTGCCGTAAGTGTATGTATGTATGTTTGTATGTGACCTATTTTTGTGCCGTCGTAGGGCCTAAACGGCTAGACCGATTTAGATAAACGATACGTGGTTAGATTCGTCATGACCGCGTGAGTGACATAGGGTACATTAAAATAATAAATAAATAAAAATAATGATGTAAAACGCTATTAACCAATATTTGTAAAGACCATAAAAAACAGAAAACGCTTAACATTGTTCACTCAAACAATATGTTTTATTCTTTCCTAAATTTACATTTGAAAAGTATTGCTTGTAAAGTTTTACAATTAAGTTTTAAAATTTATTAATTATAAAATTATCGTGTCCCGCCCGACTGCATCCACCATTCCTAAAGCTACTATAAGTATCTTGTTTTTCACTTTTCTGTTAAAACTGCAGTCGGGTTTTTTATTTTTTTAAATATTTTTTTACTTGTCTTTCGTTATATCATTCGTTTAATAATAATTCTTATTTTGTAAAAAAATAAAGTTTTACAATTAAGTTTTAAAATTTATTAATTATAAAATTATCGTGTCCCGCCCGACTGCATCCACCATTCCTAAAGCTACTATAAGCATCTTGTTTTTCACTTTTCTGTTAAAACTGCAGTCGGGTTTTTTATTTTTTTAAATATTTTTTTACTTGTCTTTCGTTATATCATTCGTTTAATAATAATTCTTATTTTGTAAAAAAATAAAGCTGTTGGTGTTAAAATCCTACAAAAAACAAAATCTCTGTAAATGGATTTTCGTGAGGTCTCAGTTCGGGGCGAACTACTAGTAAAAAGATAGTTATATGTACCTATGTATTACGTGAAGACATCACAGCCATTTTTTTGTTCAGCCGTGAAACGTGATAGAACGTCCGAAATGGAAGTAACGCTGTGCTTGTGTTTCAGAAAAACATCCCTTCTTCGGTACTTTGGTATCAAAATGGTACGTTTCCTTAACAATAAGGTACTTACACACTGGCCCAATAAATAAATAAATAAATTCTGTGACCAACACACAGCACCATCTAACCCCATGGTAAGCTGCTATATAAGCTTGTGTTACGGTGACTAGACAACGGATATACTACTTATATTTACTTTTCTTTTGTAAATACATACATACTATACATAGAATTACACCCAGACCAGATACAAATATTTATTTTTTAAGCATAAATATTTGCACCCAGCGGGAATCGAACCCGCAACCTTCTGCAGTGCAGCCAAGCGTTTACCCGACGCGCCACAGAGGTCGTCAATAGTCTATCTATACTTATAATAAAGGA
Organism: Idaea dimidiata; assembly: GCA_949358125.1. Lineage (NCBI taxonomy): Eukaryota > Metazoa > Arthropoda > Insecta > Lepidoptera > Geometridae > Idaea > Idaea dimidiata. The sequence continues at coordinate 15,378,568 of OX442340.1, read as the reverse complement.
AGAGAGGACAAAAAGTCTGTACTTGGAAGTAAATTAAAAAAAGAGTTGTCTAGAGGACATAGAAAAAGTAGTAGAACTAAATTATATATTTTTTAAAATTCATATATGTCTGTCTGTTTCTCGGTTTAACTGTTCCTTTTACAATTAAAAACTACTTATCCGAGTGAAATCTGGTTTTCAATATTGGATAGTTCTATTTTCGAAATAAGTACAATTAGTAGAACCCGAGTAATGAACGAAAAAGTGCAACCGCTCGAGAACCGCTCGACCGCCCGCACCCGTGATGACGCGTTTTTCACTTCTGCGGGTGAAACCGCGGGGCGCAGCTAGTGCTAAATAAATCTAATTAGATTTTTTGGGCTATTTTAGATCCGTGTATTTTTCTCTTAAACCCCAACATTTGGACTGCCTTTAGCGCAGCGGGCGAAGCTCGGACTGCAACGCAGAAGGTTGTAGGTTTGATTCGGGAACAAATATTTCTGCTGACCATAAATGTTTGTGTGTGACCTGGTTTTGGGTGTTTTCCATGTATCATTTAAATATATATCGTTGATCAGGACTTTCGCGGGTCGGCAGCTAGTATTAATGCGAAACTAGATATTTGTTTGTGTAATAATCACGCTAAAACTACTGAACCGATTGCGATGAAACTTGGTACACAGATAGCTGGAGATCCGGATTGAAACTTAGGCTACTTTTTATCCCGATATTCCTTCGGGGTCGGGACTCACGTGGATAAAACCGCGGGACGCTTCACGTAAAATACATATATATTTTGGTAGTGGATCGTAGTATCAGTAAGTACCCTTACAGGGGACAAAAGACTCAATAAGGGAGGATCCTATTTATTTTAATGTAGCTCAAACTTGTACAAGTAGACTATAGAAGGCTTAAATATACGTTTAGTTGGAAAACTTTATTTGCAGGGCCTTGATTTTCTTAGTTTCAAAGCGTATTGGAAGCCTTTCGGTAATTGGGGGCTTAATTATTTACAGTTCTTTTATTTTGAGTTGTTTTTAGGTTTCAGAGGACTTGGTTTTGGTAATTAAAGTCTTTAATAAAAACAATGAAGTGTTAAAATGGTAAATTAATTGAGATGTTCTAGTGCGTCAGCAAATGGTTTCAAACTAAGCATTATGCTGAATGCAACCGTTTTTTGTTTCACTGTACGTGTCTAGTCTAGTTAAAATGCTTTGTTATATCTATATTGTTCATGTAGAGTGAATCAAAAATAAACAATTTTCTATTCTATTCTATCCTACTTATTATGAACTTTTTAATACTACATGGAAATAGCAATATTTTTATACTACTCATTCAGTCTGCTCCCGAGCAGGATTAGGACTTTTGACCCCTGGATCGCCCAAAAGCCCTCCATGGCAGATACATTTCAGCTGAAAGCGGAGTTTACTTTACGAAACTAGAGGCGTGTATTTTAGAGTTATTTTCCCAAAAAAGGTACGTAAACACCGCGGTAGGTAGTCTACCTAATTGATGAAACTGCTTCCAGTAACTGGCTGCGAGACTGCTTTGTGAAATTGACTCTATAAATAATGATACCTAATTATGCATGACCATAGTTTCGTAATGTAAATCTCGTTTAACTTCTGAAAACGTTGTCGTTTAGTACCAATAGCACACGTCTAGTGCTTAGTTAATGTCGTTTTTTTATTACGGGACTAGTGTAGTGAAAGTTATAGTCATCTTTGCAAAAAAAATGCGTAGCACCAACTTTTTTTTTATAAAACTAGTGTCGAGCAACTTTATTTGTGAAGTTGACTATAGCTTTCGCGACACTACTTTCGTAGTGAAAACACGGCTTAACTGACTGCTAGCTAGCTGCCCCTAGCTAACTGTATAGTTAGCGAAAGCTCTGTATATTGTAACAATTCCATTAATAACAACTTATGCCGAGGCAGATCCTCATTGACACAGCACACGGCTTATTATTTTATTTTTTGTTTAAATTATGTTTTTTTTTGTTTACTTCTTTTGTACATTTGTTATATTTTGTGCCTTTGTGTTATTATTTTTTTTCTATTCTACTGTATTATATTCTAATAAATAAAACGCAAGTACTTAAAACTCAGTAAATATTGTTTCATTATGCAGAATCGCGAAAACCTAAAGCAAAAAAAACTACGTACTCCTAAGTTGTTGTTATTGATTGTTGTCTATTTTGTGTGCTGTAATAAATAAATAAAAATCCGAAATGGCAGCATGTTTTGATTTCAAAAGTGATTTGAATTTGGTAAAGAATTAATTCAAGAATGCTTTTAAGTTTACAGTACATTACTTCGATCATCAAACGAAATTAACTCTACCCCAAAAATACGATCTCGAAAAATAACATTTTATTTAAGTTGAAGATTCACAGAGCAATCATTTATTTGAGGCATACGTTAAAAAAAGTGTTTGATAAGAAATATTAAAGGAAAAATACATCTTGTAAAATTCACACGCGGCAAGGTTTCAACTCGGGTATAAATATTTGATATAAGTAAATAATATTTTAAAGAAAAATTGTTACTACTACTAAGTACCTACATCAAAATTGCCGTAAATAAAAAACGCTAAATCACACTTGTAAATATACTATAAAAAAGCTCAGTAAACATTAAATTTTGAAAAAGTTTGTCATATTAATAAATCAAATCAAAATATTGTCCAACTTTTGAATTTTTAAAAAATAAAAGATTTCACTTGATTACCGCGAATCCAAAATGAAGGGTAACAATTTTTGACAATCTATGGATGTGAGTGCTTTGTGATACGTGATACGCGTGCTTTTTTAATTATCTAGACACTATCATGTACGTGTTTATCTATATATATGGTGTGTATAATAAAGAATTTATTCATTAAAATCTAACATAGTATATTTATTTACCTTACTATACCACCATCTTAAACAGGGCAAGAAAAAAAAATCAACCAACTGAAGTGAGGTTGGGAATAACGAAGCGTAAAGCGAAATATTATAGCTGAGAATACGTACAAACCAGTGTTTACCTTGCCTTATTGTGTACGGAATAAGGGTCGGAATCGCGTGACCATCAGGATATCATGTATCCATCGTCAGTGTTGGTCGAGGATCGTCTGACGTGGATATTTTATTTCATTTCCAATTATAATACTAGCTTTCGCCTTTCAGTTTTGTACGCTTAGGTCTGTAGTATTGAAAAGGAATTTGAAAATTTTCGCCATTGAGCTGGCTGGCTGCGTAGCTAAAAAACTGTTAAAACTAATAGAATTGTTTTATCACACTAACATAATATAATAATATGTAAAAGTTTAGATGACATGTAAAAGTAAAACCAATGTAAGATTTATCCAAGTTTGTTTTCATCGGGATTTACCCGAAGCCATAGAGATGAGATTTAATGAAAAAACAAAAGTGCCCGATATTAATATCGTAAGACATCGTTCGTATCGATAGCGATCGAACGTGCACGGAATAATGGAATACGACTCGACGTTTTCCGGTGCCTATTCTGGTCTGATCGATAAAAGGTGATCATAAACCTAGTTAGGTAGGTAGGTACCTAGTTTTTTTTTTTTTTTTAAAGAAACGCTTTCCAAAAATTCGCACCTGACAGGTCTTGAACCTGCACTCTGACGTACTGTGCCAATGCTTAAATCAATTTGGACACAACTGGTCATCTCGTCGAGTCGAAATTATGGATTGCATCTGTCCGCTTATGCAACTAAGACACGTAGCGACATCTACCGGGCTTTTTTTGAAGATGAGCTTGCATCTTTTTGAGCTACTTAAACTTTTTTTATTTTTCCTTGAAAAACTCAAGGGGACTCTAGGGAAAAAATAAAAAAAAGTTAAACATTTAAACCCGGGAATATGTGTAAATATAAGTTCCTATCGTGTCACCTAGTTTAAAAAGTTTATAAACACCCTGTTGTTTGTTTCGCTATAATAGTCCAGAATAGGTACGTATTATTGTTATTGGATAACTTACCCGCGTGATTGGTGTAGAAACCGGTCACAATAATATATAGCTTTTATTGCACAGAATACTAATTTAGAATTAATCCTAAATGACGTTGACTTCTAGTGAAACGAATAGATTTATATGATAAGAATATTATATCCAGTAGAGACAGAAATTTGTACAGGCACTGTTGACTCTGAATTCAAAATACAATCCAAATATTAAAAAAAACATCTTGACCAATGTAGCGCTTTAACAATGTAGCGTTTTCACTGACCTCGCTGGTTAATTTCAATTTGAAATCTGTTTACCATTTTGGTTACGTATCATAATAACTATTTTCAACTGCACTATTTTTAACTTAACTACGGTCGACTCGACTACAGTTTAACAGAAGTACGTTCGATTGAAATATGAATATAGGATAGGTCAGCGCCTCACAGTAGCAGGAACCAAAGCCGAAGAACTCCCAGATTCGATAGGATTCCCCTGGATTCTAGATCGCATCTTACAACACCCAGGGAAATAGATGTTGTTGTCTTAGGTTCACGACCAATTTATACTAATATAAATTATACTAAGTATGCATTTTCTATTAAGCATAAATGACAGAAATTTATAGTTTTACAATGAGGCTGAAATCTATAGTCCAAACATTGACTTTACTAAGCAAAAACTTTGACTTAAGACAATTTTTACCAAAGGAAGTGTTAAGTTTTTGGTTGGTATTTTATAAAGCGATCTTCGCAACTGTCCAAAGTTTTTTCTTAGTAAATGCAAAGTTTTTTTAAATATGGAATATAAACCAATCAAAAATAATGACCTAAACTTTGTTTCTTTTTTATGACTTTGAATAACGTTTTACTTTATTCGTATTTTACAAAATGAATTTCGACAATAAAATCCTATTCACAGTTTATGCTTAGTTTTTGCAAAGCTCAATCTGAGCAAAGTCAAAGTACGCATTATAGATTTCAGCCTAAGACCTGTCTAAGAAAACCCATCGCAGGAACCACTTACCACATCCCGGAAAGCAAACAAAGGGCACCTCTAATCTAAGTTAACAAAAGATTGCAATTAAAACTTGAATCTTATGTTTAACCGCGGGCTTTCATACCACTAATTATTCTCTTCAAATGGTAATCAAGTACTTATTGGGTTCCGTACAAACAGTACCCAGTGCCAGTACGTAGCAGGATAATTAAAGTTTAGATGACCGGGAAAGTTGTTAAAAGTAATTTTGTATGAATTTGGGAACTCGGTTTGATTACTGGTTTCTATTTTGTGGAGGTAAAGTAGTTTAGAATTTAGATTTTAAAACCGAAAGATAAGACAGAAAGATAGCAATTTTAGAACCGTTTTCTTATCGTTAGCAGAATGACTCCATTTTTAAATACATTTTGGGCAAGCTCTTTGCTTGTAAAACTTTTTTTCGGTTTTAATCGCGTTTTTTTTGTATTATCAGCATTGTTTCAATGCACTTCCCAAGTTTCGAAACCTTCACAGAATCCTTTTTTCAGGGTAGACTCAAAGCAAAGGAAAAAGGAAGGAAAGATTGTACCACTGTGTCTATGCATTATTTTATGGAAAATGACTATAAATTGCATGTTACTAGTTTCGTAATGTAAATCCCGCTCAGACTATTTATTTATAAACAAGGGCAACCAGCTCAGCTATTGAAGTTTGCTACTTACTCTTAAATATTGTGCTCCACGGTTTCACCTGCGTAAGTCCCGATCCCGTGGAATTTTCGATATTTTATTTTATTATCATAAGTACCTTCTCCTGTCAATAACAAACACAACAAAAAAAGAATTAGCGAAATCGGTTCAGCCGTTCCAAGCGAAATAGGGATTAAAGTCAAAGTCAAAATTATTTATTTCCGTAGGATGCTTGTACAATACAAAAGTACCTATATATGTACATATAAATAAATAAATAACAAATAAATCCTGTGACGAACACACAGACCATCTAGCCTCACTTATAATTTATTTTTCTTTTGTAAATACATACATATTATACATAGAAATACCGCGACCAGATACAAATATTTACTTTTTAAGCATAAATATTTACACCCAGCGGGAATCGAACCCGCAACCTTCTGTATTGCAGCCAAGCGTTCGCCCGACGCGCCACAGAGGTCGTCATATGATCACTTACTTGGATACGTCTTAAAACTAAAGATTTTAGTGTGTCTTCGGACCGCGCCCTCCGATGAGAAGAAGCCACATGAAACTCAATGGTTTTTTTGTGATCATGTGTTAAACTACAATCATCATACATAATATAGAACAAGAGCAATCAATAATCACTCTTTTTTATCACATAATATAAGATTATAAAACCTTCCAGACTTATGAGCAATCACGTGTAATGTAACGTTTTATTACAAGTGAAGGACATTGATATTACAATTTGTAATTATTTTTCCCGGGTCTTATTCGCGTATAATATCTGCTTTCAACTGCGTGGAACCCGGTGATGGGGAAATGCAAAAATCGCGAAACAACTCCGTTGGTGCGCTCCGACATCGTGAGTGTGGTGTGTCGCCGCCCTTAGCTGTGTTGTGAGTGATAACGAACATTACGAATAAAATGTGGGTAGTTCGGTTACCAACACATTTTTGAACAATAACGAACTTGTGACATCGGGTATAAATAGAAGACGACGCCCGCCGCAGCTCCAGTCCCCTCGCAACCAAGATCATTGTAACATGATCGAAACGGCGAGGTAAGAGAATTTAAAAATAATTATACGCGAATAAGACCCGGGAAAAATAATTATGAGTTCAAATCGTGTGAGTTTAAAATGTTTATTACAATTTGTTCAAGATATTGGGCCCTACCATTCGATGTCTTATAAGTCGTCGCGAAGTCGTTGTGTTGTCGTTCAGCTAAAAAAAAATATGTCAAATAATTAAAAGGAAAAGAAAAAATAACCTATTAAAATTTTTTTTTTCAGTTGTCTGTGGTTTTTAAAAGTAGTCGGGGTATTTTTTATTTAAAATTTACTTAATTTTTTTTAAACGACAAAAGGACAACATAGCAACGACAAACGATCATGGTAGCGCGGATTAAATAGAATAGAAAGAATAGAAAACATTTTATTGACACAATGACACACGGCACAAAATATAAGAAATCCTTTCTACTTAATATTATAAAGCTGAAAGTTTGTGAGTATGTGTGAACCGATTGTGATGATACTTGAAACATAGGTAGGTGGATACCGGGAATAACATATAAGCCACTTTTTATCCCGATATTCCCGCGGGAACGGAAAACGTAGCTAGTGTACAGAAAAAGAAAAGAAACAAAAGGACATACCTACATCATTTATTTATTTATTTATTGTATCATTACAAGGTGAGCGATGTATGTAATGCTTGAATTTGAACACCTTAATGAAAATGTTACCAGAAATACCTAATAAATGGATTCTACTAAAAAAAACTATTAACCTCCTAATAAAATCCGATTCATTTCAAGTAGGTTGATATAGAGCACTTCATTAATTATAGGCGAAAATCGTTCTTTACTGTTGTCGGAAAACATCTGAGTTTTAGACAATTCAAGATTTTAGGGACGAGCAAATAATTATAGACATTTCCAGACTTAACGACATTAAAATTGTATAATAGTAAGTACCATAGGGTATTAGATACTTAAAAAAAAAACAGTTTTATGGTCTAAAATTGATATCTTCCAGACAACCAAATTTAATTATTTAATAAACACTTTCAGACTTACAGCAAATGAATGAATGAGACTTAAGGGGATGGGTGAATTAACCCATATTTACACTATTGGAATCTTTATAGCACTATTAATACAGAACTGAGATTGAACTTTAAATTTTTACAGATTTGTATGGTTGCATAATAATATAAACGTTCTATTAATTCGTTCATTTATTACACGACTGTCATTTTAAAATTTGAGTCAAATAACAGTTTTTGAAATTGGCACGTAAAATTTTAACAATCGGCATGAAACCTTATTAAGTTATAATAATTATTTTTAAAAGCACCAATTGCAATTTTAATATTTATTTTTATTGCTGTTACAATTCCATATTCATTTCAGTTAGCGTTTTAAAATGCAGCGGGATTAACATTACGAAACTTGTAGTATGGTATTTACTACAGCACGTAAAAAAAACTATATTGATACTTTACTGTCCCAGCACTAGAGGGCAATATTTTCCGGATTGCCGGCATTCTTTTTCCGGTCTATATCTCGTAGTGCAGTGATAAATTGTCCGGAGACAGGCCGCGGTTAAGAAACAAAGCCGGAGCGACGTGTTGACTTTAAACTTTTAAGAGATTTGTGCGTTTTAACCGGTTCTGTGTTTGTAAAGTATAAACGACTTCAAGATAAGGCAAATTTTTTAACTTTTATGTATAAAAGGCACTCATTTGTTTTTTTTTTTTGGTTGGCTTTTCTGTACCCCTTTCACCTAATATTATTATTCCCTAAAGACATTGTATATCTAAAAGTTAAAGTTTTTACTGTGTGTTTTTAGAACTAGCCCCAAAAACGGAGCCTTTTTACATGACTGCCAAAGGAAGTGTTATGTTTTTCGTGAATTTCCTCACGATGCTTTTCTTCGCTGTAAGAGTGAATTTAATAGGGTACTTGAATTTTTCTTAAAGAAAATTACATTGGGGATTCGAAACCACGACCTTCAGAATGAAAGTAGGGGCATCTACCACTAGACCAGCACCGCTCTTTGTATACCTATCTAGATAGATAAAGTAGATATCTAATTTGACATTACAAGACCCTCTAAATATATTTGACATTACAAGACCCTCTAAATATATTTGACATTACAAGACCCTCTAAATATATTTGACATTACAAGACCCTCTAAATATATTTGACATTACAAGACCCTCTAAATATATTACGTATCACAATTCCAATAAACAACAAAGTTGCGAGACAAAATCTCATCTTATTTCTTCTCTTACTAATATTATAAACGCGAAAGTTTGTATGTACCTAATACCTATGTATGTAATGTATGTGACTTTGTTACTCTTTCAAGCAAAAACTACTAAACCGATTGCGATGAAACTTGGAATATACGTAGCTGGATACCAGGAATATGAGTTACGCGGGTAAAGAGGCAGGGCGAAGCTAGTAATAAAAACATAAATTCTGTGACCAACCCTCAACGCTTTCTAGCCCCATGGTAAGCTACGTAAGCTTGTGTTACGGTGACTAGACAACCGATATAATACATACATTTATTATTATTTTGTAAATACATACGGAATATACATATAATAAAATACATGCATCATGTCCGATACAATATCTCGACAGTAACAAGCCCCTTATTGTATTACGTCACGTCAGTTGCGAAACTTGAGGAGAAAGAAGTGAACTAAGTTAATTGTGCTGTAGGCTGTTTGTGGAGGGATGGTTCTGTTTTAATGCGTCTTGTTGTTTTTTTTTTAATCTCTCATTCGAATAGGATGACTTTTATATTCATTTACACAATAAAAGCAAACCCTAAATTACAAAAAATTGTCCGGAATGCTTTGTAAAAATTTAGTTGCAATAAATGCGGTATCACCCGCGTTAGTGCTGTTCCTTCGGGAATATCGGGATAAAAAATAGCTTATGCGTTATTCCAGGCCTCCAACTATCTAAATTCCAAATTCAGCTAAGCCGATTTTATCGCAATCGCCTTCGCTGTTTTTACGTAATTGAGTTACAAACATACATTCAAACTTCCAGCTTTATAATATTAGTAGAATTTACTTTTTATCGAAAATGTTACAAAAAGTATTCTTATCTTTATTTAAGTAAGAGGGTTTTATCCATAAGGATATTGGCACCCTCAACGCAATTACAAAATAAATTTACACATAGGCTACTTTTTATCCCGATGTTCCCGCGGGAACGGGACTTAGCGGGACTTAACCAGTGGTGTCATCAGATAATTTGTCAAGACAACGATAGCACTCAGTAGAATTAAAACCAAGTAGCACAAGTTCACTCATCTGCCTACAACGTTTCAGGAAATTTCACTTCAAAGTGTTTGTGTTAAGAAAATTTCATGAATTTTATACAAAATGGATAGCCTCAGGTGGTGAGAGCTAGAAAAATATTTACTTAGAAATTTACTTACCGTCTCTCTGGACGAAATTCTGATGAACAAGATAAGTAGGTTGGGTTATTTTTTTGTAAAGAAATTACGGAGTTAAGCTCTTTACAAACAATTGGGATCAGTTGCGCAAGTTTTATGACGTATCCTATCTATCCTACTATCCTACCAATTTTATAAAGCTAACAGTTTGTATTTATGTTGATTTGTTAATCAGTCACGCAAAGACTACTGAACCGATCGTGATGAAACTTGGAATACAAGTAGTGGGATATTGCAGTGTTGGTGCCTGGATATTGGGAATAACATTTAGGATATTTTTATCTCGATATTCCCGCGGGAACAGGACTTACACGGGTGAAAACGCTGGTCGCAGTTAGTCAATTATATATATTTTTTCAGTTATTTATATAATTTTGTACACATTTGACTAAGACTAATTTCGTTCCAAACTGAGTTGCAGTCTATTGAGTTTTTACAGTTTATTATAAATGAGAAATTCAAGGAATGTGTGTGTAAGTAAACGATCATTTTGTAACTCTTTCAAAAAACTACTAAACCGATTACGTTGAAACTTAGTATGCATAAGCTCGAGATCTGGATTAACACAGGCTACTTTTTATCCCGATGTTTTTTTATTTTTTTATTTATTCATCATCAAACCAACAGCCCTTACTATATATAATACAGTAAATATAAACAACACCTACGGCCAAAAAACAGGTTTGCACTATTTGTGTAAAACATTATAAAAGTAGTATTTATCGCTATGAGCTAGGAGTGTGAAAAATTTTTACACACAAAGTAAGGAAGAACGAGATGAATTTTCCCATTCGACCCTCAAATTATAACATGGTAGTTAAATGCGAGAAAGCCCCCTCGCCTCATGAGAGTTGGGGTGTTTCTAAGACCCCAACTCTCATGAGTGTTCTCTCATTCGGGTGTTTCTAAGATAGGACTGACGCGAGTAAAACCGAGGCGCATAGTTGTATAATATTGTGATTCCACTTAATAATGTCACAAGAAACTCGAATCCACAACAATGTGTCGTCTAATAACCACATGAAAACCAAACATTCCGAACTCAGGTGAATTCTCAGCGTTTCACTGGAAATTCGGGGGTTAATTTTCAGAAGTTAACCGTTATCTGATACGATCTATTTAGACAATTACTAGCTGCGCCCAGCGGTTTCATCGGCATAAGTCCTGTTCCCGCAAGAATATTCTGATTAAAAGTAGCCTATGTGTTATTCCAGGTTTTCAGCTATAGGTATATAATATTCGAAGTTTCATCGCAATCGGCTTACTAGATATTGGCTGGAAGAGTAACAAAGTCAACATACAGATACAAACTTTCGCGTTTATAATTATTAGTAAGAAGTAAGATAAGAAGGTAGTCAAGTGTTAAGTTTAACAACTATTTTAGACTAAGGTTGAAATCTATAGTCCGTACTTTGTCTTTGCTAAGCAAAAACTTTGACTTAAGGCCATTTTTGGTATTTATAAAGCGATCTTCGCAACTATCCCAAGTTTTTGCTTAGTAAAGTTGAAGTTTTTCGTATTTTCGAATGTAAACCAATCAAAAATAATGTTCTTAGTTATAGTTCTTTTTATTTTATTCGTATTTTATAAAATAAATTTCGTCTATAAGTTGCAATACAAAGTTTATGCTTAGTTTTTGCTAAGCTCAGTCTGAGCAAAGTCAAAGTACGCACTATAGATTTTAGCTTAGGTATATTATTTGCTTCGGTAACTTAACCCAACTAACTGCTTTAAATGTTTAAGTTTGATCTGAATTACTGACACGATAAAATATTTTTTTACTATTACGTATTAGAAATTTCATTATTCATATCAACACTTCAATGTTATACTACTAGTAATAAATATTATTTACAAAAAAGTATTAGTTTATTCTTTGGTTGAGCGCATTTACATTGTAATAAAACAATATTTCCGGTAAAACTCGCGTTTTATTTATTTACAGCATTGTTGCAATGCTGTACCGACGTTTCTCTGACTTGACTGGTTTCATCGTGTCTATTCTGATGTAAATTGTAAAATATTTAAAAATCGTATGAAATTAAAATGAATGTAGCTTTTTTATATTGGTAAAAGAATATTTGAAATCGGTCCAGCAGCTTCGGAGTCTATAACATTTTTTTTTTAAATATTAGCATGGATTTAGAGATCGCTTTTAGCAATAAGGCCGCCTATTGTACCATAGTTATAAAAATGTGAAAAAATGTTTCTTATTGTCACGTTTATTTTTTAATTTTTATATTTTTTCTAAATGGTCATTGATTTTATATTGTAAATATTTGTTGGTACCTACAATAAAGTTTTATCTTTTCTTATCTTATCTTATGGATTTAGGTTAGACTTAACAAAATAAATCCATCAATTACCCGTTTGCTTCTTGAGTATTTTACCGCGACAAGACATGTTGGTTAGTACATTTCTTAATACTTCGAATTTAGACAGTGAAGACTTTTTGATCAAAGAAGTAATTTAAATGAACTAAGAAAAATTATTGGCGCAATCACAACAAAAACGTTTCATTGTCCATTCGACTGAAAATTCGACGACCTTTTAAAAAAAAATTAACTTCAGAAATAATCGATCGACTTTTGGCGGGAACGCGGAGAGGAGATGTGTCGCTAAATTTTCATATTAATTATGAAACCAAGTCAAATGCGTGTAAATTGTTTAATTTCATTTTTACTACAAGTGTATAAAGGTAAAACATGACCTTTAGCGTTGTCTCCAAAGCTCCGTGAACAATAATTGTAAATGAACGCCCGTTTTACAATGATTACCTCGACGTGACTTGACGACTTGACTGTTTCGATGCAAATAACTTGCAAATTATTAATAATACTTGACACTTGCTAATGTCGAAAAGAATACAGCCATATAAAAGAAAAAGAAATCTTCGATCGAAACAAGCATTTTTTTTAATTATTACCTAATAACTTAATTTCTACCTATTTTCTTACGATTTCTGTATTTTTACACGACTGCCAAAGGAAGTGTTATGTTTTTGCCGTGAGTGTATGTATGTATGTATGTATGTATGTATGTGACCTATTTTTGTGCCGTCGTAGGGCCTAAACGGCTGGGCCGATTTAGATAAACGATACGTCGTTAGATTCGTCATGACCGTGAGAGTGACATAGGGTACATTAAAATAATAAATAAATAAAAATAATGATGTAAAACGCTATTAACCAAGATTTGTAAAGACCATAAAAAACAGAGAAAACGCGTAACATTGTTCACTCTATGTTTTATTCTTTCGTAAATTTACATTTGAAAAGTATTGCTTGTAAAGTTTTACAATTAAGTTTTAAAATAATTAATTATAAAATTATCGGAAGTCGTTTAAGTAGGTTGTCTTTATTAATATCAGTGCCTCCAGTCAAAAAGGGCATAACTCGTGTTATGCCTTTTTATTTTTTTGACGCCATTGTAATCTACGCGTTGTGTTACATAACATATCAAAAGGACATAGCTCTAAGTGAACCCTAACCTACTTTTTTCAATTACATCAAAGGTATAACTCGACTGTTTTAAAAGGCACATCTTTAGTTGTCAAGTAAATTTTACAGCTTAAACGGCACAACCACATTTAATCCAAAAATGCTATCAGACATAATGGCATAACGCGAGTTATGTTAACTACAAAAAGATACAATCCATGTTGATCTAATGCATTCTACAGATAAACGGAAATAAATGCAGTTAATCCATTTTGTAATATGTTCACAAGGGAACAACTCCATTTGTTGCATTTGTTTCAGATCATTTTAAGCGATATATTTTATGTTATTGCTTAATTTCTATTGGTTGATTCGCGCGAAGCGTGCTATTGAAACGGATTAAATCGTTTCGTTACTTTTTATACAAAAATTTTTTTACACAATAAAATAAAGTTATTATAGTGATTGTTATGTGTATGTAAGTTATTTTTTATTTCCAAATATATATTTTTTAAATGTTACTTGGCAGCCACCAACAACAAATAGACGTGTTTCCAATTCTGACACTGATGATAATGATGGAGACGCCATAGAACCTGTACAAGCAACTAATAATATGACAAATTTAAGAGAAATCGTCAATAAGCCTACGAAGTCTTAACCAAGATCATCTAAAATAATACGCAGATGTGACGTGCGTAATAATAAATTATTAAGGAATACTGGACAGGAATATATTTCAAGAGGCAAGACAAGATCAAAACGTCAAATGAAAGAACTTAATATTTGTAGATTCTCCTGTAAAACCAGAATACCTGAGGACGTGAGAAAAGATTTATTTGAAAGTTACTGGCAATTGGGAACTTATGAGAAAAGAGTGAATTACATTAGTTCATTAATTACAGTAGAGGGAAAAAAAATCTTCAAAACGCATCCTAAAACACACAGAAGTTGTTCCCAAATAAAACAAATTTGTGGCAATTTTTGATGAAAGCCACAAATTTGTTTCATTGCAAGCCACAAAGAAAAAGGATTCGTTATGCGGTGTTTTACCAGTAAGCACACGAGGCAATGCTTCAAACCCCTGGTCTGAAGAAGATCTGGAAAAAGTACGCCAGCATGTGTTATCTTTTCCGCAATACGAAAGTCACTATGGCCGGAATAAAGCATCAAAAAAGTTTTTACCGAGTCATCTTAATTTAGATTAAATGTATAATTTGTATTACGATGAGCAACCAGAAAACCTAATCAACCAAAACACATAATCAAATATCAAAAAACTGAATGATCACCAAGAAGATGCTGCACGTGCATACGATGAAAAGAAAAAAAAAATAAAAAACCCGACTGCAGTTTTAACAGAAAAGTGAAAAACAAGATGCTTCTAGTAGCTTTAGGAATGGTGGATGCAGTCGGGTGGGACTCCAAATAAAAGGTGAATAAGTTTAATAAACCATATTTATAATTATATATTTATTTGGAGTCCCACCCGACTGCATCCACCATTCCTAAAGCTACTAGAAGCATCTTGTTTTTCACTTTTCTGTTAAAACTGCAGTCGGGTTTTTTATTTTTTTTAAATATTTTTTTATTTATCGCTTTTTAGTTCTTAGAGATCAGATTTAATTACACCAGAAGAAATTCAATTATTCTAGATGTATTATACTCCAGTAGCGAGGACGTGCATTGCTTGTTTTTGCTTACCCAGGGTGATAAGTACAAGAGCTGGCGGTTTCCTATCCAGCGCGGGAACGCCGCCAGCATCTTGGGCGCAATGCCTCGGGTTGTTGTTGCTGACAACTTTTTTTAGCTTTCTAATTTTAGGCTATTACTTAGGTATTTTTTTCTTTGAAAAACAAAGTGGTTATTTATGTTCACAGACTAGTAAGAAGATACTAAAGTATTTTATGTCATCTCTGCCAATTCCTTCAAACTCGGCGTCAAATGCAAATCCATAGATGAGATATTTATTTCTAAACGAGTGAAATCGAAAAGCTTTTAATTAACGTTCCGTTGTTCTTGCGAAAATTACCTGCGTAATCATATAAATGTAGTAGCAACATAACTTTCGAAGATTAACTATTAGAATGACTATTAGAATACATTATTCACACGCGGATTGTTTTAGCATGAGAATATTGAATTTTTGTGCGAAAATTCAAAAATCCCAATCCAGAGGTAGTGCTAAGCCATAAAATGAATTAAGTAAAAATAATATATTATGAGAACGTCATTAAAGACAAGACAACCGAGCCGAAGGCAAGTGACATATTAATGAAGACAACCTACTTAAACGACTTCCGATAATTTTATAATTAATTATTTTAAAACTTAATTGTAAAACTTTACAAGCAATACTTTTCAAATGTAAATTTACGAAAGAATAAAACATATCGTTTGAGTGAACAATGTTACGCGTTTTCTCTGTTTTTTATGGTCTTTACAAATCTTGGTTAATAGCGTTTTACATAATTATTTTTATTTATTTATTATTTTAATGTACCCTATGTCACTCACGCGGTCATGACGAATCTAACGACGTATCGTTTATCTAAATCGGCCCAGCCGTTTAGGCCCTACGACGGCTCAAAAATAGGTCACATACATACATACATACATACATACACTCACGGCAAAAACATAACACTTCCTTTGGCAGTCGTGTAAAAAGATAAAATGTTGTCAGAAGTTGATGAATCTTTAATAGTTCTGACGTCCGATCTTCAACAAAGTCTCCCGACACCGGTTCTATCTGCTGGAATGGCCTTTTACAAAAGAAGTCTTTGGACTTATAATTTGACTATACATAACTGCAAAGAAAAGAAAGCTACTTGCTACATGTGGCACGAAGCTTCTGGAAAACGTGGAGGAAATCAAATTGCTTCATGTCTATACGATTTTATAAAAAATCTACCGACGACAATCAATAAAATTATTCTGTACTCGGACACTTGTGGCGGCCAAAACAAAAATTCATTCGTGAGTGCTATGTTTTTGACAATTATGTAACAATGCCCACACATCCAATGCATTGATCACAAGTTTCTTGTTCCGGGACATACGCATATGGAATGTGACTATGATCACTCAGTAATTGAAAAGGCAAAAAAGAAAGTTGTAGCTATTCACCTTCCCAGAGATTATTATCAAATGGTAAGATCTGCCGGCAAAAAAGGTCAATTCACGGTGAAAGAAATGACCATAGACCATTTTTACAATTTTGAAAAACTGCTCAAAGGGCCCCTGATTTTAAGGAAAATTAATACGAATAAAGAAAAGTACACTGGCCAGATATAAGATGGTTCTAATACACACAAACTGATTCGCTAGTAGTCAACTACAAAACCAATTTGAGCAACGAAAATGACTTTCAACTACTTTCATTCCAAAGACATAAAGCCAGAAATCCAGTCATTTCTTTGAGCGTAATCTCCGATAAACCTCTTCCAATAAGCGTAGAGAAAAAGCGAGATATTATGACCCTTCTACCGTTTATTGACACAGAATGTCACGATATCTACAAGAACTTGCTGACTTCTAAATCAGAAAGTGCAGAGGAGGATCCTGATTTGAGTTATGTCCTTCAAAATGAAGAGGATACCGAGGATGATTAAAAATACGGTATAAATGATTAAAAGTATGAAAACACGAAGTGCTTACTGTAATAATAATATTACTTTGATTTAAGTGTTGATTTTTTAAAATATATCTCGATTTTCCTAGAATCTTGTTTTACTACCAATATTTTGTTATTTAATTTTTGGTAGTGAAAAGAGATAAATCGTTTATAACAAATATACAAATTGGAATAACTCATAATATTCCTTTCAACACGAGTAGACTTATTAGTACAAGTAACGTTGTTCCATTATACCTTTGTTAACATAGGCACAACTCGAGAAAATCTAAAAAAATATATAGTTATGGTGAACCTACAGTAAAGTGATTTTCAATAGATTAAAGAGCTATTTTTTATCTACAATTACCAATTGATAAAAGTTCTGATTTTGATTGCGAAATACCATAAATCATTACAAATGTGGTTTTTTGCCTCTCCTGTAAAGTGTCGATTTTGAATTATGTCTTTTTTGACTAGAGGCACTGATATGTCACTTGCCTTCGGCTCGGTTGTCTTGTCTTTAATGACGTTTATATATACTTTTTACTTACTTCAATTTATGGCTTAGCACTACCTCTGGATTTCAATATTCGCATGCGAAAACAATCCGCGTGTGAATAATGTATTCTAATAGTAATTCTAATGGTTAACTTCGAAAGTTATGTTGCTACTACATGACATTATGATTACGCAGGTAATTTTCGCAAGAACAACGGAACGTTAATTAAAAACTTTTCGATTTGACTCGTATAAATATTTATCTCATCTATGGATTTGACTTTGACGCCGAGTTTGAAGGAATTGGCAGAGATGACATATGACATGACATAAAATACTTAAGCAAAGAGAATATAATCACTACGTTTTATACTTAAGTATCTTCTTACTAGTTTGTGGACTTAAATAACCATTTTATATTTCAAAGAAAACAATACCTACGTAATAATCTAAAAGAAGTTGTCAGCAACAACAACCCGAGGCATTGCGCCCAAGATGCTGGCGGCGTTCCCGCGCTGGATAGGAAACCGCCAGCTCTTGTACTTATCACCCTGAGTAAGCAAAAACAAGCAATGCACGTCCTCGCTACAGGAGTATATACATCTAGAATTAATAAATTTCTTCTGGTGTAATTAAATCTGATCTCTAAAAACTAAAAAGCGATAAATAAAAAAATATTTAAAAAAATAAAAAAACCCGACTGCTGTTTTAACAGAAAAGTGAAAAACAAGATGCTTCTAGTAGCTTTAGGAATGGTGGATGCGAGTGGTCAGAAATGACCACTTGCCACCCTAAACGGCTCATGGCGGCGGACTCGGGGGGGTCCGTCGCCGTACGAGAGCCCGAGATGGCGGCGGCGTGTCCACGCCGCCTCTCGCGAGGGTTTTACCCTGTATGGGGTTTTCAGAGATGAGGTCCGGAGCGGACCACCCGCCGCTAGGGCTAGCCGATGTACTGCTTGCAGCTTCCGGCGATGCCCTGGCATAGCGGAGAGAAGGACACCCTGGGTTTTTAGTGGGTATACCCCTGGCACACACCATCAAGACCAGGAGGGACCCCCACTCACCGGGCCGCTCTCCCCCGAGAGTGGCCCGAAGGTCTTAATAAGATTTTCCCAGGTTAAAAAAAAAAAAAAAAAAAGTCGGGTGGGACTCCAAATAAAAGGTGAATAAGTTTAATAACACCAAATACTTAGTGTTATATAATTAGGTATACTATCTTTATGTTATTCGGAGCCAAAAAAATAATAAAAGATGATAATTAAAATTTAATGTTAGCTACAAAGTTTCACTTCGCTCTTCCATTTTATTATCCCAGCATAAACATAAAACAAAATGAAAACAAAGTGACAGAACTATTCCGTCGTAAAACACTAATTAACCGGGGTAATTGCTTCTAATGAAAGTTATAACAAACGCACAGACCGACACATAAATTTACTTTACCTAAAACATTAACAGAAACACCTAACAGAATTTTGTTTCATTACCCCATTTACGTTCAAATGTGACACACTGCTATGGAAGTTGTCGTCGCACTATGCGCATACTTTTGTTCTTACTATTCGATTGACGTCTAAGACCGAACGCACACGGTGCGTTGCGATGCCGCAGCGCAAAGGTTTTGTCGTATCAGAGAGCTCGTTGATATGTCGCAGTTTTCTTGTGAACACTAATATTATAAAGAGGAAATATTTATTTGTTTTTAATCGCGTAGGTCCTGTGGAAATATTACGATATCTGGTTCAAAAGTAGCCTATGTTACTCCTCGATAATGTAGCTTTCAATTGGCGCAATAATTTTTACAATCGGTCTAATAGTTTCGGAAATTATTTCCAATATACATACATACATGCATGTTATCAACGTTAACTCCTTTTAATATTTATTATCGGTGGTGAGCCGATAGGAAATTAGCCAGTGTCAAGTATTATTAATATATAATGCAAGCCATTTGCATCGAAATAGTCAAGTCGTCATAGTTAAAGTCAAGTCTAGGGAATCATTTGTAAATACGGCGGCCATTTACAAATATTTTTCACGGAGCTTTGGAGACAACACTTAAGTCCATGTTTTGCACCGATTTTTACTTTCATTCCACTTGTACACCTTCACGAAACTAAATTGATTAACATGCCCCCGAAATTGTTTACAATTTGCACGCATTTTAACTAGGTTACACAAAAATGAAAATTTAGCAACGCGTTCCAAAACTCCCTTTTAATATTAGTATAGATCTACAAATACATAATATTATTGTATAAACTTTCATCCCTGTGAGTCGCGGTGTAAAATCTAAACATCCTGTCCACAGAGATTCTCGCATCTCGACGACAGGGCCGGACTAGGCGGGTAATGCGTTCAAGCCCCGAGTGCTGCCCTGGTGACACATTAAGCCCGTAGTACGTCCTAGTCACAGCGTTGCCCAGGGACGCATTCAGGCCCCGCACTTTTAGTACCTACCTACCTAACCATTGTGAGGATTCTCGTAAAGTTTTAAATTGTTAGACGTTGAGTGATGGTTGGTTAAGAGGTGAAAAATGTGACGTTTTGTTTTTTTTTTATTCAAACAATTTGTGTTATTTTAATTCCATGAAATTTGTTAGTAAAAGAATTATGTAGTTAGCTACGTATTGTTAACTACTGTAGACTTAAATATGCAATAATGTGAATAACATAATCACAGTAAAAAAAAACCTTAGCAGTTTCTTGTATCTTCTTCTAATTGGAGGTCGCGTTCCGAAGACATACTAGATAAGAAATAATACGATTTTAAACTCACATGTTTGTTTTCACTACTAAAATTATTAAAAAAATACAAGCCAGAACTAATTCATGGGATGGGAAATACAATGTACATGTTAATCACATTTTTTTAATAATTGATACGTAATAATTTGACCAGTATCTCACCTGCTGAAAAGCGACCATGTGGTCTAAGATGTTGCACGCTTAGACCACATCGTCACATGTAGCATATCTAATCATCAATAATATTATCCTTATAGACATTAAAATTCCGAAAGTACCTGAGTCTGTTAGTTAAAATAAATTGCGAAAGAAAACCACAATCGCATTTACAAACACTCAACCCGCCCAACAACATCTGACTTAGACGTATAAAACACATCACTCTCAATAAAATCGACTGTAGGTACAAACTAACCTAACTCACTCGATAACCAATAGACACACACACAAACAGAACTAACCGTTCCAGTGCCCAGTTCCAAATAGGTTCCAAAAGGCGCTCTAATTACGTAAAGATCTCTAGATGTTGACGTCAAATGGAAAGAAAAAATACAGAGATATTTAAAATCCATACTGAAATAGAGAAAATTAAACACTTTATTTATCGGGTTGAATCGCATTTTATTCATGGTTTTAAACAAACCGAGCTTCCGCCAACTGTAAAGTTGTGTTTTATGTTAAGTTGTGTTCAAATAAAGTGTTTTTTATGCAAAATCGCGAAAACCATAGAAGAAATTATAAAATAGAGATAGTAAAATTTAAAGTAGGTAAACTTAAAAAAAAAACATTTTACGGTTCTTATCTCGTTTTTTTATTTTATTATCAGCATTGTTGTAATGCCGATGCGCTAATTCGGAGCTTGTTTTAGACTCCTTTGTCAAGATCAACTCGTAGAAGGTAAATGAATTTTATTTCAATACAAAGTCGCGTAAAATAAAACACAAATTTTAGGTCCCGACCTCGTTTTTTTCAATATCAGTATTATTGCAATGCCGATCTCCCGTTTCGGAGTCTATTTTAGACAGACTCCTTTGTCAAGGTAGGCTCGTTGAATGTAAAATAATTTTATTTAAATACAAAGTCGCGAAAACAGTAGGAAAATCTTTGATTTAAACTTTTTGAAGAAAAACAATGTTATTTTATAGGAAGATATTATTATATGTTCTCCTTACAAACGTCGTCGTAACTGTTTACCTATTTCGATAAAGATATTAGAAGAAATACGTATGTATTTTCTTACTAATATATAAACGAGTAAGTTTGTATGTATGTATGTGACTTTGTTACTCTTTTACGCCAAAACTACTTAACCGATTGCGATTAAATTTGGAATATATTATACATAGGCCACTTTCTATCCCGATATTCCCGCGAAACTTTGACTTACGCGGGTGAAACCGCCGAGCGCAACTGGTAAGTAATTAATAAACGAAATATTTTTTTTATGAAATTGTAACAAAGTATTTGTAAAGCTCCTGATGTTCTGTTTAATGCCATCACAAAATAAATCTCTTTGGGGAAAAAAATACAAAAAGTAGCGAGATAGACAGAGAGAGAAATGTGCAGATTTGCTATTTCCTTTGAGGAGACAAAAAGCCTTGTCGCGTCGAGCTGCAAGGTAACGAAGCGTGAGGGAGCACTCGTCGAATGCAGACCGAAGTGAGGGAATGCACCACAGAGGAGACACAAGGATGTTAATTGTGTTTGGCGACAGAAATAGAAGAAAAAGTGGTTAAAATATAACTCATTTTATTATTAGCATTGTTGCAATATCGTACTGGCGTTTCGAAGCCTATTTATAAAGTCAAAAAGAGGAGTAAATTTTTCATCCTTCAAATACTTTCATTTAGTTTGATGTTTTACAATCATAACTTCAATTACCTTTATTTTAAAAAACAGCTGTTTTTTCAGTGAAACATAATCACAAAATTTTCAAAAAAAAAGTTCAAATTTTCAAAAGTTGTAGAACAAAAGGTGTTCGCCTAGATGTTTAGAACAACCCCCTTTCGGCTTATAAGAGAAATACCCGTCACACTTTGTATACAACCTGATTGTTGGCGTGGCGATAAAGGCCGTATGAAAACACAATGTCAAATGTTTTTCATCTGTCAGGCGTCCCGTGACGTTTCTTTTTAACATTTTTGTATTGTAAATTCTTGATGTTTAGTGTACTCATTCGAATAAACTTATTTTCTTTTTTTTAATTTCTAATTTCGAACCTGACGCAAACCAGTCCCGTATGTCCTCGGTTCAGTTTACCATATTACCATTCGTGCTCCAAGATGTCCTTCCTGCGGTCGCCGACCCTTCATCTGAAACTAATACTCTATCATTTCATCAGAATCGGTACTATCTTTCAGTGCTCTTTGTGTAATATTTCAAAACGACACTTTCAGGTTTTTGTCGGCATAAAATTGTTGGAGATTGATTGAAGTTTTCATTAATTTGAGTTTTGAGTATCATAATAGAAGTCATTTCATTTTCTTAGTTATGGCTTTCTGTCAGCAATATAAGACAATTTAGCCAAATTCACGTACTAATAGTGTACTACCACTATTATACTGTAATCATTTGAAATAATTTTCAATGCATGAAGGCTGCAGAAAAAAAAACCATGTACATAATTTATTGATCACTCCTGTTCGAATTATAGATAATATCTATATTATGACGATTGTATTTTAACACATGATCACAAAATAAACCCCCTATGAGTTTCTTGTGGCTTTTTCTCATCGGAGAGCGCGTTCCGAATCCATACTAAAATCAATATACCTAAGACGTAGCTAAAATGATCAATTGCATTTAATGTTGTACAAGAATCTAAAGGAAATAAACTTTTTTTTTTGGTAGTTACTTTTTTTAGGCTTTCATCAATTAAAGGCTTGCGAATTGCAAAAAGTAAATAAATTAGTTTTTAATAGAACCTTTGCAGTGTCGCCGATTGACCTGGAGACCGTCGAAAACTGTTTCCTAATTTAAGCCTCTATCTTTCGACCTCGGACGCATCGCATTAATCGAATTGTAGTATTCTTTATCTAAAAAGTCACAAGAGGGCTTGGTATACTTACAAATAATAGTTCGATATGTTCCGTCAGATGCTGAAAGGTTAGCCGCTTAGCTTATGGTACCTTTCCCAGTTTCCAAATGGAACAGATTTCCTCTGAATCTAAAGAATTTTAACCACTACCAAATTCCAAGGCTAGTAATTAACGTGTCAAACACTTAAGCAGTTTACTCCATAGGGTGGTTTATCTTGCGGAAAATTAAACTCCTATTTAGCCTCCTCCCCTCCCCTTTTTCACCTCCTCCCCTAAACACTCAGCGGAATTCGGCAACAATCGATTACAAACTGTTTCCCCTAGAGTATAAAGTACAAAATACTCCGAAACAAAACTCAATTGAAATACACGAAAACTGATGTTAATTGAATAAAATTGCGTTATTCATCAAATTTTTAATTATTAAAATCGTTAATGAAAGTGTGGGGGCAAGTTTTTTTTTAGGGGGGGGATGAAAGAGAATTTCCTGTGTACTTCTAACTATTTAATGAGTTTTGAAGAGTAGATAGGTATATTGTTTAGTTAGGGACTTGTTATACAAGGCGCTTAAGGCACTTGACCATGGTCAGCTCCCAATTTCCATCGGAATGAGGAAAAGTAACTAATTTTCAATATTAGCTCTCCATATTTTCTGTCAAAAATAAAAAAAAAACAAGTGAAAGTAAATACATTACTTCGATACGTTTCCGATTTATAGAAATAAGCGTGCTATGCGAAATCGTACTCGGGTGTGACGTCATCAAACAGCACTCACTTAGTCCGCTCGCGCTGTCAGTACGGTGTCTTCGTTTCATTAGCATTTGACTTTCCTTTTCTTAAACCGACTTCAAAAAAAGGAGGAGGTTCTCAATTGTATGTATTTTTTTTTGTTTTAATGTTATGTTAGTAATTTGTCCACACATAACATTATTTTAATTAAATTATTCCGAGTATGGCTTACTTATATGAATTTGACATGGTATTTATATTACCTGATAATATTTTTAATTTGACATTGTATTAGGTACAATTTAAAATTTCAATTATTAATATTTCACATTTTAAATTTAATTATTAAGATCCTATTGTTGACGTTATGTTTCTTTAGATTAATATTAATAATTCTCAATAACTATATGTTATTTATAATTTTGTAATTAAATTCAAAAATCTTAAAAATAACATTTGCATACCAAGTTTGGTGCTGGTGAAATATGTTGGAATTATATTTAAGTGACATCTCTGTAACCATATTTCGAGCAAATAAATGACATTTATTTATTGTAAATGACTCGGAACATCGCTCGGATGATGATAAATGATGTTAATTTCTTCTATGGTTTTCACGATTTTGCATAATAAAACACTTTATTTATCAGGTTAAATCGCGTTTTTTATTCATGGTTTTAAACGAACCGAGCTTTCGTCAACTTTACAGTTGGCTTTTTCAAGGTTGAAGTTGTCAGTCATTTTTAAAAAGTTTAAAATGTTCTATCTCTAGATAGAAAGTCGTGAGTATTTGATCAAAGAAGTAAAAACATGCGATGTTCCCTGAAGAGATGCAGCTCTCATAACCCATTCCTTTTGCTTCACTTTTGCTGTGCTACTTTTACCTACTAAGAGTATTTGAAATTAAAGATAGACAGGAAAGGCTACGTGAATAGGTGCTTTGGAATTTTGGGTAAATAGAATTACCTGGGGTATATACTTATCATTTGAATAAAAAATTGGTAACTTAAACTTTATAACTTTTAAATTCACACGATTTTAAATTTAAATGATTTTAGGGATTTAAGCACGTTGTGGAAATACATACATAATTATGATGCATAGAGACACCCAGACCAGATACAAATATTTATTTTTAAGCATAAATGTTTGCACCCGACGGGAATCGAACTCGTAACCTTTCGCATTCTGACGACCTCTGTGGCGCGTCGGGCGAACGCTTGGCTGCAAAGCAGAAGGTTGCGGGTTCGATTCCCGCTGGGTGAAAATATTTATGCATAAAAATAAATATTTGTATCTGGTCTGGGTGTTTTTCTATGTATAACATGTATTTACAAAAGAAAAATAAATATAAGTAGTATATCCGTTGTCTAGTCACCGTAACACAAGCTAAGCCGCTTACCATGGGGCTAGATGGCGCTGTGTGTTGGTCACAGGATTTATTTATTTATTTATTGCACAGAGGCCGTCAAAATGACTACTATTTATGTCCCTACACGCTTAACTACTGAGAAATTAACGCGTTTTGCGTACAGAGAACAACGCAAAACGCGTTTTGCGTGTTCTCAGTAGGTCTTCTAATTAAGTAATTCTGTTCGTGGTGTGAAGAATTGATGACTCGACGTCGTGAGGGGTGAGGGGCGTGCAAATAGACTCAATAAGGCTGAAATCTATAATGCGGACTTTAACTTTGCTCAGACTGAGCTTAGCAAAAAGTAAACATAAACTTTGAATTGGAATTTATAGGTAAAATTCATTTTGTAATGTTCGAATAAAATAAAAAGAACTCCATAGTCATAAGAGTCATAACAGAGGAGCAAAGTTTAGGTCATTATTTTTAATTGGTTTACATTCCAAAAACTTCGACTTCACTAAGCAAAAACTTTGGATAGTTGGGAAGATCTTACTGTTTACTAATATTATAAACGCGAAAGTTTGGATGTATGTAAGTGACTTTGTTACTCTTCACGCAAAAACTACTAAACCAATTGCGATAAAATTGGAATAACACATAGGCTACTTTTTGTCTCGATATTCCCGCGGGAACGGGACTTACGCGGGTAAAACAGCGTAGTCCCGTTCCCGCGTTTTTGTGTGAAAGGGTAAACGTCACATACATACATACATACAAACTTTCGCGTTTACAATTTTAGTAGGATGATTTACCTAAATGGTTACTCTACATCTTACATTTACTAAAATCACACGATATTTCGCACATTTCGTACGCTTTGATATCTAAAAAAATATATTTAAATATTCAGTAAAAATATTGTAACAGTAGTCTAACAAACATAAATAGGGTACGGTGTGGGAAAACCTCGCGTTCCTCGACGGTAAACTGAATAAAATCTGAATATAAAAGTCGAACTATCGCTTGGGTGTATTCGCAGACGTTGTGTTACTTCTGTTGTATATTGCAGTAAAGGGTACGGTCTTCAATATACCTACTCTTAGGTTTTCTACAAAAGGACAAAAAAGCGACAAAATAGGGAAGTACACAGGGTGTCTCGAATACGGTCATTAAGGGCCTCTTCTCTTCTTCTTCAACAGCATGTATTGGCCCACTGCAGGGCATATGCCTCTCCCATGTCTCTCCACATCTTCTTATCACAGGTCTTTCTGGACCAGGTTGCCCCGGCATGTGCCTTGATATCGTCGGACCATCTGGCTGGTGGTCTGCCCACGCTTCTTTTCCCAATCCGAGGTCTCCATTCAAGTACAGATCTACTCCACCTGCCATCCTCCCTTCGGTACACATGTCCGGCCCATATAACCCTAATATCGTGACAGGGCTAAAGCTAGCGAATTTCAGATGCGTAAGTAAAGGACGTAAGATGCGATTATGTAAAATTTAATTGCGTAAAATCAAACAATTGCTAGTTTCAAGATAACTAAACATTAATCTTGAAATTCAAAACATCACTGCCTGTATTGAGCTAAGTTCAGTTATTATACAAATTTTTATTAGTTTTCGTACAATATTGACTGAGTAATATCACTTATTTGTACAATTTAGGGGGAAGCTTGGATTTTTTTTATCGAGAAAATTTTCAGGAATCGTGTTTTCACGACATTCACGTGATAGTAAATATCCTCGACATTAATAAATATGGTTTTAAAACACTTTTATTTCAAATAACTTTTGTAGTAATTCACCCTAGAAACATCAGTTCTGGCCTACTACGGCCCCTTAAAGCGGAAAGGGGATTTACCAGTTCTAGGTGAACAACTTTTGTTCTACGACTTTTGGAAATGTGAAGTAGTTTTCGAGTATGAGGGCGTCTGGCTGGTTGCCACGATTAAGTGTCTGACAATTATAGATGACGTGGTTTTTAATAGTATTAAAGAATTTAATTACCTATAAACCACACTTAAATATTTAGTAATTTTTTACACACATTTAGTTACCATTTATAACTTTTAGTTCGCTTTATTTGACAAACTTTCAGCTAAAACACTTTCTTTATCCGGTTTTATCGCGTTTTTATTCATTATTTGACCCGAGCTTTCGCCAACTTTACAGTTGGCTTTTCAAGGTTGACTGAGATGTAATTTGTCTATTTTTAACATTCTAAAAAGTTACAGTAAACTACCGCCTCATAATTAAACGAGCTTGAAACGAGCTTCGATTAAAACTTACTATAAGCCACACAGAAAGATCCAACAATTGTTAAGACCAGTCAAGTGTAAGATACCCCTGGAGGAAGCAGGCATTTACAAGATCGATTGTGAGTGTGGCGCCTGTTACATAGGGCAAACCCAACGAAGTGTTGCCACTCGTCTAAGAGAGCACATGGCTGATGTGAAGCACAGGCGGTATCAGAAGTCTGCAGTTTGTGAACACACGCTGGACAAGTCTAACCATTTCCTTCGCTTCGATAAAGCACAGGTACTGGCTACAGAGAAGCGGTATGTACCCAGGATGCTTCGGGAAGCTATTGAAATTCAGAAACACCCTAATAATTTCAATAGGGAAGATGGCTGGAAAGTGCCACCTGTCTGGGACCCTGTACTTCATTTGATTAAGTCCCAGGCCCAGCCAACAACAGCTGCAAGACCTCAAGATACCGTTAGCCATTTTTGTAGGACTTAGTATTTTTTGTTATTTAGATTTGTTAATTCTTAGTTTGATGTAAAAATTGTTTTTTAAATTTCTGAGCAAAAGAGAACCCCCATGAGTTTCTTCGTGGCTTCTTCTCATGTGAGGGCGCGTTCCGAAGCCATGGTAGTTTTTTGAGCTAGTTAGGGATAAAAATAATTATAATTTAAATTGAAAACTATTACAATAACTCTATAGTCTGCATACACTGGAACGTTTTTATTGCAAATAATTATGAGGCGGTAGTTTACTGTAACTTTTTAGAATGTTAAAAATAGACAAATTACATCTCAGTCAACCTTGAAAAAGCCAACTGTAAAGTTGGCGAAAGCTCGGGTCAAATAATGAATAAAAACGCGATAAAACCGGATAAATAAAGTGTTTTATTATGCAAAATCGCGAAAACCATAGAAGAAATTAAACTTTCAGCTTTTACAAAATAACGAATTTCTGGGAGTCACGGGGTCATACTATTGCTCTTATGGTGGCGGTTTTTTTGCAATAATTTCGCGTAAAAGGAACACGCAAACTATCCCCAAACAAGCACTAGGCTTATACTATGGGTACTAGATAACGGATATATTACTATTACTAGCTGCGCCCCGCGGTTTCACCCGCGTTATTCCCGTTCCCGCAGGAGTATCGGGATAAAAAGTAGCCTATGTGTTAATCCAGGTCCCCAGCTACCTATATTTCAAGTTTCATCGCAATCGGTTCCGTAGTTTTTGTGTGAAAGAGTAACAACCTCACATACATACATACATACTTACATACAAACTTTCGCGTATATAATATTAGTAAGATACTTTTTTTGTAAATACATACAAATTATACATATAATAGACAACTAGACTAGATACAAATATTTATTTTAAAACATAAATATTTGCATCCGGCGGGAATCGAACCCGCAGACTTCTGCATTACAGAGGCCGCCTATCGGCCTATTACAAATGTGTCGCTAGTCTATATTCCCCATCTATAATACCATGTAATAACTAAATATACCACTAGAAGCTTATGTTATTAGGTACCTTATATTATTGCCCCACATTATTCATGCAAATGGTTTCTGTATTAAGTTATGAATCTCACATGAAAGCAAATACATGAATTCGGAATGAGAAATGCATTTTGTGTAACGTGGGTTCCGTAGAAAATTTAATTAAAATTATCATGTTGGTAGATGTATTATGTTAAGTTGTTTGAATATAAAATGAAGGTGGTCTGGAAAGTTCTATGGTTTGATTTTACTTGTGGGAATTATCTCTGTTTGTTTTGTGACGAGACGGAGTCGTTTCGTATTTGCATGATTTTGCTACTCTTTCATAAAAAAACCGCTAAACCGCTTGCGATGAAATTTGGTCTAGAAATAGCTGGGGACCTGGAATGACTAATAGGCTATTTGTTAATTCGATATAATGGCGGCATCGGGACTTGCGCGTGTAAAGCCGCAGACACAGCTAGTTTTTTTTAAACAATGAATAAACAATGTAAAATCTATTTATTTTTTATAGTACAAAATAAGGTTGCTCGTTATTATAATAATTATACTATTAGGGTAATAATTAAAGTTCCGGGGCTCCTTAGCCCTTCTGATACTGTAAATTACTTTTACATAATACAATAAGACGTCACTTTATCGTGAATCGCCTAATATTTTTTCTGGATATTATTCTAATAACAAATGTTTATCTCTATCATAGTTCATAGCTTCGTTATCTATTGCTCGGTCGCTACTCGGTTGCAACAGACTGATCGACTGCTCGCCGAGCAATGGACAACGAAGCTCGACCGGGTGACGGATAATATAAATCATTTCTTAGAGGTGGGGTACACATAACTGTAAAAACGAACACTTTGAAGCTCAATATTTTAAAAAGGGAACCCTAAAATGAAAAATGTATTGAAAAAAAAAAAGTTAAAAAAATGCTATCTAACGACACCTCTCACAATGTGGTAAATAAGAAAAAAAACATCCCTAACTTTACTTGGCACGGCATAAAAACGATTTTTTTATTGTACTGTTTTCTTGCTGTGATCAATTTATTTATACTCATACAAAATTACAGCTTCTTAGTACTTAGCGTCTCTGAGCTAAGCCTCGGACAGACAGACAGAAAGACCGACATGACGAAACTATAAGGCTTTTTCGCTGACTACGAAACCCTAAAAAGGGTTTTTATTCGTTCAACAGAACCTTAATACCACATTGGCACAAGAAATAGTAAATCCAATTTTTCCTTCAGTCTCGCTTGATAATAAGCCCATAAAGCGATCTTATCAAGTTAATATACAGGCGGCCCAACACTGGGGACTTGTAAACAAGGGGACAAACTAGTAAATCTGTTTTATTTTCTTTATGGATTATGAGCTCTTTTTGTGGAACGAGCGAACGTTCATTGAATGGTAGGCATTCGTCGAGAGAAAAAAGGAGTTTTCTATTACAACTTTTGATTCTAATAGCTGTGTCCCGCGCGGCTATTTTGAAATAAAAAATGCATCTATACATACACCCGTATAAGTTCCAATTCCGCGGAGCTTCCCAAAATCCTTTTCTTAGTTCATTACAATAAACACCACACCTTCCAAATGTCATGTCTCTATGAACCAGCTGGGCTTTGCGTTGATATACAAGGTGTGAAGGGTATGCCCTTTTAAACCGAAAAAGGGTTATGTTAGACATCAAGGCGAACAACTTTTGTTCTACGACTTTTGAAAATTCGAAAATTTTAAGTCTACTTGAAAATCAGCTGTTTATTAGAGTTCGAGGTTATTGACCTTATCTTGTCGTTTCATTTTTGTTTGGTCTACTACAATCATAAGTTTAATAACATTTATTTTCAAAAACAGCTGTGTTTGTCAGTGAAACATAACGTCAAAATTAAAAAAAAAAAAAGTTCCAACTTTTTAAAGTCGTAGAACAAAAGTTGTTCGCCTTGACGTTTAGAACTACCCCCTTTCGGCTTAAAAGGGCGTATGCCCGTTGTGTTACCCCTTGTATACTTAGTTCAGTCATTTAGTAAATCGAGCAGTCAGGCCTTGCATTGTTTTTAAGGCTTATTAATAAACTGGGACTAAGTTCTTTTTATGACAAGAGCTTTCAAAATTGACAGACAGTAATAAAAACTGGTAAAATTGCTCCGATCAAATTCCACTTTTATTATTAGGGCTATTAACGTATAGATGTTGTTTTATTTTACGACTTTGGTATATTACTAAGTATTTCTGTTTAAAATTCGCAATACCTTCGGTATTGATTGATTGATTGATTAACACTTTATTGTACCAAAAACACAAATTATAACAAACTTACATATTAGATCTTAAAAACTAAAGTGGTACGAAGGGCGGCCTTATCGCCTATGGGCGATCTCTTTCAGGCAACCAATAGTTATTCCGATCCGAAACAATATCAAACTTAGATATATTTTTGCAAGAAAATATATTTTCGCTCATTAGATAGATCACTCGCCTGGTTAGCGAGGGGGCGCAGGTTGGAATCCTGTCATGGGGATTTTTTGAAAATATATTTCCTTGTTAAAAATATTTCTTAGGTTAATATGCCTTGAGCAATAAAAAACAAAGAAATATCAAACAGTAACATTTTATAGAAACAGGATATATCATTTTGTTAACCATATAACACGAAATATGTTAACCTTTTACCAAAAAAGTAATCATTTACTTTCACCGTTTTACCAGAAAAGAAAAACATATTCGCTATCTCACTCGTAATATTAGCTCGATTTTCCTTGAAGGTTGAGGATAAAGGTATTTAAAAGTACAGCGAAAAAGAAAGTACATCTGACCGAATCTTTTCAGGCATTTTTTTTTTATTAATGTGGAATATAATATTCCATACGCGAAGTTAATCCTGATTGTACCTCATTTTAAATAAAAAGTATAAGTACATAATAATATTATTATACCGTTAGTAGAGTACAGTAGTAGGGTTTCGGAGAGGCTGTCATGAATAAATAAATCTATACTAATATTATTCTAACAAAGATGAAAGATTTTTGGATTGTTTGTAATGAATAGGCATACCAAAAATACTAAACGAATTTCAAAAATGTTTTTACTAATAGAAAGCTACATTACCGAGGAATTTCATACTTTTACTTTTTATAAATTTCGTGACCAACACAAAGCGCCATCTAGCCCCATGGTAAGCTGCTAAGCTTGTGTTACGGTGACTAGACAAGGGATATACTACTTATATTTATTTATCTTTTGTAAATACATACATATTACACATAGAAATTCACCCAGACTAGATACAAATATTTATTTTTAATTTTAAGCATAAATAATAGGGGTTAAAGTATGAAATTGCCGTTTTATTGCAATAGGTTCTTTGAATTGACATAGAATCTTCATGGTTTGAGGTTTTCGAATGAAACTTTTTTCAAAAATGACGAAAAATGGGTGCCTCACGATTTGACTGATCTGCAGAAAGAAACGCGTGTTGAAACTTGTGTTGCCTTGTTGAACCGGTACAGAAATGAAGGAATATTTGATCGAATTGTAACATGTGATGAAAAGTGGATTCTTTATGATAACCGGAAAAGAAAAATGCAATGGCTGACCCCAGGTCAAATGCCACAACAGTGTCCTAAAGCAAAACTTACCAATAAAAAGGTAATGGTAACTGTTTGGTGGTCTCAGCATGGTGTTATTCACTATAGTTTTCTTCGATCTGGTCAAGCAATTACGGCAGATGTCTATTGTGCCGAACTCCGAACCATGTTGACAAAACTAGCAGTAAAACAGCCCCGACTCATGAATCGATCTTCATCATTATTGCTCCACGACAACGCGAGACCTCACACAGCACGAGAAACCATTTTGACCCTTCAGGAACTGCACTTAGAAACCATTCGTCATCCTCCGTATTCACCAGACCTTGCTCCAACGGACTACCATTTTTTTCGTGATTTGGACAATTATCTACGTGACAAGAAGTTTTCTTCCCAGGAGGCAGTACAAAATGCTTTCACACAGTTTGTGCAGTCTAGATCGTCGGAGTTCTATCGCAAAGGCATTAATAACCTTCCCATTAGATGGCAGCAATGTATAGATAATAATGGCAACTATTTTAATTAAATAAATTTGTTAAAAATTTAAAAAATAAACTATTAAGATTTTCAGTACAAATCGGCAATTTCATACTTTAACCCCTAATATTTGCACCCAGCTAGAAATGAACCGGCAAGCTCCTGCATTGCAGTCAAGCGTAGGCCCGACGCGCCACAGAGGTCGCCACTTCCGATATGCCTACGGGATCAGGACTTACACGAGTGAACCCCGGAAAACAACTAGTAAAAAATAAAATAATAAAATAAAAAGATGTATTTTCTACTCGACATTAATTGTCTTTGTTTAAAGATAAACATGAACGATAGAGTCACAACTCCTTTCGCGACGTATCGAATCAAAACCCTCTTGGCAGTTTCCAATTATTATATTATACAAAAATAGGGTTGACAACTTGTCACATAAAAAAAGTATATTGAATTATAATCTAGGCAGGGTTTAATGTGACGTAGTCAGTCAGTCGCCAGTACTGCCAAAATGGTTTTGATTCGATACGTGTTAAAAGTGATCAATACATCCAATTAAATAAAAAAAAAAAGACTGACTTTGAATGATTCGCCGACGAACATTTTGTCGAATACATTTTAGATACCTACTCATCATCTCAGTCCTTATCCGTCCACTGCTGAGCATAGGGCTCCCCCATACAACGCCTCAAATAGCGATCGTTAGCTACCTCCATCCAACAACTCTCTGTGACCGCCACAATGTCGTCGGTCCACCGAGGAGTTGGTCTTCTAACACGCCGTTTCACATTGCATCGTGGGCGCCACACTTTTGGGTACTTTTGATCACTATTTTTATGCGGTTTTGCGATGCTAATATGAAATTAAACAATTTTTTCTGTTTTGCTTTTTAATTACGTTATAATAGTTGCACATTATTATTACTAAGTCAGTGGTGCGGTGATAATGCAGCAGTGCGGTTCGGTGGACGGTACGGCTATAACGCTACCTGCCTCGCGTCATCACCGAAGACTTCTGGCCGAACGGCGTGGTGTTTCGTCGCTTCTGCGGACACATCCTACAGGAACACACAAGGACTAAAGTGTAGTTTAATGGAAGTGTTACTAACAAAGTCCTAAGCTATCTATTGACACATTAGGTGAAGTAAGGCAGTATGTCAGTAAGTGATGATGACGATGGATAACGATCGATGACGATGAATGACGATAGATGACGATGGATGCCGATGGTTCAAAAACAACGAAATTACGCATTTTTTCCGGATATCCGGACTTGATCAAAGTTACTCAAAGTCAATCAAAGTCTTAAGCTATCTGCATACGAAATTTCATTAAAATTGGTACAGCCGTTTTCGAGATTAGCGCGCACAAACTCACAGACAAACGGACAACCAGACAAAAAGTTAGACACGAGAATGGGGTCTGTTACGTTAGTACAAGTATAGATAATGATAAGATATTTGGGAAACGAACCGTTAATCTATAAAATGTTTTCTCCAACATGTCTCCAACTAATATAGTCGGTGCGAGTAAAAGTTTTGTTCGGTCCTGACACACTCCCGGACCGGGCTGTAACCGGTTTTATTTCCCGGAAAATTGGCAAGTCATTTTAATACGCTCAGTCATAAATAAGGATCGACATTGGCCCTCTCAAGGATTTTCTTTTTACGCTACATTTCACTCCTGTATTTGTAAGCTAGTGGTACAACACTGGGATTTGGCGGATTTGAAAGAAAGAAAGAAAGAAAAACATTTATTGACAACAAACACACACTTATAAACAATAGGACATAATTAAACACATCACATCATCTATAACATTTATTATATTTATTTTATGAATTGACGATTTTATGTTATTATTATTTTATTTTGTGTAACTATGGATTTTATTATCTGAATGAATTAAATGATTATTATTATATCACTCATTTATTTTAATTCTTAAATTTAAGTTTTTATAAAAATAAACTAAATACAAAATATATACATTACCACAAAACCTACAAACAATATTCTTTACATAAAAATAAATTTATAGGCCCTATAAATAATGTACACATTTTGTACAAAAACAGTAAATTACTATAAAAACCTAAACCTAGAAGTCCGTCAGCAGCAGGGCAGGGCCCAGGCTACCAATGGTTAGGGCCGCAGAGACTTGTTTCCTTGTCCTTTTCAGCCTTTATGAGATTAACGTCATGCGGGACAGTGATATCGACGAGTATTGCCCGCCGTTCCGACCGGTCTACTATCACGATGTCAGGTCTATTGGCCACAATAGTTCTGTCCGTGATAACAGGCCGGTCCCAATAGAGCGTGGCACGACCGTTTTCGAGAACAGGAGCGGGTGCATATTGGTAGTATGGCACCTCTTGGTCCACAAGTCCATATTTAAGAGCAAGTTGCTGGTGAATGATCCTGGCTACCAAGTTATGTCTGTGCAAGTACTCACCATTGGCAAGATGAGAACAACCGGAAATAATATGTCTGAGTGACTCTCCCGGATGGTGGCATGCCCGACAAATGTCGACCGTACCATCCTTCAGAATATATTTCCTATAATTGTTCGTCATCATTACCTCGTCGGCAATTGCACAAACAAAACCTTCGGTTTCCCCAAAGAGATTACCGAAACGTAGCCAGTTCACCGAAGCAAGAAGGTCTACATCGGGGTCTGTAAGGGCCCGATAAAACCTCCCATGCAACTCCTTGCTCTTCCATATGTCCCTACGGTCCTCGATGCTTAGTATCGAGGGTTTGCGCCAGTTCTCTTTTGCCAAGGAAAGCGGAGTGAAGTTCTTGTCCACTGCTACCACATCGCGATGCATCCCACTCTCGGAATCGAGAAAATATTCTCTGAGACTACACACCTCCCGATTATGTAGGTTCTTAGCATTTAAAAAGCCTCGACCACCACATTTTCGGGGAATGTACAATCTCATCACCGAAGAGCGGGGATGGAGCATACGATGGGCTGTCAGCTGTGAACGTACCTTCCGATCCAGGGCGTCGAGTTCAGTCTGAGTCCACCTGAGTATACCGAAAGAATAGATGAGCAGAGGCATAACCCAGCCATTAAAAGCACGCACCTTGTTGCCACCCGACAAAAGACTGTTGAGAACTTTTGTTAAGCGGCCAAAGAAACGCTCTTTCACCGACTGTTTTACATCACCGTCAATAGCTAAAGCTTGCGACATACCCAGGTATTTGTATGTTTCACCTTCAGAGAGGCATCTGAGTGATATTGTTTCTGATAGCTGCAAATTCGATGAATTCACAACTCTTCCTCGCTGTACATGTAAGACCGCACACTTATCAATACCAAACTCCATACTGATGGCCCTGCTGAAACTATCCGTAATTTTTAACAAGGTCACCAATTCTGGCTTTTTAGTAGCGAAAAGTTTGAGATCATCCATAAACAGCAAATGTGAAATAACCTCACCGCCTCTCCGAAGACGGTAGCCCAGCCCAGAATTCTTCAACAGTGTGCTGAGAGGATTCAGTGCTAAGCAAAACCACAAGGGGCTCAGACTATCACCCTGGAATATACCCCTCTCAATCCTTATATAGTCCTCCGGACCAGAAAAAGAATCTCCACCACCTGTTTGACGAAGAACCGTGATCCACTGCCCCATGCAAGAGTTTAGGAAAGCTCTTAGAGTTGGATCAATTTTATACAACTCCAACACTCTCCGTAACCATGAATGAGGCACCGAATCATAGGCTTTCTTGTAGTCAATCCAGGCAGTAGATAAACTCCCTCTACTCCGGCGAACCTGTTGGCAAACGGCCATGTCCATGAGGAGAAGCTCCTTAGTGCCACGGGACCCTACCTTACATCCATTCTGAGCTGGCGTCAAAATTTTATTCGCAACAATGTGTGAATTAATTTTGACCGTCAGAATGGATGTAAGAAGCTTGTAGATGGTAGGCAAG
This sequence comes from Idaea dimidiata, assembly GCA_949358125.1. Classification (NCBI taxonomy): domain Eukaryota; kingdom Metazoa; phylum Arthropoda; class Insecta; order Lepidoptera; family Geometridae; genus Idaea; species Idaea dimidiata. The sequence continues at coordinate 15,341,267 of OX442340.1, read as the reverse complement.
CATGTAATCGGTCTGTAGTTCTTAGCTTCCGTGGTACTACCGGACTTATGGAGCAGGAAAGTAATATCAGTTGTAAAAAAAACTAGGAAGAGAACCCAGTTCAAGAGCCTCTTGGAATTGTGTAGCCAACCGAACGTGCGAGCTCCGAAACCACTTTAGCCAAAAGTTTTGCAATCCATCCGGCCCAGGACTTTTCCAGTTCTGGGCCGTTCGGATTGCACATTTTACATCTAATGATGTAATACTAATGGCCTCCATGGTCTCGATTGGTTCACACATGTCATTGACAGCACGCATCCAATCGCTCTCAGTGTGCTCGACGGGCACCGACCAGATACCACGCCAGAAATTAATCATGGCACGACTATCCAGGCCCTGCCCATCGATCACACACTGACTAGAACCCTCCCAGTTACGGTACACCCTCCTTTGATCACTTTGAAACATAAGATTTATTCGATATCGATCTACACGCTCTCTGTAGCGACGAATACGGTTCGCCCACGCATAAATTTTCTGTTTCAGAAAGTCAATGCGTTCCGCGACACAAGACATGTATTGCTGAGGTCTAATGCCAGTCCCAGCAAAAGCCTGGTTCACGAAACGCATCACTCTGGGGCGAGTGTTACCCTCTCTGAAACATATTAGCTTTGCAATGAGTGTCCTAAATTTATCGATACGTCGCTCTATTCGCACCTGCCAGGCAGGGACATATGACGGCGGCCGCGGGGCCCTGTCAGTGTCCGGAAATCTGACATGAGCCACGCGGCACGCCGTAATAGCCCCGCAGTATAGAATAGAGTGAGTATCGATTAGATTCTCACTAGCATCTAAATAGGGTGCTAGTAGGCCATCCAGGGCACCCATTAACGCTAAGTTTCGTCTATGTGTAGGCAAACGCGGTAATCGAGGCCTAGTGCTAGCGGCAGATCGATATTCCCGAATCGTATCCTCCAAAGTCCTCCTCAAATGCTCTATAGATTGGGTACTTACACTCATATTAGTGAAATCAACTTCTTCGGCATCCAAACCAACCCGGGGCAACGTAACCGACGGCACCAAGGTCGGTGCCTGCGGCAACGGTAGCGGGGCGAGTAGGTCTCGATGCGAATCCGATGTCGCACCAATAGGTAGCGCCTCTGTACGGAGACGATCAAGCGTAGAGTCATCCAACAGTTTACACCGCTGGATTGCTCTCACCTGATCCGACAGTCGTTGGGTAGAGACAGATACGGTCGGTTCAAGAGCCTGAAACAAAGGAAGCATCCTATCACGATACGTGGTCATGAAGGTTCCTCCCTCTGTAGCCCTATAGTAGGCGCGCATGCAGTTCTCGTTCATCCCATGAGTCCATCGCATGCGACGCACTACACCATCGGTAGCGGGGGCCGGGCGCAGGACGCGGTGTCCCACAGGCCCCAAGCGTGCCGACGGCGGTTATTATTATTATTATGTTTGTTGATTCATATATATCTCTCCCCTCCAGGGGGGTTAATGGGAGTGCACGGGCCGAAGCCAAGTGCGTTGGAATAATTTTACGGTATATTTAAGAATTTGCGAGTTAAACGACAGGTATTTAATATTACAGCTTTTTGCAATAAAATATAGGTTGATGGACTAATATTTAATGAATTTAAACTAGTATGTAGGGTTTTTGGTATGACGCCTGTGCTGGATATGATGATAGGTATTGTTTTGGTCTGGGTTATATTCCATTGTGTTTTGATTTCTATTGATAAGTCGATGTATTTAGCTATTTTTTCTGTGTGTGTGGTGGTGAGATTATGGGTATTACAAATGGCTACATCTATAAGAAAAACGGTTTTTTTCTGTTTATCTAAAAGTAGTAAATCTGGTCTATTGTTGTGTATAGTTTTATCTGTAATAATGGTCCTATCCCAATATAATTTAAAATATGGATTTTCTAAAACTGCTTCAGGTTTATACTTATAATAGGGTACTCTTTCTGTAATTAATTTGGTTTGTTGGGCTAATGATTGATGAATTATGGCTGCAACTTGATCGTGACGGTGTTTGTAGTCTGTCTGGGCTATTGCGCTACATGCACCGGTAATGTGTTGGATAGTCTCTGAGGCGTTGTGGCAGCGTCTACAAGAGTCGGGATAGTTGGGTCTGCGGATTATAAATTTTTGGTAGTTGGCTGTATCGATAACCTGATCTTGTATGGCAATCATAAATCCCTCCGTTTCAGGGAAGAGATCTCCTCGCTGCAGCCACGCGTTCGACGCTTTGATGTCGACGTGAGGTTGCTGCAGGTCGAGGCGATGCCGTCCATGGAGTGATTTACTTTGTCAGGCTCCTATTTTGTCTCTATTACTAACAAGCTTTTCGTTAGCTTGTGTATCAATGGATTGTAAATTAAGTGGGGTGTAACGTATATCCGATTGTGCTATTGCTTCGTGTAGGCGGGACTGTTGTGCTTTTCTTAAAAAGAAATTTCGCAAATTAGTAATCTGTTGATTATGTAAATTGATAATATCGATGAAACCACGGCCTCCTTCTTGTCTCGGCAAAGTAACTCTCTGAACGCAAGATCGTGGATGATGCTTTCTATGGCTGGTCATAGTTGTATTAATTAGGCGTTGCAACTTTAACAGATCGGTTTTGGACCAGTTTATTATTCCGAACGAATATGTTAATACAGGGACTGCAAAAGTATTTACGGCTTTGATTAAGTTACGTGATGTTAGCTGTGATTTCATCAACATATTTAGTCTGTGTTTGTATTTTGTGGTAATTTGCTTCTTAGTATATTTTTGGTCTATTTGGTGAGATTGCTCGAAGCCTAGATATTTGTAAGTATTGTTCTGTGTTAGTGGTTCTATTGTTTGTCCAGTCGGTAATTTGTATGGATTGCTTTGTATCTGTCCTTTTTGGAGTGTGAAAGTTTTACATTTATCTATCCCAAATTTCATATTAATATCGTCTGAAAATGTCTGTGTGAGGTCTGCAAGAGAATGAAGGCTAGTAATACTATTGCTGTAAAGTTTAATATCGTCCATGAACAATAAATGGGTTAGTGTGAAATTTGGAATATTTGAACTATTATTTATTTTAATACCAGAGTTAGTAGAATTAAGGATATTGGATAAAGGATTTAAAGCGAGGCAGAACCACAGGGGACTTAGAGAATCTCCTTGAAATATTCCGCGTCTAATTGGTATAGAGTCCGTTTCTATAGATCTACCAAGTCTTAGAGTGGTGCGCCAATTATTCATGGACTCTTTTAAAAATTTAATTATCAAAGGGTGAATTTTATAATGATCTAGAACGTAGATTAACCAACTGTGGGGTACCGAGTCGAAGGCTTTTTGGTAATCGACATACATACTACAAATGTCCTGCTTCATCTTAGCATTATGTCTCATAGTCACCGAATCAATGATCAGTTGTTCTTTGCATCCTTGGCTATATTTTCGACACCCCTTTTGTTCCTCAGCTAATAAATTGTTTTGAGTGACATGCTTGTAAATTACCTGTGATATGCATCCTGTGATTATTTTATATATGGTTTGAAGGCAAGTTATTGGTCTATATTTAGCAGGATTCGCGTAATCTGAATCTTTAGGTATCATATATGTTAACCCTTGTGTGATAAAATTTGGGATAGTGTGCGGGTATTTAATGAAATTGTTGATATGGTGGTAGAGTGATGGATGTAGATTAGTTAATTTTTTGTAGTAATAATTGTGTATGTGGTCTGTACCTGGGGATTTCCAATTGTGTGTATTTTTGAGAACAGTGGCAAATGTATCTAATTGGATATGATCGAAGGCCATCTCAGGCAAGTTTTCCAGTTTTTGTTTGTCTGTATGGATCCAATGAGCATTCTGGTTATGTTGGGAGGGGTGGGACCAAATGTTTGCCCAATATCTGTGAAGGTCATCTGGTGTCGGTGTAGGATTGTTTGTTTGATTATTTTGAGTGTTTGTAGTATTAGTCGTTAGGTCCCTATAAAACTTTTTCTCGTTGCCGAAAAATTGAGCGTTTTGGTCTTTTCTGTAAGTGCAGTTTAAATATCTACGCCGGCGACTAGTTGAAGCATTTAGTCTTTGTTTTAAACTATCCATAAATTGACCATTAGTTACATTGGGTTCTTCATAAGCGGAATGTACTCTGTATTTGTGTTTTATTCTATCTACGTGTGCTATTAGTCGTAAATTTCTATTGCCATTAATATAATGCGTCAGTCTAGCTATTTCTTTTCTTAACATCTGTATTTTTCTGTCTAGTCTTCTCTGCCAATTAGGTCGCTTATCTATCATTTCATTGTTGTTTTGTGTTGTAGATAGTGGTTGGTTATCTTTGATTTTAGAGCCATTACAGATGGCTGCGGTGTAGGCAGCACAATAAACAAGTGTATGGGTTTTGAGGAAATCTTCATTATTGGGGTTGTATTTTGGTATGACTGAATTATTTAAAAATGAAATTATGTGAGCAAACTTTTTGGAGGTTTTTTGTTTTGGTATGAACGGTCTTTGCGTTGGATTTGTGCGATTGTATCTATTGTAAGCATTCTCAAAGGTTGTTGTTATTTTACTGTCTAGGATGTCGTCGACTAGTTGTGGGATTGGTTCGGATTGTTCGTTCTGTATTCCTATTGCTAACAGTGTACTGGTTGGGTTATTTGTTTCTATTTCACTACAGTCCGTTGCGTGTAATAATATGGTATCATTAGAACTTGAGAGTGTACTTAAAGTTGGTGGTAATGTATTGTCATCTATATTGTCTGAATTTTGTATATTTAAGCTTTCTCTAACTTCTTGTTTTATTTCATCTAATCTATTGTCTGAGATGAGTTTATTATTAATAATGACTCTACGTTGATCAGAAATTCGCTGCTCAGAAACATGTGAATATAGCGGAAATTGTTGCGTAATAATGGTATGTAAAGGTTTACGGTATGCAGTTCTATTGGTTTCAATATGTGTTAATTTATAATATTCTCTAACTATGGCTTCATTGATGTCATTCGTCCAATTTAGGCGAGAACCAGTTGAGTGCTGTGTAAGAATTGCAGAGTCTTGGTCTATACTATTTTGTAAAATATCTCGGATTTCATTTTTTATTGATTCTAGTGTAGATATCGGAAGTAGTTTGTTTTTTACTATGACTCGTCTTTGATCACTTATGCGTTGTTTGGAAACATTAATATTGGGAAACTGATCGGTGAATTTTGCGTGGAGTGAATCTAAATAGCCTCGGTTTATTGTTTCTAATTTAGTGACATAAAGATAGGTGCGCCAGATGAACTCATTCATCTCTTTTGTCCATCTCAATCTTGCGCGAACTTGGCCAGTAGTGGGCACAACATTAGTGGCTTCTGCCTGCTGCGCATCATCCACGGCTGCTGAGGTGATAAATAATGGTGATGAAGTAGTAGAAACTGGTTCAGGATTATAGTTAAGATAAGAGGGAGGAGAAGAAGGAAGCGAAGGAAATAAAGATGAAGAAGATGATTGCGGTGAGAATGATGATCGGCTGTCATGTTGTTCGGGTGACCCGGCAGGGGCCCGCCTGCTCAACCCACTGCCACTGACGGTCCGTCCACTGAGGCACTCAGCGTCAGCTCCAAGTGCGCCCCGGCGATCGCCCCCGGGAAGCGATCCTAATCGTAATTTTCTCTGTGCTCTAGTCTCCATTTTGACGGGTTACCTTTACCATGTTAGCCGCCCAGTAACAGTAAATGTTGCGTTGCCCGCCCCCCACGTGATCAGATGGTCGATCGGGACGTATGGTAGGATTTTAGGGGGCTTATTATTATTATTATTAATTGTTACATAGATAATAATATAAGACAAAACATAGATCGTTTTGTCTTATCGATCGTTTGCTTATTTCTTTAATTTACTATAGCTAAAATATATCGTTACACAGTTTTTAAACTTACACAACATCAGTCCATTATTATTTTTCACCATTTTTATTTCATTTCTTAATTTTTTCACATAAGGGGCCGTAGTAGGCCAGAACTGATGTTTCTAGAGTCAATTACCACAAAAGTTTTTAAAACCATAATTACTAAAGTCGAGGATATTTACTAACACGTGAATGTCGTGAAAAACGATTTCTGAAAATTTTCTCGATTGAAAAAAAATTCCAAACTTCTCTCTAAATTGTACAAATAAGTGATATTACTCAGTCAATATTGTACGAAAACTAATAAAACTTTGTATAAGAACTGAACTAAGCCCAATACGGGCAGTGAATGTTTTGAATTTCAAGATTAACGTTTAGTTATCTTGAAACTAGCAATTGTTTGATTTTACGCAATAAAATCTTGCATAGTCGCATCTTACGTCCTTCACTTACACATCTGAAATTCGCTAGCTTTATCCCTGTCACGCTATTAGGGTTATACAAGATATAACGGGCAAGCCCTTTTAAGCCGAAAAGTGGTTGTTCTATACGTCTAGGCGAACAACTTTTGTTCTACGACTTTTGAAAATTCGAAGTACTTTTCGAAAATTTTAAGTGTAAAGTTTACTTGAAGATCAGCTGTTTCTTAGAGTTCTAGGTCATTGACCTTATGTTGTCCTTTAATTTAGTGTGGTCTACTACAATCAAACCTTCAATTACCTTTATTTTCAAAAGCAGCTGTTTTTTCAGTGAAACATAACCTCAAAATTTTCAAAAAAAAAGTTCGAATTTTCAAAAGTCGTAGAACAAAATTGGTTCGCCTAGACGTCTAGAACAACCACCTTTCGGCTTAAAAGGGCTTGCCCGTTACATCTTGTATAGGCCCTTAAGGTTTTACAAGATTTTTAAACTTTTTTTAATGTGCATGAGTAAATTCGTCCAGAGCAGCTTACAGCTCAGACAAACGGGCCAGATGCCTCTTAAAAAAACTAAAGGGCTATTTCGGAAAACAAAAGACGATCGAAGTGTAAACAAAAGACGATAGATATAGGCTCAGAATATCACAGACAGACAGACAATTTCGCTTTGAAGATTATTGACCAAGCGAGTGAAACGACTCCTAATCAAGTTTGGCATTTTGAAATATTTTAGAGAAAAAAAAATCTTCAAAAATCAACTCGCCTCTCACTCGTTTTTTTAAGATGGATTTTTCCTTAAAAATATTTCTAGTAGTAATTGTCTTAAGAAAATATACGAAATAGACTTCATTCATCTACAAACGTCGCACAATTATGTGATTAATTCTGTGATACGCCTCCCTTTCCTTTATATTCACGGCCTAACATCAAATTTAGGTATCGTTCAGCGGTACATATTTTATATCGTGTTTATATTCTCGCATCTTATTGTCAACCATTCGAAGAACCTGACTTTCAGCGTCATATAAATGGTATCTTGTTTACACGAAATATTATCACATTGGTTACCTTTTTAAATTATTTTGACATATTTTCTCGTCTCATAATTTAAAATGTCGTTTAGACGTGAAGTTGTAAAAGTGTAGCGAAAGTGAAAGTTGGTGAAAAACATGGACTTTAGCGTTGTCTCCAAAACTCCACAATATTTGTAAAACATGGCCCTCGACTTGACTTTTACTTTGACAACTTGACTGTTTCGATGCAAATAATTATTAATACTTGACACTGGCAAATGTCCGAATGGAAAAACCATTTTAAAGAAAAAGAAGAAGATTTATTCTGTTCTGCTGAGTGTCCAGTTATCTTACTTCTTACTAATATCTTACCTTTATTACTAATATTATAAATCCGAAAGTCTGTTAGTTTGTCTATTTGTTTGTTCCCTCTTCACGGTCCAACCGCTCGACCGATTTGAATGAAAATTTGCATAGGGATAGTTTAAATGATGGAGAGTAACATAGGATACTTTTGATCCCGAAAATCCCGCGGCTTCAATGGGCGACCGTTTAATGTGGATTTTTGCATTGCGGTAGGTAGGTGTTCGAACAACTCGGGATCGCGACTTGCGCGGGTGAAACCGCTAGTATTATATATTTCAGGTATATTTTAATTGTTTTTTTTATTTTATCTTCTTGTAATTCTGATTGGTCTCCGCGCCTATATGGCGCAACCGATGCATTATTCACAGCTCGGAACTGTTTGCTGGTTTATTATGTTTTTTTTAATAGCACGACATTACACACAGCGCAACCTAGCCCCAAACTAAGCACTAGGCTTGTACTATGGGTACTACAGACAACGTATATTATATACTATACTACATATTATACTTTTTTTTGTAAATACATACATTTATGATATTATTATAGAGAGAGACACCCAGACCCACCACAATAAATTATTATGATTGTTGTATAATAGGAATATTAGATTGTTATACAAGGGCTTGTATTTCACATGTCATGTTCATTTGTCAAATGTTTACATTAATTAAAAAATGACGTTTACTTTACACCCTAGGGATGAAATTAGTCACTTTCAACTCGGCTATCTACCCATGAAAGTTAAACTTTCCGAACAACAGAGATGAAAATAATGTTTCACAATGTTTCTATAGAAAGAAGTGTCAAATGTTTGTGTCTAGAAATAAGTAGACAAAACTACTGTGGTTTTACAGGATTTATTAGTGCTACTTTTACAATGTGAAATATATGAATACTTATGATATAATTACACTCTTTTGGTTATACGCGCGTCCGACCATCTCGAATATTAGATGGGAAAAAAAAGGAATGCCAGTTCGCTGGCGAGTGAAGCTCGTATGATAGTTGATATTGCGAGATGGGCTTGACCTGCGTATTCACCGCGTAGTTCACGTCGATCGCGCACTATGGCGCGAACATCCTCCCCGGCGTTGAAAGCTCAATCTGTAGCTTTTCAAACATTTTTCAATCATCAACATTCGGCCCTGGTAGCGGGCATATCCGATTGAGGGCCCTTCTCACGGTGCCGTGTGGCGTGGCGACGTCAACAACTCTAGGTACACCATCCACTCCAGGGAATAGACGGCTGACTCGCCCTAGGCGCCATTGCAGGGGTGGAGCATCATCCTTGATGAATACAAGGTCATTAAGTTCGATGGGTGGCATTTTGAAGCGCCATTTTGTTCTCTGCTGCAGCTCAGCTACATATTCCTTGGACCACCGTTTCCAGAAGTGATATTTCGCTTGCTCGATGCGATGAAATCGGTTGACGAGGGGCTTGTCATCTTCTTCGTAATCCGCAGGCGGCAGCGTTGTCAATGATCTACCAATCAGAAAGTGAGCGGGTGTAAGGGCTTGGAAATCATTAGGTAGTGAGCTGAGAGGACACAGGGGTCGGCTATTTAGGATAGCTTCAATTTGCGCAAACACAGAAGTCAGTTCCTCGAATGTTAAGTGAGACTGGCCTATGATGCGATGTAAATGAAATTTGGCAAGTTTCACGCCGGCTTCACTTAAGCCATTGTGATTAGGAGCGTACGGTGGCGAGAATTTGAACTCAATACCTTGACTAGTGGCAAAGTCGAGTAGTGAATTTCTACTTGTATTTAGTAAATGACCGATTTCCTTGGCGGCAGCTACGTAGTTGCGACCATTGTCGCAGTATATTATCCTAGGCATTCCCCTACGGGATATAAATCTTTTAAGGGTAAGTAAAAATGCATCTTTACTCAACTCACTTACAAGTTCTAAATGTAGGCACTTATATCTAAAGCACACAAATAAACACAAATAACATTTTGTTATTTTACATCCCCTCCCCTTACGATCAGTTATTAGGAAAGGCCCGGCAAAGTCAGTACCTACAGTACTAAATGGGTAGTCAGGCTGGACGCGCTCGGCGGGTAAATCGCCCATGATATTTATCATAGTATTCCCTTTGAACCGGCTGCACACTAGACAGTTTCGAGCCACGTCTCTCGCGAGTTTTCTACCTCCCATAGGCCAATATTGTTCGCGAATAGATGAGAGTAGATGCTGGGGGCCTGCATGTAGTAAACGGGAATGTTCAGCTCTGAAAATTAGTTTAGTAAGACAGTGCTTGGAATCTAAAAGAAGGGGGTGTTTTTTCTCATATGGATAACCTGATTTATTTAGTCTCCCTCCAACACGAAGTAAACCGCTGGAATCAACGAAAGGGTTCAAAGAGCAAAGATTAGATTTTTTGTTTAAAGTTCGTTTGGAAGACAGTAATTTAATTTCTAAGAAATAGGAATCTCCTTGTGCAATTTTGACAAGGGTTAAACGTGCATCGTTGAGTTCGTTGACCGATAGCGGACCGGTTAATTTGTTTTTACTATTTTTACAGTTATGTACGAACCTAAGAACCATAGCATAACATCGTTGAAGTTTATGTAATTTTGAAAATCTTTGAAAGTCATAGCTAAGGGAATTAGTTTGAGGTTTAGTTATCAAAACTGGAAATGCCTTTAACTCAGGTAGTACAACGTCATCGTATGTAGAATTGAGCGGCCAGTTCGTTTCTGGCTGCTTTAAATAGGTAGGCCCAGACCACCAGAGGACAGCATCTTTTATGTGCTGAGGGTCGACGCCCCGCGATGCTAGGTCGGCCGGATTGTCTGAGGTAGGTACATATCTCCAATCGGAGATACTTGTAATATCAAGTATAGCCGCAACTCGATTGGCTACGAAAGTTTTAGTTTTATTCGGTGATTTTAGCCATGCTAGGACAATTTGTGAGTCAGTCCAGTAATAGGTTTTATCTATGTCTAATCGAAGAGCTTTAATTACAGCTCCGCTCAGCTCTGCACCGAGCAGTGCGGCGCACAGTTCTAAGCGAGGGATAGAACACGGCTTGTTTGGGGCTACGCGTGTCTTAGCGCATAATAGATTAATTGAAACGTTATTATCAGAATCGATTGATCTTAAGTATATAGTACTACCTAAGGCTAACTGGGACGAATCAGTGAAACAATGTAATTCTACTTTGATGAAATTAGGTATGAGAACGAGTCTAGGTAAGGTCAACGAACTTAGCTCGTTGATATTGCAAGCGAATTTCTTCCACGTGTTACTGATGACAGTAGGCACGGGATCGTCCCAATCTACTTTCTCTGCCCATAGACGCTGAAGTAAGATTTTTAATTTAATTGTACATAAGGATAGTAGTCCTAGCGGATCGAAAATTTTAAATGTTGTAGATAGTATAGATCGTTTCGTAAGTTTCAAGTCGCTAGAGTACTTGAAAGGGAAGTGTATTTTGTCTGTAGAAGGTACCCAACCTATACCCAATGTACTTGTGGAATTGCTAATTAATAAATTGTTATTCATAGTCTCTTTACATTGGTTTAATTCATCTGGAAATAGTATATCTATAATATTTGAACGATACTTTCTAAGTGGAAAACAACCTTTAGCGAGTTCGCTAGATACGGACCTTTGGATGTGACGTAATTTTTCGATTGAGTCACAGCCCGTTAACAGATCGTCACAGTACATATCTGATTGTATTATCGTTTTGATAAGGGGGTCACTAACCTCCTCACCTACCTGCCAAATACTCCTAGTACTAAGAAAACTGGAACTCGCGAGACCATACGTTACTGTATTTAATCTTAGCGTGCGTAAACGTTCATTTTCGTTATCCCGCCAGAGTATCAGCTGTAAATTACGATCCGATTCACGAAGTGTCACACAACGATACATTTTTTGGATATCGCCGGACAAAACATACCGATGTTGACGGAAACGCAGGAGTATATTGAAAAGTGAATCTTGTACCGTCGGCCCTATCAATTGAAGGTCATTGACCGACAAGCCAGACGTCGTGCGTTGATTCCCTTGAAACACTACGCGTAATTTAGTTGATTCTGAAGTTTCCTTGAAAACAGGGTGATGGCACAAGAAGTATGAATTTTTTGGTCTCTGTACTAAATATTCAGATAGGTGACCCATTTGGGCATATTCTAGGATGAATTGAGAATAAAGTCTTTTTAATTCGGGATTCTTTTTAAATCGAGATTCTAGATTAAAGAAGCGTTTTTTAGCTATGAAGTATGACTCGCCTAAACAGTCCGGCTCGTCTTTCAACGGTAAGGCGACGATGAATCTACCATCACTGTCTCGTTGTGTAGTTGAAATGTAATGTTTTTCACACGCCTTTTCCTCGGCTGTGTAGGGTTTTGCATGAGGGACATTTTCTAAATCCCAAAAAGAAGATAATTGGTGATCTAAGTTTTGTTGTTCGGATTCACAATTTAATAATAAATTGCAGGAAACGGATTTATTTGGTTTCGAAATTATGTAATTAGGTATACGACCCGCAATAAGCCAACCAAGTTTAGAGCTTTGGAGGAATAGGTTATTGGGGCCTAGCGATTGCTGTTTATTATCCAGCAAATCCCAAAATAAGTCGGCGCCAATCAGCATATCGACGGCGGCCGGTTCATAGAAAGTGGGGTCAGCTAACTCGTAGCCGTTTAGATTGAATAGACTTACGTCAAGTACGGTCGTAGGCGTGTTGCTAGTGATAGTATTAAGTACTAGACAAAACATAGTGACCTTGAAATTACTTGTATTGGAATGTAAATCAAGAGAGCATCGCTCGAGATTTGTATGAAGTTTGTTGTTACCTATAGTTTCTAAATCGATGTGTGATGGCTGAGTAGTCAGACCTAGTTCCCTTTTTACCCTTTGGGAGATAAAGGACGTCTGGCTACCGCTGTCAAGTATGGCTCGTACGGTCATAACTTGATTTGAATTTGGGTTAGATAATAGTACCTTTGCAGTACATAGTAGAACCTTTTGGTTGGAAAATGCAGACATAACCACAGCACTGGTGGCGTTGTCGTTGGTAGTAGAGGACATGTGAATTAGTGTATTATGTTTTTTCTTACATATACGACAAGTCCCGGGGAGTTTACAAGCTTGTGTACTGTGACCACGTCTCAGACAATTGTGACACAGGTTTAAAGATTTTATTATAGAATATCTTTGCTCTGGGGTTTTTGATTTGAATGAGGTACAATCAAAAACGCGATGACTGCCGCTACAGACAGTGCAACGAAAGTTAGTGGAGGTATTCTCCTCAGAATTTACTATAAGTGATTTGAAATGAACTTTATTTGTAGTAGGCAGTAGCTTATTATTAGTCCTATCATTATTGATACTACGTTGGTTCGATACTTTTGAGATAACGTTAATTCGATTTTTAAGGAACGAAAAGAACTCTTCGAGAGTAGGTACATCAGACGACAGACTATTTAGATGCTCTTCCCATTTGTAGTTGGTACTGCTGTCTAACTTTGCCGATAAAACATGAATTAACAAGACATCCCACTGGTCAGTGGGTAGGCCTAAGGTGCGCAAGGCGCGTAAGTTTTTAGTTACTTGATCTATCATTGATTTTAAGTATTTATCGGTGGCTCTAAAGGGTTCAAATTGAAATAGTGAAGTTAAATGGTTATTAATTAGTTCCTTAGTGTTATCAAACCGGTTGCAGAGTATAGACCAAGCTACAGAATAATTCTCCTCGTTAAATTCTAAGTTACTAATTGCGTCCGCGGCTTCCCCTTCTAAGTAGGAGTTCAAATAATGAAATTTATGAACATTTTCTATTTTTGAGTTATCGTGTATTAGTGATAGGTAAGTTACTTTGAACTGTAACCATTTCGACGATGTACCGTTGAATTTAGGCACATTAATTACTGGTAGTCGAAATTCTGAAACTTTATTATAGTGACTACAATTAAGGTTCGAATGAGAACACTCAGAGTTAAACCTAGTCTCCTGTTTAGACGGGGGGCTGTGGGTTTGGATAATATTCTGTGCTGAGGCAATACAGTTATCAAACTCGTGTTCAATTATATCGCGAATGTTAAGTTCACTCGAAAGATTATTTTCGTCAAAATGTTGTTCTATTCGACTCTGCAACTCGTCAAAGGCACTAAATAAGGCTTCCATTCGTGATAGCTTCATCGAAAGTTTACTGAGCTCGATGCTTGAGACAGTGGTCAAGGTCAGCAAATTATCTAGATAAGTTTTAAACTTAGTGACGCGACCCTTGATCGAGCCACGTTCTGCTCGTAGTTGCCTTAGTTCAAGGTCACCACTCAAGTCACCGGGTTTCGTGTCAGTAGCCATCACGATGAGATATCAGGAAGGATTATAAAACACTATAAATACCGTACGCCCCTTGTTTCACTGCTGGCTGGAGAGGTGAAGCCGGCGCTCACTCACGAAGTGGATTTGGTCTGCGCGCCGACTGCACTGTATGGTGGCTGCGGTGTAAGGTGACGCAGGCCGTCTCAACACTGGAATTGAATTAGATAGTGGTGAATAATCACGCACTGATGATAACACAAGGGGCTCGCTCTATAGGTTGAAACTAAATAGGGAGTTTGCGATTTGTAATGTAATGGAGATTATGAAGTATATTTCCTAGATATATTTCGGCACTTGTTATGCTGTAATGTTAACAATAATTATAATGATAGGTTGCTATTCTGCATGAAATTTGTTTGTCGAGTGGTCGGATCGATGAAATTGATGAAGTAATAGTATGGGAAATTGATTTTAGCTTGTAATATACGATGAATGAATTGATGATTATGAATGACGAAGCTGGAAACTTGAATTATGTACGTATGAAAATTAGTGCATGCGTACTGACTTCCTGTAAAAACACAAATAAAGTGGAAAGAAATTAGGAAAAGAAATATGGAACGGGCTCACTTTCAGGTAGGTAAGGATGGGAGCACGTGGTAGCACGTGGTGGGTGAGCACGGCGGTATGGCTGCGGTCAGGGTGGGGCCACACGTGGGTGGCTCGTGAACGCGTGGCGACCCGCAGGCGTGGTCTTTTCTTGGGTGTGCACGCTCTAAAGCACGCTGAAGGAGGCCCTCGGCTTGCGCCTGTGGCCCCGGATGTGCCCTGGTGGCACGTGGTCGTGCGCCCGGGGAATTTGCCTTCGGGTACGTGGTACCGACCACGTCGGTGCGCTGGCGTCTTCGATGCAGGCGCGGCTTCGGGGCCTGCGTAGGCCCGTCAGGGGGCCTTGACGGCTGCTGCTTCGGCAGGTCACCGGGACCGGGCCACGCGGCCGGTCTCTGGTGGTTATAAAGTACGACGCAATTAAAAAAAAAAAAAAACTTTTGTCTAGAAATAAGTAGACAAAACTACTGTGGTTTTACAGGATTTATTAGTGCTACTTTTACAATGTGAAATATATGAATACTTATGATATAATTACACTCTTTTGGTTATACGCGCGTCCGACCATCTCGAATATTAGATGGGAAAAAAAAGGAATGCCAGTTCGCTGGCGAGTGAAGCTCGTATGATAGTTGATATTGCGAGATGGGCTTGACCTGCGTATTCACCGCGTAGTTCACGTCGATCGCGCACTATGGCGCGAACAGTTTGCATTAATTAAAAAATAAAGTTTACATTCCATCCTAGGGATGAAATGAGCTACTTTCAACCCGGCTATCTACCCATGAAAGTTAAACTTTCCGAACAGGAAAAATGAAAATAATTTACTGTAGTGTGTTGTCTATTATAGTAGGTACGTTTTTTTGATGATGATGAACAGTTATAACTCCATTTAGCCACAAACAAGACGTGGGAGTTTTTATATTAAAGCTCAGAGCAAAAGCTTACCAGAGACGTCAGTGACGTGTAAAATACAAAGGAAAAAGGAGGGGGCAAAGAGCCCCCCTCCTTGTACTTACTTACTTAGGTATTTAGGTCCCAAGCCTGTTACCTAGACGCGAAATAATTTCAAAGTTCCTTCGAACATTGCACGGGAACTTATAAAAGTTTAATTAGGAACATACCTAGAAAGGTGATTTGCCGTTAGGTGAACGACGTATCTACCCAGAACTTTGGCCTGACTTTCAACTCGAAGTATCAAAGTAGGGGAGTACTCCATACGAATGAGAGTAAGAAATTTGTTTTAAACTAAATTGTATTTATAACTAAAATAAAGTTTTAATTGACCTTAAGGGCGGACACAGACTTGAGTGGAATCATGAGCGGAACCTCGAATATGCATGTTCGATGTTTTGTAAAGGTGGATTTAAACAACAAACGACTGAATATTCATTCTATACCCACTCTATCAAATTCTTTTAAACAGAGGTTGAGTATTCATTTTTTTTTTGTAAACGTTCGCAAAGATTGCATGGAATATTCTAAGACCGCTCGCGTGATGTAAACGGGACTGGCGAGAACTGTAGCTAGAACGTTCTATTCTGTTCGCACACGTTCGCTCCCTGGAGCGAGCGGTGTCTTGTGTTCTAGCACAGTTTACCTTGCTTTGAAATTCTAGTTCTTGGTTCGCATTCTTGCCCAGAAATCAGAAAATGAGATCGTTTATACCAAGAAAGAATGCTCTTGTTCCAGCTCTATCTCATTATTCGTTTAGCGTAAATCCATCTTTACAATCTGTTTTTTAGAACCAACGAGTTTGTGTAATATTTTTCGTAGACCATTTGCACGAGTGTGACATTTCAAAAAAGAGCCAATGCAACGTACACAACCAATTGTTACATATTAATTATTTAATTGTGGTGTATTGCTATAAAGATTTAATCTACGTGTGTTTTACCATTCGTAAGAATACACTACACACAGAGGAATGCTGGAATTTTCTGTTGAGAAAACGGAAAATGCTAAAATTACGCAATGTTATGTAGCGCGATTAATTTTTACTCGACTAAGGCAAAATGAGTATTATGTTTTTGACCGCGATAAATGTTTGAATGTATATAATATTTGTACCCTCGTAATCTAAACCACTTAGCAGTTTGAGTATACATAAGCAAGCTATAGAGCGAGCCTATGGGTATTTGCCTACTGCGCAAAGTGTAAGCAGATGCTCTATACATAGATATTCAAATGTTGAGATTGAATAGTGATCCGCGAATCATTTATACACCTCAGCACTGAACATTTCACCATAATTATTACTAGAATAAACTCTTACGAGAGAAACAGTCAATTCTCGTAACCCTAGGTGACTGATGACATCGTTTATGTCATTTTTGACTGTTCATACTGGTGCTTACAGTTCATACTCGCATACCAGCGCTTTATAGTTTGCTTATGTATACTCTAAGACTTAGCACAATACAACAAAGGAAGAAGTTTCTTTAAAAGCGTGTACACTGCCCGCTAGTTATAGCCTATATTACGTTACAATAAGTTTATTATGGCGTCCTCTCGAGGCAAAGTCGTGGATCAAAACATACACGCCTTTCGTGCAAGACAACTTAAATTGCATTTTGGTTAAACAAGATTAGTCGGTTAAACTTATTTAACTAATCACAAATTAAACTCGTTTAAGCAAAACGTTATGCAAGCCGCCCTTAGTCTTGTTTCATAAATTTTAGGTTTTCATGAAGCTTATTTTTAACAATTTATTTTAAGTATAGTCGGATTAATATTTAATCTTTCCACTATTTACTCTTCAGTAGCCTCTATCTCGTAGAGTGCCTGTCTGTACATGTCAAAATTCGGGCAATTCCCTCAGGGTCCGGAAGTCTTGTTCCGACAGTGCGATATAACGCGAACATGTCATCACGTACAATGGACCAATCAGCAATCAGTATCCGGCCTTCTGTTAATACTTCTTACAATTGCTTTTGGGAATTTCCTTTCTACTTTCCTACTACTTACTAAAGATGCGTCGAATAGTAATTTGATCGAATAACCGAATATTATTCGGTTTGTTGGTTACCGAACCGAATATTCGGCCGAACTATTCGGTTTAGGTGTTATTATACTTGCTCTGTACAGTGAACGCGGGCGGTTCTCTTTTCACTTCCCTGCTACTTCAGGCATACAGTTTTGGAAATAAATTATTTATTTATTATTTTTATTTTATTTTTTTATTTTACTTGCTATTGGCATGCTACGTGCGTGGGAGTATTTCAACCGAATGGAAAATGACTCGAAAGTAAAATGCATTTTATGTGATCGTTTAATAGCACTTGTATCTGGGCGGAAAGCTATGAACAATAATTTGAAATTAAAACAAAGACCAAACTAAAACGAGCAGAATTATGCCGAATACCGAAAACTAAACGTATATTTGGCGCATCTCTACTACTTACGTTTATAAAGAAGACATGATTATTTAGATATTTATTGGTTTATTGCGTTCAAATAAAACATTAGTCATATTTAGGCATCGAACCCAAAATACTGGCAGCATTGTATTATTTGAGTTATCACATCAGAATTTGACCTTTATTCTTAAATAAATTAATATGATTTAGGTGTGTTTTTTTGCTAATTTTTTTAAATTTTTCTGTATCAGTTAAGAGAATGCTTACTTTATACTTTGCTGTACCAAAAAAATTAACAATATCAAATAAACAATTACAAAATAAATTGCTGTGCTCATTGCTGTGCTAAACTCGACGGCTCGGATTAACTTCCCAGTCTCGTCAATACTTATGTGCTTGCGACGAGATTTTATTCAACCTCTTCCTGTGCTGTGCTGCTTATAGCGAGCCTATGGACTCGCTGATGCTGGGCTCGGTGCAGAATGTTTCCCAAAACCGTTAATTGGAGTGTACTCCACAATGCTAGTTCTCCGGAAAACAGAACGTGGCACTACACTTATCATATCACTAAGTGGCGATGACACTAAATTAGGTCACACGCGTAATGTTTGGTCCCGTCTTTCCGAATAGACTCGAAGGACCATGTACGATCCCTAGGCTGGTTTATGATTTAAGTGAAAATAGTAAATGGTGATAAAAATGATTTATTGGAAATAATTATGGATTAAATGCTATGTGCTGATATTTAGTGCTAATATAATGAGTACGCGACACGGCGGTGAATTACGAACTAAAATTATTAACTAAACTTGTGCAGAGGTGCAAATATGATGACTTAACGCTTAAAACGAGGTGAATGAGGTCAGTGTACGATGCATAGCTCATACAAATACTTACCATGACATTAAGAAAAATATTCTTAAACTGATTTTTTATTACAATTGTATGTTTTTGTGATGTGTAGGTATCCTCTCAGATTTTTATTTCCGAAATTCCATCCCTAAGAGGAAAAGGGGGTCCAATTTTGAGTCAAACTTTTTATTCTCGTAATCGGTACACATAAAGTTGGGGGCGGGATAATCCTAATGACATGTGCCAAATCCCATCCTAATCCCGTTTCCTGGAGGACAGGCGGGAGACGTCACAGGCAGAAGCTTGTTAATAATTAAACAAGTTCGAGTGGAACTCGCGCACGAAGGATTCCGTGCATTATTATGATGACCTCTGTGGCGCAGCGGGCGAACGCTTTTCTGCAATGCAAAAGGTTGCGGGTTCTATTACCGCTGGGTGCATATATTTATGCTTAAAAATAAATATTTGTATCTGGTCTGGGTGTATTTCTATGTATAATATGTATGTATTTACAAAATAAAAATAAATATAAGTAGTATATCCGTTGTCTAGTCACCATAAAACAAGCTTAGCAGCTTACCATGGGGCTAGGTAGCGCTGTGTGTTGGTCACTGAATTTATTTTATTTTTATTGCAAAAAGATGGTAAAAAAACACATTTATTATTTTTTTGTTTTTAGTATTTGTTGTTATAGCAGCAACAGAAATAAATAATTTGTGAAAATTTCAACTGTCTAGCTATCGCGGTTCTCGAGATACAGCCTGGTGACAGACGGACGGATGGAAGGACGGACAGCGAAGTCTTAGTATTAGGGTCCCGAACCCTAAAAAAGGGGTCTTGACGGACGGACGGACATACAAGTGGACTACTTCTTTTTCTATTACTTCTTTTTACTTCTTTTTCTTTTTTCGTTCGGTTCCTTTTTTACCTTTTAAGGTACGGAAACCCGACTAGACCATAAAGTGAAATATTCCAGGGTTAAATGATTTTATTACCTCATAATACAACCCTGAAACCATGCATCGCACTTGCTACCAAAAAATAACAATAAATTTTCATCCAATCGCAATCAAGCGTGCCCCAATAAGGCCAAACATAACTACTGGTATCAGTGCCCGGGCGTTATTACCGGTCACCGAGGACGATAAAACCAGTCGACTGCTCATAAGTATTGTAAATAGTAAGTCTTTTTAGTAGCACTCTCGTGCAAGAACCGTCAAGCACAAATAGTAAAACTCAATTATTTATGAACAAGTTCAGTAATTACTTTGGCTTATTAATGCATTTTATCTCGCTCTTGTCAAAGGACTGAATCACAAATAATAAATAAATAAATAATAATTCACTTATTTCAGGTAGTAGCAACCCATCAGTAACATTAAATGCAAAGTTAAAAAGTCATAATTTTAAAATAAATACTAAAAATAAATTAAATTAAACAATATTATTAATTAAATGTCATAAAAATATAAAATAAAATAAAATAGGTAGATGGTATAGGTAGGTAAGTATATTCGGTAGGTCAGAATCAAAAATGTCACATTACAATTTCAATCAAAATGTTGACCACAAGTAAATAAAAATGTAATAAATTATTTAAAAAAAAACATATAAGCTTAACACTGAATAAAAATAAAAAGAGTCTAAGGCTAAAATCTATTTCTATATCTATAGTCCGTACTTTGACTTTGCTTAGAACTTTAGCTTTAGACAATTTTTGGTATTTATAAAGCGATCTTTGCAGCTACCCAAAGTCTTTGCTTAGTAAAGTCGAAGTTTTTCAAATTAAGAATGTAAACCAATGAAAAATTATGACCTTAACTTTGCTTCTCTGTTGTGTCCGTGTAGTTCTTTTATTATTTTTTTCGTATATTAAAAAATGAATTGCGACCATAAATTCCAATTCGAATTTTATGCTTAGCTTTTGCTAAACTCAGTCTGAGCAAAGTCAAAGTACGCACTATAGAGTTCAGCCTAAGTATAGATGTGACGCAATCGCTACATATGTACCAAGTTTGATTATTACCTCACCCCCTGCCCGCATCGGTGAGTTGTGTTTGTAGAAAACTTCGTAGGACTAGCAGTCAACTGGTTTTATCATCTTTGCTGTCCACCCACGGCCCATGGGCCATAATCAAGACGGGCTAATTTACCCCCGAATGTTCGGAACACTTTTATCTGACCCATAAGGCGCGTAAGGAAGTGATTCGACAAAACAAAGGCACAATACATAAAGGGAGCAGTATG
Source organism: Idaea dimidiata (assembly GCA_949358125.1). Lineage (NCBI taxonomy): Eukaryota > Metazoa > Arthropoda > Insecta > Lepidoptera > Geometridae > Idaea > Idaea dimidiata. The sequence continues at coordinate 15,320,237 of OX442340.1, read as the reverse complement.
GAAACTGCAGCCACACGTGCACGTGCACGTGCAATTATTTATATATTAACACAGTTACTTAATACATTAACAGTATCACACCAAAACATGTAAAAAGTAATTGTATTGAACTTACATAATCTTACTAATATTATAAACGCGAAAGTTTGTATGCATGTAAATATGTACGTATGTATGTGAGTTTGTTACTCTTTCACGAAAAAACTACTGAACCGTTTGCGACGAAACTTGGATTATAGGTAGCTGGATACCGGGAATAACACATAGGCTTTTTATCCCGATATTCCCGCGGAAACGGGACTTACGCGGGTGAAACCGCGGAGCGCAGCTGGCTGGTTGGCTAAACATGTACGCGAAACCCACTTTGGGGCTTCTCAACGCGCATGTTTGTGTGAATGAGCCGTTATCGAGCATTTGTAGGTAATTTCCATACTGCTGTGCCCCACGCCCCAGCCTTTCCATGTACTGTGACAAAAGGGTCTCCTTCGGTTAGATTCATGACAAAGTCTGATCAAATAAATCGATTCGGGTTCGGTTTATTTCGTCAGGGCTACAGTTTTATTATTACCCGACTTCCAAAAAGGAAAGTTATCTATTCGTTTGTTTGTTTTATTTGTCTTCTCTACTCGTGGAATGTGGTTGCCAAAGTAAAGACATTGACAGCTGTTATTAAAATTAGAAGCGAATATCTCATTTTTTAATGTGGAACGTTTTTTTTTGTAATATTCGTAAATATTGGCTCTACGCACGCCTTCTAAACTCTATACTAATCATACTATACTAGCCGCGGTTTCACCCGCGTAGGTCCCGTTCCCGGTGGAATATGGGGATAAAAAGTATCATGTTTTAATTCCGGTATCCAGTGACCTATATTCCAAGCTTCATCGCAATCGGTTCAGTAGTTTTTGCGTGAAAGAGCAACAAAGTCACATACATGCATACATACAAACTTTCGCATTTATAATATTAGTAAAACTAGCTGCGCCCCGCGGTTTTACCCGCGTAAGTCCCGTTCTCGCGGGATTGTCGTTATAAAATGTAGCCTATGTGTTATTCTCGGTTTCCAGCTACCTTTATTCCAAGTCTAATCTCAATCAGTTCAGTAGTATTTGCGTGATTGAGTAACAAAGTCACATCCATACAGCCTTGCATGCAAACTTTCGCGTTTAAAATATTAGTAAGACATAAAACAGTGGAAGTGGGTACCTATCCTAACTCTTAGATATAATTTCGCATTACAGTGCCGCCGTCGACCATCCCGCGAGCCCCGGATAATGCCGTAACTCGATAAAAGATTTCCCGAGACGGTAATAATTCCAGATCTTGGAATGGTTATCGTGTAAGCGGTGATTGCAACCAGTGGCTAAACCGGGGACTGAAACTCTACCGTCTTAGATGTTTTCTAATAATAAGTTTTAGAAAACATCGGACTGGGTGAATACATTATTTTATTAACTATACATTATACAATATACAAGGTGTAACGAGAATACGCATTTAAGCCGAAAAGGGGTTGTTCTAGACTACTAGGCGATCAACTTTAGTTCTATACGACTTTTAAAATTTCGATCTTTTTCTTTGAAATTTTTAAAGTTATATTTCACTAAAAAAAACAAAAATGCTGTTTTAAAAATAAATTCAACTAAAGTTTTAAATGTAGTAGACCAAACTAAATGAAAGCACAATTTAAGGTCAATTACCTCTATCTATAAAAATCAGCTGATTTTCAAGTAAACTTTAAACTTAAAAATTTCGAAAACTCCTTTGAATTTCCAAAAGTTGTAGAACAAGAGTTGTTCGCTTAGACGTTTTGCGTCTAGCTTAGAGTTACACCTTGTTTATTATACAATCAATATAGGTGATTGTAATAGATATGTGTGTATTTAGAAAAAAAAATTAACTCACTTAGAAAATTCGTACTAACATTATCTTGAATTATTAATTAATAGGGGTTAAAGTATGAAATTGCCGTTTTATTGCAATAGGTTCTTTGAATTGACATAGAATCTTCATGGTTTGAGGTTTTCGAATGAAACTTTTTTCAAATGGTTTCTGTGATGTTCTTTTTTTAAAAAATGTGAAACATTTGAATATCGACTTTCAATTGTTTTTGTTATTCAATTTAGACAAGAAAGATGGATACTGCGAAAATTCGAGTGATTTTTGAATACGAGTTCCGACGCGGAACTAACGCAGCAGAAACAGCCCGCAATATCAATGCTGCGTTTGGAGAGGGGTCTACTAATGAACGCACCGTGCGATTTTGGTTTAAACGCTTTCGTGATGGAAATTTCGACTTAAAGAACGAGCCACGAGGAAGACACAGGTGAATAACGATGAATTAAGAGAGATAGTGGAAGCCGATCCTAGTCAAACTACCCAGGAATTAGCGGCATGGTTTAACGTTACCTTACCCACTTTATTGACTCACTTGCGTCAAATCAATAAAATAAAAAAATACGAAAAATGGGTGCCTCATGATTTGACTGATCTGCAGAAAGAAACGCGTGTTGAAACTTGTGTTGCCTTGTTGAACCGGTACAGAAATGAAAGAATATTGGATCGAATTGTAACATGTGATGAAAAGTGGATTCTTTATGATAACCGGAAAAAAAAATGCAATGGCTGACCCCAGGTCAAATGCCACAACAGTGTCCTAAAGCAAAACTTACCAATAAAAAGGTAATGGTAACTGTTTGGTGGTCTCAGCATGGTGTTATTCACTATAGTTTTCTTCGATCTGGTCAAGCAATTACGGCAGATGTCTATTGTGCCGAACTCCGAACCATGTTGACAAAACTAGCAGTAAAACAGCCCCGACTCATGAATCGATCTTCACCATTATTGCTCCACGACAACGCGAGACCTCACACAGCACGAGAAACCATTTTGACCCTTCAGGAACTGCACTTAGAAACCATTCGTCATTCTCCGTATTCACCAGACCTAGCTCCAACGGACTACCATTTTTTTCGTGATTTGGACAATTATCTACGTGACAAGAAGTTTTCTTCCCAGGAGGCAGTACAAAATACTTTCACACAGTTTGTGCAGTCTAGATCGTCGGAGTTCTATCGCAAAGGCATTAATAACCTTCCCATTAGATGGCAGCAATGTATAGATAATAATGGCAACTATTTTGATTAAATAAATTTGTTAAAAATTTTAAAAATAAACAATTAAGATTTTCAGTACAAATCGGCAATTTCATACTTTAACCCCTAATATTAAATTATAAATTTAAAAATGCTGGTCGCTTTCTGTTAGGTACAAAACAAATTTAATGCCACCCGCGAGATTTGAACCCATGACCATACCCGAGTAAGTCCTGATCCCGTGAAAATATTGAGGTAAAAAGTAGCCTATGTTACCTCAACAATGTAGCTTTCTATTGGTGTAAATTACTGAAATCGGTCCAGTATAGTTTCGGAGCCTATTCATTACAAACAATCCAACCAAAAAATCTTCCCTCTTTGTAGTATTGGTATATCAATACTTATAATAAAATCGTAACTTAGCAGTGTCTGTTTTCGAAAGATATTTTGAAAAAACTATTTTTAGGAGTATGTACTAACATAACAAAACCCATTTCCGTTTAACTGTCTTTAACTTTTTGTCTGTTTGTCCGTTTGTCTGTTTGTCAGCGCGGTAACGCCTGGCTTCAACAGTACTTCAATGGGCGACCGTTTAAGTGTGGATTTTTGCATTGCGGTAGGTAGGTGTAAGAATAACGCGGGATCGCGTCTTGCGCGGGTAAAACCGCGGGGCGCAGCTAGTAGATAATAAAAACAGAGTGACCAAAATAGTCTCTCCAAGATCACTAATTCCCGTCAACAATAATTATCGAACACTCGTTACACAATACCGTCCCGAATTTAAAGTTCGTGTATAGAGTTGGCTACTTTGTTCCCAGTTTCGATGACAATGTGATTCCCAGTTTATTGGAGGCCGGGACATTGGCCTGCGGACCCAGATTGATGTGGGAAAAGATTGCCCTTTGAAAGAGATCACGGATACCGCGGGGCCACGAATGCAACGACGAGCGGGTGGAGAAAATGTAAAAACTATAACAAAAAACTCACTTTTTTTAATTATCCGCATAGATCAGCCCCTAGATTATCTATCTAGTGGAGATCTGACAACCGTGGAAAATGACGGCACTATGCACTATTCAGTACATCGCTGCTTTGACGTAACGTGGTTATTGACGACCTCTGTGGCGCGTCGGGCGAACGCTTGGCTGCAATACAGAAGGTTGCGGGTTCGATTCCCGCTGGGTGCAAATATTTATGCTTAAAATAAATATTTGTATCTGGTCTGGGCGTATTTCTATGTATAATATGTATGTATTTACAAAAGAAAAATAAATATAAGTAGTATATCCGTTGTCTAGTCACGTAACACAAGCTTAGCAGCTTACCACGGGGCTAGATGGCGCTGTGTGTTCGTCACAGAATTTATTTATTAATTACCTCAAAGCAGCAATATACTGCATAGTGGCTGTTATTATCCACTGTTGTCAGACATCCACTTGATAGATGATCTGGGGGCTGGACTAGGTCTCTATAACAAACTGGAAGAAGGTCGCAATAGTGAAGCTTGTTAATGTCAGCCGGGTTAGGGGAGGAGTCGTCCACCTTGAAACTGGGACTAGGGACCAATTTCTACCGTTTCTAATTTGATAATAGGCAACTGGGCCCAACGCGACGGTAGCTTAATGTTTTTGTAATTGATAGGTAAGCGTTTGACTACAATCTCACCTGATGAAAAGCGACGTAGGTGTCTTAGATGTTGCACGCTTACCTAGGAGATACCTGTTTACACGTTTTTACCCTTTGGGACGGAAAACCCAAAAAAAATTATTAAATGTACGTGTCATTTTAAGGAATACGTCTTAGGATGGTGACATGGCTGAATCCTTTCACCTAATTTATGCGCGCGACGCACGAAACCATATTCGTGGCCAAGCCGTTTTTATGAGGGATCACGGTTAAATAGGGCCAGATCTTTAGTACGCCATTTTTTGGAGCGAGCTTCTAAGATAATGATGTTCGAAATATTTTCGGGTTATTTAGATACGAAATTGGACCTTATTTTGGTTCAATCTTTTATATTGAACGCTCGGTGGTAAAACTTTTCTTTCTGCGTAGAATGCTTTTCCACCATTTGCGTGGTTTGAGCCTAATTTACGAAACTAGTATCGTTCTATTCTATCCTTCCTACTAATATTATAAAGCTGAATAATAATTGGCCTTTACATCTGATTTTAGATGATTTGTACAACGCAAGCAACTTTTAATCCATGCTATTTATGGCGCTGTAGTGCCCGGGACGTTGTAAGGTGGATTAGGCTTGCCCAGCACCTATACCACCCTCCCAGCCTAGTCAGCCATGTCCAGAGGAAAGAACTGTTCAATACGTCTGGAGCTAACTAAGCCGTGGGTTTCCTCACGTTGTTTTCCTTCACCGTATGAGCGATATTATTTACGCACATAACTTTTCCACAAGGAAAAAGACATTGGTGCGCGGTAAGCCGCGATTCGAAACCACGACCTACGGAATGAAAGTCGAGGTATCTACCACTACACCAACACCGAGCTGAAAGATTGTGAGTATATGTCTATGTGTTTTTGTTACTTAATCACGCAAAAACTGCTGAACCGATTGCGATGAAACTTACGCGCGCAGCTAGTTCATTATAAAGTCAATTTTACAAAAGTAGTGTCGTAGAAGAAACTGAAATCTTATCAAACAGCAAATACCCTACCTTTCACCTATCTTGACTTCTGGTCCATCCGAAGGTTGCCTGGAAGAGATCGCTGTAAGCGATAAGGCCGCCCATTGTGTTACCAATTTTTAAGTTGTGTTTGTTTTCTTTGTACCTATTTGTATTTGGTGTGTATAATAAAGAATTCAGTCATTCATTTATTCATTCAAATAGTACCTACAGCTGTGTCTACGCAACTTTTTTGTGAAAATAACTATAAAATCACTTGAAACCATACATCATTACAACTCTATTAGAGACTAGGAGAAAGACCGGCTGATAAGTAAAGTTTTTTATGTCGGCCCAAACGGCCGAGTTTCATACGTTCCACAGTCAAAATGTTCAGAAATTTATTCAAAAAGTTGAATCAAAATTCGAACGTCGTCGTTGTTCTATCTAGGTAATCTAAGGTTCCCATCATACTTTAGTACTAAAATGGGAAGAAACAAATAATATTTTCGCTTCAAAATAATACTTATTTAGGAGGAAATATAATAAGAAAATACTCGACAATATTTTATTAAAAGAGGAAAATGGCATAGTAAATTTAAATTAGGTACAAAGGGCATTTGGACTGGATTTAGATAAAACACTTTTCGATCGGTCGATAGATTGTTGAAAAATAAAACCGGTTTCTCTATGTTACAATTGGTTTGTTGTCTGTTGTTGGGCGGGTTGTGTGTTTGTGGATGCGATTGTGTTTTTCTTTCTAACAGAATTACTTTTTCACTTTTAATATTAGTAAGTATAATAGTAATAATAATTACTAATATAGTTATAAATATGCGTCAATCTGAACCACATGATCATTTTACTTAAAGTAATGCTTTCCAAAAATTTCGTACCCGACAGGACTTGAACCTGCATCTCTGGGGATCCATCCCAACGCCTTTTTACAATTTGGCCACGGATGCATAATGGAAAAAGGCGTTGGGACGAATCCCCAGAGATGCAGGTTCAAGTCCTGTCGGGTGCGAAATTTTCGGAAAGCATTTCTTTAAGTCTACTCATCCAAGTGTAGGAAACACTTTAAAATATATCAAACACGCACATGATCATTGCAAAAAAAACATGATTTTGTTATATTTTCTTGTTATTGAAGGTAGTGTTCCAAAGATATCGTAGTTTGCTGACGTTTTGATGAAATTTGAATTTGGTGGCCGGATCGAACCGGTACGACAGTTTTCAATAGGTACCTAGTTTGTAGTTAAAAATTGAAATGCTAAATTTTCGTCAGGAGATACATCCTACTAATTATTATAAACGCGCAAGTTTGTTTGAATGTTTGTGTCTTTGTTACTCTTTTATGAAAAACTACTGAACCGATTGCGATGAAACTCGGAATATAGGTAGGTGGAAACCTTGAATAACACATAGGTTACTGTTTTCCCGATATTTCCGCGGGAACAGGACTTATGAGGTTAAAACCGCAGGGCGGAGCTAGTACATTCATAAGTATAATACCTATTAATCTGATGCCGCGTCAACGTGTAAAGGTACAATTTAACTGGATTTAACGATGAGTGGTGATCGGCCGATCAAAGTTCGCGGTCTGCACCCATCCTTAAGGTACGGAACAGTGGCCCGTTGTTTTTACGTAATTTAGACGGAATGAGATATTATTCTATGCCGTAAAATAAAGTTGTGTAATTAATAATTCTTTTTTTAATGGAAATGTGAGTGTAATTTTTGTTTATTTTTATGTAGATAATAAAACAAACCTACTTATTATTAGAGTAGGGAGATTGGATGCCGGATGTCAGGGAATTTATATTTTCAGTTTTTGTTAAAACAATATGGTTATTGATTTTAAATTGTTGGTGAGGTAGTTGTTAATTTAAACGAGGTTTTCTGATTTTAGTATTTTATAATAATAATAATGGTATTTTCATCTAATTTTAGATGATTTATACAGCGCAAGCAACTTTTAATCCATGCTATTTTATGGCGCTTGCGATGGCGATTTTATTTAGTGGTAGATTAGATTAGTTTAACTCTTTATTGTACCAAATTAAAATAAACAAAAATAAAATTACAAAATAAACAAATACATTAAAAATTACAATATAACCATTGAAGTGACATATAAAATGTAAAGTAATTTTTATTATGAATATACTTAAAACTATATTTAAAAAAAAATAGGTACAATGGGCGGCCTTATCGCTAAAAGCGATCTTTTCCAGGCAACCTTTGTATGGAAAAGAAATGATTTTAGGGGATAGGTGGGTTGATGAAAAACCTGATAGGAAACCGGAAGAAGGAAATATAAATAAACATGTAAAATGTAGATAGATAATGTGTGTGTGTGTATGTAGATATATACCCCGACTTTCATTCTAAGGGTCGTGGGTTTCAAACCAGGCCGACCGCGGACCAATATCTTTTTCTTTAAGAAAAAGTTATGTGCGCTACTAACAACACTCTTACGGTGAAGGAAAACATCGTGAGGAAATCGACATGTCCTAGAACTCACCACGGTCCGAAGACATGGGACATTCGCCAATCCAGGGTAGGCTCCCGTGGCGTCTTACTGCCTAACTCCTCTAAGAGAAGGCCCTTGCCCAGCGGTGGGATAAATTAACGGGCTGATTATTTACGTCATCTAAACATTTTTTTCGTGAAAATGACTGTACATTGCATGACAGTAGTTTCGTAATTAAATTCCGCTTATTGAATAACCCCCGTATTTATAAACGCTAATTAATGCGCTTCATAACTATGCATCGTTTGTCTTTTTCTGTCTCATGAAGTTTCAAAGTTGACAAACAGAGACAAACGTCACATAACATATAAGTCATGTGTAAATAATATTTTATAAATAAGGAAATAAATGTCTTTGAATTATGTCACAACCATGAACTCAAATAAAGGCAATAGGGAAGTGCACCAAGATCAAATATTCAGCCGCATTATGAGGTCCCGGTCCCCAACCTTCAAGGTTCTTCCAGATTTCCCTGGTCGGCAGTTACCGTACACGCATGCGCCATAACACAAGCGATAGATATTAATATCATATGTTGTTTAACGTTCTATTTTTAAAAGACTTACTTAAAGGAGAACGTTAGAACTGTTTAATACAAAGGTAATTTTGTGGTTATACTTGTGATGTTTACCAACTAGCTGCGCCCCGCGGTTTCACAATCCAATATAGAACTTATAAAATAGAACTATCCAATATTAAAAACCAGATTTTAATCGAATTAGTAGTTTTTAATTGTATAAGGAACAGACAGATAAACAAAGAAACAGACAGACAGACATGAATTTTAAAAATTATATAATTTTGATTTTGTTTTGTATAATGGAACGAGCTATGCTTGGCGTTTCTCTGAGGGATCGCATAAGAAATGAGGTGATCCGTCAGAAAACCAAAGACTTCGACATAGCTCACCGGATTAGCAAGCTGAAGTGGCAGTGGGCTGGCCATATTAGCCGTAGAACCGACAACCGTTGGAGCGACGATTTGCGCAAGACGGCTGGCACAAACTGGATGCGAGAAGCCGAAAATAGATCTAGGTGGGGGGCAATTGGAGAGGCCTATGTCCAGCAGTGGACTGCTACAGGCTGAGAATGATGATGGAGATGATAATTTTGTTCTACTTCTAAGTCCTCTAGACAACTTTTTTTTTATATTTACTTCCAAGTACAGACTTTTTGTCCTCTCTTCCTTTATTATAAAGTATAGATAGAAGAAGATTATTACAAATACTTATATTACAAATACATCTACACAAAGCTTTGGACATAATTTAGCTCTAATTGGTTTCTCTACCTAGAATTCCTTAACAATGACAAAAATAATACGAAAAACAGAGTATCAAAACGGAAAGTTTATTACCAAAGGAGACATTTACCTTCGAACAGCCTAGAGGTAAAATATACTTAAATTAGAATAGCATTATTTTTATTGGATTTTTGTGCTAGCTTACAGCCAAAGAGCGGTGTTGGTCTAGTGGAAGGTACCCCGACTTTCATTCCGAAGGTCATGGTTGAAGTCTTTTCTTTATGAAACAAAATATGTGCGCTATAAACATCGCTCTTACGATGAAGGAAAACGTCGTGAGAAAATTCACGGCTTAAAATCACGCACAAAGGCCTATTAGTGGAACTAATTGCGGAAACACACAGTTAAAACTTTTTACTTTTTTAGCTTACAGCCATTCCCGCACGGTGGCGCTGCGGTATATTGTGGCAGCGTGCGCTGAATATAACGTTTAGGAGTTTTTAAACAGTTGTATTGCCAATTCGACGAGCAAAAATTGTTAATTTCAAATGTATTTTCCATTAAATAGTATATTCAATGATTATAAAATGTGTGTTTGTTTTAGGGCTGAACCTCTTAGATCTGATTACCCTGTTAGCTTTCAATCGCTTTTGTACACGCTAAATATATCGTGTGACATTGTGAGTGCAGTGTGATTGATTGATTGATTGACATTTTATTGTACCAAAAACACAAACAAATAGACATAGAAAAACTTTAAAACTTAAGTGGCACAATGGGCGGCCTTATCGCCTATGGGCGATCTCTTCCAGGCAACCAATGAATGGATAAGTCTTGAGGAAGGGGAGTGTGCCGCGATCCTAATAACTTTTTGCAAAACTGAGGGTAATTGTTACACTAATTACCTACTCAATGGAAAACGAACATACAGTCTTCTTGGGACCAAAATCGAAACGTCTAGTCTAGAACGAAACCGTCCGAAACGTTTGCAAACAACAGGGAAAAACTTTTTAATTTTTAATTACGATTTATTTTTATATAAAAGAGTTTTTTTGCGTAAAAAGCAGGATAACGACACCACCATCCAACGATTCCCCGCGACCGCTACAATGTCGTCGGTCCACCGAGTGGGTGGTCTTCCAACACTGCGTTTCGCATTGCATCGAGTTCGCCACTTGAGTACTTACTTTTACTCCCCAACCGTTCACACCAATGGCGGAAACCAACGGTAAACACATGTTTACTCGCAATTTGACGCAATTCTGTCTCAAGTAAACAGTATGATTTAAGAGAAATATAAAGTCATTGATTTAAACTCTAAACTGTATACTTAGCGAAAGTACATTAGTTATAATGTCGTTACTAAATAAAGGCCAAGGAAAACCCGGTAAATATTGTGTTTTATTCGAAATAAAAATTCACTCTCGAACTCTCAGAGACCCGAGTTCAAATCTGAATTTTAGAAAATGAATTTTCCTTTTTAAATATTTCAATATTTATATTAAATAAAACGATAAAACACTTTATTTATTCGGTGACATCCCAGTCAACTTTGAAGAAGCCTACTCTAAAGTTGGCGAAAGCTCGGTTCGTTTAAGACCATGAATAAAAACGCGATTCAACCGGATAAGTAAAGTGTTTTATTATGCAAAATCGCGAAAACCATAGAAGATATTTAATAAAAACAAATTACGAAATATCTAAACGTCTATAGTATTCGACCTCTACGCCAGCCATCTTTCCCTTGAATATAACCTACTTTTTATTATCTAAAGACTACGTTTTTACGAGTTATTTTACGCGCGTGACAATAAGTTCGGGAAAGATTTTCCGAAAGTGATATATAACTATGGGGACACCGTCCCTATTTATAGGCGTCTTAAAAAGTTTTTATAGTTATTTTTGGTAGGATGGATAATAGAATTGTGTTAAAAACAGACTGTTTCTTAAGGCTTATACTCTCTATCTGTTTTTAGACCTATTTATCAACATAGATTTTCATCACACTTCTTAAACTCATACGATTTCTGCTCATTACTATGTAACCCTTGTGCCGGTGTAACCCGTTTGCCGAAACGTCGGGGTACTTATAAATTTATATTTAAATCTATATCTATATCTTTATTTAATCCCGCGGGAACTGAAACGGGAACGGGACTTACGCGGGTGAAACCGCGGGGCGCAACTAGTCTATATATATAAAAGAAAGTCGTGTTAGTTACACCATTTATAACTCAAGAACGGCTAAATCGATTTGTCTGAAAATTGGTGGGGAGGTAGCTTAGAACCAGGAGAAGGACATAGAATACTTTTAATCCCGCGGGAACAGAAACGGGAACGGGACTTACGCGGGTGAAACCGCGGGGCGCAGCTAGTTTATAATAAGTGCATAAACGCGATCGAGACCCAAGTTTTTATAAAAATAGTAATAGATTTTCATTTTGCGACGAAACATGATATATTTGAACATTGGTTTTTCCCAATAAAACATAATATTTACCGGGTTTTACTCGTGTTTTATGTAGTAACGGCATTATTACAAATTACTTTCGCTAACTTTACAGTTAGCTTTTTCAAGGTTAACTGTAATGAGAGAGAGTTAGAGAGATCTCAGTCAACCTTGAAAAAGCTTACTGTAAAGTTAGCGAAAGCCCGGTACTTTATAATAATGCCGTAACTAAATAAAACGCGATAAATATTGTGTATTGTAAAAATATTGCATACGGTAAAAAACCCGGTAAATATTGTGTTTCATCATGCAAAATCGCGAAAACCTTAGACAAAATTATATTGTTTTTTTCAATTTTTTTTTCTGTTTTGATTAGTAGTAATCTACACTTCGTATCGTAATTTACGAGAGATACTTTTTTGTCGCTTACGAGATGTCACAATTCGAGCTAGCTCCCATAGTAAATTAGAATTAGTTTTTAGTTTATCAACCCTTCACTGATATGACTGAAATGAGCGGCAACGCTCATTTCTCGGCGTCCTGATCACAAGTATCTATGAAAATAGTCTATTTATTGTGGTTTTTAAATTAATTAAAATTTTAAATTAAATAATTACCACAGTGGTAAGTACGCGGTAAAGCTAGATGAATGTAATTTCATATTATCTTACTTTGAAAACTCTTAGCACCAAGTTTAGTTATACTTAAGGGTAAACTATGAAACCTAACTTACTGCCTAAACCTTCTACAAGTTATAAACTCGAAGTAATAAATAAGAGGGTAGTATTTGAGCCATAGATCACTGAAGCAGGTGAGTTTTGTCGTCACGCGAGCGAGCGAGCGCTGTTACAATTTAGAGGTTTTCTTACTAGCACTTTACTGCCGCGGGACTGCGGCCATGAGATACGTGGTTCAATGGCATCTATATCTATATCTTTCTATACTCATAATAAAGGAAGAGAGGACAAAAAGTCTGTACTAAATAAATAAAATAAATAAATAAATCCTGTGACCAACACACAGCGCCATCTAGCCCCGTGGTAAGCTGCTAAGCTTGTGTTACGGTGACTAGACAACGGATATACTTCTTATACTTGTACTGGGAGTAAATTTAAAAAAAACTGGTCTACAGGACTTAGAATAAGTAGTAGAACTAGAAGTATAATTTTTAAAATTCATGTCTGTCTGCCTGTTTCTCTGTCGGTTCCTTATACAATTAAAAACGACTAATCCGATTGAAATCTAGTTTTCAGTATTTGATAGTTCTATTTTCGAGGAACCTCGTATATAACATCGAAATCCTATTAGTAGAACGAGGAATGAACGAAAAAGTCGGTTTCTACGCAAACGAAGTCGCGGCTAACAGATAGTTGAATTATAAAATGATCTTCTTCCCATTGAGCTATGTTTCTGGTTGCATTGCATCCCTCACGGAAGCTAAAATTACTTAGAGTCGGCACTGCAGTATAGGTAAGTCATCATTGACCATACCTACTCTAAATAGATTTGCCAATATTTATATAGTCGGCCGCCTACCTGCTACGGACCCTACTAAGATTTGCTAGTCTTCTTGGGTTTGAACTTTATGCCGGAATTACACAGTTATAAAATTGAATTGAATTATTAAATGGTATTTGACTCTAAACGGTATTTGACTCTCTCTAATCGCTCTCTCTCGGTTGTACCTAATCTAATAGTTCTTATAGTCAATAGTATATTTGTAAAATCATTAAGTTGACATTACAATTGATTTTTTTATTATTTATTTTATTATTTATTAAAATACTTAATTAATTTCTGATATTTGCATGCTAAGTTAAGTGCTGGTGAAGTATGTTGAACTATATCTACTAATTGATAACATCTGTTGTAACCATATTTCGTGCAAATAAATGACATTCATTCATTTCTAATAGCTGTCGAGTTCTACGCAAATGCTTGCAACTTGGGGGTCACGAGTGAACAGGTATCTCCTTAGACCACATCGTCGCTTTCCATCAGGTGAGATAGTCGTCAAACTTTTTTTTATAATGGATAGTAAGCATCCATTATAAAATAAACGTTGATTATTTCGTGACGGAATGTTGTTGGTTTCTTTTAGTAAGGTGGTTAAAGGACATTGGTTCCTACATTTTAGTATAGTTTCTAGAGAAGGGAAGGGAGTTTCAAAGAGCGGTTGTAATAAATTTGGAGCAACGTGGTACAAAATCGCCATAATTATAGCCTCAAATTCCATTCGTTACACTAAAAGGTTGCATCTGTTCGTAATGCTAACGCTAATGTTCGCGCTGTACGGACATCCGTTACTTAGGTATTCGTAGAACCAACCGCTTCATAAATAGGTTTATTTAAAGAAAACTTATATCTTCTCCTTTTTATCTTACTTCTTACTAATATTATAAACGTAAAAGTTTGTATGTGTACTTTGTTACACTTTCACGCAAAAACAACTGAAACGATTGCAATGAAACTTGGAATATAGGTAGCTGGATACCGGGAACAAAACATAGGCTACTTTTTAATCTCGATAATTCCGCGGGAACGGGACTTAGGCGGGTGAAACCGCGAGGCGTAGCTAGTCTTGTTTATATTATAAAGAGAAGGTTCTTATGAATAAAAGAAAATCGGGGCTTACGCGGGTGAAACCTCGAGGCGCAGCTAATACTTTACAGTTTTTATTTTGTTTTCGCGACATTGTAGGTACTGAAACAAAAATCATTTTACGGTTTCAACCGCGTTGTTTTTCTCATCAGCATGTTTGATGCAATTATCAGATAGTAGGTATTCGTTATTTATATCTCAGTCTACTTGTTCAATCTTAAAATAGGCGACTGAAATAGGCTCCGAAAAGTCGGTTCGGCATTACAACAAAACAGTAAACTGAGTTTTATTTCAACTTTTATAATGTAGGAATCCCACTACTGTTATAAATGCAAAGTTTAAAGGTTTATTTGGATTTTTGTGTACTTATTCAAATTTATCATCATCATCTTCAGCCCACTGCTGGACATAGGCCTCTCCAATTGCACGCCACCTGGATCTATTTTCGGCTTCTCGCATCCAGTTTGTGCCAGCCGTCTTGCGCAAATCGTCACTCCAACGTGCCTGAGGACAATAATTAATCAAATTCGATATACAAGATGTAACAGGTAAGCCCTTTTAATCCAAAAGGGGTTTGTTCCAGACGTCTAGGCGAACACCTTTTGTTCTACGACTTTAGAAAATTCGAACTTTTTTTTTTGAAAATTTTGAGATTATGTTTCACTGGAAAAACAGCTGTTTTTGAAAAAAAAAAGTAATTGAAGGTTTGATTATAGTAGCCCAAACTAAATGAAAGAACAACATTAGGTCAATGACCTCGAACTCTAAGAAACAGCTGATTTTCAAGTAAACTTTACACCTAAATTTTTCGAAAAGTACTTCGAATTTTCAATAGTCGTAGAACAAAAGTTGTTCGCCTAAACGTCTAGAACAACCCCCTTTCGGATTAAAAGGGCTTGCCTGTTACATCTTGTATATTTATTCATTAAGATAATATCAATTTAACGTTTAAAAATGTTACCTTGTCTTCAAAACGCGACCTCCAATGGAAAAAGGACACTAGAAACGCATGGGCGTTTTGTTGCAATGATCACGTAAAATTTCCACATAGTAAGTATCGTATCCTAAGTATTTCAATTTCCAAAGACAGACAAAAAAAAACCTAAATGGGTTTAACCTTTTAGAAGCAGCTAAAAGCCCAAAGCCTCAATAAGCCTTCGTTTTCTAAGACAAGGAATAGAACTTAGAGAAAATCTTTCTTCACGTCACACATGAATTAGAAAAAGCTTTCAGTTTAATACATTTCGACTGAATTTTTTGAACTTGATTATTTTCGAGTACGGAAGCAATTTGGTGGGAGAGCTCTTTGAAGTGTTGACTTCTTTGCTAACTGTGGTGTAGTAAGACCGCCAAAAGGTTGGAGGTAAAAAATTTAGACAGGTCTGTTCTAAGAGACTAGAATGAATGAATGAATGAATTCTTTATTATACACACCAAATACAAATACATACAAAGAAAACAAACAAAACTTAAAAATAGGTGGCACAATGGGCGGCCTTATCGCTTAAAGCGATCTCTTCCAGGCAACCTAGAAGGTTAATTCGCTGGACAGGAAAGCATTTCAAACTCGGTTTCGACGAACGGGCTTCATCAGTTTCAAACTGAAATTGTTCGGGACATTGCTCACACACTTTAAAGAAGTTGGAACAAAAAACAAAATGGAACAAAGTTGTTGTTTGAATACTCATTATCTAAGAATGTTAATTTATCACTAAAATCAATACACCTAAGACGTAGCCAAATGATCATGTGCATTTAATGTTGTAAACGAATCTAAAGGAAATAAACTTTTTTTACTTTGACTTTGAAAGTAAAGGTTTGGTTTGTTATTTAAGGTGTTCCTGGTATGCTGGAAAGAGATTCATTGTTTCAAGGCTTATAAAACTCAGTAAGTCACAGGTAGAGCGCGAATTTTACACGATGCATATAGCTATTTCTACTTGGGTCTGTAATGAAATTGTGGTTGCAATGCTTTTGACCTCAGTAGCACTTCGGGTGAACGAACACCCAGCTAGCAAGCGCAGAAGGTTGCTTGTTCAATTTATGCCACACAGTGAACGGATATATAAGCATGGAAGTATTCCTTGCCCTTCAAAATGTGACCGCGTAAAACAGGCCGCGTTGATTAAAAAATGTGCCGCGACACGATATCTGTCACTTCGGTTGTACTCTGATCGGTCATCCAAGGAACCAATCACGTTAGAGAACAGCGTATTGGTTTTTGTGGTGAGTTAGTATAAAAAAGCTTCTTCCATTATATCTGTTTACTGATGCCATAAGCAAACGCAAAAATTATTAGTATATTGATTGCAATGCGACTTAGACTTAACTTAGAGATAACACAATGTTTGGCTACTTTTTTTGCCGAGAATCCTGCGAGATTGTGACGTAATACAAATTTAAATTATTTTTATACATTAAGGCGAGGTTACCGTTGGAATTTCCGAAATCGACCTCTGTTTAATTCAATGGTAAGTAATCGTAAACTCATTTTTTGGTTAGATAAAAATATATGTCGTAATTCTAAAAACCTAATAAGGAAACGTTTGGTTAAAACACGATATAAATAAGCAACTTCGCTTGATAAAAAGAATCTCAGAAAATAATTTTGTAGAAGGCATTTTTTCGTCTGTATTCAGAGAATATTGGACTTTTTTTTTTTAAATAAAAAGTAAAATCGTATAAATAAAAGTATTAACATTTATAAATTATGTGCTTGGTTAAAACATTATTGTTATTATTATATATTATTATAGGTATTTTGATATATATTATCAAAATATTCTTGCATTACAGACGCAATTCCTTTGAATTTTACTCGGTACTGCAAGAGGCCCTTAAGATAATGGGCCCTACCATGATGTCATTTAAGTCGTCGCGTTGTCACTCAGATAAAAAAATAGAATTAAAAACACATCAAATAATAATAAAAAATAACTTTAAAAAAAAAGATTATTTGTATTGTCTGTGGTTTTTAAAAGTAGTCGGGGTATTTTTATATTTAAAGATGTCTTTATTTTTTTGAACGACAAAAGGACGACATAGCAACGACAAACGAGCATGGTAGCGCGGATTATGACAGTAACGTCTAAAAACGTTAGCAAACTACCTTGTCTTAGGAACGCGACCTCCAATTAAAAGAAGACCCAAGAAACCCATAGGATGTTTTGGGCGATCATGTGATTCACATTGTCGCATATTTAGAGCTACAGTGAAACTGGAGCAATATCCAATACTATAATCTTTAATAAAACACTTTATTTAACGGGTTGAATCGCGTTTTGTTCATGGTTTTAAACGAACCGAGCCTTCGCCAACTTTACAGTTGGGTTTTTCAAGGTTGAGATGTGACCATCCCTGTCAACCTAAAACGCGATTCAACCCGATAAACAAAGTGTTTTATTATGCGAAATCGCTAAAGCCATAGAAGAAATTATTATAATCTTTACTAACATTAAAAGTGCGAAAGTAACCCTGTAACTACGCGGGTAAAGCCGCAAGACGTTGCTAGTAGATTTTTAAATCCAGAAAATTGAATCGGCTCTCGAGAACGACATAGACAACATGTCGAAACCCAACGAAATGAAGATACGAACAGACGTACATTCAATTCAATAACCATTAATGTCACATGCCAGTTTCATTTTTGTAGGTAAACTGGGTGAAAAATTTAATTTTGAGTGACGTAGGTTTAAATGAGTAATAAATAAATAAATAATAAATAAATAAATCCTGTGACGAACACACAGCGCCATCTAGCCCCGTGGTAAGCTGCTAAGCTTGTGTTACGGTGACTAGACAACGGATATACTACTTATATTTATTTTTCTTTTGTAAATACATACATATTATACATAGAAATACGCCCAGACTAGATACAAATATTTATTTTAAGCATAAATATTTGCACCCAGCGGGAATCGAACCCGCAACCTTCTGTATTGCAGCCAAGCGTTCGCCCGACGCGCCACAGAGGTCGTCAAATGTAATGTCAGTTTGTAATAAGATATATGATAACACTACTTTGTCTTTTTTGGCTCTATTTCGTATAGTAAAAGGACATTACCTTGTGAAGTCGCCCAAAGGCTTCAAATTTGACCTAACGACTGATATCACAGAAATCAACGTAACGTGCCTTTCGAACCACGGAGAAGCTTGAGAAAATATTTAATTTTTAACCGACTTCAAAAAAAATATATACGCGACGAATTGAGAACCTCCTCCTTTTTTGAAGTCGGTTAAAAAGGAGGAGGTTCTCAATTCGTCGCGTATATATATATATATATATTTTATGTTTGTTCACCGATTACTCGAAGGTGGCTTGACCGATTGAGATGGTTCTTTTTTTAATAAAAAGGTGGAACCCCGAGGTGGTCCCATAAAAATTTGGTGAGGATCTGATGAGGATCTTCGAAGTGAGGACCGGGAATGCTTCTCAAAAAGCTGTATTCAATTCACTTGTTCACCGATTTCTCGAAGGTGGCTTGACCGATTGAAATAGTTCTTTTTTTAATGGGAAGGTGGGAGCTATGATGTGGTCCCATAAAAATTTGGTGAGGATCTGATGAGTATCTTCGGAATGATTGACAGGATAGCTTCCCAGAATGTAATAAATTACTCGTTTTTGGACTTCTACCAAAAAGAATAGACCCCTAAAAAACTAAGCACAGATTGATGGGCCACCTGAAACCACCTTCTCATCAGCAAACTCCTCAATAATTAAAATTACGGTAACAATAGGTATTGTTTATTTATTTGGCAGTCGAAAGTAGGTAGGTAGGTACTAAAAAGGGTGAAATAAAAAATTAATTTAAAAATTAAAAAACCGACTTAAAAAAAGAACAAAAAACAATTAAAAACAACCAAAAAAAAAAAACAATTGATAAAAAAGGCCAAAATAACCTCTACATACAGCGCCACCGACTAATTAATCTGTTTTATCATCTGAAGTCGGGCAGTTTTACTGGCTGTATGGTACCATATTGTACTTAGTTTGGCTGCCCGACGTCAGATGATAAAACAGATTAATTAGTCGGTGGCGCTGTATGTAGAGGTTATTTTGGCCTTTTTTATCAATTGTTTTTTTTTTTGGTGGTTTTTAATTGTTTTTTGTTCTTTTTTACCTTACTTACTTACAAATTTTCTTTCTAAATGACAGTTTTTTTTAGTTAGTTCGTAGAATTAAAGTCTTACTTTGAACTGTCGTTAATTACGTTTATTATTTTTTTGGAATGCTTATTCTTTGTGTCAAGTAAACTCCAGCATTCTGGTCTCGCGTTATCCAAACCAGGCGTTCAGACAAAGAAAATTGCCACAAAGAATAAGCATTGCAAACTCAAGCATTCTGGTCTGGGTGTCTTTCTATGTATAATTATGTATGTATTTACAAAAAAAAAGTATAATAAGTAATATATCCATTGTCTAGTACCCATAGTACAAGCCTAGAGCTTAATTTAAGGCAAGATTGAGCTGTGTGTAATGTCGTGCAATATTTATTTATTGGCAATATTGCAATTCAGCGAGGCAATGCGGCCAGCATTTTGGGCTCGCTGCCAAGTTAGGATGACTTGGATTTGTTTGATTAAGTTCCCTATCTATTAGAACTATGTTTTTTTGTGTATGTAGTTTATCAGAGTCGGAAATTTAAAAAATAATCCCCATTGGATGAGTTTCTTGTGTCTTTTTCTCATTGAAGGTTGCGTTTCGAAGACACTGTAATTTGCTGACGTTTCAAAACGATAATTTATTTCGTATTTAATAAATTATTTTTGAGGATTTTTTTCACGTTTTACAATTATTTATTCTTTGTATGATCATAATAATATCATATTATGTATGTACATACTATCGAAGACATTTATTGTATTATTATACCTAATACCGTCAGTACAGTATTCAACCGAGCCTCAACGATTCAGCCAATCAACGACGATTATGTCCTTAATACAAACCAAGATAAAATTACCAGGAAATGTCTTCCTAATAACGATATAATGAACAAATTTATTACCAAAATAACTAATATCCAAAACGATCAAAAAAGAGCTGTATAATGGTTGTTATAAGGACTATTATAAGAGCAATTGATATTTGTCTCCTCAGTTATTCCCTAGGTAATGGGAAAGGAATGATGCCACTTAGAGAATTAACATTGACTTATAAATGACTTGCTCGGGACAAGCATTTATGAAAATTTGCATGTAAAAAGTATTTAAAGACATACAAATAATTATAGTGTCAATGTAAAGAGTTGTATAGACTTGTGCAGAAAGATGAAAGTATGAAAAAAAACAAGATGAAAGAACATTTACTTATGTACACCATCAGTCGGCTTGTAGAATAAATACAATTTATAGATTACTAAACAAAAAACCCAAACAATCATTTGTTGTGATTAGTCTGGTTGGTCGAGACGAGGGTAAATATTTTATGTCATGCGACGCCTCATAAGACAAAGTAAAAATTTGTGTTATAAGTAAATAAGATAAATCCGGACAAGACCAAGTTGTAATCCTGCACGGAGGTTTCCGTCACCACCAAAAAATCACGATTACAACATTTTGTAAGAGGACCCCACTTAAATATTTATTGTATTGTTTATGTTGTTTATTGTTTCCAATGCAATACTTTTACTAAGATTCTATAAGTAAACCATTTTTTAAGGCATGTCCATACGAACGAATATATAAGTCTATGAGAATTAAAGACAATTTACGAAGGAAATTCGGGGTCTACACTTGGGGTTGGTTTGTTGAATACTATTTTATTGTTATGTAATAAGTACGGACGACTACATAGGTAGATATATTTTAACCGACTTACAAAAAGGATGTAGTTATACCGGATTTCACCGTTGTCTGAAGTCCGAATGCAAATATGGTCCGTATTTTGTTGGGTTTTACAGTCTATGATGTAGGTAGAGTACTAGTCTAGGCGATTAGGAGATGGCAGTAGTATAAAATCCGATCCGTCTTCCTTACTAGCTATATCAGACACGAACGAGTCCTTTTGTATTATTAGGCTACATCCCCATAGACCGGAGGCTAACTTAGCGCCTAGAGCCTAGACTCACCTAGTGAGGTCTTAACTAAAACGAGTGGTGTAGAATGTTCGCGACTAGCCGTACTGAGCGAATATATAGTATGTTATAAATGGGTGTCAGATCATAAAGGGGGTTATTTTAGACGACAAAGCAAACAACTTGTGCTCGGAATTCGAAACTTTTTTGTTTGTCCAAAATTTTAAGTTTTTGTTTGTAGGTATAAAAAACAGCTGTTTTTTTGTTGCGGCCAGTCGCGACAATCCAGAACGTTCCTTTTAATTAAGGCCTTGCTAGGTGATTCGCTCTAGGCACTGCCAGCCTCCAGTCTGTGCAGGCGTAGCCTTAAAATTGTTATTTATTTCACCAGAAATTAATTGTGTTACATTTCAGCCGGTATCTTCACCCCGTCAACATATCGAGTTACCCAATCTACTCGTGTACATACTTCAAAGATGATCTAAACAGGTACACTTCACACTGAGCCGGGATGACATTATAAACTTCTTGACTTGATGTCTGGGATAAGGTATGAAGTTTTAGCGGAATAAAATTTACTCATTATACGGTTTTAATTGCTTTATTGCAATGCCGATTCGACGACCTTTTGGAGCCTATTTCAGACTCTTTTTCAAGGTGGTTTCCTTGAAAAGGGAGTTTTTCTATGTCTTTCTGGTCCATTTTTTATGTCTAAAGGACGCGATCACCACTCCTAAAAAAAAGAAACTCATAAAAAGGAATCTAAAGAACTTCAATTTAAAGTTGCATAAACAAAAGAAAAATCTACGTTTTAGTGGATTAAGCGTTTTATCATAAATCCAAAATAATTTTATTAATCCGAAAGTTTGTTCGTATTTATTTATTTGTTTATTTATTCGCTCTTCACTGTCAAACGATTCGAATTGTTTTGATAAAAATGTAAATATGTGTAGTTTATGGTATGAAGGCAAACATAGGACATACGTTTGTTCCCGATAATCCTGCGGGATTGATGGTACTCGAAAAGTCGGGCGTGGATAGTGGTAGACGGCTGGCACAAACTGGATGCGAGAAGACGAAAATAGATCTAGGTATGGCGTGCAATTGGAGAGGCCTATGTCCAGCAGTCGACTGCAACAGGCTGATGATGATGATGATGATAATGGATAGTGGTAAACCGCCAAGAACACGGCACATTCGGCTTAAATCAGTTATCTCGGGACAACCTTTAACAAGTACTTTAACAAAATATACATATACTGACATTAATAAGAGGAAAGAGTTTGTAATGCTATTCATTACAAACTCTTTCCTCTTTCCTCAGACAATCCTAGATCGATTTCCAAAATTCTTTCCCCAGTTGAAAGTATACATTATCGATTAGTCCGACGTAATCAAGACCAACTCGGGTACCTAAACTACGGGACATAGCTAGTACACTTGCACATTCTTGAATTTCATTCTCTCATGCACAGTAGGAGATTCCCATATTTTATTCTCAACACCATAACCGCTTTCAGCCCATAACTCATGCCATATCTAATAAAATGACACCCCGCCAGCACCCTTATGAAAGTTCGTGGGGAAACTATTTAACTAAAAGGTACTGTAAAAGTAAAAGCTACGCAGTTGAAAAACATTTATTCAAAGGAATTATTTAGTACTTAGTAGGGAATTCTTCGCTCCCTGTAATAGCCAATTTACGCTCAAAGTTTCATTAGCTTTTTCGACTTTTTACTGAGTGGAAGTTTTTTGGTTATGGCCCCGTTTTTGAAGTTCGAAACGTACTTACAATTATACTTTTTACAGTGATATTTTCTTTGTTGAATTCTGTTTATTTTTTACTTGACCTTCTTGTTCTAAGTTGATTTTTAGTTAAGGTAAAGTTGATAATTAAGTTAAGTGAGACTAAATAAGGTCTAAATAAAGTTATAGAAAAATAGGTAAAAGAAATATCTAGATCATATTTTCTGATTTTTTATTACATTTTCAAAACTAGCAGCGGCCCGCAGTTTCACTAGCGTAAGTCCCGATTCCAGATGAATATTGAGATAAAATGCCCATGTGTTAAGGTCTCCAGCTATTGGGATACCAGATTTTATTACATTCGGTTCAGTAGTTTTTGCGTGAAGGACTAATTTACACACACAGTTTTTCACCTTTATAATATTAATAGGATAATATAAAAAAAATACATACACGACGAATTGGGAACCTCCTCCTATTTTTGAAGTGGGTTTAAAAATTTAAAAAAATTCTGCGCTACCATGATCGTTTGTTGTCCTTTTTATATCTCGTCATTTTTCAAAATCTTCTTCTTCTTCATTAAAATGGCTTTTTCCATTCGGACATTTGCCAGTGTCAAGTAGGTATTATCAATATTTGCAGATCATTTGCATCGAACGAAACAGTCAAGTCGTCATAGTTAAAGTCAAGTCGAGGGAATCATTGTAAAAAAGGGGCCATTTTTTACAATGTTTGTTCACGGAGCTTTGGAGAGAACACTAAGCTGAAGTCCATGTTTTGCACCGATTTTCACTTGTACACCTTCACGAAACTAAATTGATTAATATACCCCCAAAATTAAACAATTTACACGCATTTGTACTATGTTTCACAAAAATGAAAATTTAGCAACACATCTCTTCAACGCATTCCCGCCAAAAACCATTTTTCAAAATCGACATTAAAAAATACACCAATTTCTTTACGAAAACCACAGATAATTAAAAAAAAAAAAATTTGTTTTTTAATTTTTTGACTAAACGACAACGCGGCAAACTTCGCGATAACTTAAAAAACATCATGGTTTGACTTGATTTTTTGAAAAGTAATTTAGATATATTTGAGGGGGTTTTAAATTTTAAACCCTAACAGATCTACTGACTGAACCGAGAATTAGTAATAAATAAATGTAACAATGAATATTTTAAAATAAATTGTATAAATTAAGTTAAAGTTAATTATAAGTATAACGTGTTATAAGAAGAATATTTAATTAATTACGCAAGGTCGGGCTCACAAAATAACTCTATTTAGAATGAAAATTGTCTGAAAACAAAACAAGGACCCTTCTTAAACATAATCATTCATAATTGTGTTAAAAAACACTGTCATAATTTTCTACGTGGGTATATATTAAATACCAGGCGCTCAGCAACTGCTGGAGCTTTGTTCAGAGCTCGTTTGTTCGCAATGACAGGCTGGCTGCCGGCGACACGCGATCGCAAACATGTACAGTTAAATTGCGGTCCCTCTGTACGAACGAATGTCATGGAAATATTCATACGCGTTTAGGTTTGTCCTTTAACGTTTATGTCGCTCTGGTATTTGGTGGACAGCTTTGTTGGCAAAAGCGAGACCCCAAGTGAAGAGACAGCAAGTTTGTATTAAATTCCATTTAATCTATATATTATGACTGGCTCTGTGGCACGTCGACCGAAGGCCCGATTGTATTGCGGAAGGTTGTGGGTTCGATTCCCGCCGGGTGCAAGTATACATGCTTAAAATAAATATTGGTTCTGGTCTGGGTGTATATGTATCAGTGTATTTAAAAAAAAAGTAGATATTTATATCCATTGTCAATTGCCCATAATACAAGCCTTTTCTTAATATTGGGCTAGATTATGATGTGTGTAACCTCCTGCAATATTAATGTGTTAAATGAGTTAGTAAAGGAGTATGTCTGTTACTCCTTGCCGCAGTTTCCGATTAAACTTTGTAAGCAAACAACTGGCGGTCTGATTAACACTAAGCTTACGTCCGCATAGCCAGGAGACTTGCTTAGTGCATAGAGGCTTGCGTAGCGCCTAGAGGCTAGCTTAGTGCCTAGAGGCTAGCGAGTCATTTAGCGATTTAGATAGTCTTAGTCTTTTGTACCCGGCTGCAAGGAAAGGGTTATGTTTTTCGCGACTATCTTGTATGATCGTAATATTCTTCCTCAGCTCGGATCTTCCAAACTACGCGATGAATTTTTTTAATAATTATTTCAATATTCCCGCTCGGATCGGGATCAAGATTTACGGGGCTAAAAGGAAGCACACTAGTCTTTATATAAAACAATGGTGTTTTACATCAGATCATCATCAGAGATCAGAAGATCCGATTTTTATGATGTTTAATTTGTTATATTTGTAGTTGGACTGCATTTTTTTCTACCTTGAAAAAGGAGTCAATAAAGACTCCGGAACTTCAGATCGAATTGGGTTAATAAAAACAATGTGGTTAATACCATAAAATGAGTTTTATTTCAACTACAAGCTAACGAACGTCCCGGCAAAATTCACCCGATAATTTCATTAGAATTAGAACGCTCGCTGAATACTTGTATTAAATTCAGCTAAGTATATAATAAATCATTCGTGTCTTTGTTGGCTGGAAGGTTTGAGACGTTCTGGTGAATCACAACCGCACCGCTAATTCACACTCAGTGTTCCTACATAAATTATGAGGACTCGCTTTATTTCGGCACTCTAACGAGATGATTATTTTAATTAAGAAGCTTAAAATGATTGTGACTTAAATTCTCAGTCACATCGCTTGTATAACGCAGTGATTTCTTGTATAATTTTGTCGAGATAACACGCAGGTTTGTGGGTTTGAGTTTGAGAAAACAAAGGAAAAAAGATTTTTAATCAATTAGTACTTTTTCTATAATTGATAGGTAAGCGTTTGACCACTATCTCACCCGACGGAAAGCGACGATGTGTTCTGAGATGTTGCACAGTTACCTAGGAGATACCTATTCACTCGTAAGAAGACGCCGGGATGCGAAACGCTCGGTTCGTGTTCGGATATTTGTACCATGAATCGGTGCCTCTTATCAGTTCGCCTGGATGTCCGGTGGATGGTTATTTGTTGTTATAGCGACTCAGTAGCAACAGAACTACATCATCTGTGAAAATTTCAACTATCTAGCTATCACAGTTCATGTCATGCATAAGAGAGTATTGCCTGGTGACAGGAGGACGGATGGTCGAACTGACGGACAGATAACGGAGTCTTAGTGATTAGGTCCCGTTTTTAAACTTTGGGTACGAAACTCTAAAAATAAATGCATTTATGCATGCACGCTCTATGACCATAAAAGGAAATGAATGCAATACTCAATACTGATTGGCTATCGAGGATGGCGCGATAAAACAGAACGCTGTAAAGGCCTTCAATTCCAGAGTAGAGGTCTCAATTGTTCCTTAATCTTGCTAGGTACAGTATCTAAGTGCGTCAATTTGGAACTAGCTGCGTCCCGCAGTAACTGTTTTATCGCATAAGCCCCGATCCCGCTAAAAATATCGTAATGAAACTTGGAATATAATAAAATTTATATTCCAGTTTCATCGCAATCGTGTCAGTAGTTTTTACGTGATTGAGTAATAAACATACTGTAAACTTTCTGCTTTTTAATATTAGTAGGATAACCTACATATTTAATTATACAAAATTTTACTTATTTTTCTTTTAGAGATTTACCCCCTTATTTATAAACGCTAATTAATGCGCTGCAAAACTAAGCATCGTTTGTCTTTTACTGTCACATGACGTTTCGAAGTTGACAGACAGAGACAAACGTTACATAACTTAGTCATGTGTAAATAATCTTACTAATATTATAAACGCGAAAGTTTGTATGTATGTATGTGAGTTTGTTACTGTTTCACGCAAAAACTACCAAACCGATTGCGATAAAACTTGGAATATAGATAGCTGGATACCGGGAATAACATAAAGGCTACTTTTTATCTCGATATTCCCGAGGGAACGGGACTTACGTGAAACCGCGGAGTGCAGCTAGTAGTTTATAAATAAGGGATGATGATAACACATACAATACTAACGGACAAACATTGCTTGGTACAAAAGTTAAGAGTAAATGGTGACAATCACTTGATAATACTTACCTCTGTTGACATACCATAACAAAAAATGAGAACTAATAAATTGACCTGCTTCACGTTCAATAAATTCAATAAAATCGAAAAATTATAATTTACCCTTATTAATAATAACATTTGCCTGAATTTAATTTATATAGACTCATTGCTACGCCCAAAAGGGTTTCATGATCACACAATATTGTATTTTGTCACCATCTGTACTCATGTCATGATTATGCAATAAAGAAATTGAATTGAATTGAATTGATGCTTTTACACAGGCAAATTAAGCCAAAATATCAAGCTTTATTAAAATAATTCGAGATGTCTAAACAAATATTAGAATGTCCTATAAAATACCCATCGGCGTAATTACCTCGAGAGGTATGCAAATGAGTCGCTAATATCATGGTAAAATGGGAAGACATTTAAGTGGGTTCATGTTCTTATGTACATTGTAGGTACATACCTACGAAGGTACAGTTTATTTGCGTAAAATTATTAAAAGCTTAAGATTACATTTTTAATAAGTATTTTATAAGTTAATTTTGAGACTTCTTAACTTAGGTAGGTATACATACGTAAACTAACGTAGGTGCATATTTGTTTCTGGTGTTTGTGTTTGCCTAGTGCTTAGTTTGAGGCTAGATTGCGCTGTGTGTGACTTACAGTACTTATAAGATTTTTTTATTAGATTACTATATCTATTTATGGTGGGTATTCTAACACCGTCCAGCGACGTTTGAATTTTGGTACGTAAATTTTTTTTAAAAGGTGTGTGAATAATTTCCCTAGTTTTGACAGCCAAAGGTTGCCAGGAAGAGATCGATTAGAGATAATCTATAGCGATAAGGTTGCCCATTGTACCATTGTTGTTTGTCAATCGTTTGAGTATAATTTCTGATAAAAATGTATTTATTTGTTTCAATTGTAATTTCTAATTATTTATTTTTTATTAATTTGTCTGTTTATTTTGTGATTTCTTGTTTATTTTTATGTTTGTTGTAGCGGTCATGCAGTTGCGTGGTTTATCGTAGTAACATTTATCTATATTTCTATGTACGTGAGTATAACTGTGTTTAACAATCTCACGTCGCAAACGTGGTAGCTTGCTGATTGTTCTATCAGTAACCTCTCCTACTTCAGTTGGATCTAGTATATAAGCTTAAATCTGTTATAACATAATTAGGTCATTAAATATATTGCATTGATAATGTGTGTTTGAATGCGTCATTTTCCGGGCACCAACATCTTACTATACTATACTGATTTATTTACTATCCTACTAATATCCTACTAATATTATAAATCCGAAAATCTGTTTGTTTGTTTGTTTGTTCCCTCTTCACGGTCAAACGGCTCGACCGATTTGGATGAAAATTTGCATAGGGATAGTTTAAATGATGGAGAATAACATAGGATACTTTTGATCCCGAAAATCCCGCGGGATCGGGACTTACGCAGGTGATAACTATTTCTTAGATGAAAATTTGCATAGGGAAAGTTTAAGTGATAGAGAGGAACATAGGATACTTTTGATCCCGAAAATCCCGCGGGATCGGGACTTACGCGGGTGAAAATATTAATGGATGAAAATTTGCATAGGGATAGTTTAAATGATGGAGAGTATCATAAGATACTTTTGATCCCGAAAATCCCGCGGGATCGGGACTTACGCAGGTGATAACTATTTATTAGATGAAAATTTGCATAGGGATAGTTTAAATGATGGAGAGTAACATAGGATACTTTTGATCCCGAAAATCCCGCAGGATCGGGACTTACGCGGGTGATAACCATTCAATGAATGAAAATCGACACAGGGGTAGGATAAGTGATGTAGAGTGGCATCATCATCATCGTCATCGTCATCCTTCGTCATCGTCATCGTCACTTACTGACGAAATACAAATTTTAACTTACTTCACCTACCTACCGCAGTGCAAAAATCCACACTTAAACGGACGACCAGGGAAGTACTGATGATGCCAGGCGCGGTAGCGCCTGGCTTCAACAGTACTTCAATGGGCGACCGTTTAAGTGTGGATTATTGCATTGCGGTAGGTAGGTGTTCGAACAACGCGGGATCGCGACTTGCGCGGGTGAAACCGCGGGGCGCAGCTAGTAATATTATAAATCTGAAAGTCTGTTTGTTTGTTCCCTCTTCACGGTCAAACGCCTTGACCTATTTGGATGAAAATTTGCATAGAGATACTTTAAATGATGGAGAGTAACATAGTTTACTTTTGATCCCGAAAATCTCGCAGGATACTGACATACAATCTTTACCTTACTTTACCTACCTACTGCAGTGCAAAAATCTATACTTAAACGGACGGCCAGGGAAGTACTGATGATGCTAGGCGCGATAGCACCTGGCTTCAACAGTACTTCAATGGGCGACCGTTTAATTGTGGATTTTTGCATTGCGGTAGGTAGGTGTTCGAACAACGCGGGATCTCGACTTGCGCGGGTGAAACCGCGGCGCGCAGCTAGTTTGTTATAATTAGGTACAATAAATGAGGGTCAAGGTCAAGATAGAGTTAATCTATCTTGACCTTGGAACCAGGAACTGGCGAACCAGTTCCAAGCTGGTGAAGCAGTAGCAGTCATATACTATAAGCCTAGTGTTTCGTTTAGGGTTAGATTGCGCTGACTGTTACGTCTCGCAATGTCAATATTACTATTCGCAAAACTACTAGCAGATATTATGTAGGTACCCAGATTGTTTTTCCGTTCCCTGAAATCATTATTTTGATTCAAGTTTACAGATCGAGTATTTCCTTTGCAATACCACTATTAACGACAAGATTGAATTGCTTTGCTTTGACTTATAGAGTAAAGAGAGCGTAAATGCTCGAGTGACTCGAGTCATAACGAAGGCTATGTATTTTTAAAACTAATAGCAAAACTTTTTAATAGGAACCAAGGAAAATTTAAATAATGAGTAATATAGTAGGATGTTGCACAAATGTAGACGTACTTTACATTGTACTTTAAATTAGGCTTGTGGTATATAGATGCTAGACAATGAACAGACAGAGGTACATATGGGGTGGCAAAGAAAAGTACACAAACAGAAGCTTTTTATTTTATTTTATAATACTATTAGCTGCGCCCCGCGGTTTCACCCGCGTAAGTTCCATTCCCGCAGGAAAATCGGGATAAAAAGTAGCCTATGTGGTATTCCCGGTATCCAGCTAGCTATATTCCAAGTTTTATCGCAATCGGTTCAGTAGTTTTTGCGTGATTGAGTAATAAACACACATACATTACATACACACATACTCACAAACTTTCAGCTTTATAATATTAGTAGGATTTGATTAAGTCAACGCTTTAAATAGTTTTTAAAGGAAGTAAATCCACTAAAAACACAGCGCATGACCACACTGCTGACGCGACGTCGAGCGGGGTTCGAACCAACGACTCATCTCAACCCAATCCGGGGGTAGCGACATACCAATTAGTCCACCGACGCTGGTGGCTCATACGCCGAATTATTGCTTCTATATCTATACCATCTACTACAACTTAGGCATGTTGGCTATGAACGCCCAGGGCAGCACTTAAAAATAAAATATAATCAATACCCTTTGAAATTCCAGAGGTGGTATTGAAACATTGTTCTGATACATCGCAGATTGGAAACGTATCTCTGTGTCGTGTTTCACTCACACCGACTGGATACGTAAGTGACAGGCAGATCCATTTCCATTACCGGTATCAGATCGGAGAACGTGAATATCCCAGATTTCTAGAACAGAACCCTAGAACAGATCTCTAGTGAAACTATGTTGGACCCTAGTATTTTGATTGTCTTTGTTTTGGTTCCGGTTTATTTAAAGTTTGACATGGACAACAAACAACTGTCTTTAACAAATCACAACAAAATAACCATCATGATATTATAATAATTATGTATAGCGCACTTAGGTTCTAACGGGAAATTATAAATGAACAAAAACACATAAGATGCTCTGGGGTAATTCTGAAAGTGGGGTAATTCCGATTTTTTTACAATTCTTGTCCATCCAACGGTTGTCTGGAAGAGATCGCTTTTAGCGATAAGGCCGCCAATTGTACCTTTATTATAGTTAGCTGTAAGTATTTGTTTATGTAATTTGTTTTGTAATATTTTGTTACAATAAAGTTTTATCTAATCTAATCTTTTATCCAAAAATCCAATAACTTGCACTCTGACTAAAGGTCTATTATTCCGTATTAATTCCACTTACACAATTATTCAAGTGCACCTTACTTACTTTTAAAGGCATATTAACATTGATTTATTATTAGTTCGACTACTTACAAAATCTATTATTAACCAGTACGGTTATAAATGTGAGACGACGAATGCCGCAGTTCCAGTCCCCTCGCGACCAAGATCATTGTAAAACGATCGAAAAGTCAAAGTAAGATTAAAAATTACGCGATTAAGACCGGGAAAAATAAGAATGGTTTTTTGTTAAAGTGATTCGATATCCAAAAACCTTCCTAAGCGCGGAAATCTTACATAATGATCGCACCGACCTACATATCGGGACATGGGATAAAAATAATTAGTTAAGAATCTTACTAATATTATAAACGCGAAAGTTTGTATGTAAGTATGTATGTATGTGAGGTTGTTACTCTTTCACGCAAAAACTACTGAACCGATTGCGATGAAACTTGGAATATAGGTAGCTGGGAACCTGGATTAACACATAGGCTACTTTTTATCCGGATATTCCCTCGGGAACGGGACTTACGCGGGTGAAACTGCGGGGCGCAGCTAGTATTTTATAAGTAACATACAGGCTGGTTTTTATATCGTTATCCCACGAAATCGCGGTACACTACAATAAAACCATTTTTATCTAAAATAAACCAGTTTTGTTCGTCTCATTTTATTCGACTATTTATTTTGTTCCCAATCATGAAGCTATCCTGAATATGCAATATAAATACACTTAAATCGTTTTTTATAGTTTTACGTTTGCCTCTCAATTTACTGTAGGGAAATATGCAGAACATCACATCATAGCTTGTCATAAAACATCTGTCTTATGACCTATAAAGCATTTTAGGGGATGGCGCATAAAAAGTCACGTCTGAAGTCGTATTGCAGGTAAATACCAATAATATTTATGTACTTATTAGTATTTGAATATTCGGTGTGTTAAACTGATATTTTACTCGTCCCAAATGCCTACCTACTCTCGGCTTTAAAAATAAAGTAAATCTTAAATAATAAATTAATAATGAATAATAAATTAAAAAATAATATACTTTTAAAAACCAAAGACAATTCTAAAAATCTTTTTTTTTGTTTGTTTTTCTTTTTTTTTTTTTTTTTTTTTTTGTTGTGTTTTTAATTTAATTTTTTTTAGCTGAACCACAACGCGATGACTTCATCATCATCATGGTAGTACCCAATATCTTAGCATGCTGCGATGATGTTACGTAACAATTATCTCAACACTGCAGCGACTTTTAAATATTGTACCTATTTATGAAAAAACATGGAATAATTTATGTTTAAGACATTTTGAGACAATATCTCTAAATAGTATTACATAATTGTATGTACTTATCTCAATCCATCAAAAAATATTTTGGGACCAATAACTGGTACGAAAAAGTTTTCTCGAGTCGGAACTTATCTCTTTTTAATACAAAGTTAAAGTTTAGGTTCCTTCAAAAGGAACAGACAAAAGATCAAACCTTCAAAAGGCTCAGAACATATTCGGCTATGGCATGAACTAGGTAGATTTTCAAACTACAGTTTCTTAAAAGATAAGACTTGATTTTTGAACAAATTACCCAAAAAAAAACAAAACACCCAACTTCTTACTTCTACATTACAAAACGTTTTTCCGGTAGCCGTAACTTTGTCTCACGGAAAAAGCAAAAGTAGCATTCGAAGATTGGAGAAAATCTCCTTTATTTGGGGAATTATCATCTGGGAGCGATTTGTGGAAATTTCAATCAATGCGGATTGTCCTATTTTGTGAAATTGAAACGCAAATTATGCAATATTGGCTTCTTATTCAAGTTATTGGTAAACGTGGGATGGGAATAATCGAGTCTTCTACAGAGATGTGATAATGGGAAATGGAAAGAAGTATTTATTGGGTACCGTTACTCTGGTAATACACCAGGGTCGATGATTTTGAAACAGAAAAAATGTATACAATTTGTAACGGGTAAGTCCTTTTAATCCGAAAGCGGGTTGTTCCAGACGTCTAGGCGAACAACTTCTGTTCTACGACTCTTGAAAATTCAAACTTTTTTTTTAAATATTGAGATTTTGTTTCACTGAAAAAAACAGCTGTTTTTGAAAATAAAGCTAATTAAATTTTTGATTGTAGTAAAACAAACTAAATAAAAGGACAACATAAGGTCAATGACCTCGAACTGTCAGAAACAGCTGATTTTCAAGTAAACTTTACACCTAAAATGTTCGAAAAGTACTTCGAATTTCCAAAAGTCGTGGAACAAAAGTTGTTTGCCTAAACGTCTAGAACAACCCCCTTTCGGATTAAAAGGACTTACCCGTTACACCTTGTATAGTAGGTTTTTTGATGAAACCCATTGTAAAAGGAAGGGATTAAAACAAAAATGATAGGAAAAAAATTAGGCGCGATTTGAGGTCGAGAAGGAGAAAGTGGTTTATCTAGATTTCCGGCAAAACTACAAGTTCTATGCCACTACAAGTCCAATGCGAATATCACTAATAATCAACAAAATTGTAACCGTAATTTTCATTATTGTAGAGTTTGCTGATGAGAAGGTGGTTTTAAGTGCTTCATCAATCAGTAGGTACCTGGTTCTTAAGGAGTTGATTATTTTTGATAGAAGGTCAAAAAAGAGTAATTTATTGAATTCTGGGATATCCTCAGTTGATAAACCATTAGCAAGAAGAGATATGGTCGAGAATTATAACATGACACATGATTTCCGTGTAGCTCAGTGGTTAGAGCACTCGCTTGGTTTGCGAGAAGGCACAGGTTCCAATCCTGTCATGGGAAATTTATCTCCTTGCAAAAATATTTTTAAGTCTTTAGTATAACAAACACAAAAACTTAAAACTAGTGTGGTGCAATGGTCTGCCTTATTGCCTAAGGGCGATCTCTTCCAGGCAACCAATATGCATGTTACTAACTCCTTTTTCAAGGTAGATTTTTGAGATACTTAGTAATTATTAAAACAAGGCGACTAAAACCGTAAATGTGTTTTATTTAAATACAAAGTCGCAATAACAAAAGAAATAGCTTATAAACGATGTTTTTCAGCTATAAAACGAACTCTATCAACAACATTATACATAACCAACATATAATGTAGTATATATATTATGTAGATTGGAGACAAACTAAACACAAACAGAGCCAGTAAATTCAGTTCACGACTTTGTTTCAACTTCGACAGAACTGTATTTAATAACAAAGTTTGAGAAACTAATGCGTTTTGTCGAAATATGTGTGAGCAAAGATAAATTATTACTGCGATATAGAGAGAACATTTTATGTTAAATACTCCAAATTCAAATCTTTAATATCATTATTATAACAATATAGGGAAAAGATACAACAGAAAAAGAATAGAGTGCGTAAAGAGAAGAAATCAAAACATAAGCACCAATATCAAATGCATCAAGATTAAATCACTAGACCCCTTACTTATAAACGATGATTAACAGCTGCATAAACTACTTCTTTTTGTTTTTCACTGTGTCGTGACAGTTTCAAAATCGACAGACAGAGACAAACGTTACATAACTTTGTCATCCGTTAATCATCGTTTAATAAGTAAGCCTACCCACCTACGCTAGGTCGTTATTATCCTAAAAAAAAATAGAAAACATTTTTTTTTTTTCAAAAACTATATGCCTAATGTATGTATTCTGAGTAAGATAGCAATACTTTTATGAGTATTTTAACAGGTGCTCTTTAAAATATGCGATAGATGTGCGAGTAAGTACGCGGACTTTTGGCACGACGATTTTTTCGCCCATATAATATGTCACCTTAAGTATAAGTGTACTTATTCAAAATTGCCACTCAAAGTCGCCGGCGATCCAGCCGGTTTGAAATATTTGAAAATTTGTTCTCTTATCTCAGGTGGAGCCGTGTATGTACACAATCTTAAAAAACGCATAATTAAAGTTCGTACAACTATCAGTCACTTTTCTGGTGTTCTCTATTACTGTATAGATTTTTTATTTCTTTAGGTATAATTTTGTCCCTCAAGCATACGTAGTATGTGTCATGTAGTTTCAGTTATTATGGTTGACAGTGGTTAGTGTTGATTATTGTGTTTGCTTTATGTGGGATGTGAATCTGTATAAATTGTTTTTTATTACGATATGTTTTATAAAAAGTTTTTCAGGTAGAAATAAGTAGGTGAAGTTACTTCATTTTAAGGCGAAACGTTATTTATATACCAGTAACTGCGTCCTACGTGGGAATATTGTATTCAAAAGTATGTCATTGTAGCCAAAAGTCTATGTTGCCATAATTAACATGCTGCTGTTTCACCCACACTTAGGAAAACAAAAGTATCGGATTCCATCGAAATACGATAAACGATAATCGGTGAACAAACATAAAAAAAAAGAAAAAAATACATACGCGACGAACTGAGAACCTCCTCCTTTTTGAAGTCGGTTAAATAAAATACCTAAGATTTCTGTTATAGGAGTTATCTGAAAAGTTATTATTCACACACATAGTACAAAGTTTATGCGAAAAGTTTATTCAATCTCGACTGCTAATGATGACGATAATTTCTTATCTTTACCGTCAAGCTCTTTAATCTTCTTTAGAAATTCGAAAGGATACAAGTGGTCCCTGTCGAGGTGGACGATTTCGCCAATTTAAAGGTAGGTAGTTCGTAAAATAAATAAATAAAGTGTTAGTGGCTTCCCCAACGATGCAACATTCGGCTCGCTTCTGACTTTTTCACCTAAAAACTGCTAGTAATGATAACAACCAAGATCAACTGCTTAAGGACGCGACTCATGTGAAATCCCTTCCGATTGAATAGTTTTATTTATAACCGGTATCAAATAGATCTTTAACCAATGTTTTATGTTATTGTACATGAAGAAATATCCCCTTCATTTCAAAAACAATAAAAAATAACTTTAAATACCACTATTATACAGGCAAAGTTACCTCTGTTTTACAAAATAAACCAATTTTTCTTCTAAATCCTTAACCGCTATATTTTCTTATAGGCATCATAATATTAGAAAATACAATACCTAGAACCCCTTCATCGCATTTTATAAAAATATTATTTTAATTTTCGTTAATGATTGATTTTACGATTGATTTTAAAATTGTAGATTTTTTCACGCAATTCCATCTCGCTCATTTATATGCAATCGGACAAGGACCGATGATTATCATCTATCGCCGCCTTCACTTTAGGCAGTTGAATTTAAAGTTAGACCTATCAATGGAAACTTGGAAATTCAACATTTTTGCAATAAAGTAAATTTTGGAATAGAGTTGAGCTTCTTGTTTTTCTTTCGTGTCATCAG
The DNA here is from genome assembly GCA_949358125.1 of Idaea dimidiata. Lineage (NCBI taxonomy): Eukaryota > Metazoa > Arthropoda > Insecta > Lepidoptera > Geometridae > Idaea > Idaea dimidiata. Next base: position 15,283,267 of record OX442340.1, on the reverse strand, counting down.
TTAATTTATCTTATATTTGACCGGCCCAGAACTTGGCTACGGATACTGCATTATCTGTTGCCCCGTTGAGGTCTTCTGCAGAGTAGCTAACAGGGCAACGAGAGCAGGTCATTAGGTGCACCATCGTTTGGGGGTTATTCCCGCAGTCACAAATATCGTGCTCGATTGGTCTATATAGCCCCACCTAGCGAGGTTGGCCCTGCAGCGGCCAACCTGGGCCCTAAGGCGGTTTAAGGATTTCCAGGTTGGCCAATGCAAGAAGAGCTGAGAGAGCTTGAGCTGCAAGATTTGAGTTGAAACTGGTTGTCTCAGTGTTTAAAACGTTCGTTCGACAAAACAAACAGTCAAAACGTAATAAAATACTCGATAATCCGCGCTACTATGGTCGTTTGTCGCTGCTTTGTTGTCCTTTTGTCGTTTAAAAAATAAAGCAAATTTTAAATAAAAAATACCCCGACTACTTTCAAAAACCCAAGTCAATTTAAAAAAACTTATTTTTTTGGCGTTTGTTTTTATTTTTTTTATTTTGATGTTTTTAATTTTATTTTATTTTGCTGAACGACAACGCGACGACTTATAAGACATCATGGTAGGGCCCAATAACTCAATCCTCAACTTTCACCGTCAAAACCTTACTAAATCAAATCGATACGGACCGAATACCTACCTACGACTTATGTGGAAAAAGGAGAAACGTGTAAGTCATAACAAAACAAAAAGTTTTTCATCGTAAAGTATAATAACTTGATCACGTGGATGTAGAGGTCTGCTTTAGCTTCATCTGGATGAGCTTTTTTAGACTTATACATAATCCGCGATCATTTGTCGTTACTTTTTTTAAAGCTCTTTTTTTTTGAGAGACAAAAGGACGACTCCTTTTGTCTTTAAAAAAATTAAGCAAATATAAAATATCCCGACCTCTTAAAAAACACAGATTAAAAAATCTTTCTTCTTAATTATTTGACTAGTTGCGCCCCGCGGTTCACACGCGGAAGTGAAAAACGCGTTATCACGGGCCATGCTGGCCGAGCGGTTCTCGAGCGGTTGCACTTTTTCGTGCATTACTCGGGTTTTACTAATTGGATTTCGATGCAAAGTATACCACGACCTTCGTCGAAAATAGAACTATCCAATATTGAATAAACCAAATTTTAATCGAATAAGTAGTTCCTAGTTGTATAAGGAATAGACAGATAAACAGACAAACAGACAGACTTGAATTTACAAATTATATAATTTAGTTCTACTACTTTTTCTAAGCCCTCTAGATAACTTTTTTTTAATTTACTTCCAAGTACAGACTTTTTGTCCTATCTTCCTTTATTATAGAAGATGTGTTTTTAGTTTAATATTTTTTAGCTGAACGATAACGCGGCAACTTCGTGAATGACTTATTATAAGACATCATGCTAGGGCGCTTTATGTGCAGCTATGCTTATGTTTAAGAAGTTTTAGTTCGTACTACAAATTAGCACGCCAGACAAATCATTGTGATTTATGGCTTGCATTATGTTTTTTAAGCTTTAATTGCCAATAAATTTTTAAAAAAAACTAGCTGATTATGTAACTCTGTTACTAACAATTATCGATTAAAACAATTGAAATCGAAATAAAACTCTTTGTTCCCGGATTTAACTCGCGTTATATTTATTACGCGATTATATTCACTATCTTTACAGTCAGTTTCCTGGGTAGAGCTGAGATGTATTTCGTCTGTATGTAATTAATTAGTCTATGTACACAGGAACGTTTTGAGACAAATATTAGATGAGGCGGCCCCATGGTAAGCTGCTAAGCTTCTGTTACGGTGACTAGACAACAGATATACTACTTATATTTATCTTTCTTTTGTAAATCTATACATATTATACATAGAAATACACTCAGACCAGATGTAAATATTTATTTTAAAGCATAAATATTTGCACTCGACATTTTGTGATAATGTACATTATTTACTTTGTTCCTATTTTGTTTTCTAATTAAAGAAGTCAAAAAAATTAAGAGAAATATGTTTTTTTGTATTACAAGGTCATCTTATCTCAGCGATTTTCCCGGTTGCATCCCTCTCGGGACCCTAAATCTTTAGTTATTTGGGACCGGTCTTTTTACTTAAAATAAAGTCTGTAATAAAATTACGAGATTTATCTATATTCGACGTTGTACTGTATTTGCTTGTAAGTTTACTAAAATAAATAAATTTATTTATTTATTTTATACTAAAAAGAATAGGTAGGTTTATTTTATTTTTTATCTATACTTCTATGTTGATATTCCCGCGGGACCGGGACTTACGCGGGTGAAACCGCAGGACGCAGCTAATTGTAATTGTTTACGGCCTCGTTTTCCGCAAATAGACCCCCTTGAATTGGGTCCTTTTTGCGTGATGGTTAATTTTGTTAGTGGGAACCAGCCCAAAAATTATGCCACAAGATATTTTTTTTTTTAATTTGAGGAGGCTTTTTACGTCACCAATAATTCCAAGTCTAATTTCCACCAATGCAGGACATTCCAGTAGAACGTGCTCGGCCGTCTCCTCCGCATCCATGCAGGCTCTGCATAGCGGACTGTTTGTTAAGTCTAGGGTGTGTAGGTGCTTGTTAAAGGCTCCATGACCTGTAATTGCGTTTGTAATTTTTCGTATACGCGTCCTATTGAGATTTAGTATATAAGCGTTTAATAAATTAAGAGTTTATGTCTGGAAACTGGATGCGAGAACCCGAAAATAGATCTAGGTGGCATGCAATTGGAGAGGCCAGCAGTGGACTGCAACAGGCTGATGATGATGTCTGGAAACGCCAATTTGGTCTAAATACAGCTTTCCAGAATGGCGCATAATTCGCGATGTCTTGTTTCAGTGTAGTGTCGGATCCATGTTCTGGGTTGGTTTAAGGGACTGCTGGCTGCGGGCCGTAGTTTTGATAGTTTCCGCCCCCCTCCGTGCCAGCTGGGATGCAGCAGCTATTATATTCACAACTAGCTGGGCCCCGCGGTTTCACCCGCATTAATTCCTATCCCGTATCGTATGTGACTAATCACGTATGTCATACCAAGCTTTGCTTAGCCCGTATGATTATTCAAAGTACCCCTGGACCAAATTTCATTCAAATCGGATTAGTCGTCATTTTTACCTATCACGTACCTACCTACGTCAATTATGCTTAAAATTAAATACTTTTAATGACTAACGTATTTATTTAGATAAGGATTAATATCATGTTTATAATATTACCTTCGGAAACAATGCATTGTTCTACAACAAATTTGATTACTATAAAAAATGTTATATTGAGTCAACCTTAAGAGATAGACATATGCTGTCGCAGACTATTTTTTAGATCCTTTCTAGAGGAAGAATTCTGTCATACATGACAACTTTGACCGTTTACTCAGCGCACGCGACAGAATCTCAGAAAAGGGGCAATATTTCCCGTTTTTACAACATTTTTCATGGATGCTCCGCTCCTATTAGTCGTAGCGTAATGTTATATAGCTTATAACCTTCCTCAATAAATGGACTATCAAACGCAAAAAGAGTTTTTTAATTTGGACTAGTAGTTTCTGAGATTAGCGCGTTCAAACAAACAAATAAACAATCAAACAAACTCTTCAGCTTATAATATTACTAGCTGCGCCCCGCGGTTTCACCCGCGTAACTTCCTATCCCGTAACGTTAATGATCCCTCACGTATGTCATACCAAGTGTTGCTTAACGATCATTCAAAGTACTCCCCGCTCTTTTTCACCCATCACGTATGTTGTACCAAGTGTTGCTTAACCCGTACGATCATTCAAAGTACCCTATATATTATTTCTACCTCTAAACCAACCCTGTACCAAATTTCATTCATATCGGTTTACGGGTTGTTGAGTTAGAAATAGAAATACACGACTTTATTTTTCAGAGCTGCCGTCCCGCAGTTTCACTCGCGTAAGTCCCGATCCCGAGGGAAAATCGGGATCAAAAGTAGCCTATGTCATATCTGGATAATGTAGCTTTCTATCAGTGAAAGAATTTTTGAAATCGGTCTAGAAGTTTCTGAGATTACCCCAAATACATACATACATACATGTTACCAACGTAACCTCTTTATAATATTAATTACCAACATAAAACAAAATATTAAGAATCAAAAGTACAATAAGATATTGCAAAAGAATTTTTAAAAAGCACTGTAGTTTGGTGACACAACCTTCTCGCATGGAGCCGACCGATTGAGCCGCGCGGCATGATGCCTCAGAGTTGGCTGGCCACCCTCATCATCGTCGCCCGTTACGTATATAATATGCACGCTTGGTACTTATTATTTTTTTATTGTGGAGTTATTTTAAAACTGTAATATCTCGTGAGATATTCATTGAAATCAAGTGATGTTAAGGACAATTATGTTTAAAATTAAATACTTTTAATGCATAACGTATTTATTTGGAAAAGGATTAATATCATATTTACAAAATTACCTTCGGAAACAATGCATTGTTCTACAACAAATTTCATTACTCTAAAAAAGGTTATATTGAGTCAACCTTAAGAGATAGACATATGCTGTCGCGGACTATTTATTAGATCCTTTTTAGAGGAAGAATTCTCTCATATATGGTTTTTATGTAACTCTGACCGTTTACTCAGCGCACGCGACAGAATCTCGGAACAGGGTGATTTTTTTCCCGTTTTTGCAACATTTTTCATGGATGCTCCGCTCCTATTAGTCGTAGCGTAATGTAATATAGCCTATAACCTTCCTCGATGAATGGACTATCAAACACAAAAATAATTTTTCAAATCGGACCAGCAGTTCCTGAGATTAGCGCGTTCAAACAAACAAACAAACAATCAAACAAACAATCAAACAAACTCTTCAGCTTTATAATATTATAATAATAATAATAATAATAATAATTATATATTATATATTATATACTAGCTGCGCCCCGCGGTTTCACCCGCGTAACTCCCTATCCCGTAACGTTAATGATCCCTCACGTATGTCGTACCAAGTGTTGCTTAACGATCATTCAAAGTACTCCCCGCTCTTTTTCACCCATCACGTATGTTGTACCAAGTGTTGCTTAACCCGTACGATCATTCAAAGTACCCTATATATTATTTCTACCTCTAAACCAACCCTGTACCAAATTTCATTCATATCGGTTTACGGGTTGTTGAGTTAGAAATAGAAATACACGACTTTATTTTTCAGAGCTGCCGTCCCGCAGTTTCACTCGCGTAAGTCCCGATCCCGAGGGAAAATCGGGATCAAAAGTAGCCTATGTCATATCTGGATAATGTAGCTTTCTATCAGTGAAAGAATTTTTGAAATCCGTCTAGAAGTTTCTGAGATTACCCCAAATACATACATACATACATGTTACCAACGTAACCTCTTTCTAATATTAATTACCAACATAAAACAAAATTTTAAGAATCAAAAGTACAATGAGATATTGCAAAAGAATTTTTAAAAAGCACTGTAGTTTGGTGACACAACCTTCTCGCATGGAGCCGACCGATTGAGCCGCGCGGCATGATGCCTCAGAGTTGGCTGGCCACCCTCATCATCGTCGCCCGTTACGTATACATATAATATGCACGCTTGGTACTTATTTTTTTTTTATTGTAGAGTTATTTTAAAACTGTAATATCTCGTGAGATATTCATTGAAATCAAGTGATGTTAAGGACAATTATGTTTAAAATTAAATACTTTTAATGCATAACGTATTTATTTGGATAAGGATTAATATCATATTTACAAAATTACCTTCGGAAACAATGCATTGTTCTACAACAAATTTCATTACTCTAAAAAAGGTTATATTGAGTCAACCTTAAGAGATAGACATATGCTGTCGCGGACTATTTATTAGATCCTTTTTAGAGGAAGAATTCTCTCATATATGGTTTTTATGTAACTCTGACCGTTTACTCAGCGCACGCGACAGAATCTCGGAACAGGGTGATTTTTTTCCCGTTTTTGCAACATTTTTCATGGATGCTCCGCTCCTATTGGTCGTAGCGTAATGTAATATAGCCTATAACCTTCCTCGATGAATGGACTATCAAACACGAAAAGAATTTTTCAAATCGGACCAGCAGTTCCTGAGATTAGCGCGTTCAAACAAACAAACAAACAAACAAACAATCAAACTCTTCAGCTTTATAATATTAGTATAGATTAAGTATTAAGTATTAAGTATAGATACTATTAATAAAAAATACTAAAACACAGTATTTAATCTTCCAGTACAATTTCCTCAAAAACAAAAGGGTCTATTCCCTCGAAGGCTATGTTAGGAAGTCCTGTATCATTTGAGCGCGAAAGTTGTAAACATGTCTAAATCCCAAAGGTCCCGAATGTAGCTACGTTGTGCCGTCACCTCGTTTTAGGGCTCGGCCCCGGACACAGATTTACAGTGGAGATAGAAGTCGTTTAAGACGGCGGTAGATGATAATTATCGGTCCTTGTCCGATTGCATATGAATGAGCGAGATGGAATTGCATGAAAATATCTACAATTTCTCGTAAATTCAATCATTAACGAAGATAAAAATAATATTTTTATAAAATGCGATGAAGAAGTTCTAGGTATTGTATTTTCTAATATTATAAGAAAATATAGCGGTTAAGGATATAGAAGATTTTATTATGTAAAACAGGGGTAGCTTGGCCTGTATAATAGTGGTATTTAAAGTTATTTTTTATTGTTTTTGAAATGAAGGGGACACTTCTTGTATCATGTACAATAACATAATACATTGTTTAAAGATCTATGTGATACCGGAATGAAGAAAAAAAATATTCAATCGGAAGGGATTTCACATCAGTCGCGTCCTTAAGATGTATATACCGAACTAGCTGAACTCCGCAGTTTTACCCACGAAAGTCAGGACTTCCACGGGTAAAACCGCGGACTGCGGGATAAGGATCCAGTGTGAAAATCAGGATATGTTATACATGTAAACCTTTCTATTAAGGAATGATTTATATTAGACCGGGCGCCGGGTCCGAGCTTCGTTGTCCATTGCTCGGCCACCACTCGGTTGCGGTTGCAACAGGCCGATCGACTGCTCACCGAGCAATGTACAACGAAGCTCGGCCGGGTGGCGATATAATATAAATCATCCCTAAATCACTCAATCAACAAAAAAAAACCGCATCAAAACCGGTTGCGTAGTTCCAAGATCTAAGCACACATACAGACAGACGCTTTTAGCGATAAGGTTGCCCATTAGTACAATGTTTCACTTTTAAGCTTTCTGTGTATTTGTCTTACTTTTGATGTATACTGATTGTAATTGTTGGTTGCGCAAATAAAGTATTAATCTGTCTATGTAAATAAGATCTCAATTGAAAATCCCTGTCGGTTTCATCAAAAATTGTTGATTGTTTCATGTCGGAATATTGTTGAATTTTTTTTGTGTATGGATAAAGGTGACATTGTTTCCTACATTTTGGTTTTATTTAAGAAAAAAACTTCTTAATGTCTTAATGCCTAACAACTTTAATGTTCGATATTTTGCTCCACTTCAGTCAACCTGTTGATCATGGAATAATCATGAAGGGAATGACATTTTGCGTATTTTTTCATCACGACTTAGGCATAACACAGCTTTGACCATTGGTCGCCTCTTATGACTCTTATGACATGTATGAGATGGGGATGGTCTATATACTAGTAAGGGGCTAACACTGAGGAAGTGAATTATTGTTCCTTATTAAAAAAAAATTGATGATATGTGGGAAAACTCAAATCAAACGGCGTTAAATAAAGTTTAATTAACAAGAATAAAATTAAATAGTTAAATAGTACGTGCTTAGTTCATGATCAAATGTCTATTACGAAATGTAGTTTATCTACACAACGTTTCGTTTCACATAAAATACCGGTTTATTTAAAATAGCGTTCTTATTTTAAAAATAAGGGTTTTTCCGTTTTTATTTCGTTTTCGTCCCAATAATATTTTCCCGTCACAATAATCGGCGATGAAGTAACGCCTTTACTAAATAAGGGTACCTTTTAACCAATAACTTTCACGACATCTATTAACTATTAAGAAGCCGTTTCGGTAAAAGAACCATTCTATAAAAACTTATTGCCTCGGTTCCGGCCTTCCGGGCACACGTAAAATAACCAATGCTTTTATAAGGGCACGTTTGAACTGCCCTAGATGTCATAATAATATAGAAATACCATAAAATATTCTGTCGATAGCAAATCTCTTTTTTTTGTTGACTAGTTTTTTACCTCGGTCTGGTTTAGGTAAAATGAGATAAATAACATGATCCTCTTTTGCCGTAGTCGGGTAAAATTAGAAAAAAAACTGGTTAATTGCGAGTCGGGCTCACGCATCGGGTTTGAAAAAAAAAAACGTTTGCTGTATGGGATCCCCACTTTAAAAAAATGTTTTTAGTACCTATTAGTTGTAATAGCGGCAACAGAAATACATCTTTCTGTGAAAATTTAAACTCTCTAGCTATCACAGCTTATGTGATACAGCCTGGTGACAAAGAGACTGACAGACGGACAGTGAAGTCTTAGTAAAACCCCATTCAATTCATTCAAAAACCGCGGGGCGCAACTAGTTTATATTGTTTACTAGCTGCGCCCCGTAGTTTTATCCGCATAAGATTTATCAAAATCGGTTCAGTATTTTTTCTTTCATATGATCCTTCTCCCGATCATAACGAACACAACAAAAAAAGAATTATCGAAATCAATCAAGGCGTGATGCCGTGCCGTGACCACGCGAAATAGGGATTCATTTTTATATATTAAGATATTTTGCTAAAAGAGACATCATAAACTATATGAACTATCATAAACTATGAAAATATAAAGCGAAAAATGCTGAAAGGAGTTGCGTCCCCGATTTTGACAAAAAACAAAAATGGAATTATTAGATTTTTGAAAAATTGATTACCCTCCGATCCTTCATCGCGACTTATAGTAAGCACATTGTTTAGTGCTGTAGGTCACCTAGTGTCAGAGTTTCAGGCGTTAAAGTCTCATTTACATTACGAAACTAATGTCATGATGCATTATAGAGTCAATTTCACAATATCGCAGCAGTTACTGGAATCAATTTTGTCAAATAGTAGATAATCATATTTTAGGTAAACAGTACCGGTCTGTCTAAGCAGTTATTCGTGATAAAAAACTGCGTATATAGGTGTACGTTGTGCTACATTACGAAATTACACTAGTTTCGTAATGTAAATCCCTCTAACTTGATAGAAATAACTACCGTCCTCCCCAGACCAAAAGACGTGTCGCATCATCGGTTACCTATCCGAGTAATGACCGCGCCAGTCGTTGCTTAACCCGATTAAACAAGATCGACAGCAAGACCTATGAGTTCCTGATATAAGATTATTAAATGCTTATATGAGGCGATATTTCCAGGAAATAGACGGGCTTGTAGGAAAACCGTATTCGTGCAGCAAGCGTAACCCAATTTCTCATTATTACATTTCGATTTCCATGCAAGTAACACATTCGCTGTTTTGTTAAACTTTACAGAGTTCGACAATTTATAGCATACGTTTGGTCGTCTTTAAGTTGTTCCTACGTGTAAATAATGTTCAGTTTCCACTTGTTTGAAACTCAATCTGAAGGGAGGGTAATGATTTATCGAGTTAAAAAGTTTGGCGATGGAATAAGACGCAAGAATATATTGGAAAATTGTTAATTCGGTGGTCGTGAGTCAAATTCTACCTTTAAAATTGTTAATAGCTTTTTTGATTCTTCTTTTTTTTTGTATAGTGGTGTGGTTCACCTAGTGTTAGAGTTTTCAGGTCGCCCTAAGGTTTCTAACTTGACCTAACGACTGCTATCAGAGATAACAACCGGGCGCCAGGCGCGACCATTCAAAATCGGCAGGTGCAGCTAGGCCAATAAGCTCCTCAATTGTTTGTTTATTTAATGTACGACGTCAAGTCATGTTCTTTTTACCCGACTGCGCGACGCAAAGGAGGGTAATGTGTTTATCGTTCTATGTATGTATGTATGTATGTATGGATGTTTCTATGTGGCGTTCTAGAGGCCAAACGCGTGGACCGATTTTGATGATTCTTACGTCAATCGATTCGTCTTAATCTGGCGAGTGTGACTAAAGACATGACAGTAATCCAAAGTAACTTATGTCACCACCAGACGCCATATTGTCAAAATTAATAAATCCAAAATCGACAAAGTATGTCAAGATGGGTATCGTTGAATAGGTTTTTAAAAATAAATAGGTTTCTTTCACCATTTTTCATTTTAAAGAACCGTTTAGGAAATATAATGGTTTAAAGTTAATTTACAATTGGGTATTCTTGCTTTTTATTACTAACGAACAAGTTTTTATTTTTGTTACGTAGTTACGCTTGGAACTATCAAAGTTTAAGCCGTGATGGTAAAGGTGACAGGAATTTATTGATATAAACTAAAAAAAATAGTTACATAAATTGTACCTACCTACTGAATAAAAGCCTAATAACACTTAGGTACCTAAAAACGTTAAAAGAATAATAATAAATTTAAACAATAAATAACTAAAACCTAACTGAAATAGAATCTTACTAATATTATAAACGCGAAAGTTTGTATGTGAGTATGTATGTATGTGAGGTTGTTACTCTTTCACGCAAAAACTACTGAACCGATTGCGATGAAACTTGGAATATAGGTAGCTGGGGGACCTGGATTAACACATAGGCTACTTTTTATTCCCGCGGGAACGGAACTTACGCGGGGGAAACCGCGGGGCGCAGCTAGTACATTATAACCCCCTAATGAAATGAATAGATTACGAGACTTACCTACCTTCAATAAATGAAAATAACTAAAAAGCGTAAAATAAAAAAAATAATTTATAAAAAAAACAAATAACCCGACTGCGTAAAAAACTCGATTAAAAAATACGCATAGAAACAACAAAAAAACCAAAAAGAAAAAAACAAGCCCAGTAATTTGAAATTACGCTAAGTAATAATAGTTTTGTATCGATACACACAGAACACATAATAAATGAGTAAAAAATTACTCACAGTCGGGACCCATTGGAAAAATTAGATTAGTAAAATGAATGGGTCCCGACTGTGAGTAATTTTTTATCGAGTTTTTTACGTAGTCGGGTTTTTTGTTTTTTTTATAAATTATTTTTTTAAAATAAATATAAGATATAAACGTTTTTTTTTCAATGAGAATTAAAATTCCAATGAGAAGATTTTTTTAGCGGGTTTTACTCGCATTTTATTTATTAACGGCATTGTTTCAATGCTCGTACCAACGTTTCGCTAAATTTACAGTCAGCTTTATCAAGGTAGACAGTAAGTCTATCGAGTAAAATCCAGTAAATATTGTGCTTTATTATATAGATTTTCTTCAGTTTTCGCGATGTTGAATTGAAATTAAACTCAGTTTTAAGGAAAATCTAATAAGACATTAGACACAGGCCTAAATAAAATCAACAAAATATATCATTATAAAAAATCCACATAGGAATACAATACAATACCTACATGAAAAAAGAACGTCTAAAATAAGCACAAAAGTCCATAGGCACAGATCTTATCGGACCTATTTTTTCATCCATTTTTATTTCTCGTCAACTCGTCAAGTATTATAGCCAAATGGAAAGTCAACAAAAGTTTGTTTGATGTTCCGCCCAAGTTGCGCGACAATCTGGTGCAAATTCCAAGTTTAGTTATGAACTAGTTTAGTCCAAGTTTGCGCTTTATAAATTAACTAGCGGTGTCCCGCAGTTTCAAACACATAAAGCGCGATCTCTTGGGAATATCTGGATAAACAGTACTCTATGCATTATTTTAGGTCTACAGCTATCTATTCAGCGGTTTTTACGTGATTGAGTAACAAACCGACTCACAAACTTTCAGCTTTATAATATACTAGCTGCGCCCCGCGGTTTCACCCGCGTAAGTCCCGTTCCCGCGGGAATATCGGGATAAAAAGTCTGTGTGTTAATCCAGGTCCCCAGCTACCTATATTCCAAGTTTCATCGCAATCGGTTCAGTAGTTTTTGTGTGAAAGAGTAACAACCTCAAATACATACATACAAACTTTCGCATTTATAATATTAGTAAGAAGGAGGACTAGCCGTGTCCCGCAGTTTCAAACACGTAAGTACTAACTTAATATTGGTAAGAGAGTTTTTGAAATCTTACCTATCCATAGTCTAGCTACCGACTTTTGGCCCTGGAATTATTTGCAAGTCTACAGCTCCAGTCTCCTCGCAACCAAGACCATTATAACATGGTTAAAACGTCGAGGTAAGAAAATGAGTAATTATATGCGATTAAGACTCGGTAAAATGTAACTCCACCGACGTTCACCTACGAGAATATGGACGCATGATCTTCATTAAGCAGCGTATCCATGATGGATGCAGGCCGCCGAATTCTATGAGCATGGATGTGGGAGTCGTATGTCCAGCAGTGGACGTCCTACGGCTGATATGATAATAATGAATATGAAACTAAGAATCAGTAACTAACTAATTATAACTAAGGCAACCCAAAGAGGCAGTGCTGGCAGCCTTTTGGGTACCATGCCTAGGGACTCCTTTTTGGGTTTTAATTTAATAAAGGTAATTGAAGTTTTGATTGTAGTAGACGACACTAAATGAAGGACTAAATGAATGATCTCGAACTCTGAACAACAACTGATTTTTAAGTTAACTTTACACTTAAAATTTTCGAAAAGTACTTCGAATTTCCAGAAATCGTAGAACAAAAGTTGTTCCCCTAGACGTCTAGAACAACCGACTTTCGGCTTAAAAGGGCATACCCTTTACATCGTTTAGATAGAAGATAGTAGGTAATTAACTAAAATAAGAATGATAAAAAATAGTTGAAATACAAAATCAGAAGTCCTAAGTAAGTTTAGTATAGATATCACAAACAAAAGGTTAGGGGGGAAACCACTAACACAATTGTAGCTAAATTCCAACTGTTCGACTAAGTGTCTATGCAAAGAAGGTCCAAATGTTTTGTCCAAACACGAACCGTCCTCGCTACGTGTCGGTTAACAGAAACTTCGCTTAGTTTATCTTAGCAGTTAGTTGCCTTATGAAATTACAACATTTAGTTTACAGCGTGGAATTAAGCAAGTGGAGTACCGGGTGAACGCCAAATTTAATAAAACGTTAAAGTAAAATCTAGAAATATTGTGCTCGTAAACTAGAATTAAAATAATATCGACGCTTGAAAGGCAAAAATTCCTAAGCGACACAACAGCCGATATTGAGTTATATACAACATTCGATTCGTAATAAAATTCTGCGTCGATTGGTCTTACTCTCATGGCTCTACGATGGATTTTGATGTCGCTTAGGAATATGTGATTTTGATGCTTTTTTGTTTTTTTCGGCGACTAACCGACAAACTTTCGTACCTTTTTTAAAAATAATTAATTAAAGACTTCTGCTTTTAACTGTTTTGGTAGTTAGGGATCTTTTCCTGATTTTGATTAGAATTATTTTATCGATTAGTTATTTTTACTTTAAAATATAAAAATGTGAATTTCAATTTAGTGAGTTTTACCTCTCACTTATTTCTTTTATTTCTGTATTCGCCCCTTTTTAACCTACAGTATATTTTTTTATACAGAGTTTAGATATTTTCTCCGGTAATTTTTTTAGAAAAAATGGCGCTTAGTAATTTGTGACCAAAACTACAGAACATATTTTTATGTCGCTTAGGAACATCTGACTCGCCATTCTTTATAATAATTTTGGCGTTTAGTATGATTTTGCAAGATAATCTTTCAATAAAATTGGCGGGTATGTATACCGCATGAATGAAGCGTTGTCGCATGGCCTTGACGCGAAGCGGTTATCGTATGGCTGTTAGTAACAAAATACGATCAGTGTGCGTCAAACCGTCGTTTGGTGCATTCTCGCTTACCGCATTTCCGCCGCTTGGAACACGATCTTTGGTAAGTTTGTATGAAAACTATTAATGTTAGTGTCTTTTTCTTCGTTGCGTCGTTGATGAATGCGGGAATATCAGAAAAATAAGACAATTTGGTAAGTGGTGTTTTTATTGATTTGTATTAGTTATTAACTGTGCGGTTACCTACATAATTCACATTATTTAGTGTCTAATTTTTATATAATAACTAGATGTATTTAGATTAATGATTTTTACTATGGTGAAATCACCGGTTCGAGTAGCTACGCCTTGCGATCGCCAACCCGCATGGCCAGCGAGGCGATTATGGGCAAATCCTCCGAATGCAGAGCAACAATAAGCCACGGCCCCTAGTTCCCGGCGGCCCTGCTATTCCTGGTCATGGTGGCGACCAAGGTAACGGCGGGGCGGGGGGTGCAGGAATCATAGGGGGCAAATGCTCGTCAACTTCCTCGAACGAGAGGGGCTCTTTTTGATGAACTCCTTCTTCAAAAAACAGCCTCAAAGGAAGTGGACATGGCGAAGCCCTGACTCTATGACCAAAAATGAGATCGACCTCATCATGACGGACAAGAAGCATAAATTCAGAGACGTCTCTGTGATCAACAGGTTCAATACCGGTAGCGATCACCGACTTGTCCGAGGCTCTCTGAATATCAACTTTAAGGCCGAACGTGTCCGTCTAATGAAGTCCAGACTCCGACCAACTCTGCTCCAAATCACGGCAGGATCTGAAACGTTCCAGTCAAACCTGGTGGACCGATTCGCTGCCGTGGAAATCACAACAGACGTAAACCAGGACCTCGAAAATGTGACTCGGATCCTCAGGGAAGAAGGTACGAGACTTTGTAATATGCAGCGTAAGGGCAAAAAGTCTAAGCTTTCAGAGGGGACTCTAGGGCTAATGAAGGAACGACGTGAAAACCCACCCACCACTTCGTCGGAAAAGCGGACTCTAAACCAAGAGATCAGCAAACACGTACGACGCGACCTCCGGCGCTTCAATACTCTTTTAATTGAAAGAGCGATCGAGCAGAACCGGGGGTCAAAAGTGTTTGTACAATCTCTTGGAAGAAGCCACCTGACGAAGTTGACCACAGCAGGTGGAGAAGTCGTTGCTTCGAAGCCGGCAGTCCTTTCGGAGGTAGAAGACTTTTATGCCCGATTATACGCATCGCATGCAACTCAACCGAATCCCGAAAATGAGGATCCTAGAGCAACATTAACACGCCATTTCACCGAAGACCTGCCAGAAGTCAGTATTGACGAAATCGAGATCGCTCTTAGACAGCTCAAAAATGAAAAAGCCTCTGGAGAGGATGGCGTTACCACAGAGCTGGTGAAAGCAGGAGGTAAACCCGTACTGAGGGAGCTCCAGAAGCTTTTTAAAGCTTTCCTGTTCGAAGGGAGAACTCCAGAGGCGTGGAGTAGGAGTGTGGTCGTCCTGTTCTTCAAAAAGGGAGACAAGACCCTGCTGAAAAACTATCGACCCATATCCCTTCTTAGCCACGTCTATAAGCTGTTTTCTAGAGTGATCACGAACCGTCTTGCGCGAAGACTCAACGAATTCCAACCACCGGAGCAGGCTGGGTTTCGGAGCGGATATGGCACCATAGACCACATCCACACAGTGCGGCAGATTATACAGAAGACCGAAGAGTATAATCAGCCCCTGTGTCTAGCATTTGTGGACTATGAAAAAGCCTTTGACTCGGTTGAAATCTGGTCTGTTCTGGAGTCTGGAATCAGCAAACAAGGCCCATACCGTTGCATCGAGGAGTGAGACAAGGGGATGTTATTTCCCCGAAATTGTTCACAAATGCGATGGAGGATATGTTGTAAGACGCTGAACTGGAAACGACGTGGAAGGACGTGGCATTAATATTAATGGCGAGTATATCTCTCACTTGCGATTTGCAGATGATATCGTCATCATGGCAGAAACGCTGCGGGACCTACAACGGATGCTGAACGACCTGGCTGACTCTTCTGTACGCATTGGCCTACGGATGAACATGGACAAAACCAAGGTCATGTTCAACGAACATGTTCTACCGGAACCTATTGCGATACGCGGCGCCGTTCTCGAAGTTGTTCAAAAATATGTTTACCTAGGGCAAACATTGCAGTTAGAAAAAAACAACTTTGAGGGCGAGGTGAACAGGAGAATTCAGTTGGGATGGGCAGCATTTGGGAAGCTACGTCGAGTCTTTACATCGTCAATCCCACAGTGCCTAAAGACGAAGGTCTTTAATCAGTGCGTCCTACCCGTCATGACATACGGAGCTGAAACGTGGACACTAACGGCACGATTGGTCCACAAATTCAAAGTCGCTCAGCGGGTTATGGAACGAGCTATGCTCGGCGTTTCTCTGAGGGATCGCATCAGAAATGAGGTGATTCGTCAGAAAAACCAAAGTCTTCGACATAGCTCACCAGATTAGCAAGCTGAAGTGGCAGTGGGCTGGTCATATTAGCCGTAGAACCGACAACCGTTGGGGTAAACGAGTTCTAGAGTGGAGACCGCGTCTCGGCAAACGTAGTGTAGGACGTCCTCAGGCACGTTGGAGCGACGATTTGCGCAAGACGGCTGGGACAAACTGGATGCGAAAAGCCGAAAATAGATCTAGGTGGCGTGCAATTGGAGAGGCCTATGTCCCGCAGTGGACTGCAACAGGCTGATGATGATGATGATAATGATGACTATGAAATTTTGTTTGTTTGTATTTTTTTTTGTACTCGTTTACACAATAACAATTTAATTGTACTGTTTTGATAAACAACAATGGTGATTTTAGGTCTTAGTAGTGTTATAAACAGTATGTAAAAGTCACTACATTTTAAGCTATATATTTTATTATGTTTAAGTTGCTTTTTTATATAAGTGCTCTGAGTACTACTGTAAATGATTTTATTGTGTTTGTATTCGTAAATTTTTTTGTGATGCCATAATAGTTTTATTTTTTTCAATTTCAGGGTGTTAGATTTTCTTTTAAGTAAAACAATATTATAAATAATGATTAAAGATGTGAATGTTTTTTATTTTACAATATTTTTTTTAGTAAGCACATTTTCAAACTAAAATTATACTAGTAAGATTTCAGTGGAGATTCATTCACGTTTTGGCATTTAGTTAAAAATAACTAGTTTAGCGTAGTCTATTACAAATGCTTACGCAGTTTTACTTCACTTAAACTATTTTTTTATTAACGTCTGGTCACTTTTACCTCTCTAAAAATCTTAAAATATGTTCAATTAGAGGTTTTGTCCTTAATTACTATATTATTTTTGTGTCGGTTGGTCATTTTTACCTGTTTGTAATTTTAAGTAAAATATTCCGATGCGACACTAACTCGGTAATTAGCAAAGAAAACGGAAATCTATCAATGGCAAATAATAAAGGAGCATAATTAGCTTTAAATCTTCATTGGAGTCATGTACGTAGAATAAATAACAATTATTTAATGGCCATTTTTCTAAAATTTGAAACTTTAAACAGCTCTCCTGAACAGTTGCCTCAGTGTCGCTTCCGCATTTTTGCCTTTCAAGCGTCGATATAGTATTAACATATCGCTCTAACGGTGAAGGAAAACATTGTGGGGAAAACCCACGGCTTAGTTAGCTCCAGACGAATTGACCTGTTCTTAATAAAACCGAGCTTTCGCCAGCTTTACAGTTGGCTTTTTCAAGGTTGTCAACCTTTCGCCAACTTTACAGTTGGCCAAAGCTTGGTTCGTTTAAAAATCATGAATAAAAACGCGATTTAACCCGGTAAATAAAGTGTAAAGTAAAGTATAGATTTAAGCCTTAGGCTGTCTGCCTAACCTAACACAAAACTTTTTACACTCTGAACAAACGACCACTACAATACATCCTACACTATATACGATAGAAGTTTGACAACACGCCAGTAATTTCAAAGTATTGAATCATATTTTCTAAAATATAATAAAAAGGATTTGATCAGAGTAAAGTGTGGAAATCTGAAAGGCGAACGGAAATCGTGTGGCTGTACAATACAGAATAAAATACTTTGTAACTTTGATTCTTATTTCAGTGGAATACAGATCAAAATGGTTTGGATTTCCTTACTTGTAGTTACTGTACGGATGTTAGGCTGGCGTACGACCAAAACTTATTGCATTCACACGCCAAATAACGTCTCAATATGACATTGATGGGTACTTTTCTTGGGAAATTTATTTATTTCGCGAGAGCGGCGCTAGTAATGGTAGTCCACTTTCATTTACTAGTATAAATATCTCATCTATGCTTTCATTTCGAAGGTACAACTTCAGACCGTCCGCGCATCAATGTCTTTTTTTTAATGCGCCATTTAACATCGCTGTTATAAGGAAAACATCATGAGAAACCGACATGTCCTAGGACGACGGTCCTAAGTCATGGGATATTCGCCAATCTGGAACCCCTCCAAAAAGGGATGATCATTATCATTATCATATTAAGGGGAACACCGCTCAAATCAGAAGAAGTCTCCAGGACCTTGAAGAATTTCAGTTGTAAAGTAAATTGGGTTCTAGCAACCGTCGACCTCATCGTCGCTTCCCATCAGCCCCCAGATTAACTATCCAGGGAACGTCTGACAACAGTGGAAAATGACAGGTCCTATGCAGTAAATTGCTGCTTTGAGGTAATCACCGGTAATAACCACGTTACGTCAAAGCAGCAATGTACTGTATAGTGCCCGTCATTTTCCACTGTTGTCAGACGTCCACTGAATGGGTAATCTGGGGTCAAGTGCGATATGGTTAAATGGAAACATATCATATCAAACATTTATAACTTATATAAAAAAAGAAGATATCTTTCTAGTAAAAGGAAAGGTATCGACTGTAGATCATAAAACCCACGCCGCTCACAGTTACATCTATACTTTTATACTGATATTATAAAGAGGTATTGTTGGTTACATTGTATCATTGTATGTTTGTAAATTGGGGGTAATCTCCGAAACTACATAACCGATTTAAAAAAAATCTTTCACCAATAGAAAGCAGCATTATTGAGGAGGTATATAAGCATTTTTGGTCCCGATATTTCCACGGGATCGGGACTTACGCGGGTGAAACTGCGGGATGTAGCTAGTTACTAATATAATGAACGGCACCACAACCGACATTCAAAGGGACCGACCAAGTTGGCAATATTTAATCTTTATAGAATTTTGAATTTAAATTTCAACCGGATTCTGAAATGGGTGTGAAGTGGGATTTACATTTTTAATGAATTAACTTACTTTGTTCCTTGTTGGTAACTGATAGGTTACTCGACGTGATTGTTTTAGAATCCTTTGGAGGGGTTTTTAATCAACAGTTAAGGTGACATACTTACGATATTGGCGGCAGAAATCTTAATATTTCTCTTTAATTACAAAACATTCGGAAATACTTTCATTTTGCGCACCTAAACGTGACGTATTCTATACCCTTTAATTACAAAACATTCGGAAATACTTTCATTTTGCGCAGCTAAACGTGACGTATTTAAACCTCTATTTTTTCTGTATTAAAGCATAATAACATACACTTGAAAGTAGTATGACAGCTTTTCCAAATTAGCGATAGTTATCAGCGAAGTCACATCATTATGGGAAGTATGGGGCTTTAAGTGTTTTGTAAATTTGGCTGTTTTTTAGGGTTATATTAAACACTTTCTTTTTGACATATATTAATGTGTAATCATTCTCAGGTACGGATGGACCTAGCAAAAGCCAAGCAAGTTAAATTTAAATCAGACTAGCTGCGTCCTTCAGTTAAACTCGCGTAAGTCCAGATCCCGTTTGAATATCGGGATCAAAAGTAACATATGTTACTCCTCGATAATGTAGCTTGAATATTGAATAACGAAATTTTGAAATCGGTTCCGTAGTTTCGGAGACTATTCATTGCAAACAAATAAAGAAACAAATCATTCCTCTCTAAAATGGAAACCTACTAAAGTGATTCCAACAGGCGGCTTGCCTCGCGCCTAGCGCCTAGTGGCTTGCATTCTGACAAGATACACAGCCTAGATGCCAAACGCTCAGTGTGGCCGGTCGCGAACTTTCTAGACTGTTCATTTTAGCTAGGAGACTCTAGCGAGTCACCTCTAGCGGCTAAACCAGCCTCTTGTCTATGCGGACGTAGCCTTAGCCTTTGGCGTAAGAAATGTGTGTATGTGTCTGTGACATATACCCAACTAGCTGCGCCCCGCGGTTTCACCCGCGTAAGTCCCTTTTCCGCGGGAATATCGCGATAAAAAGTAGCATATTATGTGTTATTCTCGGTATAAAGTTACCTATATTCCAAGATTCATCGTAATCGGTTTAGTAGTTTTTGCGTGAATGAATAACAAAGTCACATACATAAATACAAACTTTCGCGTTTATAATATTAGTAAGATTCCGTTTTCGTGGCCATCGAAATAGAAACAGAAGACGATCGAGATGAAATAAAAGGCGATCGAAATAGAAACAAACTACTACGAATCGGAAAATTCGCCACATTATGTCGCACATAAAATCGCATCACCCTTCTACTATCGGACATCCAGGAAAACTGATAAGCGGCACCAGTTCATGGTAGAAATATACCGAACCGAACCCGAACCCGAACCAAGCATTTCGAATCATCATTCTTTATTCGTACTGCTAGTAAATGGAATCGGTTGCCTGAATATGTCTTCCCGAATGTCTACAACTTGGGGGTCTTCAAGTCACAAATGAACAGATTATATCCTAAGTAAGCGTCCAACATCTTAGACCACCGAGTTAGTGATCAAACACTCACCTATTAATTATAAAAAATAAAAAAAAAACTTATTTAATTTCCGGTTTAACGCACGTTCTAAACTGTTAGGTATTGGTTTCTTTCGTTGTTTAAGATCGGAAAATTTACATGAAGTAGAAAGAAAGAACATTTTAACACAGACAAATGAACAAACCGTACTCCTCATTTAATTTACCCTTACGTTTTACCCTTACTTTTCATCTTTTAGCATTTGCCTCCATAATAATAAAGAAGCTCCGCGTTACCCAAAGGCATTCTTAATTTGAAAATTTTAGCAATCTAAATATTAAGAAGCTATTATGCTAATTTCTGGGTCATTTGCTACAACTTGTCAAACTTCAAAACTGGGTTAAAAAAGTAGGAAATGTTTAAAAAAAAGAATACCAGACCAGACCAGAGATATAAGACCAGTGCTGTGGCTGAGTATGTTTACTGGCTACAGCTTTTTTGCTGAGGCCGGCCCATTTAGGGTTCGCACATGGCTTCCTAACTTAGTTGATGATATTATGGTTACATTACTTTTTATTTACCTACTTATGTACATATTTGGTTTTGTTCTGTTTTGTATTTTTTGCTGTGTGCTTGTCCTAATAAATATATTTCTATTCTATTCTATTCTAATAAAAATCGAATCAGAAAACAACCGCAGAAATTTTCGAATTTTTCTTACGCTTTTGAATTTAAAAAAGTAAGTATTTAAAGGTATACAGTGGACACCAAGCCGGCAATCATCCTAGTCTGCAATATTAAATGCTTTCCAAAAACGTTTTATTTAATTATATTCG
Organism: Idaea dimidiata; assembly: GCA_949358125.1. Taxonomy (NCBI): domain Eukaryota; kingdom Metazoa; phylum Arthropoda; class Insecta; order Lepidoptera; family Geometridae; genus Idaea; species Idaea dimidiata. Next base: position 15,261,780 of record OX442340.1, on the reverse strand, counting down.
TACTACAGCTACAACATCTGAGCCGTTAATTCTATAGTTTACTTCAGTTCCTCCCTACAATGTTATTGGTGATTTTCCATTGGCAATATCTTTGGTAAAACAAATTAAAATACAGTAAATGGCAAAAGACCTGACGGGATGACTCTGGTCCCCTGGAAGATGGGACGTCCTTTGTTTTGCGTCGATACTTTAGCGCCGTCCCATCTTCCAGAAACCTCTCTTAAGGAGCCGTAGTAGGCCAGAACTAATGTTTCTAGGGTAAAAAAAACCATATTGAAACCATATTTATTAAAGTCGAGGATATTTACTAACACGTGAATGTCGTGAAAACACGATTCCTGAAAATTTTCTCGATAGAAAAAAATTCCAAACTTCCCTCTAAATTATACAAATAAGTGATATTACTCAGTCAATATCGTACGAAAACTAATAAAAGTTTGTATAAGAACTGAACTTAGCTCAATACAGGCAGTGAATGTATTGAATTTCAAGATTAACGTTCAGTTATCTTGAAACTAGCAATTCTTTGATAGATAATTCTTAGCAATTTTACGCAATAAAATTTTGCATAGTCGCATCTTACGTCCTTCACTTACACATCTGTAATTCGCTAGCTTTATCCCTGTCACGCTATTAGGGTTATATAGGCCCTTAAGGCGGGTGCAGCAGCTTTCGGGGCCGAAAATCTTAAAAGGTGACTCTTGATAGAAGTTACATATTTGATCCTTTTGGAGTAGAGACTTTGGGACCGTGGGGGCCGGGGGCACAAGCAATATTATAAGTATTTGTCCAAAACGCCTGGTAGAGACAAAGCGAGACCAAAATGCTGGCACAAAAAAAAAGCGTTGCCTTGCAGCGTGGCAATGCGGCCAGCATTTTGGGCTCGTTGCCAAGTCACGAAGACTTTTGGACTTATTTGAATAAGTTCCTTTTTTATTTTAGATATGTTTTTGAGTGTTTAAACAAATAAATTAATAATAATAATAATAAGCCTTTTTATTTCTTGTTTTTAAAACATTAGTTGGTAATAATTACACTATTGCTATTAATAAACACTAATATGATTGGTATTAGTAAATTAAATTAAATTGAATGTTATTAGTAAGTAACACCAAATATAAATAAATAAATAAATATTTAATTTGATTATAATTCATGTTTATACTTCAGCTACAATATCTAAGCCGTAAATTCAATGTAATTGGTCATTTTCCGCGCGAAGTTACTAACTGATAAAAACTGCTCCACTGAGACTAGATCGAACGACAAACATTGCAAAGTTAATACACTTAAAGGTGAATCTACAGTTGGTACGGTTACTTTTTGTTGCGCAACATTTTATGGCAAGAATTTTTAATATCGGGTTACTAAATGTGTTTTTTCATTTTTATTTAACATATTTTAGAAATAGTCAACATCCTATCCTAATATAATAAATTAGTTACGTGTCACGTTGTCTGTCCGCGATGGACTCCTAAACTACTTAACCGATTTTTTTAAATGTGTGTTTGGTTCCAACTTAAGAGATAGCTACTTTTGGTCATTGCGTGGGTAAAACCGCAGGACATATCTAGTTGATAATAATTTCATGCAATTTATGCAAGTTACTGTTAATGTTTTACAGTTAAACTGTTCGGAAATTTACTCACGCACCCTTAAAACAGTTGACTCAAAACAATCTAAGATCATAAACTTAAAAGAACCGAAAAGAAAAAACCGTAAAGCGTTGGTACGCTATCCCCGAAATCAAAAGTTGTACTAAGAAAACCAATCTTGTACATAATAATTCTAAAAACCACTCAACTTTTCTTCCAAAATCTAAGTATTTTATGGACCAAACCATCCATCATAAATCCCAAAACTTTTTAATAAGGAAACATTACGAAACAAAAAGGAACATCCACTCATAGCAATGATAATGCAGTTCCAAAACATTCATATAACATAACATGTAGCTAAGTTCCCTAAGGTATCGTTCGCAGTGAATTTTGTAAAAGCATCGCCGAGTTCTAGTGTATACTTTACTTAACCTGGCACTTCCCACGTGGGAAAACTAACTCTAAATACATTGGCTTAAATCTCAATTTTCTTTAACAGGTGTTCTGTAACCTAAAGTAATGCTCAATGAAATCTGAACCGTGTGTGGTAGAAAATAGGAAAACAAATCGCTTGATATATGTTTTAGTGTTAGATAGATTTGTTTTAGGAATAAGGTGATTCTGACTTTAATGTGAGAAGTGGAGAGTGGAAATTGGAATGAGTTTGTGTGTAAGCGATTTCTAAAAGTTTTAAGATTTTAATTTTTTGACAATTTATTTTAATACTTCGTACTGGGTGTTAAAAGTTAAAAGTTGTGGCGGTCACATACGTGCATTTTATACACATTTCTACTTAGATCCATAAAACAAATAATTGTGAATCTAGCGGGGAAAAGATTTCTCCAAGGTATTGAGTTTTCTATCAAAGAAATAATTACCAACTACATTTATTGCGAAAATACCTTTTTGAGATATAAATAAATAAATTTTGTGAAATTTCATACTTTTTACGAGTATGTGGGAAATCGCTACACAACACTATATAATACCATCATATTTCCACCGGTTTCACTTGTGGAAGTGAAAAACGCGTTATTACGGGCGCGGGCGGCCGAGCGGTTCTCGAGCGGTTGCACTTTTTCGTTCATTACTCGGGTTCTACTAATTGGATTTCGATGCAAAGTATACCACGACGCGGACGTTCCTCGAAAATAGAACTATCGAATATTAATAACCAGATTTCAATTGGATTAGTATTTTTTAATTGTATGAGGAACCGACAAAGAAACAAACAGATAGACATGAATTTTAAAAATTATATAATTTTGTTCTACTACTTATCGTAAGTCCCCTAGAACACTTTTTTTTTAATTTACTTCCATGTACAGACTTTTGTCCATTCCTTACCGATCAGCAAAATAACTTATTCCTGACTGGAATCGAACCCACAATCTTAATCTACATCGCAAACTGAAGCTCAACTGATGCACCACAGAGGTCGTAATCATATTATTATTAATATTCTGTGGCAAGCATTACCTAATATTCAACTAGACACTTTTTAAATTTAAAAAACATTTAATCCACGGCTTCATTTCGTACAGTCCCACTGATTTTTAAATTTAATTTAGTTTGTCGTTGGATTTCAGAGTGTGGGAACTTTTTTGTTCGTCCCGCGAGTTTTTGGCGCAATTTTAGTAAACTGCGTTTTTAGCTTTTATTAACTTTTAAATTGGGATAAAGTTTTTAATATAAGTAAATTGCTTTGTTAGTTTTGTGTTTGAAAACATATCTACATTTTGCATAATTATATTATTTAAGTGATCAAAGGATTAATACCTACCTACGTATGACTACATGACTTTGTATGACTTCATACTCACTCTCTTACACTAGCTGGACCCCGCGGTTTCAACCGCGTAAGTCCCGATCCCGCGGGAATGTCGATGTTTTCTTTCATAAAATCCTTCTCCCGACAATAACAAAAACAACAAAAAAAAGAATTAGCAAAATAGGTCCAACCGTTTACGCGTCATGCCGTGACTAAGTAAATTAGGGATTTATTTTTTTAAATATAGAAATACTTTTGTCTTTACTAATTAACGAAACGCACAGTTCGCTCAGACATGTAATAATTTTTATAATAAAGTTTTATTGATCAAAGAAAAGAAAACACATACAAGGTCTCTAAAATAAACAAATAAGATAATTACGCAGTTTACAGATTAATATTTATAAGAGTAGAAGACTGCGTTCAGCAGTATGTCTATTCAAATTCTTCCTCTCTAAACTAAGCTTTATAAACTTGTGGGCATAGAGATTCAGATTCTACTACAACACATGCTGCCCGCATTAACCCACTCCTTACCAATCTTACTTATGAACTTAATTTGTAGACCTTCATCAAAGTTTGCAATACTAGATCTCTATGTTAAGCTGTATGCTTGTTCTTATAGAGAACTGGGTAGGTATTTAGATACTATAACAATAAAAGTTTAACTACTACCGGAGTTGCAAAAGAGCGTATGCATAAGTGTTCAGGTCATGATTGCGCATGATGTGTGTATGTATGTGTGTGTATATGTGCAGTGTAAGTCGTAGGCCGTCCCCCAGTCACCAGCCTCTTAAGAGTTGGGTAGGGGAAGACTACATTCTCTTCTTGTATTCTATGAGTGTGATGTATGTGTAAATGGGCGATCAAGGGTTGCTGTTGAATGGAGGTGGCTCGCGATCACTGTTTATGGTATCGTATGGGGGGAGGGGGCTATGTTCAGCAGTGGACGGATAAAGGCTATGATAACGATGATAAAACTTTAGTCCTAAATGGATTTTCTTAATAGTAATTAAATATATTGCATATGGCGCATTCTAGCCCCAAACTAAGCACTAGGACAACGGATATGGAAAACACCCAGACCAGATAGAAATAATAAATAATTGGCCTTTTCACTTAATTACCCGACTGCGTGACGCAAAGGAGGGTAATGTGTTTATCGGTCTATGTATGTATGTGTGGCGGTCGCCCACAGCACCTACTAGATGGCGTTACTAGTATGAAATCCTGGATCGCGATATCAACATTCTTTCCAAGATAAGCTCATATACAACTACCGACGAGACATCGTCGGGCCGCGGCCTACCGGGCAAAAACCACCTGCCCGGTGGAAGATCTTCCCATTAGAGGTCACCACGTCATACCTTCAAACTGGTGACCCCGCACATGGACAACGAGCGCAACCTTCGCCGACATGAGCTTTCAACCCCGCACCACCCTCACCTACCCCCTGCAAATGCATCCTGCCAGCAGAAGCCGACAACCACTTCTAGCCACATCGGTTGGACCACGACGCCTGTATAGACACAAGCACTGGTTCACCCTCCAACGGCTACACCGCATCGCAATTGGGCACCTACAGCATGCTGAGTACATCCGGTACTTCATCGACTGACCATCGACACACTGGATCTTCACGCGCTACGCCCCTTCACACGTCCCGACTCACCGTGGACATCACTGTTCCGACTCAATGGAACAGCATCTTTCCCGACTCACCGTGGAAAAAACTCAAGACTCCGACCTACTGGAGCAGCAAGCATCCCGACTCACTGGGATATCCGTCTCGACTCAATGAGACGCACGTCAACTGGCTCACTGGCAAAAAGAATCTGCATCGACCTCCGGTCTCCGAGGGGGAGTGGTGTGGCGGTCGCCCACAGCACCTACTAGATGGCGTTACTAGTATGAAATCCTGGATCGCGATATCAACATTCTTTCCAAGATAAGCTCATATACAACTACCGACGAGACATCGTCGGGCCGCGGCCTACCGGGCAAAACCACCTGCCCGGTGGAAGATCTTCCCTTTGGAGGTATACACCACCTCATACCTCCAAATATGTATGGATCCAAATATGTGGCGTTCTAGAGGCCAAACGCGTGGACCGATTTTGATGATTCTCACGTCAATCGATTCGTCTTAATCTGGCGAGTGTGGTTAAAGACATGACAGTAATGTAAATGACCAAATTAACTTTTGTCACAACCAGACGCCATATTGTCAAAATTAAAAAATCCAAAATCGTCAAAGTATGTCAAGATGGCTCACAGTCGGGACCCATTGGAAAAATTAGATTGGTAAAATGAATGGGTTCCGACTGTGAGTCATTTTTTACTCATTTATTATGTGTTCTGTGTGTATCGATTACAAAACAATTATTACTTAGCGTAATATCAAATTACTGGGCTTGTTTTTTTCTTTTTGGTTTTTTTGTTGTTTCTATGCGTAGTTTTTATTCGAGTTTTTTACGCAGTCGGGTTTTTGTTTTTTTTTATAATTTTTTTTTCAGATGATTTATACAGCGCAATCAACTTTTAGTCCATCCTATTTTATGGCGCTGTAGTGCCCGGGACGTTGTTAGATGGAGTAGGCTTGCCCAGGACCTATACCACCCTCCCAGCCTAGTCAGCCATGTCCAGAGGAAAGAACTGGTCAATACGTCTGGAGCTAACTAAGCCGTGGGTTTCCTCACGATGTAAAGAAATATAGATAGAAATATCAAATTTTTTAAGCATAAATACTTGCACTTGGCGGGAACCGAACCAGCAACAGCCTTTGCTCGACGCGCCAAAGAGGCTGTAAATAGAATAGAATAGAAAAACATTTATTGACAACAAACATATACAAAAATACAAACAAACAATAGGACATAATTTTTACATAAATAATAATATAAAACGAAACAAAGATCATTAAAAATAAAGAAAAATAGAATGAAAGAAATATAAGGTCCAATTACTAGTTAGAATGTGAGGAGTGTGCCTGCTGCCAACGAGGATCTGCTTCGGCATACGTTGTGACTCCAGAAGAAGCCACAACACCGGTCTTCCGGCAGCTCCTCCCAGTGACTTGTAAACGGCTTTTAATAACTTTTCTACACCGTACCTACTCGTATTGAACCAACCACCTCACACGTCACTTAAGTATTCACACTATAATAGAGTTCAGAATTTTTCATTTAACCTTCATCCATAAATTCTATCTATTCTGCCTTTCTATCCGACTTCAGTAATAATATCACGTCCGCCCCGAGGGCGGGTGTCGTGAAATATGAACCGTGCTACTGAGCGAGCTAGATAGCTAATTTATTTAGCTAGCTTTAGCTTACCAGACATATTTTAAAGGAAAAAATCATCTACAAAAACTCACTTGCGGCGAGATTTGAACTCGCGTCTCTGGATCAGTACCCCAGTGCCTTAACCGCTCGGCCATGCAAGTTCCCATCTCGAGCAGCGAATTGAAGAATATGAATGTTTCCCTGTCTACTATTTTTCGACTGGCTCGACCCAATGCATCTACAGGATCACAAGAATCCTGTAGATGGGACTCAAGCTAGAGACCTGGATTAACACATTGGCTACTTTTTATCCCGATATTCGCGGGAACGGGATTTACGCGGGTTAAACCGCGGGGCGCAGCTAGTATATTTAAAAGAAAAAATATTTGAATTTGAATACTGATATTCTCACGGGATAGGGACTTACGCGGGTGGAATTTCGGGACTCAGCTAGTACCATATATAAGACATAACTTTCATAAGTACTCACAATAAGTACACTGTACTTATACGAACGACAGACATTACCGTTTTACATAAAATTTTCACGTGGCATAAAAATATATTTACTAGGGATGGGCTAACTATGGTCTTTGCCGACTAGTCGACAAATCGGCACTTTTACCGATTATTCGGTAAGTGATTGATTGATTGATTGATTGATTGATTGATTAACACTTTATTGTACCAAAAAAAACACAAATTATAACAAGTTACATTTTAGAACTTAAAAACTAAAGTGGTACAAAGGGCGGCCTTATCGCCTATGGGCGATCTCTTCCAGGCAACCAATGAATGGAAAAAACTTAAGGAAGTGGATGGGTAATGTGTTTTTCGTTGGAAATTTTGATCAGGAGAATAAAAATACTTATATAATATTTTATGACTTATAATACTTTTAACAATAATAAACTAAAAATAGAATATATACTAGGCATAGTATATAGGTAAATATATCTACATAAAATAGATTTTACTTATTATAAACAAACAAATATATAAACTACAAACTGAAATAACTTAGGCAAATTTATCTATTCGAACGTCTGGCTTCCGCAAGTGAAAGATAATGTCTATACACAAGCGATTTGAACACATTAAGTGACTTGGACTGTCGTATAGAGGAGGGCAGAGCGTTCCAGAGTTGCACACCGCGAGCGGTAAAAGAGTTCCCATAAAAGCTAGAGGAACGGTCAGGGACAGCAAGCAGAAGAGCTTTACAAGAACGGACAGACTGAGACGGGGGGTGAAGGAATCTGAAACGAGATTTTAAATAGAAAGGAGAGCTAGGTAAAAACAGAATTCTGTAGAGAAGGGAAAGGATATGGGAATCTCTACGCAGACGAATAGGTAGCCATTTGAGTCGACAACGGTATTCCGAGACATGATCAAACTTGCGCAGACCGAAAATAAAGCGAATCGCCAGGTTTTGCAGCCGCTCAAGTTTGTCAAGCTGGGCCTCAGTCAGATCAAGGAGGCACTCATCTGCGTAGTCGAGAACAGAAAGCATGAGAGTTTGTGCCAACATAATCTTGGTAGCAATGGGTAAGAAATTCCGCAACCTTCGGAGCGAAGCATTAGACGCGAACATCCGCTGACTCAACCCAGAAAGATGCGGATCCCATGTTAGATTGCAGTCTATAGTGATGCCAAGGTTTTTTACTGAATCCCTAAAAGGCACCAAAGTACCATCAAAAATTATAGGAGGCAGTTGAGCATGTTTAATTCTAGTCGTTAATCTAGAACTACCTATAACAATAGCTTGTGTTTTTGTAGGATTGACTTTTATGCCATAAGCCTTGCTCCAGTTACAGATTTTGACTAGATCTTCATTGATCACTCTAATGGCTGAGTCAACATGTAAACGGGGTGCTTGCGAGTAAATTTGTAAATCATCTGCATACAGGTGGTAAGAGGAAGAAAGATTAGAAGAGATAGAATTGATATATATAGCGAAAAGAAGAGGAGATAAAACGCCGCCCTGAGGAACACCGGCAGATATTGGATTCCAAGAAGAGCGATTGTCTTCGATCTGAATACGTTGCCGGCGTCCATACAGGTAACTTTGAAACCAGTCAACCGCCAACGGACATATGTCAAGAGAGCTGAGGATTCCAAGGAGGAGGTTGAAGTCGACATTATTGAAAGCATTACTAAAATCTAAAAGGGTATGCACAGTAAGTTTCCGATCGTCCATTCCTTGCCGAACATCATCCAAAATATTAACCAGCGCTGTTGTTGTGCTGTGCCCCGGGCGGAAGCCAGACTGGAACGGGTTCATCAAGGAATTATTTGAAAGGTAGAGGTAGGTATAAAGGTATTCCCTTGGACAGAAAGGGAAGAATGGATATAGGGCGATACTCAGAAAAGGATGAAGGATTAGGTTTTTTAGGGAGGGGAATTATCTGGGCTTCTTTCCACAGCACAGGAAAGGAGTTCGTAGAGATTGAATTATTGAAAATAATTCGGATGATATGTACGATTTCGTCGACAATCGGCATAATCATGTTACGGCTGATGCAATCATTACCCACTGCGCTTGAAGAAATGGACTTGATAGCTCTCTTAACGTCAACGTCGGAGAATTGAGAGAAAGAAAAAGGAGAAATGTTGGGAAGTGGTTTAAAGGAAAGAGATGTAAGTGTATGGGATTTAGTTAAAGTATCAAGACTAGAAGAACAAGAAAAATGTTTATTTAGATCGTTAAGGTTAAGATCATTAGAAATAAGAGATTTTGAACGTGATTTACCAACTCCCAACGACCGAAGAAATTTCCATACTTTGGATGGGTTTTCATTTACCACTGAGTCAAAGATGTGTCGGCGTAGTGCGTCTCTACACACTCTGTTGCAGTGATTACGTATTTCGTGGTACCTACGCTTGTTTTCGATACTGGGGTTTCGTTTCCATTTGCCCTTGGCTACAGTTTTTTTATGCATTATGGAACGGATTTCGTCTGTAAGCCAAGGTGAAGGAAGGTGCTTGATTTTAACCTTGTGTGTTGGAGCATGCTTATCGTAAAGATTTTTATGATTTTGTTAAAAATTTCCACCTGGTCGTTTACGTTGGCAGAATCAACCACTTCAGTCCAATCAATAACCCGAGCATCACCACGAAGAGCATCCAAATCCATACCACCAAAGTTACGGCACAGAAGAATTTGGGGCTTGGGCTTCGGGGGACGAATTTTATAGGAAAGATAAATCAAATCGTGGCAAGAGAAACCGTCCGCCGAACACTGTCCGTGCTTTGCTACATTATTTGGAGAAGAAACCAACATGAGGTCTAGAAGAGAAGGAGTACGGTTAGGGACGTGATGAGTGGAATTGAGCGGCAAGATAGTGAAATTGGAGGAGTTAGCTAGTTGTTGAAGTTTGTTAGTTCGAAGGTCTTGTTTAAGGAGGCAAGTGTTAAAATCACCCATCAAAATGGAGTGATTGTAAGAAGGAGTCATATCTACGAGAAGTTGTTCTAAAGAATTGAAGTAATCTACATGCATATCATGGCTATAATATACACCGAGAAGAATTTTGGTCCGACATAAGGTCACCTCAATAAACAGATGCTCCCCAGCGTTTACCGGCGGCGGCTGGCAAGATGTGCTGATCACGGAGTAGGGTATGTGCGATTTAAGATAAATGGCAACACCTCCACACCGGGTGCCAATACGGTCATTTCGAATAAGTACATACCCGGGCAAGGAGTAAGCCGCACTAGGGAGCCACGGCTTAAGGAAGGACTCTGAAACTAGTATAGCATGAATATGTCTGTTATTAAAAGAAGCTAACATGTGATTATAATGTGCGTGAACGCTCTGCGCGTTGATATGGAGAACATTAAAATTTTTGGGGTAGTCCGATAATGTCGAATTAATAGTATCGGAAAGTGTGGGTAGGCTGAGAAAAGTTTCATCTTCATCGCCTGACATATCGGAACATGATACAAAATCGTTGCTAAGGGAATCCATTTCTCAAAATACTCGAAATAAATAAGATATAATAAAATATATAAATATAATAAAAGTAAAAGGGGGAGGGGGGGGGGGTTAAAGTCAAATCCACCTGCCATTGTCGCGTGGAAGAGTGATAATAGGTACCTAACACAACCAACATTTCAAGAAAAAGTAAGTAAAAATTTTTCATTCAAACGGTAGGTACATAAAAAGGTATAAAATTTTCAAACGCACTTTTGCTGTGAAACTAAAAGCTAATATTCTTTTAATTCAAAATAAACAGAAATAGTCATCATCTACATAGTAATAGGGGTTAAAGTATGAAATTGCCGTTTTATTGCAATAGGTTCTTTGAATTGACATAGAATCTTCATGGTTTGAGGTTTTCGAATGAAACTTTTTTCAAATGGTTTCTGTGATGTTCTTTTTTTAAAAAATTTGAAACATTTGAATATCGACTTTCAATTGTTTTTGTTATTCAATTTAGACAAGATAGATGGATACTGCGAAAATTCGAGTGATTTTTTAATACGAGTTCCGACGCGGAACTAACGCGGCAGAAACAGCCCGCAATATCAATGCTGCGTTTGGAGAGGGGTCTACTAATGAACGCACCGTGCGATTTTGGTTTAAACGCTTTCGTGATGGAAATTTCGACTTAAAGAACGAGCCACGAGGAAGACCGCCCACACAGGTGAATAACGATGAATTAAGAGAGATAGTGGAAGCCGATCCTAGTCAAACTACCCAGGAATTAGCGGCATGGTTTAACGTTATCTTACCCACTTTATTGACTCACTTGCGTCAAATCAATAAAATAAAAAAATACGAAAAATGGGTGCCTCATGATTTGACTGATCTGCAGAAAGAAACGCGTGTTGAAACTTGTGTTGCCTCGTTGAACCGGTACAGAAATGAAGGAATATTGGATCGAATTGTAACATGTGATGAAAAGTGGATTCTTTATGATAACCGGAAAAGAAAAATGCAATGGCTGACCCCAGGTCAAATGCCACAACAGTGTCCTAAAGCAAAACTTACCAATAAAAAGGTAATGGTAACTGTTTGGTGGTCTCAGCATGGTGTTATTCACTATAGTTTTCTTCGATCTGGTCAAGCAATTACGGCAGATTTCTATTGTGCCGAACTCCGAACCATGTTGACAAAACTAGCAGTAAAACAGCCCCGACTCATGAATCGATCTTCACCATTATTGCTCCACGACAACGCGAGACCTCACACAGCACGAGAAACCATTTTGACCCTTTAGGAACTGCATTTAGAAGCCATTCGTCATCCTTCGTATTCACCAGACCTTGCTCCAATGGACTACCATTTTTTTCGTGATTTGGACAATTATCTACGTGACAAGAAGTTTTCTTCCCAGGAGGCAGTACAAAATGCTTTCACACAGTTTGTGCAGTCTAGATCGTCGGAGTTCTATCGCAAAGGCATTAATAACCTTCCCATTAGATGGCAGCAATGTATAGATAATAATGGCAACTATTTTGATTAAATAAATTTGTTAAAAATTAAAAAAATAAACAATTAAGATTTTCAGTACAAATCGGCAATTTCATACTTTAACCCCTAATATTAAATATATTATTATATTAATAATAAATTTTATTGTTACTCATGCCATAAAAAAGGTAAACAATTAATTAGGAATGTGGAACATCACCTGTCAACATGCTTGTCATGTTGACAGATTGAGGTGAATGTTCATTGACATTTAAAACAACTGACTGATAATGCAAGAAACAATTATTATCATTGCATGAGTGCATCTTGAAAAACTATCATACCTTCCAACCGAAAGCTTATTGACAACGATTATTTTTATTATGTGAGGGTGCGTGTTGTACCGATAACGGAACCTACCTCCGAAAAAAGAATTAAAATGATAAAAGAAAACACAAGTCTGCAGTGAAAAACTATTTTGCTGGGCCGTCTAATTTCGGTGCCGTGCGCTTTGTCTTGTCAGTGACCGGTACATTTGACTCCGAAGTCGTCTGCTGAGCGCTAAGCAGCTGCTGTAGGTCAGCAGCACACCTAATCCTATGTCGCGTGAAGTCCGGACCACCAACGAAGATTTTACCTTCCCTTGTCCAACATCGAGACACGCCAAAATGCTCCCGGGCTCTCATGAACAAGTCATGGCGAGTCTTTGTAAGAAACTCGGACAAAGTAATGCCCGAGCCCCTGAGGCTTGCCTTAGAAAACCACAATTTGTCTCGCATTGTTACCTCTCTGAGCTTAACGAGGAGTGGTCGAGGACGGTTCGATGATGGACGACCCATCCGATGACAGCGGCTGACGTCCTTCTCGCTGAACCCGGCTATCTTAAGCTTCTCAACTGCAACACCAACAGCCACACGAGCAGAGTCCTCCTTCTTCTCTTCAGGGACATTATGGATCAGCAAAATCTTTCTCCTGCTATACATCTCTACTTGATCAGCGGAGTCCGCCAATTTTGACACCTGGTCCTGTAGTGCTCGGAGAGATGCTAGTGTAAAAGTTTTAAAGGACAAGAAGTCACCTGCCAGGCCAGCTACTGTTGCACGTGCAGGCTCCTTGAGTTGCAGTCTGGCTTCAAATGCCTCCATCTGCCTGGTAAAGGTAGTCATCATGTCGGCGACTGTAGATTTGATCTCTGCTGCAGACTCCAAGGTAACAGTGAGATAAGTGAAGTGAAGTGTTTCTTGAAATGATGGTATTTTTTGTGGAAAACAATATATGGCAGGTGGTGTGAGTTATAGAATGCAGTAATACATTAAATATATTGTAAGTATGTTGAAAAACTATTCATTTTTATAATTAAAATATGTGCTCAAAATTTAAGTCTTTTTGGTTTTCACACCTACCCGCGAAAAAGTGCTGTGCTAAGTGCTGACTAGTCGTCAGCTAAAAAATATAAATTGAAACCAATATTTATAGAATTAGATTTACCTATAGTTAGAAAGTGCAGGTTATCAGAAAAAAGTAAAAAAAACGCACTGTTTAATTCTCACCTGCACTTAGTTGAACAGTTTACCAGTGACGGCATAGTGCTGAATCTTATTATTTTATGTCCTTTTATCTTTTTAAATAGGTCTTCTGTGGTTCAAACGACCCATCAATTTTGGCAACGGGCCTGTAGTCTATAATGTAATAGTTCCGAGCCACAAGAAACCCCCCATAAGTTTCTTGTGGCTTCTTCTCATCGTCGGAGGGCACGTTCCCAAGCTACACTAGAGTCACAGTTGTAAGAACACTCGACGTATATAAAGTGATCTAATACATCCAATTAAATAAAAAAATGTTGAATGTTGTTGTTGATCTTCTATATTTTTCTAAAACGGTACATCAGTTTTTTGGAAGTGTTAATTCGAAAACGACAATTACACGAAATATCCGAATTATAATGATTGCTGACTAGTAAGTTAGCCGACCAGTCGGCAATTTTATAACCGACCGTTAGTCGGCAAAAATCATATTCTCCCCATCTCTAATATTTACCTTTTATGCTACGTAAGTAGGTACGTACTGTAGGTAGGTATATAATGTTTTATTGCGAGTAATGTTTGCAAGGTTACCTCGACGTTATATATCACATTTATCGCTTTATTACTTAGGGTCGTTACAATTTCTGGTAATTCACTTTATGGGGATAGGGAATTTTTTAATCGTTCGATAAGAAGAAGGGAGGTAGAGGTAGAAAAGAATGGAACATTTTAAAGATTTCTTTATCGTTAATCAGATATAGGAGTTACCAATATAACGAATCAGAAGTAATGACATACTTATAAGAACGAGGGTCACCGACATAGCCAAGCGGATTAGCTCGGGCCACATAGCACGTAGAATAGACAGCCGAAAGTCTGTAAAAAATGAAAAAAAAATTCATCGGAGGGCGCGTTCCGAAGTCACACTAGAGTCATAGTTGTAATAAAGAAACTTTTGACTTTGATTTTGACCTGTCGAATGGCAGGCGTAGTGTAGGACATTCACCGATGAGCTGCAGGTTCACGGTGGATGCAGGCTGCCTCTAATCAAAGTCTACGGACATCTATATTCTATACTATACTATGTCCAGTGAACGGCCTACGGCTGATAATGATGATATCTTGAACGTCAGAAACTTTCGTTTAATAAAAAATAGCTATATTATATATATAAATAGCTATATTTAGTGATATAACTCTTAGAAAAACATGCATAGTAACAGCTTTTTGTACTATTTAGGTACTCAGTATCTGAGCTAAGTTACAGAAAACTAAAAACGTTTTTATTGAAGAAATATTTTTACATACACATGCGTTCGAAATGCATTTTATTTTAAACTTCACGATATGCAGCTGAAGGTTTGTATCCAATTATAAAATCCTTGTTTTCAACATGTTTCCAATGGAATATAAAATAAACAATGGAATAAAGTATCAGCCTCTGATTTTTATATAGATACAGAGAACTGTAAACATTCAGTTTGACGTCGCTAAATGTACACATACATTGTTCTCCTTCCGTATCTGAATCTTATAGTACAGTTCACAATGGAGTGATGTGCGACATGTATCCATATATAGAGAATTGTAAACATTCGCAGAGGGATAACCACCAACCAGAGCTTTTATAAGCCGAAAAGAAAGTTTCATTTCATATCGTCATCGTGAAACCCTTAAAAATACACAAACCACAGTAAAGTTAACCCATATGTGGGCAGAGTATCGATAACGATCCAAAAAAAACTTTTTTTTTTAACGGTGATCTACAGCAGCTCAACAGCTAATTTTTTTAATCCAAAATTTCGCATATCGAATACTAGACTAATTATGGATCGTTTTTATGATGTAAGTCCTCAAGACCAGTAGGACTAAGCGTTTCGCTTCGTCATTCCTCATTCGCACCGGGAGATAATATTGGAATCAGCTAATGAGACTGCATTCCCGGTCCTGTCGGGTGCGGATTTTTTTGATTTATTTCTTTAATTACAGTATTTGTGTTTCAAAAAATTAAATATATATATATGTCGCAGCAATCTGTCGCACACTCTATTGTGTCCGATCAAGTAACAAGAAGTTGACTTATTTTCCACAGTAACTTCTGTTTGTCTGATTATCCTCCTTTATATTCCGTTCTCGTATCGACTCATAATGAAATAAATTATTTATAGGATCCAAAAAATTGGAATGCAAATTAAAAGTCGATCGCGCGTGTAATTCGCTGGATTCCATTTTATTGTGTTGATTTTAGGATAAAATGCTGGAAGTAACGTTCGATAGCCTATTTGTGAAGGTTTTTTTTTAATTAGCTAGAGGCTCTATGTATGCGTCATTTGGTTTCAAACATTTGAGACTAATTTTAAACATTTTTTTATTGTTAACTTACACGGTTTTAACTTTTATTTATGTTTTTTTCCCTAAAACTTAAAATACCAATACGTAAATCACTTTTAAGAGAATTTAAAAAAAACGATATCCGAATAAAAACCCGGAAAATGTGAAAGAAAACAAATTAATAAAACAAACGTTTATTTTTAGAGTGATTTTGTTTATATAAACACAGATTCTAGTAATTGGTGCCTAAGGGTTTTTACCTACTTTAAGTCAAGATACAAATAAAATTATAACTATCTGCGCCCCGTAAATCCCGTTTCCGCTGGATTATCGCGATAAAAAGTAGCCTATGTGTTATTCCAGGTATCCAGCTACCTATATTCCGAGTTTCATTGTAATTGGTTTAGTATTTTTTGCGTGAATTAGTAACAAAGTCACATACATACATACAAACTTTCGCGCTTATAATATTAGTAGAATTAGTATAAATAAAGCATAAACTTGAACATTGGACTATATTTTCATAAGTAGAAGGTTAGAAATATTTTTAAAGGAAAAATTCATCTTCAAAAATTCACTTGCGGCTAGATTTGAAATCGCGTCAAGTGGCCGAGCGGTATAGGCACTGGATTTTTTGAATTTTTGAAGATGAATTTTTCCTTTAAAAATATTTCTAGTAAATATGCCTTGAGCAATAAAAACAAATTTACGAAATATTAAGTAGAAGGTTGCTATTATGTCGTCATTTTATGACAGTTTTAAATATTTTAACAGTTTAATTACATTTTAAGCTTAAACATGTTTACGAATCGCTATACAAGCCGGCCTTATTGCGGGTATTTATTGACCAATTCAGTGAAAATCCAACAAGTTATCGTTGAAAAACGAGGTATTTACCATTTAATATGTCTCGTGAACGAGTCAGTTGCAATTACTAGCGAAATATCGATATCTGTAAATATCAAAATAATAAGTACTACCTACATGGAAATCATCTTTTTTTTATTTAATAATATTTTTAATGAAAAACAACAGTACACTTTTACTAATACTTTACTATCCGTCTATCTGTATGTTTGTTTTCCAAATAGAGTAGTTACCAAGAAAAAAGATATGAAAATAAAAATTTACAGCAGTGGGACAACCCAGGCTTAATAATATTATATAACATTTATTAAAGACTAGTTGCGCTCCACGGTTTCACCCGCAGAAGTGAAAGCGCGTTATTACGGGCGCGGGCGGCCGAGCGGTTCTCGAGCGGTTGCACTTTTTCGTTCATTACTCGGGTTCTACTAATTGGATTTCGATGCAAAGTATACCACGACGTTTCTCGAAAATAGAACATAGATAGATAATAGAAAATAGATAGATAATAGATTAAAAACTAGATTTCAAACAGATAAGTTGTGGAACCGACAGATAAACAGAGAAACAGACTGACAGACATGAATTTTAAAAATTATATGATTTTGTTCTACTAC
Source organism: Idaea dimidiata (assembly GCA_949358125.1). Classification (NCBI taxonomy): domain Eukaryota; kingdom Metazoa; phylum Arthropoda; class Insecta; order Lepidoptera; family Geometridae; genus Idaea; species Idaea dimidiata. The sequence goes on along the minus strand of OX442340.1, from coordinate 15,244,376 downwards.
TTATCCTAAGTCTCCTAGACCGCTTTTCTTTTAATTTACTTCCTAGTACAGACTTTTTGTCCTCTTTTCCTTTATTATAAGTATAGAAGATAATATTTTTAAGGAAATAAAATAATTTAAATTGGACAACCCAGGTTTAATATAATATAACATTTATTAAAGAAGTAGTAAGTTTAAAATAAAAGGAATTCTATTACGTAGGATGTAAGCCACGGGAACAATTCAGGTGCATCGAACGAACGAACATTACAGTTTCAGTACATTTTCGATTCCAATCTTCGAGTTGTCTCATGAAGTCTGTATTCGATGTTACTCCATACGGTTGCCACACTCCTGGTACATATGAATGCCGCCGTATCGGGTTTACAGGAAACTGAAGGAATTTCCTACGGTAACATTTTCAGTTCTCAAGGAACCTTTCGATAGTTTTTGCTTAAATTTTAACATGTTTTTGAAACAGAAGTGTTTTCACTTTAACTTTTTTAAACCTTATTGAACTTAACATGTAGATGTTCTGTAAGAACGCGTCTCCGTCCGTGGTTAAATATTCTGTACACACGTAGGTATACCAAAATAGTTTGATATATTTTCAACGTTTTTAAGGTGTTCAGAATTAGATAAAACTTATTTAGGTTCATAATTTTATACACCTATTATACTAACACAAGACCACATGCCTATATTGTCTAACTACATAACAGTTAACCTTTAAATTTAAAAAAAAAGATCTGTTCTATTTGTACCCGATCGGATTTAAGGACGCGACTCATGTGAAATCCCTTCCGATTGAATAGTTTTATTCATAACCGGTATCAAATAGATCTTTGAACAATGTTTAATGTTATTGTACATGATACAAGAAGTGTCCCCTTCATTTCAAAAACAATAAAAAATAACTTAAAATACCACTATTATACGGGCAAAGTTCCCCCTGTTTTACAAAATAAATCAAATTTTCTTCTAAATCCTTAGCCGCTATATTTTCTTATAGGCATCATAATATTAGAAAATACAATACCTAGAACCCCTTCATCGCATTTTATAAAAATATTATTTTAATCTTCGTTAATTATTGATTTTACGAGAAATTGTAGATTTTTTCACGCAATTCCATCTCGCTCATTTTATATGCAATCGGACAAGGACCGTTGATTATCATCTATCGCCGCCTTAAACCTGCAACTAATACACTCGTAAATCCATAAGTAGGTATTTACATATAAAATTTAAATTCCTGACTGATGACAATACTGAACTACTTATTATAATATGTCAACACAACGCCCAAACGACTTGATAAGAGAGTTTGTTTTTTACTGTGGTGTAGCTTCACAGGTGAAACCGCTGGGCGCTGTTAGTCAAAGTTAATAATGTTTAACAAACAATCAAACAAAATATATTTCTGTCAGTCCATTTGTAAGTGTAGATCATTAAATTTGAGTGAACGATGAAAGTCGGAGTCTCTCGCCAATTATAAAGTTTTAAACGACGTGTTGATAACAAACAATAATATTCCTCGAGGATGGTAGAAACAGGATACGTTACGTCATTTCCTTCCGATTTATCAAAAAACAAGGGGTGGCATGTATAATGTCACCTTTCTAACATAAACTTTTTAAATTCACACGATTTTTTAACATGGTTATGTAATCGAAATGTAATAAGAAACGTAAATTTACAAATTTCGTAGGATTCTAAAGGAGAGTAAATTGTATTATTTTACGAACACATTTTCGTAAATTTATAAACTTACCGACCTCATGCGTAAAATAATAAGTGAGTGTCAAGTGCGCTCTGATTGGTTGAACAAATCACGTGTTCCTTAAATTCTCCTCTCTTATACGTCACGCCTTTTTTTTTTACAGAATTAGGCGCTTTGGCGACCGCTGCCGCGGCACGCACGCTAATTTATAAACTTACTGTTTTTGTTATTTTCCGTTGACAGTTATATTTTACCTCATTATTTATTATCTTACCTCAATTTTTAAACTATGTTACCTACAATAGTCTTGGTTGCGAGGAGACTGTCCAGTCTCACTTAAATAGCATGAAACTAAAGGTTACACGTCACGCACTTGGTATGTCATTTCTTTCAGTTTAGGTATACAATGTAAGAGGAGCAATACGCGCACGCCACGCACTATTAATTATATCGATTTCTATGGAGCTAAATTATTGTTAGAAACAAGAAAGTACTAAATATTATTTAACTAGCTGCGCCCCGCGGTTTCACCCGCTAAGTCCCGTTTCCGCGGGAATATCGGGATAAAAAGAAGCCTATGTGTTAATCCAGGTCCCCAGCTACCTATATTCCAAGTTTCATCGCAATCGGTTCAGTAGTTTTTGCGTGAAAGAGTAACAACCACACATACATACATACAAACTTTCGCGTTTATAATATTAGTAAGATAATCGGATATTATTTATGTTTTAATTACAAAAACTAGCGAAATATCGAGCTTAGTCAAAAACAAAAAAAAATGTGAAATTGTTACATTATACATACTATAATTATCATAAATAAATTGTACTAAAATTATAATTGTAGTGGAAACAACAATATGAGTTTAAAATCATACAAGAACGTAGTCTTCATTCATCATTCATTCATCACCATTCATTCATTATCTTTTATTTCTTCATTCATCATCATCACCCTCGTTTCATTTTTTACCTTTTGAGCCACGGAACCCTAAATACAAGCCAAACGAGAGAATAAATCTGACATTCCCAAAGTTTAAGAACAATTTATTATCGGACTATGTCTACAGCCGCGAGCTGAGCTGGGGACATGAGTTATATTCCTTATAAATGTATTTTAAAAGTTTGAAAACCGTTATTCAATTTGTGTTGTAACTTTTAACTGCTTTGTTGGGATACCTTGTCACCAGTCGATACTTATTTTTATTGTAGTACAGATTGACATGCAACTAAATAATATCATCATCATCATCTTCAGCCTGTTGCAGTCCACTGCTGGACATAGGCCTCTCAAATTGCACGCCACCTGGATTTATTTTCGGCTTCTCGCATCCAGTAGATCTATGCCAGCCGTCTTGGGCAAGTCGTCAGACGTCCTACGCCGCGGCTAAATAAGCAACCACTAAATGGCAATGTACAATTGAAATATTTAATAAAATTGGGCGAGTGCGTGCCTTGTTGGGCCACGCGCAGTGTAGGGTTTTGTAGTTTACAATAACAGGGATTCCAATCTGGAAGTCGTTACAACTAACACTTACCTAGTGCGAGTATGTAATATCCAACTGAATTTGTTCCAAACTTTACTTCCTATTTCTTTCGATTACACGTACCTATACATTACATTGTACACGTTTTGAAAAGACAGCTCAGCTGTTATATTTTTCCCTTAGACTTAATTATATTTACTACCCTCGTGAATTTTTATGATATTTCAAGGTACTCATGATTTTAAAAGAGGTATCTAACTATACCCCACACGATAAGGTAAACCAGAAAAAAAAACATCCCCCATTTTACACGTGGAAAATGTTTTTTTTAATTGTAGCATCTTGGCGTGAACAATATTAGTTGGGTAACAATATGTATACTCATGCAAAGTTACAGCTTCTTAATACCAAGCGTCTCTGAGCAAAGCCGCGGACGGACGGTACATGACGAAAGTATTCTTGTTGACTGCGAAACCCTAAAAGCGAATAAATTGTCCTTTGAAGTCGACTATGCAAGATCTGCGAGGTATTCGGTTAAGGTAAGATGTCCCCATATTTTCATAAGGAGAGGAACATTTTTCAAAAGACTTCTCGAAGGTAAATGCAAATGTTCTAGAAGTTTCCATATCACGTCTCAGTTTACCGCGACCCGGTAACTTTATAGACGCCTTTATGACGCTTGCTGGTGTAAAATTTTATAGTGGAACCTGCACCTGTTCTGTATCTATCTATGTTATTGTTTAGTAAACTAGTGTGGTCGTGTTTCTGAGTAGTTACTCATTCACTATAAATATTTTAAAGGAAAAAATCATCTTCAAAAACTCACTCGCGGCGAGGTTTGAACTAGCACCTCTGGATACTCATTCAGTTGATATTTTATGCAATGAAGTGTTATAAATGTGTTAGATTGACCATAGAAGCCTCTACCTACTTTATGCCTATGAACGAACGAACGAATGAAAATTGGTTGTGATTCACAAACAATTTTCATTTTTTTATTTTTTTTCCAAGATGTAGATGAAAGAACATAAGTTCTTTCATTTACATCTTTAGCATATTTCTCGGCATTTGCAATAAGCGATAAAAATTCAAAGTCTTCTTTCTCCTTAGACCAACGAATACCACTTCAAAATGTGCAAATATTTCTAGATATATTGCCAACACATTGCGGCGTCCGCAGGAAATCTAACCGGAATAACATTTCCAAAACACTAAGTTTCCTTTACACAGTTTTGTCTATTCTTTTCTTGGTTTTATAAAACGTTTTGTTTTCAATTCTTGACTTGGATTTTAATGGAAAAATTTAAAGGTAGAATGGTCGCCTGATAGTGGTACATTTTAAACTCTAGTTTTGCAGGCGATATCACGGGTTCCAAAGTCAAATTGTTCAAGAAATTACTCACAGACCTTTAAAAAAAAAACAAAATTCAATTGTCATTGTTAGAATGCCCAAGCGGAACTAAATTCTCAGTTAATAAAAATATATTACTTAACTAGCTGCGCCCCGCAGTTTCACTCGCGTAAACCCCGATCCCGCAGAAATCTTAGGATGGGTTACAAATATAAACCTTTCTATTGAATTGCTCTATTTACTAAAGTTAACTGTATCTAAATCCGTTGCGTAGTTTTAAAAATCAAACATACAAACAGACAGACAGCGGGAAGCAACTTTGTTTTACGCTATGTAGGTATTAATAAGTAGTAATAATAGTTTATGAATTAATTCAATTATTTAACCAATTATGGATTTTCCAATTTGGTTAGTAACAGTTTATCTAAACAAAATGTTAGTAAAATGCACATTTCAAATAAAATTACAGATCATAATTAAATGTCAAAAATCAAAATATCTGCAAAATTTAAATAAAAATATTAATTGTAAGATACAGAATGAGATTTAAATACTTGGTTTTTGAATTGTAAACTACGATTTGACATTTCTTTCTGAAGAAAAACTGTCAAATACTAGGAACAAAACGTCAGTTTTAGTCTGAAATTAAAAAAAATGTATTGTAGGTAAAATATGGCGTTATTTTCAGTCACTTCGCCACACCAGAGTGGCTCATCTTTATCTTGACTGTAAGCACAACACTCAACAGCCACTTTACCTGTATTTTCTACTCTCTTAAGTTTTACCGCGTCTTTTTTAAAACCATTTCGTAATTAGAACGTCGAGGTTGTGTTTAAAGTTTTTTTTTAATTTGTGACAATACTTGCGTTGATAATAATTGTTGCCAGTAAAAAATATTAGGTATTCTTTATTTTTGCTGTTAGAACTAGTACTTACATGATATCTCAATGATCTAAAAAATCTAAAACCCCCTTTTTTTTAAATGGTCAAAAAAAGTACTTAAAATAACTCTTCGGGGCCAAACGAGGGGCCAATCAAAACGTGGCGGCGCATCTTGACGATTTACCCTCAAAACCTACGTATGGTATGCATGGCAATAAAATAATCTAAGTAAGATGCACCCCCACTTTTTGAGTGTCCCCTCGTTTGACCCCGTAGGGTTATTTTAAGTACCTTTTTTAGGCCATTTAAAAGAGGGGCTTTAGATTTTTTTAATCTATCAATATTTTTACTCTTGCGTCCCTATTTCGCACAATTTTTGACATCTCATATAGGGACTACATTTTCCATTTAGCTCTGCTTGAGACTGGCTAACTTAATCGTCCCAATGTTTAAGCTACCGTTGGGCCCGGTTTCCTGTACAAGTGGTCCTTAGTCCCAGTTTCGAGGTGAACGACTTCACCCCTAACCCGTCTCTGGTCCCAGTTTCGAGGTGGACGACTTCACTCCTAACCCAACAAACCAACTAAATACTCAACAGAAAATACCAAAATCGTCATTAACCCCAACAACCGAAAGGCACTTCATAACAACGAGAAAGGGTACAAGTAGTCTCTGGTGCCAGTTTTGAGGTGGACGACTTCACTCCTAACCCAACCAACCAACTAAATACTCAACAGAAAATACCAAAATCGTCATTAACTCCAACAACCGAAAGGCACTTCACAATAACGAGAAAGAGTACAACTGGACCCTGGTCCCAGTTTCGAGGTGGACGATTTTACCCTAACCCACCAAACCAACTAAATACTTAACAGAAAAGACCAAAATCGTCATCAACCTCAACAACCAAAAGGTTTCATAATAATAATGAGATTCGTCACTTCAAAAAACACCCGATCGGAACCATAAGACCTCTTAATTCACTCAGAATCAGTAAGCGTTATTAAAGTACCATCAAAGACCTCATGAATGGCAAGGGGTTATTGAAATCCTCTTCTCAACTGATTTATGCTGGACCCTACTCGTTGACGACGTTCTGAATATTCTGATTTGAATATTTGAAGCTCCGGTCACCGTTTCGATCTCTAATTGCGAAGGAACAAAGATAATGAAGCTAATTGACTGATCATACCGCGATTTTCCTACAAATGGCAACTCACCGTTGCGGGCAGGGGGTGAGGAGACCAAATTTTGTAATTATTTACTTTATACCTTTTTCAGAAACTTAGATCAAAAAAGTAAACAAAGAACTGCCATTTTCGAATAATTATATAAATTTTTGTTTACATTTTTGATCTAAGTTTCTGAAAAAGGGTGGCGACTGTTTGTGATTGCACTTTTTAAACTTACATGGTTTTTATTCATTATTATTAGAACTTCGGATTTTGATCGCGTTTTCTTTATAAACACCCCGACGTTTCGGCAAACGGGGTACATTATAATTAAACTAGCTGCACCCCGCGGCTTCAACCGCGTAAGTGAGTAGGTAGCCGCGGGATTATCTGGATATAAAGTAGCTTATCTTCCAAGTTTCATCGCAATCGGTTCATGATTTTTGCCTGATTTAGTAACAAATTCACAGACATACATACTTGCAAACATTGCGATTATCTATTTTACAGGCTTATATTATTTTAAATTTAAAAGGTTACCTAACACGATCTCTACCCGAAATTCGAAAAATAATATTTGCGTTTGGTCGATGCCATGCCTATCTAAGCCTAGACTTTCTGTGATTGGCCATTTTTACACGAAAGTTCTACTAGTACTAAAAAAACGTACTATTTTCGTGAGGGAGGGAGACCTATGAGCAGTTAACTGGTTTTATCGTCTTTGGGTGGGAAATATGTACGACTGAGTAATAGACTTACCTGAATTTATCTTTGTCGCTTTGTCAATACAAGCCGATTTTCATAGAGTTACCTAATGTCGTAGAATTCTATCTTAATGGTGGTTTTCTTGTGGTTATGAATATATTATGTACTAGCAGCACCTCGCAGTTTCTTCCTCATAAGTCCCGTTACCGGGAATATCGGGATAAAAAGTGCCCACGTGTTATTCCAGGTCCCCAGCTATTTATATTCTAAGTTTCATTGCAATCGGTTCAGCGGTTATAATGTGAAGGGGTAACAAAGTCACAGACATACATAAATACTTTCAAATGTTCGCTTTTATAATATTATTACCTGCTGCGTCTCGCGGTTTTACCCGCGTAAGTCCCGTTCTCGCGGGATATTGGGATAAAAAAGTAGCCTATGTGTTATTCCAGGTTTCGAGCTACCCATATACAAAGTTTCATCGAATCGGTTCATGAGTTTTTGCGTGATTTAATAACAAAGTCACAGACATACATACTTGCAAATTTCCGCGTTTTTATTATTAGTAAGAAATAAGATTTAATTCTATGAGAGGGAAAATTGGTTAAAATTGAATTCCACTAGACAAATAAAAAAAAATATACACGACATTACACACATCGCAATCTAATCTCAAAATAAGCAGTAGGCTTGTACTATGAGTATTAAACAACGGATTTACCTACCACATATTATAGGTAGGTAAGTATATTTCTTTGTAAACATGTTAAGTACACAGATAACCCCTAAACCAGAAACAAATATACATAAACTATTTAAATAAATGCATGAACTTAAAAAACATTACTTATAAATAACAACAATTTCATTCGGAAATAATAAACGCATTTCTTCACTCTTCTAATTGCCTTCAATGTAAAATTAAGAAAAACTTCAACTCCATTTAAACTTGGACTGAGTGTAAAAAGAAGAGTAATTATTCAAATAAAGAAAACATCGTAGGGCATTATCTAGCACAAACGCAATTAGCAGGCGAGTGACAAATTAAAAAAAATATACTTTAAAGACCACAGCTATCTAGCGGGGAGTTCGGGGAAAAGCGGCCCGGAGAGAAATTACTGGGTAATTTATCTTTCGTTCATATAGCTTAGATATAAAATACTTTGCGATGGGTAATGCAAAATATACAAACTTAATTTGTACCTCTCTGCCCATTTTACAATGAGATTACGTACTAATGAGTTTGCTTTGTTTTTTTTCTCATCGAACAGCACGTTCCGAAATCACAAATGATAATCTAGCTATTAGGACGTATCGACAGCATGCAAACTTTTTTTTTCATTTCATATATTTTAGACTTATTAATAAGTTTGGAATAAGGTAGGAGTAATTCTACCATGTTTTGTTTCTGTTTGTCATTTTTGTAAGTTCTTGTCACGAAAAAAGGCAAAACATGTTTTCACAATCCGACCTTACTGCTGAATACAGCAGGGGGGAGCGCTGCATTCAGCAGTGGACGGATAAAAGCTGAGATGATAATGATAATAATTATCAACAGTTGGGCAAAAGTAACAATATTATAGTAAAATAAGGAAACAATATCTATTGTATGTTCTAAGTATTGTATCTCTCTGAAACAAACCTCCCGAGGCATTTACAGGTGGTCGTTAATTATGAGTTAATTTCATTGCTTCCTTTTATTACAAAGATTCGGAATTGTTTTGGACACAATCTTTGGATTTGTGATTTGAAAGGGATCGTTTTAGATAGCAATATTAATGTTGTTTTATTGTATTACTAGGTGCGCCCCGTAAGTTCTGTTCCCATCGAAATATTGGGATAAAAATTAGCCTATGTGTTATTACAAGTCTCCAGCTACTTACATTCTAAGTTTTATCACAACAGGTTCAGTGGTTTTAGCGTGATATAGTAACAAATTCACATACAGACATACATAAAAACTATCGCATTCATAATATTAGTAAGTTTTAAAACGTTTTCAAGAGTTATGTTTACAAATCAACTTTTTATACTAACACGATTGGACCTCATAATTTCATATTTTCCTTGGTCTAGTTGCGTGATTTTTACTCGTTACCTTTTAATTTTCTTACCTCGACGTTTCGATCATGTTATATAATCAATGATCATTGTTCTGTTTTAGTATTTATTGTCACAGAGACAAAAGAAATACACCATCTGTGAAAGTTTGGCGGACAGTTAAGTCTCAGGCAGACGTATGAGACAAGTCTTAGTGAAAGGAAAAGAAAAAACTTTGTGAAACATTCACAGGCTCACATCCCGTAAACTAAGACAAGGAAAACAGCGGATCGTCACGCAAACTTTTTTTATATCCATTACGGTTAATAAGTAATACAGCCTAATTACTAAATGATCGGCCGATCATTTTTACTTCATATTTTCTAGAGCCTTAATCCGGTCCTAATCGTGAATTTTACTTTTAAAACTTCTTACCTCAGCAGGGGTCGCGAGGGAACTTTCGTAGTCCCCTTGCGACCCAGAGAATTGTTACGTGATTGCAACATACCTATAATGAAACTTTTAATAGATACATAGATAATAATATAGTATAAAGACCTTTTCATCTCTCATGTTTGGAAAGTTTCATTTTCATAGGTATATACTTAGTCGGGTAGAAAACTGCTTGTTATCCCCAGAGTGGTATTTTCCAAAACAACAGGTAAAAATCGAACAACTCTGTAAGAATTTATGCATGGTCATACATTAAAAAAATATATACATACGTGTAGCTTTGAATACCTTCCGCCGAGAAATAATAAGGAAAAATTCATCTCCAAAAATTCGTTCACAGCGAGGTTTTTTAAAGATGAATTTTTACTTTAAAATATTTCTAGTAGAAATGCATTGAGCAATAGAAATCAAATTACAAAGTATTTAACCTTTTATCGTTTATTTCGTCGGTTAAAAATGGGTGACATTCAGCCCTTGGGTAACAATCTACCTATTAAAGGTTTGTCCGTAACTGTGGGTTAACACTTAAACTAACTAACACTTAAAAATAATCCTATCAGCTGATTCCAAATCAGTAGTCTACCATTATCCCTAGACCAAACTATCGCTTATTTGCAGATGAGTACGGAACAATTTCGCGTGTAGGTCTAATTTGGACCGAACTCCCCTAATAGGACCAATTGCCTCTTATCATTGGAGAGAACGAAAGTTAAAATCGCATTATCCGATACTAACGAGACGTCTGAGGCGCTAACTGTCATGGTTTACGTTTGGTGCAAGTTTCAAAAGATAGGTAGCCCTTCTTCAACGATGAATAACAAATCCTACTGATATTATAAACGCGGCTTGTGTGTGTGTAACTTTGGTACTCGGTCAAATTACTGCACCGATTGCAATGAAACTTGGAATATAGATAATAATAAATATAAATATGGATAATATAGCCAATGAAATAGATAGATAGATAATGTGAAGACTTAGAACAATCTTAATTTTATCCCGATTATCCCGCGGGATCGGGACTTACGCGGGTGAAATTTCAGAGCACAGCTGGTGAATAATAATAATTATTATAAATAATGACATTTATTATGAAACATTTTCGAGCCTATTATAATGATAATAGTAGTTTACGAGTATGCATCGAGGTACTAAAGCCCTGTCTTATATAGCGGGCGTCATATTGAATCCAAAGCGGACGAAGGACTCTAGAGAGTTAACTCCCGAGCGCAGCGAGGGTGTTAAAAACTTAACTCCTGAGCGAAGCGAAGGAGGTATGTACCTAGAGTCCTGAGTAAAGCGTGGGATTTAAGCGCCCAAGATGAAGACAGGCTTTATTACCGAGGTGAATACTTTACTTTACACGTCTACTGCGAGACAACAAAAAAGTTACAACACTAAGCATATAAGTAACAACAAACCAATATATTAATGCAACGTGTATGAAATACATTTAGAGCTCTATATTAATTAAATTTAACAATGTTATCTCAAAATGACGAAACCAAACATCGGCCTCAGCCTATATAAAAAAGTGGAGGCTTTATATTAACTAAAACTTTTTGCCTTACCCTTCCGTCGAAATAAAAATAGACGAAAAATAGCCCAGTTTTTAGTTTTTTATGTGTTATGTCTAGGTGGCCAGTTCGAAATGGCCGTATGCTACCAGAACCTTAGTTCCAAATTTAAATTACTTTATGCCCTAGGGTTACAATGACCACTTTATGCACCAAGGGAATAAAGACTCGCTTTACGTTGACCTGTTTAGTCAAATAAAGTAATTTTGTAGAGCAGTAGCTGTGTAAATGATTTTATTCAATGAAATATCAGATTAAACTTCATAAACAAAATATTTTGCAAACTGTAAAGTGAGACATAGCCTGATCATACTTGAGTAAATCTTAAGTTTTATTGTAACCCATGATGCGAAATAAACAATTTGATTATGATTGATTAAACACTTTTCTGCTGCTTTTTAAAGTGGTAAGTTAAAAAATGGTCAAGTGTGATGCGATTTGAATACTGGACCTGGACACATGAAATTTATAGGATGTGTTTTGTGTCCACAAAGAAATGGTTTTTGGAAAAATTCCGATCGGGACTTACTTACCGCGGGAAAACCCGAGATATTGTTGTAAAACTGTAAAAAAATGTAGTTATTTTGTTTCTGCTTTCTGATTTTCCTTCATTTTACCTTTTATCAATGCCCTTAGCCCTCGGGATCTTTACAGATTTCTTTTTCAGGGGTACTGAAAAATAAATTCGACAAAACCGTTAAAAAAATACATTCGAAAAGACAACCTCCTTCTTTTATAGGAAGTCGGTTAAAAACGAACTAAAAAAAATTGGTTTGAAAATAGGTATTTATTTAAAACACTTTATTTATCGGGTTGAATAGCGTTTTATTCATTTTTTGAGCTAGCTTGGGGTAAAATAATTATAATTTAAATTCAAAACTAGGTATTACGATAACTCTATAGTCTGCGTACACTGGAGAACGTTTTGTTACAAATAATTATGAGACGGTAGTTTACTGTAACTTTTTAGAATGTTAAAATAGACAAATTACATCTCAGTCAACCTTGAAAAAGCCAACTGTAAAGTTGGCGAAAGCTTGGTTCGTTTAAAACCATGAGTAAAACGCTGAATCGCGTTTTACTCAATAAATAAAGTGTTTTATTATGCAAAATCGCGAAAACTATAGAAGAAAATAGGAATTTATTTGTCAAACCGCTTTCACTTCCGACTTAATACCTCCAACTAATCGAGCAACAACCAAACCAACCCTGTTATTAGATGGTAATCCAACGGAATACCACGGAATAGTCCGTTTTTATAGCTCGGGATGATAGCCTCGATACTGGTAACACTGTCGTAAAACAACATGTTTTTGTGACGAAACAATAGGGAAATTGGTCGCTGTAACTGGCAATATTATAGCATAAACCTCCTGACATCTGCGGATTGTTTGCTTAGGTTATTGGGTAGGATTTGAAGGGTACATTCTGTATAGATATATTGGCTTAGTTGTTGGAGTGGAGTTTTTATTTGATATGAAATTTTGTTTGTTGCTTCACCCGTCTAAGGCGTCTATATACGTAGGTACTTTGGCTTTGCTCACACTGAGCTTAGCAAAAACTAAGCGTAAACTGTGGATTGGAATTTTTTGTCGAAATTCATTTTGTAAAATACGAATAAAATACAAAGAACTTCATAATAGTCCTTTACCCGTTCTCAAAAACAATTTTGAGAAGTCCACTATGTACTAAATCCATGCCAACGGAAAATCATGACATCTCAATGGGTAAGTACGCACTATAGATTTCACCCTTAGAGGTTGACATCCAGATTGCGTCTCAGAGCAGTATCTTGTATCTTGAGATGTATCTTAGAGCTGAAATCTATTGTGCGTACTTTGACTTCGCTCAGACTGAGCTTAGCAAAAACTAAGCTTTAAATGTGAATTGGAATTTATTGTCGAAATTCATTTTGTAAATTACGAATAAAAATACAAAGAACTTCATAGTCATAATAGAAAAGCAAAGTTAAAGTCATTATTTTTGATTGGTATGCATTGTAAATTAGAAAAACTTCGACTTTACTAAGCATAAGCTTTGGATAGTTGCGAAGATCGCTTTATAAATACTAAAAATTGTCTGAAGTCAAAGTTTTTGCTTAGCAAAGTCAGAGTACGGACTCTATAGTCCGTAAATCTATATTTCAGCCTAAGTCCCGATCTAGTGGGAATAAAGAACGTTCTCCTAATTTAAGCTTTCTAGTATCAAAGGTTTATTACTGATATTAATATAATTAGCTGCGCCTCGCGGTTTTACCCGCATAAGTCCGTTCTCGCGGGATTATCGGGATAAAAAGTAAACTATGTGTTATTCCAGGTTTTCAACTACCTATATTCCAAGTTTCATCGCATTTGGTTCAGTAGTTTTTGCGTGAATAATTCTTACTAATATTATAAATCCAAAAGTCTGTTTGTTTGTTTGTTCCCCTTCACGGTCAAACGGCTCGACCGATTTGGATGAAAATTTGCATAGGTATAGTTTAAATGATGGAGAGTAACATAGGATACTTTTGATCCCGAAAATCCCGCTGGATACTGACATACCTACATATCTTTACCTTACTTCACCTACCTACTGCAGTGCAAAAATCGACACTTAAACGGAAGACCAGGGAAGTACTGATGATGCCAGGCGCGGTAGCGTCTGGCTTCAACAGTACTTCAACGGGCGACCGTTTAAGTGTGGATTTTTGCATTGCGGTAGGTAGGTGTTCGAACAACGCGGGATCGTGACTTGCGCGGGTGAAACCGCGGGGCGCAGATAGTAATAAATATCACAAATCAAGTGCTTAAGTGAAAGCACTAACCTGACTCGAATTTCTAGGAACAGATATGTACCTAAAGTAAAATATGTAGTTATTTACTCTGTTTACGCGATTGGCATTTTGAAGGTTTATATCGCGTTACGTTTATTATTAGGGCATGGCGAGGCAGACTCTTAATAGTCGTTTGACAGTAAAGCATTTCAAACTCAGCTAAGACGGCCGAGCTGCATCATTTTCAAAGTCAAAATGTTTGGGAAATTACTCAGACTCTTTTTATTCCAGAAAATTTGATCGTTGATGTTAGAATAAGTACCTACTATCCATTATTAACTTTTAATCTAAGGTTAAATGTTTATTTATTTTATCAATAAAAAAATTGTTTATGCCAAAGCAACGCCTATTACACAAACACTAACTTCTTACTAATTTAAAAACGTTGTCCATACCAAAGAAAGAGTAACAATATGTGATTTTGTTACTCTTTCACGCAAAAACCACTGAACTGATTGCAATAAAACTTAGAATGTATGTAGCTGGAGACCTGAAATAAACACAGGCTACTTTTTACCCCCAAATTCCTGAGACATCGGGATTTACGCGGGTGAAACCGCAGGGCACAGCTAGTCTTATCTTACTTTTTACTTCTTACTAATGTCATAAACCCAGAAGTTTGTATGTATGTATGTCTGTATGCGACTTTCTTACTATTTCATGCAAAAACTACTAAACCGATTGCGATGAAACTTGGCATATAGGTAGCTGGATACCAAGAATAACAAACAGGTTACTTTTTATCCCGACATTCACGCGGGAACGGGACGCCTGCGGTAATTTTCCATAAAACTATTTTCGTCTAACCAAACTATTTTAATACAAAATTTCAATTTAGTACGTAACTAACCTCAACGCTAGATTAAAAATGTCTAGCAAATCTTCGGAGTTTTTCAATTAAGCCACTATCTGACGCGAACCGGTTCAAACTGGATTCGAGCGGATTTTTCCAGAATTTTCTCGTTCAGTCTATCTATTGAGTAGAGTGATTGGGCACGTCGCTGCCAGACGGTGAGCCAATTCCAGGTGCTCACTCATTCAAGTAAACCAGAACTACAAACTAAAATGTCAGCCGATTTTTTATGACTTTAGTCCTCAAACACAATTGTAAGAGTTTTGGCGGGAACGCGTTGAGGAGATGATTGTGTTGCTTCATTGTGAAACCTAGTTCAAATGCGTATAAATTGTTTAATTTCGGAGGCATATTAATCAATTTAGTTTCGTGAAAGTGTACAGTTCGTGTAACGTAAGTGAAAATCGATTCAAAACATGGACTTTAGCTTTGCCTCTAAAGCTCCAAAGTACCATTTACAATGACTTTTTTGACTTGACTTTTACTATGAAGACTTGACTGTTTTGATGCAAATTGCATTTGGAACTTTGGTTCTGGTAGCATACGGCCATTTCAAATTGGCCACCTAGACACATACTAGACATAACACATAAAAAAATAAAAACTAGGCTATTTTTCTTCTATTCTTATTTCGACGGAAGGGTAAGGCAAAAAGTTTTAGTTGATATAAAGCCCCAACTTTTTTTTTATGGGCTAAGGCCGATGTTTAGTTTCGTCACCTTGATGTAACATTGTTTAATTGAATGAATATAGAGCTATAAATATATTTCATACACGTAGGTAGCATTAATCTATTGTTTTGTTGTTAATTTGCAAACACTAATAAAATATCAACAGTATCTGAGTACTTACGCGATTAAAAATGTGTTTTATTTCAATACAAAGTCACGAAAACAGAAGAAAAATTTAAATTATACCACCGATTTTTCAATAACATTAGCAAAAATTTTAAATACAATAAAGCAAAAAAAAAACTTTATCATCGGGCAACTTCTAATTTATATACTGCGGTTACCTTTAGACTGATTGTCGGTATGCGGTCTGATTCAAGATTTCACATGTGTCAGGCCATAGAAATAGTACTGTAATTACTAGCAAGCTTACTGCGTCAAAATAACGGTCGAGCTCGATGTTAGAGAAACCACAAACTGTCCTTTTTTCACTTTAGTGTTCGTCGGTTAGTTAGATAAGGACAGACTGAGACCAACTGGGTTCAACAGGACCGATTTGTTAAATCAAAGCAAAAACGACCTTAACCTTAGAGAACATGATTGAAATTGATATTTCAAAGTTGTCAAGTGCATTGTCTTCTTGTACAGGTATCCTATACTTTGTACTACTAAGCGTGATTCCCAATATAATAATTATAAAATATTATAGTGGAATATTGCTCCGGTTCCACTATAGCCATAATATGCGACAATGTTAATCATATTATGATCATTGTAATAAAATGTAAAAAAAATATATGTATTTTGACGATTGTAAAACATGATCACAAAAAAAAACCCATGAGTTTCTTGTGGCTTCTTCTCAACGGAGGGCGCGGTCCGACGCCACACTAGAGTCCTAATTGTAAGAACATTTAAAGTGATCAACACATGCAATTTAATAAATAAATGATTGACTTTGACTTTGTCTTTGAATCTGGTGGCATCCAGCTGAAGGCGGGACTGTCACAAATTCCTGAGTGCCATGTTTATTTTAATTTTCACAAAATAAAAATGCGTAGAGACTGCAGTATTTATTTAACAACTAGCTGCGCTTCGTGTTTCACCCGCGTAAGTCCCGTTCCCGTGAGAATATCGGGATAAAATGTAGCCTTTGTGTTATTTCCGGTATCCAACTACTTATATTCCAAGTTTCATCGCAATCGGTTCAGTACTTTTTGCGTGATTGAGTAACAAACATTCAAACAACCAAACACACACACTTTCACATTTATAATATTAGGAGGACTATCTGCGCCTCGTGGTTTCACCCGCATAAGTCCTGTTCCCACAGGAATCGAGACAAAAGTCTAAAAAGCGTTTGCGTTATTCCCTGTATACCTATATTCGAAGTTTCATCGCAATCGGATCAGTAGTATTTGGGTGAAAGAGTAACAAATGCACAGACATGACATGACATGTAACTATTTATACATTAGGTACATACAAACTTTCGCGTTTCAAATATTAGTTAGAAGTAAGATTTCTCAAATTACATAATCATATATCAGACATCGATACTACACTAAGCACAAGCTTGTATCGCAGTAACCGATGTACCAAGATCTATACTTATAATGAAGGAAGAGAGGACAAAAAGTCTGTACTTAAAAGTAAATAAAAAAAAATGGTTTAGGGGACTTAGGATAATAATGTAATATTAATAGATAATATTAATAGAGCGATGTTATTAACGCACATAACTTTTCCGCAAGGAATTATAAAAAACAAAAAACCCGACTGCGTAAAAACTCGATTAAAAAATACACATAGAAACAACAAAAAAACCAAAAAGAAAAAAACAAGCCCAGTAATTTGAAATTACGCTAAGTAATAATAGTTTTGTAATCGATACACACCGAACACATATTAAATGAGTAAAAAATCACTCACAGTCGGGACCCATTCATTTTACCAATCTAATTTTTCCAATGGGTCCCGACTGTGAGTAATTTTTTACTCATTTATTATGTGTTCTGTGTGTATCGATTACAAAACTATTATTACTTAGCGTAATTTCAAATTACTGGGCTTGTTTTTTTCTTTTTGGTTTTTTTGTTGTTTCTATGTGTATTTTTTAATCGAGTTTTTACGCAGTCGGGTTTTTTGTTTTTTATAAATATTTTTTTTATTTTACGCTTTTTAGTTATTTTCATTTATTGATGGTAGGTAAGTCTCGTAATCTATTCATTTCATTAGGGGGTTATAATGTATGTACTAGCTGCGCCCCGCGGTTTCACCCGCGTAAGTTCCGTTCCCGCGGGAATAGAAGGTAGGCTATGTGTTAATTCAGGTCTCCCCGCTACCTATATTCCAAGTTTCATCGCAATCGGTTCAGTAGTTTTTGCGTGAAAGAGTAACAACCTCACATACATACATACTTACATACAAACTTTCGCGTTTATAATATTAGTAAGATTCTATTTCAGTTTATTGTTTTTATTTATTGTTTAAATTTATTATTATTCTTTTAACGTTTTTAGGTACCTAAGTGTTATTAGGCTTTTATTCAGTAGGTAGGTACAATTTATGTAATTATTTTTTTAGTTTATATGAAAAAAATCCTGTCACCTGTACCATCACGGCCTAAACTTTGATAGTTCCAAGCGTAACTTCGTAACAAAATAAAAACTTGTTCGTTAGTAATAAAAAGCATGAATACCTAATTGTAAATTAACTTTAAACTTTAAACCGTTATATTTCCTAAATGGTTCTTTAAAATAAAAAATGGTGAAAGAAACCTAATATTTATTTTAAAAAACCTATTCAACGATACCCATCTTGACATACTTTGACGATTTTGGATTTTTTTAATTTTGACAATATGGCGTCTGGTGGTGACATAAGTTACTTTGGATTACTGTCATGTCTTTAGTCACACTCGCCAGATTAAGACGAATCGATTGACGTAAGAATCATCGAAATCGGTCCACGCGTTTGGCCTCTAGAACGCCACATAGAAACATCCATACATACATACATACATACATACATAGACCTATAAACACATTACCCTCCTTTGCGTCGCGCAGTCGGGTAAAAAGACATTGGTGCGCGGTAAGCCAGGATTCGAAACCACGACCTTCAGAATGAAAGTCGGGGTAAATATTAATAGATAGATAGAATATAATTGAACGAATAAAACCTCTAGACAAAGCTAGTAATAAATAAAAATCACAATTTTTCTTCTTAAACTCCCACTAAAAGTAAAGATAAAACTCAACGCTTATCTCACCTCAGTACTGACCAATCCTGACCATTTGCCAAAAACTTTTACATTTAACCTTGCCTACTTAAATCGAACCTTATTTTTGATAACGTAAGGTTGGTATTTGATCAGCTAGTTAGGATCGGACAGTTAAAATAATCGGTGATTTCTCGGATTTGCGGTTGATATAATTCGAAGCTTATGTTAAAGTTTTTTTTTAATGGAGGAAATAAAACTAAATACTTATTGTATTTGGTACTTATTTTTAATGTATTTGGTACATATTGTTAACTAGCTGCGCTCCGCGGTTACATCTACATAATTCCCGTTCCCGCAGGAATATAGGTTTAAAGAATCTTTATTTATTTCTCAAAGAACTTACAAAACAGTTCGCTTATAATATCGGGATAAAAAGTAGCCTATGTGTTATTTTCGGTATCCAGCTACCTATATTAAAAGTTTCATCGCAATCGGTTTAGTTTACATACATACATACAAACAAACTTTCGCGTTTATAATATTAGTAAGATCTTATTTAATTACACGGGGTTGGAGCTTACGCGAGTGAAACCGCGGAACGCAGCTAGTATTAACAAAAGACGATTTAGGAACCTTACCTCTAAAACAAAATTCCACATTGTACGAAACCTTACGTCAATAGAACCTTTATAACGGTCACTGATTTAATTTTGTTATTTTAGGTAAATTTTAAGCAGAATTTTGTTTAAAGAGTCAATAAGTAATTAGCATTTTATCCGAACTACGTCTGACACTTAATTTACGAGGGTTTACTAGGAGGTCATGTTATTAAATCTACGCTAAAATATTCATATTCATTTTATACTAAAAACTAACTGCGCCCCGCGGTTTCAGCCGCGTTAGTCCCGATCCCGCGGGAATTAAAAATAATAATAAATAAATATTGCACGACATTACACACAGCGCAATCTAGCCCCAAACTAAGCACTAGGCTTGTACTATGGGTACTAGACAACAGATATACTACTTAATATACTTTTCTTTTTGTAAATACATACATATTATACATAGAAAGACACCCAGACCAGATACAAATATTTATTTTTAAGCATAAATATTTCCACCTGGCGGGAATCGAACCCGCAACGTTCTGCATTGCGGTCAAACGTTCGCCCGACGCGCCAGAGAGGTCGTCAAAATACGTTATACATAGAACTTTACTATTGAATCACTCTGTCTACTAAAAGGACCGCATCAAAATCCGTTGCGTAGTTTTAAAGATCTAACATACAAACATCTAGGCAGGGAAGCGACTTTGGTTTACGTTCTACTAGCTTCGCCCCGCGGTTTCACCCGCACAAGTCGTAATCCCGCGTTGTTCTAACACCTACCTACCGCAGCAGGTAGGTGAAGTAAAGTAAAGTTCGTATGTAAGTAACGATGATGACGATGGATGACTATGACAATGATGCCACTCTACATCATTAACCTTACCCCTGTGTCGATTTTCATTCGAATTATCACCCGCGTAAGTTCCGATCCCGCGGGAGTATCGGGATAAAAAGTAGCCTATATGTTAATCCAGGTCCCCAGCTACCTATATTACAAGTTTCATCGCAATCGGTTCGGTAGTTTTTGTGTGAAAGAGTAAAAACCTCACATTCATATATACATACAAACTTTCGCGTTTATAATGCGCTTATGCGTTTTTAATATTAGTAAGAGTAAGATATGTAAGTAGAGAAGATAACTTTATATTTCTTATGTTTATTGCTTAAGGCATTTTGTTATAAATAATAGGGGTTAAAGTATGAAATTGCCGTTTTATTGCAATAGGTTCTTTGAATTGACATAGAATCTTCATGGTTTGAGGTTTTCGAATGAAACTTTTTTCAAATGGTTTCTGTGATGTTCTTTTTTTAAAAAATGTGAAACATTTGAATATCGACTTTCAATTGTTTTTGTTATTCAATTTAGACAAGAAAGATGGATACTGCGAAAATACGAGTGATTTTTGAATACGAGTTCCGACGCGGAACTAACGCGGCAGAAACAGCCCGCAATTTCAATGCTGCGTTTGGAGAGGGGTCTACTAATGAACGCACCGTGCGATTTTGGTTTAAACGCTTTCGTGATGGAAATTTCGACTTAAAGAACGAGCCACGAGGAAGACCGCCCACACAGGTGAATAACGATGAATTAAGAGAGATAGTGGAAGCCGATCCTAGTCAAACTACCCAGGAATTAGCGGCATGGTTTAACGTTACCTTACCCACTTTATTGACTCACTTGCGTCAAATCAATAAAATAAAAAAATACGAAAAATGGGTGCCTCATGATTTGACTGATCTGCAGAAAGAAACGCGTGTTGAAACTTGTGTTGCCTTGTTGAACCGGTACAGAAATGAAGGAATATTGGATCGAATTGTAACATGTGATGAAAAGTGGATTCTTTATGATAACCGGAAAAGAAAAATGCAATGGCTGACCCCAGGTCAAATGCCACAACAGTGTCCTAAAGCAAAACTTACCAATAAAAAGTTAATGGTAACTGTTTGGTGGTCTCAGCATGGTGTTATTCACTATAGTTTTCTTCGATCTGGTCAAGCAATTACGGCAGATGTCTATTGTGCCGAACTCCGAACCATGTTGACAAAACTAGCAGTAAAACAGCCCCGACTCATGAATCGATCTTCACCATTATTGCTCCACGACAACGCGAGACCTCACACAGCACGAGAAGCCATTTTGACCCTTCAGGAACTGCACTTAGAAACCATTCGTCATCCTCCGTATTCACCAGACCTTGCTCCAACGGACTACCATTTTTTTCGTGATTTGGACAATTATCTACGTGACAAGAAGTTTTCTTCCCAGGAGGCAGTACAAAATGCTTTCACACAGTTTGTGCAGTCTAGATCGTCGGAGTTCTATCGCAAAGGCATTAATAACCTTCCCATTAGATGGCAGCAATGTATAGATAATAATGGCAACTATTTTGATTAAATAAATTTGTTAAAAATTTAAAAAATAAACAATTAAGATTTTCAGTACAAATCGGCAATTTCATACTTTAACCCCTAATATTTTTACAAGGAGTATCGTCCCAAATTCCTCCGTGACAGCTGTGTTGTGGTGTGCAGTGGTGAAGCTGCGGGGCGCAGCTAGAACTAGATATAAAATGTAACAAATGGTAGATAGGCCCCAACCTACTAGTGAACGAAAATTTATACGTTTACACAATGCGATCTGCTGCCTAGCCAGTAGACAGCTACTTGTACGCTAGTAGCTCGCACATATGCGAGTTAACCGTAAGTCCAAATAGTGCGAGTTACTACAGAAAAGCTCACGGGCATAGCTGCGTCCGCCGATCTTGTATCGTCGTGTGGGTTAAGCAACACTTGGTACGGTCATTACTTGGAAATGAAACTTTTGTTTATTTAAATCGGTTCCTGTTCGTGAAGTTCAGTAAGAGGTTTGACGTGAAAGCGGTGAGATATGTTGCTAAGTATTCATTTATGTGAAACATAGTTCAAATGCGTGTAAATTATTTTATTTCGGGTTCATATTAATCAATATTGTTTTGTGTAGGTGTACAGTATAGTGAATGTGAAAATCGGTGCAAAACATGGACTTTAGCGTTGTCTCCAAAGCTCCGTGAACAATGATTGTAATGGCCGCCGTTTTACAAGGATTCCCTCGACTTCACTTTAACTATGACGACTTGACTGTTTCGATACAAATACCTAACTAGTAATATTAATAATACTTGACACTGGCTAATTTCCAAATGGAATATTGCCATATAAAAGAAGAAGTTCAGTAATAAGCTTCCTATTGTTACCATATGTTTATATAAGTGTATGTATAGCTTAGAAAAAATTTTAGCAAGGAAATATATTTCCAAAAAATCCCCATGACAGGATTCGTCCTTTCGCTTTTATGTATAGTTGTTGAACTTTCTAATAAATAAATAATTATAGGATCATTTTTTCAAGGTCTTCGGTTGTTATCTGTAATTGCAGTCGTTTAGTGAAGTAAAAAGCCTTAGGCTACGTTCGCATAGGCAGGGACTTGTTTAGCGCTTAGTGGCTTTACTTCGCGCTTAGTGACATAAAACCAACCTGTTGGTTTACTTCGATGCACGCCTAGCGACTAGCTAGGCGCGTGCCCGACCGTTCGTTCATCTCTAGGTGCTGAGCAAGCCTTATGCCTATAAGGACCTGCCTTAGCGTTAAACTCTAACACTAGGTGACCCACATAATCATACGGGAAATAAAGACAGAAGGCAGCTACTTGTCGGCTAGCTCGCCCAGTGTAAACGATCTATGTAAGTTACTGAAATCGATTCCCCGCAAACCGAACCCAAAGTAACTCATTGGTTTTCGAAATTAACCTGAAACTTTTGAACTTTTCAAATATTGATAACGGTCCCAAATCAACGTTGTTCTTCGACTTTTTTTTACTTTGTTACTTACTTAGTTTTTGTTATCGAGAAAACTGTTATCGTGAAGTTTTGTTTGAAAGTGTAATAAAAGTTCGTTTAATTTATTTTCTTGTTTTTATTTACTCAAGATAAGTACTACTTTTAGTACTATTTACTTGAAATATTATCAATGGACGACGTATCATTAAAGCTTAAAGGTTTTTTTCATAATACTATTTCCTATTTATTTTAAAATAACCCTTTTTGCAAGTAAGTATGTATGTATGTGACTTTGTTACTCTTTCACGCAAAAACTACTAAACATATTGCGATGAAACTTACCATATCAGATAGGTGGCTTAAGATCTAAAATAACACATAGACCACTTTTTACAGAATACTTACACGGGTGAAACCGCGGGCGCAGCTATTTATATTATAAACGTAAATATATGTATTAATGTCCCTTTATTACTCTCACGCAAATAAAGTACTAAACCCATTGCGATGAAACTTAGAAGATAGACAGCTAAAGACCTGGAATAACACATATATTAACGTTTATTCCGATATTTCTACGGAATCGGGAGTTACATGGGTGAAAATGCGCGGCGTCGCAAGTTCTTGAAGCGATTAGCTTACATTATAGTAAAGTTTATAGACTATACTTACCTCATACTCGTAATATTACACCCTCAAGCAAAGTAAGAAGTTTGTGCTATTCTAGAATGAAGTAGGTTATACATATAAGCAGAGAATATGTTGTAACTTATTCTAAAGCCTTTATAATAAGTTACAGGTAGAGATATAAAATTAGGGAGATATATTTATAGGATGTTTTTTTAAACAAGAGAAGTATTAAAAGAAAATCGAACTAAGGCTTAAGCTTTTTATTTCACCTTTATTCTAGAATAGCTGCGCCCCGCGGTTTACCCGCGCAAGTCGCGGTACCGCGTTGTTCTTACACCTACCTACCGCAATGCAAAAATCCACACTTAAACGGTCGCCCATTGAAGTACTTCCCTGGTCGTCCGTTTAAGTGTGGATTTTTGCACTGCAGTAGGTAGGTGAAGTTAGGAAAAATCTGTATGTCAGTAAGTGATGATGACGATGGATGACGATCAATGACGATGAATGACGATAGATGACGATGGATGCCGATTATTCAAAAACAACGAAATTACACAATTTTTATGTTTTATCCGGATATCCGGATAAAAAGCCTATATGTTAATCGAAGTCTTAAGCTATCTGCATACCAAATTTAATTGAAATCGGTTCAGTCGTTTTCGAGATTAGCGCGCACAAACGCACAGACAAACAGACAAACGGACAAACACCCAAACGGACAAACAGACAAAAAGTTAAACACGGAAATGGGGTCTGTTACGTTAGTACATACCCTAAAAATAGTTTTTTTCAAATTATCTTTCAAAAATAGACACCGTTTATTTTTAATTATCTTCATCATTTTATATGTATTTAGGTTTTAATGTTTAGTTGTAATTGTTAACAAAAGACCGTTAAGTTAGGATTTTATTATATAAATTTAGATGATTGAAATTGAAGTCATCAGGTTTTGTTCGCAATGTTTTTAATATGAGCAGTGTTTCAATACTGAGCCAGACTTTTCGAAGCCTATTTCAGACTCCTTCCGCTTTGAAAAAAGGTTCTTAAGATATTCAGCAAAACATCTCAAAAATACTTGATTTCAAGTTTAGGAAATAAAGCCGTTCTTTTTCTAGATAAAATACACAAATTTCAAATTCAATTCATAAATAGCGAGTTATTTGCAAATTTATTGAAGTAAATTGACTATTGTGGACAGTTAAGGTGTATTCTCACTGCGAGCATTCACTTGTAATGTAACATTATAAATTTATTTATTTCTTATAATACTTAGTAGTATATATTATGTCGCTTAGAGCTAAGTATACAAACAAGTTTAATATAAGTTATACCTTTTGACATTCACCTTGTTCAGGCGTTGCACAGACATGTTAGGAATAGAAAAAAAACAAAAAAAAAAACTAAAAAGGTTAAAAACAAGCCCAGTAATTTGAAATTATGCTAAGTAGTACTGAATAATCATTCAAATAGTTTTGTAATCGATACACACAGAACACATAATAAATTAGTTAAAAATTACTTACAGTCGGGACCCATTGGAAAAATTAGATCGGTAAAATGAATGGGTCCCGACTGTAAGTAATTTTTAACTAATTTATTATGTGTTCTGTGTGTATCGATTACAAAACTATTTGAATGATTATTCAGTACTACTTAGCATAATTTCAAATTACTGGGCTTGTTTTTAACCTTTTTAGTTTTTTTTTTGTTGTTCTTTACGTATTTGTAAATCGAGTTTTTTTACGCAGTCGGGTTTTTTGTTTTTTTATAATTATATTTTTTATTTTCCGCTTGTTAGTTATTTTCATTTATTGACGGTAAGTCTCGTTATCTATTCATTTCATTAAGAGAGTTAATACCATGTGAATTATTCAGTAGATAACTAATATTATAATTAATTAGGAAGGTACTTATGTTCCTACTTTATTTATTTATATATTCTATTTCAGTTAGGTTTTAGGTATTTATTGTTTAAATTTATTATTATTATTTTAACGTTTTTAGCACCTAATTAAGGTAAGTAAGGTAACGTTTTTAGCACCTAAGTACCTAAATGTTATTAGGCTTTTATTCAGTTGGTAGGTACAATTTATGTAAATATTGTTTTAGTTTATTTCAATAAATTTCTGTCACCTCTACCATCACGGCTTATAGTTTGGTAGTTCTAAGCGTAACTACGTAACAAAAATAAAAACTTGTTCGTTAGCAAGAAAAAATAATTGTTAATTAACTTTAAACCGTTATATTTCCTAAACTGTTATTTAAAATGAAAATAGGTAAAAGAAACCTAACATTGATTTTATAATACCTATTCAACGATACCCATCTTGACATACTTTGACGATTTTGGATTTTTTAATTTTGACAATATGGCGTCTGGTTGTGACAAAAGTTAATTTGGATTACTGTCATGCCTTTAGTCACACTCGCCAGATTAAGACGAATCGATTGACGTAAGAATCAATCATCAAAATCGGTCCACGCGTTTGGCCTCTAGAACGCCACATAGAAACATCCATACATACATACATACATAGACCGATAAACACATTACCCTCCTTTGCGTCGCGCAGTCGGGTAAAAAACAGGTAGGTATGTACCTCACCTATGTTACAAATTTACATATACTTACATAAAGTAAAAAAATGTACTAGTCTATAATTAATAGATAACCTATTTCAATAATGCTCTGTTACTAAACATGGAATATGTAGGTAAATAAAATTAAAAAACTAAAAGATTTTTTAAAATTTGCTGTTCAAGGTGCACGGTGTACAAGGTGTTATGTGATTTAGAATGTGGAACGTTACATTACAAGCAAATGCGGAGAGAAGGCAAGTATACCTACATACATACAGCCTTGGTTAATTCTGGAGGTTTTTTCTAGGCAAGCCGTTTTACCGTCGTCGACTTCATCGTCACTTGATTAATAAACCTACTTAAGTCCATGAAATTTATTTTCGTTTACAACGAACGTAGGCGTTTTTGCGTAGGTTTAAAAGAGTCAGTGTAAAAAGCACTTTAACTTTAACTCACAATTTTCAAAAGGAGGTTAGGTTAACTCCGAACTAATTTACAGAGTTATAAACACGGTTTAAGTCAGGATCAACCGGTGGTAGGTATTTTATCGTTAAGAACGCTTTTTTAGGGTTCCCCAAGGATTTGTGATAGGATTATGAACCCCAAGATCCCGGTGTTAACACGTTTATTACATTAGAGAAATGGACTGTGAATATATTGGGTTTCTTTCGATAAGGGATGCCCCTGAAACATTTTGGTTCATGACTTTGATATTATGACCTTTTTTTCGGAAGTTATTTTGAGTTTGATGGCTTAATATCGATAGAGACTTTCCCATCTCGTCTTTTGTTTTTATTTCGGTCATGGGTCCAGCGGTTCTAGCCAACATTCTTATCGAATAACGAAATCGAAAATCGACAGTTTTTTTTGTATAAAATTTACATAAGGTCACGCTTGATTTTTCGCGAGCTTATGTCAATTTCATACAAAAAAATCTGTCGATTGGCGATTTCGTTATTCGGTAAGAATGTTGGCTACGGCCACAGTTGACTGTATCAAATTAGTAATTTGTATCAAATTTCAAATTTGTAAGGTACATTTGGTTCCTGTAGATTTGGTTCCTGTTTTCTTAATATTGAATAGTTCTATTTCAATAAATAATATTCATTATATTTTTGGGAATTAGGAACATTACCTAGAAATATGAAATACTTTCAAATTTATAACCGTTTCCAAAACCAACTTGAGTGAGGGAATTTCTTCTTTATTTACCCCTCAGGAGATAAGTATCCATGTGTTGCGCAAATCTTCCGATTTAATTTCACCGCTTGGCGGCTCTAATCCGCCATAAATCAAGATAAACTACAATATAGTGGACTCGTCCACGCCCCTAAGCCGAGAGATATATCGTTTGAAAAAAAAACCATGGCGTCTTACACGTTTTTATAATGGAACTAGCTATTTCGCTATTAAAAAATATATATATACTAGCTTTTTCACCTGTATAAAATCAACTTTTTAAACTAACACGATTCGAACTCACAATCTTTATATAATAAAACACTTTATTTACCGGGTTTAATCCCGTTTTATTTATGATTTTTAACCGACCGAGCTTTCGCCAGCTTTACAGTTGGCTTTTTCAAGGTTGACTGGTTGTCATAATTATATATTTTCACGGATCTTAATCGCGTAATTTTAACTTTTAAATTTTCTTACCTCGACGTTTCGATCATTTTACAAAGATCTTGGTCTCGAAGGGACTTTTCACTTGCTTCTTTGGAGTCTTTGCTAACTTATTTTGTTTTAAAAGTGTTCTATATCCAATTATGCTACATAAACTTCTGAATAGTTCATGGTAGGTATTTAGTAAAAAAAAGGGTAACCTGAAATTAGAAAATAATGCTACTAACTCCTCAGCGTTAAAACAAGATAGGATAGGATCGATAAAAACAAGAAGAAGAAGATCGATAGGAAATAATTATGAAAAACCCGTGTTTTAGAAATGTTTTAAATATTTTTGGAACCGGCCACTTTTCTACTAATATTATAAAGCTGAAAGTTTGTGTGTAAGTATGTGTGTTTGTTGCTCAATCACGCAAAAACTACAGAACCGATTGCGATTAAACTTGGAATTATAGGTAGCTGGATACCGGGAATAACACATAGGCTTCTTCTTATCCCAAAATTGCCACAGGAACGGGACTTACGCGGGTGAAACCGCGAGGCGCAGCTAGAATCATAATCTTTTTTTTTTTCATATTATGTAGATATTGTGTATTTCTTGAATATACTCAACATATTTTTTTGATAAACTGTCTACTATAGCAGTTAACTTGTAATTAGCAGATATTTGATTCTTAGCTCAAAATTTACACATAGTCGCATCTTACGTCCTTCTTGCACACTCTGACAATCGCTGGCGCTATCCCTGTCACAATTTAATTTAATTTGACGTTACAGTACGCCCTAACGGCAATAAAATCGATATCTTTCTATGACTAACCGACTATCCAGCTAAACTGATGTTCATAAATTGTTCCCTACAAAGGAACCAATATTTTCGATGCTCGCTTTAACAGGGGTATGCGGTTTCAGCTCATTCATATCAATTAGGATGACCACAGCCCCGGATATGGGAGCCGGCTTTACTATTTAGGTAAGGCACCTTGTAGACTGAAGACTAGTCTGCGGACGATAGCGTAGTAAGTATTATTTACCAGTCAACGGGAAAGGAGGTTTTTTTTAATTATAAATCAAAGAGCTTTACCGAATAAACAGTAAAAAAACTATGGTTTTCGCAATTTTGCATAATAATACTGTTTAGCGGTCGTTTATAAATCATGAATAAAACGCGATTAACCCGGTAAAAAAGACGTGTTTTATTGAACAGTACAAACCCAAGAAAAACAAGTTTGTAAAGCGCCAATGCTTCCTCTGACAGAGGCTATGCCAAAGCGTTTGTTACACCTCCAACCAGATACATGTAGTTAAATTTTAGGAGGGTTATGAGAAATGTTTTAAACTTTCACTATTATGTTTACATTATTCCGGGTCTTATTCGCGTATTGTTAGTTTAAGTTTAAGACGATTCGACTAAAATTACCAATACCCATGGTTGAGAAGACTAGTGTGATACTATGGTCAAAAAATATAAATGAAGAAAAATCCAAAATATTACTGTGTGCTGTCGTCTAAATTTTTCTAGATGAGCGTGTTATATCTAAAAACTTAGCTTAGGTTAGATAAGCTTGCATTTGAGCCCACCTCACCTGATGGGAAGCAACAATGAGGTCAACGTCTCTAAGGAAGACGGATAGGTTCATACTCCACTGAAGTCCTAATTCTTCTAGATGAGCGTGTTATATCTTTAACCATAGCATCACTTACCATCGGGTGAGATAATGGTCAAATGATCATCTGTAGTGTAAAAATGATCCAGAACTAAAAGTCAGCCACAAACCCGTTTGTAGCATTAGACAATAAAAAGTCTTGAGTTTGCGAGACCTTCTATAGTTTTAGTAGGTTGGCAGCAACTTGTTGGGAGATTGCTGTCAAAATTATGGCGGGAAAACTTAGTGTGTTCATTGTTCAAACGCTTTCGTTTGCAAAATATAATAAGGTAGGTTATTGTGAGTTTATGAACATCGAAAGAAAAGAAAATTTGTACAAAATGTAAAGACGCAGATGAGAAAGGAAATATTTGGTACCTGGTTGAACTTTCGTAGGCACTAATCCCGTAGGAATATTTAAATAAATAGTAATCCATTCATTTTATGTTGTACGTCTATTGTAGCGACTCCAACAGTCCATTTTAAAAGTTTTATCGCAATCGGCTTAGTAGAGAAGAGACAAAAAAATATAGTATATTCATGTTTTTACCCACATCCATACGAAGTTTCAAGTTTACAATGTAAGTACTAAAATTTACTTGTCGCAGTAACTAACAACTATATTGTTTAATATTACAAATGAATGTAATTAAGTTTCAGTATTACAATTTAAAATAATAAATATCTACTGTAAAGTAAATAAGTGGACTAATTAAATGAAAACAAGTACGTATGTTAAGATAGCAATTATTTTAATTAACTGCTACGAGAATACACGTGAGAGCTTACAACAGCGTCTGGGAGTTAAGAAACAGGGATTCGATACACTTTGTTTTTATTTTCGTACCCCGTAATGCTCTGGCTACATTAGCGGGCTTCTTCTTTTCGTGTCGACACCGTATGAGCGATGGTATTAACGCACATCACTTTTCCGCGAGGAAAAAGACATTGGTGCGCGGTCAGCCGGGATTCGAAACCACGACCTTTGGAATGAAAGTCGGGGTATCTACCACTAGACCAACATCGCTTTACTGCACTGCAATCAAAACTTAATTGACTCAAAAATGTATGGAAAACGGCATTCTCCAAAGAAAAGTATATCGTAAAATGTCAAATGTTATTTGACAACGTTCAAATTCGAGATTGAACATTGACTGTGATGGTATTAAAATGATGTTAAAATGAACTTTTTGTTTATTAAGTATGGGAATACGGGGTCTAAAGGCGCAAATCTCCTATTCTGTGGCGCGTGACTCTCCACAAAATAGGTGATAGTTACAAAGGAATTTAATGACAATGGTGTGCCGTCGCTACAACTAACTAAATTTACATTACGAAACTATTGTCATACATAACAGAATTAATTTCACAAAAGCAGTCTCGCAGCAGTTACTGAAAGCAATATTTCAAAGGGTTAGAGGTGAAGTCGTCCCCCTCGAAACTGGGACCAGGGGACCACTTGACCCCTTTCGAATTTGGGCCCAACGGTGGTTTAGACATTGGGACAAGTTGACTACATTTAATATTCTCTAAGGGTGAAGTGGTCCCACTCTCAAGTTAAAAAAAACTTGGTAAATAATAAAGTAAAAAAAAGTTAATAGAAGATATTGGTGGAAAACAAAAGACGACCTTACCGAAACTATTGACACTAGGCCACTACTTTCTTAGCACAAGTGATAGATCTCCTAGAGATCTCAATTTTGGATGACAGCTGTCTAATTTAAAACGTCAAAATCTCGGAAACAATTGACACTAGACCACTAGTGTTATAGCATAAGTGATAGAGCTCCTCGATAGCATGGATTAAAAGTTGCTTGCGCTGTATAAATCATCTTAAATTAGATGAAACAGCCAATTATTAGTTTCATAATGTAAATCCCGCTTCATCAGTAAACGTATTAACGTAAAAATATTTAACAAAAATACGGTAGCTATAAAATCAAGATTATGTGCGTAATAATTTTTAGGGACCTTTGTCCATAAAAACTTTCTCCATAGGTAAGTAACGGGAATTATAAATTCAGGCCGAAAGTTTCGTCGTAAAGTTTAAATGTCTTAACATCGTAATAACTTGACTTCCTTCTCCACATTTTACATAAAACGCGTTCCGGTCAATTAAAACAGTTCGTTTAGAGGGCTCTTGTTCAAGATTTTGTTTTAAACTGGTTGTGTCCCACTTTTTTCAACCGCGTAAGTCCAGCAGTGGTATTCTCTAATGTAATTGATTGACAATGGAAATGTCATCTGTGGCTGTTATGACTTGTTATTTATATTTTCTATGTAGGTAGGTATTTGTTGTTAGTTGACATTTTTTGAATTTAATTTGGTTTTAATTTTAATAATATGCTGTGTATGTTTGAATTACGGATTTATATAATTGACATGTAAGTAATTTGTTTTCAGAATCATATGACTTCATATGCCGAACTGGCCAATATAGAAAAAATCATGTTACTGTAAACTCGCCACCTGTACACCTATATTTATGAATAAATGATTGAATTGAATTGAATTGAACAGCCTAGAGATCGACGCTGTTTCAGCGTCGAATCAGAGTGAGCATCCAATCAGGGCGTCATATTGCCTAGATTCGACGCTGAAACAGCGTCGAGCTGTAGGCTGTAGAGCTGTTACATTAGAGCATAGCACCGCAGATCCCTTGGGAAAATCGAGATCAAAAGAAGCCTATGTTACTCCTCGATTATGTTACTTTCTATTGGTGAAAGTACACGCTATGGGTCTAGCTGAAAGACTGAAAGTCGCTCAGCGGGCT
This sequence comes from Idaea dimidiata, assembly GCA_949358125.1. Taxonomy (NCBI): domain Eukaryota; kingdom Metazoa; phylum Arthropoda; class Insecta; order Lepidoptera; family Geometridae; genus Idaea; species Idaea dimidiata. The sequence continues at coordinate 15,211,762 of OX442340.1, read as the reverse complement.
TTGGAGGAGCTATGCTAGCAGTTTCCCTGCGTGATAGAATACGAAATACGAGAGAACCAAAGTCACCGACATAGCTCTCAAAATTAGTAGACTTAAGTGGCAATGGGCAGGCCATATAGCTCGAAGGACAGATAACCGATGGGGAGTAAAAGTTCTCGAGTGGCGATCCCGATGTAATGCGAAACGGAGTGTTGGAAGACCACCTACTCGGTGGAGCGACGACATTTTGGCGGTCCCGGAGAGTCGTCGGATGGAGGTGGCACGCCGTCGCTGTTCCTGGCGTCGTATGGGGGAGGTCTATGTTCAGAAGTGGACGGTTAAGGGCAGAGATGATGACACGTAATATGTTAGAGCCTATTCACACAAACAAATCTTTTGTCTTTATAATATAAGTATGGAAGGGCAGACACATGTGTTCGAAGTATAATGTTATGGACTAAGAAATTAATGACGGCATTATACAGAATGCCATTATAATAAACTTTAATGATAATATGTTTAAATTTTATTATATTCACTAGGGTAATTGGTCAATTATTGTTTTTCACTTCACTGTGGATAGTTGCAAATAAACTTATTTTACTTGCATCTTCCTCCTCGACTGTCGCTGTTGTCAGAACCTAAGTAGGTCAGGATAGTAATTAATACATTCGTCTTTATTTTACAGAAAAGGTTAGTGGACAAGAACCTTGAGATGCCCTGGATCTTGAAACAAAACAATGCGAGGTTACTTAAACCAGGGTTTAGCTAAGCTTGGTTTAATGTATGTGCATTTTGCTATTATTTACTGGTTTTAATTACGAATTTTAAATGCTTAATATAAGATAATAGGACTGGAGATCCACGATACCATGATCGTTTCTCGTTCTTTTGTCGCTCAAAAAAATAAAGTAAAATTTAAATAAATAAAAAATACCCCGACTACTTTTAAAAACCACAGATAATTATAAAAAATCTTCTGTTTTTGAGTTGGATTTTGATTTCTTTTTTTATTGATGTGGTAATTAAAATAATTAATTGAAATTAGGGTTACAATTTTGTGGTTTTAAGTGGCAGACGAAAGTAGATAGGATATACTAAAAAGGGTGAAAAACAAAAATAATTTAAAAACTGACTTAAAAAAAGTCAAAATAACGTCTACATACAGTGCCACCGACTTATCTGTTTTGTTATCTGAAGTCGGGCAGTTTTACCAGCTGAGTCCATATTGTAGTTTGGTTGCCGGACTTCATTTGTTCAGGCATTCCTTCAGCATCGGAACTTACAAAACGACAAAAAAAAGTTTTCCCTAGCAATACAATGTGAAGTCTTCTTAACAAAGCAAATTGTTACAACTGCATATTGTAATAAAATACAGTTTGCGGTACCATCCGCATACAGCAGATGTTATTCGCTCGCTGGCTACGACATTCTATTTTATATCTCAGTGGTCGCTTTAGTTCCTACGTTTTGTACGACTTGTAAATAAAATAAATATTGCACTTTTGCACAATATTGCACACAGCGCAATCTAGCCCCAAACTAAGCACTAGGCTTGTACTATGAATACTAGACTGGAAATCTTACTAATAATTAACTATAAACGCGAAAATTTGTTTGTTATGTATGTATGTGACTTTGTTACTTAAAATATAGGAACGTTGGAACGTTTTGTACGGCTTCAAAATAAAATAAATATTGCACGACACTGCACACAGCGCAATCTAGCCCCCAAACTAAGCACTAGGCTTGTACTGTGGATACCAATGGATATTTTACTAATAATTACTATAAACGCGAAAATTTGTATGTTATGTATGTATGTGACTTTGTTACTTAGAATATACATAGCTCGCGATCTGGAATAACACATACGCTACTTTTATATCGATAATCCCGCGGGAACGGACATCCGCGGGTGAAACCGCGGGGTGCAGCTAGTACTACATATTAGTTTTTACAGTATCAACAATGGATACTAAAATCATTCTTTATCCAGGCAAGTTAAACCCACAACAACATTAATTAAAGGCATGTGCTTCTTCTTCATTAAAATGGCTTTTTCCATTCGGACATTTGCCAGTGTCAAGTATTATCAATATTTGCAGGCTATTTGCATCGAACGAAACAGTCAAGTCGTCATAGTTAAAGTCAAGTCGAGGGAATCATTGTAAAAAGGGGGCCATTTTTTACAATGTTTGTTCACGGAGCTTTGGAGAGAACACTAAGCTGAAGTCCATGTTTTGCACCGATTTTCACTTGTACACCTTCACGAAACTAAATTGATTAATATACCCCCGAAATTAAACAATTTACACGCATTTGTACTAAGTTTCACAAAAATGAAAATTTAGCAACACATCTCTTCAACGCATTCCCGCCAAAACTCAGGCATGTGCTTAGTTACTTAGTCATATTTAGTAAGATAAGTTACTAATATTAATAGGGGTTAAAGTATGAAATTGCCGTTTTATTGCAATAGGTTCTTTGAATTGACATAGAATCTTCATGGTTTGAGGTTTTCGAATGAAACTTTTTTCAAATGGTTTCTGTGATGTTCTTTTTTTAAAAAATGTGAAACATTTGAATATCGACTTTCAATTGTTTTTGTTATTCAATTTAGACAAGAAAGATGGATACTGCGAAAATTCGAGTGATTTTTGAATACGAGTTCCGACGCGGAACTAACGCGGCAGAAACAGCCCGCAATATCAATGCTGCGTTTGGAGAGGGGTCTACTAATGAACGCACCGTGCGATTTTGGTTTAAACGCTTTCGTGATGGAAATTTCGACTTAAAGAACGAGCCACGAGGAAGACCGCCCACACAGGTGAATAACGATGAATTAAGAGAGATAGTGGAAGCCGATCCTAGTCAAACTACCCAGGAATTAGCGGCATGGTTTAACGTTACCTTACCCACTTTATTGACTCACTTGCGTCAAATCAATAAAATAAAAAAATACGAAAAATGGGTGCCTCATGATTTGACTGATCTGCAGAAATAAACGCGTGTTGAAACTTGTGTTGCCTTGTTGAACCGGTACAGAAATGAAGGAATATTGGATCGAATTGTAACATGTGATGAAAAGTGGATTCTTTATGATAACCGGAAAAGAAAAATGCAATGGCTGACCCCAGGTCAAATGCCACAACAGTGTCCTAAAGCAAAACTTACCAATAAAAAGGTAATGGTAACTGTTTGGTGGTCTCAGCATGGTGTTATTCACTATAGTTTTCTTCGATCTGGTCAAGCAATTACGGCAGATGTCTATTGTGCCGAACTCCGAACCATGTTGACAAAACTAGCAGTAAAACAGCCCCGACTCATGAATCGATCTTCACCATTATTGCTCCACGACAACGCGAGACCTCACACAGCACGAGAAACCATTTTGACCCTTCAGGAACTGCACTTAGAAACCATTCGTCATCCTCCGTATTCACCAGACCTTGCTCCAACGGACTACCATTTTTTTCGTGATTTGGACAATTATCTACGTGACAAGAAGTTTTCTTCCCAGGAGAGAGTACAAAATGCTTTCACACAGTTTGTGCAGTCTAGATCGTCGGAGTTCTATCGCAAAGGCATTAATAACCTTCCCATTAGATGGCAGCAATGTATAGATAATAATGGCAACTATTTTGAATAAATAAATTTGTTAAAAATTTAAAAAATAAACAATTAAGATTTTCAGTACAAATCGGCAATTTCATACTTTAACCCCTAATATTAACACGAAAGTTTTTATGTATATCTGTGACTTTGTTACTCAATCACGCAAAAACTACAGAACCGATTGCGATGAAACTTAGAATATATAGGTCGCTGGAGACCTGGAACAAATATTTATATTTGAACATAAATAACACCCGGCGGGTATCAAACCCGCATCCTTCTGCATTGCAGTTGAACCTTCGCCCGACGCGCCACAGAGGCCGTCCAAAAATTTATAGGTACGTCCGTATAATAACTATGTATAGACTATAGGTCGATATATTTGTCGTATAGTCTAAAAGGCAAAGAGTGGGACGACACGTTGCACTGTAGAATATTGTAGTGCCCATCAAATTTTAGTTCCTGTTGTATGGTAAACACCTTTGTATTTACTGCAGTGTTTACTTTTGATTACTATTTGGTACAATTACGAGTAGTATACTTACTTGTAATATTATGTACCGTCCAGTTAGAAATGTTGTGTTTTGTATTCAAAAACTAACTGACTACTTACTAATGTACTATACATTATTGAGTTGTTAGTTAGTTAGTTAGTTTCTGAGCTCAAAACTAAAATTTCCCAAATAATTGTGTTGTTTCTGTAATGTACTTGTGGTTGATCAAATAAAGTATTATCTATCTATCTGAATAATTTTAATGAGGTTAAGGAATTTATTTTCTCAAGTATTTAATTTAAAATAAATAGTTATTTATATATGCTACTAGCATTATGAAGCTGAAATTGGTGTGTATGTGTGTATGTATGTTTGTTACTTAACAAAAACTACTAAATCGATTGCGATGAAACTTAGAATATAGGTAGCTGGGGATCTGGAATAAACATAGGCCAGTTTTTATCCCGGTATTCCTGCGGGAACGGGACTTACGCGGGTAAAACGCAGCTAGTAATTAAGTAAGGGCGAGTCGCGTGTGACGTGTTCGCGCTGAAATTCTACACTAGAGTAATAAGTAGGTTAATGACGGATAATATTGCTGAATAGTTAAACGTGTACGATGTGGAACCCTACATATTACATTAATTCAAGTAGAAAACTAGACTGGCTTGCGAAGATATCGTCATCTGACTAACTAAGCCCAGATAAGCTAGTCTAGACCATTCATGAGCTGCAAAGTCGATGTTCAATTCTCCATTCAACTGGAAAAATCTCTTTCTATTAGAATTATTCCTAAATACCTTTTTCGTCGAGGATTAAAAAGGAATTCATTTAAATCACGTTTTTTTCTTCGAATAGTGGTTTAGCTCACCTAGTGTTAGAGTTTTTAGGTCCACCTTTGGGCCTTAACTTGTTAGGTCAAGTTATGAGCTCACTTAGACTGCTATCAAAGATAACACCCGGGACTATCTGCTTTAAGCGAGATTCTTTTGGAATGTACGAAATCGACCTTTTAATTTGTTTGATTCAATGGTAAGTAATCGTAAACTCTTTTTTTTTGTCAGATAAAAATGTATGTCGTAGTTCAAAAAATCTGATGAGGAAACATTTGGTTAAAAACACGTTATAAGCAACTTCGCTCGATAAAAAAAAACTCAGTAACCTAGTCGAAGATGAGTAAAAAATCTTTAGTATTTTTTCATCGAAATTCAGTGAATATTGAACTTTTGTTTATAAAAAAATTGAAATCGTGTTTTAACAGATTTAAATTCGTGAAAAGCTGGTTGAAATTCGAAATATCGAGCTCCGCGTATAAATTATTAAACACAGTAACACCCCGTTAATAAGTAATTTTAGTAACATATAAAAAGTATGTGTTTGGTTAACAATTTGATAATTGACCGATGGAGCGAAGCGAGTGAGGTCCAGTGTAGACGGGCCTGGCGCTTGTATCTTTGTATGTTTGTTCGACGATAACTTGAGTATCGTAGCTCCGATCTTCATAAATTTTGGTATGCGCGTAGTTCAGGTCAGTAAAATTTATGAGTTCGAAGATAAGCCAGATCGGTAGGGGGGTTGCGGAGATAGGGGGTCGTGAGGTCTCAGTTCGGGGCGAACTACTAGTTTAAAATTATATAAACAAAAATTCTCGCATTCTGCTGTCTGGCGTCTTAGTAACTACAACAGGCCCCTAACGTGCATTCCGAAGCACGGAGGAGTTCAAGAAAATGATTTTTGCATCACAAATTTTCGGTCACCCATCCCAGTAAAGACCGTGGCAAGCGTTGCTTAACCTGCACGACCAATTAAGACCAGCTGATCCCGGACACAGGTCAGGCCGGCCACTGAGCTCCTCATCGGTTTTCAAACATTTTATTTCAATCATTAAATCGCTAAAGCTTGATATTTAAGGTAGAGGTGAGTAGGTATATGCGGTTCGCCAGTACTAATTAGCACCTTTACCTATATATTGACATGTTTCCAGTCGTTACCTTAATCTGCTTAGGTTATGTGAAGTAAGGAACCCAAGGAAATGTACCTTCGATTAATTCGAATAAGGAACTCTTAGTAAAGCGTGCTTGTGATTTCAACTATAGTTAAGTAATGTATTTATTGGCAGAGGGCAAATATGGTGCTTAAATTTAGAATAGAATTCAGTAGGACGTTAATTTTATCCAAACGTCGGTCAACCGAATGACCGCTTACCGAACCCCGAATCGTAATTTTATTTTACTTAAAATAAATTCGTATTAAAGATGTGTTGTATTTGTATAATTACACTGCTAATAATGGTGTTATAAATAATAGTGAGTTTATTCTTTGGTAATTATTTATTTAACTTAGATTCTACAGTCAATACAATACAATATAACTTATAAGTAATACACCAAACTTAGACCAATTTGAATCTACATTTTGTACGTTGCTCAAGTAAATTTAAAATCGATGCTGCCGGATTTAATTGGGTAGATTTACAAGCAGGTGCAATTAGAAAAAAATATCTTTTACCCAAATGTGTATGTATTTTGTAAATTCATATATAATAGTATACAGTTCGATTATTCGAATAAAACGATTTTCCAAACACACAATATGTCCTCTAATTAGTTCGGATGATCGACGCTCTACTGTATAATAAATAATAATCAGCCCACTCCAGGGCAAGGGCCTCCTCTTCAGAGGGGTTAGGCTGTAACGCGGGAGCTTATTTCGTATTGACGAATATCCCATATCTTCGAACCGTTGTAAGTCCTAGGACATGTCAGTTTCCTCACGATGTTTTCCTTCACCGTAAGAGCGATGTTAATAGCGCACATAATTTTTCGAACGAACTTTTTTTTTAAATGAAAATGACGATAATTTTGACTTTAGAACTGACAAAAGTCGGGTGTCTGAGCCGAGTTTTAAATGCTTCACTATCAAGCGACTATATTAACTTACAGTTTCTTATAGAAGACTTGTCTAGTTCTATGCGAAAAAGTTTACAAGAATAGTGTTTGAATGTAAAAGAAATCTACTAAGTCGTTTGCAATGAAACTTTGAATGTACTTATACGAGCGAAGTTCTACTAAATTTGCCAATAATCCACTGTCGAGTAAACTCTGGGGTGCTGCAAAATAAACTACAGTCTACCTTTACAATCGCACCTGTTGCAGAGTTTTTAAGTGCTACACAGCCAGCGGTTCTCAAATTTTTTCGATGAAAGAACCCTTTTGTTAAGCCTAGATATTTGACGGAGTCCTAAAATGTACTATCAGAAATCATAAAGAAAATATCCCTGATTGATCTATCAATTTAATACTAAAATTAAGTTAAATAATGTAATTACCCAAATCTGCGACACAATGGGTTTTTCATTGTTTTTATTTTTGTTATAATAAAATACACAATATTTTTCGTGTTCAACTTGCGTTTTATTTATTAACTGCATTGTTGCAATGCTGCATCGATGTTTCTTCAATTTTCTTCAGGTTCAGAGTCTACCCTGAAGAAACCGTCCGTTAATACTGTGAAACGTCGGTACAGCATTGCCACAATTCTGTATAAAACCTGAAAAATATTGTGTTTTATAACATCGTTTTTTTTACTATTGTTTCATTTTTCTCGTACTGTCGTGGAGTCCCAACAAAGGCTTTTCGGAGGACCAGGGTTCCGCGGAGCACACTTTGACTATTGCTGATATATGAGAGTATACTATTATGTACTCTGTGGCTGAACACTCAAACACTTTCATATGTTTGTCCGTTTTACAGAGCACAATCTCTTGAGGTACCGTCTCGCAGTATCGATAAGTGTAGATGGGAATAAAGCTAGGCATCCATCTACTGGCATCGCACGCACCGGACGGATTGCATCAAACGGATTGCAATATTTTTTACGATGCGTCTACGATTGGCAGCGATCGCATTTGCCGACGCAACTGCCAAACCAACTAAGCAATCGAATGACGTTATCGGCACGAAGCAACGGCGCGGGTGTCTGCATTCCCGTTAAGCAGGTTCGACCAATTCTTACGGTGCGGATTGGTAGACGTACTTGTGTAAATTCTAAACAAAAAATTTGATGATAAACGACATCTGTAGCGCGTCGGGCGAACGCTTGACTGCAATGCAGAAGATTGCGGGTTCGATTCCCGCTGGGTGCAAATATTTATGCTTAAAAATAAATATTTGTATTTGGTCTGGGTGTATTTCACAAAAGAAAAATAAATATAAGTATTATATCCGGTGTCTAGTCACCGTAACACAAGCTTAGCAGCTTATCGTGGGGCTAGATGGCGATGTGTGTTGGTCACGGAATTTATTTATTTATTATTATTGCGATCCGTCCGATGCGTGCGGGTGCCGATAAGTGGACGTTCAGCTTTAATAGCATAACAGCTGCGCCCCGCGGTTTCACCCGCTTAAGTCCCGTTCCCGCGGGAGTATTGAGATAGAACGAACAGAACGAACATTTGATGTTCGGTCGGATCGGTGGGTATGTTTCGTAATAGCTCTCCAGGAACTTACGAGAATGAGATTAGTCGCAGTTATAGCTGATATATATATACTCCTGCAGCCACGATGGTTTAATTTGGGAATTATAGAAGACGAACAGAACAATTTGGAACTTAGTCCGTAACAACTGCAAGTCCAACAGTTATCTCTTGATAACAAGGTTAGACGGTTAGATATTCAGATTAGTTGAATCTGGACTAAGTAGTTCTGTATTCAGGGTATTACAATGCAGCAAGCATGAAGTCGTAAGGCACGGAAAATTAAATAAATAAATAAATCCTGTGACGAACACACAGCGCCATCTAGCCCCGTGGTAAGCTGCTAAGCTTGTGTTACGGTGGCTAGACAACGGATATACTACTTATATTTATTTTTCTTTTGTAAATACATACATATTATACATAGAAATACGCCCAGACCAGATACAAATATTTATTTTTAAGCATAAATATTTGCACCCAGCGGGAATCGAACCCGCAACCTTCTGTATTGCAGCCAAGCGTTCGCCCGACGCGCCACAGAGGTCGTCGAATGGATGCACTACCAACATTTTCAAACGAATAAAACTTATCAGCCCCCATATTATCTATCCAGTGAACGTCTGACAACAGTGGAAAATGATAGGCACTTTGCAGTACATTGCTGCTTTGAGGTAATCACTGGTAATGCATGAGTATACATATTGTTGACGCTAAAAAAGTGCTACAATAAAAAAAATATAAACCTTATTTAGGGTACCTCCCCCACATGTAACATGGGGAATCTTTTTTCTTGCTTACCCCATCGCGTTGGGGGTATCGTTAAATAGCTCTTTTAAAAGAGACAAAATAATTTTTTCATTTTAGCGTTCCGTTTTCGCAATATTGAGCTTTAAAGTGCTAGTTTTTAGAGTTATGTGTGGGGTACCTCTAACAGCCAAACGTTTATATTTGGATACGTCATATGTATTCAAAATTGTAGTAAATATAATGAAGTTAAAAAGAAAATGCTGTCTTTTCTAATTTACTAGTGCTTATAATTGAAAGAAATAAAAAGTAAAATTTCGAACACATCCCCTTGTTAAAAATTACTTAAGTACCTACTAGGTAAGGTAAGTGTTTGTTGTAAAGACTTTTCCAGTTTGTAATCACTGATATTTTTGGAAACTACGAAACCCTACACTGCGCGTGGCCGTACAAGGCTTGCCCAGTTTTTTTTTACGACTTCGTCAACGTATTCAATTTATAGTTTACTCAGGCAAAGTTAGGTACAAGTTCTTAGTACACTAAACGTTTCTGAGCTAAGCTACGGACAGAAAGACAAGACTAAACTATTATAACTAAGAAACCCTGAAAATAGCCGCAACCTGATTGAAAACCTGCTTCGTTTTCGAAGCATTCGAAGCAAGCGTTTTCGACTTCGACATAGGTAAAATAGCATTTAAAAAATAATACATTTATTTATTTTAGTATATTTATTTTTAACCGAATTTCAGCAATCATTTCTGTGGTTTCGAGTAAAATTTAATTCAAAAATGCACATCGGATGAAAATCTTTGTAACAAAATATTTTAAAATACGATGGGCGGTACGTTGCAACTCGTTGCTCGCGCAAAGGAATTAAAATTCATGAATTGCAGTATCATTAAAGGTATACAAACATGGTTGAATTGTTTTACATAGTCAATGCAAACTCTGTAAATATTTAATGAACTCTGGACTAGAAAATATGAATAGATTGCTTGCAACAGTTATAAATAAAGGATTGTTTTTATTTATTTATGTTTACATAAGTAGGTATATCATAGTTCAAATTCACTTAAATATTTGTATCCCCACACAATTCAAAACTACTTATCCGATTGAAAACAGGTTTTCGATATTGGATAGTTCTATTTTCGAGGAACCTCGTGGTATACTTAAATTAACGAAAAAGTCGGCCATGCACTAGGTATTTCTAGTAAACGAAGGCGCGGGGTAACATAATTCTTTATTATAGTTTTAATGCCATACGTTACAGGCAACCCGCTATTTTGTAACTGACTTTGGTATGTAGGTAGAGAATCATCATTAAAATGAATGCACGATCACCAAAAACTACTAAATCTACTCTGAATTTCACTAAATTTCCACCAAAATTTTGTGAAGAACCTCCTAATTCCGAGGATGCAGTCGAAGCGGAATTACTAATTCCGAACATAATGTTTGCTGCGAGACGCTGATTAACCGGCTCTAATTGAGTAACGAACTACTGACTTGCTAAATAGTGGAGCGACTAGATAGTGGGGCATGGGACATGTTAAAAAGAAATAGCGGCTGCGAAAACTGTTAGCGCACAGAACGGAGGCTGGCTTAGCGCCTAGAGCCTAGCGAGTACCCAAACTAGTATTTCTGCAAACAAGCTACAGCACTATTTTTTGAAAGGGCCACATGTATCACTTTAAAAAAGCAAAATTTTTTTTAATTAAAAATAGTTTATTGTCACCAGGCAGGCATTACCTACACATCAATATATATCAATATATAGCTGCCGGTTGGCATTAAATATCTACACATCAATACATATCTTCTATATACAAGATGTAACAGGTTAGCCATTTTAAGCCGAAAGGGGATTGTTCTAGACGTCTAGGCGAACAACTTTTGTTCTATGACTTTTGAAAATTCGAAGTACTTTTCGAAAATTTTAAGTGTAAAGTTTACTTGAAGATCAGCTGTTTCTTAGAGTTCGAGGTCATTGACCTTATGTTGCCCTTTCATTTAGCTTGGTCTACTACAATCAAACCTTCAATTACCTTTATTTTCAAAAACAGCTGTTTGTTCAGTGAAACATAATCTCAAAATTTTCAAAAAAAAAGTTCGAATTTTCAAAAGTCGTAGAACAAAAGTTGTTCGCCTAGACGTCTAGAACAACCCCCATTCGGCTTAAAAGGGCTAACCTGTTACATCTTGTATAGATATAATAAAGGAAGCGAGGACAAAAAGGTACTTGGAAGTAAATAAAAAAAAAGTAGTCTAGGGGACTTAGGATAAGTAGTAGAACAAAATTATATAATTTTTCCAAATTCATGTCTGTCTGTCTGTTTCTCTGTTTATCTGTCTGTTCCTTATACAATTGATAAACTTTTTATCCGATTGAAATCTGGTTTTTAATATTGGAAAGTTCTATTTTCGAGGACCGTCGTGGTATACTTTGCATCGAAATCCAATTAGTAGAACCCGAGTAATGAACGATTAAGTGCAACCGCTCGAAAATCACTCGGCCGCCCGCGCCCGTGACAACTGCCAACGCGTTTTTAACTTCCGCGGGTGAAACCGCGGGGCGCAGCTAGTCATTCAATAAAGAAACAGTACCTTATTACCACTTAAGTTGGATACAGTCTGGTCGAACATTCTAGAATCTTCGTTTTAATTAGAGCCTCGCCTAGGCTCTAGGTGCTTAGACACCCTCCGGTCTATCCGGACGTAGCCCTACTTCTAAGGAGCTCGTGGCTTAGCTGCGCCTGCTGTAGGTACCTATGTATATAAAAGTATGGTGTTGCAGCCTATCACTTGTACCACGCTTGGCAACTCGCAACTCGCGCCTGTGCAAATTCGTTATCACAGCTATTCTTACGAACGAAATATATTCAAAACCCAATTGGCATTAGGTTTTCAAACTACACCCGGCTTATAATTTAATCAAATCTTAATATCGAGTAACACTATAAATGTATAATGATTATCTATTTTGCTTAGTTAAAATGGAAAAGTTCGAAATTGATTTGCAGGGGAAAAATACGACTAATTACAGAAAAAATGATATGCACCTTCACGTAAAAACCGCTTAATCGGATAACATAATATAAGCTACTTTCTGTTCGATATTTCCCATATAACTATTAATTCTAATACGCGTCGCGCTTAAATAAAAACATTTTTAAAGCAGCTGTATACTCCCGTCGAGACATGCCGAGTGCGAGAGTGAAATGGTCAGCACTCGCCTCTCGGCCTCTCAGGCTATACCTACCTCTCGGCGAGACTTGATGGCAGCGCTTGTTCAAGAGTGTATAGCCGCCATTAGACAATATTTTAGCATCTATCTATTCTGTAAAGCCAGGTTTTTACAGAGGACATTAATGAGTCCGTTTGACATATATAACAAACTTTCCAACTGGTCGTATTTCACATCGTTTTAAAGGAAACATTATGGCGGGGATTGGTATCCAATACCCGATCCAATCAGCGTATCTGTATTGCTGACGTATATCACGATCACCTCTGTGGACGGGTGATGATACGCGATCATGGTGCACAATCTCACGGTACGTCTCGTTCATGATACGCGCTCAGCATACATTTGATACAAATCTGGACCCGTCTCAAATGATCTCGTTCCGCTCCCCGTAGAAACATTAGCCTAAGCTAAAAAATTATTCAAGTTTGATACATGGTTTAATACTTTTATTTTTCATACAAATTGCTAGTTCCTATCTAACTCGTTTATAAACGTCAAAAATCTAAAAGCTAACTAAAAATTCTAAATAACTGCGAGCAAACAATTTGTCCCGGACAATGACAAGAGAACAATTTGTATTCTAACGTAGTGGTCCAAAATCTACCGTTTATTGGTGAAATCGTCCGATGTACTTTAACGAGCAATATATTTAGGACGTATTTTTAATTATCGCCCCATCACCATCGCCTATTAAAAAAAAAGAATACCTATAACGCAGGGGGAAATATAATTACATGAAGAAATGTATCATCAAAATCATGCATGCACCATCATTAACCACTGTGCCACACAGGAACCCACGTGACAGGGTGAAATTAACGATTATAACGACGTATTGACTCATTCATTTGATGAAATGAAGCCTAGAGTCAGTCGACAAGGCTGGTAGGGTTGAATATATAATATGGCGAGCAAGACTACTTCACCTAATAATACCTCGGGCACTACAGCGCCAAAAATAGCATAGATTATAATATTAATCCTACTGTCCTAATAATTATTATAATATTATAAATGTAAAAGATGTGTGTGTGTTTGGATGTTTGTTACTCAATCACGCAAAAACTACTGAACCGATTGCGATAAAACTTGGAATGTATGTAGTTGGATACCGGTAATAACACATAGGCTACATTTTAGTCCGATATTCCCGCGGGAAAGCGACTTACGCGTGTAAACCGCGGGGCCCAGCTAGTATAGTAATAAACTGCATGCGCAGTATAAATTATAAAACTAGATGAAAAAGAAGATCCAAATACATTCCTCTCATATGTATAATCGGGTGGGCATGCCGTCCAACTGTTACCGATTAGACATTTACATAACAATCGTTGGGGTAATATCTCGAGTAATATTCGATGTTTCGAATTAGTTCGATTTTCGGCCGATGTCTGTCGGTTACTTCACAATACCACTTAGGCTCAGTATTGAAGTAACTCAAGAGGCGACGGCATGGCGCAAGTCGCAACCGAAAGATCCCGCTAAATAAATTAGTAAATTTAAATGTAAATCCCGTAAATTCCGCTTTATTCCCATAAAGAGGAATTTACATTACGAAACTAGTGGCACGCATTTTATAGTCAACAACACAAAAAAATAAATATTGAAACTAATTATACTTAAGGCGGCGATAGATGATATGCAACGGTCCTTGTCCTATTGCATATAAATGAGCGAGATGGAATTGCGTGAAAAATCTACAATTTCTCGTAAAATCAATAATTAACGAAGATTAAAATAATATTTTGAAAAAATGCGATGAAGGGGTTCTAGGTATTGTATTTTCTAATATTATGATGCCTATAAGAAAATATAGCGGTTAAGGATTTAGAAGAAAAATTGATTTATTTTGTAAAACAGGGGTAACTTTGCCCGTATAATAGTGGTATTTAAAGTTATTTTTTATTGTTTTTGAAATGAAGGGGACACTTCTTGTATCATGTACAATAACATAATACATTGTTTAAAGATCTATTTGATACCGGTTATGAATAAAACCATTCCATCGGAAGGGATTTCACATGAGTCGCGTCCTTAACATCTTTACAGTTACAACCACTATGATGCTATAACAAACATTATCAAAAACGTTTGAGGTAACTAGTATATATTATTTACTAGCTGCGCCCCGCGGTTTCACCCGCGCAAGTAGCGATCCCGTGTTGTTCGAACACCTACCTACCGCAATGCAAAAATCCACACTTAAACGGACGACCAGGGAAGTACTGATTCAGTACTTCAATGGGCGCAGTAAGGTAAAGTTTGTATTTCATCAGTAAGTGACGATGACGATGGATGGCGTTCAATGACGATGGATGACGATCAATGACGATGGATGACGATGACGATAATGATGATGCCAATCTACATCACTTACCCTACCCCTGTGTCGATTTTCATTCATTCGATAGTTATCACCCGCGTAAGTTCCCGCGGGGTTTTTGGGATCAAAAGTATCCTATGTTACTCTCCATCATTTAAACTATCCTTGCAAATTTTCATCTAATAAATAGTTATCACCCGCATAAGTCCCGATCCCGCGGGATTTTCGGATAAAAAGTATCCTATGTTACTTTCTATCATTTAATCTATCCCTTTGCAATTTTTTTTCCAAATCGGTCGAGCCGTTTGACCGTGAAGAGGGAACAAACAAACAAACAGACTTTCGGATTTTTTATTTTTAGTAGGAAGGCTTTATATTTATTTGGGTATTATTGGACTTTAAATGCGAAGTCATAGTGGACTATTTATTAATTTGATAAAATTGCTTTCAGTAAGTGCTGCAAGACTGCTTTTGTTTTTTAGTTTTGTCCGACATTACACACATCCCAATCTAGACCCAAACTGAGCAGTAAGCTTAGTCTAAAGGTACTAGACATCGGATATACTACACAATATCTTCTTTTCGGAGGGCGAGTTCTGAAACCACACATTGCAACTTCTAATTTTAAGACGTTTTAAGACAAGGAAAAGAAAAAATATACAACAAGCAATATAGATTTGGATAAGTACTGAAATATTATAAAAAAATGTCGTAGGTATGTAAAAATAAAAAGAAAATATGTTAGTGTACCTAATTGTAGCTATTATGTAAGAATTCAACCTATTTGATAAATTCATCATTTCAATTCTATTGCCCATGAATTATAGAGTCGATTTTACAAAAGAAGTCTTACAGCATTTTTATCGAATATATAAATAGTACCGCTGCATTTACGCATGATTTTTAATGGAAATTACTATAAATTGCATGCCACAAGTTATGTAATGTAAATCCCGCTTAAGTCTCGCCCGCGTCCCTTCCACACATTCGCCTTTATAGCAAGAATATTTGCTATAGACAGATAAAATTGTATTATCTTTTATATTGCATGGATATTGGCCTGTTTGATGGGTAATCTGATAAGTAAATGGATTAATATTGCGGTAAGTGCTTGCGTACGGCTGTTTTCCATTTGTAGCGTTTGAAAGAGAATATTACAGTGAAGATTGCTGGGTAAAGTATTTTTGTATGTACGGTACGGTCAGAGAAATGAGGCCATTTTTTCTTTTAACTATTTATTTTAAAAAAGTCATTTCTTAAAAGTCATTTCACGTTTTAAGTACTAACCTAATATATTTTTCTTAGCCTGGTAATTTTATACCATTATAGGGCAAGGGCTAGAGGGAGGCAGTAACATGCCACGGGTTCATACTCTGGATCACAACAATCAAACATTTATTTGGTTGGATGCTCGATTGAAACCACAAAACAACATTAGTGTACAAAATCAGCCATTTTTCCGTCCAACGACAAACAACATCCAAACAAACATATTATAAACTTTTACATTTATAATATTAGTGGGAAGTAGGCTTCGTGCTCGATTGAATTCACAATAAAGTTCTAGTATATAAAAGCAGCCATTGTTCTGTCCAACGACAAAATTAAATAACATCCAAACAAACAAACATTTAAACTTTCACATTGATAATATTAATGGGAAGTACCTAGGCTTCGTGCTTGATTGAAACCACATTACAATTCTAGTATATAAAAGCTGCCATTTTTCCGTTCAACGACAAATAAACAAACATTAAAACTTTCAAATTTATAATGTTAGTGGGAAGTAATCTTCGTGCTTGATTGAAACCACAAAACAACACTAGTGTACAAAAGCAGCCATTTTTCTGTCCAACGACAAACATACCACAGTTATTCAGATAAACATTTATGGAGGCTGCGGTTTTCTTTTATTTGCGTCCGCCGCTGTTAACAAAGATCTATTGTTCGACTTTTTGCCATGTTTTTTACTTTTATTGTACAGTTTTAATTCTTGGAAATATATCTCTCTCATTATCTGCAAGAATTTCAAGTACAAACTACTTTCTTTACACTGAAGTACAAATTGTTTCTAAAATACTAATTTATTACATTTTATCCTACTAATATTATATAGCTGTAAGTTTGTATGTATGTTTGTTACTCAATCACGCTTAAAGTACTGATCCGATTGCGATGAAACTTGAAACATAGGTAGCTGGAGATCTGGAATACTTTTTCTGCCGATATTCACGCGAGATCGGGACTTACCGCGTGGCTCAGCTAGTAAATAAATAAATATTGCACGACATTAAACACAGCGCAATCTAGCGATAAATTACGTTTCTCTTTTTTTGTCAAAACACACATGATATAAAGAAAACACCAAGCTGTGGTATCATGTAATTAGCATCCACCGCTACTGAATGCTATTTACTGTCAAAAACATATTTCGTATTCTACATTGCTGCTTTGAAGTAATCACCGGTAACAACTACGTTACGTCAAAGCAGCAATGTACTGCAACTTAGCAACTACCAGCGGTGGATGCTAATTAGATGATACCACAGCTGAACAGATATATAAATATATATTTTTTAAGCATAAATACTATTTTTAAGCACCCGGCGGGAATCAAACCTTCTGCATTGCAGTCGGGCCATCGGCCAACGCGCCACAGAAGTCATCAAAGTTGTGATGGATCTTATCGATCTCTTTTAAGTTCCAATTAAATCCTACCGCGGGTGAAACTGCAGCTAGTGTTTGTATAATAAATATCGTTGTAATAAATAATCTTACTAATATTATAAACGCGAAAGTTTGTATGTATGTATGTATGTGAGTTTGTTACTCTTTCACGCAAAAGCTACTGAACCGATTGCTAGGTACCGGGAATAACACATAGGCTACTTTTTATCTCGATATTCCCGCGGGAACAGGACTAACGCGGGTGAAACCGCAGCTAGTACAATATAATTTTAAGAATTACGAGAACTTTATTTAGACTAAAGAAAAGTTATCCCAAGGAGTGAATATCGTTGGGGAGTAAAAATCCTCGAGAGGCCACTACGAAGCAAATCAAAACGGAGTGTTAGAAAACTACCAGCTACTCGTTAGACCGACGATATTGTAGCGGTCTCGGGGAGTCGTTTGATGAAGGTGGTTTGGAATTACTATTTGTAGAGGGAGGCCTATGGCCAGCAGTGGACGAATAAAGACTGAGATGATGATGATGATTTTGTTAAAATACCTTAGTATTTCACAGTACCTACCCAACACGAAAATATTCGCAGTAAGACACGTTTGTAACAAAGCAGGATTATTTGTCTGTTTATCAAGCATAAATTCCTTGTTGTCGGATAACCAAACGTTTTAGAAATTCAGAGAAAATATGACGGAATATCCTCTGAAATCCTGAAATTAGAAATTCAGGGTAACGTAACATTTCTTGATCCGGATTTCGGTTTGAGGGTGGGTAAATGCAATTACGGAATTTCGAAGCTCCAAAGGATTGGTTCTACTTCTGTACTAAAATTAGAAAGAGGTAATGTTGTTAATATGTATTATGTTTAAATTGGGGTAATCTCTAAAACTACTGGTACGATTTCAAAAATTCTTTCACCAATCGAAAGCTACATTATCGAGGAGTAACATAGGCTACTTTTGATCCCGATACTCCCATGAGATCGGGATCTACGCGGTACAACCGCAGGACGCAGCTAGTTACAAAAATGTATGGTACCTACCTTTTAAAGGCGATTCAAATTAGAAAATTATTTCGAACTAGTAGTTCTGTTAACCTCAAAATCCCCAGGTACCTTTTATGATTTTAAGAAAGCACTAAACTTCGGTTTGCCGAGACTTTTAAATATCGTTAAATTTAACTGTGGTTTAATTAAAACACTTTATTTATCGGGTTTAATCGCGTTTTATTCATGGTTTTAAACGAACCAACCAGTCAACCTGTCATCAGTCAACCTTGAAAGAGCCAACTGTAAAGTTGGCGAAAGCTCGGTTCGTTTAAAACCATGAACAAAACGCAATTAAACCCGATAAATAAATTGTAGTTTAATTTTTATTTTCGTATTGTGGTGTGGCTTAACCTCGTTTTAGATATTTCAGGTCGCTCTAACTTGACCTAATGACTGCTTTTCGAGATAACAACTAGGACTAACTTTCGAAGCATTTCGTAGCAAGGACGAGCTCGAGAAAATGTTTTTTGCCACACAAATTGGTAGTTTAATTACGGGTAAAGTTAAATAACTCTTTACTTATCATTTAGTAAAAACTTATAGACCTAAAGACCTTATAATCATTTCGAAACGTTTAAAAACTAGATTGAGTTTTGGCGGGAACGTGTTGAGGAGATGTGTTGCTAAATTTTCATTTTAATTAAACCTAGTTCAAATTGTTCAATTTCGGGGCATATTAATCAATTTAGTTTTGTGAAGATGTACAAGTGCAATGAAAGTGAAAATCGGTGCAAAACATGGACTTTAGCGTTGTCTCCAAAGCTCCGTAAACAATCTTTGTAAATGGCCACCGTGTTTACAAATGATTCCCTAGACTTGACTTTAACTATGACGACTTGACTGTGTCGCATGCAAATAACTTTTGCATAATATATTAATAATACTTGACACTGACTAATTTCCAAATGGCCATAATCGGTTCACAACCGATAATAATAATAATAAAAACTAGATTTATCTCTACACTATACACTACATATACAAATGTTGTTATAGTATAGAGATATATCTAGTTTTTAGGGTTGATTTATGTTAGACCGTCACGAGCGCCGGCCGGCCGGGTCCGAGTTTCGTTATACATTGCTCGGCCGCCACTCGGTCGCAACAGACCGATCGACTGCTAGCCGAGCAATGGACAATGAAGCTCGTGCTTCGATCATCTAATATAAAAAAAATCCATTAAACGTTTCGTTTTATAGAAACTATTTTATAGGAAAGTTCCTATGAAATAGATTAAATAAAATAAACAAATAAATCCTGTGACGAACACACAGCGCCATCTAGCCCCGTGGTAAGCTGCTAAGCTTGTGTTACGGTGACTAGACAACGGATATACTACTTATATTTATTTGTCTATTGTAAATACATACATATTATACATAGAAATACGCCCAGACCAGATACAAATATTTATTTTTTAAGCATAAATATTTGCACCCAGCGGGAATCGGACCCGCAACCTTCTGTATTGCAGCCAAGCGTTCGCCCGACGCGCCACAGAGGTCGTCATACATTTTGATAGATGGCACGATAAAATTCTAGAACATAGAATTTGACGGTCTCTAATAGAGATTAGAAGGAGAATTTTACCTGAAAGTGAAGCTTTTTTATGTCGGCACAGACGGCCAAGTTCCATACGTTCCACAGTTTGAACTGTTTAGAAATTTACTCACTCACCTTGATAAAGCACAATATTTACCGGGTTTTACTCGCGTTTTATTGAATAACGGCATTATTTCTAAAGACTGAGCTTTCGCTAACTTTACAGTTAGCTGTTTCAAGGTGGACTGAGATGTAATTCGTCTATTTTATTTAACACTAGCTGCGCCCCGCGGATTTTCCAGCGTAAGATTTATCAAAATCGGTTCAGCATTTTTTCTTTCATAAGAACCTTCTCCTGATCATAACAAATACAACGCAAACACAATTATCGAAATCGGTCCAGCCGTTCAGGCGTGATGCCGTGACCACGCGAAATAGGGATTTATTTTTATACTAGCTGCGCCCCGCGGTTTCACCCGCGCAAGTCGCGAACCCGCGTTGTTCGAACACCTACATACCGCAATACAAAAATCCACACCTAAACGGTCGCCCATTGAAGTACCGTTGAAGCCAGGCGCTGCCGATGACAATGACGAAGGATGACGATGACGATGATCATGATGCCACTCTACATCACTTACCCTACCCCTGTGCCGATTTTCATTCATTGAATAGTTATCACCCGCGTAAGTCCCGATCCTGCGAGATTTTCGGGATCAAAAGTATTCTATAGTTACTCTCCATCATTCAAACTATCCCTATGCAAATTTTCATCCAATAAATAGTTATCACCCGCGTAAGTCCCGATCCCGCGGGATTTTCGGGATCTAAAGTATCCTATATTACTCTCCATCATTTAAACTATCCCTATGCAAATTTTCATCTATTAAATAGTTATCACCCGCGTAAGTCCCGATCCCGCTAGATTTTCGGGATCAAAAGTATTATATGTTACTCTCCATCATTTACACTATCCCTATGCAAATTTTCATCCAAATCGGTCGAGCCGTTTGACCGTGAAGAGGGAACAAACAAACAAACAAATAAACAAACAAACAAATAAACAAACAAACAGACTTTCGGATTTATAATATTAGTATTTAAACTATCCCTATGCAAATTTTCATCTAAATCGGTCGAGCCGTTTGACCGTGAAGAGGGAACAAACAAACAAATAAACAGACAAATAAACAAACAAACAAACAAACAGACTTTCGGATTTATAATATTAGTAGGAAGTAGGATAGGATTTATATGTGGGATTGTGAAAGGATACGGAACGTAAGTTTATGAATGGAATGGAACGTAAGGCGGAATGTTTCGGTTTAATGAATGTAATTTGATATGAGAAGCATAAAAGGTTATGCTTAAGTTGTATTGAGTCTGAATCGTGCGATGCCGTATGAAAGACCGAGGCGTGAGCGAGATGACGATAGATGGGCAAGAGAGAAAGAGGATACTAAAGCGTGAGCGAGAGGAAAGATAGTGAAAAGGTGCAATGCGGGAGGGAGAAAGAGGATGAATGGAGGAAAAAGAACAATTATGGAGATCAATGGCGAATGAAGACGTACAAGACTTATTAAGAAGAATTTGTATAGAAAAAGACGAAAATAAACGAACACCGACGACGGGGGTGGAAAATATTGTTGTTATAATTACTTTTCCCCACATTTACATTTAGTCCAGATTCCGTAGGAATTTCCTAAAACCCGTTATTGGTTGATATTTTGCTGCATAAGAATGTGCAATGCAATGCAGTTGGAGGCATTTTTCCACTTTTCACATTTCACACTTGTATGGACGTTGTGACTGTTACTCGGGTGATTAACAGTATCTACATCGATATAGTAAAAGTCAAGGTCCTGAAGCAAAACTGCCTTTATAACGTCACCCTTACCTGTAACTTTAAAATTGGGGTCAGTCACGACTTTGAATTTTATATGTAACTAGCTGCGCCCCGCGGTTTCACCCGCGTAACTTCCTATCCCGTAACGTTAATGATCCCTCACGTATGTCATACCAAGTGTTGCTTAACGATCATTCAAAGTACTATATAATATTTCTAACTCTAAACCAACCCTGTACCAAGTTTTATGAATATCGGGTCACCCGCTCTTTTTCACCCATCACGTATGTTGTACCGAGTGTTGCTTAACCCGTGCGATCATTCAAAGTCAACCCTGTACCAAATTTCATTCATATCGGTTTACGGGTTGTTGAGTTAGAAATAGAAATACACGACTTTATTTTTCAGAGCTGCCGTCCCGCAGTTTCACTCGCGTAAGTCCCGATCCCGAGGGAATATCGGGATCAAAAGTAGCCTATGTCATATCTGAATAATGTAGCTTTCTATTAGTGAAAGAATTCTACATTATTCTGAAAGAAAGAACTCCATGATGCCTCACGGAGTTGACTGGCCACCCTCATCATCGTCGCCCGCTACGTGTATATGCACGCTTGGTACTTAGTAATTATTTATTGTAGAGTTATTTTAAAACTGTAATATCTCGTGAGATATTCATTGAAATCAAGTGATGTTAAGGACAATTATGTTTAAAATTAAATACTTTTAATGAATAACGTATTTATTTGGATAAGGATTAACATAATATTTACAAAATTACGTTCGGAAATAATGCATTGTTCTACAACAAATTTGATTACTCTAAAAGATGTTATATTGAGTCAACCTTAAGAGATAGACATATACTGTCGCGGACTATTTATTAGATCCTTTTTAGAGGAAGAATTCTGTCATATATAGTTTTAATGTAACTCTGACCGTTTACTCAGCGCACGCGACAGAATCTCGGAACAGGGTAATTTTTTTCCCGTTTTTGCAATATTTTTCAAGGATGCTCCGCTCCTATCAGTCGTAGCGTGATGTAATATAGCCTATAACCTTCCTCGATAAATGGACTATCAAACACAAAAAGAATTTTTGAAATCGGACCGGCAGTTCCTGAGATTAGCGCGTTCAAACAAACAAACAAACAATCAAACAAACTCTTCAGCTTTATAATATTATATAGTATTATATTATTATATTATATAGTATATAGTATAGTATAAATAGTAAAGTAAATAAAATATTATAGTAAATAGTAAATATTATATAGTATAGAGTATAGATAGATAGTATAGATATAAGAGTATAAAAAAATTATATTCTTTTTAGAATGTTAAAATATACGGTTTTTGAAATAATGCCATTATTAAATAAAACGCGAGAAAATCCCGGTAAATATTAGTTTTTTAAACAAAATCGCAACACACTTCACTCATCTTAATAAAGTTGAATCAAAGTTCGAACGTCGTTGTTCAATAACCCACTATCTAGTAGAGGTAAACTAAATTATGGAGTTTAAAACGACGACATGAGTGTTAAAGTTACCGGTCGCTAAAAAGGAACTATTTCATAAGAAAGTATACTTTCTTACGAAATTGTTCCTTTTATAGTTCTATCTTTCGCTAGATTTTTAACAGCCGTTAGATATAACTAACGGTTATCTCCATTAGATGTATCTATCTAACTATAAGTAACAGCTGAATAAACTATGTATGGTTCGTCTATTACAGTGACAAAGTGTCAAAGTTGACAGACAGATCGATCTATGTTTCACCAGATTTTTAACAACCGTTAGATATATCTAGTAGTATCTAGTACTAGCCTATTAACATTAGGTAAGTAGTGTCATGCATTATAGAGTTAATTTCACAAAGCAGTCTCGCAGCAGTTACTGGAAGAAATTATATCAAATAGATTAATAGTACCGTCTATTTACTTTTGTGAACATTACATGCCACTAGTTTTTTAGTATAAATATCGCTTAAGGAGACCAATTTTGGGCACCGAATTTATACTAAACTAGCTGTGCCCCGCGGTTTCACCCGCAACGTATGTGACGCATCACGTATGTCATACCAAGCGTTGCTCAACCCGTCTGATTATTCAAAGTACCCTTTATCTTATTTCAACCATTAAACTACCCCAGTACCAAATATCGTTTAAATCGGTTTAACCGTCATTTTTACGGTTCACCATCACGTATGTCATACTAAGCGTTGCTTAACCCGTACGATCATTTAAAGTATCGTATTTATACCCTTAAACTAATCCCTGTACCAAATTTCATTCTAATTGGTGCGATCGTTCCTGTTGACCCATCACGTATGTGTCACGCCAAGCGTTGCTTAACACGTACGATCATTTAAGTACCTTATATCGTATTTATACCCTTAAACTAACCCTGTACCAAATTTAATTCTAATTGGTGTGATCGTTCTTGTTGACCCATCAAGTATGTGTCACGCCAAGTGTTGCTTAACCCCTACGATCATTTAAAGTACCTTATATTTTATTTATACCCTTATACTAACCCTGCACCAAATTTCATTCCAATCGGTTCCGCCGTTCTTGAGATATTATTATAAATAGTGTAACTAACACGACTTTGCAATCAAACAAACTCTTCAGCTTTATAATGTTATCGTAGTATAGAGTATAGATAATATCTTGATACCTTTTAGGTAACCAATATGTTGATGTCTATTTTTTCAAAATATTACAAGGTATCCTTTGTATTCGTGACGCGGTATTATGAATCTCACGTACGTTGCCGCCGGGGAAATCTACCTTTTCAGGAAAAGTCGTGTCGGCAGCCATGTTTTCTAAATAACAACATACTTATTTGATTAAATAAATTAATCCTTTAGAAATATTTCGTTACATTATTTTGCTGAGGTGTTAATTAACAAGTCGGAAAATGGTTAGGGATTATGTTTACAGAGTTTTTCTTTTATTTTTAATTAATTAGGTGGCTGTTAAAAGTAGGTTATTTATAGCTTAAATCTTTGAAATATTAGCACGTATTCATTAATTTTAATAATACCAAGATTTTTTTACGTTATTTTATTGTCCTCTTATAGCGCGACAACAGGTCTGCTAATAAAATAAAAAATATAATTAAAAAAAGCCCGAGTACTTTGAAACCTACAAATAATAGAAAAGGTTTTTTTTTTCTGTTAATGATTTGATGTTTTTTTTTTAAATGAAATATTTAAGTCCTATAATAAGGAGATCATGTTAAGGGCCAATATCCTAACAATCGCTCAACATTGTTTGATTATTCTCGAAAATAATTCAGCAACTGTGACATGACGTTTTATAGAACTTTCAAACAGTTTTCTTTAAAACTTCATACCGAAACGAGTCACTTCAGGATACATGTGTTGAAATGTTTTCCGTTTATTTATACCTCTATCCAAATATATTATGTTTTATCGAGCGACAATAGTTGTTTGCCTAGACCTCTAGAACAACTTTTCGGAATAAATTCCCGTTCAAGTTTACATACACACTATATGTATGTAAACTTGATTCAAGTAGGTTCTAATCGAGCCATTACCCTTAATGTATCATTAGCATGTCAAGATTAATAGAACTCGCACTGTGAGACACAAGGATAATAAAGCCAATTGACTATTGACCGTGTTTTTTTTAATTTTATCTTATTTATTAAAAGAACACCATATATTATATGTAATATAGTATATAATGGTATATACACAATATACCATTACATACTATAAACTAAATAAAGAGTAACTAATAAACAAATAATTTGTCTTGTGTGAACGCCAATTATAGGTGAACACAACAATGGCCAAAAGTAACATTAGTTAGGCGATTTTTCTATAAAACACAACTTATACCGCCCCGGACAAATGGTGAAGTAATAATCAAACTTTGTGATTGGCCTTTGCGTTACCTTTCTATACTCTAGACTCTTTTAGCCTTATAAACAAATGTGGAATAAGTTGGGAGTTATTTTACCACGTTTCATTTCTGTCTGGTAATTTTGAAAATTCTTGTCACATTGAAATGGAAAGCTTATTTCCACTACTCTGACCTTACTCCACGTTTGTTAAAAGGCTATTTGTGATTGGCCTTTATCAATTTATTTAATTTCTATTAGGATACATCTGGCCTGTTTGTCTAAGCTGCTCTAGACGAATCTACCCATACACATTTTTAAAAATTGACGTCTTGCCCGCAGGCTAGTTTTTGCGTGGATGTGATTTGTGATTTTCCGTTCTTGGACGAGAGTGCTACTAAAAAGACGTATTATTTTCGTGAATGAAAAATTCATAAATGTACTGAATGAATGTAATGTTTGTTTTCCGTGCATGAATGTCTGTACTAGAGCAGCAACAGTACGAGAAGAATGGCGACGCAAAATAAAGATAGTTGTTCATCACGACGATACTTGACGACTACTCTGTCAAAAGTGATATGACTAAGAAAAAGAAATTTTTCGTGAGGGTGGAAATATGAGCATTCAACTAGTTTTATCATCTTTGGTGAGACATAATATCATACGTCATAATACATACGATGTACGTGTGACGTCACCTAATGACGTCATTCGAAACCACCTCGATGTGATGATGGATCTGTCCGACCGATGGTAACCATTAATAACTTGAATAGAATAGGACATTGGTTGCGGTGCGAGTAGGGTAACCACATCGACGGTACAATAGAGGACTAGATAATAGATATTCAGTGATTAGGGTTGACTGCGGAGATTCGAAATCGACCTCTAAAGGAATAGTAGGAATTGCCGTACTAATATTATGACATAAGAGAACATAACATAATCAGCCCTTTAATTTGATCCCACTGCAGTGCAAGGGCCTCCTCTTGGAGGGGTTAGGCAGTAAGACGCCACGGGAGCCTACCCCGGATTGGCGAATGTCCCATATCTTCGGACCGTGGTGAGTTCTAGGACATATCGGTTTCCTCACGATGTTTTCCTTCACCGTAAGAGCGATGTTATTACCGGACATAACTTTTACTTTTAAAGGAAAAGACATTTTAATTATAATAAAATGGAATAAGGTCGGTGTAGTTGTTCCGCTTTTTGTTTCTGTCTATCAACTTTGAAAGTTCTTGTCATAGAAAAAGACAAGGCATGTGCTCACTATATCCGTCCTTATTCTTCTTTATTTATAGAGCAATTTATTCATAGGACAGAAACGAAAAGCGGAATAATTACTCCGACTTTATTCCCCTTTAATATAAAAAAATAATGAATAAATATTGCACGACATTACACACAGCGCAATCTAGCCCTAAACTAAGCACTAAGCTTGTACTACGGGTAACAACGGATATACTGCGTATTATACTTTTTTTTCGTAAATTTATACATATTATACATAGAAAGACAACCAGACCAGATACAAATATTTATTTTTAAGCATAAATATTTTCACATAATTATCCTTTTTTTATGATAGGTACTTGATTCATGCGGATGATGTAACTATATTATACTATACCTATCTTTAAATTAAAATTAAAAACTGTGTTATATAAAACACAGTAGGTAAGGAAAAAAAACCTATTCGCTCAAATCCGGTATCAAAAGTTTACTCTGTCAACAACAAAAGCCATCTCGGATTCCGGATACTTTCAACAAAACAAAATTTTACATAAAATATATTCAAAGCCGTTCAGGCTAAACATTCATTAAACCCCTTATAAATTTCGTCGACAAAATTGAATTCCTACCTCAAAGTTTGTGATAGACCCAATAGAGGTTAAAACATAAGGCCCCGGATTGCGTAGCCGGGTATTACCGGGGAGTACTCACGTGCGGGAACACTTTTATACGTTTCCCGAGTCATTATCTGTAACTTTGTATTCAACTTCGAAACAAAGTATACAAGACAAAAACGTAAGCAAATTAAAGTTGGTTAAAAAGGGAAGAAGAAATTAGAAGTTAAGGTGTTAGTTGGTAGGCTACGACATGCGACAACTGCAGTTATGTTCACAGAGGAAATTCGATGTTGTCTCGACTGCACGTTATTTTTGTCCAAGTTGCATTGCATACATTGATTTTTACTGATGTTTGGCGGTTGAAGCTCATCTATGTATAATGGGCTCGACTACAAAAAAAAACTCCACAATAGCTTTCGTACATATAACGTTTGTATAAATTTTAACTAAAATATAATAAAATAATAGTAAAAAAATCTGTAAACATCAATAGCACAATCTAGCCTCCATGGCAAGCTACTAAGCTCTTAAAATTATAATTATAAAAATATTAATTAACATAATCTTACTTATTCGCGGCGGAAATCGAATCAGCAACTTTCAGTCGTTGAAAAAGCATACTACGGTATACTTTTTTTAAATTGTAAATACATGCGTATATGTAACATATACGCATGTAGAAAGACACCCAGACCAGGTAGGTACAAATATTTATAATTAAGTTTAAATTGAAACTAAAATCAGCAGTGAAGACTCAGCCTAACTCAGAATATAGCTGGTTTAATGGGGCTTCTGAGGCAGACTAACAAATACGCGTCGGTCTAAGGAAGTCTTAATTGACTTTTGTGTAAACTTAGCAGAGAGTGACATATTGTGTGAAAAACTAGGTCGATTGGATCAGACGTAGTTCCGAGAAGCATAGTGCTTAGGTTTCTTTGATTTGAGACAGTAATTTTATGCATATAGGTACCCATTTAGCTTTTAGGAAGTCGGTCGGAGTAGTGAGAACATACTTTGTCTTTTTCCTTGACAAGAACTTTCAAAGTTGACAGAAACATGAAGCGGAATAACTACTCCGACCTTATTCTCCTTTCATTAATAAGGCCAATTGAGGTATTATGGACTATTAGGTACCTACTAGGGGTAAAGTTTCAAGCATAATTTATGTTCCTTTTATGCAAAAAAAAGTAGCTTGTCTATAAAAACACAATCGTAAAAACTATGCGAGAAACAAACAGAAATTTTACTGTAATATCTTACTGATATTATAAACGCGAAAGTTTGAATGTATGTATGTGAGTTTCTTTTTACGCAAAAACTACTGAACCGATTGCAATGAAACTTGGAATATAGGTAGCTGGATACTGGGAATAACACATAGGCTACTGGGTGGTGAAATCGCGGGTGAAACCGCAGGGCTCAGCTAGTAATACATGATCGTCAATTCACCGTATCCTGCGTAACGTAATAGTTAGCACTTGCCCAGGTGTATAATAATATGCCACATCGAATGCCATCACATCGAAGCTCATGACAATGAACCAGTTACATAGATAGATTACGAAATCGAACGTTCATCGAAAGCTTATAAAATCGATCCCGGCAAGTGGGGGGTACGGGTTCCAATCCTGTCACGGGATGGCATGTAGTTGCATTTCTCCTTGTCAAAATATTTTTAATCTCACGTGCGATTGCGATGAAACTTGGAATATAGGTAGCTAGATACCGGGAATTACACATAGGCTGTAATTCCCTTTTTATCCCGATAATCCCGCGGGAACGGGACTTACGCGGGCAAAACCGCGGGGTGCAGCTTGTTTATCATTATTCCATAGAACTGGACCGGTCTCTATTAAAAACTAAACAAATAAATAAAATAAAATTTATTCAAAAAACCTTAGGAACTATTTAGACTTAAAAGTCAGTTTTTACACAATACACCTAACTGTTTTATCTATGCCTGAACTAGGTAATCCTGTATTTCAAGCACAAACTACCGATATTACATGTTTACATGTTTACTTGCAAAATAAAATAAAAATATTAACCTACTTTACACTATGTTACAATATAGGGCTTATAACTACTTATATCAAAAGCTCTATTAAAAACTAGAAAGAAAAAGGCCGCCATAAAGTGAAGGTTTTTTATGTCGGCCCAGAGGGCCGAGTTTCATACGTTCCACAGTTAAACTGTCCAGAAATTTACTCATACACTTTTAGAACATTTGACTTGATAGTCGTAGTTCTATTAACCACTGTCTAGGTAATCTAAACATAAACAAATATACAGAAGTGTGTACAAAAGTCACTCTTGTTCCAGCTATCGGCGAGACAACAGTGTCGGGTGAACTGATGATGGCTTTTAAAAGCCGAAACGCGTCGATGCACGGTTAATGAATGGAGTTATTAACACTAACATAAAATCTAATTTTCTGCCGCGTGCAAAGAACTGTGGGAGGATGGTGCTCTTTGCACGCTGCACACAGCACGAGTAATACTAGTCAGGTGTCGGGACTAAAAACTAAATATTAATTTCCAACATGGTTGATATGGAGTTCAGAAAAGTAACGCCTAATTTAATCAATCAACTGTACAAAAGTTAATAAGACCACCTACTCGGTGGACCGACGACATTGCAGTGGTCGTGGAGAGTCGCTGGATGGAGGTAGCTCGCGATCGCTGTTTGTGGCGTCGTATGAGGGAGGTCTATGTTCATCAGTAGAAACAGATAAGGGTTGAGATGGCAATGATGATGATGAAGTTAATAATTTGACAAAAACACTAGCAACGTCCTTGGTATCCAACTTACGACAATCGTCAAGAGATCTCCATCTTGATTTATTCTATGCGGTATATATGTGAATGTTTGTCTGTACGTACATATTATATGTATGTATTTGGATACGAGCCAGTGTTGTGTTACTTTAATAGCTCGGAGAAGATTGATTGTAAAAGTAAAATTGTGTAGCTTTTTGTTTTATTTTAAACTTGGAACTGTTATGTTGAAAAAAAAACGTTTTTAGCTTTCCCTGGGTTTTCAACTACACTAATATTAAAATGGGAAAAATAATTTGTTTGTAATCAATAGGCTCCGAAACGACTAAGCCGATTTCTAAAATTCTTTTACTGTTCAAACGTAATCTAAAACGGTCACGGTTTCTGAGAACAAGTGGCTTGGTGACAGACAGATAGATAGACAATGAAGTCTCGTTCTAAAATCTATAGCCCATTTTTGACTTTGCTAAGCAAAAACTTTGACTTAAGACCATTTTTGGTATTTATAAAGCGATCTTCGCAAACATCCAAAGGTTTTGCTTAGTAAAGTCGAAGATTTTCAAATTTAAAATGAAAATCAATTAAAAATAATGACCTAATAATGACTTTGCTTCTCTGTTATGACCATGAACTTCGATTTATTTTATCTGTATATTACATACTATAAATTCCAATTCAAAGTGTATGTGGCGGTCGCCCACAGCACCTACTAGATGGCGTTACTAGTATGAAATCCTGGATCGCGATATCAACATTCTTTCCAAGATAAGCTCATATACAAATACCGACGAGACATCGTCGGGCCGCGGCCTACCGGGCAAAACCACCTGCCCGGTGGAAGATCTTCCCTTTGGAGGTCACCACCTCATATCCTCCAAATGTATGCTTAGTTTTTGCTAAGCTCAGTCTGAGCAAAGTCAAAGTACGCACTATAGAGTTCAGCCTTAATCTCAGTATTATGGTGACATTTTAACTTCATGGGTACAAAAAATGAACGAAAACGAGTTAACTGTAATATGAAATTCTTGATCCAGACTGATTGACTTACTAACTGAACCAACGACGTCTCTGCGTCTCTCTTACCGCTGGTCATACGAGATTGTATTATTTGACGTGTAGAACTCGAAACTCGACAATTACACGCGAAACCACGGGATGCTACTAGTATCAGTAACATATTGTAAGTTGTAACCAACTATTTAATGAACAAAGACACGTATCAACTTTTTCTGACTAAAACAAAATTACATTCACGCCACACAGTTGCACCAAACTTCTTTGAACAAACCAGTTATATAATTTAACTTTTAAATTGCTAAAACTAACCACTGGTTAACTTTAAACGGCTATTGTACGTTTCTGCAGATGTTCTTACGAAACTTGGCTTCGACTGCAACGGAGTTTCGCTACATGTTAAAAATTACACGATGTAGGTACCTCTGTAGGTATCTTTTTTATAGGGCTCTGTACTCAAAGGGTAAAAATTGGGCAAGTGCTTGTCTTGTCGGGCCACGCGCAGTGTAGGATTTCGTAGTTTTCAAAAATAACTGGGATTGCAATCTGGAAAATACAACTGCAACTACCTAGTATGTATTATTTAACGGAATGTGTTAGAATTTTGACTTTTTAATTTTTTTAATCACTGACAGACTGACGGACATGACAAAACTATATTAAAAATAAATATAATAAATGTTTATTTATTCAGACAACGTGGCCCACACACATGATATGATTACATTATATAATAATAATAGGCATTAAAATAGTAAAATAAAATAAAAAAACATTAAAATCCAACTATATGGGTGTCTTGTTGACTACGAGAATCTAAACGTATTATTCTAATCAACAAACTCGAATATATAAAGAAGTAACAATCCTTTGAAAAAATGTTCCACGCAAACGGTGGTTGCGGGGCCTAGAACGATGATTCGACCTCCAGTCTGTCACTAAAGATCGTCCGCCATTAGTCGATTCAAGGTCGATCAGACGTAATACTGTACGGAACATGTCAGAGTGTTTTTTTTGAATTTAATAGAGAAGTTAGACTCCATTCTATTTATTCCTCGTAGACCGTTCCTCCTCCTTTACCGTTCAAGATCAGCAGGTACTGCTGGGCCAATGAGCTCCTCATTGAAAAATCA
The DNA here is from genome assembly GCA_949358125.1 of Idaea dimidiata. Lineage (NCBI taxonomy): Eukaryota > Metazoa > Arthropoda > Insecta > Lepidoptera > Geometridae > Idaea > Idaea dimidiata. The sequence continues at coordinate 15,179,113 of OX442340.1, read as the reverse complement.
CTATAATATTTGCATTACAAAATCACTAAGCAAGTATCATTCCTCCTTTACCGTTCAAGATCAGCAGATACTGCTGGGCCAATGAGCTCCTCATTGAAAAATCACTATAATATTTGCATTACAAAATCACTAAGCAAGTATCATTCCTCCTTCCGTTCAAGATCAGCAGATACTGCTGGGCCAATGAGCTCCTCATCGAAAAATCACTATAATATTTGCATTACAAAATCACTAACCAAGTACCATTCCTCCTTTACCGTTCAAGATCAGCAGGTACTGCTGGGCCAATGAGCTCCTCATTGAAAAATCACTATAATATTTGCATTACAAAATCACTAACCAAGTATCATTCCTCCTTTACCGTTCAAGATCAGCAGGTACTGCTGGGCCAATGAGCTCCTCATTGAAAAATCACTATAATATTTGCATTACAAAATCACTAACCAAGTATCATTCCTCCTTTACCGTTCAAGATCAGCAGGTACTGCTGGGCCAATGAGCTCCTCATTGAAAAATCACTATAATATTTGCATTACAAAATCACTAACCAAGTATCAGCATGACTTTCATTGCAATCGGTTTAGTAGTTTTTACATGATTTATGCACAAACATCTAAATTTTTCTCATTTATATTATTAGTAAGCATTTCGAAGTAATATCAATAATACCTATTTTTTACCCGACTCCAAGAAAAGAGTTATGTTATTATAACCCTTTTCTTGCTGGGTTACGCCTATCTTGTATGTATGACTGTATGTAATAATGTAATATTCTTTCTCAGCACTTGTATTCTTCGTCTGACAACATTGGAAATTGACAGGCGCTATATGCAGTGCAGTACTGCTTTGACGTAACGTGATTATTACCGGTGATTACCTCAAAACAGCAATGTACTGCTCTGCAATGCCCGTCATTTTCCACTGTTGTCAGACGTCCACTGGATAGATAATATGGGGTCAGGTCGTATCTTTTAAACCAGTTCATGGATTTCTGTAATTAATTATTGTAATTTATACATTTGAATGGCTAAATTTTACAGAAATGCTTAAATGGTGCACGCATACGCATATGTCGGAGCAATGTGAACAACCGACAGCCCGTCGTCAGCTAGACAGAAACCAAATCCAACGGATCCCCAAAAGATACAGATTCGTTGGGTGCGAATTTTCGGAAAACATTTCTTTAATATTTGGTATAATATTTTCTTTCTTTTTTCACGCTTTCAAGTTTAAAGTTTTGTGTTTAAAACGAATAATAAACTGCAAGTTCAAGTTGTAATTAGTTGAATCTGAATATCAAAAAGATTTTTAATTAAGTTTCCGAGTTAAAGTTTTAAAGTAACCTTGGGATTTTCATTTTCATATTTAACCGAGTTAGAAAGAGGCGCTTTGTCTGACTTCAAAGTTTGTTTGTTAGAAAGGAATTTTAAAAAGACTTTTACCTTTTTCGAAAATGCCCTTTTAGACATTCTTTTGACTACAGATTTCTAATAATTAAAAACCGACCAAAATTCCGTAAACACGTAATTTTGATTGTTTCTTTTTGTAGGTTTAATAAATTCAAGACTTTTAAACGTATTAGAGTACGGTCATTTCTTACAAAATCTGGCTAATTACGTAGGGAACAAATTTCTTTGTATAGCGCCACCGACCGCGGTAGATTGATAGAACCCAAGAAATACTGGCATGACGACTATAGGGCGTACGAGTATATGCGTGCAAATGGCCTTGCTACACGGGGTGCCGAAGATCGTGCGAAGTGGAGACGCAAAAGTAGGAAAGGATCCCGGGCTCCCGAGAAGTATATGAACCGGGAACATCGATCGAATGATGAGATTCATTCATACCTTCTTAATGACTTATTTAACTTCCCTATGTGAGACGAACACAAAAAGTCTGTCTTCCATTTCCATGTTATCTATACTAATGTTATAAAGACGACCCCTGTGGCGCGTCGGGCGAACGCTTGGCTGCAATGCAGAAGATTGCGGGTTCGATTCCCGCCGGATGCAAATATTTATGATAAAAAATAAATATTTGTATCTGATCTGGGTGTATTTCTATGTATAATATGTATGTATTTACAAAAGAAAAGTAAATATAAGTAGTATATCCGTCATCTAGTCACTGTAACACAAGCTTAGCAGCTTACCATGGAGCTAGATAGCGCTGTGTGTTGGTTCACAGAATTTGTTTATTTATAAAGAGAAAAGATTTATTTGTTAGTTAGTTTGTTTGTAATTAATTAAATTTCAAACTACTGGACCGATTTCATAAATTCTTTCACCAATAGAAAGCTCCAATATCGAGGAGTACTATGGGTTACTTTTGATCCTGTTATTCTTACGGGATAGGGACTTCCAGATACCGTAGAATGGAGCTGTAGTCTTTTATATGGAGCTATAGAAATAATGGGCGTAAACTAAGTATCTGCATGTACGCAATATCTCTGATATTTGATAGGTATCGAAACCGGATGTGCATAAAATTCAAATTTGATTATCTAGTTTTGTGACTTGATTGAACACAAAATTAAAAAAATAAAAATTGTTACACCAAATTTATGAAGAAATGCTTTCCAAAAATTTCACCCGACAGGAATTCCATCCCTAATTGTACCTGTCTTATCGGGTGGTATTTTTGGAAAGCACTTCTTCAATAAATAGTTGTTACAATTTTTATTTTCATGTGTATATTTCTATTTTTATTTAAGACTAGCTGCGCCTCGCGGTTTCACCCGCGTTAGTCCCGTTCCCGCGGGAATAACGGGATAAAAAGTAGCCTATGTGTTAATCCAAGTCCCCAGTTACCTATATTCCAAGTTTCATCGCAATCGGTTCAGTAGCTTTTGCGTGAAAGAGTAACAACCTCACATACATACATACAAACTTTCGCGTTTATAATATTAGTAAGAAGTAAGATAGGTAGTCGAAACAAAACGAATTTTTATTCTACACGGACGTCCGTGTAGAAAACACTTCGCGGGTTAAGAGAGTTATAAAGCATTCATTCAAAATTGAACTTTACCATGCTAAGAAGAAAGCGGCAAGTCGCATGAGTTTCAATGTGCAATACATTTCTTGCCAAGTCCGAAATCCACACCGAAATTCGTACATTTTTGTTTAATGAAATTGAGTGAATCCCAAACCTAAATATTTTAAGATTCTTATATCACAGTTTTTCTATCGGAAAGTAACATTACATTAAAAACGGGTTTTTTTTTTAATTTAATGCCGCGTATTGGCACTTCACGCTAGTCTTAATTTCCATTTATTTGTGACAGCAAAATGTTCTCAAGTATAAGACGAGAAAAATTACGTAGGACGCAATTAACTAATTTGGTATCATTTTAAATATGGTATTGTAACCAAATTAGTCACCATTTTTTTTAATATTTTAATATCTCAGTCATCCGGTACCTCATCGCTTTAAACAAAAAACTTTGATAAAACATAACTCAAACTGTACGAACAACCACTGTTAAATATTTTAACACTAAAACCAAACTTTCCATGGGTTCTTAACAAGGCAACATTTTCGACCCTATCCATAGGTGATACAGCTCTGTTTAGATTAGCCTCCATTTTGGTAAGTGAAAAAGGTAAGTCATACTTTCATTTTCCAAGTATGGCTGGAAGCTTTTACCCGTAATGTTTTTACTAGGGAGAAGTACTATTCTGTATCTATTTTCACTTGAACAAAAGAAGTAATATGAGAATGTGAAAACTCTAACTATCTAACTCTTTGATAACTTAGACACGCTACCTTTCGTCTTCCTTCAGTTTCTGTCCATCCAATGCTTGACAGGAAGAGGTCGCTTTAAGCGATAAAGTCGCCCATTGTTTCACCTAGGTTTCAATTGTAATTTATTTTTCTATGTAATTTTATATTTTGTTGTTACAACCGAGAATTAATCAATCAATACGCATCATACAGTGCATTGCTGCTTTGACGTAATGACTGGTCGTTATCACGTTACGTCAAAGCAGCAATCTAATACTTAATGCAAATTAATCTGAGTTACCTTAAATAATTTAGACAGGCCTCTTACGAGACACTGGAAGGGAAAGTGAAGCATTTCGAACACTACTGATAGCCGAGCTTCATCAGTTCCAACGTCAAATTGTTCGGGAAATTAATCAAACACCTTAAAAAAAGGTAAAACAAATTAATTACTAATGTCACTTATCTACTAGGACGCCTATGTCTAAAGCAATCGAATCCAAAACAATGTACGACCGAAACACAGAAACAAAAGACGTTCAATACGTAAACAAAACAAAAAATCGATATAATTATCAACAAACACGATGAAAACAAAAACAAGCAAAAACGAGATTGATACATAAACAAAAGGCGATCGAAACGAAAATAAAAGACAATGTAAGTAAATAAAAATAAATAAATCCTGTGACGAACACACAGCGCCATCTAGCCCCGTGGTAAGCTGCTAAGCTTGTGTTACGGTGACTAGACAACGGATATACTACTTATATTTATTTAGTAACCGAAAAAGAGGACCACCAAAAAAACTCGAGCTACAGAATGCAGAGACCCGAAAGTCGTGAAAGTGTTAAGGATAATGGGTGAATGGAAAAGGTTTGTTACCGTATGGATATTAAATTATGCGAGTGATACAAGCCCAACTCGATACGAGCTTTTATAGCTTTCATGGGGAAGCTTACTGGTCGTGCGGGTTAGCTCATAAGGACGTCCAAGGCAAAGAAATTTAACTCGGTACTGCAACAGGCCCTTAACCTAGTTACAACTACTTTTCTTTATGAAGACCTCAACGCTCCCTGGACCTGGATAATCTAAATGAAAAGGGCTAGAGGCTGGACTACATCCCGTTGTATCTATGTTATATACCCACATATTTTTGCAAAAAAATATATAAACCTTTTTATACTCCGTGTGACTTTAAACTCATTTTAGTATTACTATTTTAATAAAAAATAAATAATATAATATTCTCAGTAATGCTAGGTAGGTATGACATTTGTGTTTGATGTAAAGGATGAGTCCTTTAGCTGAACTCAATCCAATTACTGTATCGATATATTTGATACATACAAAGAGATTTGGGTATTTTCCTAACCCGAATTTTACCTACATAAGTACCACAATAAGTACCTATAGATTTTAAACCGTCGTCGTCGTTGCTATTTTTACCATATTTCAATCGTTTTTTTTTATGTTATCATTACAAACCTTTTTAGGGTTCCTTATATAGCGCCTGGCTTCAACAGTACTTCAATGAGTGACCGTTTAAGTGTAGATTTTTGCATTGAGGTAGGTAGGTGAAGTAAGGCAAAATTTGTATGTCAGTAAGTTAGGGAAGTTAGGGAACTTGCGTGGCCGAGCGGTTTAGGCACTGGGGTATTGATCCAGGGACGCGAGTTCAAATCTAGCCGCAAGTGAATTTTTGGAGATGAATTTTTCCTTTAAAATATTTCTAGGTATTTCCATTTTATTATAAATATATTTAACATTTTTAGGTATATTATTCTATTCTATTTTATTTTTATTTAGGTACATAAACTGATGCTATCGCTGACTCACCTTCACTCAGCCTGCACAAGCTATAACGACCTTCTTCATACAAAGGTTACCTGGAAGAAATCGCTTTTAGCGATAAGGCCGCCAATTTGTACAACGTGTTAATTTTAAGCTTTTTATGTAATTCATAACTATCCTTCATGCGTATTATTATTATTTGTTGAACAAATAAACTGTTTATCTATCTATTATTGCTTTTGTTATAAATTAACGTTTAAATAATCCCTAACGCCAACAAAGTGGTGAATCAAGAATCAAGAAAATTTATTGAATAACTGTGTACATTAAGGTGACATTAAATATTAAAGGTATCAACAGTTTGTCCATCCCGGACATACAATATAGAGTAGAGGTACTTAGGTACTTAATTTAAGCACTTCTTTAAAATTAAAATTAAAAATTAAAAACGGTAAGAGGTAACAGACTAAGTATATAATTGAACAGCCTCTTTTAATACGTTGTTATTGAGGTAGTTGCCGATTTAGAAAACTTCTTCGTCTTACTCCAAACCTGGAGTTTAAAATTGTACCTTAACTCGTGGAACTAAAGTGTGAATCCGTTTATTGTAAAATGTGAAAATCCCAGTGAAACCCAAGTGGCCAGTATCTTATCTAATTATCCTACCTTCACCTTTAGGGACAGTAGAATCAACGTAACAGATAAACACAGAACGACTTTGTCTTGTGCACATTGGAGTAGCGACCTGTGACAAATAAAAAAAACATCAACATATTGGTTTTCTTTTTTGTTTTTGCGAATTAGTCTTGAAATGAAACTCATTTTCCTTGCTTGAATCGCGTTGTTTTTATTTACAGTATTGTTGCAATTGGTTCCTACGTTTCGATGCTTTTGCGTTTAAAACAATTGAGTAAAATAAATTTTCAGTATTTTCAAGGAGAAATATACCATAAATAAATAAATAAACTCTGTAAACCACACACAGCACCATCTAACCCCATGGTAAGCTGATATGCTTGACCATCAATACCATCAATAATAAGTTTTTATTAGAGTACAAAAGAATGAGGAAAGAAGATTAAATCTTACTAATATTATAAACGCGAAAGTTTGTGTGTAAGTAATAGGGGTTAAAGTATGAAATTGCCGTTTTATTGCAATAGGTTCTTTGAATTGACATAGAATCTTCATGGTTTGAGGTTTTCGAATGAAACTTTTTTCAAATGGTTTCTGTGATGTTCTTTTTTTAAAAAATGTTAAACATTTGAATATCGACTTTCAATTGTTTTTGTTATTCAATTTAGACAAGAAAGATGGATACTGCAAAAAATTCGAGTGATTTTTGAATACGAGTTCCGACGCGGAACTAACGCGGCAGAAACAGCCCGCAATATCAATGCTGCGTTTGGAGAGGGGTCTACTAATGAATACACCGTGCGATTTTGGTTTAAACGCTTTCGTGATGGAAATTTCGACTTAAAGAACGAGCCACGAGGAAGACCGCCCACACAGGTGAATAACGATGAATTAAGAGAGATAGTGGAAGCCGATCCTAGTCAAACTACCCAGGAATTAGCGGCATGGTTTAACGTTACCTTACCCACTTTATTGACTCACTTGCGTCAAATCAATAAAATAAAAAAATACGAAAAATGGGTGCCTCATGACTTGACTGATCTGCAGAAAGAAACGCGTGTTGAAACTTGTGTTGCCTTGTTGAACCGGTACAGAAATGAAGGAATATTGGATCGAATTGTAACATGTGATGAAAAGTGGATTCTTTATGATAACCGGAAAAGAAAAATGCAATGGCTGACCCCAGGTCAAATGCCACAACAGTGTCCTAAAGCAAAACTTACCAATAAAAAGGTAATGGTAACTGTTTGGTGGTCTCATCGATCTTCACCATTATTGCTCCACGACAATGCGAAACCTCACACAGCACGAGAAACCATTTTGACCCTTCAGGAACTGCACTTAGAAACCATTCGTCATCCTCCGTATTCACCAGACCTTGCTCCAACGGACTACCATTTTTTTCGTGATTTGGACAATTATCTACGTGACAAGAAGTTTTCTTCCCAGGAGGCAGTACAAAATGCTTTCACACAGTTTGTGCAGTCTAGATCGTCGGAGTTCTATCGCAAAGACATTAATAACCTTTCCATTAGATGGCAGCAATGTATAGATAATAATGGCAACTATTTTGATTAAATAAATTTGTTAAAAATTTAAAAAATAAAAAATTAAGATTTTCAGTACAAATCGGCAATTTCATACTTTAACCCCTAATATGTATGTACGTGAGGTTGTTACTCTTTCACACAAAAACTACTAAACAGATTGCGATGAAACTTGGAATGAAGGTAGCTGGGGACCTGGATTAACACATAGGCTACTTTTTATCCCGATATTTCCGCGAGAACGGGACTTACGCGGGTTAAACCGCGGGGCGCAGCTAGTAATGTTTAAAAATAAGCGGTCACGGCGAGCAGTTAGATGGAGGTAGCTCGCGATCGCTTTTTGTTTCGTGTCGTATGGGGGAGGCCTATGTTCAGCAGTGGACGGCTATAGGCTGAGATGATGATGATTTTGGTATGTTTATCAATTAATCATGTCGCAATCGCAATGTCCATTGTGCTCGAACAGCAACAATTTATTCTCACCAAGGGACGGTCTAGAAAAACATAGAGCATACTAGTTTCATAAATCAAAGTAAAATTCGTAATCTCTAAAGGGATTTACGTTCCATTTTACGGTTTAGATGTACAATGTACATATTTCTACTGAAAAATTTCCGTTTATTTATTTTTTTGACTCGGCCTACTTTTGTTATGCAATGGATGAGATGATTACTATCTCATAATTTCATATTTTTCAGGGTATTATAATCGTATGGTTTTTACTTATTAATTTAAGTGAGAAAAAAAATCTAAGACTAATCTGTAATCTGTGACTAACACACAGCGCCATCAAGCCCCATGGTAAGCTGATAAGCTTGTGTTACGGTGACTAGACAACGGATATACTACTTATATTTATTTTTCTTTTGTAAATACTTCCTGAAAATACATAGAAATACACCAAGACCAGATACAAATATTTATTTTTAAGCATAAATATTTGCCCCTGGCGGGAATCGAACCTGCAATCTTCTGCATTGCAGCCAAGCGTTCGTCCGACGAGCCACAGAGGTCGTCAAGTTCCAAACGAAGAACGTTCATCCGTATTTGAGTTCAATGTTGACAAAGTTAAAGTAAATAATTAGTATTATTATTTGATGACGCCGGAGCCTGGAAGTCTATTACGAATGAATGAATGATTGGTCATTGCCTGTGGTCATTGCGTTATCTATCTAAACCTAGACTCTTTGTGATTGGCTGACAGTACTATCGTGAAGTATACTTATGAGCAATCAACTGGTTTTATCGTCTTTGTAAATAAGAAACCCAAAATGCAGAAGCAACATCTTTCCGCAACGAACAACAGCACACAGGTCAAGAGAGACGGTCTGAATATTTGAATTGTAACATTTTCCTAGTAAAATTGTATAAAACACAAGTCTGTAATAAAACAGAATGCCTGAGGGCCTCACGTTTGGTTCATGAAACACGCTCCGACCCGTGTTCTAGCGTAGATATACTTGTCGTCTAGACTAGCAGATAGGAAAGAAAGATAGCAGAATGAAGAACTTTCCTAATTTCCGTAAATTAATTAAAATACAATTTTCACATGCCTAACATTATATAATAAATAATCCGTTTATCTTATCGGCTCATGTACACAGTTCTGCAATAAATGATTTCTATTTCTAATAAAGGAAAAGAGGACAAAAAGTCTGTAGGTACTTGGAAGCAAATAAAAAAAAGTGGTCTAGGGGACTTAGAATAACTAGTGGAACAAAAACCATAATTTTTAAAATTCATGTCTGTCTGTCTGGTTGTCTCTTTCTCTGTTTCTCTGTCTGTTCCTTATAGAATTATAAACTACTAATCCAATTGAAATCTGGTTTTCAATATTGAATAGTTCTATTTTCGAGGAAGGTCGTGGTATACTTTGCATCGGAATCCAATTAGCAGAACCCGAGTAACCCGAACGAATAAGTGCAACCGCTCGAGAACCGCTCGGCCGCCCGCGCCCGTGACAACTGACAACGCGTTTTTCACTACTACTAAACTTATATAGAACTAGTCTAAGTTTTAAATTTGTCTATTATGTTCAGTTACCGTTTAGTATACAATTGTTCTTGAATACAACTATTTTTATTTTCCTTCAAGCGGACAGTTCTCTGCTACGATAAGTAGGCCGGTACAGTTACTAAGAAAAAGGAAATAATCTGTACCCAGTTCTTTAGAAGCCGGTTCTATTGGTAGGTGTCCAAAATAATTAGTAATTTACTGCATTTTGGGTTGCTAATCTGCTCATTATTCTGAAGATACTCATCAGGTCTTCACCAACTTGAAAAAGGACTAACTAGAAGCAAATACATTCTAATAGATGAAGAATTTTCACGATCCGACTTCTTTTAGCGGAGAAATCTGGTAATATACTCACAAATAAAATAAATCTGAATAAATAACCACCCCCTTTTTGGAAGTCGGTTAAAAGGAACATAGTCAGGAACGGTATAGTTCGTCATTCAAATGCACAGGGTCAATCACCGACTTATCCACTCAGGCGGACAAATTAAGAACTAAAGATAGACTAATACAAATTTGTAGATTCGTAGTACACTAGCGCCACTATTTCTTGCAAAGACAACTTGTTAGTTGGTCTCTTGTCAACGCATCACGTAGAGACATGCTACGCTTGTATCACGCTCGTAGAAAATTGTGCTGTTTTCGTAGCGTCGGTCGTAGGCGTGCTACGAATCTGCGATGTATAATAGTTAGTAAGGTGCACAGAATAAGGAAAAGTAACTAATTTTGAATATTACATCTCCATATTGTGTCAAAAATAAATAAAAATTGAGCAAATGCGTGCATTCTCTAACTTGAATTAAAAAAGTTGGTTAAAATTTGTGTGTTTGTCGCTTTTTTTCACGCAAAATCCGCTGAACCGATTGAGATAAAAAACTCGGCTACTTTTTAATCGCAATATTCCCGCGAAATTAAAACTTACGCGGGCGAAACCGCGGGGCGAAGACGACCACAGAAACATAACTCCCTAAGCAACACGAATAAAAAATTAATCCCTTTTTTTGGTCTCTTGGGTTAATTTTCACAGTTCAATTACTTAAAAGGTATTAGAAAGATTAAACACCGAAAATAAAATTAATTGAATTGCCCATTGTCTAGAAATTGTTCAGGTATTGTATTTCACAGTAGCAATTTAAATATTAATTATATTTGAAAGGGTTCCATAACGATTATTAAATAAGTTTAAGCTGTTAAACATGATGGACCATCTGGCAGAATCGTTAAAATGATAAGAAACATTATTGTTATTGGAAATATAGCTCAATAATTATATTTTATTGGATGTTAATCGCTTATTAATATTTATTTATTCTCTTTCCTCGACTTTTCGACCAAGTTACAGAGATCTTAGTCGTGAGATGGCCATTCTAACATGGTATGAGAATAGCTAATAATCCCAAGCTAGTAAATTGGTATGAGTTTATTCATCTTTACCTTAAGGCGAGGTTCTCGTTGAAATTTCCGAAATAGACCTTTGTTTTTATTATTTAATTTTTTTATACGGAATAGGCTAGCATTTGACCTCATCTCACCCGATGGGAAGCGAGGATGAGGTCGACGATGAAGCGTGCTTACCTAGAAGGTACCTATTTACTCTAGACTTGAAGACTCCAAGGTTATAGCTTTGGGGAAACAGCGATAAATTCAATGGTAAGTAATTTTTTAGTCGGATAAAAATATTTTATATGTCATAGTTCAAAAAACGTAATGAGGAAACATTTGGATAATAAAAACACGATATAAGCAACTTCGCTCTACAAAGAAAATTTTAGCAAACTGTCAAATTTTTCAGTAGTTTATCGTCTGTGGTCAGAGTATTATTGGACTTTGATTTATAGGAAAATACTAAAATCGTAGTTTTAACATTTAGAAAGGACTAGCTGCGCCCCGCGGTTTCACCCGCGCAAGTTACGAACCCGCGTTGTTCGAACACCTACCTACCGCAATGCAAAAATCCACACTTAAACGGACGACCAGGGAAGTACTGATGATGCCAGGCGCGGCAGCGCCTGGCTTCAACAGTACTTCAATGGGCAATGCACTGCGGTAGGTAGGTGAAGTAAAGTAAAGTTTCATTAGTAAGTGACGATGACGATGACGAAGGATGACGATGACAATGATCATGATGCCACTCTACATAACTTACCCTACCCCTGTGTCGATTTTCATTTATTGAATAGTTATCACCCGCGTAAGTCCCGATCAAGCGGGATTTTCGGGATCAAAGTATCCTATGTTACTCTCCATCATTTAAACTATCCCTATGCAAATTTTCATCCAAATCGGTCCAGCCGTTTGACCGTGAAGAGGGAACAAACAAACAAACAAATAAACAAACAAACAAACAGACTTTCGGATTTATAATATTAGGGGTTAAAGTATGAAATTGCCGATTTGTACTGAAAATCTTAATTTTTTATTTTTTAAATTTTTAACAAATTTATTTAATCAAAATAGTTGCCATTATTATCTATACATTGCTGCCATCTAATGGGAAGGTTATTAATGCCTTTGCGATAGAACTCCGACGATCTGGACTGCACAAACTGTGTGAAAGCATTTTGTACTGCCTCCTGGGAAGAAAACTTCTTGTCACGTAGATAATTGTCCAAATCACGAAAAAAATAGTAGTCCGTTGGAGCAAGGTCTGGTGAATACGGAGGATGACGAATGGTTTCTAAGTGCAGTTCCTGAAGGGTCAAAATGGTTTCTCGTGCTGTGTGAGGTCTCGCGTTGTCGTGGAGCAATAATGGTGAAGATCGATTCTTGAGTCGGGGCTGTTTTACTGCTAGTTTTGTCAACATGGTTCGGAGTTCGGCACAATAGACATCTGCCGTAATTGCTTGACCAGATCGAAAAAAACTATAGTGAATAACACCATGTGAGGCCACCAAACAGTTACCATTACCTTTTTATTGGTAAGTTTTGCTTTAGGACACTGTTGTGGCATTTGACCTGGGGTCAGCCATTGCATTTTTCTTTTCCGGTTATCATAAAGAATCCACTTTTCATCACATGTTACAATTCGATCCAATATTCCTTCATTTCTGTACCGGTTCAACAAGGCAACACAAGTTTCAACACGCGTTTCTTTCTGCAGATCAGTCAAATCATGAGGCACCCATTTTTCGTATTTTTTTATTTTATTGATTTGACGCAAGTGAGTCAATAAAGTGGGTAAGGTAACGTTAAACCATGCCGCTAATTCCTGGGTAGTTTGACTAGGATCGGCTTCCACTATCTCTCTTAATTCATCGTTATTCACCTGTGTGGACGGTCTTCCTCGTGGCTCGTTCTTTAAGTCGAAATTTCCATCACGAAAGCGTTTAAACCAAAATCGCACGGTGCGTTCATTAGTAGACCCCTCTCCAAACGCAGCATTGATATTGCGGGCTGTTTCTGCCGCGTTAGTTCCGCGTCGGAACTCGTATTCAATAATCACTCGAATTTTCGCAGTATCGATCTTTCTTGTCTAAATTGAATAACAAAAACAATTGAAAGTCGATATTCAAATGTTTCACATTTTTTAAAAAAAGAACATCACAGAAACCATTTGAAAAAAGTTTCATTCGAAACCTCAAACCATGAAGATTCTATGTCAATTCAAAGAACCTATTGCAATAAAACGGCAATTTCATACTTTAACCCCTATTATTAGTAAGAAGTGTTTGGTTAACGATTTTAAAATATAAAATATGTTTAACAATTTGATTATATCAAATATTCTCGCATTTTGCTGTCTCGCGTCGTCCAAGGCAAAGGAATTTTACTCAGTACTGCAACAGACCCTTAAGTAACTGATTCAATCAGTCAATCAACATTGAATTTTATCTCTAGGTATAGGTGAAGCATTTAACTATCAGTTTATGAACGCTTGCTTAAAACTCAACAGTAACTTAAATATTGCGACTTTTGCACGATATTACACACAGCGCAATCTAGCTCCAAACTAGGCACTAGGCTTGTATTATGGGTATTAGACAACGGATATACATATATTATACTTCTTTTTTTGTAAATACATGCATATAATACATAGAAAGACACCCAAACTAGATACAAATTCTTATTTTTAAGCATAAATATTTACACCCAGCGAGAATCGAACCCGCAACCCTCTGCATTGCAGTCGGGCGTTCGCCCGAGGCGCCACAGAGGTCGTCGAAGGAGAGTTAAATGAAACCTTTAAATTTACACGATTTGTTAACATAGTTACGTTTTACTGGGACTTTATCGCGTTACTTTTATTATCAGCATTGTTGCAAGGCCGATCCAACACTTCGGAGACTATTTAATACTCCTATTTAGTCTACCTTTAACTTTATTTTGACAATAATATACAAAAACAAATAAATAGTATACATACGGATCTTACACGCTAAACAAGAAAAAACAAAAAAAAAAAAACATTGAGCCAATATGCATATTTTAGATCCGCACTAGGTCATTTGACCTGTGGCGCGGAGTAAATCTTGATAAAGGAGTCTGAAATAGGCTTCAAAACTTTAGATACCTTGAAGAAGGGGTCTGAAACAGGTTCTGAAACGTCGGGTCAGCTCCAATGCTGATAATAAAACTAACGCGATTAAAACTGTAAAATGACTTTTACTTCACGAAGTAAACACACAAAAAACGTTAACTTAATAGAAGTCTAAACAAAAGTACCTACAGCCATTCTCTTTTTACACAAACAACTAGTTAGTAGTTGTCGGCTAAAGTACAAAGACCACTAGATTTTACTATCACTACATGTTAGGTTGTTACTGACGATAGCCCTGCAAAGTTGTAACCTGAACTAGCGCTTAACAGAGAGTCCATAGATGCTTCACTTACGTAATTCGAATCGAGTCTCTGATATGAAACTTCACTTACGGCCGAATACTGATATAACACTCTTTTATTAATTAATGTAGTGTGACGAGAAACGGCTGACCAATGAGCGGAATTAGATTTAGTTACATTTTACCATGTTTTTATCGAGTATTATTATTTATGTTTTTACGTCGACGTTTCGATCATGTTACTATGATCTTGGACGCGTGGGGAGACGTAACTAGGGAAAAGGACGAGGGAAAATGTAACAATGTTAACAAATCGCGTGAATTTAATAAGGCATTAGATTTGTTTGTATTTAAAAAATAAATTTTAGTATTTAACTGTTGTTTTTTTTTACACACGGTAGATGAGCGATTGACCATAAATAAACACAACACAACGTTACACGCAGCGTAACCTAACCCCAAACTAAGCTCAAGGCTTGTACTATAGGTGCTAGATATCGGATGTTCTACTATCAATACTTAATTTGTAAAATCTTACATATAAAACAC
Source organism: Idaea dimidiata (assembly GCA_949358125.1). Classification (NCBI taxonomy): domain Eukaryota; kingdom Metazoa; phylum Arthropoda; class Insecta; order Lepidoptera; family Geometridae; genus Idaea; species Idaea dimidiata. The sequence continues at coordinate 15,164,067 of OX442340.1, read as the reverse complement.
CAGACACGAATATTTATTTTTAGGCATAAACATTTGCAACTTGTAGGAATCGAATTTGCAATCTTTAGCATTACAGTCTTGCCTTCACCTGACGCGCTACAGACCCAAACTTTCTGTCCTTTCTGGTTTTTTTTCTGTTCTTTTTATAAACGTGTTTTCTTTCTTTCTTTCTTTGCTGTGACGTAAGTCTTCGTCTGCGGTATCCCCAGCAATCTGAAGAGGGTCCGAATAGCTCCGCGTTGTACTTTGCGTCCGTTTAGCGAAGGCACAGCTATAACCTTAGCATGTTAACTTAAAACATGCATATTTGAAAGGATGTACTACATGCGATACTTTGGTTCTAGACAAAGAGGTCACTGTCCATTTTATACTAAAAAAACATATTTTTTTACAAATACTATAGAGCTTGCGGTCACAATATGTCCTTGTTATACCAAGATCATTGTAACATGATCGAAATGTCATGGCAAGAAAATTAAAAAGTAAAATACACGCGATTAAGACCCGGAACATATGTAATTATAAGTTCCTGTCGTGTAAGTTTATAAAATTAACTTATTTATACCATTCTTAGATCTTTTTGAGTTTTGTAAAGTTTTGGTTCAATACAGTTTTATCTAATATATATCTTTGACTGATGTTATTATCTCTGGCTAGCTGCGTCCCGCTGTTTCACCCGCGTAAGTAATGAAATGAAATGAAAAAAAAAACGTTTATTTGTAACCACAAAAAAATTACACAGTTTATTAACTAGTACGTTGTACATGTAGATTAACTAGTGTGGCTAAAAAAAGGAAATCGTCTCAGCATTAATCATTACACATCAAGACGGGTAGCGCACTGATTTTCCCGATCCCGTGAAAATATCGGGATAAATTATTTATAATGTTACTATTTGATTAGTGTAACTTTTAATTGGTAAAATGATTTTTGAAATAGATCCAGTAGTTTAGGGGAATTACTCCCTATATACATACAAACATACATTAAATGGTTACTAACGTTACCCCTCCTTGACACCTTACTTAGTTCTGTTTTGTTGGTGACTTAATCGAATTTTCAAAAGTCGTAGAAAAAAAGTTGGTTGTTCGCCTAGAAGTCCAAAACAACCCCTTTCGGCATATAAGGACTTACACGTTACATCTTGTATATGAACCACAGCACTATACGAAAAGAAAACTTATTTGGATAAAAAGTAAATATCAGAATATCCCGTTTCGTATTTTCAATGTTATATAAACACTGTGAAGTAAAACAAATACTCGAATTTCGTTCGACCGTAAATAGAGAACAATATCCGGTTTTGTCAATAGATAATTAATCATGTAACATATCCCATTTATTTTACTGCATTGAATGTATAGTTGGAAATGTAATATCAATTCACCAACTCTGTAGCCTACTTAGTTCTGTTTTGTTGGTTTTAATTAAACATTTCTATTACGTTCGTTTTTGCAATTGTGCATTCAAACCGCAAATGATACTGAATAACATATGATGACAATAATTTAACAATTAAAAAACCGACTAAGCAGCCAAACTAAGTACAATATGGAAAAAACCAGTAAAACTGCCCGACTTCAGATGATAAAACAAATTAATTAATCGGTGGCACTGTACCTATGTAGAGGTTATTTTGGTCTTTTTTATCAATTCTTTGTTTCTTTTTTAAAGTCGGTTTTTAATTGATAAATTATTTTTTTATTTTACCCTTTTTAGTATACCTACCTACCTAAACATCAATAATATTGTTACCGTAATTTTAATTATTGAGGAGTTTGCTGATGAGAAGGTGGTTTCAGGTGCCCCATCAATCTGTACTTAAGGGTCTATATTTTTTGGTGGAAGTCCAAAAATGAGTAGTTTATTGAATTCTGGGATGCTATCCTGTCCATCATTCCGAAGATACTCATCAGATTCTTAACAAACTTTTATGGGACCACCTAGGAGCTTCCACTTTTCCATTAAAAAAAGAACTATATCAATCGGTCAAGCCATCTTCGAGTAATCGATAAACAATTGGATTGATTAATGCGTTTTGAGGAGCATTTCCGTTCATCACTCCGAAGACCCTCATCAGATCCACATCAAATTTTTATGGGACCATCTTGGAGCTCCCACCTATCCATTAAAAAAGAATCCTCTTAATCGGTCAAGCCGTCTTTGAATAATCGGTGAACATACAAAAAAAAAATATATACATACAGACGAATTGAGAACCTCCTCCATTTGAAGTCGGTTAAAAAGTAATGATTTACCAAAGATATGAACCCATAGAAGCGTTTTTACACCAAATTTCGACATCTATTTGGCATATGTGCTTTTCGGTATTACTTAGAACTCAAGGTAGATTTTCTTCCAAATACTTTCTGCGATTCTTCGCGTGAGTTACGAATAAACATCTTAACTTTTGCATTTATAATAATATTAACTTAAATAAAAAAAATAATGTATAAAAAACAAAAAACCCGAGTGCGTTAAAAACTCGATTAAAAAATACGCATAGAAACAACAAAAAAACCAAAAAGAAAAAAACAAGCCCAGTAATTTGAAATTACGCTAAGTAATAATAGTTTTGTAATCGATACACACAGAATACGGTGAAGGAAAACATCGTGAGGATACCACCGCTTAAAGTCACGCAAAAAAGCCCAGTATATTGGGGAATTATACACAGTAAAATAGTAGATTGTATACCAAGAGAGAAAAGACTATTTTTTACGGCGACAGTGTTTTTGAATCCAGAGTGAAGCAAAGGATTCTTGAGTAGAATCTTGAGCGAATCGAGGGATTCAAAGTACCTCACTCGAGCTAAAAATAGTATTTGCTCCTGAGGTAGACATTTCATCGCCCTCTATAAGAAAATGAGTACATTAACTTGTTAACCCAAATGTTTCAAAGACTATTACTAGTCTATTCCAAGACTATTCCTTGTCTATTCCGAGTCTCCTACTCTACTATTAGTCTACTCCCATTCTACTCCTGTTCTATTCCTAGTGTATTACTCTTCTATTTCTATTGGAACTCTTTGGTGATTGAAACTTTTTACAAATATACACGTTCCAAATTCAAATCGCCCCGGCCAATCAGTAGCCGGAAAAGTAAAATCCCTGCTAAGAGGAAGGCAAAACGTTTTGCCGGCGAGTTAGCGTGAGCGCCAGCAAAGGGCTAGTTCCAGCCTAGTTTACAGGGATTGGATTAGCTCTTTTCGAATAGATGTGATGAAAAAACTTTTACTTGTAGGCCTCTAGTTTTTTGGCTAGACCGTATAGTATCTCTCTCTGACTAGAAGATCATGCATTAACGATTCAAGAGCTTTAAATAGAATCGAATACGTGCCAACTCTCCGTGTAACACCGACAGCGTCATATTATATTAATGTTACAGCCTTATTACAAATACGGTCCCGAAAAGCCTCCGATCCCGAAACGATATCAAGTTGCCTTCGAAAGCCTTATTAACACAACCTTATTATGAAACTTTAGCCTGAATTTCTGTTTTAATCTAATTATTGGTTGGGACCTAAATTTGAGTTCATAATCGAAAGTATTGTCTGTTTAACAAACTGTCGTTTTCTTACCTGCGGCCCTAGACAACATTCTTATCGAATAACGAAATCGCCAATCGACAGATTTTTTCGTATGAAATTGACATAAGGTCACGCTTGAATTTTCGCGAGCTTATGTCAATTTCATACAAAAAAATCTGTCGATGGGCGATTACGTTATTCGATAATAATGTTGGCTAGGGCCGCTGATCTTTTTTTTTTACAACGGATGATGCCTACTAAAATGACAGAATTATTTTTTGGGCTACAGACTTTTTTTTATTACGTAGTAATAAAGTAGCCCGACAGATCTTGATGATCCCTCGCGACCAAGATCATTGACACGATCGAAAATAAATAATAACATGATCGAAAATAAATAATGATTCGCGATTAAGACCCGGTAAAATGTAAATATCTTGATGACATTGTTTAATGCCTAATGTCTCTAGTTGTACAGAAATGTCTAGTTAGTTTACGTTAAGTTTTGTAAGGAGTTGTCGGTAAATCTTGTCGTACAAGAAGTGCTAACGCTTAGATTACCTACATGCGTAAATAAATTTCCGAACAGTTTGACAGTGGTATGTTTGAAATTCGCCATTGGAGCCGGTATAAAAAAAATTCATTTTCAGGCGACCTTTCTCCTTTAACCTCTTATTTATAAACGCTAGTTGACAGCTGCATAACTATATGTACATCGTTTGTCTTTTATTGTGATATGAAGTTTCAAAGTTGACAGAGAAAGACAAACGTGACATAACTTGGTCATCTGTTAATCATTTTATATGGACAATTTATAAGTAACGAGGCAAGTCCCTAATAGAGACCAGTCCAGTTCTTGTACGATTCTTGTTCCAGTTGATAAGCCTCGCCATTCAACGTGGGAACGCCCACGACGCCAGCATCTTGGGCACCATGCCTCGGTTGGGCGTAGCTGACAACTTCTTTTTGTTTTAATTTTTTCCCATCTGCTTTCATAATTTATTAACCGACTTCAAAAAAAAGGAGGAGGTTATCAATTCGTCTGTATGTATAATATATTTTTTTTTTGTATGTTTACAGATTACTCGAAGACGGATTGACGGATTAAGATGATTTTTTTTAATGGATAGGTAGGAGCTCCAAGATGGTCCCATAAATATTTGATGTGGATCTGATGAGGGTCTTCGGAGTGATGAACGGAAATGCTCCTCAAAACGCATTAATAAATCCAGTTGTTTATCGATTACTCGAAGATGGCTTGACCGATTGAGATGATTCTTTTTTTAATGGAAAGGTGAAAGCTACGAGGTGGTCCCATGAAAGTTTGGTAAGGATCTGATGAGTATCTTCGGAATGATGGACAGGATAGCATCCCAGAGTTCAATAAATTACTCATTTTTGGACTTCTACCAAAAAGAATAGACCCCTAAAGAACTAAGTACAGATTGATGGGGCACCTGAAACCACCTTCTCATCAGCAAACTCTTCAATAATGAAATTTACGGTAACAGTATTGTTGATTTTTAGGTAGGTAAGTATACTAAAAAGGGTAAAATAAAAAAATAATTTAACAATTAAAAAACCGACTTCAAAAAGAAAACAAAAAATAATTTAAATAACAACTAAAAAAAAGAATTCATAAAAATTACCAAAATAATCTCTACATAGGTACAGAGCCACCGACTAATTAATCTGTTTTATCATCTGAAGTCGGGCAGTTTTACTGGTTGGTTCCATATTGTACTTAGTTTATCTGCCCGATTTTTTGTTTCTTTTTGAAGTCGGTTTTTTAATTGTTATTCTTTTTAATATCAATTAATTTTGTACTATTGTTACTTAATGGATATAGTAAATACTTTATATTCTTCACTCCGCAGCCATTGTCTGCTTACAGTACCGTTTTGTTTTAGTGGTTTTGCTTGATCATTCAGTTTTATTTGAATGTTTATTAAGGTAGAGATTAAAGTCTGTTGAGGTTATATGCGAAGGTTAAAGTCCTTTGGAGTTATGATGAAATGTATATTAGGTATAAAGGTATATTAAAATTAAGATCTCTTTTAGACGATATTGGTTTATTTTTGATGAAAAACGAGGTCTTACTGTGCAAGCAAAGGAAAAGGGGGGTATCATAAATTTGTTGTATACGTCTATTTGTCTGTGATATCGTAACTCACTAATGTATGGAGCAATTTTGATAAAGTCACCCTACGCGCTAACATTAGGTACGAATTTCAGAGACATGAAATTTGCCACCGGCTTATAATTTTTACATTTTTGGTGGGTTTTTTAAGTCATAGAATTTTTAAGTTTTGATCAAATAAGTTGTTTAACTAGAATTACTAGAATGCTCACGTAGAACTAAAAAGTGCTGCGCTATTATAACGGGACAAAACGCTACATTGAAGCATGCTGCCCCTTTCTAATAGTGTTATTAGAAAGCGACAGCATGTTCGATGTAGCGGAACACTTTAGTTCTACGTAAGCATTCTAGTAATTCTAGTAATACAACTTCTTTGATCAAAACTAAAAAATACTTTGACTTAAAAAACACCAAAAAAAGTTAATATCAATAGGTTGGTACTTATGAGCCGGTGGCAAATTTAATGTCTCTGAGTAGGTATGTGGTAAACCTAGTAATATTATAAATGTGAAAGTGTGTGGGTTTGGATGTCTAGATGTTTGTATCACGCAAAAACTACTGAACCGATTGTGATGAAACTTGGAATATAGGTAGCTGGATACTAGGAATAATACATAGGCTACTTTTTATCTCGATATTCCCACGGGAACGGGACTTACAAGAGTAAAACCGCGGGGCGCAGCTAGTAGTAATATAACTTCTTTGGTTTTGATCTATTTAAGAGGTAGTGAAAAACTGTGACCTGGATCGGCTACACGCTCCTGCCGAAGGGACTTCGGTCATGTTCCGAGGTAAACCCTAAACTGGAATCCCCAAGGAAAGCGGAAACGTGGCAGCGGAACATAGGCAAGACCTGAAGCGAAATAAAACGCGAAGCTCAAGACTGGATGGGCTGGCGACGCACTGTGGAGGCCCTCCTCCCCATCAGACCTTAGGGACTAAGGGGGCCTTTGGACTTTAAGTCAAGAAAAAAATATGTGAACAAAGAAAAAAGAGAAACTCGCTAATTTGAATAATTTCGTGAAGTAGATTCTGTAGATCTACTGTAGAGAATTAGAGCCAATTTAGTCAATATTTCAAAGTAATTATTGGACCATTTCACCATTCAGTAACACTATCAAGCGAACCGTCTTAGTAGCCCGTTTGAAATGATCGCCCATTCAAAACAAACTAGTCCCATCAATATGAAACTTCATTATTATGTCAAAGTGCAGATTGTCACTATCATTGACAATTAAGGACCCTCTCAACTTCAAAGGGGAGCTGGTATTATTTGTAAAATTGTAACGATTTGATTTTATGGGGAGGTATTTAGTGGTGAATGAAAGATCATTTTTTTTCGAGAATAACTGTACCGACCGATTTTGAAGTGGTCGTGCGGGTTAAGCAACGCTTGACGCGGTCGTTATTTGAATGTGTGTCAAAATCATTTTCTCAGGCTCGTTAATGCTAAGCTGTACCGGTCCTGGTTGTAGTCGTTTTACAAAAGAAATTGCATATTGCTAAGTTAAAGTTTTCTTTCATGTTTTTGCAACTATAGCCCTTTAATTGGGCCTTTTTGCGTAACTTTAGGCCGTGGGTTTCCTCACCATGAAAAAAATATTGATGCGCGGTCAGAAGTGATTCGAAACCTCGACCGATGGAATGAAAGTCGGGTAATCCACCACCACTAGACCAACACCGCTATATTGTTATTATTTATCTGATAAATCGCTTCCAGTAACTTCTGCGAGACAGCTTTTGTAAAATTGGCTAAATAATGCATGACACTAGTTTTGTAATATAAATTAGACTTTAGACGGGATCCTTTGAACTTACGAGTGTAAAACCGCAGGACGCTGCTAGTTCTGTATATAAAAGTAGTATTTCACCAAGTAACCACAAATGTCAAAGACGACGACTGAAAACTAAAGCCACGAGAAAGTCGAATCCAATCCAAAGTCATTTAAAGCCAAGGTTTTATGGCGTACCACTCGCTAGACTTGTTAAATTATACAGTGGTACTAAAACGTGATGGCTTTAGAATATCTGACGATACGTAGTGTTAAGAGCAGGTATTTGAACATTCCTATTTCGAAATATCCCATTTATTTTTAAGAAACAAGCACAGAATTTAGACAGGTCTTATAAGAGACTTATAAGAGACTTAAGAGACTATAAGGTTAATGGTTGAACTAAACTCGTTTTCCAGTTTGAATCGCGTTGTTTTTATTAAGTTTTTGGGACTGGCACCGTGTAACGATGTCATCTTGCTTTATTCATGGTCGCTCGGTAGTAGAAAAGGGTGGGGAATTAGTTCGTGGAATTTATCAGTACACTCGCCAAAATGTAATCGATAGAAAATCGAAACACTGGCAACTTTGTTACGGTGTTCCAGGCTTTGTAGTTTTGCTCTGCAAAGCGTAATTTCCAGTGAGCTCGTTTTTAATAAATAAAAATAATAATGCTTAATAATTGTTTCCAACGCCTTAGTTGGTACTTACTATTGCGAGGTATTTTGACGACCTCTGTGGCGCGTCAGACGAACGCTTGGCTGCAATGCAGAAGGTTGCAGGTTCGATTCCCGCTGGGTGCAAATATTTATGCTTATAAAATAAATATTTGTATCTGGTCTGGGTGTATTTCTATGTATAATATGTATGTATTTACAAAAGAAAAATAAATATAAGTAGTATATCCGTTGTCTAGTCACCGTAACACAAGCTTAGCAGCTTACCACGGGGCTAGTTGGCGCTGTGTGTTGGTCACAGGATTTATTATTATTATTTAGCCGATCCATCTCAGATGTGGAAACTTCATGCACTATCGAATTATAATGTGACTAACTGTTCTGGCTTCGAGTAAAACCCAACCCAAGCACCTTCGAGAGGATACCCTACCTCTTGACTGCTAATTGGATCTTGGACTCAATTTGTATGAGCCAAAGTTGGTGGTCGGAGACGATAAAATTCCGAGTAGGAAACTCAAAATGGTCAGTGATTGTCACATTTCAAAAAACGCATATAACAATGCCCCCATGTCACGTTACCAAAAAGAAACCGTCTACTCACATTACGTGGAGTCTGTTAGCAATAAATTTAAAAATGTGTGTAGTTTCTCTCGCAATCGTTTGAATGCGACAGTCCAGCCAAGACGCTTCGTGACGCATCACCTAGATTTTAACTTCGTTACTTTCAGATAGGTATATAATGATTTATTATCAGAGAAATGTTTATTTTTGTTCTGTTTTCGCGATGTTAAATTGGAAAAATTAACCATTTTATTTATCGGGTTTAATCAACGTTGACTTGCCAACTGTAAAGTTAGCGAAATCTCGGTTCGTTTAAAAATCATGAACAAAACGCGATTAAACCCGATAAATAAAGTGTTATATTATGCAAAATCGCGGAAAACGATAAAAGAAATTACATTGGAATGCAACTCATTTTACGATTTTAATGGCGTTTTATTTAATATTTTTAGCATTGTTGCATATCAATCGCTAAATTATACAAGATTTATCGGGCAAGCCTTTTTAATCCGAAAGGGGGTTGTTCTAGACGTCTAGGCGAACACCTTTTGTTCTACGACTTTTGAAAATTCCTTTACACTTAAATTTTTCGAAAAGTACTTCGAATTTCCAAAAGTCGTAGAACAAAAGTTGTTCGCCTAGACGTCTAGAATAACCCCCTTTCGGCTTAAAAGGGCTTACCCGTTACATCTTGTATAACACGAGGTTTTTTGACTGGCTTACTAGACTGATTAATGGCAAGGGTTGTAAAACGGAACCGTGTGAGTGCTCCATTATATTTAACTTTAACTTCTGTTCTCTTTCCTAACAAAAAAAGTTTACAAATATATGTTTTTCCCAGCGGATCTCATGAAAGAGGTTACCGTTAGATCCCATGTCAACTTGCACTCCAAACAAAACAATAGTTTGCCTTACACTAATGTACCTAAACGATGGGCTCTTTCATAGAAAAGTGCGGTGGGTTTCAAGGTAGTGAGTTTTCTAACAACAACGTTAAAAATTTTTTCGACTTTTTTAAAGGTGCCGGGAACAATTTGATTTTGGACTGATGAAGCTCGCCTGTCAGTGCAGAGATAAGATGCTTCACTGTCAAGCGACTAATGACTTTCTATTATCTTATTAAAAGAGACTTGTCTAAATTTTTTGATTGGAAGCTTGTCGGTGTCTTTATAAATGTACAATACCTATTTATCTATTTATTCATTAATTTAATTTATTTATTTCACAACTAGCAGCACCAGGCGGTCTACCTCCTGCACCTACATGCAAAATCGAACCAAAAAAAACTTGCAATAAAATTATAAGTGTTTGTTATAAACATCGCTCTTACGGTGAAAGGATATTTTGTGCGAAAACATCTGGACATGGCTAACTAGGCTGGGAGGGTGGTATAGGTTCTGGACAAGCCTACTTTACTTAACAAGCTTCCGGGCACTACAGCGCCATAAAACATTGATGAAAAGTTGACTGTACTTAAAGAAATGCTTTTCAAAAAATGGTTTTAGCATCCGACAGGACTTAAACCTGGGGATCCGTCCCAACGCCTTCTCCAATTCGGCCAAATGCAGAGATGCAGGTTCAAGTCGGGTGCGAAATTTTTGGAAAGCATTTCTTTAAGTATAGTCATCCAGGTATACAAACACTTTAAAATATATCAAAAACATGCTTATTATTATTTACCTTCTCTATGTGATTCCCCGCGACAATACGAAAGCACAAAGTTTCAACCATAACATGCCCAAAGCAAAAACGTCTATTTCCGAAAATGACATCGCTTTTGTGAAGTTGGTTTATGGTCGTTCATTGTTGGTCGTATTCCATGTCCATTGATACTTATGTTGGTATTGTTACGTTATTTATGGCCGTTTCTGGTGGTAATAGTTCGACGTTATTGGTACTTAATAACCAAGTGTCTATTATTTTGTACCTATCTTTAGGTATTTTTTAATTTTAATCATCCATATAACTATTTTCATTTAAACTAATTTTAACTGTAACAACTACAGAAGCGCCTAACCGGCGGGCTCTGGCTCTTGCGGCTTGTAAGGCACCGTCAGGTTTTAATGGGTATACCTCTGGCCGCCCACCATCCCAGGTCAGAGAGGACCCCCATACACCAGGCCGCTCTTCCCCGAGAGGCCCCGAGGTCTTCAGTGTGATTTCCAAACTTAAAAAAAATATGAAAAAAACCACTCTGGCGCTTATCAGGATGCGTTGAGCTTACTCAGCAAGCTGCGAATGCAAAAGATTCTTGGCGTAATCACTGCTAGGCAAAGGCCTTGCCCAATGCCCATGTCAACTTATCGAGATCTCCTACGACCTCCATACGATCACTGAAGCCGAAGGGGTCTTAAAGTTAAAAAAATTAACTTTGTGTTTCCGCAATTAGCCCTGCAACTGGGCCTTCGTGCGTGATTTTAAGCCGTGGGTTTCATCACGATGTTTTCCTTTACCGTAGGAGCGATGGTAATAGCGCACATATTTTTTCTTAAAGAAAAAGACATTGGGGCGCGGCCGAGATTCGAAACCACGACCATATGAATGAAAGTCGGGGTATCTACCACTGGACCAACAGCGCTCTCATCTCTTTAAGGGGTCTTATTCTAAAGGCTTAAGGTGGATTTACATCAAACGAGCGAATGCTCATTCTATCCCCACTACATCAAATGCTTCTAGTGTAAACAGCTAGGCGTAGAGCATTTTTTCATTGTTCTTAGTGCGTCCCGAAAGATTCTACAGAATATTCTAAGAATGATAATATCGCTCGCTCGATGTAAGCGGCGGCGCGTAATATGGGATTGCTATCTCTGTCAGACTGAAATCTATAGTGCGTACTTTGACTTTGTTCAGACTGAGCTTAGCAAAAACTAAGCATAAACTTTGAATTCGAATTTACTGTCGAAATTCATCTTGTAATGTACGATTAAAATAAAAAGAACTTCATTGTCATAACTTCATAACAGATACGTAAGCAAAGTTTAGTTTATTATTTTGGATTGGTTTACATTAAAAATTTGAAAAACTTCGACTTAAGCTTAGATTAAAACAAAGAAGTTTGTCCCAGACAGAGATAGTGAGACTTTCCAGACTGAGGCTGAAATCTATAGTCCGTACTTTGACTTTGCTGTGAAAATCACTTTGACTTAAGACGATTTTTGATATTTTTAAAGCGATCATCGCAACTATCCAAAGTTTTTGCTTAGTAAAACTTTGGATAGTTGCGATGATCGCTTTAAAAATACCAAAAATCGTCTTAAGTCAAAGTGATTTTCACAGCAAAGTCAAAGTACGGACTATAGATTTCAGCCTCAGTCTGGAAAGTCTCACTATCTCTGTCTGGGACAAACTTCTTTGCTTTATCTAAGCTTATAACCTAGATGGGTGATAGCTAGGCCTGAAGGTAAATAAAACACTTTTAAATATTTAGACGTTTTTATTTATCGTCGTAAATACATTCACACCATGACATCCGATCGTTATAGACAACCCTGAGACAGATCCTAATTCTAAACTCAAACAATGTTGTAACATAAAGCTTTTGACAAACCACCACTAACGATCGCACGGCCGAAAATACAGAACATTAATAGCGCTTATAAGCCAAGGTTAGGCTTCGAAACGAGTACTAATTTGATTAAATAAATAAATATTTATGTTGTCATACTTAATACGCTTTACGAAGTTTAAGAAAATCGTTTTTAAAATAAAATCATTTTTTATTTTATTTGAAAGCGATTGTGCATAGATTAAAATAATAGAGCAACAGCAAAGCATTATTTGGGCAAAGTAATTGCTTTGATTCAACTATAAATCAAGTAGTCAGAAGCTATCATTAAGCTTGAAACATAATATCCTAGGTTTTGTTATATAAACCATCCAGTGAAAAGCTCGCGTAATAATTATAAAACAAATATTTAGAAAGTGCAAATAAGAAATCTGTCTCAGGGTAATTTTATTTATTTTTTATTAATAATAATATGTGTATTAAAACTAACAAACACATGTATCACAGAAAATTTTGATAGTGCTCAAAATTGACCATACTTTTTTTTACGTGGACGACTATAACAAAACACTAATACATATTTGTGTAATGAATTTAAAAAGTGATTGTTTTGGTAATTAAATTTGAAAAATTTTGACAGTATTGAAAAGATTTGAAGTTAATTTCCAAATTAAATCGTTTGGAGGTTTAAAAAAAAGATAAATAAAAAGTTGGTGGTCTTAATTACTAGTTACCAATATTATAAAGATGGAAAGTTTGTATAGTTGTTTAGATATTTGTAATTTAATGCGAGCAAAACCGCGGAGCACTGCTATTCATTTATATTTAGACACCGTTATATTAATATTTACTATATTATTTACAATCTTTACAAAGTCATTTTTACGAATAGTTTTATACCTAATTTAGATTTAATGCGCAGAAAAACTTAACGTTGTAATAAAATCTTCATACGAGACTTAATGGAATATTTAATTATAAAAAGGTATATAAATTACAAATATTTAGGACATATAAAAACAAGTCTAATGCTCTGGACAAACTAGTACGATTAGTGACACGACCTGCCATTCGACTAGTCTCACTAGTTTGTACACAGCTTAATACCTTACTACTACAAAAAGTAAATACAAAAATTATATTTGGCGAATGAAAACATTAAAATTAATTCGTTGCAAATTAAAAATACAATAATTACAATTGCGAATAACAACTTTACACTCATAGTCTTAATGTTTAAAATACAATAATCAACAGCTCTCTCCAACGTGTACGTAAATATAATTTTTAATTTTACAGTGACGTAAAACATCGAAATTCAGTGCTTGCTATTCATAATATTTATAGTAATTGATTTTTTATTTCTAAATCATGTTTTACACTTTTTGTTATTATTTATAAATTGTATTTTTTTTTATATGCAGTGCACAAAGTTTAGAGCGACAAATTTATATTTGTCGCTCACAACCATTATGCACTGATAATCCTCGAACAATACGCACGCGTCTTCGTATTTATTTGAGCATTTCCTAATGGTAATCTCTTGTCGGAATTCTGAATTCTTTCCAAATGTACCTATACCTACTTTACATTGCTTTAATCTTTTTAACAATACATAGACTATTTACGGGTATTCGCTTTAGGCCAGAATCGCTTTAAGACAAAAGTACAGAAAACTCGACAATAATTAATTGAATCATTTTATTGACAACTCTAGTCCCGCGGTTTAAGCCCCGTAAGTCCCGTTCCCGCAGGAATATCGGGATAAAAAGTAGCCTATGTGTTATTCCCGGTATCCAGCTACCTGTATTCCAAGATTCAGCGCAATAAGTTCAGTAGTTCTTGCGTGAAAGACTTAACAAAATCACATACATACATACAATCTTTCGCGTTCAGAATATTGGTAAGAAGTAGGATTTCACTCATGTAACTAACCCTTAAGGGAACTAGAAGTCACGTTCCTCTTTATACAAAAAGAAAATCCTTTTTCCACCCCTTAACAGTAACCAGGTTTGGTGTACTTTTTTGCATAATTATTCCACAAACTCCTGAGAATATATCGGGATCAATAATAGCCAATGTTATTCCTCGATAATGTAGCTTTCTATTAGTGAAAGAATTGAAATCGGTCCAGTAGTTTTGAAGCTAAGACAGTATAGATTACGCGTCGACTTTAGTTTGAGACAGATTCCTCAACATAAACTGCAGGTACGTTCTACACGTGTCCTAAATTACGGAAAACCAATACTTGATTCGCAACCTCGAACTACCTACTCCTCGTACCAATCGTAAAGGTCAAAGTACCAAGTTATTTAATAAAACATACTTCTACGATGGTAACAATGCAGCTCGAGAACTTTTATCCTTCTTGAAAATATAATTCGATTCAACGGGGTAATGCCACCAGTGTGATGGGCACTTTAGGACTCAATGGTCATTCACCTTATTAGGTTGACAATTAACGACAATAATTAATTAACAATAATAAAATAATAGACCTTATTAGATTATTTATATTGTTAATTATGTTTGTAGTATTTATTTCTTGTGTAAGTATTTAGTATTTCTTAATAAATACTTCTTGAAAGTTAAACGTTTAAATAATACTCATTTTACGGTTGCATTGCCTATCTCAGGAAGTCTATTTCAGCCTCCTTTTTAAGTTAGACTGAGATGTAAACGTTCCTGTATACGCATAGACTTTTGATTACAAACAGAAGGAAAAACTAATATAAAGTTGGTTTGTATAGCTTCAATTTCTTATTACCTAAGGCCGTATTATCAAACGGAGTATGTAATACGATACACAAGCCGGTGCAGCCACAAAGGAAAACTGACCCCCATTATAATGAAGATAAATTAATAAACATTTATTTTCCTGACCCTTTGGGAAAATACGAGCTAAGGGAAAATATTACAAGCATACATTCAAGATAGGTGCAAAAAACAGAACCCTTTCCTTGCAAGTGCAACCGAGTAAAAAGCTTCAGTATTAGTTAGCCTTTCGCCTTCTAGTCTCTTATAGAGACCAGTCCACTTCTATAACCCCAGACTAAGATAAACTGGGGTCTCGAGCTACATTCTCAAGGTCGTACTACAGTAACAAGCTATAAGGAAAGTGTGTGCCATGTCCTATTACTTTATACCCTGTTTGTGGTCAAAGGGCTACCGAAAACCGTTACGGGATGGAAACGATGTGCTAAAACGTCGAAGGTGAGCTTTAGAGGTACTGGTATATGTGGGTAGGTATATATCGTAGCTCGTAGATACCTTATAGGGGTGAGAGACGTGCGAGCTAGTACACGCACTTGTGGCTGGACAACCTTTTTCGCCTGTGTCACCGACGTGGAGCAGAATAAATTCGCGAACTTAGAAATCATCATCATCCTGTTGCAATCCACTGCTGGACATAGGCCTCTCCAATTGCACGCCATCTAGATCTATTTTCGGCTTCTCGCATCCAGTTTATGCAGTTTCTGTTTGAACTTAGAAATCACGTACTTAAAGTTCGTAAGTCTATCGCCCCTTTTAGATTACCTAGTAGGTGGTGGGTAGTACAACGACGTTCGAATTTTGAGTCAACTTGTGTGAGTAAACTCTCGAACAGTATGTGGATCTATTCCAATCTAGTACCACAAAAACGAATACCGAAGGTGTTTATTTATTGTCGTACTCAATTTTCTGTTAAAAATGTTGATAGCTAAATGAAGTACCAAATCTATTCCC
The DNA here is from genome assembly GCA_949358125.1 of Idaea dimidiata. Classification (NCBI taxonomy): domain Eukaryota; kingdom Metazoa; phylum Arthropoda; class Insecta; order Lepidoptera; family Geometridae; genus Idaea; species Idaea dimidiata. Next base: position 15,148,157 of record OX442340.1, on the reverse strand, counting down.
AACGAATACCAAAACATAAGTTTTGGTACAGTCAGAGACAACAACGTATGAAACTCGGCAATCAGGGCCGACATATAAAAGCTTCACTATCAAGCGGCCTTTCTCCTTCTAGTATCTAATACAGACAGTTCAGTTCTTTGGTTTATATTCATAAATATTTTTTCGTTTTTATATGTTCCAACTTTAAATGTGTCGATGATTAAAAAATATTAAAGCAATGTAAAATTCCAGGTAACAAATGTCTCTGTACACGTTCATTAAAACTATTGATTTTCACCTAAATTATTTGATTTTTCACCTTTGGCATGAGTTATATTATTACAAAATATGATAACCTATCTAACAGGATATAGCATGATGTATAGTATTAATCAAATACAAAAATAAAACATGATAATTTATTAATTTTAGTAGGAATACCTACTTTTTAACTTTTGGCACATGTAATTTAATTTCATACACACAAATTGTTTTCGTAAAATAAATCATACATCCCACCCAAAGACAAGAAAGCCAATTAACCGCTCATATTGCGAATTTTCTACAATACACAAATCACCGTTGCGGGCAGGGGGTGAGGTACTATTGAAACTTTGTGATTGGCCATTGCGTTACCAATCTATTCTTGACTCTTTGTGATTGGCCGATGCGTTACCTAACTATACCTTGAATCTTTGTAATCGGCCAATCTTGAACGAGTGTGCTACTAAACAGCCGTACTATTTTCATAAAAAAGGAATGCTTATGAGCAGGCAACTGATTTTATTGTCTTTGATCCTACCGAAACCAATGACATTCCACTTCCTACTATTAGTAGGTAGGTAATAAAGGCGAAAGTTTAGTTAGACGTTTGGATGTTTACTACGTGTCAACCACATGGAAACGGCTCATCGAATTTTACAGTTATAATCTGAGCTAATAGGTATTATCTTTGAGTATACATAAGCAAGCTACAGAGCGCGCCTATGGGTATTTGCCTATTGCGCAAAGTGTAAGCAGATGCTCTATACATAGATATTCAAATGTTGAGGTGGAATAGTGATGCGCGAATCATTTTTACACCGCGGCACTGAACATTTCACCATAATTAGTAATAGAATAAATTCTAAGGAGAGAAACAGTCAGTTCCCGTAACCGTAACCCTAGGTGACTGATGACATCGTTTTTGTCATTTTTGACTGTTCATACCGATGCTTACAGTTTATACTCGCATACCAGCGCTCTATAGTTTGCTTATGTATACTCTAAAGGTATTATCAAATATTATAAATCGATGGAGATCGTCATTGGTTTTTTTTTGTTACGATATTTGACACTGGCATCACTACAAATGCCCTCGTTACATACTAGAGAAAAAAAACTTTTGAGTGCTTGGATATCATATCGTCAGTGAAAAGGCTAAAATGCTTAACCGCCAAAATGGTTGTTTTGGAAAATGAGGTTAAGTTTTTTTTTGTCATTGATTGTCAACATAAAAATATTAATCTCTCATTACTCATTAAATCCAATCCAATAAAATAAAAAACTCATTTTTGCCCAAGTGGCGCTTTAGCGATGTTATAGTCTTTCTACTGACGATAATAATATGATATTTCTTTTTGTTTTTATTGCTCAAGGCATTTCTTTTTTCATTTTTTGGAAATATATTTCCTTGCTAAAAAATATTGAAAATAATACTCAGTTCGTTTGTTAAAATGTATGAAAACAATATTTTTTAACAATTCCGACAATGAGAAAATAACTAATTTGGAATATTAGCTCTCCTGAATATATTGTCTGTAAAATTTAAAATTCAATTGAAAGAAACGTTAATTCATTTCCGATTTATAAACTTGCGATGCGACTCGTACTCGGGTGTGACGTCATCTCACACTCGCCCAGTCCGCTTTCGCTCTATGTGGTCGATGTCTTAGTACATGTCTTCTTACGTTATGATTAAGGGAGCGTCGTAAATGACGTCACGTGACTGTTAGCGACACTCAATATTTATCGTAAGTTAGTTCGCTAGTTTTATAGATCAATGCAAAGCTTAGCTTTTTATTATAATAACAAAACCGCTTTCCACACTGCAATACTGCGAAACGGGGCTGTACCACAGTTTATCTGCTAGAATAACTGCCAGTTTTACTGCGACAATTGGTAAACTGCTAACTGCAGTATACTGTGTCGTGTGGTAACTGCATATTTAACGCGTGAACGATATTTTTAGATTTTTATACGAGTGAACCATACATTTTTATTTATGGTGAAAACGAGAAATAACGGTATGGAATATCACCTGTCAATGGTAAAGCAAAATCGATATCTACGGCAAATTAAAATACCTGCTCAGAATACAAACGCAGTTTTTGTTTTATCTATGCACGTACTATTTATTTGTACAGATAAACTGTACAGTCTATCAGCTAATCTAACTGTTTTTAGCCTGTTTACGAACCGAATACTACCTTTATTATTAACCGAAGTCCTCTGCCACGTCTGTCTATCTGTCAGCCTGTCTATAACCGATAAATTCAAAAAACTACTGAACAGATTTTCACTACTGTATAAAGTGGTTCAATAGGAAGGTTATGTATTTAAAATTGTCGTGATTGTACGTAGATTGGTTGAAATGTGACAATTTTCCATATATTTTGTAACAATGGCACTGGTTTCCATTTTCGTACTTTTTTTTTTAAACGGGCTATTTTTTTTTACCATCATGTAGAAAGACATTGTTAAAGCTGCCAGTGTCAATATTTTTATGGCGATTTGAAGTGGCGTCAGTGTTTTTTAAACAAAAGGGTTACCCACTTAATTCTATCCATGCTATGTCCTTTTATAAATTTACAACTTAAGTTTACTTTACAATTATCTGACTTAAGGCACTGTATTTAGAAATTATATGACCCAATATGCTTAATAACATTACCAATCTCTTACTTCCTACGATGTTTGAGCTGGAACCTGGAACAAATGAAACATATTATAATTATATTAAAATGTAACAGGTACATAAGATTTATATGCCGGATGCCTACATTATGATATGTATAAATCCTACTAATATTATAGATGTGAAAGTGTTTGTGTTTGGATGTTTAGACGTTTGTTACTCAATCACGCAAAAACTACGGAACCGATTGCGATGAAACTTGGAATATAGGTAGCTGAATAACGGGAATAACACATAGGCTACTTTTTACTCCGATACTCCCGCGGGAATGGGACTTACGCAGATAAAACTGCGGGGCGCAGCTAGTATTTATTATATAAATATTGATATAGATAGAGATTTGAAATTTAAGCGTATAAATAGGTAAAGAGAGTGTGTTACTCATCAAATTTCAACTTATCATCAGTGCGTTGATTCATCTGTCATTCAGATAGAAAAGACAGAGCATTTTATAGATATAGATTTGGTCTTATAGCTAAAAGCGATTTCTTCTAGGTAACCTTAGAGTAGACGTTTTCTAGGCGATTCTACATCGATAGGTATAAATCCTTTCATTTAATGCAAAGTACGACACATCAATGGTAATCACTTTATCAGCAACAATCAATAAAGGTCTAGCATGACTTAACTATTAACAATAATAAATTGACATGGGCTACCGAAATAAGGTGGTTTTACCCTAGCAAGTAAAGCTGCGGCTTGTGGCACCCAGCGAACCGGGTTTAATCAACGGGTAATTTACTTTCATTAACCTATTTATAGGGGAAATAGTTTAAATTCTAAATGTTGTGGGACTTGTATTTGGATTATACAAGCTTATTGGGAATAAGTTAACATCTAGTTAACTTTACTTAAAGAAATGCTTTCCAAAAATTACGCACCCGACAGGACTCGAAATTTTTGGAAAGCACCTTTTTAAGTATAGTCATCCAAGTGTAGGAAACATTTTAAAATCTAGTTAACTTATTAAGTTGTATAACTTAAAATACGGCCATTTTGTTTTATTTTGTTTTAAGACTGTTCGTAGCCACGTTTTTGAGAGACGTACCTACCTTACGAAGCAAAATAGAATATGTAACGCCTTATTGCACCAAAAAATATAAATTATGCAAATACTACAAAGAAATTTTTAAATCTAGTGCGGCACAATGGGCGAAATTGGACTATGGGCAAATAATATCATCCATAACAAAATACTATTTTAGGCTCATTTAAAACCTGTTTGCCAAGTCAAAAAAAAAACGACCTGTATTGGAGATGCAACGGACATACCTACATACCGACAGACGAAAGCAAATCTTGCCATACTTGAAGCAGAGACGTTTTCCACAATTATCTATATAAAAAATTAATATTTAGTTTTTAGTCCCGATTCAGCTATCGGGACTAAAAACTAAATATCAAGTTGATATGGAGTTCGGAAAAGTAACGCCTAATACAATCCCTCAATTTATTGGGAGAGAAATTGGGGGAATAATGCCCCAAATTGGGAATAAAGAGGGAATAACGTAATTAAACAAATTATCCCCCAATAATTATTATTACTGCTGATGTTTTTAAAGTGGCAATGGACAGGTCATATAGCTTGAAGGACTTATAACCGTTGAGGAGTAAAAGTTCTCGAACGGTGACCACGATTTAATGCGAAACGGAGTGTTGGAAGAGCACCTACTCGGTGGAGCGACGACATTGTAGCGGTCGCGGAGAGTCGTTGGATGGAGGTAGCTCGTAATGAAATATAGTATTTAACATAACAATAAGCGCCTAAGATTAAAATTGAAACAATTCCAACCAAACCAGCCACGAATTTAGATCTTTTTTTTGTTCACTTATAATAATAAATTTCCAATAATCTCATTTGCATTTTAATTCGTGTCGAACATTTAATATTTATGTAATCTCCGTTTTACTAAATTAATATTCAATTTACAGGCGCTTATTAAGGACGTAACTTTAGGTACTTTCATTAACTTTACAACTTCATTAAAATTAGGGCAAAAATATTGGACGGTTTGTGCTTCTGACGGAATCTTTTATTGTGGATTCGATATTTTATTTGTGTTACGAAATCCGGCTAGTTACATGAGAAACAAATGTCTTGCTATGGCGCCTCCGCCCAGCTGTGGTATCATGTAATTAGCATCCACTGCTGTCAGTTGCTATTTGCTGTCAAAAAGCATATTTTGTATTGTACATTGCTGTTTGAAGTAATCACCAGTAACAACTACGTTACGTCAAAGCAGCAATGTACTGCAACTTAGCCACTAGTAACGGTGGATGCTAATTACGTGATACCACAGCTGCAACGGCAGATTGGGTAGACCCAAGAAGTGCTATCTTGACATACGCCGATATGCTTATACGGTTACCAAAGATCGTTCGAAGTGGAGACACAAAAGATGGAAAGCAGACCCCGGGCTCCCGAGCGGAACAAACGGGAACATCGCTCGGATGATAACAATTAGCGTGAATAATGTAGGTGCATGTGAATGAGCTCATATTCAATAATTGAATTTGCAAAAATTAGTTAAGGCCCCATAAACGCGCTAAACTGAAAATCCCTGTGGAATTTATCGAAATTTGTTGATCATTTTCTGACGCAATGTTTTAGAATATTTTCGTTTCTAGCGTTTGTAATTGACATTGTTCCATATATTTTGGTGTAGTTTCAGGACAAAAACTTCTTATTGTTTTAAAGCCTTAGGATATTATGGACCAAAAAATTTTTTTATTTAATATGTGCTAAGGTGATGGATCCCGTAATCCCGGGATCACGGACACAAAAGTTCGATTTAACATTACAGTACCGATACCGAGATTAATACATTTTTTTTTATTGAAATAGGTTTAAAAATTAACATTTGATGTCATGTTTCTGAGGAAGAGACAGCTAGTTAGACTGATTTTAATTTTGATTTTTTTTTTACATCATCACTAGCTGCATTCCGCGGTTTACCCGCGTAAGTCCCGTTCTCACGGGAATATCGGGATAAAAAGCCTATGTGTTATTACCGGTATCCAGCTACCTATATTCCAAGTTTCATCGCAATCGGTTCAGTCGTTTTTGCGTGATTGACAAACAAACACACATACATACACACGCACATGCTCACAAACTTTCAGCTTTATAATATTAGTAGGATAGGATTATTTATAAGAGCCCATCATAGAAGCATATACTCAGCCACGAGCCAACACAATTCGAGTTACCTACTCCCATTTTATTTGAATTTCAAAACAGTAAACTTATTCTTCAATGGGGCGTGTATTCTCTACCGAATCTCAAAATCCTACGTAATCTATTCAACGTCAAATCGACGAGGATTTCCAGCAAGGGAACGATGACGAATGAGAGAGTTGATCCGTGTTTGAAGCTTGCTTGAAGCGAGATCGATCTCATTTCTATTAGACGAATCTTGAGCAAAGGGTGTAACTTCAACTAATGAAATTTCACCCAGTACTCCATTACCCTTAGCTCTTTCCCACCCCTGGTTTTATAAGTCGTATGAGTTTTATAGTAATTTTATTAGTTCTACATAACAGACATTAAATATATAAACGAGTACATGTAGTTCTCGTTTATATATTTTTTCTCAAATATGCTTGGAAATTTGAGCATTATTTTGACAACCTTCTTCAAGATAAATCAAACTTGCTGTACTAATCGAGCAGCGCCCGGCAATAGTTGTATGAAAATCCATATCTGTCGTGTTTATCGGCCAAATAAATTACAACTAAAAATCAAGGTAAAATCATATTTGTCGTGTAATTTAAAAATGGAACGATCTTCTACTCCGCAAAATGGCGACCAAAGAGGTAAGTTATCAAAGGTTTAATTTAAATTTCGAACTGGCTTGCACATAGAAAGCTGTTTAATGAAAAAAAAAACATAAATTTTAAGAATAATAATTATACATTCAATTATTGCATTTTCAAATAAAAGTTCTGAGTTTTTGGCGGGAATGCGTTAAGGAGATGTGTTGCTTAATTTTCATTTTTGTGAAACTCAGTTCAAATGCGTGTAAAATGTTTAATTTCGGGGGCATATTAATCAATTTAGTTTCGTAAAGGTGTACAAGTGAAAATAAAAGTGAAAATCGGTGCAAAACATGGACTTTAGCTTAGTGTTCTCTCCAAAGCTCCATGAACAAACATTGTAAAAATGGCCCCCTTTTTACAATGATTTCCTCGACTTGACTTTGACTGTGACGACTTGACTGTTTCGTTCAATGCAAATAACCTGCAAATATTGATAATACTTGACACTGGCAAATGTCCGAAAGGAAAAGCCATTTTAAAGAAGAAGAAGAAGAAGAAATAAAAGTTCTGAGTTTTTGGCGGGAATGCGTTGAGGAGATGTCTTGCTAAATTTATTATTTTGTGAAACTTAGTTCAAATGCGTGTGAATTGTTTAATTTCTGGGGCATATTAATCAATTTAGTTTCGTGAAGGTGTACAAGTTTAAATAAAAGTGAAAATCGGTGCAAAACATGGACTTTAGCTTAGTGTTGTCTCCAAAGATCCGTGAACAAACATTGTAAAAATGCCCCCCTTTTTACAATGATTCCCTCGACTTGACTTTAACTATGACGACTTGACTGTTTCGTTCAATGCAAATAACTTGTAAATATTGATAATACTTGACACTGGCAAATGTCCGAATGGAAAAGCCATTTTAAAGAAGAAGAAGATGAAATAAAAGTTCTGAATTGTACTAATTCTCTTTGAATTGTACTACTTAGTTTAATGTCCGTGCATTATTTGAGAGAAGTACTATACAAGCCTTGGCCGCAACTATTGATAGACTTACGTATTTATGTAAGTATTTATATTACAGGCAATGTACCTACTATATTTTATGTCCATAGTGTAACGGATCGTTCTGTGCAGCCAAACAGTTAGTTTTAGCTGCGAGGCGCACCAACTTTTTGGTATACTTTGGGCTAACTAAGGTCCGTTTATTCCAGTCCATTTTTTAAGGTTCCTTTTAAAAACTGAATCCTTTTAATAAGAATCCACAGACCATCTGTCTGTCTTATAAACCGTAAAATTGGCAAGATCCCTCTTACCTAGAAAGGTTTCTTGGAAGAGATCGCTTTTAGAGATAAGGCCGCTCGTTGTGTTTTTCTTGGTTTTAGCTGAAAGTTTTGTTTATGTAACGTTTTTGTAAACATAATTTCTTTTATAGTTTTCGCGATTTTGCATAATAAAACACTTTATTTACCGGGTTTAATCGCGTAACGCGTTTTAATCATGATTTTTAAACGACCGAGCTTGACCAACGAACCATGAAAACCTTAAAAAAACAAACTGTAAATTTGGCGAAAGCTCGGTCGTTTAAAAATCATGAATAAAACGCGATTAAACCCGGTAAATAAGAGTTTTATTGTGTTTTGTAAATGTTTAGTACATTTTTTTTTATCTATTCTAAACTTACCTGAAGCAGTGAACATAGAAAGATGCGGTGATCTGGGGATGTACAGGGTGGTATTCACCGACCGGACGTAAGGTGGCCACGTGTGCTGCGTCGCTTCGCACCTGACCCCGATGTAGCCCAGAGATGACGCCACTTTGATCTTGATAGTGCGCCAGCTGCTTCGGAGACCATGCTCGGTGGGGTACGAGAGGTGAGTCTGGTTCAGCCAGGGATCAGTCGACTGTGTGAAGAAAGAGAAGGAAAGTGAGACTATTGTTAACCACCACGCTCAACACTCAGTCTTTTTACCCGGCTGCAAGGAAACGGTTATGTTTTTCGCGCCTATCTTGTAGGTATGTATGTTAGTAATATTCTTCCTCAGCCCATATCTTCTAAACCAATCGATGGATTTCTGTAATTAAGGTATTTACCAGAACAGTTTTACATCAAATAGATTGGTATAAAAATAAAATGTCATGAGCAACAACAAAAAAATATAGAGAATAGAAAATAATTTAAGAGAGTAAGAGTTTTCATCGCAAGACGCTTTTTAAAAATATTGCGAAATTTATTTGCAGCAGACTTATCTGCTACTTAAGATTAGAAAAAGTGGAATTTCTTAGAAATTGGCACCTTATCTCGTGGCTCGTTACTAAGCGTAGCTACATGAAATATGGTAAAGTGCACTCACTTTCTCTGGACTCCCATCGATATACCACATGATGTTGGCTGCAGGGTTGGACGCTCTGGTCGAGCAGTTCAGCACGACCTCCTCGCCGAACTGCACGCTGCCAGGCGCACCGGTTATCACAGGGTCTTCTTGTAACACCACTGTTAGCAAAACAAGTGGATCAGTTTGATCTACACATCCCCGTATAGGGTTACCCCATCTCGTCCCGTGGGTGCCTTAAAAGGTCTAGTGAAGACTAGCAAATCTTGAGTTATCGTATCCTGCGTCATTTTGTGCGTATCAGAAAAGGTGACAGGTGATCTTCTGACCGAGAAACCTTTTAAACGTCTTTTAAGACAGACCATAGCCATATTTTTGCTTACGTGGATTACAGGATAAAACTACATTTATCCGCTTTCATCACTTGATAACATAAACTAGAATCTCTTGACCTAGTCACGCCTGCCGATCTTGTATAATCGTTCAAATTAAAACCTAAGTCTATTTCAGAATTAATTCTTTAAAATTGAAATTTAGTTTAGCAAGAACAAAACATTTTCTCGAGTTTTTTTATTCTTCAAAGCCACCAAGCAGTTGCCTTCAGTTGTTGTCTCTGATAGCAATCGAGGACAAATTAGAGGCTTTTTTATCTGATAACTCTAACACAAGTTAGCTACACTATGCAAATTTAAGAAGGCTCGGGATAAGATAGGGTAAGACCGTCAAGTGACAACACATTTTATTTCATTCCATTTTCTTACTTAAGGCTTTTCTATCCGCATTAAAGGACGATTTCAGCTAGTTTCACGTGTCTAATAGTATACAATGACATTGTCAAAAACGATTTTGCCATTGCTAAAGGTTGCAGTAAAAATGGCGACGATTTTTATTCCATCCCCATTGGAACATTTGTTGGTAACATGCTAATTCTGGGTTTGGCACTGTTTCTTTTTTTTTATTGGACTTGTCGAACTTTACGAAAATAAATTGATAGTATGCCGCCGAAATTAAACAATTTACGAAAAAAATAATTCAGTACCACGTTCCACTAACTAAAGCTTTGCAAACAAAAGTCCGCGAAAATTAAATGGTGACTCGAACAGCTGATTTACATTGAGTCAGTGACAGAAGTCAGTACCACACAACCAACGTTGACAATGTCAGTGGCTGACCGCAAAAATCCTAAAGGCACTGGCTTTTATGGAATAGAATTTCATTCAGAGAGCCCATAGTACCACACTAGTTTGATTTTTTCCTTTTTGTCTTTTGTTTAATTTTTGGCACAACATGTATTTATTCATTCATTATTCATCACTAAACTAATGAAAAACAGCTTTTAGTCTAAGAAGAAGAATAAACTCTGACCTGCCACAGTAAGGTTCTTGGTCTGCTTGACGACTGCAAACCTAGGCCCTTCAGTGGACACTTCGCAGGTGAACGAGACTCTGGTGTTGTACATCTTCGGTAACGTCACCGCGATCCTGCAGCTGTGCTCGTCGCAGGACTCTCGGGTGACGCCGCCGTATGACGTGTTGAAGGTTCGCGTGCTGGGCTGGGGGGAGAACACTGTTATTACCAACTAGCAGATGAAATAAAAGTATACTTTTCCTGGCTGTTATTCTGGCCTTCCAATGGAAACGTTATAAAAATGATATTTTTTTTTTAGGTTTCCGCTTTTAAAAGTGTAAACTTTATAAGATCACTTGTCCGTCTATGTGTCACCATCGGTTTTTATTTCTTTTTTACCAACTTACTTATAATATATTCGTTTTCTTTTTCTCAGACCAATTAGACTTACGTACCCCTATTTAAAACAAGCTTTTGGTATCGAATTTCTGGGACGCTTTGAAAGGGAACTTATTAAATATGTTTAAAACAGGATATGCGGGAAATTTCAAAAATTGTTTTAATGTTTTATACATGTAACTTTGTGTTCTAAATTTAGATTATATTAAATTACATGAGAACTACTGAAACCAAGGCTTTGTGTTTGTGTTGTTGTGGCTTTGTTCACAGTTATTTAACTTTTATTGTAAAATATATATTTTTTAATTACGCTTCTTACGATATAAGCAGTTCTATCCAGTTAAATTACACTCAAACCCCTAATTTACAACTTCTCTCAAATAATTGAAAAAATAGTTATTAATAGTAGTTTATGCACCGAGGTACTAAAGTCCTGTCTTATATAGCGGGCGTCATATTGAATCCAAAGCGTACGAGGGACTCTAGAGGGTTAACTCCCGAGCACAGCGAGGGTGTTAAAAACTTAACTCCTGAGCGAAGCGAAGGAGTTATGTACCTAGAGTTCTGAGTGAAGCGTGGGATTCAAGCGCCCAAGATAAAGACAGACTTTAGTACCGAGGTAAATACTCTACTTTACACATCTACTGCGAGACAATAAAAGGGCTACAAAAATAAGAATTTAACTAACAACAAAAAAATAGATTAATGCAATGTATATGAAATATATTGACAGCTCTATTTTAATTAAATTTAACAATGTTACATCAAAATGACGAAACCACACATTGGCCTTAGCTGATGAAAAAAAAAAGTTGGGGCTTTATACTAACCAAAACTTTTTGCTTTACCCTTCCGTCAACATAAAAATGTAAGAAAAATAGCCCAGTTTTTATTTTTTTTATGTGTTATGTCTAGATTGCCAGTTCGAAATGGCCGTATGCTACCAGAACCTTAGTTCCAAATTTAAATTACTTTATGCCCTAGGTGTATAATGAGCACTTTATGCACCTAGGGAATAAAGAGCCGCTTTACGTTGACCTTTTTGGTCAAATAAAGTAACTTTGTAGAGCAGTAGGTGTGTAAAGTATTTGTATTTATTTATATTCATAAACATCAGAAACTATGAAAAAACCTGAAATGCCTTTTTCTCAGTTTATATCGCGTTGCTTTTATGATAAATACCATGATGTCTTATAAGTCGTCGCGTTGTACGTTCAGCTAAAAAAAAATTAAAAACATCAATTAGTTAAAAAGCAAAAGAAAAACTTACTTCTAAAAAAAAAAATTTAAATTGTAGTCGTTTTTAAATCGAGTTAGGGTATGTTTTATTTCAAATTTACTTTATTTTTTTGAAGGACAAAAGGCCGACACCGACAAACGATCATGGTAGCGCGGATTATGTTCCACGATTACTGCGTTTTTAAATTCATGACATCGCGAAAACAGAAGAAAATTTTTTGTCGAAAAATAGAACCTATGAAATAAATATCGAATAAAAATATGAATTGAAATAAACAATTACACTTGATTTATTTAAAACATAGCTGCGTCCCGGGGTTTCAGCTGCGTAAGTCCCGATCCCGCAGGATTATCGAGATCAAAAGTATCCATTGTTATTCTCCATTACTTAAACTATTCCTATACAAATTTTCATCCAAATCTGTTAAACACTAATGACCGTGAAGAGGGAACAAAAAAAAACAAACGAATTTTCTGATTTATAATAATTAGTAAGGATTAAAATAAGTTTCAAACTAAATTCAAGGTTAAAAGGTTAAAGGTAAAAAGGTTGCCTGGAAAAAATCGCTTTTAGCGATAAGGTCGGCCATTTGTACAACTTTTTACTTCGCTTGTGTATTTTGTCTTACTTATTATTTAATAAAATGTTAATCTATCTATCTATCTTTTTTTAATTCCTCCCGCACCTGGCAACACATCACCATAAATCATTAATTCAATATTTGAATGTCCAATCAATTTGTGCTCTGTATTGTGGAGTCGTTTGCGTAAATCTGTTTTATATTGAGTTGTTCCTTTGAATTATTTCTCCCTACTTACATTTTTTCCGGGTCTTATTCGTGTATTGTTATATTTTAATTCTGTCTTAACGACCGTTTGAATAATATGTTACAATAGTCTTGGTCGCGAGGAAAAAACGAAAAGGAAAAATAAACAAAGTGTGGAATATGAGTAGTCATAATGTAGTGCAATATCTCACTAATTTAACAAATATTATAAACACGAAAGTTTGTATGTATATGAATTTGTTACTCTTTCACGCAAAAACTACTGAACCGATTGCGATGAAACTTAGAATATACGTAGCTGGCAACCTGGAAAACACAGGCTATTTATAATTATTAGCTGCACCTGCGGTTTCACTCGCATAAGTCCCGTTCCCACGGGAATATTGGATACGTACAATAATATTATATACGTACTCACAAACTTTAAACTTAACTGCGCCCGTTTCACCCGCGAAACTGAAAAACGCGTTACCACGGACGCGGGCGGCCGAGCGGTTCTCGAGCGGTTGCACTTTTTCGTTCATTACTCGGGTTCTACTAATTGGATTTCGATGCAAAGTATACCACGACCTGCCTCGAAAATAGAACTATCCAATATTGGAAACCAGATTTCAATCGAATTAGTAGTTTTTAATTGTATAAGGAACAGACAGAGAAACAGAGAAACAGACAGACAGACATGAATTTTAAAGATTATATAATTTTGTTCTACTACTTATCCTAAGTCCCCTAGACCACTTTCTTTTTTTTTACTTCCAAGTACAGACTTTTTGTCCTCTCTTCCTTTATTATAAGTATGAAAGAGCCGATTTTTCATACCTCAGATATAAGATATCTGTCGAATAAGTTCGAATCCCACCAAATTTAAAAGCCCTCAAATTTTGTTTATTTTTAATATCATAGTGACGTTTTTCATTCGGTGGTGTTACATTTAATTTGTCAGATATCTCTATCTAGGGATTTGAAAATTAAGCCCTAAGAGCCGATTTTTTATTCTATGGATAAAAGATATCTGTCGAATAAGTTCGATCCCAAACAAATTTAACAGCCTTTAAATTTTGATTATTTTATAGCATTCTGACGTTTTTCATTCAGTGGTGTTACATTTAATTTGTCAGATATCTTTATCTAGGGATTTGAAAAATCAGCCCTTAGAGCCGATTTTTTAGATAGATAGATAGATAACACTTTTATTTGATCAATCACAAAAATATTACAAAAACAACACATTTAAAACTAAATAAATGTTGAACAAATAGGCGGCCTTATCGCTTTAAGCGATAAGGTTTGTTATTCTATGGATAAACGATATCTATGGAATAAGTTTGAACCCAACCAAATTTAACAGCCTTTAAATTTTTATTCTTTTTAACATCATAGTGACGTTTATTATTCGGTGGTGTTACATTTTATTTGTCAGATATCTCTATCTAAGGATTTGAAAAATCAGCCCCAAGAACTGAGTTTTTATTCTACGGATAAAAGATAAATAAGTTCGAACCCAATCAAATTAAAATTCTTTTAATTTCATAGTGACGTTTTTTATTCGGTAGTGTTACAAACTGCCAGTTTCATCGAGACGATAAACTATCAAAACTCATACTAAGGGCTCTGATATCTCTATATAGGGATTTGAAAAATCTGCCCTAAGTTAGATAAGATAAAAGTGTCAAACCTCCTGTGAAGGCGTATATCTGAAGACCTCATCCCTCCCCTGGTACCACTTGACAGAATGAAGGTCAGGGTCTCCTTTCTCGCTGACATAGTGACAAGCTAGCAACGCCTCCCGGCGCGGGTCGCCGTACACTGGCACCTCTAGGTACGTTATGTTGTGGCCTGAGGCTATCACTGGAAAAGAAGAAAACCATCATAAATCATTGCATAGTATAAAACAAAGTCGCTTCCGTCTATTTGTCTTGAAGTTTGCTTTTTAAATTCGACTCTGACGGAGGTGCTTTATGAGTTCATAGAGAATTTAGGTACTCACACACCTTGAAAAAAGTCGGAACAAAATAACGTTTTGCTATAGAATACCTATAAATATCAATAATGACATCCACTAACTCAAAAAAATCCAAATAATTTTTAAATTTAGATACTGCTCAATTATTTATTTCGACCTGAAGTTGGAGTTTTGGCGGGAACACGGTGAGGAGATGTGTTGCTATATTTTCATTTTTGTGAGGTCTAGTTCAAATGTGTGTAAATTGTTTAATTTCGAGGGCATATTAGTTTTGTGAAGGTGTACAAGTGTAGTGAAAGTGAAAATCGGCGCAAAACGTGGACTTTAGCGTTGTCTCTAAAGTTCAGTGAACAATCATTGTAAATGACCGCCGTTTTACAATGATTCTCGACTTGATTTTAACTGTTTGGATGCAAATATTAATAATACTTGACACTGGTATATGTCCAAATGGAAAATAGCCATATAATAGAAAAAAAAGAAGACCTCAAGTTTCAAGTGTCATTTCAGTATTTCGCTGTAAGTCCTACAAACAGAAGCAATAAGAAACCCCTTAAAATTAATTCGTTTTCCTGCTTCCTATACGAAAGCAGTCTTAATAGGCATTATTAATTAAAACGTTATGATAGAAAATAACCATAAAACGAGCCCTCTCACTGACAATAACCACACACTCGCAATACCCATCAATTAACATATAACAATATTTTAACATCTCGAAAACAATAAGGGTTAAAACGGCGTAGCTGTGTCGTTACCATGAATATTAGATTAGAAGAAATTGTGTTATTACGTACACGGCATTATAGCCCGTAAGTTCTTGAGCTAATGTTTCATTACTTAATTATACATTCTTCTGGAGTAAGTACCTCTGCACGGTGTAGATTTCAAAAGGTTTCCTGTTTTGCATAAAATAGCTGCGCCTCGTGGGTTCACCCGCGTAAGCTCCGATCTCGCAGAATTATCGAGACCGTTCTAGTACTTAACTTTTCAACACGTATCTATTCTTATGCAAATTCACATCCAAATCGGTTGAATCGTTGCCCGTGAAGAAAGAACAATATACAAACAAACTTTCGAATTTATCATTAGTTTAATTAGCTGCTTTCCGTGGTCTCACACGCGAAAGGTCCGATTCCGTGGGAATATCAAGATTAAAATAATATTCTTTGATAATACAAGATGTAACAGGCAAGTCCTTTTAATCCGAAAGGGGGTTGTTCTAGACGTCTAGGCGAACACCTTTTGTTTTACGACTTTTGAAAATTCGAACTTTTTTTTTTAAATTTTGAGATTATGCGTTTCACTGAAAAAACAGCTGTTTTTGAAATAAAGGTAATTGAAGGTTTGATTGTAGTAGACCAAGCTAAATGAAAGGACAACATAAGGTCAATGACCTCGAACTGTAAGAAACAGCTGATCTTCAAGTAAACTTTACACTCAAAATTTTCGAAAAGTACTTCGAATTTCCAAAAGTCATAGAACAAAAGTTGTTCGCCTAGACGTCTAGAACAACCCCCTTTCGGCTTAAAAGGGCTTACCTGTTACATCTTGTATAGCAGTCTAAAAAAAGTTTTTTTTTAAATCGGTTGAACAGCCTATCAGTTACAGAAAAATCTAGCATAAGTGGGTAATTAGATGGGAGAAATGGATTCGTAGGTATAGATGAATATACAGTTAGTTAATATAGAAATGCTAAAGACCACAAAATTGTTTTTGGCGGAATGTTTGGCAAGCAAAGAATATTTATCTCTTATTAAGAAACTAGAATAAGAAATTTAATATCGATTGATAGTGACGCAAAATACATTTACACACCTACTGCTCCACAAAGTTACTTTATTTGACCAAAAAGGTCAACGTAAAGCGACTCTTTATTCATAAAGTGCTCATTATGGACCTAGGGCATAAAGTAATTTAAATTTGGAACTATGGTTCTGGTAACATACGGCCATTTCGAACTGGCCACCTAGACATAACACATAAAAAAATAAAAACTGGGCTATTTGTTTCTATTTTCACGGACGGAAGGGTAAAGCAAAAAGCTTTGGATAGTATAAAGCCCCGATTTTTTTATTTCATCAACTAAGGCCGATGTGTGGTTTCGTCATTTTAATGTAACATTGTTTAATTTAATTAATATAGAGCTGTCAATATATTTCATATACGTTGCATTAATCTATTTTTTTGTTGTTAGTTAAATGCTTATTTTTGTAGCCCTTTTATTGTCTCGCAGTAGATGTGTAAAGTAGAGTATTCACCTCGGTACTAAAGTCTGTCTTTATCTTGGGCGCTTAAATCCCACGCTTCACTCAGGACTCTAGGTACACAACTTAAGTTAAGTTTTTAACACCCTCGCTGCGCTCGGGAGTTAACCCTCTAGAGTCCTTCGTACGCTTTGGATTCAATATGACGCCCGCTATTTAAGACAGGACTTTAGTACCTCGGTGCATAAACTACTATTACGCGACGAATTCAGAACCTCCTCCTTTTTTTGAAATCGGGTAAAGACCGTGGGTATTTCTTTAACTATAATGTTCGAATTTTTTTCCGACTTTGTTAAAGGTGTGTGAGAAATTTCTCAAATTCAGGAACTCACGAAGCTCCATTAAGCTTCTAGTCTTTTATACAAGAGACCCGTCTAAATTCTTTGTTTGTGATGTTTCAAACAATATTAATACCTAGGAGTTTCACTTGCCTTTCACATACTTTACAACATTTTTTTATTCACTTACAAATATACAATGGAAAGAATTGTTGAACAATCTACATTTCTTTTGTATCTATTATTAAAAATTCTTTTAAAGAAACTCGATCCTTATTAATTTGTTTTAGCAGATAGAAATAAAAATATTATGTTTTCAATGACGACCTTATACGGGAAAGGTTGATTTGAACCTTATTATCCTCGTTTTTACCCGACTGCGCAACCTAAATAAGGGTTATGTCTTTTACCTAGATGGTGGCTAATAGAACAACGATGTTCGAATTTTGAGTTTTTAAAAGGAGTGTATCGCAGAATAAAAGGGGGGCGCGGGCACCTATGTTGTTGAGTTGAGTATAAAACCTGTGGCTTCAGCATCATTTCATTTGCAAGACACATTTTCAACAAGAAATATCAAATAATTATGTGTAATTCTTGCAATTGAAATTATGCTGAAGCCGGTCTTTTGTTTTTGACGCGTTATTGGAACTTTTTCCTGTATTTTTAACCGACTTCAAAAAAGGAGGAGGTTTTCAATTCGTCGCGTATGTATTTTTTTATGTTTGATCACCGTTTATTATTTTTGCAAAACTTAGTTTTATTGCGTCTAAATTGTTTAATTTCGGCGGCATGTTATCAATTTAGTTACGCGAAGTTCAACGAGTGAAGTGAATATAAAAATACCTACTACTGCCAAACACGAAATTACCACGTTACAAACAAATGTTCCATGGGGTTGGAGAAAAATCGACGCCATTTTTTCTGCAGCCTTCACGCATTAAAAATTATTTCAAACGATTACAGTATAATAGTGGTAGTACACTATTAGTACGTGAAACTGGCTAAATTGTCTTATATTACTGACAGAAATCCATAACTAAGAAAATGAACAAATGATGCTGAAGACACAGATTTAATTCCGCGGATTTCGCGCAGATTTCTTGTTATGGTCGAAAGAGGGCGTGTCTGCAATAAGCTCTAAACCGTCACACTACAGACATAACAATTTAATAAAACACTTTATTTATCCGGTTTTATCGCGTTTTTATTCATTATTTGACCCGAGCTTTCGCCAACTTTACAGTTGGCTTTTTCAAGGTTGGTCAACCTTGAAAAAGCTGAAAAAGTTGAAAAAGTTGGCGAAAGCTCGGGTCAAATAATGAATAAAAACGCGATAAAACCGGATAAATAAAGTGTTTTATTATGCAAAATCGCGAAAACCATAGAAGAAATTATAACAATTTAAATTTAAAAATGGAACAAAATTCGAATGTTGTTGTTCGAATACTCACCATAAGCACAGTACATAGAAAAGCTGGGGCCTGGGATACAGCAGTATGGAAACTACCTACAAATGGTCGAAAGGGCTCACTCACAAACATGCGTGTCGACGAGATCCCTAAAGGATGATTTATATTAGACTGTCAGCGCCGGCCGGGTCCGAGTTTCGTTGTAGATTGCTCGGCCGCCACTCGGTTGCAACCGACCGATCGACAGCTCGCCGAGCAATGGACAACGAAGCTCTTGCTCGTGACGGTCTGATATAAATCATCCCTAAGGAGGTTTCGCGGTTTCGCGTCACGACAGAGTCACGACAGCGTCACGACTAGTAAGCACATGTGTGTATGTAGTTTTCATACTGTGTGCAGTTTCCATACTGCTCCTTCTATGTACTATGTACTATCTAAGTAATCTAACCGGACTGCGGCCCTAGCCAACATTCTTATCGAATAACGAAATCGCCCATCGACAGATTTTTTTGTATGAAATTGACATAAGCTCGCGAATAATCAAGCGAGACCTTATGTCAATTTCATACAAAAAATCTGTAGATTGGCGATTTCGTTATTCGATAAGAATGTTGGCTAGGGCCGCTGGTCTTTATTATAAGGAGAATGGCCGCTTGATAGAGAAAATCTTTTTATGTGCCTAATCGACCGAGTTTCGTACTTTTCGCATTTAATACCTTATACCTTATGTTGACTCAAAATTCGAACGTCGTTGCTGAATTACCCACCTTCTAGGTAATCTAAGCAACAAGGGTATTTTCATCTCAATAATCGTACAGAATCAATACTTTTCCAAGTAAAACCACGGAATCCTAAACAGTTTGCAATATTTGTGGGCGGGTTTCGAAATACTTCTCAAGAACTACTCCCCAAATAGCCAGTCTTTTGATCTAACGTTTATTAAATCCCCTCAAACTAAGTGATTGCCTTTAAGACTTCTGAACAGATTATAAAGGGTCGTCAGTTCGATTCCCGGGAGCTGAGATCCGACCAAACGTTAATGTGATTCGGCAATGTGAATTGTTAACTGAATAAATAGGTAACTAAGGCCTTTAAAGACTTAAGAAACCGTCTATTGTTATAGTAATACTCTGTGGTAATACTTATAAGAAAACTAAGAGTAGGTATCAGCTTAGACTGTCATAGATAGTGGGTATTCTAAAAAAAAATTGTACGACATTACCACAGAGTAATCTAGCCCCAAACTATAAGCACTAAGCTTGTTCTATGGAAACTAAACAACGGATACACTACATATTATAGTTTTTTTTGTAAAGACATACATCGCCTTTTTTATTTAATAACGGCATTATTTCTAAAGACCGAGCTTTTGTCAAATTTACAGTTAGCTTTTTTAAGGTTGAATACATGCATATTATATGCATAATATGTATGTACTCAACCTTGAAAAAGCTATGTAGAACGATTAAAATGATGTCTTTCTATGTAGAAAGATAGATAACGAATTCAACAAATTCCAACAACAACATTCGAATTCTGTTCCGATTTTTAAAGGTATGAGATTAAATTTTCCGAACTATATGACTTTAAAACTGATGAGCTCGGTCATCATAGCCGAGTTTAAAATGCTTCACCGTCAAACAACCTTCAAACAAAATCAAACCTAACTAACCAACAAAATTAACCTTCTAGTCTTCTATAAGGGACTTATCTAAATTCTTTGGTTATATTATAAGTTTGGGGAGTCTGCGTATCTGTCTGCGGTATCGTAGCTCACGAAAGCTCATTTCAAGATGACGAAATGATGAACAATATAAATAAATAATAAAAATAAATGAACAATAAATAAATCTGTAGATTTTGATGTCAGTATATTTTATTAATTATAAAACAATTTTATTAAAATTAGACGAGAATAATCTTTTGCCGCTTACGAGACGTGACGAAGTATTTTAAACCGACTTCAAAAAAAAGGAGGAGGTTCTCAATTCGTCTGTATGTATATAATAATATATATTTTTTGTATGTTCACCGATTACTCGAAGACGGCTTAACCGATTAAGATGATTCTTTTTTTAATAGATAAGTTGGAGCTCCAAGATGGTCCCATAAAAATTTGATGTAGATCTGATGAGGGTCTTCGGAGTGATGAACGGAAATGTTCCTCAAAACGAATTAATCAATCCAATTGTTTATCGATTACTCGAAGATGGCTTGACCGATTGAGATGATTCTTTTTTTAATGGAAAGGTGGGAGCTCCGAGATAGTCCCATAAAAGTTTGGTAAGGATCTGATGAGTATCTTCGGAATGATGGACAGGAGAGCATCCCAGAATTCAATAAATTACTCGTTTTTGGACTTCTACCAAAAAGAATAGACCCCTAAAGAACTAAGTTCAGATTGATGGGGCACCTGAAACCACCTTCTCATCAGCAAACTCCTCAATAATCAAAATTACGGTAACAATATTGTTGATTTTTAGGTAGGTAGCTATACTAAAAAGGGTAAAATAAAAAAATAATTTAAAAATTGTAAAACCGACTTCAAAAATTCCATTTTGTTTTTACAGTTTAAGGTTGTCCGACTTCAGATGATAAAACAGATTAATTAGTCGGTGGCACTGTACCTATGTAGAGGTTATTTTGGTATTTTTTATCAATTCTTTTTTTGGATGTTTTTTAAATTATTTTTTGTTTCTTTTTTGAAGTCGGTTTTTTAATTTTTTATTGTTTATGAAAAAAAATATATTAAACAGACTGGCTAACTCTTTTTAGTCTGCTATTTATTTATTTTAAAAACATAAAGAGCCAGTCTAAAATTGAAATCCGCAGTTGACCTCGTTAGCTTCAACATGAGCGGAATTGACATGAAAATAAATTAAATGTTGTCTAAAACCACGATGTGTCACAGCAATATTGGGCATAGTGTTTAGGGTAAAAAACGGTACAACCTAATGTACCAACAAGAAGATACCTAAAGGTAAAGAAACCTTAAAAATCGTTCGACGCATCTAGGAGCCTTAAAAAATTGTGGATGCAGTCGGGTGGGACTCCTTTTAAAGGTAAAGTATAATGACACCAAATTGTATCTTCTTGTTTTTTAGTTTTAACGGCAGTCGGGTTTTTTATTTTTTTTAAATATATTTTTTATTTAACGCTTTTTAGTTATTAGAGATTAGATACAATTACACCAGAGAAACTCATTAACTCTGGATGTGTATACTCCAGTAGCGAGGACTCGAAATCGGGTAAAGATAGGCTATCTAAAAGCCTTCAATATTATAATAGCTATTCTTTTTGAGTTTTGCTGAGACGGCTATGAAGTAGGCAGGTATCCATCTTAAAATATAATTACCAAATCCGAAAACTTCGTCGCGACTGGTGATACAAAGGCTGGCGGTTTCTTGTCCTAGCGGATTAGCCTTGCTATCCATTATCCATATTCAAATTTTTAGTTAATTACTTATTGTAAACATAGTAATTGTTATTTATGTTATCTCTGACAAACTGACAAATCAAACATTCAAATTCCTTCAAAAGTTTAAACTCGGCGTCAAAGTCAAATCGAAAAGTTTTTAAGTAACGTTCCGTTGTCTTTGCTCGGTTTTTATGGTCAAGACAAATCTTGCTTTATAGCGTTTTAAATCTTTATTTTTATTTATTTATTATTTTAATGTACCCTATGTCACTCTCACGGTCATGACGAATCTAACGACGTATCGTTTATCTAAATCGGCCCAGCCGTTTAGGCCCTACGACGGCACAAAAATAGGTCACATACATACATACATACACTCACGGCAAAAACATAACACTTCCTTTGGCAGTCGTGTAAAAATACACAAAGAACAATGAAGTTTTATATGTCTAATTCATATAAATTCATCCTTACTGACTGACTGAACTAAGTATAAATACAGTCCAAACCCCTGGTCCTAAAAACATGAAATTTTGAGACTTTCAAAGGGATTAGGAAGGGTCTACTGATTTTAATGATATTTCATTTGTTTTAGGTGTCCTTCTTTGATTAAAATCTATTGAAAATTGGAAAAAAGTAAGATCAAAATAATTAATTTTCTTATACGTTTCGAATTAGATCACAAAATGTATGACAAATAAATTTGTTTTATTTTTCTTTAATATTATGTAACGGGGACATTGCAGTGACGCCGATGTCAAATAATTTTACGTTTTGAATAAGATTACGAAATTTTGGCGGGAATGCGTTGGGGAGATGTGGTGCTGGATTTTCATTTTTGTGAAACCTAGTTCAAATGCGTGCAAATTTTTTAATTACGGGGGCGTATTAATCAATTTAGTTTCGTGAAGATGTACAAGTAGAATGAAAGTGAAAATCGGTGCTAAGCATGGACTTAGTGTTGTCTCCAAAGCTCCGTGAACAATCTTTGTATATGGCCGCCGTGTTTACAAATGATTCCCTAAATGTGACTTTAACTATGACGACTTGACTGTTTGGATGCAAATAACTTGCATAATATATTAAAATACTTGACACTGGCTAATTTCCTAATGGCCATAATCGGTTCACAACCGATAACAAATAAAAAAAAATAGATTACAAAATGTATGATAAACAAATTTGTATTATTTTTGCTTTAATATTATGTAACGGGTCCCCGTTATTGCAGTGCTGCCAATGTCAAATAATTTCTGACCGAGAGCGGTACAGAGTATAACGTCAGGTCAGATAGTTTAACGCAAATTATACCTACCAAAGCAAGTAAAAGTACCAGGCGCCCATAACGATTAAGGAGCTTACTCCACATTTTTAAACAGAGAAGACAATCACGCGTCTCCACCGTTATCAGAATCTCCAACATATAGTTTCGGAATCCGGTATTATCAAAAGAAGCTGGAGGGTTCGAATTCAACATTATCTCCCAGCCCATCTGCGTCGGAACCTCATTTACATTTTCAGTTTTATCCCCTATAATAATAAATTAGTTTTTTCTTTGGCTCCATTTCCATATTTTGGCAGTAAGATTGTCTATGTAGAAAGGGAAATTGGCACGTCACGGTTACATGACCGTTTTTCTTCGAGTGTTTTTTTCTTCTAATTTAGTTATTTTGTTGGTTGTTTAGGAATTTTAATCTAATCACTTCTGATGAGAAGGATAACTGATCGAAATTGGTTCTGAAACGCAAATGGTATTGAATTGGACTGGTCTCTATTGGAAACTAGAAGGAGAATGGCCGGCTTATGTTGATAGTAAAGCTTTTTTATGTCGATCCATAGACGGCCGAGTTTCACCTTTAGAAATTTACTCACATACTTTTCACCTGAAATTCGAACGTCGTTGTTCACCACCACCATATAGGTAATCTGGTTTAAAAAAAGTGCGAGTCGAATTCGAGTACGAAGGGTTCCGTAAAAATCACTTTTGTTTTTTGTAAGCTCTACTTTAATAATATTATTTATTTTTGTTTTAGTAAAGTCGAGGTCTAGCTTTTACTCTTTAAGTACGGAACCTTAAAAACTAGGCTGGATTTGCTAGCGCGGTAATTTATTCCACACAAGACAAGGGCCTCTTAATCCATCTAAGAGGAATCACAACCATAACCCTCCTTTTACCGCTTGCCGGTAAAAAGAGGCTATTACTCTGAACTAAAAAAACTGGTTCCTAAAAAATACAATTTGCAATTTAAGGTGCCATTCTCGCGATTTTGGCTGCAAGGATCTCAATATTTCTCAGTAAATACAAAACATTCGGAAATATCTATTTTAGTTTTTTATTTTTCATTCTCTTATCTTCATTTTGGTAGTTTTCTTTACACGATTAGTTAACTTTTATAACAGATTTTTTAAAATTTAAAATAACATCGGGTACACAGAAATTTTCATTTTACAACTAAACGTGACGTATTTAAACCTCTATTTTTTCTGTATTATAGCATAATAACATACACTTGAAATTGGTAGAACAGTTTTACTAAATTAGCAATACTTATCTTACTAGAAATATTTTTATAGGAAAAATTCATGGAGAATGGGGCCTTAAGTAAAGCTTTGTATATACGTACCTAACTATCCTTCCAGTTAACGCAAACCTTAGATCACAAGAAACCGTGGTAATTTTTAAAGGCCGTTAAAAACAGAATTTCCCTTCAAAATACGCGAGCAAAAGAAGGCATTTCATCAAAGTAATTAAAATTCCGAATACACGCTGACCTCCGTTTTTTAAACGAAAATTTATTCGTGAAAATTTGTTTTGGTTAAGGTGAAATTAGGCGTATGAATATTAATGCGACATGTCTCTTTATCCCTTCAGGTTCGCATTTACTATCTAAAATTAGATGCAGTAGAAACTATAGTAAACTGGTATCTCTACATAAACTTTTAAATTCACAGGATTGTTAACTTCGTTACATTTTACCGAGTCTTAATGGGATATATTTGTATATATTGAATTATATAAATATTTGTATCTGGTTTGTGTGTATTTCTATAAATAAATAAATAAATTCTGTGACCAACCACACAGCGACCATGTGACCATGTACATATTATGCATATGTATGTATTTACCTAAAAAAAATGTATAAAATGTAGTATATCCGTTGTCGAGTACTCATAGTACTAGTCTAGTTAAGCACTAGGCTTAACTAGGCTAGATTGCGCCGTGTGCAATGTAGTGCAATTTTCAATTATTTATTTATATTACGATTTATTTTCTTACCTCGACCTTTCGATCATGTTACAATGATCTTGGTCGCGAGGGGACTGCAGCTGTGGCGGGTGTCGTCTTTTATATTTAACCGTTGTTGTTTACTGTTTGTTATTTTTTTGTTATAGCGGTAATAGAAAAACATCATTTGTTCTCGAGATACAGCCTGTTTACAGACATATGGACGGACGGACGGATAGCGAAGTCTTAGTAATAGGGTCCCGTTTTTACCCTTTGGGTACGGAACCCTAAAAACTATAAAATCTTCAAATATATACACCTTACAGATAGACATTTCAAAAACATTTTTGCAAGTAAAAGCGCTGTATTCAAATATTTCCATGAGATATGACAGTTTTGCCGCTGCACCACATATTTTCCGCGTTTATTCGAGAGCCCTCCCTGCCTCGTCCGGTTCGCAACAAAATAATAAACGGCCACGAAACTTCGAATAACCAACAAAATGCTACACGTATTGTCTGTCATTTTTTAGGGTTCCGTAGTCTACAAGAAACCCTTATAGTTTCGTCATGTCCGTCTGTTCATCCGCGGCTTTCCTCAGAGACGGTTAGTACTAAGAAGCTGAAATTTTGCATGAGTGTACATAATGTTCACGCCAAAAAAGTGCAACAATAAAAAAAAAATATTACCCTTTTTAGGGTACCTCTTCTAATATGTAACATGGGGGTTAATTTTTTCTTTCTTGCTTTCCCCATCGTGTGGGGTATTCGTTAGATAGCTTTTTTAAAATTATAGTAAGTTTTTGAAAACAATTATTCATCTTAAGGTTCCGTTTTCGAAATATTGAGCTTTAAAGTGTTTTGGCCTAAAATACTCACGTGACGCTACATTGAAGAAGCATGCTATCCCTTTCTAATAGTGTTATTAAAAAGGGACAGCATGCTCAATGTAGCGAAACACTTTTTAGTTCTACGTGAGCAATCCAGTTCTAGTAATATAACTTCTTTGGCTTGACGTACCTACGCCAGAGTTTCTCTCTAATTCGACGTCATTCAATTAGGTAAGTTTGGTAACTAATCAATAAGTTATTCGTAGAATCTCGACGCCACGATTTGATGTAGAGATTTCAAGTGGTGAAGCGACTATCATTAATAGTGGGTATTTTAACAACAACGCTCGAAATGCTTATATCGAAAATCGAAATGATAGCTTTAGACAATCACTGAAAACAATTTGTTTTACGTCACCAGAAGTCGCAGGGGTCAAACTGCATGGAACCAGTGCATTATAATGTTTGGATGAGTAAATTTATATGGGTTCCCTACGCTACTTCGAAACACCATCCATCGAAACACCTTTCGCCGAAGACGATTGACTGATAGATTGTTTTACCGAATAGTTGTTTCCCCGATTGCTCATTTCCCCTATGGTTGGTTTCACCGAAAATTGTTTGACCGTAGCTCGCAGTACCGAAGGCTCGTTTTACGTAACAAATGTAATTGCCGAACACGCAACCTTCTTTCATTTACTTGACACATGTGACCATAGAAATAAGAGATAGTAGTACAACTAGAAAGTTAACTGCGGCAGTAAAAACGAGCCGAGTTAGAGGACCTAAATTTTACACTTTGAAACTGATAAAGCTCGTCTTTTAGAGCCAAGTTTGAAATGCTTCACTGTCAAGCAAGTCAAGCTTCACCTTCTAGCCTCTTATAAGGAGACCTAATTTTTTGATACTTTTTACCTATTAGCAGACATGTAAGGTAGATGTTAGGTTATGTTTAATCGCCTTAAAGAACTGTACTTTAATGGGCGACAGTTTAAGTGTGGATTTTTGAAAAAAAAAAAAAAAAAAAAAACAATGCAGGATTGGGACTTCCGCGGGTGAAACCGCTGGGCACAGCTAGTAAACTGATGAAGCTCGTCCGTCAGAGAGATAAGTTTGAAATGCTTAACTATGAAGCGAACTTCATACCTCTTATGAGAGACCTGCCTAATGAAATTAACTTGACAAAGATGTCAGTATTGTTTAAGGAGGCGATAGATTCCAGTTATTTTTCCTTGTCCGGTTGCATATAAATGAGCAAGATAAAACTGCATGAAAGCCCGATTACTTTTCGTAAAAACGCTGTCAAAATTCTTTAAATTATACTTATTAGCGGAGAGATGAATGGTATTCATGAAGGAACCTACAGGTTATGTTTTCGCATATTTGCATGAAATGAGGAAGGAGCCGATTTCTGTATGACACAACAATATCAAGTGAGATAGATTGGATAAGTGGGCACTTGGCGAGCTTCCTTTGGTGCGCTGTGATTCTGTGAGCAACTGATCACTCACTTCAACAATATGGGTCGACACCCGTTTGAACGGTCTACTGGACACGTATTCTGTAACTGAATCGTCTCAACGTCGCTTCCGCATCGTTAAGATGACGAATTGAATAAATATTAGATTTGGATGTCTATATTTATCTCAGTAATTACAACATCAGTATGTCACCACATCAGGATCAGTATCATTAGTATAACATTCGGAAATTATTTCTTGGTAATTAATTTATCATTTTTTGCCTTAATTTTGGTAGTTTTGTTTACGCAGTTAGTTACTATTACAACACAAAAAAAACTAAAGTTGACTAGTTAAAACATAGATTAGGTATCATTTTACCCCTCCTGATGTGCGTCAACCTTGTCGTGGTGGGAGGGCTCAGTAGATGCAAGAGAGGCAGTGAAGCCAAGAGGCGCACTAGGTGGGAAGCCGGGCTTGCCTGGCTTCTAACCCGTAAGCACGCGTCAGCGGGTCCGGGGTCCTTTCCGGAAGGAGGGGCCGCGTGGAAGACAAACACTATAAAAAAATACGATAGGGTGCCGGGCCGTCGTGGTATTTGCCGGGGCCTGGCCGGGGAAACTCTGCCTCAATTGGTATCAATGATTCACCTTAAGCCTCGTCCCCATTAGGCGACAAATGTCGAGTGACACGAATGAATGAATGTATGTCACTTATTTGCTCGAAATACAGAGTTACAGAGATGTCACATAAAAATAATTCCAACATATTTCACCAGGACTAGACTTGGTATACAAATGTTACACGTATGTCAACAGAGACATCGCAAGACGTCACACGATATCTTGTCTCCGTCCAGTTCAGTCTGGCGGACATATTTGGCGAGGTCTGGCAAATTCAGCCGATGTCTTGGGGGCATGTGTCGTTGGACATTTATCGCCTAATAGGTACTAAACTTTGGATTGTTATTGAAAACGGTTCAGCAATAATTGGTATTTTTTTAAGAAATTACTACCACTTCAAAACTGCTCTAGCGAAATTGCATAATTACCAAAAATTAAAAATTGAACGATGCCGAAGCGATGTTGAGACTATGTATTTTTAGAATAGGTACCTACGTGCCCTGTTTAGGTACGAAACTAATCACCAATCTCGTATAAACTGACCACGTTATAGGAACACTGTTGATGTTAGGCTGTTTATTCGCAGTTAGCACGCTCGCCCTGCAAACGAGAGGCATGGGTTCGAATCCTGTTACAGGGGCAATTTCGATGATGCATTTCTCCTTGTAAAATATTTCTAGATATAAATAAATAAATAAATTCTGTGACCAACACACAGCGCCATCTAGCCCCATGGTAAGCTACTAAGCTTGTGTTACTGTGACTAGTCAACGGATATATACTACTTATATTTATTTTTCTTTTGTAAATACATACATATTATACATAGAAATACACCTAGACCAGATACAAATATTTATTTTTAAGCATAAATATTTGTACCCAGCGAGAATCGAACCCACAACCTTCTGTATTGCAGCCAAGCGTTCGCCCGACGCGCCACAAAGGTCGTCAAATTACATTACAAATATGTACATTACATTTAAAGAAATGCTTTCCAAAAATGTGCACTTTGCTTTCAAAGCAATCCTTTCCAAAGCTTTCCAAACATTTCCATTTTGACCACAGGTGCCAAAATGGATGTAGGCGTTGGGGCCAGACTCCCATAAAAAGCAAGTTCGAGTCCTGTCGGGTGCAAATTTTTGGAAAGCATTTCTTTGAATGTAGTTATCCAAGTGTAGGAAACCCTTTAAAAATTTATCAAATAGTTAGCTATTTTTCGTGATCAGGGTTATGGCCTTCGCTCTGGGTCGTTCCTGGTGGCTGTCGATTGCTGTTCAGCGCCACCAAAGCGGCCAGTGTTTTGGGCACCTTTGCGCCGGGAACGTTCTGGGGTGGGTTGTTTGATTGGGTTTTTGTATTGTTTGTTGTTCATTGCATTTTGTATTTTGTTCTTTTGGTGTATTTAATATAATTTTTATGTTTTTTAACATAAAAATAATAATTTCTTCTATGGTTTTTGCGATTTTGCATAATAAAACACCGGGTGTTATTCATCGGGTGTAATCGCGTTTTATTCATGGTTTTAAACGAACCGAGCTTTCGCCAATTTTACAGTTGGCTTTTTCAAGGTTGACTCACGGTTCAAGGTTATATTGCTATAACCTTGAATCTGATATAAGGCTATATAACATCACGCTACGACTAATAGGAGCGGAGCATCCATGAAAAATGCGGGGTACAGCTAGTCATTTATATAAGTTAAACAATTTGTTTCTTAACCAAGTAAGTACGTATATTCTGTTTAATAATCTTAAATAAAAATATATATACTAGCTGCGACCCGCGGCTTCACCCGCATAAGTCCTGTTCCCGCGGGAATATCGGATCGGGATAAAAAGTAGCCTATGTGTTATTCTCGGTATACAGCTACCTATATTTCAAGTTTTATCGCAATCTAACAAAGTCACATGAATACAAACTTTCGCGTTTATAATATTAGTAAGATATACGTGACAAATTAAGAACCTCCTCATTTTTTTTAAAGTCGGTTATAAATGTAAATATAGAACTGTCAATTATCATTAGGAAAAATAAACCAAGAGCTGTCACTTTCTAGTAAATGTATGAGTATTTTGTTTACATTTTTAGGTATTTAAAGGTACCTAGGTGGAAGTTTCGGAAGAATATCCGATGTCTCATCCCCCGAGTTTATTTAAATCACCCACTTTACTTAAACTTAACTTAAGCTTCATAAATGGATCTCCGGTTTAAGTGCGGATCAGTACACGGTTAAAAATAACCTCGGCTACGATCAACATCGAGGGAACCCAGATTGGAAAATGTCACGGTTTTAGAGGGGAGGGAAATTGCTGTTTAGATTACACGATTTTCCCTAAGAGGTAAGGATACTTACTCGTTGTCCATAGGTATACAAACGTCGTCTGTTTTTCTCCCTAAATATCTTATCTTACTAATATTATAAACGCGAAAGTTTTACTATTATAAACGCGGAAGTTTGTATGTATGTGACTTTGTTAGTCTTTCACGCAAAAATTACTGAACTGATTGCGATAAAACTTGGAATATAGGTAGCTGTATACCGGGAATAACACATAGGCTACTTTTAATTCCGATGTTCCCGCGATATCGGGACCTACGCGGGTAATACCGCGAGGCGCAGCTAGTATTATAAACGCGAAAGTTTTACTATTATAAACGCGGAAGTTTGTATGTTCGTGTCTTTGTTACTCTTTCACGCAAAAACTACTAAAGCGATCGCTATGAAACTTGGAATATAGGTAGCTGGGAGCCTGGAATAACACATAGGCTACTTTTTATCCGGATATTCCCGCGGGAACGGGACTTACGTGCGAAAAACCCGACGCAGAGTGATCACCCGCTAAGTCCCGTTCCCGCGGGAATATCGGGATAAAAAGTATCCTATGTTATTCCCTATTTGATTACAAGGAATTATTTTACTAATCATTTCACCTCAGTCTACCTTAAGTCTGAAATAGGCTGAAAGGTTTAAAGACGTTTATTCTCAAAATGCAACAATGGCACTTAAAATGATATACAAAATTAAATATAAATAATGGTGGGTAGTTCAATCATCTCCGGTGTGTTGGGTTCCTGTTAAATAACTGTTAGAATAATAAACTTTTTATTAGGTCCCCAGCTACATATATTCCAAGTTTCATCGCAATCGGTTTAGTAGTTTTTGCATGAAAGAGTAACAACCTCACGTACATACATATATACAAACTTTCGCGTTTATAATAATATTAGTAAGAAGTAAGATTTGCGGGATGGAAGTCAATTTTAACGAAATGAAGGTAGTAAGAACAAGAGAAAAATAGTGTCAAAATGCTGAGAAATACTACACACCACATCTTACTAATCTTATTTCTTACTTTTCCGATATTCCCGCGGGATCGGGATCTACACGGGTAGGCGATAAAAACACAATCCAAACGGATAAATAAAGTGTTTTATTATTCTAGGTTTCCAGCTCTACCTATATTCCAAGTATCATCAGAATCGGTTCAGTAGATTTTGCGTGAAAGAGTAACAAAGTCACATACATAAATACATACATACAAACTTTCGTTTATAATATTAGCAAGATGCTGTACAGGCGTTTCACTGTCTATACAGACTGGTTTTTTTTTTCAGAGTAGACAGGGCGAGTTAATCCCGGAAGTATTGCGATTTATTACAGAGTTCTATCTATCAATTTCTCAAAGTCTTTGGTTGTTGATTGAAAGTAAAAAATTTAAAGTAATGAAGAGATCTCTCTAATTACTTAGATTTATAAAAGCTTCAGAATTCCATGAATCGTCGTAAGAAGCGAGTCCTTTTAAAAACACACCCGGTCTTAGCAATTAATTCAATCTACACAGCAAAGAAAAGGAAAGCAAACGCCATAAAGAGGTTTTCGTTTGAAAAATGTTTGAAATTTTACCAGAAAAACTCTAGTATGAAAATTAAATTAACACAAAAACTGGTTAGAGCTGGATGGAACTAGGTTTTAACTGCTTTTTTTTACGTATTTTCACGTAGTTTCATTTATGTATGCTTGTAGGTATTTAAGCCGTGTGTGTGTTTACAAAATAATTTAGTTTTTAAACTCTTTAATGTCCTAGGATTTGTTAGCATAGTTTAATTATACCGGGTCTTAATCACGTCATCATCATCATCATCTCAGCCCTTACCCGTCCACTGCTGAACATAGGCCTCCCTCATAAGACGCCACAAACAGCGATCGCGAGCCACCTCCATCCAACGACTCCCCGCGACCGCCACAATGTCGTATTACTATTTATTTTCTTACATTGACGTTTCAACCCTGTTACAATGGTTTTGGCCGTGAGGTCGTTTGTCTCTAGTATCTAGGACTCGCATTTGTCTATTGGGACATTATTGAAACGTCGAGGTTAGAAAATTCTACTGATATTATAAAGCTGAAAGTTTGTGAGTATGTGTGTATGTTACTCAATCACGTAAAAACCGCTGAACCGATTACCATGAAACTTGAAATATAGGTAAATGAAAACCTGAAATAACACATAGGCTACTTTTTATCTCGATAATTCTGCGAGAACGGGACTTACTACGGGGCGCAGCTAGTAAATAATATTACGCGATGAAATTAAAGAAACAAATATCAAAAATAATAAAGATATTCAATCTAATAAAATAGATATAACAATAGAACAGGAATTTAAGGTAATAATTTCTCACTCCGGTAAATGTAACTTCTTCATTTTTACCCCCAACAGAGAAAGATATGAGCTAAATTATATTAAAACTAGCTGCGCCCTGCGGTTTCACCCGCGTAAGTCCCGTTCCCGCGGGAATATCGGGATAAAAAGAAGCCTATGTGTTAATCCAGGTCCCCAGCTACCTATATTCCAAGTTTCATTGCAATCGGTTCAGTAGTTTTTGCGTGAAAGAGTAACAACCTCACATACATACATACAAACTTTCGCGTTTATAATATTAGTAAGATTATAATATATAACTTAATTTAATTTTCTTTCTCGCTTACACCTATTACATGAACTCGGTACCACTTCACTACCTTCACTTGTCTAAAATGTTAAATTCACAATAAAGGATGTTAATAGGTATGCCAAATCGATTGAAAACTGGTTACAGTAAAGCTAACTTGTTTACAAATACATTGTTTTTGTTGTAGTTAAAAATACCTATTAGTTTTGATTTTACAGGCATTTAAACTTACAATACATATTAAGTCTCGCTAACAGTCACGTGACGTCATTTACAACGCGTCATTGTAAAGAGCCACCATTTACAATGACTTCCTTTAACCATGACGACTAGACTGCTTTGAGGCAAATTGCAAATGACTTGCAAAAAATAATAATACTTGACACTGGCTACTTTCCAAATGCCATCATCGGTTTACGACCGATAAGAAATAAATAAATTTGCGTTTAAAAATTGCCTGCAAAAATTACTAAAATGTTACGATAATTGAAGGTACCAGCGATCTGTGAAGTCCCGCCTTCGGCTGGTTAGGTTTTGTATCAATTAAGTAGTCAAGTTAAACTGTTGTTGAGATCAGATACTCGTAAGGCCGAAATCTGTATTGCGTACTTTGACTTTGCTCAGACTGAGCTTAGCAAAAACTAAGCATAAACTTTGAATTGGAATTTATAGTCGAAATTAATTTTGTTATTATACGAATAAAATAAAAAGAACCTTATAGTCAAAATCATAACAGAGAAGCAAAGTTTAAGTCATTTTATTTGATTGGTTTACATTCTAAATTTGAAAAACTTCGACTTTACTAAGCAAAAACTTTGGATATTTGCGAAAATCGCTTTATAAATACCAATGTCTTAAGCAATGAGTCTATTAAAGTTATAGAGTCGCCATTGCAGAACAAATCATTATTGAAAAGCGGCACAAATTGCTATACAACCTCATTATTTATATTCATTCACATAATTTAAAGAAGAAATAGACGAAACTATTGTTATCTCTTTCTAAAACATAAAGACTCAATTGATGCTACTTGCATGACGAAAGAAAGAGATATCTCATAGCGGTTAGGAGAGAATGATAAAACGTCAAAGTCAAAAACTTCGTTGAGTTTTTGGAAAAAAAACTTTTTCAAAAAATAAACTAAAATAAATAAATACAGCTTTACTTACGTATGAAATGAAATATTTTTGCCAGTTTTTGGAGTATAATTCGTGCATCGCCTAAATACGCACGAAGGCATTGTTGTCTGTCAATAATGTTGTGAAAGTGAACTAAATGTACTGTATGTCAACAAGCGGGTGATCGTGACGTGAGCTGGGATGGAACTAAGACTTCTCTGGCTAGATAGCTTGCATTTGTGTAGCCAAGAAATTTGCCCTATTACGTATCTAGAAGTTTTTACATATCTCTGGTCTTAAGTCAAAGTTTTCGCTTAGCAAAGTCAAAGTGCGGACTATAGATTTCAGCCTAAATTTAGGTGTGATGCAAACTCCAAACCACACAGATATAGAATTTCGTCATCCAGTGTATTCTGTATTCGAAACTTGGCCAGGCAGTGACTTGTCTATACTAAACCAACTAAATCGTATCATATAGCTAAAAGCCCCTACCTCAAGCCTTCACACCATTCTCAAGTTATTAAGCTCAAAGTTAAAGTTAAACTGTAGACATCAGAGAAGCAGATTGGGCTTAAGTAACGCCTGTGGTAGTTGTTGATAATCTCTTAGATGGAAGCACTTTGCGTGATTGTTGTCGAAACTAAACTAATCATAGTGAAATGTCGTGTGTGACGGAAGGTGAGTAGAGAATAGCAGAGATAGTAGGTAAATTAATGGGTTATTCCCATATTAGAAATATTCAAAATTTCAATTCAACTTCATTGCAATTGCAAACATTATACTCAAATGAAACTTGTCGCGCAACTGACAGACACAGCGGTATTAAAATTGCTTTCGGTAACTTACGGAAGATAGCTTTTTTTGCAATTTTTGTATGAAATTATGTTGTAATTTATATAGATTGACCTAAATTTTAATTGAGTAAATTAACTATAGTTTTCACGAGTTAGTACGTTACGTAAAATAATTTATAATAATAGTTTATTTTTATCATGACATGTAACTTATCTCGTTACCAATAAAATATCTGTATCTGTATCTATAAAATTGACTCATAATGTAAATGTATAATATATTTGTATAATAATCATAATATAATTAATAATAATATTATGATTCATTTTTAAGTATACGAAAATATGAAATATAATGATTATATACACGTAGGTACCTATAATACGAATATCTTTCCTATAAAGTCTACGTATAAAGGTAGGTATCTAAGTAGAAAGGTAATCATGAAAAGGGGGGAGGGGGGATAATCTTATAGTATTGAGCTTACTTCCGGGAAATAATCAACTGATTATCCCCTTTCCTTTTACCCTAATTCTTTACAAATTCCACCTTCAACAAATTTTCCTTGTTCAACGCATTTTTTATCAATCACTTTGATTGCAATCAAACGTGCCTGCCTTTTTAAACATTGATACTTTTTACATACCTACCTACTAAATGTTAATAATATTAATAATATAAAAATAAATTCTGTGACCAACACACAGCGCCATCTAGGCTCTAGGTATTATAGGTACCTACGTGTACGTAGGTACCTATAATACGAATATCTTTCCTATAAAGTCTACGTATAAAGGTAGGTATCTAAGTAGAAAGGTAATCATGAAAAGGGGGGAGGGGGGATAATCTTATAGTATTGAGCTTACTTCCGGGAAATAATCAACTGATTATCCCCTTTCCTTTTACCCTAATTCTTTACAAATTCCACCTTCAACAAATTTTCCTTGTTCAACGCATTTTTTATCAATCACTTTGATTACAATCAAACGTGCCTGCCTTTTTAAACATTGATACTTTTTACATACCTACCTACTAAATGTTAATAATATTAATAATATAAAAATAAATTCTGTGACCAACACACAGCGCCATCTAGGCTCATGGTAAGCTGCTAAGCTTGTATTACGGTGACTAGACAACGGATATAATACTTATATTTAATTTTCTTTTGTAAATAGATACGTAGGTATCATACACCCAGAACAGGGGCTCTATTTTTTAACCAAATGCGCCATTTCGAGCGATTTAAATACTTCGATTTCTACTGATTTTCGTTCAATTACTGTAATTTTTCTGTGTTATTCGCACGACTGCAACGAGTGGTATCAACCACTTGCTGCAGGAGTCCGACATCGAACGAAAATCAGCAGAAATCAAATTATTTAAATCGCCTTAAGTTAAACGAGCGATTCAAAAATAAGACTCCAGCCAGATACAAATATTTATTTTTGAAATCGAACTTGCAGCCTTCTGCATTGCAGTCGGGTATTCGCTCGACGCGCCGCAGAAGCCGTAATTAGGTCCTCGAGTATAAATTATATCCTACTATTATTATAAAAATTACTGAACTAATTGCGATGAAAATTGGTATGTTGATAGCCATAGAGATTAACACATAAGTTACTTCTAAACTCGATATTTACGGGTCGGAAGTAAATGGGTGGAACAGCGGGCTAGTTTTATATAAATAAGTGCCTTTAAAAAACTTTTCTATAAAAACCTAAATCATATTTAAAATTGTATCAAAATCGGTTTGTTAAATTGCGTGGTTGTTAAAACAAACAAAAACAAAAACTATGCTCAATCCGGGGCAAAAAAACCGTTCCAATATTTGCTATTCCTTCTCCTATTTTTATTTTATCTGTCAATATGACACTGGCAAAATAAATACAAACACAACATTTAAAAAGAAAACAATCGAAATTTAAAAAGGGAACTCACCCACAAAAAGTCCAAAAACTAATATTAGCACAGTCATTGTGTACACTTCACTACATCACTTCACCATCACTGACATCCGACATTCGAGGATCTGTGGAACATCCGAACGCGACTGTACCGTACGGAGGCTAGCACTAGACTGCAGCATCCCTCTTTCCCTCTCTCTCGCCCCCCTCGGCTTATCGCTATCTCGTAATTAGATATACGACGAGTATGTCATTGCTTTTGTATGCTTTTTAAGGTTCCATAGCCAAGGGGTAAAAACGGAACCCTATTACTAAGACTTCGCTGTCCGTCCGTCTGTCTGTCACCACTCACCAGGCTGTATCTCGAGAACCGTGATAGTTAGACAGTTGAAATTTTCACAGATGATGTATTTCTGTTGCCGCTATAACAACAAATAAAAACAAAAATTAATAAATATTTAAAGGTTGCTCCAATATAACAAATGTGTTTTTTTGCCGTTTTATTTGCAATAATGGAACCCTTCGACTGCGAGTCACATTCGCACTTGGCCGGTTTTTGTACAACCGTAAAGCTTCGTAGAACCCGTTGGTATCCGTGATGCGAAACAGGAAGGAAGATAGGTAAGTTTGTTTGTGTGGTATTTTTGATCCGTTGTCTTGTGAATGAAGAATGTAAATAGTACGCCAAATCGGTTGAAAGTTTGTTACAGTAAAGCTTGTATGTATGTAATGTATACAAATTCACTAGTTTTTGTTGTTGTAAAAAATACCTTTGAATAGCCTCTGAATCATTGGCTTTCTGGGGTCCATTGTCCACCATAATCCGTTAGTCGAAGTCCGTCAGTCTCATTGAATTACCATTTTTATATACAGAGTGAACCATTTCAATAGGCTTTCAAAGGTATATCCCTAGATCGATAAATGTTGAATGAAGTTTTTGATTTTAACAAAGACTAAACTGGTATTATTAGATTTTCAACTGACTTCATAAAAGGAGGAGGCTGATTTTTAGTAACAGACGAAAGTAGGTAGGGTAGGTGTGTATACTAAAAAGGGTGAAATAAAAAAGTTATAAAACAAAAAAAAACAACTTAAAAAGGACTCCATACAGTGCCACCGACTTATCTGTTTTGTTATCTAAAGTCGGGCATGGGTTTTTATTGGCTGGGTCCATATTGTAGCTGCGGTGGCTTATGTACTGTATGGAAACGTTATTTTGTTTGTATTAGGGGTTAAAGTATGAAATTGCCGATTTGTACTGAAAATATTAATTGTTTATTTTTTAAATTTTTAACAAATTTATTTAATCAAAATAGTTGCCATTATTATCTATACATTGCTGCCATCTAATGGGAAGGTTATTAATGCCTTTGCGCTAGAACTCCGACGATCTAGACTGCACAAACTGTGTGAAAGCATTTTGTACTGCCTCCTGGGAAGAAAACTTCTTGTCACGTAGATAATTGTCCAAATCACGAAAAAAATGGTAGTCCGTTGGAGCAAGGTCTGGTGAATACGGAGGATGACGAATGGTTTCTAAGTGCAGTTCCTGAAGGGTCAAAATGGTTTCTCGTGCTGTGTGAGGTCTCGCGTTGTCGTGGAGCAATAATGGTGAAGATCGATTCATGAGTCGGGGCTGTTTTACTGCTAGTTTTGTCAACATGGTTCGGAGTTCGGCACAATAGACATCTGCCGTAATTGCTTGACCAGATTGAAGAAAACTATAGTGAATAACACCATGCTGAGACCACCAAACAGTTACCATTACCTTTTTATTGGTAAGTTTTGCTTTAGGACACTGTTGTGGCATTTGACCTGGGGTCAGCCATTGCATTTTTCTTTTCCGGTTATCATAAAGAATCCACTTTTCATCACATGTTACAATTCGATCCAATATTCCTTCATTTCTGTACCGGTTCAACAAGGCAACACAAGTTTCAACACGCGTTTCTTTCTGCAGATCAGTCAAATCATGAGGCACCCATTTTTCGTATTTTTTTATTTTATTGATTTGACGCAAGTGAGTCAATAAAGTGGGTAAGGTAACGTTAAACCATGCCGCTAATTCCTGGGTAGTTTGACTAGGATCGGCTTCCACTATCTCTCTTAATTCATCGTTATTCACCTGTGTGGGCGGTCTTCCTCGTGGCTCGTTCTTTAAGTCGAAATTTCCATCACGAAAGCGTTTAAACCAAAATCGCACGGTGCGTTCATTAGTAGACCCCTCTCCAAACGCAGCATTGATATTGCGGGCTGTTTCTGCCGCGTTAGTTCCTCGTCGGAACTCGTATTCAAAAATCACTCGAATTTTCGCAGTATCCATCTTTCTTGTCTAAATTGAATAACAAAAACAAGTGAAAGTCGATATTCAAATGTTTCACATTTTTAAAAAAAAGAACATCACTGAAACCATTTGAAAAAAGTTTCATTCGAAAACCTCAAACCATGAAGATTCTATGTCAATTCAAAGAACCTATTGCAATAAAACGGCAATTTCATACTTTAACCCCTATTATTTAAGTTGATTTTTAAATTTAAAATTATCTACCCGGTAAATATTGACCCTTAATCATTCGTGTGATCCTCTCCATCCCAATTGCCTGGAAGAAACCGCTCTCAGCGGTAAGGCCGCCTATTGTGACACTCTAGATTTAAGTTTCGTAATTTTCTATTACTTATCATAATTGTATTTTTGGTGTCATAATGAAGCGTTAAATAAATAAATATTGTGTTTTTATTATACAAAATAGCGAAAACTTTAGAGACAAAATTAGATTTTTTTTTTTCATAATATTAGTTTAGTCAATCAGTCAATTAGTCAGAACTTTAAAATTTGTAAGTAAATTATTTAGTAATTTGTAATTTGTTTTTATTGTTCAAGGCAATCGACTATAAATATTTTAAAGGAAAAATTCATCTTCAAAAATTCACACGCGACGAGATTTAAACTCGCGTCTCTGCGTCAGTACCGCAGCGCCTTAACTAACTAGGCTACACGAGTTCACATCTCGAGCGGCGAATTTAAGAATATGAATGTTTTCCCTGTCTACTATTTTTCGACTACGGCTCGATTGAAACGCCATCTACAGGATCACTTTCCATTGATTATGATTAAAACTTTACAGTTACCTAACACATTCGCCAAGAGATGTCGCTCTTTTACAACGACGTTCTCTCGTCGCGAGTGAACTTTTGAAGTTGAATTTTTGCTCTAAAATATTTATAGTAGATGTAATTAATTATGAATTTAACAAAGAAAACTAACAATAAACAA
Organism: Idaea dimidiata; assembly: GCA_949358125.1. Taxonomy (NCBI): domain Eukaryota; kingdom Metazoa; phylum Arthropoda; class Insecta; order Lepidoptera; family Geometridae; genus Idaea; species Idaea dimidiata. Next base: position 15,107,837 of record OX442340.1, on the reverse strand, counting down.
AAGTTGTATATTGGTGTACGATTAGCGATAAACAAAAGTTTGTAGAATTTAAAACCTAAACTAATTAACATTTAAAATCTGTACCCCAACCATGAGTCGATACGTAAGTACGTGCACTGTAACGTCAACAGTCAGACCTTGTGAACAGCGCGCCCGCTTCACATATTATTTTTCCTGCCACAATAATCGCGACTTAATGGCCGCACGAACCAATATGTTTTGTTCCGGATATCAAATTAAATCAAAGTATATTTATTCTTGTAATTACTTCACAATTTTTTTAGAAACGTCAAGTAAACTACCATGGTCTTCGGTACACGACCTCCAATGACAAGACAAGAAATTCATTGGGTTATTTTTTTGTATCTTTTTTGTTGTAATGATCATATTTAGGGCTATAGTGGAACTGGAACAATATTCTACCATAATCTTTACCAACATTAAAAGTTTCAAAGTAATCCTGTTAATTGCTTAAAATTAATTTTAAAACAGAAAAGATACACAAAAAAATTATTAAAATAAAATACACAACCGCATCCACAAATACACAACCCACCCAAAAACATCCGCCCCACCAAGGGACCCGCCTCCGGAGCTCCATGAAGCCATTTTTACTCTCCTATCCTACACTCTATGCCCAAACTGTTAGGCTACGTTCGCTTCGCTTCGCGCTTCGTTACATAAAACCAATATGTTTGTTTACTTCCATGCACGCCAAGAGTCTCGCACCAAGCGCTCAGTGGGGTGTTTCTCGCCCGTGCGATTTATGTCACTTTAGAGATATGTCGAAAAAACATAGCAGATAATAGATAATATGTATGTATTTACGACAAAAAAAAAATGTATATCCGTTGTCTAGTCACCATAACACAAGCTTAGCAGCTTACCATGGGGCTAGATGGCGCTGTGTGTTCGTCACAGGATTTATTTTTTTAATTTTTTTTAATATTACTAATATTATAAAGCTGAAAGTTTGTGAGTATGAATATGTGTTTGTTACTCAATGAAGCAAAAACTACTGAACCGATTGCGATGAAACTTGGAATATAGGAAGCGGGATACCGGAAATAACACATAGGCTACTTTTTATCCTGATATTCTCGCGGGAACGGGACTTACGCGGGTGAAACCGCGGGTTGTAGCTAGTATGACATAAATCTAACGACGCGGGAATCCAGGCCCAGCTCTCGGTGCAAGACCATCCGTTTTAGTTAGATGATTCGCTAGCATCTAGGCTCTAATCAAGCTTCCTGCTTATGTGGACGTAGCCTTAACGTTACAGTGTATGTATTAACGTATCAACTCATGGTAGGGGTACTGTTAAAATAACTATTGAAAACTTTACTCTAAGTATTAAATTTTTTATGTACTTATTACTTACTTTTATTTAAGTAAAAACTAATTAAAAACACTTAAGTACTTTTCATTGAAAATCATCGTCTTTCTTCATATAACTTGTTACACAAAAGAAAGTTTAAAAGTCTGTAACTAATTCGGTCTGTAATAAAACCTTTAAAAGGGCAAGGGTCTTTTTAACAAAGTCACTAGACAGTCACTGACTAGGTTCTATTTAGGATTCCGTAAGTATTTAAATTGTACAAATGGAACCCTTTTACTTAGGCTAAAGTCCGTACTTTGACTTTGCTAAGCAAAAACATTGACTTAAAACAACTTTGGTATTTATAAAGCGAACTTCGCAACAATCCAAAGTTTTTGCTTAGTAAAGCGAAGTTTTTCAAATTTAGAATGTAAACCAATCAAAAATAATGACCAGAACTTTGTATAAAACAAAAGTATTAGTTTAAAACAGTACAATGTTATACAATGTTATAATAATTTTCAACTTTTTTTTTGAACTAGGTTTCCCAATAAAAATTAAAAAACCGACTTCAAAAAGAAACAAAAAATAATTTAAAAAACAACCAAAAAAAATAATAATAATAAAAACGACCAAAATAACCTCTACATAGGTACAGCGCCACCGACTAATCAATCTGTTTTATCATCTGAAGTCTGAAGACTTGTGTGTTTTATCATCTGAAGAACTATATCAGTCGGTCAAGCCATCTTCGTGTAATCGATTAACAATTGAATTGAATTGAATACAGCATTTTCAGGAGCATTCCCGGTCCTCACTTCGAAGATCCTCATCAGATCCTCATTAAATTTTATGGGACCATCTTAGAGATCCCACCTTTCCATTAAAAAAAGAATCATCTCAATCGGTCAAGCCATCTTCGAGTAATCGATAAACAACTGGATTGATTGATGCGTTTTGAGGAGCATTTCCGTTCATCACTCCGAAGACCCTCATCAGATCCACATCAAATTTTTATGGGACCATCTTGGAGCTCCCACCTATCCATTAAAAAAATAATCATCTTAATCGGTCAATCCGTCTTCGAGTAATCGGTAAACATACAAAAAAAAAAAAAAATTATACATACAGACGAATTGATAACCTCCTCCTTTTTTTTGAAGTCGGTTAAAAATGAAAATTTAGCAACACATCTCCTCAACGCGTCCCAGTCAAAGGTTCCGGTCAAAAAAGTCAAATATTGCAAGTGTTTAAATAAAAAAACATATTACTGTGAATTCTGGCAAAATTGACAAAAAGCAATTTTTTGTAAGGTAGGTAGACCGATATTACGCTGAACATCTTACTTATATTATAAACGCCAAAGTTTGCACAGAGAGTATGTAACTTTGGTACTCTTTCACGCTTTAACTACTGAACCGATTGCGATAAAACTTATAATGTAGGTAGCTGGGGACCTGGAATAGCACAAAGGCTACTTTTTATCCCAATATTTTCACGGGATCGGGACCGGGTGAAACCGCGGGGCGCAGCCAGCCTAGTCGTTTAATATATCCAACGAACGCTACGTTAATTTCACAGCCCGTCACCCCGCGTTCTGTATTGGTATATCTACTCGTAAGTACTATGTGCAGTTCAGAAAAACCGGCCAAGTGCAAAGCGGATCTGCGCACGATGTTCTCCGTATCATTATTAATAAAATTATTCTGACGACCTCTGCTGCGCTTTAGGGGTTTGATTCCCGCAGGGTGCAAATAGTTATGCTTAAAAATAAATATTTGTCTGGATGTCTTTTTCATGTTTCATGTCATCATCTTCAGTCCACGCATGCCACCTAGATCTATTTTCGGCTTCTCGCATCCAGTTTGTGCCAGCCGTCTTGTTCCAATCGTCGCTCCAACGTGCCTGAGGACGTCCTACACTACGTTTGCCGAGACGCGTACGTGTTTCATATGTACTGTATTTACAAAAAAAAAGTAAAACATGTAGTATATCTGTTGTCTGTACCCATAGTACAAGCCTAGTGCTTAGTTTGGCGCTAGATTGCGATGTGTGTAATGTCGTGTAATAATTATTTATTATCCTACTATTCTACTTAATTTGACGGCCTCTGTGGCGCGTCGGGCGGACGCTCGACTGCAATGCAGAAGGCTGCGGGTTCGATTCCCGTCGGGTGCAAATATTTATGCTTAAAAATAAATATTTGTATCTGGTCTGGGTGTCTTTCTATGTATAATATGGATGTATTTACAAAAAAAAAAAAGTATAATATGTAGTTTATCCGTTCTCTAGTACCCATAGTACAAGCCTAGTGCTTAGTTTGGGGCTAGATTGCGCTGTGTGTAATGTAGTGAAATATTTATTTATTTATTTATTTATTTATATTATAAATGTGAAGGTGTATGTGTTTGGATGTTTGTTACTCAATCACGCAAAAACTTCTGAACCGATTGCGATGAAACTTGGAATAATGGGTAGCTGATACCGAGAATAACACATAGGCTACTTTACTTTTTATCCTGATATTCCTACGGGAACGGGACTTACGTGGGTGAAACCGCGGGGCGCAGTTAATATTTATTATTTACTTAGGTAGTAATTAGGTTCCCGATTTTGCCCTTTGAGTACGGAAACTTCAAATCACGTTTGTTTTTCGGTGTCTAACCTCATTCTATATACAATGACATGAAGACAAAATATAATTGGCCATATTTACACACGTCTCAGTAAAATACAGTAAAATATTTATAAATATTATAAAATAAATTTTACCCTTCGGGTACGGAACTCTAAAACAGCGTATTTCTGGGGTGGTCATTATGCATTCGACTAACTGTGAGTACACTGAATTGTGTATTTATAACACACTAGCATCGCCCTGTGGTTTCACCTGTATAAGTCCCGATCTTGTTGAAATATCGGGATGAAAATTTGGCTTAGGTGGTAATTGACACACTCAGATTCTGGCACTAGTGCGAGCTTTATGTACTCCCAAAGATTCAACGTAGGTACTTATTTATTTACGTGAAAGAGTACAAAGTCACACACATACAAATAAACTTTCGCGTTTATAAACTTAGTGAGATATTACTTAGTAAGATTAAATAATTTATTATTCGAGACACAATCACCACTAAAAATTACTTACAAAAGAATAGAAATAAAAGGCCATTTACATGTATCTTCTAATAACACAAAACCATTGAGTTAAAAAAATCAAAACATCAAAAAAGAATCATTAAGTCATTAAGTTTCATTAAAGTATATTTATTCGTTTCAGAGATAACCTTCTACAAAGATACGATGGGTCCTACATTCAAATACTCACAATTTTTTTCTCCTAGCTAGCCTCCTCAAACTAGCTGTTTTCCGGTTTATCACGCGTAAGTCCCAATCTCGTGGGAATATCAGTATCAAAAAATGTAACCTAAGTTACTCCTTAGATAATGTAGCTTTCAATAGGTAAAATAATTTTTGGAATCGGTTCAGTAGTTTCGGAGCTTATCCATTACAAACAAATAAATGTGTAGATTACGCGTCGACTTGAGACAGATTCCTCAACATAAACTGCAGGTACGTTCTACACGTGTCTTAAATTACGGAAAACCAATACTTGATTCGCAACCTCGAACTACCTACTCCTCGTTCCAATCGTAAAGGTCAAAGTACCAAGTTATTTAATAAAACAAACAAACAAAATAAATCTTTTCTCCTTAACATACTGAAAATAAATAAGTTTAGGCATGCTAAGAAATTAGATAGAATAGTTCACTCTGCTGGAAATAAACCCATATGCACACAACAATTATACCCTTTAAGTTAAATAATATAAGGGTTATATTCGTGCGAAAAAAGTTTGGCTCTGATCTGAGCCTAGGTGTCCCAAAAGAAAATAGCTTCTTCAGTTTGAGAGCTACGATGCAACAAACAGATACACACACACCTCATGGCTTCCCAAAATAGATTATACCTAATTCTATAGTCGATAGTATTTCGGAACATCATCATCAGCCTGTTGCAGTCCACTGCTGGACATAGGCCTCTCCAATTCCACGCCACCCAGATCTATTTTCGGCTTTTCGCATCCAGTTTGTGCCAGCCGTCTTGCGCAAATCGTCGCTCCAACGTGCCTGAGGATGTCCTACACTACGTTTGCCGAGACGCGGTCTCCACTCTAGAACTCGTTTACCCCAACGGTATTTCGGAACATATTTCCGAATATTTCCATCAAACTCACAGGCCGCAAGTTTTTGGAACCAAACTACACTTAATTCGTTCAACATAATAAACAACAACAATAATAAACATAAAAGAGAAGTATCGTTGTATGCTAATATCCAAAACTTCTTTATTCACTGTCTGGCCATATTTCAAAGTTCGCGTATCTGGTGCCCATTAATTTGCACTAGTTACTAGTTACGTATGACTCATATTTCACAGTCCACAATGAAATTATGAAGCGACTGCGACATTTTGATAGAAACATTTGACGATCTCAATTTTCAAATTCAAATTCAACGTCAAGTTTTCGGAACGCGACCTCCAATGAGAAGAAGACACTAGAAACTCATGGGGTTTTTTGCAATATTTGTGAGCTTGATTCCCACCGGGGATGAATAAAATATAAAGATAAAAATCTGGTCTGTTTGTATTCGTTCGGTAGTCACATTAATACAAGCTTAGTAACCCATTGGCTTTGGATCTTGAACGGCGTGCGGCTTAAGCAATAAGAATAAGAATAAGAATAAGAATAAGAATATTTTTATTGCCATAACTGTGTACATTAAGGTCTTACAATAGTATAACGTTTCAACAGTTTACTCATTTCGAGCATGCAATAAGGTAAAACAGTAGTAGGTACCTACTTAAAATAAAATTTTAATCCTAAGGTTAATTAAACATATCAATAATATTGTAATTTATTGGTGCAGTATACGCTTGGATACTGCACGCGTGCATATAACGCTTGGTGCAGTGATTATTTTACCATCCAAGGTATGATCGCGCCAAGCGTTGCTTAACCCGATCGTGACTGATAAACGTAAAGCAGTTGGTTCCGTTTACTGTCATTAATATCAGTCTCTGAATAAATTAAGATCAGGTGAGCCATACAACTACACGAAAAGAAGAAGTCGCTGTATGTTGTTCACAGAATTTATTATTTATATAATATACACTTGACCCTCTTTTATAATATCGATATTCCCAATATCCTGATTTAAAAATAGTTGACCGAACGAGCGAAGCGAGTGAGGTCCAGTGTATACGGGCCTGGCGCTTGTATCTTTGTAACTTTGTATCTTTGTATCTTTGTTCGACGATAACTTGAGTATCGTAGCTCCGATTTTCATTAATTTTAGTATGCGCGTAGTTTAGGTCAATAGAATTTATGAGTTCGAAGATGAGCTGGATCGGTAGGGGGGTTGGGGAGATAGGGGGTACAAAAAGAGAAAAAAATCAAGTTCTAAAAATTTGTCAATAGATGGCGCTCGACATCACTCTTAGATCGCGGTATCGTTGCGTTTGCTTGCGATATATACTCCAAGATCTGACATTTTTGTAGGGAATGTAAACGTCTATTAGTGTTCAATGTAAATAATTCATGTTTATGTTACAAATTGTAGTCGATTGTCGTAATTATGGAATAATTCTTGTTGTGTTATCGTTTTTACTTGTCTTTCGTTATATTATTCGTTTAATTAATAATAATTCTTATTTTGTAAAAAAATAAAGCTGTTGGTGTTAAAATCCTACAAAAAACAAAATCTGTGTAAATGGATTCTCGTGAGGTCTCAGTTCGGGGCGAACTACTAGTTATTTAAAATCTCCCGATGTCTATTACATTCCAAACATATTGTATAGCTTACATACATCCTTACACACCTAACAGGATAATCTTAGACGCATTTTTCGGGGAAACTAACCCACTTAATTAAATGGAACCTAAATTTAACATTGAAGTTTTAGAAATGTGAACCTACACAATTGCGCCTTTTTAATTGTCTATCAACGTATTTCATTAATTTAATCTAATTAAATTGAAACTAAAACTGAACCTTTGTGAAGGTACTTTTGACAGTTTTATTTTTACAGCATAACAATCACCAACCAGAAAAACTCCAACATTAGTTATTAGATAGTTTTTCTGTCGCAGCCGTTTGTCGCAACAACCACTGTGCGCTGTACTTAGGTTGCACTGTAGTTAAAATACCGAGTACAACGACACAATTGCACTTTGCGTCGCATTGCAAAATATGCTTCCACCACCAATTTGTCTATGTTTTATTGTATGAAAGATTAATAGGTATTTCAACTGTTGATCGTATTGTTTAAGGACGCGACTCATGTGAAATCCCTTCCGATGGAATGGTTTTATTCATAACCGGTATCAAATAGATCTTTAAACAATGTATTATGTTATTGTACATGATACAAGAAGTGTCCCCTTCATTTCAAAAACAATAAAAAATAACTTTAAATACCTCTATTATATAGGCAAAGTTACCCCTGTTTTACAAAATAAATCAATTTTTCTTCTAAATGCTTAACCGCTATATTTTCTTATAGGCATCATAATATTAGAAAATACAATACCTAGAACCCCTTCATCGCATTTTTTCAAAATATTATTTTAATCTTCGTTAATTATTGATTTTACGAGAAATTGTAGATTTTTCACACAATTCCATCTCGCTCATTTATATGCAATAGAACAAGGACCGTTGCTTATCATCTATCGCCGCCTTAAACCGATTCAATGATACGTTTTGGGAACGTATCATACTGAATTTCAAAAATTTGGTGAAGCTAGATTAGATGCGATGTGGGTCTAGTGGTAGATACCCCGACTATTATTCCGAGGTAATGGGCCCTACCATGATGTCTTTTAAGTCGTCGCGTTGTCGTTCAGCTAAAAAAAATTAAAAACATATCAAATAATTAAAAAAAAAGAAAAACAAAAAAAAATTTTTTTTTATAATTGACTGTGGTTTTTTTTAAGTTTACATTATTTTTTTGAACGACAAGAGGACGACATAGCAACGACAAACGAGCATGCTAGGGCGGATTGGTTCGAATCCCGGCCCAGCGCGCCCTGTCGAAAAAGTATTGTGTGCTAACAACATCGCTCTTACCGTGAAGGAAAACATCGTGTAAACTACATGTCCTAGGACTCACCACGGTCTGAAGACATGGGGCATTCATCAATCCGGATTAGGCTCCCATGGCGTCTTACTGCCTAACCCCTCTAAGAGAAGGCTTATCTCTAACTCTAACCTCTTCTCTACAGTGGAACCATAAGCCATAGGAAGTCCCACTCACTGAGATTATGTTGGTACTAGTTTACTAGAGTTGATATTATATTTTTATTTTTAAGTGCTTAAGCCCGCACTGGGCGTTCATAGAACTATTTTTAAAGAAAAGATGTATCCACAAAAACACAGCGCACGGTCTACGTCAGGCGGGATTCGAACCAACGCATACGCATTTCCAACCAACACATTTTTGTGGACATATCTTTTCTCTAAAAATAGTTCTAGAGTTGATATCTCAAACGTATTCTGTCATCATCCGAGCGATGTTTCAAGTCGTATCCCTCTCGGGAGCCCGGGGTACGCTTTCCTACTTTTGCGTCTCTATTTTGCAAGATCTTCGACTTTCTCAAACATATTCCATGTCGCTTTTTAAATGAATGTAAAAGCCATGAATTGAAGAGCATAATAAATAATGGACGGAAATCCATTACTATGTAGCTACCAACGGTTTTAAGGTTGCAATAAGCAAAGACACACTGTATTATCAATATAGGTTTAGGTGCTTTGCTTTTTTAAAATTATAAATAAATAAAAGTAAAAGCGAAGAGGAAACTCACGGCTTAGTTGGCCCCAGTTCTTTCCTCTGAGCATGGCTGACTAGGCCAAGCCAATTCCACCTTACAATGTCCGTACTACGGCGCCATAAATAGCATTGATTAAAAGTTGCTTGATGGAAGGCTTAGATGAAAGGGCCAATTATTTTTATTAATGTACATCGACAGGGAGTCAACGTAGCGTCTCAAGCATTTGTCTTGAAAATCTCGAGGGACACGAGTATTTGGTTTTGTGAGATATAGGTTTAAATTAATCCTCTTTGCTTACAATAACGCTGTATTCCTCAAAGGACTTATATAGAAGTTAGAATTGAATTCGGCCTCTGTGGCGCGTCGGGCGAACGCCTGACTGCAATGCAGAAGGGTTCGATTCCCGCCAGGTGAAAATATTCATGCTTAAAAATAAATATTTGTATCCGGTCTGGGTGCCTTTCTATGTACCATTAAAGGTACGTATGTATTTACAAATTATACTACTTAATAATATACTATGTATTATATCCGTTGTCTAGTATACCCAAAGTACAAGCTTTCTTAGTATAGGGCTAAATTGTGATGATTGTGAAAATGAAATAAATAAATAAAAATTGCACAACATTAGCAAACAGCGGCTAATGTTGTGCAATTGTTATTTATTTATTTCATTCATTCTTTACTTCGTGTCATGCATATTGAGATAATTACTAAAAATATATGAGTAGGAGAAATGCATCATAAATATATCCCGTAACAGGATTCGAGACTGCCCTCGCTTGCAGGGTGAGTGCGTTAACCACTGCGCCATACAGACACCCACTTCACAAATACTTACTTTTACCATCTTTAACCCATACTTACCTACCTACTTTTACTATCTTCTACATACTTTTACCATCTTTAAAATATACAAATCATAAATCATAAAAATCATAAATCATTTATTGGCCATGTCATTACATTTCGCAATATTGGCAAGTCAAATCATACAATAAAAATAATAATAATAAAATAAATTAGTGAGTAATAATAATACTTATTACACACACATATACTTATTTACTTACTTCTACTTGCTTCTGGAAACTTACTTCTACCCATTGCCTTGTAGATTCCTGTAGTAGGTCCTATGTTGCATCTTAAAAATGTGAAATTCTCCTTCTTTTCGTGTAGTGAACACTACATTCAGTCTGAACTTTTACTGAGATTGTGCCTGTCAATTATTTTTGTATTATCGATTTAAAAAAACCTTAGTCATCAATGATAATTAACCATGCCGGTTACATTATTTATTACTAGCTGCGTCCCGCGGTTTTACCCGCATAAGTCCCGTTTCCGTGGGAATATCGGGATAAAAATAGCCTATGTTTTATTCCTGGTCGCCAGCTACGTATATTCCAATTATCATCGCGATTGGTTCAGTAGTTTTTGCGTGAAAGAGTAACAAAGTCACATACTTACATACAAACTTTCACGTTTATAATATTAATATTAGTTTACCGTAACTTTTTAGAATATTAAAATAAACAAATTACATCTCAGTCAACCTTCAAAAAGCCAACTGTAAAGTTGGCGAAAGCTCGGTTCGTTTAAAAATCATGAATAAAACGCGATAAAACCCGGTAAATAAAGCGTTTTATATTACCTACTTACTTAAATAAATAAATGGTAAATAAATTTGTACTTACGACACATCACACATGCGCTCAGCGCACAGCTAAAACCATACTATACATACATATCACATAGTGCTCTCAAAAGCTGGCTCCGGCACATTCTATGTATACAATCCTGTCAAATAATCCGAAAGAAAACAGTAAAGATTTTCTTACGCACAATACGTTCGGCTCTCACGTAAAATACCTGAACCTATTCACAATTCATCCCTAATAGAGGTGGTGACTTGTAAAGATAACGTAATCGATGCCGGTGGCAGGAACCGGAAGTAAAGGACCGGAAGTCCGGCGACTTGGCCAGGTAGCCCGCCCTCGGGAGGCTGTCACATAGAACCAAAGACAATACAACCAATTGACTGCTCATACCGGATTTGCGCGTGTTATCACTGGCCAATATGAAGTGTATCAATTATGATCAAGCTTTACTGGGCATCATTGACAAATAAAAAGGCCTATGTGTCAGCGAAACACAATGAAGCCAATTGACTGATCATATTGCGATTTTTCTACAAAACACAATACAACTCACCGTTGCGGGCTGGGTGAAGTAACAAAATTGTGTCACAAGAAACTCATGGGGTTTTTTGTGATCATGTTTTTATTTACAATCGTCAATATACATATATTTTTTTACATTTTTTTACAATGATCCTAATATGATTCACATTGTTGCATAATTATGGCTATAGTGGAACCGGAGCAATATTCTACTATAATATTGAATAACTTTATTTATATTATAACACTTTATTTATCCGGTTTTATCGCGTTTTTATTCATTATTTGACCCGAGCTTTCGCCAACTTTACATCTCAGTCAACCTTGAAAAAGCCAACTGTAAAGTTGGCGAAAGCTCGGGTCAAATAATGAATAAAAACGCGATAAAACCGGATAAATAAAGTGTTTTATTATGCAAAATCGCGAAAACCATAGAAGAAATTAACTTTATTTATGTTTATACTCTTTGTGATTAGTCCTTGCGTTACCTCTCTATGCTTAGACTCTTTTTGAATGGCCGATGTGTTACTAATTTATACTGATGTATATGAGGATAGAGTAGGATGCGAGAGAAACGACCTGTGGCTAATACGTATTGCACTCATTTATTAACAACTCCTGTAAACCTACCCACATACATATGCCCTTTTAAACCGAAAGGGGGTTGTTCTCGGCGTCAAGGTGAACAACTTTTGTTTTACGACTTTTAGAAATACGAAGTACTTTTAGAAATACGAAGTACTTTTCGAAAATTTTAAGTGTAAAGTTTACTTGAAAATCAGCTATTTCCGAGAGTTCGAGGTCATTGACCTTATGTTGTCCTTTCATTTAGTTTGATCTACTAAAATCAAAACTTCAATTACCTTTATTTTTAAAAGCAGCTGTTTTTTCAGTGATTATTTTTTTTTTTTTATGTTTGAATTTTCAAATGTTGTTGAACAAAAGGTGTTCACCTAGACATCTAGAACAACCCCCCTTCGGCTTAAAAGGGCATACCCGTTACAAATTGTATACCTAGACTTTTGCTCTGATTGATCGTTCTTGCATAAGAGTGCTACTAAAAAGACGTACTATTTTTGTGAGAGGGGAATACTTATGAGCAGTCAACTGATTTTATTGTCTTTGCATAGAATCTTGCGAGAAGGTTGTTGGGGTTGTTTTATTTAGTGAGTTAGATAGTAAACTATTGGGTGTAGGTAGCCAAGGAGCTGCTGTGTTTTAGGAGGGCTGATGTATGTAAAAATATGTTACTGGATATCTCATCAATGTTTTTTTTTGTTAGAAAGGTGTTATCTAAACTAATCATGTAAGGAGAAAAAAAATATCTGTTTGATTGTAACGAACAGGCTTTAAAACTACTAAAATACTTTTAAAAAATGTTTGACCAATAGAACGCTACGTTATCGAGGAGTAACGTAGGCTTCTTTTGAATCCGATGTTCCCCGGGATCAACAATTACGGGGTGAAACCGTAGTTCAATAGTCTCTATTGAACACGCGCAAAAGGAGGACAATTTAAATTTAATTAACCAAAAAATACTAGTATTTTAGACCAGCTGTGGTTTCATCTAATTAGCATCCACCGCTACTAGTTGCTATTTACTGTCAAAAAACATATTTCGTATTCTACATTGCTGCTTTAAAGCAATCACCGGTAACAACCATGTTACGTCAAAGCAGCAATGTACTGCAAACTTAGCAACAACTAGCGGTGGATGCTAATTAGACTGGGCTGGTCTCTATTAGAGACTAAAAGGAAAATGGTTGACAGTAATGTCAGTAATGCATTTTAAACTAGCCTCTGACGGACGAGCCTCAGCATAGTTACATTTTACCGGGTCCTAATCGCGTATTATTATTTGTTTTCTTACCTCGACGTTTCAACCATGTTACAATGATCTTGATCGCAAGGAGGCAGGGAGGATTAAGATCCGGTAAAATGTGTGCGAGTAATTCCCGAACAGTATGACTTTGGAACTGTTGAACCTCTTTTTAAATTCACACGATTTGTCAAAATAGTTCCATTTTAACGGACCTCAATGTTACAATGGTCTTGGTTGCGAGGAGGTCTTGCGACCTAGACCATTGCAATATGGTTGAAACGTCGAGGTAAAAAATAAATGATAATGTATAAGTACCTACGCGATAAATGAGTAATCTAAAACGGGTTCACACATCTAAAATGTCTACATAAAAGACGTACCCAAATTCCCTATTTGGGAATTTGGGTACGTCTTTTATGTACTCAATTCCCTCAATTTGAAATTCTAAACCAAACGCCATGATAAGCCCAAACTTTAAGCTTAAATAACCGTCAAAGGTCCCGACAGCATCTCATTTACAAGTTTTTTAATCACAGCCCGAATTAAATCCGATTGAACGAAAATAAAGGTCTAAAGGCACAACCGAAGAAACCAATTGCAAGTTAGCGGCTGCGGAACACGGTTTATTAACTGGTCACAGGGAGGCAATGAGGGAACGAATCAGGGGCGGAAGTAATGAGAATCAAACATAAAAAATAAATAAAAAAACTTAATAAACAAAGTATTTGGACAGGTCTCTTACCTGAAACATACAAAAATAATGGTCAGTGAAACATTTCAAACTCGGCAAAGAATCCTTACTAATATTATAAATGCGAAAGTTACTCTGTCTGGCTGTCTGTTACGTTTAAAACGCTAAACTGATTTTAATGAATTTTGGTACAGAGATAGTGGGACCTTAAAGAAGGACATCATAGACTTTTGTTCCGGAAATGGCACTTACGTGGATAAAACCGCGGGACTCAGCTAGTATTTAATACCGAAGTCATAACCGCAGGTCACACAATAACATAGGTGATATCAAATTTTATTTATCAACATACTCGTATTGTCAAGTGCTTCGTGCATCTTCAACAAAAACAAAAATTCTGAATAAAATAAATATTATTTAACTGGGGCTTTCATATAACAAATTTCAATGTCATTGGGGTCTGATAATGGTACGGGACCGTTCGTTTGCGAGTACGACTTACACTTGGCCGATTTAAAACTGAACGAACTTTTAGGCTCCGAAACGTAGGAACGGCAATGCGAAAATGGAAAATGGGTTTCATATCGATTTCTATACTTTCAAATTCAATAAACACGCCCAACAAATGTAACCTCAATCCGTCCCATGTCGATGCAAGGTTCCGACGTGGCTATAATTGAATTCTCGCCTTTTTGTTCTATTCTAAAGCACATTGATTGCGTTTTCAGTAGAAAATTTCGGGATTCTACTCTACTAACATAACAAAACAACCGGAACGTCACAATGTTAGATTGATTGTTTCTTTTTAGATAGAAAGGAGGAGATAATTAAGGATTAATCACGCAAAAAATACGTTGGTTCCGGAATACAGTCTTTATAGGCAAGTTATTAATGTAATAATGGATGTAATTAAATAGAAAATGAGGAAAAATAACTAATTTTTCATATTCTGTGTCTAAAATAAAAAGAAACAAGTGAAAGAATTACTTCGAAACGTAATGTCGTTTCCGATTTATTGAAGTAAACGTGCGATACGGAATTGTACTCGGGTGTGATGTCATCACACAGGACTCGCCTAGTCCGCTCGCGCTGTTAGCACGGTGTCGTTTTCGTTTTTTAGCGGAGCGTTGTTAATTACGTCACGTGACGGTTAGCGGGACTCAATATTTATCGTAAGTTTAAATGCCTACTACTAATAGGTATTTTTACTATAACAAGAATTAGTGATTTGTTACATACAAGCTTAAGCATATAAAGCTCGTCCGTCAGAGCCGACATTTGAAAATTGTTTTTGAAGAATTTTTATTGAAGAAACAGCTGTTTTTGAGAATAAAGGCAATTAAGTTTTGAGTGTAGTAGACCAAACTCAAAAAGAACAACTTAAGGTCAATGACCTCTAACTCTAATAAGCAGCTGATTTTCAAGTAAAGTTTAAACTTAAAATTTTCGGAAATTAAGTTCTTCGAATTTCCAAAAGTAGGAGAACAAAAATTGTTCGCCTAGATGTCTAGAACCACCCCCTTTCAGCGTTAAAGGGTATCCTCGTTACACCTACAAGGTGTAACGAGGATACCCTTTAACGGTGTTATTGGACTGATTTAGATGAAAATTTGCAAAGGGATAGTTTAAGTGATGGAGAGTAACATCGTATACTTTTGATTCCAATAGCGCCTCGGGATCGGGACTTATGCGGGTGAAACCGCAGGGCGCAGCCCTGTGATAATATAATAAAAGGAACAAAACCATCAAATTACAACGAAACAATCCTAATTCCCATCCTTAACATTGTACTTAACCAATTATATTCATACAAGTCGAAATTTCGAGAACCTCGGTTCACTTCGACAGTTAAGTAATTTACCTAATCCATGGAACCCGGCATAACACGATTTTACGCAATAACCAAATCTGCAAACAATGGAACTTGGAATTTCGTTTTGTATAAGTTAAAACGCAAATTCGTTGAGCTCTAAACTTAATTACGATGTGGAAGTATAAACAAGGATTATTTGAGGCAGGAACGTTTAGTGGTAGATATCTGACAAAATATTTGGCTTGGAACTGAAAAAAGACCCTCTAAACCCTTAACAACCTAAGGGATGATTTTGGGGCAAGATTTCTAAGCTAAGATAAAGCTTGCCAAGAAAAGAAAGAGATCGTCATAAATTCATAATAATGATGATGGTTAATGATGGTTAAGAGTTTCATCAGCGTTACGTTTAATGGAAGAGGTCTGACAAACTATTTGACTTGGAACTGGAAAAATGTCCACTAAACCTTTGACAACCCATAACCAGCGGTGGTATCATCTAATTAGCATCTACCGCTACTGGTTGCTATTTACTGTCAAAAAACATATTTCGTGTTCTACATTGCTGCTTTGAAGTAATCACCGGTAACAACCACGTTACGTCAAAGCAGCAATGCACTGCAACTTAGCCTCTAGTAGCGGTGGATGCTAATTACATGATACCACAGCTGGTCACTGCGACGCTACAACGTATCAGCAACTACACACATGAAGCATAATACATAGAAAGGCTGGGGCATGGGGCACAGCAATATGGAAACTACCCACAAATGCTTGAAAATGGCTCACTCACACAAACATGCACGTCGACGTGCCCCTAAGGGGGTTTCGCGTAGATGTCAGTACTGAGTGCCGCGTCACGACGAGTGTGCACGTGTGTATGTACGCTGTACAGATTTCATATTGTGTGCAGTTTCCATACTGATCCCTCTATGTACTGCGGATGGAGCGTGTAGCGCGAGCGATATGATGCCGGAGTATCTGGGATGAGAAATATTGAAGAAGAAGAAGGATATGATGATGATTATAAGCAGAATTTCTTTAAGGTTACAATTAGTGATAAAGATCTGATAAACAATTTGCCTTAAAACTGGAGAGATGTCCACCTTTAAACTGGGACCAGGAACTGGAGGTGAAGTCGTCCACCTCTAAACTGGGACCAGGGACCACTTGGCCCCTCTCAAATTTGATAGTAGTCAACCGGGCCCAAAGGTAGTATAGACATTCTTCTTCTTCTTCGTGTCGATGGCGCATAAGTTTTCAGTGGTATGGAGCTAAACTCGCCCACTCCAGTATGTTGCAAGGTTTTTAGCGTTTTCATTGGCTGACATCAGGTCAGCCAGCGTACAGCTATTAGTATAGACCAATGTCTATACTAATAGCCATAATAATGGACGAGTTGGTACTTAACTGATTGCGACGAAACTTTATTATGTAAACTGATCGCGTTTTGGATTACCATATAGACTAAGTACTTTTTAGGATCGGGACTTGAGCGAGTAAACCTCGGGGCGCAACTAGATCTAAATTAGAATCAATTTCGTAATTTGTTATTAAGGCAAATTTTACTAGAATTTTTTTAAAGGAAAAATTCACTTGCGGCTAGATTTGATTTGATTTGAGATCCAGGAACGCGAGTTCAAATCTCGACGCAAGTGAATTTTTGAAGATGATTTTTTGAAATCAATTTGTTACTACTCTCGTGGCAGATGTCAAAAATATGATTATGTAATTTACATAACGAAATTAGTAGCAAGCAATTTATATTCAGTTTAACAAGAAAATTGCGTAGCTAATAAGACACAGGCAAAATTGCGTCAGACGCTGTGTTTGTCAGACAAACCACATGCACAGGTAAGCCTGACGACGCTGTATCCGTCGAATAAATCCGTGTTGTATTCATTCAGCTTAACAACAATTTATCCAAAAAGCTACAGCAATCAACCATACGAATATATAACCAAATAAATAGTAGCACGCCCAAACAAACCTAATTACATTAAACAAACGAATGAACCTCTAACTCATGCGAGCGCGCCCATCCATCACGCCCTTAATCCGCGCCTGTACCAAGGAATACTTTTTGAACGCAAATTACTGCCCTTACCATGATCTTCTTATCATATCACAGGACCTTAATCATTCAAGTACCTTATAAAAAAAAACTTAAAAAAAACTACTTGAAAAAAACTACATCAAGATTGCTTCATCTGTTCAGGAGCTACGATGCCACAGACAGACAGACACGTCAAAATAACAGCACCCCTGTTTTTCCTTCGGGAATAAAAAACATTGTTTTATTATCTGTGGTTTTTTAAATAAGTTGCGGTGTCTTTTGCCCGACAAAATAACAAGAACCGATCATGGTACGGCCCTGTATCAAGGAATACTTTTTGAACGCAGATTACTTCTCTTTATAACATCCTAGGGTTTAATCTCTTGCGTTTCGCAAAGTGATTAATATTTACTTAGCGCCGTTTAACAGAAAGGTTGGGCTTTTATTGCAGGGAGGTATTAAGGGTAGGACAAAGTGCAGAAAGTTTGAATTAACGAGGACTTAACAATTTATTTTTGGTGAATTATTTGGGTTGGCGGTTTAGTTTTAAGTAGGTACAGTGTGGGCATTTTGTTAAGCAGGGTGGGGTATTGGGGAAGAATTGATATTTTAAACTGAATCTAAATTTGCGTTACTATTTTTAGGTAGGCAGGTACATACTTAGCAATTTTATGAAAAAGTTTTTATATTGTTTTTCAATAATTATAATGACACGTGATTCCTGTGTAACTCAGTGGTTAGAGCAGTCGCCTGGTTAGCGATAAGACGCAGGTTCGAATCCTGTCATGGGGATTTTTTGGAAAAATATCCTTGCTAAAAATATTTCTAAATTATAATAACAGATAAAAATTCTTAATTTACGTTTAAGAAAGTAAACAGATTTTTTTTTATGAAAGAAAAATATCGATATTGCAGCGTGACCGAAACTTCGTGGATGAAACCGCGGGGCGCAGTTATACAAATACCTATTATAAAACTACAAGCATACAAAACTAGATATTCAAAGCATATAACTTTAATCCCAACTTCATAATATTTACCGAAAAACTTTGTCGCAAACCGGGGGATTATGCTAAATGGCAATAGTTGGATTCTGTGCTTTAATGCGATCGCAGATTGAACACTAAAGATCGTCCGACAGAGAGTTGATAGATTAATTAAATCTTAAATAAAAAAAAACATAGGTGACAAATTGAAAACCTCCACCTATTTTTGAAGTCGGTTAAAAATGAATCCCTATTTCAGGATCAGGAGAAGGATCGTATCTTATCTCTAGGATATCTCATATTATCCTGATTTTTTAAAATTTTGGATAAAGACTTACGCGGGTGACATCGCGGGGTGCAGCTAGTAAATAACTATTGCAAAAGGAGGCTATTTAGTTTGAGTTAGAATTTTTCACACTAAATTAACACTAAATATCGAAAACTTAGTATTTCGTAGGTAACTTTTGTATCACACGAACTGTTAGTTTAAATATTCCACTTTCACTTCCAAAGCTATTATTAAGCTTCTGCTTCTTCTTTTCGTGTAGTGGTGTGATACACCTAGTGCTATTCTTCAGGTCGCTCTAAGGCCTCTTAATTGACCTAACGACTGCTATCACAGATACAACCGGGACCAACTGCTTAATGTGCCTTCCAAAGCACGGAGGACCTCGAGAATATGATTTTTTGTCACACAAATTTTCGGTCCAAGTAATGACCGAGGCCAAGCGTTGCTTAACCCACGTGACCGTTAAAGATCGGCTGCTGCAGCTAGTCCAATGAGCTCCTCAGTTATTAGGCTAAGTTAAGCTGATATGTAGTATATCCGTTGTCTAGTACCCATAGTACAAGCTTCGTGCTTAGTTCGGGTCCAGTTTGCGCTGACTGTAATGTCGTGCAATACTTATTTCTTATTAATTGTTTAAAAAAACATACATTGTGTCCATTACGACTCCAAAGACTACGACTGCTATTAAAAATATGTCCAACTTTTTTTCCTCTTTGACTCCAAACAATTGAACAGTATCAGCAGCAAAATGCCGTCGGTGCGCGCACGAGTACGCCCGTGTTCACGCCCGCAGGAACCGGTGGAGTTTTAGTGGGTAAACCTCTGGCCGCCCACCACCATAAGGCCAGCAGGGAGCCCCACTTAACCTTACTGCTCCCCACTGGACAATGGATAAGGCTCAATTCTCCACCATTAAAAAAAGGTTAGCAGCAAAATCGCATAAGTTTTGCTGCTTTGCGTTACTGTAGCACAATCACGCTAATGAACAGTGTGATAGATATCGGCCGATAAAATATTTTTAGTTTGCCATCGCTTTTAACTAGACTAGAATAAACTTTGAAACTTATCATTTTATTATTCCTAGTGGATTTAAAATCCGCATTTCAGAATTAAGATAAAACAGGAGTTTCCGGATATTGTTAGGAATACTCCGTTGTGAAGCTTCGACCGCTACTTGTTGCCCACCAGCCACGGTTTAAGTCGTAGCACGAAGTGGACTTGTCGATACGATACGTAGGCCGGTGCAGCTACTAAGGAATGTCGGTTAAATAGCAAACTGACTAAATTCAGATTGTTGTACCTGCCCCATAATTGGAAGTACCTACTTGAACTTATATTCCCGAATTATAGCATAAACAATTCCTTTAAAAAAAAAAGTTTTTTTTATAAATTTATAGTACCCTTCGGGATTTGAACCCGCAACAACATTTTGCAGGGGACTGTCATTCTTATTTTTAATTTGTAATTTCGCTACCTACTATCAGCTGCACGCCGATTTAGTCAATCATCATCATCTCAGTCCTTAACTGTCCACTGCTGAACATAGGCCTCCCCCATACGACGCCACAAATAGCGATCGCGAGCTACCTCCATCCAACGACTCCCAGCGACCGCTACAATGTCGTCGGTCCACCGAGTAGGTGGCCTTCCAACACTCCATTTCGTACTTATTTTTGATTACGCTAAAAAAAGCACGTTTGAAAAAAATCTTTAAGATTACTAACGAAGAATCTTCATTGAAATCCGTGAAATCCTTTGAGACAAGGTGCCAAAATAAAGGTACAATATCTTTACAGTCGACTATATCTCATTCCGAGGTGCAACCCCTAATGTTTTTAGACTATATTTTTATTTTTAGAGCAAAACGTCTAGAACTCCGAGTAAATTAATTCTACATAGAAATTCAAAGTCAACAACAAACTTCTTGCGAACTCACCACCATATTAATAACAATAACAAATCCAGCAGTTTAATAATAGGCAACAATAATATCTTACTGTTATTATCTTGTATTTGTTAAAATAATATTAAATCGTACAATTAACTGCTAATTAAGTAATCACTGTTTACCAAACTCTGTCCAGTAGTTGGTACAAAGTTTTCAATTATCTTGGGGTCTATAAAATAGGGGTACCAAAAACCAAAGACAATAAAGCCAATTGACAGCTAACATCGCGATTTTTCTACACAATACAACTTGCCGTTGCGGGCAGGGGGTGAGGTAATAATGAAATACTGAGACTCTTAACCTTATTAATAAACGTGGAGTAAGGTCGGAGTAGTTTTATCACTTTTTGTATCTGTCTGTCATCAATCATTAAGGGCGACTTGCATAACAAAATTAAAAAACATATTTAACTAAATCAATTTTAAAATAATTTATGGGAAATCGAACATTGGACTCTATTTCATTAAGTGGACGATTGATGATATGTTGCCACACATTGACAGTTTGACAGATTTTAAATAAGGAACCGTTATGCAAGCCGGCCTAAAAGTTCTTGCCATTATAAAAGACAAAGCATGTTCTCGCAACTCCCACCTCACTCTACGTTAGTTAATTAGGCTATTTATGATTGGACTTTTTGTAATTGGTCGTTCTTGCACGAGATTGCTACCAAAAAGACGTACTATTTTCATAAGGGGAAATCTTATGAGCAGTCAAGTGGTTTTATTGTCTTTGAAGGATATTATACTGGTTTATCGGTGACCATAACAATGAGTGAGTGGGCCAAGTTACCGGCGAGTTACATGGTTTAATAGAGTGACAATGCGTTTGTAGATTTCTTAAGAGATTTACATTACGAAACTAATAGCATGCAATTTACAATGATTTTCACAAAAAATGGCGTAAACACACCGATCTTATTTATCTATTTAAGCAGTTATACTAACTCAGTAATAATTTTTATTTTAAATCACACGCACAACTCCCGATCCCGTAGGAATATCGGGATTAAAATTTATTTATTTAATTTATTCAGTACACAAGAGAAATACAATACAAAACAGATGTTTAACAAATTTATACTAAGGTGAGTCTAACCCTGTAAGAGTTTTCTCCCGACAGACCTTAATTAAAAGGAAAGAATATAGTTTAAGGTAGTAAAGTGTACAAACAGAAGAGAAGAGAAAGTAAAATCAGTACAATTTATGATCTATATTCTATTCTATTTATTAAGAATAAATTGAAGAATTCGTTAATTGACAAATCATTTTATAATCTTAATAAATAATTAAAATTTTAAATGTTGACTTAATTATGATATTGTAATGATGTAAAATTGGTAATGTAATTTTTATTTTATACTAGCTGCGCCCCGCGGTTATACACGCGTAAGTCTCGTTTCCGCGGGAATATTGGAAAAAATATAGCCTATGTGTTATTCCCGGTATTTAACTACTTATATTCCAAGTTTCATTCAATCGGTTCAGTAATTTTTGCCTAACACACTTTTGCATTTACAATATTAGTAGGATGGCTTGTTTAATATAATATACTAGCTGTGCCCCGCGGTTTCACCCGCATAAATTCCTATCCCGTAACGTATGTCATACCAAGCGTTACTCAACCCGTATGATTATTCAAAGAACCGTACTATATCTTATTTCGACCACTAAACTATCCCTGTACCAAATTTCGTCCAAATCGGTTTAACCGTCATTTTTACCCATCACATATGTCATACCAAGCATTGCTTAACTCGTACGATCATTTAAAGTATCGTATTTATACCCTTAACCTAATCCCGGTACCAAATTTCATTCTAATTGGTGCGATCGTTCCTGTTGACCCATCACGTATGTGTCACGCCAAGCGTTGCTGAACACGTACGATCATTGAAAGTACCCTACATCGTATTTATACCTTTAAACTAACCCTGTACCAAATTTCATTCTAATTGGTGCGATCGTTCCTGTTGACCCATCACGTAAGTGTCACGCCAAGCGTTGCTTAACCCGTACGATCATTTAAATTACCCTATATTTTATTTAAACCCCTATACTAACCCTGTACCAAATTTCATTCCTATCGGTTCCGCCGTTCTTGAGATATAAATAGTGTAACTAACACGACTTTCGTTGTTATAGCTACGTCCCGCGGGATTTACCCTCGTAAGTCCCGACACTGTAAGAATATCGAGATCAAAAGTAGCCTATAACCTTCCTCGATAAATGCACTATCAAACACAAAAAGAATTTTTCAAATCGGACCAGCAGTTCCTGAGATTAGCGCGTTCAAACAAACAAACTCTTCAGCTTTATAATATTAGTATAGATTAAACAAGCCATTTTATTGAAGTCAAATACAAATTACAAACATAATATCTCATATAACCATGCACCAGGAACAATAAGGGGCGGGTTATTTAATTATTATGTTTTTTTTTGTTTTTATTATTTGAAATGAAATTTACCTATTAAACTGTAATCCATCTATTTACTTTAATAAAGAAATAAATAAAAGAAAAATATAATTGTTTAATTAATTTGTTACTGTTATCAGTACTTTTATTTTAATTTTACCGGTTGACTCTTCATGTATGAATGTTTTTTATTGTATTAATTAGACCAAGTTTGATAATATATCGTCGCGAAATGAAAATCCACCTCCTTATCCAAAAGTCTTGAGAAGGTTTGGTCACCCCACACACAAGTAAACTGGACTGTTATCGGTCCGTTCTATTGGAACACCAATTTGTTCCTCGATCGTGCCCCGGCCGCCTATATTATGTTTATGATGACGTCATACGTAGCTATAAGTACCTACACAGATACCTATATACCTATATTTGTAGGTAAATATACCTAATACAAAGTTTCGTAGCGTAATTGCTATGACAAGGGTGTAACTGTATTAGTTATTGAACGCTTTTGATTTTAAGGTGAAGGATTGATGAACTAAAAACTCATGTTAGTTTACTATGGGTAGCTTGCTCAAGTTGCAACGTCTCGTAAACGCCAAAACAGTATTTCTCGTTTAGTATCTTACTTCTTCTTACTAATATTATAAACGCGAAAGTTTGTATGTAAGTATGTATGTATGTATGTATGTGAGGTTGTTACTCTTTCACGCAAAAACTACTGAACCGATTGCAACGAAACTTAGAATATAGGTAGCTGGGGATCTGTATTAACACATAGGCTACTTTTTATCTCGTTATTCCCGCGGGAACGGGACTTACGCGGGTGAAATCGCGGGGCGCAGCTAGTCTTATCTTACTAATATTATAAAGCGAAAGTTTGTATGTATGTATGTGAGGTTGTTACTCTTTCACGCAAAAACTACTGAACCGATTGCGATGAAACTTGGAATATAGGTAGCTGGGGACCTGGATTAACACATAGGCACTTTTTATCCCGATATTCCCGCGGGAACGGGACTTACGCGGGTAAAACCGCAAGGCGCAGCTAGTTAATTATATTGCTAATAAGGTTACACTGTATTACAACGTTGAAGTGCAGATTTCCTACTACTAATCAGTACAGGAAAAATCAATGTTCAAATATATCCCGTTGCGTTGTAAAATGGAAATCTCTGTTTTTAAAGGGTCGTTTTTTTGTATGTTGTAAAACTTAACTAACAGTGTAAACAAAATTACAAAAATGAAGGTAAGAATGAAGGATAAATTTCATACGAAAATATGTTTTCTGTATTAACGAGGGTGACACTAAAAGTTATTAGATAATTAGAAAATCCAAAAAATGACCAAATTAACGTGTTATTACTTTTATTATATCTTTTAGAAAATATTCCATTTACATCTATTCATCCGATAGAACCACTGAGAAAAACACTTTGCCCACCTCGTCCTTAGAAGAATTTTTGGGCCTCGGTCAAATTTTGAAGTACCTATCATTCGGGCAATAAGCTTTCTAATCGCTAAATGTTCATGTACTTACGATTTTATGCATATGGCTCTTAGCTATGCTTAAATTGCTTAATCTTCTGATAGATCTCTAGATTCTGAGTCAGAATCTGCCGATAGGTCGCTCTTTTGTCAGTCCCTATCATACGTCACACAACACTGATGTTATCTTCAGCCGTCGCCATATGTAAAAGGACGTCCCTCACGCAAAGCATAGCTGAGATTAGTGCGACCAAGTTTAAACTCATTAAAGTTGTAAACAGTGACACAAGTTTGGCTTCATGATAAAATACCAATCAAATTCTATCATAACTTTCTTGTTGACTTTAAATGACATCGAAAGTCATAAGAAATCATTGCTCGGAAATTTTCTCGCGTAAATTCATGCTGACGTGACACAGCACACAATTTTCAATGTGCTGCCAAATCGGAAAACAAATGACAAATGAATTAAACACATACTCAATGATAGAGGCAAAGAGTTCTGTTTTCAAAATATAATATTATTATTATTTATTTTATTGTTTACATGTGGCCGATTCTAAAAACTTTCAGTGTTGCCACCGTATTGTATTTATAGTCATGTTTCGGTTTGGTCATATTTTTCCCCTATAATCATATTATTTTTAAGTCATCTTCCGTTTTAGTCAAGCCCTTATTTGGTCATGATTATAATCCTTAGTCATATTCTATAATTACTGAGATATACAAGATGTAACAGGTAAGCCCTTTTAATCCGAAAGGGGGTTGTTCTAGACGTCTAGGCGAACACCTTTTGTTCTACGACTTTTGAAAATTCGAACTTTTTTTTGAAAATTTTGAGATTATGTTTCACTGGAAAAACAGCTGTTGAAAGTAAAGGTAATTGAAGGTTTGATTGTAGTAGACCAAACTAAATGAAAGAACAACATAAGGTCAATGACCTCGAACTCTAAGAAACAGCTGATTTTCAAGTAAACTTTACACCTAAATTTTTCGAAAAGTACTTCGAATTTTCAAAAGTCGTAGAACGAAAGTTGTTCGCCTAAACGTCTAGAACAACCCCCTTTCGGATTAAAAGGGCTTACCCGTTACATCTTGTATAAACAACCAAATCTACAAATTCTTCCATTCGCCCTCTTAATGAAATAAGAAAGGTACTCATAGAACTATTTCCAGTATCCTGTCCTCTAATAGGAGACTAGAAGGATGCATTTCATACTTATCTCTGACAGTCGAGCTTCATCAATGCAAAGGACAAACTGTTCGCAAAACACACTTTTTTCTCGAATGATCACTTAAAATTCTAAAGTCGTTGTTGTATTATCCACCATCTAGGTAACCTAAAGCTCCTAGTCTAGGTACTTAGGTCATTCTTACACAATACTGTCTATAACTGTAACTAGATCTAGGACTCTTTTATTAGATTTCCTCTAGGTTATTGGGATGAAGAATTTATTTCTCCCGTCTCAAAGAAATGTGATAGGTACTTTTTACTGAATTGAAAGTGGTTGGGTTAGGTTAGGTTGGCAATAGAGGTGTTTTATAGGGTTCCGTACTTAGAGGGTGAATGCGGAACTCTTTTACTAAGACTCCATTGCCAGTCTGCCTGCCTGTTGCCAGGCTGTATCTCACGAACTGTGATAGCTAGACAGTTAAATTTTGGTTGGTTCCAGTCTGTCCTTATCTAACTAACCGACGAACACTAAAATGAAAAAAGGACAGATTGGGGGTGGACTGGTGTCTCTCTAACATCAAGCGGGATTGTTTTTTTTGACGATGTAAGCTTTCCAGTTATTTTTTATATATTTTCTATGAAGAAAATGCAATAAAAAATTATAACATGACACGTGATTCTTTTGTAGCTCAATGGTT
The DNA here is from genome assembly GCA_949358125.1 of Idaea dimidiata. NCBI lineage: Eukaryota > Metazoa > Arthropoda > Insecta > Lepidoptera > Geometridae > Idaea > Idaea dimidiata. The sequence continues at coordinate 15,081,124 of OX442340.1, read as the reverse complement.
AGAGCAGTCGCCTGGCTAGCGAAAGGACGCAGGTTCGAATCCTGTCATGGGGCTAAAAATATTTCTAAATGCAATAAACTTATCTTTGTTTTATTTTATTGGCACACAAAACAGAACACAGTCAATTACACAATTATCAATAAAAGTAAATATACATTTTAGAACTGGACTATATCCCAAACTATGCGTACACAACTTGACAAAATTATTGTATTATTACTACTAAGCGCGTGTAAGAGCGGTGTTGGTCTAGTGGTAGATACCCCGACTTTCATTCCGAAGGTCGTGGTTTCGAATCCCGGCTGACCGCGCACCAATGTCTTTTTCCTTGCGGAAAAGTTATGTGCGTTAATAACATCGCTCATACGGTGAAGGAAAACATCGTGAGGTAACCCACGGCTTAGTTAGCTCCAGACGTATTGACCAGTTCTTTCCTCTGGGCATGGCTAACTAGGCTGGGAGGGTGGTATAGGTGCTGGGCAAGCCTACTCCATCTAACAACTTCCCGGGCACTACAGCGCCGTAAAATAGCATGGATTATAAGTTGCTTGCGCTGTATAAGTCATCTAAAATTAGATGAAAAAGGCCAATTATTTTTTTATTACTACTAACAAGTTCACAAAATACACGTATTTATAATATTAAGATATCCTGATAAGGTTTTCTACAGCAAAAGAACAAGGCATTTTTTAAACTGGTTAAGCTTATTACTAAATATATCGATATCATTGTGATGATCGACCATAAGATCATTGTATTGGCGACACATGCGGACAATGGGGTTAAAGTAGGACGTGTTGGTGACATAACATTGTTTTAATATAAAAAATTTAAGATGAGGATATCTAGACATGGGCGTGATATTAAAGTTAAAATGAAATTGTTGTGAAAATTGGGTTTAAAAGGCCAGAAAACCTCACGGTTTCGTCATGTCCGTCTGTTTGTGCGAGCGTTAGATCAGAGACGTTTACTTAGTGCTGAGTACCTATATAAGTAAACGTCTTTTTGTTTTTGTCCGTCGACTTTGAAAGTTCTTGACAAAACCTCTTCTAACCACTCCGACCTTACTCCACGTTTATTAATAAAGCTATCAATGACCTGAATTAATCCGAAACGAAATGTATCGGAAAATGGCATTGAATTTATCACCAATAATGGCTGGCGTCAATTACCCGAATTGAAATACAATATTCAGATTCGTGACGGGTTTTCAGTAGATTTAATATTATTCATTTTTGGGCTTTCTTGGTTGGTTTGTTTTCACTGAGGATGACTGGTTTCTTGGAAGAGATCACCATTAGGCGATTAGGCTCCAGTGTGCCGCACTAGATTTAGGTTTTTTTTGTAATGTTTAAAATTCATGTCTGTCTGTCTGGTTGTCTGTTTCTTGTACAATTAAAAACTACTAATCCGAATGAAATCTGATTTTCAATATAGGACAGTTCATTATTCGAAGAACGTCGTGGTATACTTTGCATCGAAATCCAGTTAGTAGAACCGGAGTAATGAACGAAAAAGTGCAACCGCTCGAGGACCGCTCGGCCGCCCGCGCCCGCGATTACGCGTTTGCACTTTCGTGGGAAAAACCGCGGGACGCAGCTAGTTTAAAATAATAATTAACATTTATTATTATTGCGTCTAATGACCAGGGACTGAAAGAAGTTACATTGAGTAAAAGCCTTTTTGAACACACCTTATTGATTCTCTCGATCAAAAGCTAGTAGGTATATTGCTAGTCGATAGTAAATTCTAAAGCAAACTTCTCTAGATTATATTTTTAAAAGCACGTCTCGACGTTTGAGCTCGGAAAGAAACTTTTTAATTTTGTTTTTGCGAATGGGTCTCTAAAGAACCACTCTTCCTATTAGCTTTAAGGGAAAACATCCGTTTATTAAATAACTGACTTTTACATTAAACTTAGTCTGTAATTTCGGAGCATTTCGGACCTCTGTTGTTTTAAGTATAAGTAAATTTTACATTTTATGACAGCTTTATTTTAAATTCATAGTCTCTCTTTGTTTTCACTGTTTAAATGTTGGAATGTCTGTTAATCTTTTTTAACCGACTTCAAAAAAGGAGGAGGTTCTCAATAATTCGTCGCGTATATATTTTTTTTTATTTTTTTTTTATGTTTGTTCACCGATCACTCGAAGGTGGCTTGACCGATTATTTCAACACACTTGCTCGTAAAGTGGTTCTAATTTCACCGGTTTTAGATATATAAAGCAGCTCATATTTTACCTGGCACAGGTATCTTTGTACCTAAAAGGTAGTCCCAACCTCAATTGTGTTGTACGTTTTTGCTATGAAAAAAAAACTATTTATATCTATCTATACTTATAATAAAGTCGTAACTTTGCGGTGTCTGTTTTTGAAAAAACTATTTTTAGGGGTATGTACTAACGTAACAGACCCCATTTCCGTGTTTAACTTTTTGTCTGTTTATCCGTTTGGATGTTTGTCTGTTCGTTTGTGCGCGCTAATCTCGGAATTTTTTATCCGGATATCAAGTTCGGATATTCGGATATCCGGATAAAAAATAAAAATTACGTAATTTCGTTGTTTTTGAACCATCGGCATCCATCATTACCTATCGTCATCCATCGTTATCTATCGTCATTGATCGTCATCCATCGTCATCATCACTTACTGACATACTAATTTTGCCTTACTTCACCCACCTACCGCAATGCAAAAATTCACACTAAAACGGACGACCATTGAAGTACTGATGATGTCAGGCGCGGTAGCGCCTGGCTACAACAGTACTTCAATGGTTCTCAAATGGTTCAAAAATCTGGTTTTCAATATTGGATATTTCTTTTTTCGAGGAATCCAATATTAAAAACCAGATTTCAATCGGATTAGTAGTTTTTAATTGTAAAAGAAACAAACAGAGAAACAGACAGACATACATGAATTTCAAAAATTATATAATTTTGTTCTACTACTTATTCTAAGTCCCCTAGACAATTTTTTTTTAGTCCCAAGTACCTACAGACTTTTTGTCTGTAAGTTAGATGATTGTGTCTATTTTTCACTTTAAGAAATGTTGCCTTAAAAAAAACGTCAGGCATTTCTAAAAGAAAATGCTGCTTTTTCACCCTGTTGTATGAAAGCCGCACTCAAATATCTAAGGAGTCCGAAATAGGCTCCGAAACGTCGGATCGGCATTGCAACAATGCTTATAGTAAAAACAACGCGATCAAAACCGTAAAATGTGTCTGCTATTGTATATATGTGTAGGCTATTACAGCCTGATGCTAGACAGGCAGACAGATTGACAGTGGAGTCTTAGGAAAGGAGTCCCGTTTAAAAAGATACAGATAGAAACCGACTCTGTAAATATTAAATATTTGTTTATAATATTATAATAATACTAGCTGCGCCCTGTGGTTTCATCCGCGTAAGTCCCGTTCCCGCGAGAACATCGGGATAAAATGTAGCCTATGTGTTATTTCCGGTATCCAACTACTTATATTCCAAGTTTCATCGCAATCAATTCAGTAGTTTTTTCGTGATTGAGTAACAAACATCTAAACATCCAAACACACGCACTTTTACATTTATATTATTAGTAGGATTACACTTGTCGAATGAGATCTGTCTACAATACAGGGTGTGCCGACGACGACCATTTAAGATGAAAGGGGGTTGTTCTAGACTTTTAGGTGAACAACTTTTGCTCTGCAGCTTTTAGAAATTATAACTTTTTTTAAATTTGAGATGTTTCTTAAAAATACCACTTGTTTTAAAAATAAAGGCAATTAAAGTTTTGACTGTAGTAGACCAAACTAAATGAAAGGAAACTTAAGGTCAATGACCCTACTCTAAGAAACAGCTGCTTTTTTTTCAAATGTACTTTGAACTTTGAACAAAATTTGTTCGCATAGACGGCTTAAATGTATAATTCAAAATGCCATCCGTCTACGGAAACCATATCAAGATGGTCTGACGTTTGTTTAGGACACAGTGAGTAGGTCCCGGATATTTCTATACTAAATTAAAGTTTCTAGAGCCTTTTTGTACTCTTTGATACGAATAACATTGTGGGTAAAAGCTTTTCGAAAAGTATTTTAGGTATTAAAATGTATTGTAAATAATACGTCGTCATATCTTATTGAAAAAAATCCATGGTCATGATTATTGATTGCTCCTGTTCTAATTATACAAGATGTAACGGGTAAGCCCTTTTAAGTCGAAAGGCGGTTGTTCTAGACGTCTAGGCAAACAACTTTTGTTTTACGACTTTTGGAAATTCGAAGTACTTTTCGAAAATTTTAAGTGTAAAATTTACTTGAAGATCAGCTGTTTCTTAGAGTTCGAGGTCATTGACCTTATGTTGTCCTTTCATTTTGCTTGGTCTACTACAATCAAACCTTCAATTACCTTTATTTTCAAAAACAGCTGTTTTTCAAGTGAACATAATCTCAAAATTTTCCAAAAAAAAGTTCGAATTTACAAAAGTCGTAGAACAAAAGGTGTTCGCCTAGACGTCTAGAACAACCCCCTTTCGGATTAAAAGGAATTGCCCGTTACATCTTGTATATTGGTATCTGTATTATGTATGAAGATTGTAATTTAACACAATGATCACAAAAAAAAAGTTTCTTGAGTTTCTAGCGCTTCTACTACAATCATAACTTAATTTCCTTTAATTTGAAAAGCAGCTGTTTTTTCAGTGAATCAGAACCACAAAATTTACAAAAAATGTTCGAATTTTCAAAAGTCGTGGAACAAAAGTTGTTCGCCTAGACGTCTAGAACGCCTTTCGTATTAAAAAGGCACGTTACAGCTTGTATTTTAGAAGTTTCCAAGTGATCATGGAGGTTCTTAAATAATTTGTACTGTACCAGCATCCTATGGAAATAAATAATTTTGAATTTGAGGTAAAACGTACTTGCAAATAATAGTACATTACTGCAGCGGCCGGCAAGAGAGGCATTGATGGACGAACGTGTGAACGTGCACGCATACACGTACGTCCATCAATGCCTAGTTGCGGCAACGGCCAACACTTGTATCTATAGTACTTTTCTCAAATATGGCGCAAAAATTAAACTAAGTAGGTAGTACAATTCAGAACGATTATTTTTTCTTCTTCTTTAAAAATGGCTTTTCCATTGCATTGAAAAAAGGGGGCCATTTTTCACAATGTTTGTTCACGGAGCTTTGGAGACAACACTAAGCTAAAGTACATGTTTTGCACCAGTTTTCACTTTTATTTACACTTGTACACGTTTACGAAACTAAATTGATTAATATGCCCCCGAAATTAAACATTTTACACGCATTTGAACTAAGTTTCACAAAAATGAAAATTCAGCAACACATCTCCTTAACGCATTCCCGCCAAAACTCCATGTACCTACCTACAATTCTTAAAATATAAGTTTTTTTTTCACTAAACAGCTTCCTATATGCAAGCCAGTTCGAAATTTAAATTAAACCTTTGATAAGTTACCTCTTTGGTTGCCATTTTGCGAAGTAGAACATCGTTCCATTTTTAAATTACACGACAAATATAATTTTAGATTTTACATAGTAATTTATTTGGCCGCTAAACACGACAGACATGGATTTTCATACAACTATTGCCGGCCGCTGCTCAACTAGTACAGCAAGTTCGATTTATCTCGAAAAAGGTTGTCAAAATAATGCTCAAATTTCCAAGCATGTTTGAGAAAAGATATGTAAGTACCTCTACAATTAATGTAACCAACGTTAGTAACCTCTTTATAATATTCATAATAATATCGACTAATAAGTTAATGGTCGCTTGACAGTTAAGCATTTTAAACTCGGCTCTAACAGTCGAGCTTCATCAGCATCAGTTCCAAAGTCAAATCGTTTTTCGGTTTTTCCTTTATTAAATCCTTTAAAAAGTCGGAACAGAATTGGATCGTGGTAGTTAGAATCAATTTAGCTAAAATCTAGAGTACCAGTATTTTGTTAGCTGCATACATCTGACGGAATGAATGTTAGAAATATTTTTATAGCAAGGAAATATATTTCCAAAAAATCCCCATGACAGGATTCGAACCTGCGTCCTTTCGCTAACCAGGCGAATGCTCTAACCACTGAGCTACACAGGAATCACGTGACATGGTATAATTTTTCGGCCATATCTTTCCTCGCTAATTGTTTTACCAACTAAGGCTTGGTTTCAGCGCCATCTACCGGTCAAGCTTTGCAGCTTTGAAATGAATGTTGTTATTGTTGTTGTATGTTGCGTCTAAGACTATTGTAACATTGTCGAAACATCGACGTAAAATAATTTTAAAGTAAAAATCATGCCATCCCAACTAGCAAATCAACCTCAAATGTAGCTATATATCGAGAACAGAGCAGTCGCATATGCGTGGTAGACACGTTTCTACAATGCGAAAATGGCCCCACTTTTAGCACTTTAAAGTAATACAATGTATCTACAGTAGCTCCACTTAGGACTAATCGGATACATGTTGGTGATAGATCTGTGTTATTTTTATCTTGTTGGTGTTATATCAGTGGCCTTAAATCAGTTGTAACACAATAAAGAAGCAATAGGGTCACAGCGACACCGATGTATCAAGTTATTTGATGATATATTGGTGATTGTGATTCTATAATAACTAAACATTGTTAGCTAGTATTTTGGCAGAAAAATATCAATAATAACTTTGGTTTAAGTTGTTATATAATGTTGTAAGTTACATTTCAATGTCATTTTGTTTTAAAATTTGTGCGTGTATTTAAAAAGTCATAAATAGTGTAAAATCACATGCACTTGGAATTCTGTTGATAAATTAATGGTACAATATTAGTGTTTTTTCAGTGGGCCTCTCTAATTTATACTTTTTAATACAATAAAGATGATTTAAATTATGAATTGATTTTGTAAGCAGCATTATACAATTCATTAGTGTTATCATTGCTACTAAACAAACGATTTACAACATCTTGCAGCCATTACAATATTTAGGGTTATCTGAAAGCAAGAAACAAATTAAGTCCGTCCTAATAAAACTTATAAATTCCTCAGTCTTTTTAATCTGCACTCAATCAGGAAAAAATGGTACCCGAGTAAATGGAAAATGCGATTAAAAACCTAAAACTTAATATAAAGTAGTCGTCTGATTAATATTGTGTTAATTTGGCGACAAAAACTATGCAATAACGTAGAAAGGTCCAGTAAATGAATTTCTGTGAATATATATGTCTTTTTAGGTTTAAATCCTACTTCCTACTAATATTATAAATCCGAAAATCTGTTTGTTTGTTTATTTGTTTGTTCCCCCTTCACGGTCAAACGGCTCGACCGATTTGGATGAAAATTTGCATAGGGATAGTTTAAATGATGGAGGGTAACATAGGATACTTTTGATCCCGAAAATCCCGCGGGATCGGGACTTACGCGGGTGATAACTATTTATCAGATATAAATTTGAATAGGGATAGTTTAAATGATGGAGAGTAACATAGGATACTTATGATCCCGTAAATCCCGCGGGATTTGATCCCGAAAATCCTGCGGGATCGGGACTTACGCGGGTGATAACTATTTATTAAATGAAAATTTGCATAGGGATAGTTTATATGATGGAGAGTAATATAGGATACTTTTGATCACGATAATCCCGCGGGATCGGGACTTACGCGGGTGATAACTATTTATTGGATGAAAATTTGCATGGGATAGTTTAAATGATGGAGAGTAACATAGGATACTTTTGATCCCGAAAATCCCGGAGGATCGGGACTTACGCGGGTGATAACTATTTAATGAATGAAAATCGATACAGGGGTAGGGTAAGAGATGTAGAGTGGCATCATCATCATCGTCATCGTCATCCATCGGCATCGTCATCCTTCGTCATCGTTATCGTCACTTACTGATGAAAACAAACTTTAACTTACTTCACCTACCTACCGCAGTGCAAAACTCCACACTTAAACGGACGACCAGGGAAGTACTGATGATGCCAGGCGCGGTAGCGCTTGGCTTCAACAGTACTTCAATGGGCGACCGTTTAAGTGTGGATTATTGCATTGCGGTAGGTAGGTGTTCGAACAACGCGGGTTCGCAACTTGCGCGGGTGAAACCGCGGGGCGCAGCTAGTTAGAAATAAAAACGTTTTTATGTCAATAAAGATATATGAGCGCACACAGATCGTCTTTGTAACTTATTAACGTTATTAAAGGTCCCTTATCAAATATTTAGCACTAGTGTTAATAGATGCTTATATAAATCATATCTGAGATATAAGAGCTACAATGACATCCATTATATCACATGTTAGCTACAGTGGTGATCAATATATAATTAGCTCGATTTTAGTGATCTTAAAGCCATATTAGTTTACTATTGCGTTTTAATGGCATCATAGAACCCATTGTGCAACATAATTGTTCTTTATTCAAGTTAAAAGTTTCAATTTACAGCTGTGTTATATAAGTTGTATATAGTAGCTGACAAAACGTTTATGTCGTTAAGTATAGAGGCAATAGAGCTGTTTAACCTTATACAGCTTTTAAGCGTTTTATAACACAGATATACAAAAAGCAGTTATAGAGTTACGTATATACAAGCTAAATATCATTACTTAGTAATAAAAACTTGTCTGTTAACTCAATTTTGCTAGTTGGGATGTATACTCAGCTTAATTGTAGTTATTTGTTCCTATCGTGCTTGTTTAAAATGTTCCTAAGTACCTATGCAAAAGAAGTACGAAACCAAAATTTGAATTACCTAACAAAATTTGATGCAGTTTGGTGATTTCGTCAGATAATAATCTAGACTCCTTTTCACGAAATAAGTCCCGTGGTAATAAACAGAACCAAACTTACTTAGTTCTTCAAAATATCCTTCTTAAGTATTTATTTTTGCTTCCTATATTATTTTGATTCAAACACGAATTTAATTATTTCAATTCAAAAATGGCTAAAACTTCCATTAAAATAAAATAAAAAACACTTTAAGTACATTCTGCCCCGCGCCTCGCACGCCGCGTCTAGGGAACTTCTTTTGTGAAAAGGAGTCTAAGATCCTTATTCGAATTTGTTGTCTGTCTTGAACCGATTATGGCCATTGGGGAAGATGTCAAGTATATAAGTATTATAACTTTTGCAAGTTATTTGCGGATACAAAAGAGGTCAAGTCGTCGTAGGTAACGTTAAAGAAGTCTGAAACAGGCTCCGAATCGTCGAATTGGCATTAGAACAATGCTAATAATAAAAAAAAACAGGTACATAATAAGGCCAATTTGAGAACTTCGTTTTCAGTCGTTTAGAAAAGTACCTATATGTTGGTAATCATACCATTTTAACACAATTTAATATACTTACGTAGTTTCTCTCTATCAACTAGATATACATTTATGCTTAGTTATGTAATTTTATTTTACGTCACCGCGCATAACCATCTCTACCAAACTTTCTAATCCCCTCTCTATAGGCTTTTCTAGTAGCAAAACACTTCCAATACACAAGCGTGCGTACGGTACAAATATTTATATTTTAAAAGTAATAATAACATTCGAAATTTAAAAAATCAAAAATCTGTGTTATTAAGAAGTGTGAAAGAGTTCTAAATTCAAATTACGTTATTGTTTTTCAATTGTTAGCGTCGTCCATTTTACACATTTTGTGTTAAAAAAATAAACCTCGCTGAATAAATGAAGACAGTTTTTTGTTTTAATTTTTAATTTAAAATTCTAAAAACGTGCAGTAATGTGGTCGATTCTCTTTGCTATAATAGTGTTGTGCCTTTACTTTTATTCTCGATACAAATTGAAGTATTTCTCGTCAAGAGGCGTGAAGACTTTACCACCGGCTCCGTTTTTGGGAAATTTGACAAACGTCACTTTGGGACGAGAGAATTTTGTTGAAGCCATAGCCGCTGGATACGATGCTTTTAAAGAAGATAGGTAACTTACTTACTTTATTTATCCTTACTACCTACCTACTTATTTCGGCGAAGGAAAACAATGGGAAAACGTCATCGTGATGAATCCCGCTGCGCAGACAGTTTTAACTTGCAACTTGAATGAATCGATGATTCGATTCGATCAGATTCGAAATAAATTCAACTGTAAGTTTAGATTGTCAGTTTAACTGTACAGTTGTTAGTTTTACCTATATTCGAACTATTTAACTGGACAGCTCGACTGTATTTAAACAGTTAAATCTAAAGACCGCAATACTAAATGAAGAATGCTACCTATATGCTTTATATTAATAAAAAACTACTATTCTGCTTTTTATAATAATGTTAGACAAATTATTATGTAATTAAATATTACATAATAATTTGTCTAACTTGTAATAAATTAATCCTTGTTTTTTTACATAACTTAATCATTGTTTATTAATATTGTAAGTGTGAACTAATTATAAAAATAAACAACAAAAAGAACACGTTAAAACACAAAATAAATAAAAACTAAAACTAACATAGGTAACCCATCCCCAAGCGCTCCCGCTGCAAAACTGCCCAAAATCATAGCATTCCCGCACTGAACCGCAATGAACAATATTTGCAGCAGGAACGCTCCATAATATGTTAGACTATATATTATGTTATGAATAAGATTGTTGGAAGACATTGTTGTTGTTGGTTGTTATAATTGTTGGAATTGTCGGTTTGTTGTTGAATTGTGTTGGAAGACCACCTACCTACTCGGTGGACCGACGACATTGTAGCGGTCGCGGGGAGTCGTTAAATTGAGGTAACTGGGGATCGCTATTTATGGCGTCGTATGGGGGAGGCCCAGGGCTGAGATAAAGATGATGATGAATGAAATTGTTCTAGATACTTCTAGCTCGCGAACGCTATTTGTGTCTTTGTGGTCAATGTCCAGCAGTGGACGGATAAGGTCTAAGACAAAGATGATGATGAATGAAATTGTTCTAGATACTTCTAGCTCGCGAACGCTATTTGTGTATTTGTGGTCAATGTCCAGCAGTGGACGGATAAGGTCTAAGACAAAGATGATGATGAATGAAATTGTTCTAGATACTTCTAGCTCGCGAACGCTATTTGTGTATTTGTGGTCAATGTCCAGCAGTGGACGGATAAGGTCTAAGACAAAGATGATGATGAATGAAATTGTTCTAGATACTTCTAGCTCGCGAACGCTATTTGTGTCTTTGTGGTCAATGTCCAGCAATGGACGGATAAGGTCTGAGATAAAGATGATGATGAATGAAATTGTTCCAGATATTTCGGCCTGTACCAGTACCTGGTCCCAACTCTAATCCCTCGCGATCCGGATCTGATCCGACAGATCATGGTGCGGGACTTCGCTTCGTTCTGCGATCGTGGGGTGCACATCGGGGCTGATTGCGATCCGCTGTTCGGAAGGAACCTTATCATGCTTACAGGTGCGTGTTAACTATTATATGCAACTAGCTGCGCCCCGCGGTTTCACCCACATCAGTCCCGTTCCCGCGGGAATATCGGGACAATAATTAGCCTATGTGTTATTCCCGGTATCCAGCTACCTGTATTCAAAGTTTTATCGCAATCGGTTCAGTACAAAGTACCATATCTTATTTTAACCACTAAACTATCCCTGTACCATCATCATCATCATCAGCCTGTTGCAGTCCACTGCTGGACAAAGGCCTCTCCAATTGCACGCCACCTAGATCTATTTTCGGCTTCTCGCATCCAGTTTGTGCCAGCCGTCTTGCGCAAATCGTCGCTCCAACGTCTCTGTACCAAATTTCGATCAAATCGGTTTAACCAAAACAAAAAATCAAAAGTAGCCTTTATAACCTTCCTCGATAAATGGACTATTAAACACAAAAATATTTTTTCAAATCGGACCAGCAGTTCCGGAGAAACAATGAAACTCTTCAGCATTCTAATATTGGTATGGATCCCGCTTTTATCACCAAGGAATTTAGACAAGTCACTTGTGACAATATGAGACCGAGAAGATTATGGTTCTGTGTCTTTATATGTATGATAATATTAGATATACAATTTGTAACGGGTAAGCCCTTTTAATCCGAAAGGGGGTTGTTCTAGACGTCTAGGCGAACAACTTTTGTTCTACGACTTTGGAACATTCAAACTTTTTTTGAACATTTTGAGATTATGTTTCACTGAAAAAACAGCTGCTTTTGAAAAAAAAGAAAATTGAAATTTTGATTGTAAACCATCAAACTAAATAGAAGGACAACATAAGGTCAATGACCTAGAACTCTCAGAAACAGCTGATTTTCAAGTAAACTTTACACCTAAATTTTTCGAAAAGTACTTCGAATTTCCAAAAGTTGTTTGCCTAGACGTCTAGAACAACCCCCTTTCGGATTAAAAGGGCTTACCCGTTAGACCTTGTATATGTGTTTACAAAAAAAAGTATAATATTTAGTATATCCGTTGTCTGGTACCCATAGTACAAGCCTAATATTTAGTTTGGGACTAGAAGACGCTATGTGTAAAGTCGTGCTAAAAAAAATAGATTGTAACTTTCAACTGTCAACAAGTGCCAGATTGTCGCATCATCCTTTTTTATAGTATACTTGATAGGCTTGCAATTGACCTCATCTCACCTGATGGGAAGCGACGATGAGGTCGACGATGTAGCATGCTTACCTAGAAGATACCTATTCACTCTAGACTTGAATACTCTAAGGTTGTAGTTTAGGGGAAACAGCTGAGCGGGCAGCGGATTCCCCTTTTGACAGTGACATCCTTCCAACCTTAGAATACCCACATGGTGGGTAGGTAATAGAACAACGAAATTCGAATTTTGAGTCCTCTTTGCTAAAGGCATCTTTAGCAAAGAGGACTCAAAATTCGAATACAATTCGAATATATAATTGGTGTATAAATTTCCGAAATGTTTAACTTTGGAACCGAGACCGTCTCAACCGAGATAAAAACGCTTAACAATGCGGCCTTTCTCCTTCTAGTCTCCTGTCTAAATTGATTGTTTATCGTCATGAATTCCAGGATCAAAATGGCGGTCGATGCGAGCGGCTCTTTCTCCCGCGTTTTCTGGCGCGCGATGCCGCAGTATGGCACCCTTGATGGACGAAAGTGCGCGTGCACTCGACGCACACTTGCACGAGAAAGTGGTGCACGCCACTGTCATGGATGTCAATCAGGTTAGCACGTTACCAACAAATGTTCCAATGTGGTTAGAGAAAAAAACGTCGCCATTTTTTCTGCAACCTTCACACAGTGTTAAATGTTGTTACAAACGATTTAATACTACACTATTAAGCACGTGAAACTGGCTGAAATTGGCCTTTCATGCTGACAGTCGTAAGGAACTAAGAAAATTAAATGGAAAACCGTAGGTACTTACTAAAAGAGTAAAACGGAACCCTTTTAGTATTGTTTGTCTATCACCAATATCTCCAAACCATTGAAATCTTACATAATATTGTATTTCTGAAAAACCTGAATTATAAATATTAAGCTATCCCATGCAATTTTTTGTGATATTCTTTCGTTTCAACTCGACGGCGACGTTTCAGTAAATAATGAAAATAAATACGCAATTGATAGCCGAGAAAAATAACTATGTTAACAAATCGTTGTGAATCAAACTGTCAGTCTGAAAATAGAGCGAAAAATCAACAAGTTTTATGTTAATACTACCGTACAATCAATCCACATCTGCTCAATTATTTGCACAACATTGCCACCGGCTATATTGATTGATTTGATTGATATGTTCAGCACAAGGGCGATAAAACCAGTTGACTGCTCATCAGTATTTCGCCACAAGAAAATAGTACGTCTTTTTAGTAGCAGTCTCGTGCAAAAATGGCCAATCACAAAGAGTCTAGAGCTCGCGTACTCCAAATCTGTTATCAGTCAAAATTTGCTCGGCCGATTGAATCAAACACTTGTAAAAGAAAGAGAGTGCGTAAACCAACACGACCGTCATCGGACGATGACGCCCGATAATGGGACTCTTTCTGACGCTGGGACATCAGTCTGTCGGCGTCTATATCGTAGGATGATTTGATAAACAGGATATTCGCGAAAATACTAGTAATTACCATTATGTCAAAACTAGAATTTTGACTATTTTTGTGATGGTCTGTGTGGCACGGCGGGCGAATACCTGACTGCAATGCAGAAAGTTGCGGGCTCGATTCCCGCTAGGTTGCTTAAAAATAAATATTTGTATCTGGACTGGGTGTATTTCTATGTATAATATTATGTATGTATTTACTAAAGAAAAATAAATATAAGTAGCATATCCGTTGTCTAGTCACCGTAACACAAACTTAGCAGCTTACCATGGGGCTAGATGGCGATGTGTGTTCGTCACAGAAAAAAAAAAGTGTATTTGTCTGCATAATACCGGTAACGTCCCAAGTCGGCACAAGTGACATACTGTCTCAATGTAAACACCTATACGTCCGAGTTACTCGTCCGACCCCCGTAGTTCTGGCCCCCATCGGCCGACTAAATAGATTTTGGTGTCCTCGAAGGGTGGGTAAGTACAGATAGGTAATGCAACGGCCAATTATAAAGTTTGATTATTACCACATCCCCTGCCAGTGCTAGCTACAGTGGGTGGTTTTTTAGAAAAAATCGCGGTATTAGCAGTCAATTGGTTTTATCATCTTTGTTCAGAAAATCGTACCGGCTATGAGCTCTGAGTCTCTGAGTATGCAGTCAATGGCAACCAGCCAATCCAATGCCGTATGAAGTGCCTAGTAAAGTTGTGTTTTGACGCCAATGCGTATGATAAATAATATTGAGAAAATTGAGGACAATAGTATGGGGTTCAATGTTTTGTTATGGCAATATTTATGTCTAATTATCTTGGAGTTATTTTCATACTTTAGGCGGGTTAGGGGTGAATTTGTCCACTTCGAAACTGGAACCAGTAACCACTTGTACTCTTTCAAATTTGATAGTAGTCAACTGGGCCCAACTGGCTTAGACATTGGGACGATTAAACTACATATTAATATTCTCTAGGGGTGAAGTGGTCCCAATAAGAAGATACTCAAGTTAAAAAAAGACTGTAAATTTTGAAGTAAAAAAAAGTTAATAGATGGCTACTATACCGGATCTACCTGCTTGACATTGAAATATTTTGAAGGAGAAATATATATCTAAGTGGTGCGTGGTGTTTTTACGCATGGTTGACGTTGAACAGAATTCAAATCAAAAGCGCTTTGCTCAATCCGGGAGTAACGACTAAACCAATTAGTCCACCGGCGTTCGTTAATTCATACGCTGAATCTTTGCATTTGTAGATTTGAATATCTCAGTAATTACAAAACACACGGCAACTTTTGCCTACATTTAAAAAAACTTTCAAAATATTTATATCCAACTCGGAAGTAAAACTTCAATGTTTTCAAATATTAGTGGAGTATCAACTGAAAGAACTTATTTCTCATGAAACTTCTATTTCCCCTTGTCTTCTAGATCTCCATGGCTTACGTGAACGACGTGATCGCATCCTGCGCCTTCGGTTTTGCCGTCGATTCCCTGAAGGACCCTGACAACTGCATCTTCAAGCTCGGCCTGAAAGCTGTCGTCCAAGACACTACGCAGGTCATGAAGTTCTTCGGCTATGAAAATATGAAGAGTATTATGAAGGTAAAAACACTTACCAACCAGGTATGCCAGTTAGTATTGAGTACCGGCACATCGTGGGTGCTTAGTGCTAACTGTTCTAGCGTTCGAAATATTGGTGTTTGTTTTGTTCTTTTAATAAATGTAAGAATATAATTAGGTACCTGCCGTACACTAGCTTTTGTTCTAAGTATATTTTGTATATATCTTATTATAAGTGAATTTGTAAATTCTTTTAGAGAAATAAACCATAAAATCATATGGGTATTTAGAAAACAATAAAGCCAATTCACTGCTCATACCACGATTTTTTCTACTAACCGCAACTCTCCGTTGCGGGCAGGGGGGAGTAAAATAATAATCATAAATTTATCTATAGACTCTTTATGATTGGCCAATGCGTTACTTATCTATACTTAGACTGTTTGTGATTGGCCAATGCGTTACTTATCTATACTTAGACACTTTGTGATTGGCCAATGCATAACTTATCTATACTTCGACACTTTGTGATTGGCCGGTGCGTTACCTATCTTTACCCAGATTTTTGGTGCATTAGATTGCTACTAAAAAACGTACTATTTTCGTGAGAGCGGGAATGCTCATGAGCAGTCAACTGGTTTTATCCTCTTTGGTATTCAGAGACTGTTTTTGAGTCTTCACTATAAAATAAATAAATAAATAAATATACATTTATTTCAGACCAGATGATCCATAAAAGCCTATAAAGCCTAATTAACATTACGAAACTAATGTCACGCATTGTAGAGTGAATTTCACGACCTTACTCCACGTCTATCTTCTATACTATACAATTTGTAACGGGTATGCCCTTTTAATCCGAAAGGGGGTTGTTCTAGACGTCTAGGCGAACACCTTTTGTTCTACGACTTTTGGAAATTCGAAGTACTTTTCGAAAAATTTAGGTGTAAAGTTAAATTTACTTGAAAATCAGCTGTTTCTGAGAGTTCGAGGTCATTGACCTTATGTTGTCCTTTTATTTAGATTGATGGTTTACAATCAAAACTTCAATTATCTTTATTTTCAAAAGCAGCTGTTTTTTCAATGAAACGTATTCTCAAAATTTTCAAAAAAATATACGAGACGTCATGGTATACTTTGCGTCGAAATCCAATTAGTAGAACCCGAGTAATGAAGGTAAAAGTGCAACCGCTCGAGAACCGCTCGGCCGCCCGCGCCCGTGATAATACGTTTTCACTTCTGCGGGTGAAACCTCGAGGCGCAGCTTGTTTATTAATAAGGCTAAATATGCCTACAGAAATCTCTATTATCTTGATAGGTATTAAATTCAGACAAACTCCCTGCAGATATAATCTAAACCGGTTATTTGATTAGTGAAAAGGATACAGGGCGGATAACGAAACGAGTAATTATATAAATGGAATTAAACAATGCCTTTTGTTTTTAGCTCTTTTGGGAGCTTAAAGTAATGTTCTTGGAATTTGATGTCGGGAACAAATATTGTTCAGTAACTTAAGATACAAGTTTGTTACAATTTGACCCTGGAACATTGTGTTATGGAAATATTTTGATGGATCGATTAATTAGGGTCGACGACGTCGGCATGATAAAGGTTTAAGCATACCATAGTAGACTAGCTGCGCCCCGCGGTTTCACCCGCGTAAGTCCCGTAACCGCGAGAATATCGGGATCAAAAATAACGTCTAACGTCTCGTAGTCTAACTAAATAACGACCTGTCTAATTTCTTTGGCCAACAGCTCCTAAACGTGAAGATCATACCAACCGAAGACGCAGAGCAATTCTCTCAGTTGTTCAAGTCGGCCCTGAAGGCCCGAAGGGAGAAGTTGGTTCCACCGCGCCCTGACTTCATTCAGATCCTGGTGGACGCTGCACAAGGTAAGATCCAACAGTCAACAGCAGTCAACTGGTTTTATGACTGCTGTTAACTGTTGGATGATAAAACCAGTTGACTGCTCATAAGTATTTTCTGGCTATAGCTTACTAGGCTTGGTAGTTGAGTCGGCAAATGTGATCGCTGCCGACTGGTAGACGCATTGTGAAAAATTCATTCGTTTAATGCGATCCGTACGATGCCGATAGATGGGCGCTTGGCTTAAAAGCATAATAATATTATTTTGGTTCACTCAGATTATAACAATATTAAAACACAGTATGTACCTATGTACTATGTACCTGCCTTCTAGTCCCACTACGTAGGTACGTAAGCCACCTTAATTTTTTATGAAGAGACGACAAATATTTATTATCTCTGAGAGAATAGCATAATGTTTTATTTAATAGCCTCCCTGAGACGTCTCTTTGTTTATACTAACAAACAATCTACCTAAACCTACACTGAGGTACTATGAAATGTTAAAGCCAGCTGTTTTTTATTAGTTCGAAACACAGCGTTAAAAAACATTGACTTATTTCAAATTAAAAACATCGATTTATTTTGACTGGTTTTAAACTTAGAAATTTTAATTTTAGCAAGATATTTCCAAACAATCCCCATGACAGGATTCGAACCTGGTTTAAACTTTTTTTAAACAACATAATTATCTTAAATTACGAGTTACATAGAGAGATTCTAAAACAACGTTCCATTTTGTTCAGACTTTTTTTAAGGTGTGTAAGTATTTACCCAAACAATTTGACTTTGGAAATTGGAGAGATTAACTCAGTCTAAAAAAAACCAAGATAATTATTATCTATTCTAATCTATTAGAGTTTACTTTTTTACCGCATTAATCGCGTATAACTTACCAGTTCTCTCGCGTATTGTAAAATTACGCGATTAAGACACGACAAAAATGTACCTTAGTTAACAAATCGTGTAAATTCAATAACATTCATTTAATTTATTCAATAACAGTCATTCAGTTCATTCAGTAACAGTTATTCAGTTTTTAAGGGTTAATTCAAGATAATACCAAAAGACTTTCCCTAAAGAAAGATTTATCAAGCATCACAACAATGAGGAAATATCTAAGCAAATAGACAATAACCGACACCTATAACAATCTGTAAACATAAATTCATAACTTCCCAGCAATACCTATTGTCAGTAGGCAACCAAAGTAAAATAAAAAAACTTTTTCTCCTTGCACACAATGGAGTGATCAACGATTGCGACAACTTGTTAAAATACCGATAAATCCTACTAATATTATAAATGTGAAAGTGTGTGTGTTTGGATGTTTGTTACTCAATCACGCAAAAACGGCTAAAAGGATTGTGATGAAACTTGGAATATAGGTAGCTGGATACCGGTAATAACACATAGGCGACTTTTTATCCCGATATTTCCTCGGGAACGGGACTTACGCGGGTGAAACCGCGGGGTGCAGATAGTAAATAAATAAATACAAATACCGATAACTATAGCTATCTGTAAACGTAAAATAACTTCCCACTAAGTAGTAGGCAACCAAATTAAAGTGAAAACTTTCCCTGTGCAAGTGAATTGCCTTAGAAATCGACACTGTATAAATTTCGTACAATCAAAAACTAAGTAGGTATGTATCCTACTGATATTATAAAGCTGAAAGTTTGTGAGTATGTGTGTATGTGTATATGTGTGTATGTGTGTTTGTTACTCAATCACGCAAAAACTACATCGCAGCTAGTTTTTCATAGCAGATCATTTTACCACATAGAGGAAAAAAACTAATTTTGAATATAGCTCTCCATATTCTCTGTAAAAAATATAAAAATCAAGTGAAATAATTAAATTGATACGTTAATTCGTTTCCAATTTATAGAAGTACTAGCTGCGCCCCACGGTTTCACCCGCGTAGGTCCTGATCCCGCGGGAATATCGGGATAAAAAATACCTTTTTTTTTTTTTAAGGTGGAGAAATGAGCCTTATCCATCGTCCCACTGCTCCCGGGGGGGAGCAGCGAGGTTATGTGGGGCTCCCTGCTGGCCTTATGTTGGTGGGCGGCCAGAGGTTTACGCGTATCACTCTCACGGGGGATAACAAATACCTACCTAGATTGCGTTGAATCTTGGAGTATTCCAAGTTGCATTGCAATCGGGTCAGAGTTTTTGCATGATTGAGTAACAACGTCACATACATTCATACATACAAACTTTCGCGTTTATAATATTAGTAAAATAAACGTACGATGCGGACTCGTACTCGGGTGTGACGTCATCTCACACTCTCCCAGTCCTGCCACATCTTTTTACGTTGATTGATGGATCGTTGATTAGGGGAGCGTCACGTGACTGTTAGCGGGACTCAATATTTATCGTAAGTTTAAATGCCTGTAAAATCAAAACTAATAGGTAATTTTGACTACAACAAAAACTAGTGTATTTGTAAACATACAAGCTTTACTGGAACAAATTTCAACCGATTTGGCATATCTATTAACATTCTTCATTGACCCACCATATAATATTTGGATTAGGCGCAGTCGCTTTCTAGCTCGAATGTGAACAAAACATGTACCAACCAACTAGAGTCGAACTTAAGGAAATAGCAAAAGACGTAACGTTAGTAAAGTTACATAAAACATTCATCTTTTCAGGACATTCCGGGAAGAAAGAGACGGGACATCCTGGGAAGAAAGAGACGGATAGCGACGAAAACAATAACGAGACAAAACCAAGTGAAAGTAAGATAAAAGTTTAATTTCTTACCCTTAAACCGTTTAGCTTTAACTAGCTGTTACCCGCGACTTCGTCTGCGTAGAAATAGTGCATAGCCGACTTTTTAGTTCATTACTCGGGTTCTACTAATTGGATTTCGATGTAAAGTATACCGCGAAGTTCCTCGTATCCAGAATAGATCTATCTCATTGAGAACCAGATTTCAATCGAATCAGTATTTTTTTGTTGTATAAGGAACAAACAGACAGACAGACATAAATTTCAAAAATTATATAATTTTGTTCTACTACTTTTTCTAAGTCCCCTAAAAAAACTTTTAAAATTTTCTTCCAAGTGCAGACTTTTTGTCCACTCTCCTTTATTATAAGTATAGACATACATGCATACATATGTAAAAACTTACTCGCTAATATAAACTCGCGTTTATAATATTAGTAGGATACTAGGATTTCAATTCTTCAAATGTGGCTCCAATTAATGTGTCAGAGTTTCATCTATCAATTTCTAATTACACGCCAAACATCTTACTAATATTATGAACGCGAAAGTTTGTAAGTATGTTTGTGACTTTGTAACTCTTTCACGCAAAAACTACTAAACCGATTGCGATGAAACTTGGAATATAGGTAGCTGGAAACCCGGAATAACACATAGGCTTCTTTTTATCTCGATAATCCAGCGGGAACGGGACTTATGCGGGTGAAACCGCGGGGCGCAGCTAGTTTTATATAAAGGTAAGTAACATGGCGTTGAAAAGATATCTTGTTTCATACACAGCTTGTTATAGTACGCTCACACAAAGAGTTTGCGCGTCGCGATATATGATTGACGAGACGTTCACAAATTTAATTATGACATGCTCTTGACACAGCCATTGTTGAGATTACATTGCTCCGCGCTTTGTTATGCGAACAATATTTTATATACGGAGTGAATACAAAGAAGATATTTAAAATATTTGTCTTTTAGTGAGTATAGAGAGAACATCCTACTAATATTATAAATCCGAAAATCTGTTTGTTTGTTTGTTTGTTTGTTTGTTCCCTCTTCACGGTCAAACGGCTCGACCGATTTGGATGAAAATTTGCATAGGGATAGTTTAAATGATGGAAAGTAACATAGGATACTTTTGATCCCGAAAATCCCGCGGGATCGGGACTTACGCGGGTGATAATATTTATTAGATGAAAATTTGCATAGGGATAGTTTAAATGATGGAGAGTAACATAGGATACTTTTGATCCCGAAAATCCCGCGGGATCGGGACTTACGAAGGTGATAACTATTTCTTAGATGAAAATTTGCATAGGGATAGTTTAAGTGATAGAGAGTAACATAGGATACTTTTGATCCCGAAAATCCCGCGGGATCGGGACTTACGCGGGTGATAATATTAATGGATGACAGTTTGCATAGGGATAGTTTAAATGATGGAGAGTATCATAGGATACTTTTGATCTCGAAAATCCCGCGGGATCGGGACTTACGCAGGTGATAACTATTTATTAGATGAAAATTTGCATAGTGATAGTTTAAGTGATAGAGAGTAACATAGGATACTTTTGATCCCGAAAATCCCGCGGGATCGGGACTTACGCGGGTGATAATATTTATTGGATGAAAATTTGCATAGGGATAGTTTAAATGATGGAGAGTAACATAGGATACTTTTGATCCCGAAAATCCCGCAGGATCGGGACTTACGCGGGTGATAACCATTCAATGAATGAAAATCGACACAGGGGTAGGATAAGTTTAGTGATGTAGAGTGGCATCATCATCATCGTCATCCATCGTCATCGTCATCCTTCGTCATCGTCACTTACTGACGAAATACAAACTTTAACTTACTTCACCTACCTACCGCAGTGCAAAAATCCACACTTAAACGGACGACCAGGGAAGTACTGATGATGTCAGGCGCGGCAGCGCCTGGCTTCAACAGTACTTCAATGGGCGACCGTTTAAGTGTGGATTATTGCATTGCGGTAGGTAGGTGTTCGAACAACGCGAGATCGCGACTTGCGCGGGTGAAACCGCGGGGCGCAGCTAGTCTTTAAATAAATTTAGATAGATTAACTCTTAATTGTACCATTTATTTACAAAACGAAAATTTTAATTGACTAGCTGCGCCCCGCGGTCTCACTCACGTAAGTCCCGTTCTTTTTCATAAGAACTCTCCTGATCATAACAATCATAACACAAAAATAACTATATATCAAAATCGGTCCAGCCGTTCAAGTGTGATGCCGTGACCACGCGAAATAGGGATTCATTTTTATATATAAAAATTACACAATTTTTTTTTTAAAGAATAGTTTTTTTTTTGTAAATACATACATACATATATGATACAAAGAAAACACCCGGAACCAGAAACATGATCAGCAGAAATATTTATAATACAGCAGGCTTTCGCCTAGACGTCTAGAACAACTCCCTTTCGGCTTAAATAGGTATCCTCGGTAAATTTTGTATATGTTTCATACAACAAATATAAATTCAACCCTGTCGCTTGAGCTCGCAGATGATTTACGCACTCCACTAGAAAAGGGAAGGTCATGGGTTCAAGTCCCATAGGGTCAATTAAATATTGAACAATTTTTTTTTCTAAATACACGATGTTTCCTCTACTTGCTTGTATTATAAATCTCTTTAGGAGTAGGTAACTTATGTGAGTCTTTGTAGAATCTCAAATTTAATGGAATGTCTCGCAAATGTAAGGTCTCGCAGTTTCGCTACGTTGGCGTTGGGCTTTGGACGGTTTTATTTTTCTTTTTTATTTTATTTTTGGGTTCCGTACCCTAAGGGTGAAAACGGGACCCTATTACTAAGAATTGACTGTCTGTCTGTCTGTCACCAGGCTATAATAATATCTTGAGAACTGCGATAGCTAAAAAATACTAAGAAATAAATACAACAAATATTTAAGGAGGGCTCCCATACAGCTAGAACTAGAACATTACTAGAAGTAGAATGCCCACGTAGAATTAAAAAGTGTTCCGCGACATTGAGCATGCTGTCCTTTTCTAATGACACTATTAAAAAGGGACAGCATGCCTCAAAGTAGACAGCACGCTCAATGTAGCGGAACACTTTTTTTTTCTACGTGGCATTCTAGTTCTAGTAATATAACTTCTTTGGGTAAGACAAATAAACAGAAAGCTTAAAAAAGTAAAACGTTATAAATATTAACGACTAACTCCCTATAATATTTTTTTTACACATGACTAAGTTATGTGACGTTTGTCTCTGTCTGTCAACTTTAAAACTTCATGTGACAGTAAAAGACAAACGATGCATAGTTGTGCAGCGCATTAATTAGCGTGTAATAAGTAAGGGGGTTTATCTCTAAAAGCTATTTATTTCCTTGCGTCCTGCTGTTAAATAATATATTTACTCGTCCATCATAAACGAGTTTTAAATGCATGGTAGAATTGACAGCCTACATTCCGCTTATAGTTCTTCATCTCTTCGCTATAGTACTCAGTGGATGTTCCCAACAAATCACACATATTGCCTGAAGCGAAAATCGAAGACACGAAACTTGCATACCTACTCCTAGTCATGTGAGAATGGTATGAAACTATGTCGCTTTAGGCTATCTCTATAGGTACCTAGGTATTTGTAAGAAGATATCGCCCTATTTAGTTATCAGACACGGCAGAATTATCGAACTAGTGCTGTTTACTGCATCGCTGTTACGGTGAAGGAAAACATCGTGAGGAAACCTATACTGCTCTAGGACATTACTAAACTAATATAGGTACCGTTCTAATAAAAAATAATCAATCGTTCGAACCTCAGACCATAGCTTAGATGGAGGCGAAATCCGGTAATATACCTACACAAAAAAGAAACATACTATTATGTATACAAACCATCTAACATAACCTCTTAAATTGCTCGATTTGTGTCTTGTAACGTAACATCGCAGTAACAATACGTCGAATTAATAAAGCGTCGCAGTACAAAGATATCGGTGAAAAGTTATCGAAGAAACAAAATTCGATTGTACGTTTGTCGCAGGGAAATAAGTATCCCCTTGTACCAGAATTTCATGGCAAATAGGGTTAATGAAATATTTATACAGCAACCTTGATAATCAGTCTATACCTTCGATGGTCTATACTATACCATCTTAATATAAGTATGACATACGAAAACCACGAATACTTCTTTTTCTCGTAATAGTACCTACCTATTGTAATTTAACATCTGTGCCGTAGTCATATTCCATTATTTGAATCATAAACAATTATAATTTACAAAAGCTATATATAATTAATGCATATTGTAGATTTATAAATCCAGTGAATTATCTACTTTATTGAATAATATTATTCATTACGGAAACTATATTTGTTTGTACGCTCAATCAAACCAACTTTATATCTCGTAAGGCTTTGGGGATGTAGCCTTGACACTTTTTGTTGTGCGACTTTTAAATATTATGATAATCCCACTAACGGACATTTCGATGTTCGTTTTTTTATTTGTTTCCTTGGATGTTTGTGTTTTAATCGCGTAAAAACTAGGTACTCAAGTTTCATCGTAATCGGTTCAGTTGTTTTTGCGTGAAAGAGTAACAAAGTCACATACATACATACAAACTTTCGTGTTTATAATACTAGATGCATTCCGCGGTTAATACACCCGCGTAAATCCTGTTCCCCCTGGATTATCGGAATAAAAATGGGATAATGGTTTTTTTTTGCCTAGTAGTTATTCCCGGTATCCAGCTACCTATATTCTAAGTTTCATCGCAATCGGGTTCAGTAGTTTTTGCGTGAAAAAGTAACAATGTCACATAAAGCCTTACACATTTTCGCGTTTAAAAAATTTGTAAGAATTAGTAAGATAAGATAAGAAGTAAGATGTAAGTTGTTGGTTGTGCAAATTAAGAATTATTTTACTATCCTACTAACATTATAAAGCTGAAAAATTGTGAGTATGTATATTTCTTTGTTACTCAATCACGTAAAAACCGCTGAACCGATGAGACTTGGAATATTGTATTCTTGAGACCTGGAATAACACATACTTTTACACACTGCTCTACAAAGTTACTTTATTTGACCAATAAGGTCAACGTTAAGCGAGTCTTTATTCCCTAGGTGCATAAAGTGCTAATTATAACCCTAGGGCATCAAGTAATTTAAATTAGGAACTAAGGTTCTGGTAGTATACGGCCATTTCAAACTGGCCACCTAGATATAACACATAAAAAAACTATAAACTAGCTATTTTTCTTTTGTTTTTATTTTGACGGAAGGGTAAGGCAAAAAGTTTTAGTTAATATAAAGCGCCAACTTTCTTTTTCATCGTTTGAGGCCGATGTTTGCTTTCGTCATTTTGATGTAACATTGTTAAATTTAATTAATATTGAGCTGCAAATATATTTCATACACGTTGCATTAATCTATTGTTTTGTTGTTTGTGTTTTGCTTATTTTTGTAGCTTTTTTATTGTCTCGCAGTAGATGTGTAAAGTAAAGTATTCACCTCGGTAATAAAGCCTGTCTTTATCTTGGGCGCTTGAATCCCACGCTTCACTCAAGACTCTAGGTACATAAGTTTTTAACACCCTCGCTGCGCTCGGGAGTTAACTCTCTAGAGTCCTTCGTACGCTTTGGATTCAATATGACGCCAGCTATATAAGATAGGGCTTTAGTACCTCGGTGAATAAACTACTATTATCCCGATATTCCCGCGGGAACAAGACTTACGTGGGTAAAACCGCGGGTCGAACACAAGCGTATAATAATATGGACAGACTAAAAGTAGCTCATCTAAGTTGATCTGACAAACTATTTGTAACACTAAAGTTAGAGACAAATACAATTGCGAGATGAACTAGTTTAGGTCGGATAAGTTTGCTGGGGTTGGCGCAGTCTATAGAGGTTTTAGAACATATCAATTGTAGTTTGTGTAAGTCGCCAGATTCTTGTACTTATCAAGGGGATTGTTTGTACCCGTGACTTTCTATAGAATAATAAATGAGTAAAAAATTACTCACAGTCGGGACCCATTCATTTTACCAATCTAATTTTTCCAATGGGTCCCGACTGTGAGTAATTTTTTACTCATTTATTATGTGTTCTGTGTGTATCGATTACAAAACTATTATTACTTAGCGTAATTTCAAATTATGGGCTTGTTTTTTTTCTTTTTGGTTTTTTTGTTGTTTCTATGCGTATTTTTTAATCGAGTTTTTTACGCAGTCGGGTTTTTTGTTTTTTTATAAATTATTTTTTTTTATTTTACGCTTTTTAGTTATTTTCATTTATTGATGGTAGGTAAGTCTCGTAATCTATTCATTTCATTAGGGGGTTATAATGTACTAGCTGCGCCCCGCGGTTTCACCCGCGTAAGTTCCGTTCCCGCGGGAATAAAAAGTAGCCTATGTTTTAATCCAGGTCCCCAAGTATATTCCAAGTTTCATCGCAATCGGTTCAGTAGTTTTTGCGTGAAAGAGTAACAACCTCACATACATACATACTTACATACAAACTTTCGCGTTTATAATATTAGTAAGATTCTATTTCAGTTAGGGTTTAGTTATTTATTGTTTAAATTTATTATTCTTTTAACGTTTTTAGGTACCTAAGTGTTATTAGGCTTTTATTCAGTAGGTAGGTACAATTTATGTAAATATTTTTTTAGTTTATATCAATAAATTCCTGTCACCTGTACCATCACGGCTTATACCACGGCTTATACTTTGATAGTTCCAAGCGTAACTACGTAACAAAAATAAAAACTTGTTCGTTAGTAATAAAAAGCAAGAATACCTAATTGTAAATTAACTTTAAACCGTTATATTTCCTAAACGGTTCTTTAAAACGAAAAATGGTGAAAGAAACCGAATATTTATTTTTAAAAACCTATTCAACAATACCCATCTTGACATACTTTGACGATTTTGGATTTTTTAATTTTGACAATATGGCGTCTGGTGGTGACATAAGTTACTTGGGATTACTGTCATGTCTTTAGTCACACTCGCCAGATTAAGACGAATCGATTGACGTAAGAATCATCAAAATCGGTCCATGCGTTTGGCCTCTAGAACGCCACATAGAAACATCCATACATACATACATACATAGACCGGTAAACATATTACCCTCCTTTGCGTCGCGCAGTCGGGTAAAAAGAAAAACCTCGTTTCCACCCCTTAGATTCGATTTGATTTTGGACTTTTGTTATTGACGCGTTAGTGAAAATCTCGTTCTGAATTTTCATTTTTACAAAACATTGTTTGATTGATTGATTGATTGATTAACACTTTATTGTACCAAAAAAACACAAATTATAACAAGTTACATTTTAGAACTTAAAAACTAAAGTGGTACAAAGGGCGGCCTTATCGCCTATGGGCGATAAGGCCGCCCTTTATTGCGTTTAAATTGTTTAATTTCGGCGGCAAATCACCAATTTAGTTACGCGAAGTTCAACGAGTTAAGTGAAAATAAAAATACCAGTGCCAAACACGAAGTTAGCATGTTACAAACAATTGTTCCATAGGGTTGGAGAAAAATCGTCGCCATTTTTTCTACAGCCTTCACGCATTGAAAATTATTTCAAACGATAACAGTATAATAGTGGTAGTTCACTATTTGTACGAGTATTTGGCTAAATTGTCCTATATTGCTGACAGAAGCCATAACTAAGAAAAAGAAAGAATGATTCGATTTTTATATTTTCCCTCGTTTTATACTCTCCCTTTTCTTGGTTGTTTGTTTGAAACTTTGGGAATAGTTCAGAACCAGATGACAATGACGATTTACACTCAAAATATACATAGATGCTATGAATGTCAAAAAATCACCCAAGTAAGATGCGCCCCCACTTTTGATCCGCCCCTCGTCTGTCCCCGCAGGGTTATTTTATTCTTTTTAGGACATTTAAATCTTTTTCGATTTTTTAAAATAATTATTACCATCCCACATATTATAATATGTATATCCCACCACCAAATTATAAATACGAAAACGTCCAAATTTTTGTTTGAATGTTTGTCTCTGAATTAATTCATGGGATACTTTTTCCTCCAGGTTTCAGCGACGACGAGCTGGTAGCCCAAGCTGTGTTATTCTACATCGCAGGCTACGATACCACAGCCAACCTGATCAACTACTTCTTGTACGAGATGGCTGTCAACCAGGATGTGCAGGATCGACTGGTGGAAGAGTTGGGGAAAGGGGGAGGGCAGGAGGATGTGTACGATGATGTACAGGGCTGCGAGTATTTGGAGATGTGTGTCAGTGGTAAGTTTCCAATAGTCTTTTGTTCTCTTGTGTTAACTTCTGACTTCTTCTTGTTCTGATTCTTTCTTTTTGTGACTCTTGTCTCTTCTCGACTCATGTCTTCAACTTGAACTTCGTCTTTGAGATGGCTGATAACAAGGAAGTGCAGGATTTTTAAACATTCTTACCTCGACTTTACCTACTGGACAACTCCAATGCCTTTGCGACCAACATTATTGTAACATTGTCGAAACGTCGTCGAGGTAAGAGAATTTAAAAATAACGAACTAGAATAAGACCCGGGAAAACTTTCGATAGTTTTTGAATCTATTATCAACTCGTACTTCTTCTTTAAGGTGTATGTGAACACACAGGTTGGATAAAAAGACCGTGGTTGGAGGAAAAGTACCCTTAATATTGATGATGCTGAATTTCGTTGACACGTAACATTCCTTCTATGGTTTTCGCGACCCTGCATAATAAAACAATTTATTTATCGGGTTAAATCTCGTTTTTATTCATGGTTTTAAACGAACCGAGCTTTTGCCAACTTCACAGTTGGCTTAAAAATAAAGTGTTTTATTACGTAACATTCCTTTATTTTCAAGAAGAAGTAAAACTGCATTATTTATTTACAGAGGTTCTCCGATTATGGCCCTTGATCGGCTCAGCAGATCGTCGCTCCGTGGCCACTTACGACTTCGGTCCAACAAGACCTGGAAGCAGTGACAGACTGATTGTAAGTAGCTTAACTAACTTATCCTAGACAGCTCCAAAGATGTTGCATGCTTCACAACACCTTCGATCGAACCACTTCGATTTTCCAAAGACGTCCAGAACAACCCCCTTTCGGCTTAAATGGGTATCCTCGTTCATCATCATCATCATCAGCCTGTTGCAGTCCACTGCTGGACATAGGCCTCTCCAATTGCACGCCACCTAGATCTATTTTCGGTATCCTCGTTATACCTTTATATGTATATACAAGGTGTAACGGGTAAGCCCTTTTAATCCGAAAGGGGGTTGTTCTAGACGTCTAGGCGAACAAGTTTTGTTCTACGACTTTTGGAAATTCGAAGTACTATTCGAAAAAAATTAGGTGTAAAGTTTACTTGAAAATTAGCTGTTTCTGAGAGTTCGAGGTCATTGACCTTATGTTGTCCTTTTATTTCGTTTGATGGTTTACAATCAAAACTTCAATTACCTGTATTTTCAAAAGCAGCTGTTTTTTCAGTGAAACATAATCTCAAAAAAGGTGTTCGCCTAGACGTCTAGAACAACCCCCTTTCGTATTAAAAGGGCATACCCGTTACAAATTGTATATTTAAGTTTCGTTCTTCTAGTTTCATTCCATTATTTATTTTCAGGCACCACCAGGAGTCCACGTGTGGCTGCCGATATACTCCATCCATAGAGACGACAAGTACTGGCCGAACCCACACAAATGTGACCCGGAGCGGTTCACTTCGGAGAACAAGGCGAACATTGTACCGTACACTTACTTGCCGTTTGGGACGGGACCTAGGCATTGTATAGGTATGTAGCAGGCCGTGACTAGGCTAGATCCAAAGATCTTACTTCTTACTAATATTATAAACGCGAAAGTTTGTATGTAAGTATGTATGTATGTGAGGTTGTTACTCTTTCACGCAAAAACTACAGAGCCGATTGCGATGAAACTTGGAATGTGGGTAGCTGGGGACCTGGATTAACACATAAGCTACTTTTTATCCCGAAATTCCCGCGGGAACGGGACTTAGCGGGTGAAACCGCGGGGCGCAGCTAGTAATAATATAAATACCAAAATAATACTGCACTGCAAAGTGACGGGACTTGCTAGTAGTCTACCCTCACTATCAAAAAAAAGTATTTTTTCTAATTGACGATTTTTTAAGAACCATGTTTGTATGCCCACGTGGTAGGACTAGAGATTCTTTAATTTTTTATCCATCTTTTTATACCTAGATCCACAAACAATAAATTTCATTTAATTTCAATATTTTCGAATGTTTTGTAATTACTGAGAAAAATTGTGTTCCCTGCCGCCAATATCGTGAGATAAGTTAAGTTAAAGAAAGTAAAAGTTAACGTTTTAACTGTGTGTTCTACAAATTAGCCCTACTATTGGGCCTTTGTGCGTGATTTTAAGCCGTGGGTTTTGTCACGATGTTTTCCTTCACCGTTAGAGCGATGTTAATAGCGCACATACATTTTTCTTATAGAAAAAGACATTGGTGCGCGGCCGGGATTTGATACCACGACCTTCTGACTGAAAGTCGGGGTATCTACCACTAGACCAACAACGCTTTAAGTTAAGTTATATTTACCTAAGTTCAGCAATAAAGAGATCATGGTCCCTAGAATAGACCCAGACTTACATAAACGAAATTGAAAAACCTATTCCCAAATACGACTCAATTTGCCATCCAATTCGCATTCATAACAAATTCATTTCCTGCTCATTTTCTTGTAAATGTTCTTTGTACATACATGTAGATTGTAAGTACCTACTTCCCTACCTACATTTGTATGTTGTGCAAATTCATTAAGGCTAGTCGTAGAATATTGACTAAAAGATCGGTCGATGACTTAGATAATTTAAAATAAATGAATAAATATTACACGACATTAAAAAAAAAGTAAAAAAAAAAATTTTTTTAGGTTATTAATAGTTAATTAAAAATACATAACGCAGTTTGGCAGAAGTAGTGTAAAATTAAGTATTAAATGTTGTGGTTAATAAATAAATTAAAAAAAAAAACACAGCGCAATCTAACCCCAAGCTAAGTACTAGGCTTTTGCTATGGGTACTAGACAACGGATAAATTGCATGTTATACTTTTTTTCGTAAATACATACATAATATTATGATACATAGAAAGACACCCAGACCAGATACAAATATACATTTTTAAGCATAAATATTTGCACCCGGCGAGAATCGAACCCGAAACCTCCTGCATTGCAGTTGTCCTTTCACCCGACGCGACGAGCCACAGAGGTCGTCAGAGGGGCAAAATATACCTATCTATATATATAAAACTCTTTGTCCTGAGTGACTGAGGGATCAACGCACAGCCTAAACCGCTGGTAGTAGAGAGCTGAAATTTGGAGGGTGTGTCCGTTATGTAATGAAGGCGTCAGATAAGAGAGGATTTTCCGAAATTCCACCCCTAAGAGGGGGAAAAGGGGGGAAAACGTTTGTATGCAACTTCCAAGCCGCTTGACCTACAAACTTGAAATTTAACACATAGATTGCTGTGGGGTCGTAGATGAAGCCGTAAAAAGTTTTTTTTAGAAATTCAGTCCCTAAGGGTGTTAAATTGGGGATGAAAGTTTGTATGGGAATTGGATTACCGCTTCACCTACAATCTTAAAATTTAATACGGATATTGCTGTAGGGACGTAGGTGAAGCACTAAAAAGTTTTTTTTAGAAATTCATCCCCTAAGGGTGTTAAATTGGGGAAGAAAATCTCTATGAAAATTGGCTCACCGCTTGACCTACAAACTTGAAATTTAACACAGAGATTGCTATGTAGACGACTACACCTACGTACCTACTTTACCTACGAAGGTGAAGCACTTTTTTTTTCGAAAGGCATCCCCTAAGGGTGTTAAATTGGGAATGAAAGTATCTATGGCATATTTTTTTCCGAGTTTGTTTTCGAGTATTTATCCGTATCCAGTATCGGTGTCAGTTCCGATTGCGGTTCCGGCTCTCAGTTTCCGGTTCAGGGGAATCTAACCGCCCCCCAAACAGGGGAGGGGGGACAAATTTTGGTTTAAACTTTTTTTTCAAGAGAATTGGTACTACATATACCCACAGTTTAGTACATACAGTACAGTAGGCGGTGCGGGATAATCCTAACTATATCCTACCCTGAACCTAGGCTGATCCTATGCCGATCCTATGTTGAACCTAGGCTGATCCTATGCCGACCATATGTTGAACCTATGCTGATCCTATGCCGATCCAATGTTGAACCTAGGCTGATCCTATGCAGATCCTATGCCGATTCTAAGCTGAACCTTGGCTGATCCTTTGCCGAATATATGTTAAACCTAGGCTGATCCTTTGCCGAATATATGTTAAACCTAGGCTGATCCTTTGCCGAATATATGTTAAACCTAGGCTGATCCTATGCAGAACCTATGCCGATCCTATGTTGAACCTAGGCTGAACCTATGCTGAACCTATGTTGAAACTAGGCTAATCCTATGCCCACCATATGTTGAACTTAGGCTGAACCTATGCCGATCCTATGTTGAACCTAGGCTAATCCTATGCCCACCATATGTTGAACCTAGGCTGAACCTATGCCGATCCTATGTTGAACCTAGGCTAATCCTATGCCCACCATATGTTGAACCTAGGCTGAACCTATGCCGATCCTATGTTGAACCTAGGCTAATCCTATGCCCACCATATGTTGAACCTAGGCTGAACCTATGCCGATCCTATGCCGATCCAATGTTGAACCTAGGCTAATCTTATGCCCACCATATGTTGAACCTAGACTGAACCTATGCTGATCCTATGCCGATCCAATTTTGAACCTAGGTTGATCCTATGCTGATCCTATGCAGATCCAATGTTGAACCTAGGCTGATCCTATGCTGCACCTATGCTGAACCTAGGCTTATCCTATGCTGATCCTATGCCGATCCAATGTTGAACTTAGGCTGATCCTATGCCCACCATATGTTGAACTTAAGCTGAACCTATGCTAATCCTATGCAGATCCAATGTTGAACCTAGGCTGATCCTATGCTGAACCTAGGCTTATCCTATGCTGATCCAATGTTGAACCTAGGCTGATCTTATGCTGACCCTATGCTGAACCTAGGTTTATCCTATGCTGATCCTATGCCGATCCAATGTTGCACCTAGGCTGATCCTATGCCGATCATATCCTGATCCTATGCTGATTTTGCATCCAATTTTTAACCTTTTTACTATCGATTAATCGATAGACATAATTATTGATATACAAACAGTACTATTTCCTAAATACGGGCGAGGCCGCGGGGAGAAGCTATACTCAAAGGTGACTGACTGACTGACATAGTGATCTATCAACGCACAGCCCAAACCATTCAACGGATCGGGCTGAAATTTGGCATGCAGGTAGATGTTATGACGCAGGCATCCGCGATAAAATAGGGGATGAAAGAAAATACTTCTTAACGCGAGCGAAGCCGCGGGCAAAAGCTATATATATACAAAATCTGTACTAATAAATGTTAAGGTACTTGCCTCATACGCTCGATGTCATACATAATACTCATAACAACCTACATTTTTTTGGGTTTCGTCCCCATATTTTTATAAAGAAAAGCCTGAAAAATACAATGCAAGACAAAAATGCCAAAGATTTGTCTGGCAAATAAAAACGGGACAATGTTACTAAAACTCCACTGTTCGTCAGTCTGTCTACCACGTTGTAGGTAGGTGATAGCTAGACACAGATTAAAACCTGTTTTCAGTTTAAATGTGATTTTACTATTTACTACCGAGAACCACTGAGTAGGTATGTTCACAAATCTATGAATTTAAAAACTTTAATAATAATAAAAAAATAATAATTCATTTATTTCAGGTAGTAGCAACCCATCAGTAACATTAAATACAAAGATATACAGTCATAATTTGAAAATAAATACTAAAAATAAATTAAACAATATTATTAATTAAATGTCATAAGAATATAAAATAAAATAAAATAGGGATGGTATATAGGTCAGAATCAAAAATGTCACATTACAATTTCAATCAAAATGTTGACCACAAGTAAATAAAGTACCTAAATAAAAATGTAATAACCCTGACCCATCCAACAAACCAAACCACCTCAAGTACACAAGTCACTTTAGTAAACAAAATCAGTGTCTTAGAAGTACTCAGACACAAATACGATAAAGCCATTACATTACGAAATTAGTGTCATTCATTATAGAGTAAATTTCCAAAAGATGTTTTGCAGCAGTTACCGGATGCAATTTTATCAAATAGATAAATAACACCGCTGAATGAATTTTTGATGTTTTTTGTTTATCTTGAATTTATTTATTTATAATATGTCAACAAATAATCTTTTTTTTTTTCTTGTTTTGTATTTGTTGCCGTGTGCTTGTCCTAATAAATACATATTCTATTCTATTCTTCTATTTTATTTTTTTTGAGGAAATGACAATTAATTGCATAGGTATTACTAATTTCGTAATGTAAATTTTCATAGTATGCTTTTACAATGTACTGAGTTTGATTTCCAAACCCTCGTCTGTAGTCGCCTTAACAGTTTATTGTAACATTGTCTCTCAAAGGGAATTGACTCGATCGTCTTGGCACCCATATCTGGGTAAAGTCGTTCAAAGCGGTTAATTAACTTTCTAATAATAATACTGGGTTTTGGGAGTTTACCATCTCTTGTCGATGGGTAAAACAGTTGCTTTTGACTGCCCATATCAGCAGTGGTATCATCTAATTAGCATCCACCGCTACTAGTTGCTATTTACTGCTCAAAAACATAATTCGTATTCTACATTGCTGCTTTGAAGTAATCACCGGTAACAACCAAGTTAGGTACGTCAAAGCAGCAATGTACTGCAACTTAGCAACTACTAGCGGTGGATGCTAATTAGATGATACCACAGCTGGATAGCTACTTTAATTCTACGAACGAACGAACGACAAAAAAACTATCATCCAAAAAGAATATCTGTCATTATAGTAGACGTCATCCGGCCGAAAATATTTTCATTATCAAAAGTTGTTTCTGTCTTCTATATTTCAATGAAAAACTATAAAAGTTCATGATCATAAAATATTTGTTTCTGGATCCGTAAATTTTTACAAAAAAAAACATATAGTTACC
Source organism: Idaea dimidiata (assembly GCA_949358125.1). Taxonomy (NCBI): domain Eukaryota; kingdom Metazoa; phylum Arthropoda; class Insecta; order Lepidoptera; family Geometridae; genus Idaea; species Idaea dimidiata. The sequence continues at coordinate 15,045,846 of OX442340.1, read as the reverse complement.
TACCTACAGTATATTCATTGCCTAGTTAGTCCATAAGCCTACTCTACACCAAACAAAGTCCCGGGCACTTTAGCACCCATAAATATATATGGATTGAAAAAGTTGCTAGCGCTGTGTAAAATAATATTCTGAAATTCGATGAAAAAAGCCAATAAGAGTAGGTAGGTACTCTAGGTACCCATAGTACAACCCTAGTTGCTTAGTTTGGGGCTAGATATATAGTAATTTTGAATAAACTTACTAATATTTGAAAGGTTTTTAGTTGGATATAATGCACCGAGGCATTAAAACCCTGTCTTTAATAGAAGGCGTCATATTGAATCCAAAGCGTAACGAAGAACTCTAAAGTTAACTCCCGAGCGTAGCGGGGGTGTGAAAAAATTAACTCCTGAGCAAAGCGTCTGCAAAGGTCCATAATTAGAAACATACTCTTTAATATGTATGTATTAAGCAAGGGCATAGGCCCATACATACATATTAAAGAGTATGTTTATGAGTATGTTTTTTAATTATGAAATAATTGAAATAAATAAATGATAAGAAAAAACGGAAGCTGTTACATAAACAAGCCGCTACTATATTTATCTACACTACAGTGATACGATTTCTATTCAGTTTTAATCCCTTTTACTGAAAGAGCATAGCAACCGAACCTATTATATATACGCGGTAGTCCCCTTAATGCTTCGAGGCTAGACTGCGACTCTGTGACATTTGTTTCCATAGATTTTATCATTTGATGAGATTCCCTGGTATTGCTTGTTGTCTTGCCAGGGATATTGTTTCGTAAGTTCGATTAATGCTATTCTATTTTGGACTATTGTTCGATTCGACCTAAGTATTTGGGTAATTACAAACAGTGAAGAAAAACAAGGAAACCCACGGTTTAGTTTTCTCCAGATGTATTGACCCGTTCTTTTATCTGGGCATGGCTGACTAGACTGGAAGGGTGGTATAGATGCTGGGCAATCCTATTGCACCTACAAAAAGTCCCAAGCATTAAAAAAATTCCCAGCACCCTATTAATCATCTAAAAATTAATGACATATGCTAACAGATAGACGGCCCAGTTTCATACGTTCCACAGTTAAGGACGCGACTCATGTGAAATCCCTTCCGATGGAATGGTTTTATTCATAACCGGTATCAAATAGATCTTTAAACAATGTATTATGTTATTGTACATGATACAAGAAGTGTCCCCTTCATTTCAAAAACAATAAAAAATAACTTTAAATACCACTATTATACAGGCAAAGTTACCCCTGTTTTACAAAATAAATCAATTTTTCTTCTAAATCCTTAACCGCTATATTTTCTTATAGGCATCATAATATTAGAAAATACAATACCTAGAACCCCTTCATCGCATTTTTTCAAAATATTATTTTAATCTTCGTTAATTATTGATTTTACGAGAAATTGTAGATTTTTCACGCAATTCCATCTCGCTCATTTATATGCAATAGGACAAGGACCGTTGCTTATCATCTATCGCCGCCTTAAACTGTCAGGATATTTAGTCACACCTTCACCTTTAATTAAAATTGTTGACTCAAAATTCGAATGTCGCCGTCGTTGTTCAACTACGAGTATACCCACTATTTCGGTAATATAAGATTGTTTATATATTGTAAAAATTTAGGTACCCAAAACTTTACCTTTACAAATTTATCATCATCTCAGCCCTTACCCGTCCACTGCTGAACATAGGCCTTCCCCATACGACGCCACAAACAGCGATCGCGAGCCACCTCCATCCAACGACTCCCCGCGACCGCTACAATGTCATCGGTCCACCGAGTAGGCGGTCTTCCAACACTCCCGCTCCTCCTCCTGCCAGCTAAGCGTCCAACTACCGGCGTCGTACGAATCAGACGCATCGCATCAAACGGATCGTAGTATTCTTTGTATTGAAAGTCACACATTGGAGCGATCCGTATGATGCGAATTGGCGGACAAGTGTGTGACTTTTTATAAAAACAATCTATCTATACTGAGATGACAAAAAGTTTGTACTTGGAAGTAGATTTAAAAAAAGTTGTCTAGGGAACTTAGGCCGGCTTGCATAACGGTTCCTAAACATGTTTAAGCTGTTAACGTGTTTAAAATCTGTCAGAATTTCAAGAACTGTCAATTTGTGGCAACATAATTTATCAATCGTCCACTTAATTAAAAACATAACACTTCCTTTGGCAGTCGTGTAAAAATAGAGTCCAATGTTCAATTTCCGATAAATTATTTTAAAATTGATTTAGTTAAATATATGTTTAAAAATCGTTATGCAAGCCGGCCTTAGGATAAGTAGTAGAAAAAATTTATATAATTTTTAAAATTGTTTTTAAAAATTATATATTGTCTGTTTCTCTGTTTGTTCCTTATACAATAAAAAACTACAAATCCGATTGAAATCTGTTTTTCAAAATTGGATAGTTTTATTTTCGAGGAACCTCGTAACAGCTAGTAGATACCTACCTACCTAAATAAACGATTCGTTTGATGCGATGCGTCTCATGCCAAAAGAACGCTTACCTTTGCCCTCCACCTAGGTATACTAAGCTGGTGTTATTGTATTTTTATTTACACTTTTACAGGGTCCTAATCGCGTGAAATTCAACCTTTTAAATTTTTCCAACGTCGAGGTAAGGAAAATTTAAAAATTTAAGACCCGGGAAAAGTGTAAATATGAGTTCCAATCGTGTTATTTTAAAAAAAATATTATTGTATTTTGTTTCAGGGTCTCGTTTCGCAGTGCTCGCAGCGAAGGTGTTCCTCGTTCGTTTCTTCAGGAGCTACAGAACGAGAGCTGTGAAGGTGTCCAACAAGCTGTCGCCGAGAGCGTTCGTGTTGCGACCTGATTGTGGCTACAGTCTTATTGTTGAAAGAAGGTCTTAGGATTTAAGAATTTATTAAATATTTTGATGTCAATTAATATATCTGAGTAATTACAGTACATAAGGAACCACGTTTTGGTATTTTATTTAGGTATCCTTCATTTTGGTAGTTTGTTTACACGATTAACAGCACCAAACATAATTAAAAACAACTCTTTTAAAAGAGTTAAATTACAAGTAAATTAAAAAAAAACGACTCATAAAATGTAACAAAACCAAACTTGAAACAGCTAACTGTAAAGTTAGCGAAAGGTAAGTACTTTGTAATAATGCCGTTATTAGATAAACCATGAGTGAAACCCTGTAAATATTGTGTTAAAATCGCGACAAAATAAAAACCAATCTTTATTTAAAAAAGTATAAAATTATTGGGCAGATAGTTTTATCTTATGTTTTAGTGTTTTGCATTTGAAAAAAACAACTTAACTCGCGTTTTGCTTATTTTAAATAAGCCAACCAACGTTTCATCAGCTTTAACAAGCTTTATCTGACGAAACGTAGGTACGGGATTGAAACAATTCTGGTAATAAATAAAAAGCGTTTTAAACCCGGTAAATATTGTGTTTTATTACATACTTATAGTTTTATTTTTCATAGACTGTCTTCTGTAACGTTTGTAGGTACTTACCTACATCCCAAAATGTTCGTCGTAAACCTTATAAATATAGGGACAGTGTTCTTTAGCAAGTAGGTCGTAAAGGCATCCCTTGACGACTGTTTCGTCTTTCGTGAGATGGTTCCAGATATGATAAACGTAGGCGTCAGGGAAGGTTGCGTTTGGTGGCTCGAAGTATTGCGATGCGGATCTCCATCCAATAGGGTAGAACTGTTCCTGGTTGTATACTTCGAAACCTGAAAAAAATACCTTTAAGTCGAGAAAATATACATTATTTCGGATAAGGTAACACACAATCTTACTATGTATCCCTAAGGTAATTTTTTCTTATAATCATTATTAATGGATCAATTAATCACTTATTTATGAATTTTTATAAAAAAAGTTATTTATATTTTTTTGTATACATGCATGTATGTTATGTGACTTTGTTTCTCTTTCACGCTAAAACTGCTGTACCGATTGCGATAAAACTTGGGAATTAGGAGCTGGATACCGGGAATAACACATAAAATAAAATATCTGTCGAATAAGTTCGAACCCAACCAAAATTTTGATCTTCTTTTAGATTTTTATTATAAAACACTTTATTTACCGGGTTTATTCGCGTTTTATTCATTATTTTTAAACGACTTTTTATTATTTTTAGATTTTTATTCTTTTAAAATATCTTTATAAATATACATTTTATTTGTCAGATACTTATCTCTGTCTAGGGATTTGAAAACGAAATTTTCTTCACTTTATTGGTCGGAGCGCGGTGTCTGCAAATTAATTAATCTGAGTTTATACAGTCAAACTAAAACTTTACAACTTTATACCCTTGCAAGTAGCAGCATTCATCAGTTTGATGTTTGTAGTGAGACACAATTCGGTGATCACACGAGATATGACGCCGGGCCCGTTGTTTCCCCAAAGGTCGCCTCTCCAGTTTCTTAGCAAGTCTCTGAAAATAAAAAAAACAAGGCACGTTTAAAGTACCTACACAATAATAATTAAGGAACCTATTACCATCGTGGATAAAAGTACGAAATTTTCCGAAGTCGACATTACCTGGCTGGACGCGAGGTAATGTCGACTTCGGAAAATTTCGACTTTTCTTAATAACTTATGTAGGTAGAAATTTATGAAACAGTGCCATCTGTGTAGAATTTTTTTGACATTGTTTAAGTTTTCGAGAAACATCAAACGATGTTGATGCGATATTGTAATGATTTAGTTATAAGTAGGTAGAAGTAGAATACGTATTGTTTTGCAAAAATATTACAAATTCTTTTGAACATTTCAATTCTATATTACTTAGTTGGGTATTTGAAACATGTATGTAAGGTGAGTAAAATTAATAGCTTTTCATATTAAGTATAAAAACATTGTTTTGCTATCTATATAGGCAGGTATTTTCCAACGAAGCAAGGACATCGGAAATCGATGGTCTATTTTGAGTCATTCCGCGCTACCATGATCGTTTGACGCTGTCACTTAAAAATAAATAAATAAAACAATCTTTAAATAAAAATTACCCCGACTACTTTTATAAACCACAGATAATAATTTTTATTATTAAGATAATTTTTAAGTTGTTTTTAATTTTTTTTTTAATTTAAACCAAAAAAAAATTGTTGATTGCCATGCTATAAAAACTAGTTACAAACTAAGATGAAATAAATAAATAAAACAAAGAAGTGGCAAAAGGAACATGGTCAGCATTCTCTGTAAGACGCATCGAATTTTCAAAATTTTCATCGTGGTGACTTCGCGACGACTTAATCTACTAAGTTGGAAGTTTGTTACTCAAACACGCAAAAACTACAGAACCGATTGTGATGAAACTTGGAATATAAGTAGGTAGTTGGATACCGGGACGGGAATAACACATAGGCTACATTTTATCCCGATATTCCCGCGGGAACGGGACTTACGCGGGTGAAACCGTGAGACGCAGCTATATACAAGATGTAACGGGCATGCCCTTTTAAGCCGAAAGGGGGTTGTTCCAGACATCTAGGCGAACAACTTTTGTTCTACTACTTTTGAAAATTCGAACTTTTTCTTTTAAAATTTTGTAGTTAAAGTTCACTGAAAAAACAGCTGTTTTTGAAAATAAAGGTAATTGTAGTTTCGATTGTTGTCGACTAAATTAAATGAAAGGACAAGATAAGTTCAATGACCTCGAATTCTGAGAAACAGCTGATTTTGTGCCTCTTCAGTTTTTAAGTTTTTCTATATTTAATTCGTTGTTATTTGTGTTTTTGGTACAATAAAGTGTTAATCAATCAATCAATCAATCAATCATTTTCAAGTAAACTTTAAACTTAAAATTTTCGAAAACCACTTCGAATTTCCAAAAGTTGTAGAACAAAAGTTGTTCGCCTAGACGTCTAGAACAACCCCCTTTCGGCTTAAAAGGGCTTACCTGTTACACCTTGTATAAGTAGTATATAAGCAGTAGTATATAAGACATCATGGTAGGCGAATTTATTAGACACAATTTAATTAGGTAATTTAATTGCAGTCTTCTACTCGTGCCATGCAATGAGTAGCTGTAGGTATCTATAGCTAATAATCCCACAAATATTATAAACTGCGCCCCGCAGTTTCACCCGCTAAGTCCCGTTCCCGCGGGAATATCGGGATAAAATTAGATTATGTGTTAATCCAGGTCCCCAGCTACCTATATTCCAAGTTTCATCGCAATCGGTTCAGTAGTTTTTACGTGAAAGAGTAAGAACCTCACATACATACATACATAGTTACATACATGGTATACAAACTTTCGCGTTTAATAATATCAGTAAGATGTGAAAGTTTAGATAATTTAGTCACATTTTACCGGGTCTTAATCGCGTATTTTTATTTATTTTCATACCTCGACGTTTCGATCAAGTTACAATGATCTTTGTCGCAAAGTAACTTTTCGATAAAATAATTTAATTGTTTGGATGTTTGTGTTTTCATTAAGCAAAAAGTACCCAACCGATTGCGATGACACTCGGTATGCAGATAGCTGAAGATCTGGAAGCTACTTTTTATCTCGATATTTCCGCGGTACTTACGCGAGTAAACCCGCGGGGCGTAGCTAGTAGGTATCTAGTTGTTTACATTAGGTGTGTTCTTACACTAGGTACTAGGTGTTACGCACATTATAGGGGTGTCTGGCTAGGGTTTACCAACGATATTAAGTTCTGACAATTAATGACGTGATTTTTAATAATATTTTTTAAGGTTAAAAAACATCCAAACAAACTTTCCAACTCATCCAAACTTTATTATATTATGAATTTTGTCACACACTTTTATTACCGTTTATCTATCTGCAAAAGCCACTGCTGTAATCCAAACTTCATAATGGCCATCGTTCTTACCTGTGTTGAAAGCATGCCCTGACAAACTTTCAGCTTTTACAAAATAACGAAGGTTTGGCGTTCACGGGCTCTTGCTGTGTAAGTTCTTACCCAAACTTTAAATTAACAATGGCGTATAGTCGGCCTTATCGCTAAGAACGCGATAAACCTCTTCTAAACAACCTTTACATGTTTTTTATATCGAAATGAAAGAACTCTAGGTAGTATATACTGTATAGGCAAGCAACTTACCTTACTGTTTTTTCTGCTATCTCTCTTCCTAGAGCATCATTAGAAAGCGCCATGGCTCCAGCTCCTAACGACTCATCACTCTCTCTAGCCACCCAGTTCGGCCTCAAACTTCCCAGTGGCTTCACGACCACAGTGTCCAAGTCCAAATAGATCCCCCCCCACTTGTAAAGCGTTAAATAACGAACTAAATCTGAAGTGTGTGATATCCTCCATTTTGTTCTCATCCAAACTCCACTGGTCACCAACGTCTCTAAAGGTGTTCCTCTCGTGTAATACTCAAAGTTCAGTCTTAAAAATTTAACGTTCTTATACCTCTTCAAAGTGACTAGACTCTTTTGTTGCAATTCTCGAACTGGAGATAAAAAGAGGACGTAGATATCCTTTGTAGGGTTGCATCTAGCAGCAGCTTCTACTGAACAAGCTTGTCGGGAATTCAAGCCACCTTCGCACGATGTTTCGTGAAAGAATATCGAGTGGTTTTGAGGTTGGAACCTGCCGTCCAGATATGGTAATTCATCACCAGGTTCATAATAACAGGATATCGAGTATGAATCTATTTCTAGACCACTATAGAAAAAACTTATGATGAAGCAAATGACGAAGGAGACACTGAAAACGATCAGAATTGCCCGTTTGGTCCGCTTGGATGTTCTCATCATAAACCAATTGAACTTTCCTGGGCCTTGGCTTGTCAACTGGCCATTGATTATACAATTAAAATGTCACAAGTAAGTATGTCGCAATTCTTTTCTAGTTTCTTTCGAAAACGGTTCAATCGTATAAGTACCTGCACAGGGTGAACCATTTAAATCGGCTCGGCCTTCAGGGAAGCAACACTATCGATCGGTACAATAATATAAGGAGTTTTTTATTGCAAAAAGACAAAGTCAGGTCTAGGTTAGGTCAATGAATTTAGCTAGGTCTGGCTGGCTAGGTCAATGAATTTTTCGTAAATCTTAATATGCCTCTTAATTTTAGTCAATATGGGGGAGACGCAACTCTTAAAGCTTTTAGCATTTTTCGCCCTCTTGGAGTTTAGGATATCCCCGTAATCTATACTATCTATACTAATATTATAAAGCTGAAGAGTTTGTTTGATTGTTTGTTTGTTTGTTTGAACGCACTAATCTCAGGAACTGCTGGTCCGATTTGAAAAATTCTTTTTGTGTTTGATAGTCCATTTATCGAGGAAGGTTATAGGCTATATTACATTACGCTACGACTAATAGGAGCGGAGCATCCATGAAAAATGTTGCAAAAACGGGAAAAAAATCACCCTGTTCCGAGATTCTGTCGCATGCGCTGAGTAAACGGTCAGAGTTACATAAAAACCAAATATGACAGAATTCTTCCTCTAAAAAGGATCTAATAAATAGTCCGCGACAGCATATGTCTATCTCTTAAGATTGATTCAATATAACATTTTTTGTAGAACAATGCATTATTTCCGAAGGTAATTTTGTAAATATTATATTAATCCATAAACAAATAAATACGTTATTCATTAAAAGTATTAAATTTTAAACATAATTGTCCTTAACATCACTTGATTTCAATGAATATCTCACGAGATATTACAGTTTAAAAATATCTTCACAATAAATAATTACTAAGTACCAAGCGTGCAAATCTTACTAATATTATAAACGCGAAAGTTTGTATGTGAGTATGTATGTAAGTATGTATGTATGTATGTGAGGTTGTTACTCTTTCACACAAAAACTCCTAAACCGATTGCGATGAAACTTGGAATATAGGTAGCTGAGGACCTGGATTAAAACATAGGCTACTTTTTATCCCGATATTCCCGCGGGAACGGGACTTACGCGGGTGAAACCGCGGGGCGCAGCTAGTTATTTATATTAGACCGTCACGAGCGCGGGCCGGGTCCGGGCTTCGTCCATTGCTCGGCTAGCAGTCGGTCGGTCTGTTGCAACCGAATGGCGGCCGAGCAATGTACAACGAAGCTCGGACCCGTGTCGGCGTTCGTGAGACGGTCCATCAGCTCTAAGTTAAATAAATAAAATAAACAGGGCTGAGACAACTTAAAACTTTTTAAATTGTATAATAGGTGCGTAGAAAGTAGGTTATCACCAGAATTAAGCCCTTAAGATGCAACTTTTATCCTACACTGACTTAAAATACCCACTGAACGTAAGTAGGTACGTAACTAGTACCTAAGTAGGTAGGTATACTAGGTATGTACCTACATAATTATTATAGGTACCTATTGCTAGGTGTCCGGCTGGTATGAATATCGAGGTAGCACTAAGTATCTAGCCTTATGTCCTACGTTAATATTACCCATAAATCATGGTTGAAATGTTTAGATAAGAACTTAAAGTACTAACTACGTAAAGCAATAGGAAGGTAGGTCCCTACTCATGCATAAAACTGTACGTTACAACTTATTTAAAAAAACTCCGACTCTATAAGTAACGTTAAAACAAAATCAAACAATAAAAACAAAAAAAAAGCTCAGTTCGTTTTAAAAAACATGAATAAAACGCGATAGAACCCGGTAAATAAAGTGTTTTATAAAACTTTAAAAAGGTAAAAATAATTAGGCTTATAAGCCGAAGGCAAATACGTAGAGGTACCAATTAGACCTCAATCAAACTTGTAGCACTGTTATTTTTTCCGTCGGGAGTCGGGAGGTAAAAACAAGACAAGCCTAATTCCAGGTGATCACCTCACCTATAAGCGACAAATGTGCTAATGCTGAAGGCGCATTTGTACAGGACCACTGGGATAGGATTCAAGCAACTATGTATCCTAGGTTGTTTAACTGCGAATTGATTGTCAGTTGTCGAGGGAAGAGGGACGTGCAGCGGTGCCTTCTGCATCGCTGTGCTTGGTCCGGCCGGAAGACCAGTGCTGTGGCTGAATGAATATGTTTATCGGCTACAGCTTTTTGCTGAGGCCGGCCCATTTAGGGTTCGTACATGGCTTCCTAACTTATGGTTAAATTATTTTTATTCTTTTAAGTACTAGGTACCTACTACTTTTGGTTTTGTTCTGTTTTGTATTTTTTGTTGTGTGCTTGTCCTAACAAATATATTTCTATTCTATTCAACTATCATTGATTCGGCGCGGACGGTGCGGTGCTGGACGCAAGTGGTTCAGGGAAACTTGGTGGTAGAACGACACTGTCCAGCACCGGTATTATCTACTTATCCAGTGGACGACTGACAACAGTGGAAATAAATGGAATTTTGCAGTACAGCTAGGTACAGTCCTTTGCTGCTTTGATGCAACGTGGTTATTACCAGTGATTAGGTACCTCAAAGCCTAATGTACCTAGTACTGCAAAGTTCCTGTCAATATCCACTGTTGTCAGTCGTCCACTTGATAGATAATACGGGTGCTTAGCCAGACAGGATCACATTACAGCAGCCATTGTACAATTTAATTAGGAAAGGTCTGAGGGCCAGATTAAAGCTTATTTACAAGTTATCACGTTCTAGGATCAAAGCGGTAAAGAGTATAAGTATTATCTAAGTGCCGCTGTGTAAAAGATCCTGGTGGTAACCTGCTATGTGTAGACCTCGTGGTGAAGGAGAGAGATAAAACCCTTTTCAGTCTTAGGCGGTTTGAATCCCACGTGTGTTGTTTGTCCCCATGTGTTGCTGAATTTTTATTTTCGTGCCACCTAGTTAAAACGCAAGTAAACCTATTTTTAAATTTCAGAGGCATTATTATAAATCAGTTCAGTTTTGTGAAAGTGTAATAATGAAAATGAAATCCAGTGCAAAACATAAACTTTGTCCTTGTCTCTAAAGTTCTAGAAAAGTTTTTGCAATTACACCCTCGACTCGATTTTAAACTACTACGACTTGATTTACTGTTTATAAGACGCAGAGCAAATAATTTTAAAAATTACAATAAAGTTTGACACTGGCTATTTACCAAATAGCCATAATCGGTTCAAACCGATAGTTAATAAAAAAGTCAGTGTTCACTCCTTTAATGTCAGTAGTGTCAAAAGGAATAACACATTTTCGCGCTGTTTTGTGCTAAGTCTCTTTCTTGCTCTTATTACTATTTATTGTGTTAAACTAACATCGAATTGTCTACCAGTTCATTACAAACTATTTAACAAGCAGAAACCAACGTGATAGCATCGTTGAGGTTAACAGAATGTCTAAAAGTATCACGAATGCCGCTCGGACAGTGCAAAGGCCTTTCAGGGTGTCTATCGAGGGTAACATCGGTTCAGGGAAGTCTACCTGTATTAAATACTTCGAGAAATATGACAATGTTGAAAAACACCCGGTAAGTTCCATAATGTGAATAAAAACATCACTTTATATATAGACCTCGTTTTTTAATTGAAGACTACGATTTGACACTACTTTCCATAGAAAATATGTCAAATACAAGGTACCAAAACGTCAGATTATAGTCTGAGATAAAACTTACTTTACCTTTAAGGTTTTCTGAGCCCCTGAATTACGCCTATAATTCAATAACAATTTGGACCAGTAGAAATCGCTTAACGTTCTTTCTGTCCCTCAGAAGCAGTTGGTACCAGTAGTTATCTCAATATTCATTAGCCCTTATGTTGGAGAAATACCCCTTTATCTGTCAAAATCTCACAAAAAAAAACAAATCCATAAATAAATTCAAATATAAATTTATTTCCCTGAATGTATTTAAGAATGGTATTATGCAAGGCGCCCTAAATCATATTTTAGAGCTTAAACATGTTTAAGAATTGTAATGCAACACAACCTAAGTATTTATAAAGAGACTTAATCACAGGAACCTATAAAACAATGGCGGGATGTCAGCGGGCACAATCTTTTGGGCCTCTTGTATCAGGACCTGGACAAGTGGACGTTCCCGTTCCAGCACTACGTCCACCTCAGTCGCCTGAAGATCCAGACAAGTCCACCTTCTCATCCGAGGGTTACTGTTAAAATGTTTGAAAGGTAAAATATCGAAATTTTTTATTCTGTATAAATAACTCTTTACCGTTTTAGCAGCATTGTTGTAATGCTAATCCATTATTTCTGAGCCTATTGTAGACTCCTTTTTCAAGGTAGAGGTAAAATTTTACAGACTCATAATAAATATTTAGGTATAAAATTTATAAATCAACTAGACATGGGGCGGGTACCCGGTTTGGATCCGGTACCCGGCGCATCCGGCACTTTTTTTAGGATCCGGCCGGGTACCGGGTAATGGTGCCGGGTATCCGGCTCTGCCGGGTAATTTGATAGACCAAAAATAATGAAACATATTACACTTTTTAAATTATTTATTATGCTGAACACTAACGGTAATCATTATAATTATGTTTTGCTCACTAATTTATCAGAAAGAACTAAAAAAACTAAATATATATTTTATTTTATTATAGGTAATTTAAGATGGGTAAGTTGTGATGTAAAAAGGCCAATTTTTCTGGGCGGTTAGAATTTAGGCGACTGCGTTTCTTGTCATAAATTAGCCCTGCTTCTGAGAACAGGCGTTCGCTGTATAATACAGAACTAGTGTGCATAGATATTTCGCCGATACTTTTCGCACCCCGCGGGAACATGCGCTAGCCAGCCGGTACGCGGCGATTCGAGCTATCAAAGACGCCAGCGCCACCTCTATTTCGCTTCAGTTGCGCCTGAGCGGGCAAGGAAGACACACGCGTCACGACGCGTTACCGCTGCCGGGTACCCGCCGGGTACCCACGAGTACCCGGCGCAGAATGTGTCGGGTACCCGTTCAGCGAGTACCCGGCAAAACCACTACCCGCCCCATGTCTAAAATCAACGCAGTCTGCCCCAACGGCTGGTCTTAGAGACATTACATTTGGAGAGTGTGTTTTTTGTCATGTTTGTCATGTGAAATAGCCTCTAAGAAAGGATTTTGCGATATTCCCATGGGATCGAAACTGACGCGGGTGAAACCGATGAACACAGCTAGATTATTTACTATTATGTTTAATAAAACGCGGAGTTAAACCTTGAACATTTATTGAGCTAGGGAGCAGACACAAAAGTGAACCTTATAAATCTACCTTACATTACTAAGAAATCATACTAACTAACTTCTAGACATAATCTTATTCTAATCAATAAGACTATCTAGTTAGGTACCTCCGTAGGTACATAACATTTACCTATATATATTAAATTTCAGATCAGTACAAAATAGCAGATTTTGTTTTGTAGAAAACGCTAAAAGGCAAGATTTCCTCAAAGACCCTGAATATCAAACACTTTTGGCTTGGTACAATTATACGGAAAAGTGCCTTGATATTTCTTTGGATCTCATAGGTAAGACCCTTTCATCCCATTAATTATTAATCCTACTAATATTTGTATATTAGTATTTAATAAAACACAATATATACGGGTTTTACTCGCGTTTTATTGATTACCAGCATTATTTTTAAACAACTGAGCTTTCCCCAACTTTGCAGTTGGCTTTTTCAAGGTAGACTGTAAAGTTGGCGAAAGCTCGGTCGTTTAAAAATAATGCCGTTAATCAATGAAACGTGAGTAAAACCCAGTATATTTGTTTTACTATGCAAAATCGCGAAAACCTTAGACAAAATTATATTAGTATATATTTAAAATGTGGTATATATATTCAAATTATTTATTATACATTTTATGACATACCAGTACAACTAACCAGTCTCTATTCCATCCCAAGGTTGAGTGGAAGAAATCGCTTTGAGCCAAAAACGTAATATTATAAACCTGAAAGTTTGTATGTTTGTTAATCAATCACATAATAACTACTGAACCGATTGTGATGAAATTTAGTACACATATAGCTGGAGACCTAGAATAAAACAAGGCTACTTTTATCCTGATATTCCTGCGGGATCGGGACTTACGCGGGAGAACCACGAGACGCAGCTGTACCTAAATATATAAATGTCTTATTTGTTTCAGTATATTTAAAAACAACACCTGAAGTAGTTTGGGACAGAATGATGAAGAGAGGTCGAGCTGAGGAATCTGAAGTGCCTTTAGAATATTTACAACAGGTAAACTTTTTTAACTAACACAGTTGGAACTTAAATTTACACATTTTCCCGGGTATTAATTAGACATGGGGCGGGTAGTGGTTTTGCCGGGTACTCGCTGAACGGGTACCCGACACATTTCGCGCCGGGTACTCGTGGGTACCCGGCAGCGGTAACGCGTCGTGACACGTGTGTCTCCCTTGCCCGCTCAGGCGCAACTGAAGTGAAATAGAGGTGGCGCTGGCGTCTTTGATAGCTCGAATCGCCGCGTACCGGCTGGCTAGCGCATGTTCCCGCGGGGTGCGAAAAGTCTCGGCGAAATATCTATGCACACCATCTAGGTAGTTCTGTATACAGCGAACGCCTGTTCTCAGAAGCAGGGCTAATTTATGACAAGAAACGCAGTCGCCTAAATGCTAACCGCGCAGAAAAATTGGCGTTTTTACATCACAACTTACCCATCTTAAATTACCTATAATAAAATAAAATATATATTTAGTTTTTTTAGTTCTTTCTGATAAATTAGTGAGCAAAACATAATTATAATGATTACCGTTAGTGTTCAGCATAATAAATAATTTAAAAAGTGTAATATGTTTCATTATTTTTGGTCTATCAAATTACCCGGCAGAGCCGGATACCCGGCAGAGCCGGATACCCGGCCCTATTACCCGGTACCCGGCTGGATCCTAAAAAAAGTGCCGGATCCGCCGGGTACCGGATCCAAACCGGGTACCCGCCCCATGTCTAGTATTAATCGCGTGATTTTAACTCTTTAATTTTCCTTACCTCGGCGTTCCGATCATGTTACAAAGATCTTGGTCTCGAGGGGACTGGAGCTGCGGCGGGCGTCGTCCTCTATTTATAACCTCAGTGTACCGGATAATGTTCGTAATTGTGGGTAGTTACCGAAGTACCCACATCTTCGGTGGTAAAATTGCGGGTAGCCGGCATACCCTCACCTTAAAAGTTCGCTATAGACCCCCCTTACTTATAAACGCTAATTAATGCGCTGCATAACTATGCATCGTTTGTCTTTTACTGTCACATGAAGTTTCAAAGTTGACAGACAGAGACAAACGTGACATAGACGTCACAACTTAGTCATGTGTAAATAATATTTTATAAACAAGGGAGTAAGGGCGGTAACAAACTACACTCTAGACATCCGAAGATTTACGTGTGGTCAGCTGGTGATGGATGACTTGCCTACTGTGCTGACCCTGTGAAAATTACATACTGTCTGGCTATTACTGTTCATGGCATACAGCCGAGTACAAAGGGTTTTACCCTTTAGGTACACAACCCAATAAATTAGTGTAAAAGAGTCTTAGCAGAAGGAGAAACGGGAGTTTTTTCCCTTTGGGTATGGAACTCTAAAAACCCTTTATTATACCCTTTTACAGAAACATACCTAAATAAAAAATGTAAACACAGAACTGTCAATTATCTAAAGAAAAAGTAAACAAAAAGCTGTCACCTTCAATCAAATATTTGAGTTTTTTGTTTACCTTTTTCATCTAAGTTTCTGTAAAAGGGTAAATAGTGTACTTACTTAAAATATTTTACAAGGAGATTGCATCATCAAATATTCCCCAGTGACAGGATTCAAACCTGTGCCTCTCGCTTGCAAGGTGAGCTCGTATTTCTAGTAAAATGCCTTGAGCAATAAACATCTTACTTAATATAATATAAAGGCGAAAGTTTGTATGTATATGACTTTGTTACTCTTTCACGCAAAACTACTTGATTTTTTGAACGGATTGCGATGAAACTTGGAATATAGGTAGCTACTCGTAGATACCGGGAATAACACATAGGCTACTTTTACTTTTTATCCCGATATCCCCGCGGGAACGGGACTTACGCGGGGCGCAGTTAGTAAAAAATATTTATCAGTGTATGTTATTTCAGGTTCACGAATCGTATGAGAAATGGCTGAACTCATCCAGTGTGGGGTGTGAAGTACTCACAATAGACGCCAATAGAAACATACAGACAGTCAAGGAAGACTTGGAGAGATATAGCTATAAGATACTCGGTGGTAATTACACTAATTAAAGAACTTAACTCAAACCTCTGTCGAGTAGCCTTCAATTTGACGGGCTCTGTAACCCGCCGGGCTGCATTCCTGCCAGGTGCTGATATTTATGCTCAAAAATAAATATTTGTATCTGGTCTGGGTCTTTCTATGTATAATATGTATGTATTTACAAAAGAAAAATAAATATAGCTAGTATATCCGTTGTCTAGTCACCGTAACACAAGCTTAGCAGCTTACCATGGGGCTAGACGGCGCTGTGTTGATTACAAACTTTAAAAAAAGTTTTAATAAGTTAATAATCAAATAGTAACAAATCAAATAGTAAAAAGTACCTACTAATTTATTTTATTATCAATTCCCATATTTCGAAATCAAATAACTTATTAATAAAAGGGGAGTAAGGTCGGAGTAGTTATTCCGCATTTTGTTTATGTCTGTCAACTTCGTAAGTTCTTGTCACGGAAAAAGACAAAGCGCGTCCTCACTACTCCGACCTTACTCCATGTTTATTAATAGGGGCATTAGGTACTAAATATATAAACGGCCAATCTGACGCAAACGAAATTTTCACAATTTACATTGTAGGTTAGTTGTTAATTTAAAAAAAATATCAGCGCAATATTTATTAATTCTAGCATTTATGATTTTAAGAAAATGATTGTTTTAATTTTATTTAATTATGACTAGTTTTTTGTATAGTAACAATGACTGATGTAATGTTCCTACTACCTCAGAATTATTTTCTACTAGCTGCGCCCCGCGGTTTCACCCGCGCAAGTCGCGATTCCGCGTTGTTCTTACCTTGGTACCTACCTACCGCAATGCAAAAATCCACACTTAAACGGACCACCAGGGAAGTACTGATGATGCCAGGCGCGGCAGCGCTTGGCATCATCAGTACTTCAATGGGTGAAGATCAATGACGATGGACGATCGATGACAATCAATGACGATGGATGACGATATCTGGACTTAATATCCGGATAAAAAATAAAAAATGCGTAAAAAGTAAAAGTAGCCTATATGTTAATCGAAGTCTTAAGCTATCTGTATACAAAATTTCATTGAAATCGGTCCAGCCGTTTCCGAGATTAGCGCGCACCAACGCACAGACAAACGGACAAACAGACAAAAAGTTAAACACGGAAATGAGGTCTGTTACGTTAGTACATACCCCTAAAAATAGTTTTTTAATTAAAAATATCTTATTAAAACAGACACAGCTAAGTTATTACGATTATATTATAAGTATAGATAGATTTAACTCATTATATTAATTTTATTTTTTATATTAATCTCATTTAAATAATTTAAGAAAAGTAAATGAATGAATAATAAAATAACGTTTTAACTGAGATGATTTATTTATTTATCACAAAACAATAATAATTTATTATATAAGTAGCTATTTACTAATTTGGAAATTATTCTCAAGGCTAAACATAATAACAAAAATCTTAACTTTAACATATACAGCATTTTAACTAATCTATAAGAATTTAAAAGTCTTGTCTTTCTAGTTTAGTCTTTAAAATATTTTCCAAATATTAAGTCTATAAGTAAGTGCCAGTTACACTAGGTTGACGGTTGTCGGTTCGATTCTTGCCACGGAACTTGTACAAACTACAGTTTGAAAAGGTTTTTGACCAGCAAAGCCTGAAATGATAATAATATCTGCTTTTTCTGCAAACGCCATAATCACCATAGTATCCCCAGTAGCCTAGCCTATCCACTACCCATCACATCATAGCCATTTTGTTTCATCCGTATATTTCGCAATAGTTCTATCCGATCCGGCGGATGACCTTTACTGCATGTTATGCTGCAGCCAGGGATAGTGGTCAGCTTGGTGTCCGCTAGTTTACAATTAAAATTGTTATTGACGCGAGCCTCTACGTGTTGCCTTCGACAAAGTTTCGGGACTCCATAGCCCTGTGATACTGGACGTATAACAGAGAATAAATTATCTTCTTAGGTATATTCTTATGTGACTAAGGGCTGATTTTTCAAATCCCTAGATAAAGATATCTGACAAATAAAATGTAACACCACCGAATGAAAAACGTCACTATGATATTTTAAAAGAAAATAAATCTAAATTTAGATTTGAATTTGAAGGCTTTTAAATTTGGTTGGGTTTGAACTTATTCAACAGATATCTTTTATCCGTGGAATGAAAAATTAGGCATAAACTATATAAATATATAACTGCGGAAGTGAAACTGTGGGACGCTAGTTAGTGTAAACGGCACAAGAACCTACAATTTAGCGGTAGAGATGGTCTGCTCTGATGTTGGAGGCGATCTCGCTCTCCCACTTGTCTCCGTTGGAGAGGAGTTTCTCCTTGTTGTAGAGCAGCTCCTCGTGAGTCTCCGTCGAGAACTCGAAGTTGGGGCCCTCCACGATGGCGTCCACGGGGCAAGCTTCCTGGAATGTTAATGCCATTTCATTAGTGTAAACTAGCTGCGTCACTACTTGTATGATAGGAAAACTCTAGAGTGGAATATTTTAAACTTTAACGAATGCGATTAGAAAGGTAAGTAGGGGGGGGTCGTCCACCTCTAAACTGGGTCCAGGATTAATTGACCGAACGAGCGAAGCGAGTGAGGTCCAGTGTAGACGGGCCTGGCCCTTGTATCTCTGTATCTTTGTATGTTTGTTCGACGATAACTTGAGTATCGTAGCTCCGATCTTCATGAATACATGAATTTTGGTATGCGCGTAGTTTAGGTCAATAGAATTTATGAGTTCGAAGATGAGCCGGACCGGTAGGGGGGTTGGGGAGATAGGGGGTCGTGAGGTCTCAGTTCGGGGCGAACTACTATTTATACCCTTTCAAATTTTAAAAATAGTCAACTGGGCCTAACGGTAACAACACTGGACCGGTGCCGGGCCCAGGCGAGTTGGCCGGGCGATGCTTGAAACGCAACTTCACAATGACGACGATCAATTGTAAATTCGAGATCGACCGTGTGATGGCTATATATCTGTGGTTACCACGTACTAATATTATCTAAATATTAACAAGACAAGTGTTATACTTAAAGAAATGCTTTCCAAAAATTTCGCACCCGACAGGACTTGAACCTGCATCTCTGGGAATCCGTTCCAGCGCCTTTCCAATTTGGCCACGGATGCATGTTCAATCGAGTCGAAATTAAGGATTGCATTTCTTATTGTTTTTACGTTTTTGGAGGCACGTAGCGCCATCTACTGACAATATTTGCAGACTGCCAGCTTGAACTATTCTATTTTCATAGAATTAAATTCAACGTTGAGATGTTGCTTCCGATTAACCGTTTTTGTTATATTTTTTTAAAAGTGTTTCCTACACTTGGATAACTATACTTAAAGAAATGCTTTCCAAAAATTTCGCACCCGACAGGACTTGAACCTGCATCTCTGGGAATCCGTTCCAGCGCCTTTCCAATTTGGCCACGGATGCATGTTCAATCGAGTCGAAATTAAGGATTGCATTTCTTATTGTTTTTACGTTTTTGGAGGCACGTAGCGCCATCTACTGACAATATTTGCAGACTGCCAGCTTGAACTATTCTATTTTCATAGAATTAAATTCAACGTTGAGATGTTGCTTCCGATTAACCGTTTTTGTTATATTTTTTTAAAAGTGTTTCCTACACTTGGATAACTATACTTAAAGAAATGCTTTCCAAAAATTTCGCACCCGACAGGACTTGAACCTGCATCTCTGGGAATCCGTTCCAGCGCCTTTCCAATTTGGCCACGGATGCATGTTCAATCGAGTCGAAATTAAGGATTGCATTTCTTATTGTTTTTACGTTTTTGGAGGCACGTAGCGCCATCTACTGACAATATTTGCAGACTGCCAGCTTGAACTATTCTATTTTCATAGAATTAAATTCAACGTTGAGATGTTGCTTCCGATTAACCGTTTTTGTTATATTTTTTTAAAAGTGTTTCCTACACTTGGATAACTATACTTAAAGAAATGCTTTCCAAAAATTTCGCACCCGACAGGACTTGAACCTGCATCTCTGGGAATCCGTTCCAGCGCCTTTCCAATTTGGCCACGGATGCATGTTCAATCGAGTCGAAATTAAGGATTGCATTTCTTATTGTTTTTACGTTTTTGGAGGCACGTAGCGCCATCTACTGACAATATTTGCAGACTGCCAGCTTGAACTATTCTATTTTCATAGAATTAAATTCAACGTTGAGATGTTGCTTCCGATTAACCGTTTTTGTTATATTTTTTTAAAAGTGTTTCCTACACTTGGATAACTATACTTAAAGAAATGCTTTCCAAAAATTTCGCACCCGACAGGACTTGAACCTGCATCTCTGGGAATCCGTTCCAGCGCCTTTCCAATTTGGCCACGGATGCATGTTCAATCGAGTCGAAATTAAGGATTGCATTTCTTATTGTTTTTACGTTTTTGGAGGCACGTAGCGCCATCTACTGACAATATTTGCAGACTGCCAGCTTGAACTATTCTATTTTCATAGAATTAAATTCAACGTTGAGATGTTGCTTCCGATTAACCGTTTTTGTTATATTTTTTTAAAAGTGTTTCCTACACTTGGATAACTATACTTAAAGAAATGCTTTCCAAAAATTTCGCACCCGACAGGACTTGAACCTGCATCTCTGGGAATCCGTTCCAGCGCCTTTCCAATTTGGCCACGGATGCATGTTCAATCGAGTCGAAATTAAGGATTGCATTTCTTATTGTTTTTACGTTTTTGGAGGCACGTAGCGCCATCTACTGACAATATTTGCAGACTGCCAGCTTGAACTATTCTATTTTCATAGAATTAAATTCAACGTTGAGATGTTGCTTCCGATTAACCGTTTTTGTTATATTTTTTTAAAAGTGTTTCCTACACTTGGATAACTATACTTAAAGAAATGCTTTCCAAAAATTTCGCACCCGACAGGACTTGAACCTGCATCTCTGGGAATCCGTTCCAGCGCCTTTCCAATTTGGCCACGGATGCATGTTCAATCGAGTCGAAATTAAGGATTGCATTTCTTATTGTTTTTACGTTTTTGGAGGCACGTAGCGCCATCTACTGACAATATTTGCAGACTGCCAGCTTGAACTATTCTATTTTCATAGAATTAAATTCAACGTTGAGATGTTGCTTCCGATTAACCGTTTTTGTTATATTTTTTTAAAAGTGTTTCCTACACTTGGATAACTATACTTAAAGAAATGCTTTCCAAAAATTTTGCACCCGACAGGACTTGAACCTGCATCTCTGGGAATCCGTTCCAGCGCCTTTCCAATTTGGCCACGGATGCATGTTCAATCGAGTCGAAATTAAGGATTGCATTTCTTATTGTTTTTACGTTTTTGGAGGCACGTAGCGCCATCTACTGACAATATTTGCAGACTGCCAGCTTGAACTATTCTATTTTCATAGAATTAAATTCAACGTTGAGATGTTGCTTCCGATTAACCGTTTTTGTTATATTTTTTTAAAAGTGTTTCCTACACTTGGATAACTATACTTAAAGAAATGCTTTCCAAAAATTTCGCACCCGACAGGACTTGAACCTGCATCTCTGGGAATCCGTTCCAGCGCCTTTCCAATTTGGCCACGGATGCATGTTCAATCGAGTCGAAATTAAGGATTGCATTTCTTATTGTTTTTACGTTTTTGGAGGCACGTAGCGCCATCTACTGACAATATTTGCAGACTGCCAGCTTGAACTATTCTATTTTCATAGAATTAAATTCAACGTTGAGATATTGCTTCCGATTAACCGTTTTTGTTATATTTTTTTAAAAGTGTTTCCTACACTTGGATAACTATACTTAAAGAAATGCTTTCCAAAAATTTCGCACCCGACAGGACTTGAACCTGCATCTCTGGGAATCCGTTCCAGCGCCTTTCCAATTTGGCCACGGATGCATGTTCAATCGAGTCGAAATTAAGGATTGCATTTCTTATTGTTTTAACGTTTTTGGAGGCGTTTTTACGTTTTTAATTTCGACTCGATTGAACATGCATCCGTGGCCAAATTGGAAAGGCGCTGGAACGGATTCCCAGAGATGCAGGTTCAAGTCCTGTCGGGTGCGAAATTTTTGGAAAGCATTTCTTTAAGTATAGTTATCCAAGTGTAGGAAACACTTTTAAAAAAATATAACAAAAACGGTTAATCGGAAGCAACATCTCAACGTTGAATTTAATTCTATGAAAATAGAATAGTTCAAGCTGGCAGTCTGCAAATATTGTCAGTAGATGGCGCTACGTGCCTCCAAAAACGTAAAAACAATAAGAAATGCAATCCTTAATTTCGACTCGATTGAACATGCATCCGTGGCCAAATTGGAAAGGCGCTGGAACGGATTCCCAGAGATGCAGGTTCAAGTCCTGTCGGGTGCGAAATTTTTGGAAAGCATTTCTTTAAGTATAGTTATCCAAGTGTAGGAAACACTTTTAAAAAAAATATAACAAAAACGGTTAATCGGAAGCAACATCTCAACGTTGAATTTAATTCTATGAAAATAGAATAGTTCAAGCTGGCAGTCTGCAAATATTGTCAGTAGATGGCGCTACGTGCCTCCAAAAACGTAAAAACAATAAGAAATGCAATCCTTAATTTCGACTCGATTGAACATGCATCCGTGGCCAAATTGGAAAGGCGCTGGAACGGATTCCCAGAGATGCAGGTTCAAGTCCTGTCGGGTGCGAAATTTTTGGAAAGCATTTCTTTAAGTATAGTTATCCAAGTGTAGGAAACACTTTTAAAAAAATATAACAAAAACGGTTAATCGGAAGCAACATCTCAACGTTGAATTTAATTCTATGAAAATAGAATAGTTCAAGCTGGCAGTCTGCAAATATTGTCAGTAGATGGCGCTACGTGCCTCCAAAAACGTAAAAACAATAAGAAATGCAATCCTTAATTTCGACTCGATTGAACATGCATCCGTGGCCAAATTGGAAAGGCGCTGGAACGGATTCCCAGAGATGCAGGTTCAAGTCCTGTCGGGTGCGAAATTTTTGGAAAGCATTTCTTTAAGTATAGTTATCCAAGTGTAGGAAACACTTTTAAAAAAATATAACAAAAACGGTTAATCGGAAGCAACATCTCAACGTTGAATTTAATTCTATGAAAATAGAATAGTTCAAGCTGGCAGTCTGCAAATATTGTCAGTAGATGGCGCTACGTGCCTCCAAAAACGTAAAAACAATAAGAAATGCAATCCTTAATTTCGACTCGATTGAACATGCATCCGTGGCCAAATTGGAAAGGCGCTGGAACGGATTCCCAGAGATGCAGGTTCAAGTCCTGTCGGGTGCGAAATTTTTGGAAAGCATTTCTTTAAGTATAGTTATCCAAGTGTAGGAAACACTTTTAAAAAAATATAACAAAAACGGTTAATCGGAAGCAACATCTCAACGTTGAATTTAATTCTATGAAAATAGAATAGTTCAAGCTGGCAGTCTGCAAATATTGTCAGTAGATGGCGCTACGTGCCTCCAAAAACGTAAAAACAATAAGAAATGCAATCCTTAATTTCGACTCGATTGAACATGCATCCGTGGCCAAATTGGAAAGGCGCTGGAACGGATTCCCAGAGATGCAGGTTCAAGTCCTGTCGGGTGCGAAATTTTTGGAAAGCATTTCTTTAAGTATAGTTATCCAAGTGTAGGAAACACTTTTAAAAAAAATATAACAAAAACGGTTAATCGGAAGCAACATCTCAACGTTGAATTTAATTCTATGAAAATAGAATAGTTCAAGCTGGCAGTCTGCAAATATTGTCAGTAGATGGCGCTACGTGCCTCCAAAAACGTAAAAACAATAAGAAATGCAATCCTTAATTTCGACTCGATTGAACATGCATCCGTGGCCAAATTGGAAAGGCGCTGGAACGGATTCCCAGAGATGCAGGTTCAAGTCCTGTCGGGTGCGAAATTTTTGGAAAGCATTTCTTTAAGTATAGTTATCCAAGTGTAGGAAACACTTTTAAAAAAATATAACAAAAACGGTTAATCGGAAGCAACATCTCAACGTTGAATTTAATTCTATGAAAATAGAATAGTTCAAGCTGGCAGTCTGCAAATATTGTCAGTAGATGGCGCTACGTGCCTCCAAAAACGTAAAAACAATAAGAAATGCAATCCTTAATTTCGACTCGATTGAACATGCATCCGTGGCCAAATTGGAAAGGCGCTGGAACGGATTCCCAGAGATGCAGGTTCAAGTCCTGTCGGGTGCGAAATTTTTGGAAAGCATTTCTTTAAGTATAGTTATCCAAGTGTAGGAAACACTTTTAAAAAAATATAACAAAAACGGTTAATCGGAAGCAACATCTCAACGTTGAATTTAATTCTATGAAAATAGAATAGTTCAAGCTGGCAGTCTGCAAATATTGTCAGTAGATGGCGCTACGTGCCTCCAAAAACGTAAAAACAATAAGAAATGCAATCCTTAATTTCGACTCGATTGAACATGCATCCGTGGCCAAATTGGAAAGGCGCTGGAACGGATTCCCAGAGATGCAGGTTCAAGTCCTGTCGGGTGCGAAATTTTTGGAAAGCATTTCTTTAAGTATAGTTATCCAAGTGTAGGAAACACTTTTAAAAAAATATAACAAAAACGGTTAATCGGAAGCAACATCTCAACGTTGAATTTAATTCTATGAAAATAGAATAGTTCAAGCTGGCAGTCTGCAAATATTGTCAGTAGATGGCGCTACGTGCCTCCAAAAACGTAAAAACAATAAGAAATGCAATCCTTAATTTCGACTCGATTGAACATGCATCCGTGGCCAAATTGGAAAGGCGCTGGAACGGATTCCCAGAGATGCAGGTTCAAGTCCTGTCGGGTGCGAAATTTTTGGAAAGCATTTCTTTAAGTATAGTTATCCAAGTGTAGGAAACACTTTTAAAAAAATATAACAAAGACAAGTGTTATTAACAAAACTGCCGGTCCACTACTTATTTAGAGAGCCGTTCTAAAATAATGAACCTAACTATTGTTGCAAACTCGTTTGAATTGTGCATGTGTGTGATATTCAGGTAAATTTCTGATACTTGGAAGTGTGTATATATCTCACGTACACATCGGCGACTCTCTGGATACATCTAAAATAATATTATAAAGAGGTAATATTGGTAACATGTATGCATGTTTGTATATTTGGGGGTAATCTCTAAAACTCCTCGACCTATTTAAAAATTCTTTCACCCATAGAAAGCTACATTATCGAGGAGTAACATAGGCTACTTTGATCCCGATATTCCCACGGGATCGGGACTTACGCGGGTGATACCGAAGGCGCTATCGTAATCGATAATTTGAGTGCACTGTACCTGACAGAATCCACAGTAAATACATTTAGTCATATCGATGTCGTAACGAGTCGTTCTTCTAGAGCCGTCGGCGCGCTCCTCCGCCTCGATTGTTATCGCCTGGAATAATATAATTAGTAGTTTAGTAATTTCTTCTATGGTTTTCGCGATTTTGCATAATAAAACACCTTCGGCTTTGTTGAAAAAGCCAACTGTGAAGTTGGGGAAAGCTCGGTTCGTTTTTAAAACAATGAATAAAACCCGATTTAACCCGATAAATAAAGTGTTGTATTAGTAGTTTATTTCACAGAACGGCACAAAGTAAACTTTTGGGCGCTGTACAACTATTGTTTTGTTAGTTATGTCCTACAAATTGTTTAGATTCTACGTACAATGTTAAACCTACCCAAAATAAATGTTTTTTTTTTTATTATAAGTATAAGTACTTTAACTCTAGGCATGTCCGCGTGGACGCGCAGGTGACAGGTGACACGGTCGACTCAAGGTGCAAATGGTTCCTAGCAAATCTTGGTGCACGTGGATGGTTAGCAAGGACAGCCGCATAAGCATAAATTACCATAAGCATTTAGTCGAAATATTTAATTGGAAAAAGAGCGACATCTCTTGGCGAATGTGTGAACTGTATAGTTAATCATTCGCGCAGATTCGCGCACCATCATGAATGGTTCCTGTAGATGTGGCCAAATGAGCCTAAGTGAAATGTACATAGACAGGCAAAAACACATTCTTAAATTCGCCGCTCGGAGTAGAAACTCGCGTGGTCTAGTTCGTTAGAACGATATACGAAGTATTAAATATTGTCTTTGGTTAGGACGCTGTGGCTCAGAGGCAAGAGTTCAAAGCTCGACGCAAGTGAAACTTGGTGAGTTATTCATTCATATTATATATCAATATGTCACCGTAAAGTAATAAGAAAAGTAAATTTATATTTTTTTTAATGTAATTTTGAAACTTTCGTAGGATTGTAAACGAGAGATAAATTGTATTATTTTACGAACACATTTTCGTAAATTTATAAACTTCTGGTAAATTTAAGATTATTATTATTTTCCGGTGTCATATAGATACTGACCTGAGCTGGACAGATGGCCTCGCACAGTTTGCAGGCGATGCATCGTTCCTCCCCCGACGGATACCTACGGAGCGCGTGCTCCCCTCGGAACCGTGGGGACAAGGGCCCCTTTTCAAACGGATAGTTAATTGTCGCTGGTTCCTAGAACATTCAATCATTTTTTTTTATTCTTTGTTTCTGGGAGCCTTCTGCAGTAGGTATTTGTTTGGGATGGTTGGTGTAAAGTTTAGGGCAATTATAAGTCACATGAAATGGCCCAATATTCAGACAGAGACAAACGTCACATAACTTAGTCATGTGTGAATTGTATCTTGTGAATAAGGGTGTTATTGTATATCTCCATGCTTATATAAATAATTGTAAATTAACTTATGGTAGTTGTCATCATGTCATTTTGTTCCTTGGGTCCGATGGTGGAGGCCTGGAGACTCGTAAAGCGGGTTGTTAAAACTTTTGTGCGGGCTCCAGTCTCCACAATTTTTCTTTTTATGTTACACCTTCTACTATAAGTACTTATAAGAAGTATATATAAATATTTATTTATATTTATTAATTTATTTTCTAAATTTTAAATTGTGGAGAAGCCAATAAAGTATTAATATTATATTATTTGTAAGGCTAAGTGCGGAAAAGCCCAGTGAAACTAAACTAAACTGTCCTAATTTTGTTTGTTTGTGTTGAGCACAAATGCAAAGAAAAAAAGCTGAGCCACTCAACAATCTGTATTCTACATTAAACCAACCTTTTGGGTGATTTGCTCTTGTCTATTAATACTAATAATATAATTCCTAATCCACCAGAATTTTTTTAACTTAAGAGTGGGACCACTTCACACCTAGCGAAAATTAAATGTAGTCAACTCGTCCCAATGTCTAAACTACTTTTAGTCCCAGTTGACTGCTATCAAATTCGAAAGGGGTCAAATGGTCCCCGGTCCCAGTATTGAGGGGGACGACTTCACCCCTAACCCGAAATATCGGGATAGACAGTAAGCTAAGTTTTATCTTCAGCTCTTTATATACCAGCATTTAATCAAATCAGTTCCGCAGTTTTTACTTGAACGAGCAATACATACTCACACACCCTTATAATATTAGAGTAGACTGTGATAATTAGAATATATTCATGTTTGTGATGTAATTTAGAAGTTGTAGACAGCTGAAGTTAGGAATAACAGTCAGGTTAACATAACACAATACATCTTTTTGAGCAAAGAAAAAGAGTGTTGTTGAGACCACCACTCGACAGTGGTGGTTCACACTAATGTCTTTTTCTTTAAGAATAATTCAAGTGGGCTATTAACATCGCTCTTACAGTGAAAGAACATAATAAGGAAACACACGGCCTGAAGTCACAGAAAAAGGCCCTAGGGCTAGTTGTGGAAACACTCAGTAAAAACTTTTAACACATCTTCTTTTTATCTTCATTCCTTGCAAGATTGGGACTCATGCTGATGAAACCATGAGACACAATTATTAAGTAGGATTTATTTATATCACATACCATATTATGTGTAGAGCATAATATCGAAAGCAAGACAACAAGATTGCTGAAGTCAAGTGATTGTTACATCTAAAGGTTACAACTATAGCGAAAGTTTTGTAGTGATGGTATTTTGCATCAAAAGTTGAGTATACCGAAGGTACACTACGTTGAAAGGATATCATAATCAATGGTACACTACATTGACAATGCACTATATTGAAAGTATGCTTCATCAAAAGCCCAATAAACCTAAAATACAATCAGGCATACAAACCACAGTTTTTAGGTTTAGGATTGCACACAATTGTGCATATAAGCACAAACACAGAGTGAGTGCATGTATGCAAAGTCTGCTCAATCTTACTAATATAAACACAAAAGTTTGTATGTATGTGACTTTGTCACTCTTTCACACTAAAACTGAACCGATTGCAATGAAACTTTTTATCCCTATATCCCCGCGGGAACGCGACTTACGCGGAAACCGCAGGCATAACTTGTACATGCATACACCCATAGCATACCTCAAGTTTAAATTATTTTACCTTGAATATCTGTCCCAGTGTTACAGCAAAACCTCGTGCCAGCTCAGTCCAGAACAAAGTCTGTGCAGCCCTATTAGACATCTCTTTAAATGACATGTTAGGGTCTTCAGCGTTCACATAAACAAACCCCTTTTCAGTAGGAGGGTAGACTTTCTCAGTCTTGTCGGCTGGGGTGCTGTATTGGGCGTGTCTTAGCACTATCCCACTGGCGCCTGCAGACCGCACTGAAAAACATTTATAATAAAAACCCTAAAATGATGGCAGAGTGCCCATTCTATCATTTTTTTTATAGTATAAGGTGGATATTGCGTTCTTAGAATATTTTTAAACCAAAATGATAGCCTTTTAGAGTGCACTTAGTTAATTCAACAGGATTTTGCAGTAATTTCATCGTAAAGAATTGAAATTTTCACCATCAGCTGCTAACAAGTAAGGTTATAAACATTGCGTAACATATCAAAATAAAGCGCAAATAATGATAACAAGTGAGTAATTAAGCAAATTAATCAATAATTACCTCTTGTAGATACAGAAAATAGTTTAGCTAATGACATTTTTAGTTATTTTGCGTGTTTTCTTTTGAGAAAAACAGAAAACAGGCCGAAGCAGGGCCAAATCGATCGATTTTTGTTTGAGCAATCAAGTTGTGAAACAGTCAATGTCAAAACAATTTTCGAAATGTTCCAGAAAAGATAAGATATCAAGCATAAAAGTTATCGATAAAATTAAAAAAAAGAAGGCCCTTTGCAAGCACTAGTGGGGCCCCTTGCTTTTTCATCACTTCCGGCTATCAGTCAACGATTTTTGTTTACGTCAAAACATTGCACTGCCTGCAGTGACGTTTACAGAATTTTATGTTTGTACAGAAATATTTGCAATAAAATCGCCACGCAGCATGGGAGATGCACCGGCTTCTGAAGCGGAGTCCAGCAAACCTAGCCCTGCTAGTGAAGCTCTGCCCGAACTGGTTGGTTCCTCTAATTTCTGATTTACATCGTTATCTTATTGAGTCGCCTAACACTGCCCTTTTTTCAGGACCGGCGTCCGTTCGGGAGCCTGCAGTTCCAAGTTTCTGAAGTGGTCGGTAGATTAGAGGCTAGTGTTAACGCGCAAGATGCGCCTGAAGAGGAAAAGCGGCGGGAACCGCGCCGAATCAGCACTGGTTTCTTCGAACCTGAAGAGACTTCTATGGACGATATTCTGAAAGTTTTAGAAGACTTGGTGTTGAAGACTGACCCTAGTTGTGAAAGTATTGATCCTCCGTTGCTGCCTACTGACGCTGTGACGCGGGCCGCTATTCTATCTCACAGTATTTCGGCATTATTCGGTCGCTTAGAACGCGGACATGCTGCAAGGCTTGGAGGTCATATTGCAGCAGAAACTACGCGCTGGTTGCAGCATATGTTCAAGTAAGTCACAATATCTTTGCAACAGGTCTGTCTCTACAGAATCTTTGTCTAAAACACTGGAGAAAATGCCTCTTAGAGCAGATACAATAAGGATTTTAGTTTGATTCATTTTGTTAAGCATAGTTTTAGTTGAGAATTGGTTAAAGCACCAGAAACTGTAAATTATCTGTTGTTAATTTGTATTGTTTTCTTATTAACTGCCTTAAGTTATTGATCTAATCCTACTAATATTATAAATGTGAAATTGTGTGTTTCGATGTTTGTTATTCAATCACGCAAAAACTACTGAACCAATTGCGATGAAACTTGGAATATAAGTAGTTGGATACCGGGAATAAAACATAGGCTACATTTTATCCCGATATTCCCACGGGAACAGAATTTACGCGGGTGAAACTGCGGGGCACAGCTAGTTGGATTCTATTTCTGATGTTTCTACAGCAACATTTCTACTTCAACTTTAGCCAAAATTAGGCCCAAAAATATGTAATTGCAATGACACTAAAGGTACCTTACTTAGATACCTAGTTTATTATTGTCATTAATTTAATACAGGCAGCTATAAAGTAGGTGCTTCAAAATTAAAAATATTTTTATTTATAATTAGATTTCACATTATTGTTTCGGATCATCTTACCACTGCCATTTAGTGTGTCTACTACTATTTCTTATGTCTTTAGAAAGCTACTTTTAAAAAGGACACAAGAAAGTTAAGTCTTGCTATCATTGCAATTTTTTTAATTTTAATACCTACAAAAGATTGAGTTTCTATGTACCTTTATTGCATTTTTAATGCCTCCTGCAATGGAGGAAGACTATTTTTTCACTAAACTAGGACTGAAAATTCAACTATGTTTTACAATAACATTGTTGAAGTAGGTATTAGATAAGGATTACAACTATGTCATAGTTGATAAGATTTTTATCTCATAACAATATACATAAATAAGTAGTAATTTGATTTAATCAATCATTATAAATCATTTTGTAACTTACTTAAAAAGAAAAATGATAAACCCAGTCGAAAATAGGGCATAACTATGCTAGTAGTTGTAAAAACTATTAATTAAAAATTGAAATATTTTTTAATGTTTAATCACTGAAATTGAAATAACTGATAGGGAATGTTTTATGATTCAACACAGTTGATTATCAAGTGATAAAGCTCGCCTACTTTTTAAATGAAAGCTGATTAATTTGATTGAAATGTGTAGTATGAATTTAAGGTGAACGCAGATTGATCAGAGCCGAACAAATCGAATTTTTGTCGCCCATGGAAAACGGTATCTTATATTATTGGAGATTAAATTAATGACTGAAAAATAAAACTGCGTAATTTCGTCGTTATTTAAACCATCGTCATCGATCGTAATCCATTGTCATCATCACTTACTTACTGACATACAAATTTTGCTTTACTTCACCTTCACCCAGGACTTGAACCTGCATCTCTGGGGATCTGGGGATTTTGGGACGGATCCCTAGAGATGCAGGTTCAAGTCCTGTCGGGTGCGAAATTTTTGGAAAGCATTTCTTTAAGTATAGTTATCCAAGTGTAGGAAAAACTTTAAAATGTAACAAAAACGGTTACTTCACCTTACTTACTTTAGTAGCGCCTGGCATCATCAGTACTTCCCTGGTCGTCCGTTTAAGTGTGGAATTTTGCATTGCGGTCGGTGTAAGAACAACGCGGGATCGCGACTTGCGCTGGTGAAACCGCGGAGCTGCAGCTAGTAAATAAATTCCATTTTTACGTGTTTGTCGGACATTGTTTTGTCAGGCGCCATAATCACCATAGTTCCCCACCTACCATCACCTACCTACACTCTTCTACCATCACATCACTAAAGCCCATGTTCTTTTCATCCTTGGCTGCATTTAATAGTGCATTATATAATTGCCTTTTTGCTTAAAGAAAAAAAAACATCGATACAAGGTAGGCCCCGATTCGAAACCACGACCTTCGGAATGAAAATCGGAGTATCAACCTCTAGACCGACGCCGCTTTCCACCTAAACAACAAACACAAACAACAAACAATTCATACAATATTTATTACACAGCGCTTGTTACCTTTACTAACAGCATAATTATCACAAGTATGTAGTTATTAGTGTTACTAAGTACCTGCCCTACACTGTAATTCAAATAAATTAGCACATCTTTTTTTTTTAATGTCCGGAAATCGCCCTAAGACCTTCAGGCCGCTCTGAGACCTTCAGGCCGTTCTCAATTTAGCACATCTTGGCCTATATGTTTTCTTGTCAAATGTTATTGATGGCAATGGTTTATCAATGATATACTTAGAAATAATGATTGTTTTCTTTTGGGAATTTTTATAATAGTAATAAATCATTTAATTCAGATAACGAATCCATATGTCACAATTATTAACTTAAATTAGCTTAGGTACATTAAATTATATTAGATTAAAATTAATCCTACTAATATTATTAAGCTGAAAGTTTGTGAGTATGTGTATGTGTATTTGTTACTCAATCACGCAAAAACTACTGAACCGATTGCGATGAAACTTGGAAGGCAAGTTTTTATCCCGATATTCCCGCGGGAACGGGACTTACGCCGGTGAAACCGCAGGGTGCAGCTAGTTATATTATATTAAAACGGAAATTAAATACGCGCCTGGTTTATAGGTTGGTCTGGCTGGAGTATCACAAATGTCCTAGTCTGTATCCTAACGCGGGTTGAAAAGTTACGCTAACTCTACGACAAATAAAACATTAAATTGTTATCGAGTTTTTTATAACTCAGCAACTAATTACCACTATATTTATTTGTGATAGTAATGCAAATTAAATGCGTTTACTTTTCGAATGAAGTCCTTGAACTTAGCTTGAGAAAAAAATAACACTTAAAAACAAAGTAATAATTATACACTCAGCGTTAAATTCAAAAAAGCATCATCATCATCACGAAGTGGTCAAATAAAATGAATTTATAAAGCACTTTGGGTTCTGGTTATAGTTACGTGTACACTCCACGAAAATGATGTATAACGGTTTTGAATATCTCAATGTTGTCATCGGTTTTGATAAATAAATAGGTATTTTCACGACGTCTAACACTGTAATCTAGCCCCAAACTAAGCACTAAGCCTATACTATGGATACTAGACAACTGATATACGTTCCACATACCTATTATACTTTTTTTTTGGAAATGCATTCATGTGATACAAAGCAAACACTCAGACCAGCAACAAATATTTATTTTTACCCAAAAATAATTGCACCCGGTATAAATCGAAGCAGCAGCCTTCTGTATTACAGTAGTGCCTTCGACCTATGCGCCATAGAGGCCGTCAATACTAGCTGAATCTAATTTATTGATCTGCACTGTAGTTGCCTGTAAGCGTAACTAGACTAAAGGCCAGCGCTTTATAAATTCAAATTGTTTGACCACTTCGTGCACGAAGTGTGGCCCTCTTTTGGTGAATAGAATATTTAGATCTTCGTACTCTTTCATGATTATGACCGCCTGGTACTTTAAATACCTATGTCACTATCCTACTAATTATTGATTTATTATAAATGTGAATGTTTGTATGTAAGTAAACGGGTATATTTGTTATTTATTTTACGGTAGTAAAGCATCATCATATACAAGATGTAACGGGTAAGTCCTTTTAATCCGAAAGGGGGTTGTTCTAGACGTCTAGGCGAACACCTTTTGTTCTACGACTTGAAAATTCGAACTTTTTTTTTGACGTTGGTAAAACGGATTGCGATGAAACTTGCTATGCAGATAGCTAGTGATCTAGATTAACACGATCTCCGCGGTATTCCCACGGGATCCCGACCTACGCTGGCGTTTTTAGTACTTAATATTGTAAACTACCAGTGGTTTTATACGCTTGGATCCAGGATTTTATCCCTGACTCGCAGTGCACCGCGGTTATCTAAAATTTTAAAATTTCTGGCATAAGATCCTTCTGATCATAGCAAACACAACAAAACAAGAATTAGCAAAATCGGTCCAGCCATTTACGCGTGATGTGACCAAGGGAAATAGGGATTCATTTTTTGTCTGAAATTCTTTCCTAATTCTTTAGTAAATGTTGATTCTTTGGTTATAGAATGCCGGACTACCACGCATACTATCACCAAGAGCAGATGGAAGGTCTGGTCAAGGTGACCAGAATGCTGCTGCACCATAAATACCCTAGATACTTGGAAGATGGCGGTATGTAAACAATAGAATCGTCAGTGAAAATGCTATATTGTTTAACCGCCAAAATAATTATTTTGGAAAAAATGGTTTTTGAACTTCTTTGTCATTGTTTGTCAATGTACTCGTCAATTTTTTTGAAATGCTAAACGGTAAAAAAAAGCAAAATCCATAATCTAATCAAATTAATCAATCAAACAAACCAAAAAATAACTCATTTTAGACGTGGCGCTTTAGCAATATTGCATTTCCACGGACAAATAAAACTAATTTTTCAGTTTTAATTTCGGTGTTTTTATGATTTTTAGCATTGTTACAAAGCCGTTCTTGCGTTTCGAAGCCTTTCAGACTTATTCCTTACTTAGAGTAAGCTTAGTTAAATTAGGTTTTTCATCAAAATCTCTCTAGCTTACTCTAGTGTGGTAGCTTATCAAACCGACATAAATTAGGAATTGCAAAACTTTTCTTACCAATGTGGTTTATTGATATGAAATAAATTTTACTGTTGTGTTGTGAGTGACCCAATTTGCTAGGCAACCAATTGTAGTAAACTGGTTGGGTCCCGCGGTTTCACCCGCTTATTTCCCGAAGGGAATTTCGAGAAATAGTTTCTTAAATTTAAAGAAATTATTTCCAAAA
Organism: Idaea dimidiata; assembly: GCA_949358125.1. Classification (NCBI taxonomy): domain Eukaryota; kingdom Metazoa; phylum Arthropoda; class Insecta; order Lepidoptera; family Geometridae; genus Idaea; species Idaea dimidiata. Next base: position 15,011,070 of record OX442340.1, on the reverse strand, counting down.
TTTTGCACCCGCCAGGACTAGAATCCTGCTTATTTGAGTAGTCCGGCCCCAACGCCTTATCCATTTTGGCCATAGGTGTTCGTCTAGTCGAGTTTAAATTAAGGATCGCATCTCTTTTGTTTAACGTTAAAGATACGCAGCGCCATCTACCGGCCTTCATTGCAGACTGCTAGCTTTGCCTTTCTTAAAATTTAGCTATTCATTAGGAAACACTTAAAAAAAATAAATCAAATCGCTTTCTTATCGGACGCCAACATCGTAAAAAGAACACACACAGTCACCGTGTGACGCAGTGGTTAGCGCGTTCGCTTGGATAGCGACAGGTACAGGTTCGAATCCTGTAATGGGTTTTTTTTTTTAAATGTATCTCCTTGCGTATATATATTTCTAAGTTCATTTATATCTAAAACTAGCTGTGCCCCGCGGTTTCACCCGCATAAATTCCTATCCCGTAAAGTATGTGACGCATTAGTTATGTCATACCAAGCGTTGCTTAACCCGTATGATTATTCAAAGTACCCTATATCTTATTTCAACCACTAAACCATCCCTGTACCAAATTTCATTCAAATCGGTTTAACCAAAACAAAAAATCAGAATTAGAAATGTGTTTGATAGTCCTCGATAAATGGACTATCAAACACAAAAATATTCTTTCTAATTGGACCAGCAGTTCATGAGATTAGAGCGTTCAAAGAAACAATCAACTCTTCAGCTTTATAATATTAGAATAGATAGTCAAGAAACTAAACCGATTTCGTTAATGTTTTTTTACTGTCAATTTCAGCTTTAGCGTTTGTGAACCGCCTACCCTGCATATACAGCTGTGTGGCCAGCCCGCTGAATGTGGTACAACATCTGTGCCGGCAGCTGGGGTTGCCGCTGGCATGCGTCAGACCTGTGCCGGTGCATCCTTCAGGTAACAAATTACAAAATAAAACACTTTATTTACCGGGTTTAATCGCGTTTTATTCATGATTTTTAAACAAACCGAGCTTTCGCCAACTTTACAGTTAACTTTTTCAAGGTTGACTGAGATGTGATTTGTCTATTTTAACATTCTAAAAAGTTACTGTAAACTACCGCCTCATAATAAAGTAAAGTCATAAAGTGTTTTATTATCCAAAATCGCGAAAACTATAGAAGGAAATAACAAATTACAATTTAAATTAAACCTTCAGTGCTACGGCATACGGTTGAAAATAACGTGCTTAGGTGAGGCACGCGCTGCGTCGTGCGTCGACAAGCTGTCATGAGCGAGCTTACACGATTTTCAACCGTATGACGTATAGCTTAAGGTTTAGTTCGAATTGTCTTATTTTCAGTCATTTCTATTTCCGCTGAGCTGTAGAGACAGCTTTGATTTTTTTTTCAATACCCGATGTTACGTGTGTCTAGTGATAAAATATACTGCGAGTAATATACCTAATTCTCAGTAATTCACATCTCAGCCTTTATTCGTCCACTGCCTCACATAGGCCCTCTCCCATCCGACGCCACAAATAACGATCTCAAACTACCTCCATCCAACGACTCCCCGCGACCGCTACAATGTCGTCGGTCTTCCTACACTCCGTTTCACAATTTACCAGTAATTTTCACATGGTAAATATTCCTCAAACTTTACAACAAGATGTCAGTTTGTTTGCATGCTATCATGACATTAGAGTCTAAAAGCCCGTGAACACCAGACCTTCGTCATTTTGCAAAGGCTGAAAGTTGGTCAGCGCATGCTTCCAACACTGAATTTGGGGGCTGAACCGATTTGGCCGAAATTGGGGGGTGGGGGGGGCTAGAACCTGGAGAAGGACATAGGACTTTTATCCCTAAATTACCAGCTGGGTAATTTATGGTGGTCCTCTATGTATAATATGTATTTACAAAAATAAAAAGTATAATATGTAGTATAACCGTGGTCTAGTACCCACAGTACAAGCCTAGTGCTTAGTTTGGGGCTAGGTTGCGCTGTGTGTAATGTAGTGAAATATTTATTTACTTATTTACCACGGGATACAGTAATCCATACGGGTTCGAAACTTTCGCGGGTAAAACCGCGGAGTTATCCGAATATTTGTAAATACAACTTGGCAGTTTACAAACTAAAATCATTGAAAGAATCTCATATCCTTAGCGAGACGTCAAAACACAGAACTTGAATGAAATGTTTTTTTACATATCTTGCCATTTGTACATACTTATGGAATTTCGTCGCCAGTAAATAAAAATAGTGTGTTTTAAGTCGTTCTAGGGGGTTCTAAATGTGCAATCGTTTGACGGCCTCTTTGACGCTTCGGACGAACCCCTGAATGCAACGCGAAGAACGTTGCGGGTTCGAATCCCGTCGAAGACGGGATCGGAACCAACGAGCTAAAAGATAAATAGCTAGAAATATTTTTAAAGGAAAAATTCATCTTCAAAAATTCACTTTTTGAATTTGAACTGAACAAATCTCACGGCGAGATTTGAACTCGTGTCCCTGGATCAATACTCCAGTGCCTATACCGCTCGGCCATGCAAGTTCCCCTTGGGGAACTTGCATGGCCGAGCGGTATAGCGGCCGAGCGGGATTTTCAAAAGTCGTAGAACAAAAGTTGTTCGCCTAGACGTCTAGATCAACCCCCTTTCCCTTCTTCTTTCTTTCTTTCTATATAAAAACATTTAAATCTTGAAATCTGGTTTTCAATATTGGATTGTTTTTTTTTTGAGAAACGTCGTGGTATACTTTACATCGAATTCCAATTAGTAGAACCCGAGTAATCAACGTAAAAGACGACTATGCACTATTTATACGCAGACGAAGTCGCGGGTATCGCGGGATTTAATCGCATTGAAATTAATAATTATCAGCATCGTTGTAATGCAGATACGACGTTTCGGTGCCTTATACAGACTCCTTTTTCAAGGAAGATTGAGTAAAAGGTGAATAAAGTCGCGAACACCAAAAAAAACTTTTTAATTCTTGACGTTGGCCACTTTGCAAACGGCCATAATCGGTTCATAACCGATTAAAAAAAACGGTCATCTGACATTTGTTTTTCTCCAGGCCGCGGCATGGACACGGAAGCTTTGGAGCGGCTATGCGAAGAGGACGTAAACTCGGATAGAACCCCAGTCCTCGTGCTGGGCGAGGCGGGAGTCCCACCACTGGGCTGTGGGTCGGACCTGCGAGAGTTGCGAGCCGTGTGTGGGAAGCAAGGACTCTATCTGCATCTGAGGGGACATGCGATGGCGTTACTGGCCGCGATCGACACTGACGAGGTAGTATAAATACTATAATGTCACTTAAATCTCTTTAAGCGATAAGGCCGCCTAGTTGTTCAACATTTATTTGTTTTTTTTTTTTTTATGTGTTGTTTTGTAATGTTTTTGTTATTGATCAAATAAAGTATTATCTAGTATCTATCTAATTTTATATAGCCTGATATATTATTACTATCTGCGCCCCGCGGTTTTACCCGCGTAAGTCTCGTTCCCGCGGGATTCTCGGAATAAAAAGCAATTTTTGCGTTATACCAGGTTTCCAGCTGCCTTTACCTTTATTTCAAGTGTAACAGTACTTTTTTTTCAGTACTTTTTGCGTGAAATAGTAACAAAGTCACATACAGACATACATACATAAATACAAACTTTCGAGATAATAATTGACCGAACGAGCGAAGCGAGTGAGGTCCAGTGTAGACGGCCTTGGCGCTTGTATCTTTGTAACTTTGTATCTTTGTATGTTCTTCATGAATTTTGGTATGCGCGTAGTTTTGGTCAATAGAATTTATGAGTTCGAAGATGAGCCGGATCGGTAGGGGGGTTGGGGAGATAGGGGGTCGTGAGGTCTCAGTTCGGGGCGAACTACTAGTGTACCATAAGGCTACTTTTGATTCCGATATTCCCATGGGTCTCTGAATATAATGTATTTTGTTCCAGAGTTTCACTGTAGCAGATTCTGTAACAATAACTCCCGGACTGTGGTTTGGTGTGCCCGGACTTCCTGCTGTCGTATCCTTTACATTATTGACATAATATATTCCTTTACATTACGACGGCCTCTGTGGCGCGGCTGGCGAAGCTCGGACTGCAACGCAGAAGGTTGCGGGTTCGATTCCCGCCAGGAACAAATATTTCTGTAGACCATAAATGTTTGTTTCTGGTTCTACTAGAACCAGAAACAAACGTTCTAGGTGTTTTCTATGTATCATTTACAAAAAAATAGATATAATATGTAGTACATCCGTTGTCTAGTACCCATAGTACAAGCCTAGTGCTTAGTTTGGGGCTAGATAGCACATGTAATGTGTAATATTAATTCATATATTTTATAGGAAAATTACATCCACATAAACAAAAAACAAGGTGACATGATGAAAATTGTACCTACGTCACAAAGAGTTTCGGTATTGGTTTTATCGTATTTGCGATAGACCGAAATAAAGCGCAAGCCAGCCACAATGTCAACAATAACCTTAGCGATAAAAACCAGACATTTTACAGAATACCGGAACCGATAACAGCCAATGACCAAGCGAAAGGAGTCAATTCTGTAAGTTCTAGCCGACATTCTCTCTCTTTACTTGCTAGTTCGCTTTAAGCGATAAGGCCGCCTATTTGTTCAACATTTATTTAGTTTTAAATGTGTTGTTTTTGTAATATTTTTGTGATTGATCAAATAAAAGTGTTATCTATCTATCTAGTTCACTAGGAGATATTGAAGCAGTAAAGTAACCGATAATTATACTTAAGTTACCAGATAATCAGATACATAATAAAGGAAGGGCGAACAAGTCTGTACTTAAACGGAAATTTAAAAAAACCCGCCCGCTTAAAAAAACTAAGTAAAAAGTTACAAGATTATTAAAGCTAAGAGTCCACCTACCGGCATCGTAAGCACAGCTTTAAGCTAAGCTTAAAACTGAAAAGTGAATAATACAAGTTCAGTAGTCGCGCAACATAGATACTTTAAGAGCCAGGACCCATTAAGGGAAGGATGTTTGATTGTCCAGAGTTTAGATATTATAGGTAAAGCAAGAGCCCGTGAACGCCAAACCTACGTTATTTTGTAAAAGTTAAGTTTGGCGCCTACCAAAGGAACGGGAACATAGGTTGCCACGATTTTATGAATCTGGAGGGCTATTACGAAACGTACCGGCCGAACATCAGTAAGTGGTTAATGTTTGTTCTGAACCAACAATTACTACACGTTCAAGACGAAAAAAAAAACAAAGAATAATGAGAATTATTGGTTTAGAACGAACATTAACTACCAACCGTTGTCCGGTCAGATCGGTCGGTACGTTTCGTAATTAGCAATCCTGGTAATGAAAGATATGATTTTTTTATAATTACCTTAAAATCACATGTTATTATTTGACGATTTTTTTTGAGTATGCGCAGACTAACTTTTAGCTTTTACTAAAATAACGTAGGTCTGGGGTTCGGGGGCTCTCGGTCTGTTATGGTAAGGTGATGTTTCGGTGTGTAGACGAGCAGTAGAGAGGGCGCGCTGTGTGCACTAGGGGGGCTGGCGTCGGGCGGCGCGCGGCTGCCGGCTCTCCCGCTGTGGACGGCGGTGCGAGCGGCCGGCACGCGCGCGCTGGCCGCCCGCGTGTGGCGCGCCTTCGCCGCGGCGAGGGACGTCGCCGAGACCGTGCACTCGGCCGGACTCACGCTGCTCGTGAGTACCTGCATGCTGTACGAGACTGGAGGAGGGGCTCGTGATGTTTGCAAACGAGTTTTATAGGTTACTAGCTGCGCCCCGCGGTTTCACCCGCGTAAGTCCCGTTCCCGTTCCCGTTCCCGCGGCGATTAAAAGTATCCTATGTCCTTCTCCTGGTTCTAAGTAACCTCCCCACCGATTTTCAGCCAAATCGATTTAGCCATTCTTGAGTTATAAATGGTGTAACTAACACGACTTTCTTTTATATATACAAGATGTAACAGGTAAGCCCTTTTAATCCGAAAGGGGGTTGTTCTAGACGTCTAGGCGAACACCTTTTGTTCTACGACTTTTGAAATTTCGAACTTTTTTTTGAAAATTTTGTGATTATGTTTCACTGGAAAAACAGCTGTTTTTGAAAATAAAGGTAATTGAAGGTTTGATTGTAGTAGACCAAACTAAATGAAAGAACAACATAAGGTCAATGACCTCGAACTCTAAGAAACAGCTGATTTTCAAGTAAGCTTTACACCTAAATTTTTCGAAAAGTACTTCGATTTTTTAAAAGTCGTATAACAAAAGTTGTTCGCCTAAACGTCTAGAACAACCCCCTTTCGGATTAAAAGGGCTTACCCGTTACATCTTGTATAAGATATTGGAGAATGGTAGTTTATACACCGAGGTACTGAAGCCCCGTCTTATACGAGGCGTAACGGGTAAGCCCTTTTAAGCCGAAAGGGGGCTGTTCTAGACGTCTAGGCGAACGACTTTTGTTCTACGACTTTTGGGAATTCGAAGTAGTTTTCGAAAATTTTGAGTTTAAAGTTTAGTTGGAAATCAGCCGTTTCTCAGAGTTCGAGGTCATCGACCTTATCTTGTGCTTTCATTTAGTTTAGTCGACAACGATCGAAACTATAATTACGTTTATTTTCAAAAGCAGCTGTTTTTTCAGAGAATCATAAACTCAAAATTTAAAAAAAAAGTTCGAATTTTCAAATGTCGTAGAACAATAGAAAGTTGTTCGCCTAGACGTCTAGAACAACCCCCTTCCGACTTAAAAGGGCATACCCGTTACATCTTGTATAAATTAATCCCCACCCTTTTTTCACCATTTTGTTTCAGAGTGAGAAACCTGGAGGAGATGAATTACCGACAGTGGATTTAGTTGTAAGTAAATTACTTAACTCCATACGTTATTGCTATTCTTATTTGTTTTTATATACTTATGTAAAATCGTTGTACATGTTTACGGTTCCGTTCTCAAAGGGTAAAAACAGGATCCTATTACTAAGACTTCGCTGTCCGTCCGTCCGTCCGTCTATCACCAGGCTGTATCTCATTGTATCTAATTGTTGAATATCAACGGAATGTTGTGGCAACCTACTCGGTGGACCGACGACATTGTAGCGGTCGCGGGGAGTCGTTGAATGGAGGTGAGGCTTGCGATCGCTGTTTGTGGCGTCGCATAGGGGAGGCCTATGTTGAGCAGTGGACGGGTAAGGGCTGAGATGATGATGATGATTGAATTTGATTCGTTTGCAGGACGCTGTGAGCCGCGCTTCAGCGTGCGTAGCGTTCCAGTTCGCGGCCCCCGCAAGTAGGGGGAGCAGTGGGGGAGGAGGGGGAGGGGGAGGAGAGCGGCCTCCCCCCTATCACGACAAGCTCAACTCGTGGCTGGGGCAGGTGCTGCAGCGGGAGACTGATATGGTGACTCTACTTATCTATAAATAAATATCTTTAATATCTATAATAAATATCTTACAATAAAGGAAGAGAGGACAAAAAGTCTGTACTTAATTGGAAGTAAATTTAAAAAAAAATTGCGACTTTGCGATTTGAAATCTGGTTTTCAATATTGGATAGTTCTATTTTCGAGAAACGTCGTTATAAACTTTTCATCGTGATTTAATTAGTTGAACCCGAGTAATGAACGAAAAAGTCGGCTATGCACCATTTCTACGCAGACGAAGTCGCTGGTAATAAATTTATTGACCGTACGAACAGAGCGAGTGAGGTCCAGTGTAGACGGGCCTGGCGCTTGTATGTTTGTATGTTTGTTCGACGATAACTTGAGTATCGTAGCTCCAATCTTCTTGAATTTTGGTATGCGCGTAGTTTAGGTCAATAGAATTTATGAGTTGATGAGCCGGATCGGTAGGGGGGTCGGGGAGATAGGGGGTCGTGAGGTCTCAGTTCGGGGCGAACTCCTCGTTAATATGCCTCGAGCAATAAAAACAAATAACGCAATAAAGACGTATCTACTTCCCAGATATCGATAGAAGTATGCGAGACGGAATCCCACGGCATCGTGCTCCGCTACTGCCCGCTAGAGGGCGCGGCGAGCCCCGCGCCGCCGCACGCCGCGGCCGAGTGGCGCGCCGCGCTGGAGGCTCACCTCCACGTGCTACACGCCACGCTCCAACTGCGAGAGACCTTCGAGGACGTGCTGCGGGACAACGACCGGCTGAAGCTGGTGCACGTGCCGGGGTGGGCGGGTGAGTGCGTTTGTGACTGTGACTGTGTGTGCTCACATCACGAGAGGGAGCGGTGTGGAACCTCTACCATGAGTTCATTAGTAAATCTCAAGCCGAAGCACTGAATGAATGAATGAATAAATGTTGCTGCTCGATATAAATATTTTTTGATCAAATACATTATCGGTCACCCATCCAAGTAATGATCGCATCGAGCGTCGTTTAACCCGCTTGACCATCCAAGATTGGCATGTGAAACTAGACGATTGAGCTTCACAGTTGATATACATGTATTTAGATGGCCTCTGTGGCGCGGCGGGCGAAGCTCTGACTGCAACGCAGAAGGTTGCGGGTTCGATTCCCACCGGGAACAAAATATATTTCTGCTAACCATAAATGTTTGTTTCTGGTTCTGGGTGTATTCTATGTATCATATTATGTACATACCTATGAATTTACAAAAAAATAGTATAGGTACTTTTTTTGTGTGGATGGGCCTGACCTCACTTGCTTCGCTCGTTCGGTCAATTAAAATACTCGAGACTGGCTAATTTCCAAATGGCCATAATCGGTTCACAACCGATAAGAAATAATAAAATAACTTGAGTATCGTAGCTCCGATCTTCATGAATTTTGGTATGCGCGTGGTTTAAGTCAATAGAATTTATGAGTTCGAAGATGAGCCGGATCGGTAGGGGGGTTGGGGAGATAGGGGGTCGTAAGGTCTCAGTTCGGGGCGAACTACTAGGTAATTAAATTTATAAATGTGAGATGAAAATGTCGTGTCGGGGCCAGGCCTGGGCGGGGTGCGGTACACGCCGGCGGGGTGGGCGGGCGCGGCGCCGGCGCAGGTGGCCGCGCTCCACCGGCAACTTGTCGACACGCTCAAGGCCACGGACGGGGCCTTCTCCTGCGGAGACGGGGACGACGGCATGGCCTGTGTTAGGTAACACATCTATTTATCTAGTCTTTTCTTCCGTTTTAGCGACTTTGCATTGAAATAACACTCATTTTACGGTCTTATTCGCCTTGTTTTTTCAACTTCAACTTCTTTTGTATGGCTATTGCTGACGTTAAGACGCAATTCTGCCAATGTCTAGTGAGTCGAGGAAAGAAACTTTAGTGTTGAGGGTGAACGGTATATTATCGGCATTGTTGATGCCGAATCGACGTTTCGAAGCCTATAACAGACTCCTTTGTCAAAGTGCGTTGCCCACCGTAATGAAATGTCGGATCGGCGCGGCATTGCAGCGACGCTGATAATAAAAAGTTCGCGGTTAACTCCCTTATTTATAATATTATTTACACATGACTAAGTTATGTGACGTTTGTCTCTGTCTGTCAACTTTGAAACCTCATGTGACAGTAAAAGACGAACGATGCATAGTTATGCAACGCATTTTTTTATGTAAATAAATGATTTTTCTGTTCTGAAAATCTGAAGATTACCATGGGGATAGATGACGCTAAGTGTTGGTCGCAGAATTGATTTATTATTAAAACAGTAAATAGTAGTTTATGCACCGAAGTACTAAAGCCTTGTCCTTTACAGGGTGAACCATTTCGATGTGCTTTCAGGGGAAATCCTAAACTTCTAAAGATTTTAACATAAACAAAAATGACATTAATTTCTTCTATGGTTTTCGCGATTTTGCATAATAAAACATTTTATTTACCGGGTTTAATCGCGTCAACCTTAAAAAGCCAACTGTAAAGTTGGCGAAAGCTCGGGTCGTTTAAATCATGAATAAAAACGCGATTAATCCCGGTAAATAAAGTGTTTTTAAAATGACATTATGAGAATTTGTAAAAAAGATTACCCTAGCCAGGAATCGAACCTTGTCTTTTTGCAAAAAAATAAACACTAGAAGAGAGAAAAAATGCTTTATTATTTATTTATGATAATATTTTCAGATTCGGTATGGTAACAGCGGATACGGATATAGAAGAGTTATTAGAACTCGTGTTAATGGCGGGTAAAGAGGTCGAAGAAAGCTCCAAAGCACTTAGTAATATGACTGAAGTTTTAAAGAAAGGTAAGCGCTTATTTGTATTTGTTTTTAGTATTTGTTGTTATTATTTATTTATACAATTTGTAGCGGGTAACTCCTTGTAATCCGAAAGAGGGATGTTCTAGACGTCTAGGCGAACAACTTTTGTTCTACGACTTTTGAAAATTCAAACTTTTTTTTTGAAAATTTTGAGATTATGTTTCACTGAAAAAACAGCTGCTATGAAAAAAAGATAATTGAAATTTTGATTATAAACCATCAAACTAAATAAAAGGACAACATAAGGTCAATGACCTCGAACTCTCAGAAACAGCTGATTTTCAAGTAAACTTTACACCTAAATTGTTAGGTAGAATAAATAGGCTCGCTCAAAATCCTATACCTCCCAGCCTAGTCAGCCATACCCAGAGGAAAGAACTGGTCAATACGTCCGGATCTAACTAAGCCGTGGGTTTCCTCACGATGTTTTCCTTCATCGTGTGTACATTAAGGTGACATTAAATATCAAAGGTATCAACAGGGTCCATCCCGGACATACAATATAGAGTAGAGGTAAATTCACGAGGTTTTTGTTATTAAACTAAGCGATATCGGTGACAGGTATAGAGAAAGCTCAAGCGGAGATCGAGCAGGAGAGCTGGGAGCGGACCGGCGTGCTGCGGCGCGTGCCGGTGGTGGGGCGCGTGGTGCAGTGGTGGGCGCCCGCACCCCCCCCACCCGGCCGACGCCTGCAGCTCGCCCTCGGCACGCTGCAGACCACGGACGACATCTACAGGTACCGATAGTGGGGCAGTGGTGGGCGCCCGCACCCCCCCCACCCGGCCGACGCCTGCAGCTCGCCCTCGGCACGCTGCAGACCACGGACGACATCTACAGGTACCGATAGTGGGGCAGTGGTGGGCGCCCGCACCCCCCCCACCCGGCCGACGCCTGCAGCTCGCCCTCGGCACGCTGCAGACCACGGACGACATCTACAGGTACCGATAGTGGGGCAGTGGTGGGCGCCCGCACCCCCCCCACCCGGCCGACGCCTGCAGCTCGCCCTCGGCACGCTGCAGACCACGGACGACATCTACAGGTACCGATAGTGGGGCAGTGGTGGGCGCCCGCACCCCCCCCACCCGGCCGACGCCTGCAGCTCGCCCTCGGCACGCTGCAGACCACGGACGACATCTACAGGTACCGATAGTGGGGCAGTGGTGGGCGCCCGCACCCCCCCCACCCGGCCGACGCCTGCAGCTCGCCCTCGGCACGCTGCAGACCACGGACGACATCTACAGGTACCGATAGTGGGGCAGTGGTGGGCGCCCGCACCCCCCCCACCCGGCCGACGCCTGCAGCTCGCCCTCGGCACGCTGCAGACCACGGACGACATCTACAGGTACCGATAGTGGGGCAGTGGGGGGCGCCCGCACCCCCCCCACCCGGCCGACGCCTGCAGCTCGCCCTCGGCACGCTGCAGACCACGGACGACATCTACAGGTACCGATAGTGGGGCAGTGGGGGGCGCCCGCACCCCCCCCACCCGGCCGACGCCTGCAGCTCGCCCTCGGCACGCTGCAGACCACGGACGACATCTACAGGTACCGATAGTGGGGCAGTGGTGGGCGCCCGCACCCCCCCCACCCGGCCGACGCCTGCAGCTCGCCCTCGGCACGCTGCAGACCACGGACGACATCTACAGGTACCGATAGTGGGGCAGTGGTGGGCGCCCGCACCCCCCCCACCCGGCCGACGCCTGCAGCTCGCCCTCGGCACGCTGCAGACCACGGACGACATCTACAGGTACCGATAGTGGGGCAGTGGTGGGCGCCCGCACCCCCCCCACCCGGCCGACGCCTGCAGCTCGCCCTCGGCACGCTGCAGACCACGGACGACATCTACAGGTACCGATAGTGGGGCAGTGGTGGGCGCCCGCACCCCCCCCACCCGGCCGACGCCTGCAGCTCGCCCTCGGCACGCTGCAGACCACGGACGACATCTACAGGTACCGATAGTGGGGCAGTGGTGGGCGCCCGCACCCCCCCCACCCGGCCGACGCCTGCAGCTCGCCCTCGGCACGCTGCAGACCACGGACGACATCTACAGGTACCGATAGTGGGGCAGTGGTGGGCGCCCGCACCCCCCCCACCCGGCCGACGCCTGCAGCTCGCCCTCGGCACGCTGCAGACCACGGACGACATCTACAGGTACCGATAGTGGGGCAGTGGTGGGCGCCCGCACCCCCCCCACCCGGCCGACGCCTGCAGCTCGCCCTCGGCACGCTGCAGACCACGGACGACATCTACAGGTACCGATAGTGGGGCAGTGGTGGGCGCCCGCACCCCCCCCACCCGGCCGACGCCTGCAGCTCGCCCTCGGCACGCTGCAGACCACGGACGACATCTACAGGTACCGATAGTGGGGCAGTGGGGGGCGCCCGCACCCCCCCCACCCGGCCGACGCCTGCAGCTCGCCCTCGGCACGCTGCAGACCACGGACGACATCTACAGGTACCGATAGTGGGGCAGTGGGGGGCGCCCGCACCCCCCCCACCCGGCCGACGCCTGCAGCTCGCCCTCGGCACGCTGCAGACCACGGACGACATCTACAGGTACCGATAGTGGGGCAGTGGGGGGCGCCCGCACCCCCCCCACCCGGCCGACGCCTGCAGCTCGCCCTCGGCACGCTGCAGACCACGGACGACATCTACAGGTACCGATAGTGGGGCAGTGGGGGGCGCCCGCACCCCCCCCACCCGGCCGACGCCTGCAGCTCGCCCTCGGCACGCTGCAGACCACGGACGACATCTACAGGTACCGATAGTGGGGCAGTGGGGGGCGCCCGCACCCCCCCCACCCGGCCGACGCCTGCAGCTCGCCCTCGGCACGCTGCAGACCACGGACGACATCTACAGGTACCGATAGTGGGGCAGTGGGGGGCGCCCGCACCCCCCCCACCCGGCCGCCGTCTGCAGCTCGCCCTCGGCACGCTGCAGACCACGGACGACATCTACAGGTACCGATAGTGGGGCAGTGGGGGGCGCCCGCACCCCCCCCACCCGGCCGACGGCTACAGCTCGCCGTCGGCACGCTGCAGACCACGGACGACATCTACAGGTACCGATAGTGGGGCAGTGGGGGGCGCCCGCACCCCCCCCACCCGGCCGACGCCTGCAGCTCGCCCTCGGCACGCTGCAGACCACGGACGACATCTACAGGTACCGATAGTGGGGCAGTGGGGGGCGCCCGCACCCCCCCCACCCGGCCGCCGTCTGCAGCTCGCCCTCGGCACGCTGCAGACCACGGACGACATCTACAGGTACCGATAGTGGGGCAGTGGGGGGCGCCCGCACCCCCCCCACCCGGCCGCCGTCTGCAGCTCGCCCTCGGCACGCTGCAGACCACGGACGACATCTACAGGTACCGATAGTGGGGCAGTGGGGGGCGCCCGCACCCCCCCCACCCGGCCGACGGCTACAGCTCGCCGTCGGCACGCTGCAGACCACGGACGACATCTACAGGTACCGATAGTGGGGCAGTGGGGGGCGCCCGCACCCCCCCCACCCGGCCGACGGCTACAGCTCGCCGTCGGCACGCTGCAGACCACGGACGACATCTACAGGTACCGATAGTGGGGCAGTGGTGGGCGCCCGCACCCCCCCCACCCGGCCGACGGCTACAGCTCGCCCTCGGCACGCTGCAGACCACGGACGACATCTACAGGTACCGATAGTGGGGCAGTGGTGGGCGCCCGCACCCCCCCCACCCGGCCGACGGCTACAGCTCGCCCTCGGCACGCTGCAGACCACGGACGACATCTACAGGTACCGATAGTGGGGCAGTGGGGGGGGGGACCCACCTGGCCGGCGTCTGCAGCTCGCCGTCGGCACGCTGCAGACCACGGACGATATCTACAGGTCTCTATCAAACTAACTAGGAGTTCGCCCCGAACTGAGACCTCACGACCACCTATCTCCCCAACCCCCCTACCGATCCAGATCATAAATTCTATTGACCTAAACTACGCGCATACCAAAATTCATGAAGATCGGAGCTACGATACTCAAGTTATCGTCGAACAAACATACAAGCATACAAAGATACAAACTTCACGGTGGTTCACCCGAGCACAGATGTTTTGATCTATGTGGCTGCGGTCTCAAACACCTTAATAATTGAAAATTACACGTAGGTTTGACAAATAGGGTGTGTAATGTTCAATTTGTGTTGTGTGTAATAAATAATAAATATTAATAGGATGTATGTTATTTGTTCAGGCACGTAGTCAAGAGGCAGGACAGTGAGCCAGCCGGCGCTCACCCCCCCTCCGCCAAGTCTCAGGAGCAGGACGCGCTCTAACACCGTGTCATATTTGATACATCACCAGCGTGACATACTTGATCAGTTATATGATAACACGACGCGTTACTGACATAGATTTTGTTTTTCAATGATTCCCTTTAAAGCCAAGCGTATCATACTTGATACACTTCATACATGGTCAGTGATAACACGTTTCATTACTGTCACAGAAGCCTTTTTGTTTGTCAATAATTTTATGGCCAAGTGTAAAGCGTATCACATTTGATACACTTCATACTTGGTCAGTAATAACACGTCGCGTTACTGACATATAGACCCTTTTGTTTGTCAATGATTTCCTTTAAAGCCAAGCGTATCATACTTGATACACTTCATACATGGTCAGTGATAACACGTTTCATTACTGTCACAGAAGCCTTTTTGTTTGTCAATAATTTTATGGCCAAGTGTAAAGCGTATCACATTTGATACACTTCATACTTGGTCAGTATAACACGTGAAACGCCTCGTCTCATTACTGACACAGACGCCATTTTGTTTGTCATTGATTGTCAGTAAAGCTTGATCATAATTGTATCAATTATGATATAAATTATGATCTACAACTTCATATTTAGTCAGTGATAACACGTGCAACGCCTTCGTCTCATTAATGATACAGAGGCCCTTTTGTTTTTTCATTATTCTCAGTGAATCTCGATTAAAACAATCGAAATTGTTCTATTCACGTCATTCAGTAGCAAACAAAGTGTCAATGCACTTAAAATTAGTGACTGTAACTGTCAAATTGTAAATCCGTAATCCCAAAATATGAACGATTTCATCTGTTTCAATCGAGATTTGTTAGTAACATAGTTACACCATCAGCTAGCCAATGTTGAACCCGTCTGTACCATTTCACAAATAGACCAACCTTGGTAGCCTGTTTTACTTGTAACAAAAGAAAAACTTATTGTGTAAATCTATAAAATAGTGCCTCATTAAACCATTTATAAGACCTTTCACAAGTTGCCGATAAGCCGGTGTCTTGTCGGCAACGTGTGGATGGCCATAGTAGGCTGTTAGATTTTTTAAATGCAATTTATTAATATCGCCATAGCTATTAAAAATAAACGCAATAAATTAGTTAGCCTAGTTGTATTTTATATAGACACTAGCTGCGCCCCGCAGTTTCACCCGCTTAAGTCCCAATCCCGCTGAAATATCGGGATAAAAAGTAGCCTATGTGTTATTCCAGGTCTCTAGCTACCTATATTCCAAGTTTCATCGCAATCGCTTCAGTAGTTTTTTTGCTTGAAAGAGTAACAAAGTCACATACATACATACAAACAAACTTTCGCTTTTATAATGTTACAAGTAAGATTGTTTCTGTATCTATATTATATATCCTGTTTCAGAATCTAAGATAAAAATGTAAACATAGAACTGTCAATTATTATCACAGGAAAAAGTAAACACTTAAATAAATGTACGAGTTTTTTTGTTTACATTTTGATCTAATATTCTGAAACTATACTCTGTTGCGGTAATCATATTTGGACCGAATGGCATTCATGCGGTATCATATTTGGAACTTGCGGCTTTCAACCGGTTAACCGGTAGATAAAAAGTCGTAAAAACATTTTAAGTATGTCTAAAATGTGAGTTGGTTACTTCGTTACGTGAAAACTACTGAACCGATTGTAGTGAAACTTGATACACCTAAATATAACGCGTTTCGTTGAGGGTAATCTTAGCCGAAAGGAGGCTGTTCTAGACGTCTAGAAGAACAAACGTTGTTGCATAAAGATACGTGCCTGACTGATATATGTATGTACTGCTAGCATTTCCCAATAACCCTGTACATGAAAATAAGATGCAACCATGCACCTATTCTATAACTAAAAGCTTTAGACCAAGAGCCCCAGACCAGGAGGGCTATTACGAAAAGTAACTTCCGAAACTTCGGACGCGACCGAACGTCAGTAGGTCTATAATACCGAACGTCGGTAGAATCAATAATTCTCAGTATGTTCTTTGTTTTTTTGGTCTTGAACGTATAGTAACTATTGGTTTAGAACGTACAGTCAGAATACGAATTAAGATACCGGGCGCATATTTAAAAAATATATATATCGGTTCATTAAATTTTAGTTATTCTGCATCTAATAACTAACACTTAGGAAGCTTTGGTGATGTCAAGCAGAATAATAAACAATTAGTTTAGTTTAGTTTAGCCTTTTTTTATTTGTCCTTAAATTGTACTTATAAAACATGTAATAAGTTTATAACTAAATAGTATAGATAATATTAATATGAAAAAATAACTTATATAAATAACTTTAAAAAAATCGCTCATTCAAGGACCTCTTTTTGAGTAAAGGCCTCCTCCATAATCCTCCAATTCTCTCTTTCTCTTGCTTTGTCTAGCCAGTCTTTTCCTGCTATTTCTTTAATTTCATCTTCCCATCTCTCAGCCGGTCTACCTCTGTTTCTCTTTCCCAACGGTCCTTTCCAAACCGTAGCTGCTCGAGGCCAATTTTTTTCTGGCATTCTTGATAAGTGTCCTGCCCATTTCCATTTTAATTTTTTACAATGATGTAGAGCATCGATAATTTTTGTTCTTTTTCTAATATTTGTATTTCTTATTTTATCTCTTCTTTTTATCTTCAGGATACTCCTTTCCATAGCACTTTGAGTTGTTTGTATTTTGTTAGATGTGTATGTATTATAAATCCAGGTTTGACTACCATATGAGAGGCAGGGCAAAAGGCAAGAGTCCATGATTTTCTTTTTGTAATATAAATCTGTGTCTGATTTCAGTATTTCTTTGAAAGACCAGAATTTGTTCCATGTTAATTGAACTCTTCTTTCGATGTCTAAAATTATTAAATGACATCTGTTTCCCAAGATACACATATTTCTCAACGTACTCTATGATAGTCCCTTCAACTGTTATGAGTTTTCTTGTGTGGTTCGTCATTACTTTCGTTTTGTCTTTATTTAATTCTAGTCCAATTTTTTTGCTGTGCTGGTTTAGTTCGTTAATCATTTTTTCAAGTTGTGTCGCTGATTCAGAGAACAGTACAATATCATCTGCAAATCGCAAATTACTCAGGTAAGAGCCATTGATAAGTATACCTTTTTTATTCCAGTTTAGATTTTTCATGAATACTGAAGTACCAGTATGAATATTCTCGGTGAGAGGGGATCTCCCTGTCTGACACCACAATTAATTTTTATGTTAGGTCCGCTTCTGTCTAATCTGACTCTACTGACACTTTTATTGTAAATATCTTGAATCAATTGTATCATATCAGATGGCACTCCATACTCTCGCAGAGCTGCCCACATACTGTCGTGTGATATAGAGTCGAACGCTTTGGCATAGTCAATAAACGCTAGGTATAAATATCTATTATGTTCTTTAAATTTTTCTATAATTTGGTCGAGTACGTGCATGTGGTCAGTCGTTGAAAATCCCTTTCTAAAGCCTGCTTGTTCGAATGGTTGGTGCTTGTCGGTTATTTTCGAGAGTCGTCTTTCTAGGCCTGTCGCTAAGATTTTATATAAGCAGGGTTGTAAGCTGATGGGCCTATAGTTACCAATATTAGTAGGGTCTCCTTTCTTATAAAGCAGGATGATATCCGACTCGGCCCATTCCTTAGGTATTGTTTTGTATTCCAATATTTTATTAAACAATATTGTTATCGGTGCGGACAGTAGTGTTTTTCCGATTTTTAATATTTCGTTCGAGATCTTATCCGGACCGCAGGTTTTAAAATCTTTCAATCTTTCTAGTTCTTTATAGATTTCTATTTGTGTAAGTTTTTCTATTTGTTCTGTGTTAGTATGTGTTAAGATATTTATTGTAGGTAGTGAGTGATTTTTTTCGTATAAGTTTTGGTAAAATTTCGTTGCAGTTTGAATTATTTCTTGTCTAGAGTGGGTAAGTTTCGTCTTTCCTCTTAAACATGGTATCCAATCTTTTGATGTAGTGAGTTCTTTGTAAGCTTTTTTTAGGCTTCCTGAATGTTGTAGGTGTTGTTCGAATTTCTTTAATCTGTATTCTTGACGTTCTTTTTTAATTTCTTTGTAGATTGATTTATATAGAGTCTTTAGTTCTAGTTTTTCTTCCCTGTTCAGAAAGTGTTGACTTTTTAATTCATTTCTTCTCTTGATCATACCTTTTGTAGAGTCCGATAGAAAGTTAACGTTTTTGTGAGAGTTTTCTTGTTTTAGTGGTATACTGTTAACGATAGCCGATTTTATTTTTTGATAGCTGGATTCAATGTCGTCTATTTCGTTTGTGTATATGTTGCAGAGTTTTTGTTCTAAACATTGTAGGAATTTTAGTTCGTTTTCTTTACTTTTAAGTTTATGTTCTGTATTTATGTATTTAGATCTGGATCTTTTTGATAAATCAATGTTGAAAGTGCTGCGTATTAGTCTATGGTCACTAGGAAATCCAAATTGGTTTATTATTTCTATATTGGTAAATTTATATTTTACATTCGATGTTATATAGTCAATTTGACTTTTCTTTTTTTTTGGTGATAACCAGGTCCATAGATTGTTTGTTTTCTTCTTAAATAAGCTGTTAATTATCGAGAGATTATTTTCTAGGCAGAATTGGATAAATCTTTCTCCTCTTTTGTCCCTTGTACCGAAAGATGTATGTCCCATGATTGTATTTGCATTTGAATTTTGTTGACCAATGCGAGCGTTAAAATCGCCCATTACAATTAGGTGTTTTTCAGAGTTATCTATCGAATCTTGTACTGAACCTTAAATGAAAAAATTAAAACTTTAAAATATGCACCTAGCACCTTAATTCGTATTGTGACTGTACAATAAAAATTAAGAGTTCAAAATATATATTTCAACACTAACATCTGTATTGTACACCTATATTTATGAAATAAATAATTGAAATAACTACCTACTGAAGTTCGGTCAGGTCTGAAACTTCGGAGTTACTATTTGTAATAATTCATTTCCTAGTGTTCACGGATTCTTAGTCTATTTAGATAAAGCTTCAACATTGTCAGATTTATCTCCAAAACAGTTCAGCAATTATTGGTAATTTTGCAATAAATTTATTTAAAAAAGCTATTTTAGCAAGATTAGCTAAAGCTAATCTTGCTAAAATTTCCAAAAAAAAAGTTGAACCGTTTCAAACAAAATATTAACAATGCTGAAGCGAGTTTCAAGCGTTTTGGTTAGGGATATCTTTACAATGACCTGTAAATGAATTGCTATATACGAGTATAATGAATTGTCAAATCAATTTAGTAAATACGCAACATATATGAATTCATAAAACTTGTTCCAATAAACAAAAGCAAATTTGTTCTAATCACACTTACCGGCGTAATATAGTTTTTTCTGTTCCTTTGTAAGTTAGTACCAGAATACCAAATTGCAATATAACTAAATAAAAAGCAATCGAGGCATTGTTTACAGTTCTAGAGTTATTTAAATGTTATATTCAAGTGGTCGGCAATTAAATATAATTATGTTCATTAATTTGATTTGAGTTTTGAATGTTCTTTACCAGACTGTAATGTAGAAGGTTGCAGGTTCGTTCTCCAGCCAGGTGCTTAAAATATAACACCTATATTAAAATTTGTTTATGGTCTAGGTGAAAGTCAATCCGATGCGCGTCGTTCAGTCTGAATTTGACAAATGTTTATTTTATTTTTGGTAAATTCTTGTAATGTAATTCTTCTAATTTTTATTATTGACTTAAATTTGTTCTAGTGTGGTTTAAATATTTCAGTATTTGTATTAATTTGAATTTTAGTTGTTAAGTAACTAGGTAGGTATTTAATTTTAATTTGTTTATTTTAAATATGAATATTTATTTTACTATAATATCGTCCTATGGGGGCGTCATATTTTTGATTTAATTGAAAATGCATGTAACATCTAACGGATTGACTGATTGTAAGGATAGTCATTTATATGAAAAAGAATATAGGATACTTCGTTACAGTCTTTCGTCAAATCTGTAAGTAAGTACCTATATGGGTGAAACCGCGGGTCTATGCTACTATCTGTCTATATCACAATATTGTTTTTTTATTTATTTTATTACTATATTAAATTTAAGTAACTAATTTATATTTATAAGTAAGCACACAAAAAGTGATATAGTTATAATATTTAGTACAAAAATATTGTCATATTGTATTATACTTACATTGGGTTTAGGCGAGGGTGTAATCCGAAAGGGGGTTGTTTTAGACTTCTAGACGAACCACATTTGTTTACACAAGTTATTTGTCTAAAACAACCTAGATAATTATTCCTGTGATAAAATCGCCATAAATGTTTATTTTTAACAACATTTTAATTGGAAACAACTAATACTTACACTCAAAATGAAACTAAACCTTGCAACTGAAACTTCATTGACTCAAAAATGTATGACAAACAGTATTCTCCAAAGATATTTATTTCGGAAATGTTAAATGTTTGTTATATTTGCCAAAAGTCAAATTTTAAACTATAGGTTGACAGCGATGATATTGAAATAATATTTTGGATTATTTTTTTATACGAGAATAGGCCATCTAGACATTTAGAATAACCTCCTTATTTTAGTATTACATTGCCCTCGCCTGAACACAATATTTTTCAAATAATTTTTAGTTTGTATTGATTATTTAATTATAATTATCTTCCAAATTAAGATTTTGATTCTTGTGAGATGATCGTTAGTTATGCGAGGAAACCCGCAGAGCGGAGACATTATCTCGGTTTCTCATAAAAAAAAACAAAGCAGATAGTTTTTTCTCCTGTTTTCTCGACTTTGCATATAAAAAAACTCATTTTAAGGTTTTAATCGCGTTGTTTTTACTATCAACATTTTTGCAATGTCGATTCGACGTTCGGATCTGGAGGGCTATTACAAACAAACTTCGGACCCGACCAAACGTCTGTAAGTAGATATTGTTTATTCTCGATCTATAATTCTTAATATATTCTTTGTTTTATGGTCTTGTAATTATCGATTAATTGACGTTTAGTCGGGTCCGAAGTTTCGGCAGTTACGTTTCGCAATAGCCCTCTTGTTTTAGAGTTATACGTAGTAGGATTATAATTTTTTCGGTTTTATTCTTCTTTTTCAATGTAGATAATAAAAATAACGCGATTAAAACCGTAAAAAGAGTTTTATTTCAGGGATGAGATGATGAAAAACGTTCCTTAACGTTTTTTCGTAGTTGAAACGGTTCTAGGATCTCTGTTTGCTAGTTTCCTAAATGAATTTCTGTTCTTTTAGTTTAATCCCCTTGGTGGTCGCTGATAACAATCCTTGTACATGTTTCTAGTCCAAGCCACAGATACTATTTAGAATTATACCCCCTTACTTATAAACGCTAATTAATGCGCTGCATTACTATGCATCGTTTGTCTTTTACTGTCACGTGAAGTTCAAAGTTGACAGACAGAGACAAACGTCACGTAGCTTAGTCATGTGTAAATAATATTTTTTAGGTAAGGGGGATAGTATCTGTGCCTTGGATAATATTTGCTATTTAACTAAAATGCGACAACATTGTTCATTTTATCTCGAAAACGGATCAGCTATTGGTGGTAATTATGCAAGCCATAGGGCTGAATGAGAGGAATGAGAGAGTAGCGGTGTTGGTCTAGTGGTAGATACGCCGCCTTTCATTCCGAAGGTCGTGGTTTCAAATCCCGGCTTATCGCGCACCAATGTCTTTTTGCTAACAAACTGGATGCGAGAAGCCGAAAATAGATCTAGGTCGCGTGCAATTGGAGAGGCCTATGTCCAGCAGTGGACTGCAACAGGCTGATGATGATAAATGTCTTTTTCCTTGCTGAAAAGTTATGTGCGCTAATGACATCGCTCATACGATGAAGGAAAACTTCGTGAGGAAACCCATGGCTTAGTTAGCTCCAGACGTATTGAACAGTTCTTTCCTCTGGGCATGGCTGACTAGGCTGGAAGGGTACTCCACATGACAACGTCCCGGGCACTAAAGCGCCATAAAATAGCATGGTTTAAAAGTTGCTTGCGCTGTATAAATCATCTAAGTATAATTAAATGAAAAAAGGCCAATTAGGGCTGAATACAGAAAACTTACTCACCATTTAAGTTCCACTTAAGTAAATGAGTAGCTTGGTATGGGTAAATTTTGAGTTTCAGATCTGCTCGATAGTTGTTAAACCCAAACGTTGAGTACCAAGCGTTTCTGTATTTAGCCCATAACTTTAAAAGCTTAATATTGAAAATTCGACAAAATAATGAACTGTTTTCGAGGTAAATGTAACAAGAGGTGATATTGAGATGTTTTAGTTATATAGAATACATGCCCATAGCTGTGTAAAACCCAGCGCATGATTGCAACTGGAATAATGTGAACCGGTCATTAAAATCTCTTTGATTGTATACAAGAAATAGGTACCTAAGTAATTAAGTATTCTAAATAGGTAATAGGCGTGACGAAGGATTCTCTTCTGCAATTCAGGTTTAAGTAAAAATTTAGGAATTTTTTTATTTCGGTACCAAACTTAAGTATTTTAGCGGTCGTTGGATGGAGGTAGCTCACGATCGCGTAGATTATGGCGTTGAAATCATTGTGTTCAGCGCTGTTATGGGCTGAGATGATGATAGCTTAAGTATTGTACTGAAGTTTAATTTTGTTTTTAATAATAAATGTTTGGTATTTTAATTTTCCCTTAAAACATTAAATGGACCTTTTTATGATACTGTCGTCATGCCTATTATTATGAGAATAGCATAGCATTAACCTAAGCTAAGCCATTGCATTGAATGATTACGAAAATAAATATTATACAACGTTATGTAATTTTTATGTATTTCGACGCTTAAAAGGTAATAGGGGATAAGCGACACTTTGGTCCAAAATGACTTTTAAATGCAGTCTTACTTGAAATTTTCCGCTCTATCGAATGCGCTCACACCCGTGGCTCTACGTTGATATTTTTGTCGCTTGAATCCAAGCACTTTTAAATGTCATTTTGGTATTACCGACCGTATTTTAGGCCTTTTTTACCATAAAGGTGCTTGTACCATCGTAAAATTAGCACAATTTTTGACTTGTAGTCGGTAATGTCTCTTTACTTTTTACCGATGTAGAGATTCGGGGTGCTTATGTTTCGCTACCATAAACATGTGTTTGAAAAGTTAAAACTTATACCTCTTTACCTTTGTCATCAAAAGTATTAAGCATCGGTTATACCTTACTACTATTCATAAGTTTACAATATAGTTGCCGCTTATACATAACTACCAAAACCAAAATTTAGTATGACCTGTCACTTATACCTTACTACCACTTGCAACTTTACAACACCGTCGACGTTTATCCACTATTACTAAAATATAATTTAAAATTGAAGTGTCGGTTATACCCTACTACCAATTACTATTATAATACAACATTGTCGCTATTGCTATACTACCTCGAAATGATCATTCACTAATTGGTGATTACGCAAACATGCATGCGTGTCCACTCCTTTTATGAAGTACCTTTTAAGAAGATACGCCTGAGTAGGTACATTATGTTATTTCTAAAACTTTATTTTTGTAACTCGGTAACTACTTTTTACTATAATTGTCTTTAGGTCATCATCATCATCATACCACCTGTAGGACATCCACTGTTGAACATAGGCCTCCCTCATCGATTTCCAGCCAAGGCGGTTGAATGCAACCTGCATCCACCGCAGGCTCGCGGTCTTAACCAGGTCATCCGTCCATCGTGTCGGTGGACGTCACTCGAGAACTTTTCGACCCCATCGGCTATCCGTTTTCCAGGCTATATGACCTACCCATTGCCATTTCAGCCCGCTAATCCGTTGAACTATGTCGGTGACCCTTGTTTCTTCACGTATCTCCTCAATTCTGATTCGATCCCGTAGAGAAATACCAAGCATAGCCCTCTCCATAGCACGTTGAACGACTTTGAGCCTGTACATAAGGCCTATCTATGGTGAAACACCACGTCTCAGATCCGTATGTCATCACTGGTAACACACACTGATTGAATACCTTTGTCTTCGGGTACTGAAGTATTTTGGACGAAAAGATGTTGCGAAGTTTCCCGAACGCTGCCCATCCGAGTTGGATTCGACGATTGACCTCTTTCTCGAAGTTGGACCTTCCTAACTGGACTGTTTGTCACAGGTATATGTAAGCCAACAACTTCAAGAACCAAGTTTTCAACTATAACGGGGGCAGGCAAAACATGGTCATTTGACATGACTTTCGTCTTGTCCATGTTCATCCTAAGGTCTACCCTTTAGGAGACTCGATTAAAGCCTTCTAGCATATTGCCGAGCTCTTCCATCGTCTTTGCCATGACTACGATATCTTCGGCAAACCGAAGACGAGTGATGTATTCGCCGTTATTGTTGGTGCCAAGTCCTTTCCAGTCAAGGAGCTTGAAGGCGTCTTCCAGAGCGGCCGTAAACAGTTTCGGAGATATGACATCTCCATGTCTTACGCGTCTCTTTAAGGGAATGGCCTTCAAAGTCTGCTCCTGTACTCGGATTGGCATGATGGCGTTTTTATACAAGCACTTCAACACTTCTATGTATCAATAGTCAATTCGGCATCGCTGGAGAGATTCGAGCACAGCCCATGTCTCGATCGAATCAAAGGCTTTCTCATAGTTCACAAACGGTAAGCAAAGTGGCAAGTTATACTCTTCGGTCCTCTGTATAACTTACCGAAAGCGTATGGATGTGGTCTATGATACTGTAGCCTTTTCGGAACCCGGCTTGTTCGGGCGGCTGGACGTCATCAAGCCTGCGCTCGAGACGATTCGGAATGACCCTTGAAAACAACTTATAAACATGGCTCAAGAGCGAGATGGGTCTTTAGTTCTTTAATAAGGTGTTGTCACCTTTTTTAAACAAACAACACCACCACGCTTTTGTTCCATTCTTCTGGCGTTGTACCATCAAGTAAGACGGCATTGAAGAGCTTCTGAAGGACTTTAAGTACCGGTGATCCACGCACTCCATTCAGAAGCTCTGTTTTTATCCCGTCTTCGCCCGGCGCCTATGCTTCAGGGCCATTCTAATCTCGTACAGACTGATGTCCGGGATATCCTCGGTGTAGTGTCGGGTCATTTTGACTCTCGGGTCTCTAACTAAACTGGTAGCAGGTTTAGCGACCGAATCGTATAACTATCCATAGAACCTTTCGATTTCCCTCAACACTTCGGCTTTAGTGGAGGCTACGCTACCGTCATCTTTCTTCAGCTTCGTCATCTGGGTTTGCCCAATAGACATATCCCTTGCGAACACTTTGGAGCCCTTGTTCCACTCGATCGTATTCTTAAAACGAAAGGTATTAAGGAACCGATATCGTGACGCAAGAATTTCCAAATTCGTCTATTGAGCCGCCTATGTGAGTCCACATCATCGGGAGACTGCAGTCGCAGTGATTTCCGCTCAGCCATGAGGTTAAGGGTGTGATCAGAGAGTTTCTGAGGCCTATTTGTACGGCGGGTCTTAAAGTACTTAGACCCCACCGTAGGGACAGTTTCTACAAACTTGCTATTTATATCGTTTACCGATGCAACATCAGCTAGACAGTCGAAGCGGTTGGAAAGCTCAAGTTGAAAGCTTTCGAGGTTTTGGATATGGGCACGAGTAGGACGGAGCGTGGACTTTGTCAACCGAGACCATTCAAGTTTAACATTCATATTCAATGTGCCTCTCACCATTCGGTGATCACTGCTGGTTTTCACTCTGTGGATCACAGTTAAATCATTGAATAATTATCCGTTTCTTGTCGGTCATGATGAAGTCAATCTTATTTTTCGTGGAACCATCGGGACTCATCCAGGTCCATTTTCAGTGAGGCGGCTTCTGGAAGAACTAGTTCATCATAAAGTCCCTCCTTCTCCAGAAAATCGGCCAGCCTGTGTCCGTCCCCATAACAACATTGAAGTGAGTTTTAACGATATGGTAACCCTATCATGTCCATATACATGGTCTCAACTTCCTCATCTGGGTGTGTCGAGGTCGGTGCATACACTTGAACAACTTTATGGGAATATCTTTTGGATATTCGAAATGTTAGGTATGCGACCCTGCTCGACACACTTTCAATGGTAATAATGTTGCCAACGAGGGATTAGTGAACGAGAAACCCTATCCCATTTTAGGATTTTAGGTCTCCTTCCCGGTAGAAAAGCAGGTTGCCAGCCTTTAAGATTATCGTATCCCCTCCCTCTCGCCGGACTTCCGATAAACCTAATATGTTTCATTTTAACCTACTCATTTCTTTTTCCAGCTCATCTATCTTTTCGCCTTTCCTCAAAGTGCGGATGTTGTGTGTTGCCAGGGCTAGTGGTCTCGGTTGGGGGTGATAGCGCGACGTCTACCGGAGATTGTTAGTCCCGCCGTTACCGTGACCACTACCGTAGTCAGGAATAGCGAGTCCACCGGGGACTCGGGGCTTGTTTTTTGTCTGCATAATCATGAAGGGGGTTGTCAGTACTCGCCACGCTTGGCAGGCGGGTTGGCGAGCGCAGTAAATGATGCGATGTAATACGCCGGAAGACGCTGCTGCCAATCTTCCAGTGTTTGTCCCTGAGACGAGTCCTACGTCTCCCACGGGAAGAGACATTCTAAAGCCGGTACCGGCGGCATTTCTTAAGCCGGTATCCGTGTCTTTAGGTACTTTTCTTTAATAATATTAGTAAAAACGTACTTTTGTTTTCATTAACTAACATTAATTAGGTAACACCTATAACACCTGCTTCTCCATCCTTGAATTTTTTCAAGTACGGAGGGAGTGTCGGCGGCGCTATATAGGTCATTAGCTGTATCTAGGTTAGGTGTAATTTTAAGGAAGAATATTGTTGCTTGTGAGTCTAGTGTTTTTAAGACTTAACGTTTAACCCACATTACCATATGCCCTGATAATTTCGTATGTAGGATATCCTTCTTTTCCTCTTGGTATAGAAATTTTGATGTGCGGATGTACCACATTACCTTATTAATTAAGCCACTTACAGTGACGTTAATGTCTAACTTCCTTAAAATGTTTTTGCTAAGCACTGTAGTTTGTCCTTTATTACCCTGTGGCATAATAATGCGAATAGTCTCGTATCCTTCTTTACCCATTTAAACTATTCTACAGTCATGTGACTTATGCCCTGTTACCTTATCGTATGTAGATATCAAATGATACTAAGGCTTCTGTACTCTTTGGTTTTTTCTGGGTAGATGTAGCTTATGCCGTATTACCTCAAATGAAAATAAAGACCATTTGATTTAAGCGCCATAAAACCAGGTAATACGATGTGTAATCAAATAAAAGAAAATGCCAATTAATGCTTGTCTCTCTCTAGATTTCAAAACTGTTTCCATCTTACAGATATGACAATTAATTTAAAAGTTATGGTCATTTTTCTGAAATTTAAAACTTTAAACTGCTCTCCTGAACAATTTGGTTTTTGTCGCTTAGCCCCTATTACCTTTTAAGCGTCGATTTTTATTTCACACCTAAGTTTTTTTTTTAAACAACTAGCTGCGTCCTGCGGTTTCACCTGCGTAAGTCCCGATTCTGCGGGAATATCGGGATAAAAAGTAGCTTGTGTCAATTCAGATCTCCAGCTATTTGCATACCAAGTTTCATTGCAATTGGTCAGTAGTTTTCGTGTGAAGGAGTAGTAATTTAATTTTTTACACATAACATTCACATTTTCGCTAATAAAGGTAAGTCTGAAATATTTTAGGAGAAATGCATCATCAAAAAAAACCTCGTGACATGGTTTGAAGCCGTACCCCTCGTTTACCGGGCCAGTACGCTAACTATTACTTACGCCATTCCCGTACAGATTTTTAATGATGCAAAATACCTTCAGGAATAAAAATAAGAAACACACAGGTTTCCAACTGGACAACCCAGATGATATCTATCCACTCCACTGGATGAATGCTCAATTGAGGAAAGTGAATTATACTCTGATGACACTGAGAATACACCTATATCATGAAACTGGACAGGTCGGAATTAGGTAGAGTCATTTATATACTTGCATCGAAATGTTGATATTAATGTGGACCTTCCCAGGATTTCTAATGCACAATCCCGTGTGGCCAACAATTCCTACCTAATTACCTAATTCCGACCTCTGGTGATAACCAGAGGTCGGATTTAGGTAGAGTTATTTATGTACTTGCACTCTGGTTATTTATTAGAGACTAGAAGGATAAAGGCCACCTGACATGGAAGCTCATTTATGTCGGCCCAGAAGGCCGAGTTTCATATGTTCCAGAGTTAAACTATCTGAAGATTTACTCACAAAAGATGACTCAAGATTCGAAAATCGTTGTTTTAGTACCCACTATCTAGGTGCCACACAGACACGTGGAACTTCTTCTTTTCGTGTCGCTTCCTAAACAACTTGTCCGGCCCAGTAGTTGGCAACCTTTATGGCGTTGTCCGAAACCTTATACATGGAACTGATTGACTGATAACTCGAAGTTTCAGGATGGTTACCTTTACTTGTTTCAAGCTTAAAGATAGTGTCCTAGTATCTATAGTTAATTTTGGAAATAAATCTTTTAATATAGGATTTCTTTCCCAAATCACTTTTTATACCTAGCTCAGTGCAACTCCTAACTGATAGCAGTGTTATGTTGATCTTGATTGTATTGGAGAGAAAGTCAGTTGAAAACAGTTCAGCTCTGCAAACTCCAGTCAATTACAGACCGGAGGCTGGCTAAGAACCTAAAGCCGAGTGAGTCACCTAGCAAGTTCCTAAATAACACAAATGGTCTAGAATGTTTGCAACCAGCCACACCGAGTGCTTAGTGCAAGTAAAAAATCATGTTGGTTTTAAAACCACTACACTGCCTGAGCAGACATACCACACTAACATGGTTTGTTGTTACTTTGTCCTCCTTTTGTCACTCAAAAATAAAATATTAATTTTATATAAAAAAATACCAGACTACTTTTAAAACCACATAATTTAAAGTATTTTTTGAAGTTGGTATTTTTTTATTATTATTTGATATTTTTAATTTTATTTTCTTTAGCTGAACAACAACACAGCATATTCACGACGACTCATGGTATGGAGGATAGTCTAAAGTTAAAGTTTTAACTGTGTATTTCCACAATTAGCCTTTGTTCGTGATTTTAAGCCATGGGCTTCCTCACAATGTTTTCCTTCACCGTAAGAGCTATGTTAATAATGCACATAATTTTTTCTTTAAGAAAAAGACATTGGTGGCTTTTGTGTCATCGGTGAAAAAATTATGTGCACGATTAAGGCGGATAGTCTAATATAAGCTTAGCTGCAGGTGCTAAGGTGAGGTCTATGAATGCCACTTCAGTGGCTTGTTTCTACAATATTCCATCTGATGACATACCCTATTGTTAAGGGTAAAACCAATGAGTAGGTAATGCTCATGTTTCAACTTCCTGGTATGTTTGTACTTCACTTTAGGTAGACTTTTCGTTTACTATTAAACAATTTAGATTAGAGTATTACAAAGCCATTATTAAAATTGATTGATAAAGCTAAACAAGGCCCTTCTTGACAGAGCTTTATTACTTATATGTAGGTCATAGGTAATGTTTGAGGATCAACACTAAAACAACATGTTTTTTTGGAATTTATTACTTAGACCTAATCACATCACTTCTTAGCGGCCGCGCCTACTTTCGATTTTTTGGTACCACGTACCTTCTTCATCCTGTTCTTACGTTCCTTGCGCTGTTTGCGTGTTGGCCTCTTCTTTTCGTACAGACCGTGACGTGCCAGCCTGTGTTTAGGCTCGAACTTCTTGGCCAGGTCCAAGGTGTCGTAGATCAAAGCGAAACCAGTCGACTTGCCACCGCCGAAGTTCGTCTTGAAACCGAACACAAATACCACATCCGGAGTCACCTTGTACATCTTAGCCAGCTTCTCCCTGATCTCTGTCTTGCTGACAGTCGGCTTGCCCGGATGCAGCACATCGCAAACCATCTGCTTGCGCGCCAACAATCTAAAATACCACAAAACGTTGTCAGCACATAACCTGTCATGGCGAGGTTGGAGTTTCGCGACTCGATCACGCCAACATTATTGAACATGTGTATTGTTTATCACTTTTACCTGTTGGTCATGAATTTGCGCGTGCGAATAGTCGCTGTTCCTTCACTCATTTTGAATTATTTTCAATAATTCGGCGTTCCTGACGCACGTGCCGTAATTTTACGGAAGAAAAGAACGTGTTGGTGTTGTCAGCGCCAAAATGTAAAATCTACCATTCTACCAAATTGATTTCTGAAAAACTACCAAAAGCAAAACAAAACCGAATGTTTAAGGTATATTTTTAAACAGCAAAACTAGGGAAAGTGCTGTTACGCAAAAATAAAAATGTGAAAGTTTGTGACTTTGACCATGTAAGAAAGTACCTAATTTGTGTCTGCCCGCGACCACAGCCGGTGTAACCGAAACTTCGGAGTAATTATGAATTTATAAAAAGTGCATAAACGCGATCGAGACCAGAGTTTTTATAAAAATAGTAGTTCACCTAATTTGTGTTTGTTACTCTTTCACGCAAAAAATACTGAATCAATTGCTTCAAACTTAATAATCAGGAGGATTATGCTACTTTTTCACCCGATATACCGATAATCCGATAAGCGAAAACGAATCCTAGATCAAAGTGATAAACTATCAAAATGTTATTAAAAAACATGACTAATTTTTTTTTTCACGAATTGTTGAGTGTCTTCTTTCTATGAGCAAAAAGCGCCGAGCGATACCTAGGTAACATGTCTTTGAATTTGAATTAAATTGTTAAGGTTGGTAAATCATATAGGAAGAATCAATCTGTGGGGTGAATCGAAAAAAACCTTACAACGTATTTCACTTATTGAAATACATAACGAAATTGCTAACATAACGAAATTGCTAACATAACGAAATTGCTAAATAAAATTCTAAAGTTTTAGTAGAAATAATATTTCATACAAAGCTGGTAACATTTCAGTAATTTATTTTTATAAACGCCCAAGAGAGAGCAGATAAATTATTTTAAGTCCGTACAGCCTTTAACGTTTTTAATAAATTAATTATTTAATAGCACAAACAACGCGATCTGTCTAATCTTGTCATTTCTGTCTTTACCACGTCTATTAAACACAAAGTACTTACTTTGTTTTAAACGAAAAAGTAACGTTTACAATAAAAAAGCTATATTATATGTTGAAAAAGAAACTAGCGACATCTATCGCTAACAATATTTATTTTTTACAAACGACATCTAGCGTTGTTATTATGTAAGCTAATACTAGCGACATCTAACGTCGATAATGTGTAAATTCCTACTAGCGTCATCTAGCGGTGAATACGATATACTTTTTAGTTAGGTACTAGTTTGCTATGAATCTATGATGTATCTCTATAGCCACTAGCTACATAGGTACGGACAAAATACAGCTTTGATAAAATATATCATAAAAAGTTTTTCTAGGCTAACCTTTTAACGTAGCAAACATACGCATGATGAATTGCGTAAACCAAATAGCTTTCCGCCAGATTGTTTTCTACCCGAGGGACATGCCATTTCGGTAATAACAAACTACTTAGCTAACTTATTTTTGTTCGGCAGCTATATTTATGTAGACAGAATGGCATTTTGGGATTCATGTAATATCAAGTGGCCTGGGTAGGATATTAGAAAAGCAGCCTGAGTACTAGTACAGTGTGTGTGGGTACATGTGTACCTATGTAGGTACCTATTTAAATACATAATAATCAACATAGCCACTTCCCGCTGTCTCTCGGTCTGTTTGTAAGTATGCAAATCTTTGAAACTACGCAACGGATGTAGGTACTTATTACACATCCCGATACACCGCGGGATCGGGATTTACGCAGGTAAAATATACAGTTAATATATTTTAATGTGTGTGTGTTGGTTGCGCCTTCATGCAAAAATTGTTGAACCGATTGAGATGAAACTATACGTTTAGCTGCATGAACTAAGTACCTAAGATGGATAGTTTTAGCAATAATTCTTCTGGCATTTGCTTTTGAATGGCTACTAAAACTACTTATCAGAATGGAATCTACTTAGAATCTAGACTCTAGCCTACATTTTATCCCGATATTCCCACGGGATTGTGTCATACGCAGCCGATCAGCGGAACAGTTTTTTTATGTTTGCGTCAAAAAGCAATTCCTACTTATTAGGAATCTGCTAAAATAACATTTTCAAACCTTTAAAGCCGAAAAAGTCTTCGGCTTCAGTCTAAGGGTTCAAAATAGTAGATTATCCAGATTCTGTAAACAATTCAGCTCATTCACACATTTACAACAACAGTAAATTCAAATGCCATTGTTGCGCACGCAACTATGACAAATGCACAGTTGTTGCAACTGTGCCCAATAGCAGAATCCCTTACAGAATCTGCTTCATAACCTTTTTTAAACCCCCGGTTACATCACTAATAAATAGAAAACAACATTCTTAGACCCCATCCAGACTAGACCAACAAAACTTGACCTGTAATTCACCTGAAACTTAGCTGAGTTCCTTCAAAATTCCTTTAGAAGTTCGCCCCGAACGGGTCAAGCTAGACTGGTGAGACTGGCGCCGGGGTATTGATCGAGGTTCCATGGGGGTTTTTACTTCAGTTTCAGTTCAGGCATTGCTAAAGTCAAGTTGTGTTGAGACTTCGCGAGTTGTGGAATACGAAGCATTTTAATTGAAATTGGTGAGATTTTTTTCGTAATAAATTAACTTGAGATCTTTATGTATTTTGTGGTTAGGTACCCACTTACCTACTTAGATTTTAACCTTATAAGTGGTAAGTATTAACAAAATAGATTTGTTTTTTTTAAACGGATTTATTTTATATTTTGTTTTAAGTAGAAGCCTGGAATTTTGTTCAAGAACATTCCAGTCTCTCTTGAACATCAAGTTACGCTACAAATATTTTCCATATTTTACATGTGTATTTTACCTACTTAATTTCTTAGAAATTGTTAGAATACTAGATTTAGGTTTATAGGCTTATGCGCGCCACGGTTTCACCCGCGTAAGTCCCGTTCCCGCGGGAATATTGGGATAAAAGCCTATGTGTTGTTCCCGGTATTCAGCTACCTATATTCTAAGTTTCATCGCAATTGGTTTCGTAGTTTTTGCGTGAGAGAGTTACAAACTCACATACATACTACTTAGAAACTTTCGCGTTTATAATTGAGTAAGAAGTACGATAGGTAAATCGGTTTCAATTTTCAAGATTTTTTTCGTCACGTGGGTTAAGCGACGCCCGGCGCATTCATTTATTTGATATGGATAACCGATAGGTAATGTGTATGGCAATACATGATCATAATATGCTTCTCCGTCCAGGGTAGGTAGATAAAATACGTTTAGTTAGTTGTTAGGTCAAGGCTTGAATACTCTCAGATGAGCTACACCATAACTGTACGAAAATAAGAAGAAAGATTTTGTAGAAAGAAATTTGCCTTTCCAGATAGATATAGAATTTGTAACGGGTAAGTCCTTTTAATTCAAAAGTGGGTTGTTCTAGACGTCTAGGCAAACACCTTTTGTTCGACGACTTTTGAAAATTCGAACTTTTTTTTTGAAAATTTTGAGATTTTGTTTCACTGAAAAAACAGCTGCTTTTGAAAATAAAGGTAATTGATTGTAGTAGACCAAACTAAATAAAAGGACAAAATAAGGTAAATGACCCTGAACTCTGAGAAACAGCTGATTTTCAAGTAAACTTTACACTTCAAATTTTCGAAAAGTAAGTACTTCGAATTTTCAAAAGTTGTAGAACAAAAGTTGTTCGCCTAGAAGTCCAAAACAACCCCCTTTCGGTCAAAAGGGCTTACCCGTTACATCTTGTATAGGTAGGTACTACTTAGATAACCAACGATTTAAGTAAATAACTGTACTAAGTACATAAGCTTTTAAGAAGTTCCGCGTTTTTCCTCAGAGCTCAGACCTAGGGGGTAGAGGTACATTAATGAAATTTTAAAGGCATTCCTAAAACACAAGATATGGATTATTCAACTGATTTACGTGATCTAAAGCCACGGTGTTAGTATTTTCGTTTATTTTCCGCTAGATTAAAATATATTGTTTATTTCAGAGGAAATAAAACGAAAATACTAACACAGTGGCTTTAGATCACGTAAATATATTGAATACCTAATCCATATTTCTTATTTTAGGAATGAAACAATTTCGTATTAAAAGTTGTTTGAAGTGCCAAATTTGGTATCTGTGGAACTTAGCTGGTCCATTTTGAACGGTCTTCTTTCAGACTATATTATTCTGACATTTTGGCGCCTTGTTTTGACAATTTGTTCTTCAGAAAAATGTATCAAATCGTAGTTTACAGTTAGAAAACGATGAACCTACAGGTGTGCTGCTTACGCGTCTATTTGTGTTAATTGGTTCTCTTGTTTAGAACCTATCAGTTATGTTCTTGCTGCAAGGGCTTTTATTCAGATAAATGAACATTCTAGTTGCGCTCTGGGATTTTACCCGCGTAAGTCCCGCTCCCGCGGGATTTTCGGGATATAAAGTAGCCTGTGTGTTATTCCAGGTCTCCAGCTACCTATATTCCAAGTTTCATCTCAATCGGTTTAGTAATTTTTGAGTGAAAGAGTAACAAAGTCACATACATACATAGCAAGCGTGTCTTCGGTACCCCCCATTAGAAAGAAACACAAGAAACTCAAGAAAAACTAAAAATAAAAGAAAAAATAAAAATAGTTATAGTATATGTATTTTTGATTGTATTGTGTTTAACTCTATTGTTACTAAATTGCTATAAGAAATCTGTCAGGCGTTTATTTTATAATAAAGAATCCCCTTCAAGCAAAACCGCTGAATCGATTGTAACGAAACTCAGTAAATAGATAGCTAGAGAATTGTAAAGACACATAGGCTACTTTTTGTCTCGATATTTTCGCGGGATCGGGAATTACACGTGTAAAACTGCGGAGCGCATTTAGTTGTCAATAATCGCGTAGCTATTTTTGCCACCCCCTGGAGAATTCACATTGTTATTTCTATAAATAACTACCGTGTCTTGTTTACACACTCATACTGCGTTAGTTATATCGCAAACACGGTCACGTGGGTGTAAACTGTATAGGTAAAGGTTAGGTACCTACCGAAGTACTCTACCCAGGGTTAGGTTAGATAGGGCTTTCTCTAAATATTATAGAGTTCTACCTGCATCCACCCCGTAAGTAATTCCGATCCCGCAGTTTAAGAAGTCATGTAAATAGCCAAAGTCAAAGTCAAAATAGTTTATTTCCTTTAGATTCTTGTACAACATTAAATGCACATGATCATTTGGCTACGTCTTAGGTGTATTGATTTTAGTGTGGCTCCGGAACGCGCCCTCCGATGAGAAGAAGCCACAAGAAACTCATGGGTTTTTTTTGTGATCATGTGTCAATCGTGTTTACAATCGTCATAATTACAGATATTATCTATAATTACTAATACTTTTCTACACTAGAAGAAGAAAAAGCTTTAAATAATTTAGCTCAGTATACCTATAGGTCTATTTACATTTTACCGGGTCTTAATCGCGTACTATTTTTATTTTCTTACCTCGACGTTTCGATCATGTTACAATGATCTTGGTCTCGAGGGGACACCCAAACCCGGACCCGGTAAAATGTAAATATGTTAACAAATCGTGTAAATTTAAAAAGTTTACCTATAGGTCTATCTATCAGTATCATATCTTACTTACTTAATTACTTTATCTTCTACTAATATTACAAATGCGAAAGTTAGTATGTAAACAAGTTTGTATGGATGTATGTGAGTATGTGACTTTGTCTTACTCTTTTACGCAAAAACTACAGAACTATTGCGATGAAACTTGGAATAGAGGTAGCTGGATACCGGGAATAACACATACTATTTATCCCGATATTCCTGCGGGAACGGGACTTACGCGGGTGAAACCGCGGGGCGCATCTAGTCCGCATATAAATCGTACCTAGGTATATAGGCAGCCATAAAATGGGTGGGTAATTCATAAAGTTAAGTACCTGCAATTAAAATGTTTGGACAAAACAACAGTCTACCCAGCTAGTTCTTATGAATTTCATATATTTATTGGCAATTAAAACATTTCGATATTAAGGTCAACAAAATTATTAGATTATATCTCAAATTGTTTCAAATACTTTACTAATTAAGGCATGTATTCTTTCAGGTTTAAATTCATTCTCATACATAACTACTTGACCAAGTTACTGAAACCAACTTATCGTATAATAAGTTGTGGCGCCACTGTAGCGCCGCAAACCGCCACAACGCGTGTATGGGTGACGTTACACATCTCGTTTCCACCACCAGGTTCTTAATGGTCAGCCAAAATAAACCAAACACCTTGAAGCTGAACAGCGTGGCTAGAGAAGCCAAGAGATACTCCGCCAGAGATCCAAGGTTAAGACCTTAAACATCCAACAAATAACCAACTACTGCCAGTATTCCCCATCGGTATTAATATTAGTTCAATAATCATGGAGCCTGATGCACTAGACACTATTGTTTTGAGACACAGTAGGACACCGCATGGTACTGGTAAAGAAACTAGAGAATCTCAAGCAGTAAGAGAGTCTCTCCTTTCTGAATCAACATCTGGTATTGTCAAAGGGGAAGAAGAAGATTCTACCAGTGTCGTGACTTCATTTTCCAGTCCGGATTTGGAAATCAGTAATAGAGAAAAAATTCTCCACGTTTCTGAAAAGGTAGAAATCGAAATTTTCGTTAAAGCTAATGGATCGGCACATAATACTTCTGATAATATAGAAGATAATGAAGTTGTGGAGAAGGATGGTCCTAAAATACCGGATGGAGGTTGGGGATGGGTAGTCGTCCTATCGTCTTTTGTTATTTCTATGATCGCCGATGGCATCAGCTTCTCTTTTGGACTACTTTATATAGAGTTTCTGGAAGAGTTTGGAGCTAGTAAATCTACCACTGCTTGGATTGGAAGTCTATTCATTGCTGTACCGCTATTATCTGGTCCCGTGATGAGTGCTCTTGTAGACAGATATGGATGTCGAAGCATGACGATTATAGGTGGACTTATATCGACTTTAGGTTTCGTTCTTGCTTCAATTTCTACAACTCTTGAAATGATGATGATTACATTTGGAGTGATCGCCGGACTTGGTCTGGGTTTGGTCTATGTTACAGCTGTAGTATCAATAGCATACTGGTTTGAAAAGAAGAGGAATTTGGCTGTCGGTTTAGGAGCATGTGGGACCGGAGTCGGAACATTTGTATACGCACCAATGACTCAATATTTTATAGAAGAATATGGATGGAGAGGCACAATATTGTTACTGTCTGGTACCCTTTTGAACTTGTGTGTTTGTGGATGTGTGATGCGTGATCCTGAGTGGTGGAT
This sequence comes from Idaea dimidiata, assembly GCA_949358125.1. Lineage (NCBI taxonomy): Eukaryota > Metazoa > Arthropoda > Insecta > Lepidoptera > Geometridae > Idaea > Idaea dimidiata. The sequence continues at coordinate 14,973,223 of OX442340.1, read as the reverse complement.
ATTGGAGCAAAAGAAACAGAGGAATGAAGATAATAAACTAAAACGAGATGATAGCGGTAAAGATTCCAGTTCGGCTTCTTTGGCTAATCCATATGCTTTTGATTTTGATGCTCCTACTAGAGGAAAGAGTATGGGAGGGTTGATTCGTCGAGGAGTATCTCCTGAAAAGGTTATAACTGAAGAAGCAGCAAACATCAAGAGACACCAGGAACTCTTAACGTTAAAGAAAAACAACAAAATAAAACAAAGATCGCACTCAGTGACGCAACTTCCAACATACACCTCTCTAAGCGATAAGGTAAGGTCCCCAACCAGATGGCGCCAATATTGAGATATGCAACAAGAAGTTTTGACTTCCACTAGTCTCACGTTAGATATGGTTATAAGAAAATAACTAAGGTTACTAAGGTCAATGTGTAGGTCGTAATCTTTAATTGGCCATTACTGTTAATTTTATAATTATCAATTGTAAATATAAATTGTATTTTGATAATAACCTCCTTATTCCAAATTAGTATTTCGTTTTATTTATCTTAATAATGACATCATTGTTGATTAGTGATCACATGTTATTATAAGTTTTAACAGAAAGATTTAATTGACATAACTTGTATTTTACAGACCACTATGAAAACGCTGGAAAAAATCGTTAAAGACACCAGTAAAGAATACGGTACCGACATCAAATATCCAACTTTTACTACAAATCAACTGAAAGTGCCTCTGTTAAATGGGAATAAAGAAAACGATCCTCCAGTTGTAGTCCACAACAATCTCCAGCGAGCTAATTCCGATAACTGTAAAGAAAAAAATGACAAAACGATTATTATAGATGACACTGAACTTAAAATGAAACGAGTTCGTATGATTAGGAAGTCTAAGTCTGAAATAAAGTATGACAAAGATATTTCAAAACAAGATAGTAAGGAAAATAAGAGGGAATGGCTGAAGAAACAGCTCTCAGTCAATCATCACTACTTGAGAGATTTGAAAATGCCTTTAAATTCTATCAGTCACAGAAATGCAATGCTGAATATCAAAAGATACAGATTAAAAGCATCTTCATGTCCGGATATATTTAAAAATTCGATGATAACAATAGATGAAAAGGAGGAGGTACGAAAACATTTAAATTATATATTTTTGAAATTTCCTAGAAGCCTACCCATATTTGTTCATAGGTATCATCGAGACTTGATATGTCTTTTGTGATATACCTAAGTCATTCCGGCTTCCTTCTCTATACATGCTTGATAGATAAATAAATATTTGTTGACATAGTTTTATGTAATGAAACACAATATTTACCGTGTTTTACTCGCGTTTTATTTATTAATGGCATTGCTACAATGTACCGAGTGTTCGCTTACTTTACAGTTAGTTATTTAAACAGGTAAAACCGCGATTAAAACTCAGTATTGTGTTCTCAGTAACTCACAGTAACTCAGTACCGCGATAAACACTCAAGTATTGTGTTTCATTAATTATACAGAATTGCGAAAATCTAAGACAAAATAATTTGTTTATCTATCTAGTTTACTTTGCTATTTTGTTTGTATTTCATTCATTTCCATTTCATAATCTTTACCTCATTTATAGTTCACGTGATTAAATAAAGTGTAATTCCCATGTGATAGTGTTATTTGTATGCATTGCAAACTTGTTTGTTTGGTTGAATCTTTAAGTGATTTTCTTTAATATTTTGCAGGCTATATCAGTAATTCCTTGACTACTCCTGTCTTCTGTTTTAAGCCTTTAAGACTGTGGGTGACGTCATTTCATAATTATTTAATTTGTTTTATTTTGTATATCTTGTTATTTTTTTAATCTGTGTCTTTCAAGCACATTAATGATTCAGTAAATATACGACCCACGCCGTCGTCGCCATGACGTCATTTTGCTATTTCTAAATTTATTATCGTCATTTTGCTATTTCTATAATAAATTTTGTTTGTTCTGTGAACCCCACTTCAATATTTATTGTATTCTATTCTATGCTTATTGTTTTTACCCTTATCTGGTATCGCTTACCGGTATCTTTAAAAATAGTAGGTTTATAATTTGGAAACAATGTCTGGGGAAATTAAGAACCAATGACACCTATATAGAGAAGTCAACAGTAGCTAACTCCATCTTATTGTTTAAAGAAATGTTTTCCAAAAATTCGCACCTAACAGGACTTGAACCTGCATCTTTGGGGATCCGGCCCAGGGGTTCTATTTTTGAACCAAATGAGGCTTTTCGAGCGATTTAAATACCTCGATTTCTACTGGTTTTCGTTCAATTTCTGTCATTTTTCTATGTGATATCAACCACTCGCAGCAGGAGGTCGGGCATAAAACGATAATCAGCAGATATCGAATTATTTAAATCGCCTGAAGTGCAACGACCGATTCAAAAATAAGGCTCCAGTGCCTTTCTCCAAGTTGGCTTGTCTCACTTTAAAATAAATAAAAAATGTGAGTCCATCTTGTCATAATTTCAGACTTGGTCCGAAGGCTGTATCGACTGTTTCTCCGACATGTTTAACGTCACTCTCTTAAGCAAGATGACTTTCAACCTCCTATGTTTCGGCACCATCATCCTTTTCATCTGGTTCATCGTGCCTTACTTCTACCTCGCCGAACACATGATACATAAAGGTTTTAGCGAGGACGATGGAGCGGTGATGCTGAGCTTGATTGGAATTACTAACACTATCGGAATGGTAAGAGATTTGAATGAAGATTTTTCTTCTGTTTTACTAGTATGACTTATTATTTTTATTGACGGCCTCTGTGGCGCGTCGGGCGTACGCCTGACTGCAATACAGAAGGCTGATTTCTTCTTGAAATCCTTGACGGAATCGATTCTCGTCAAGTGCACACATTTATGCTTAAAAACTAAATATTTGTATCTGGTCTGGGTGTCTATCTATGTATAATGTGTAGTATACCCGTTGTCTAGTACCCATAGTACATACAAGCTTAGTGCCTAGTTTGGGGCTAGATTACGCTGTGTGTAATGTTGTATAATATTTATTATTATTATTTATTTATTATTTTATCAATCCTTCGCCTTAACGTAGCTAGTAATCTTGAAAACATTGTCGTAAACGAGGTAACTATGGAAGCTGGAAATAGATAAGTACGTAGGTAATGAACGAGTTTTCTACGTCTGTCGGTACGTGTTGCCAAATACCGAACCTCGAGGGACGACGCGACTGCGACCGTTCCAGACCAGATTACATGAAACACGTTATTTTCAGATAAGACAAGGTTGCCAAAGGTTACTGAAAGCATTTTGTTGATATTCTAATTTTATGTTACTCTACATTTTGTTTTGAATTGTTTTTATGCAAGATGTAACGAGGATACCCATTTAAGCCGAAAGGGAGTAGTTCTAGACGTCTACTTTTCTTCTACAACTTTTAGAAATTGAAACTTTTTTTTTATATTATGTTTCATTATTTTCATTAAAAAACAGCTGATTTTCAAGTAAAATTAAAAACTTACAATTTTTGAAAACTACTTCAAATTTAAAAAGTTGTAGAACAAGTTGTTCGTCTAGCTACCTAGACGTCTAGAACAACCCCCTTTCGTTATCCGTTGTCTAGCACCCATAGTACAAGACTAGTGCTTAGTTTGGGGCTAGATTGCGCTGTGTGTAATGTTGTGCAATATTTATAATTTTATACAGTAATTATACACCTGTATTATTCTTTTGTGATCGCTGCGATGTTTGTTTATATCTCAAAAATGAGCTCGTGTGGTGCTTATTCGCAATACAGTTTAGTTGATCGATACTCAAGTTTATAGTTTCCTCAATTTGTTATTGATAGTTAGTTACAAGGTCGCCACGAAAAAAGATGCCAAGGAAAGTAGGTCATCCGTATGTTTTATAGAAGCACTAAACTCAACGGCAAAATAATGGATCCGATTTAATATCCCATAAAAAACTATAAAATGTAGTATATCCGTTGTCTAGTACCCATAGTACCAGCCTAGTGCTTAGTTTGGGGCTAGATAGCGCAGTGTGTAATGTCGTGCAATATTTTTTTATTTTTATTATAAGGTAGAAAGTTGAAATAAATCTCATTTTACGGTTTTAATCGCGTTGTTTTTAATATCAGCATTGTTGCAATGCCTTTCCGACGTTTCGGAGCCTATTTCAGACTACTAATATGATACAGCTGAAAGTTTGTGAGTATATGTATATGTTCGTATATGTATATTATGTGTGTTTGTTACTCAATCACGTAAAAGTCGCTGAACCGATTGCTACGAAACTTGGAACATAGGTAGCTGGAGGCCTGGAATAACACATAGGCTACTTTTTATCCCGATAATCCCGCGGGAACGGGACTTATGCGGGTGAAACCGCGGGGCGCAGCTAGTAGAAAATAAAATAAACGCAATTATAACCGTAAATTGAGTTTTGTTTCAGTACAAAATCGCAAAAACAGAAAAAAAATCTAATCCTCGATAATAATTTTAATAATTCAAAACTATTACAATAACTTTAAAGCCTGCGTACACTGCACTGGAACGTTTTGATACAAATAATTATGAGGCGATAGTTTACAGTAACTTTTTAGAATTTTTAAATATAATTTGATATTAAAATAAAAATTTAGGTTATGTTTAGTTTTATGATTAGTTTTAATTTAAGCTTTCTGTTATTTCCTTTTAATATACTTTGTAGCTAATATTAATGAATTATGTAATAGACGAATTACATCTCGGTCAACCTTGAAAAATCTAACTGTAAAGTAAGCGAACGCTCGGTCTTTAGTAATACTGCCTTTATTAAATAAAACACGAGTAAAACACACTCATCATACACTGAGTCATGGCCCATTGTCCTGCTGCAACACACACATGTTGTATTTGGTCTTAGACGTTACCTACCTACATTTTAAGATTGATATTTTATGTTTTTGTACGACTATGTGTGTGTAACTTTAGAACAAATAAACTTTTTTCTATTCTATTCTATTCTATTCTAAAACCTGGTTTAATTAATCCTAGATAATTTCATTGTTTACAGGTGGGTCTAGGTTGGATAGGCGACTTCCCAAATGTCTCTATAGGCAATCTTTACGCAGTCTGCCTCGTGTTATGTGGAGCTTCAGTGGCCGCGATTCCATTAGCAGTCACTAATTATTGGATTCTGGTCGCTATTTCCGCTGCCTTTGGGTTGCTATTTGCAGCTTCGTTCACATTCACGCCAAGTTTGCTGGTGACATTGGTGTCTTTGGATGATTTCACGTCTGCCTATGGATTGGTGTTGTTGGCTCAAGGTATCGGGCATCTGATTGGTCCGCCATTATCAGGTGAGTTAGGATTTCTAGCAATCAAATGTTGAAATACTTTAGCTTAGTAAAAATATGTACAAGATGTAACGGGAAATGTAAAGCCAAAAGGGGGTTGTTCTAGACGTCTAGGCGAACAACTTTTGTTCTACGACTTTTGGAAATTCGAAGTACTTTTCGAATTTTTGGACGCCATCTATCTATTCTAAAGTTTTCTAATATTATAAAGAATACAACTAATTTTGTCTAAGGTTTTCTCGATTAGGCATAATGAAACACAATTATTTAATTTAATAACGGCATTATTACAGCTTGTTAACTGTGATGTGCCAGTCGACCTTGAAAAAGCTAATTGTAAAGTTAGCGAAAGCTGCGCACCAATGTCTTTTTCTTTAAGAAAAAATTATGTGCGCTATTAACATCGTATTAATATGATGATGAAGGAAAAACATCGTGAGAAAACCCACGACTTAAAATCACGCACAAAGGCCCAATAGTAGGCTAATTGCGGAAACACACAGTTAAAACTTTAACTTTTAGCGAAAGCTCGATATTTTTGTAATAAAATCGTAATTAAATAAAACGCGAGTAAAACCCGGTAAATATTGTGTATTTATAATTCAATTGTCTTATTAATTTCCAGGAATGATCTACGATGTGACAGATTCTTGGGAACTGTCATTTTACCTCGCTGGATTCTGGATAGTCATTGCTGGGATACTTATTGCCTTCATACAACCGGTCAAGTCATACCAGGAGCGCAGAGAGAAACAGGAGACCGATAGCAACGTCAGTCTGCCTTAGAGAGAAAGAGATAGACAATTTTTTATCGGTTTCGATGTTATTATTTAAAAATCGAACCCTTAGTAAATAGGATTGGAATATCTTAAAGAAAAGAAGAAGATGAAATAGACAGCTTGAGTAAGAAGTTATTATAAGCCTTTTTAATGTATAGGATTCCTTAAGCAAAAGTATATGCCTACCAGGCACTGATCTCAAAACACAATCACATTCACAAACACACAACCCGCCCAACAACATTCTACCCTTCTGTAACCACCTGTTGCGTACTAAAAGAGTGCAAGGTTGTAAAGGAGAAGTTAATGATACTATATCTTATGTACAACTAAAGCCATTTTTAAATTAGGTCAATTAAAATTATTATTAGTTAAGTAGATAATTTAATTTACACACCAGAACACCATAGAAGAAATTACACCAAATCGTAGTTTAATTCATTTTTTCTGATCATCAGTTTTATATGCAATTTTATAGATCAATTTCTGCTCGCTCCTTGCGCGGTATCTTTTTCAAACCTCGATATCGACAGCATCGTATTCCCAAATCGACGTCGCTTCGAGTTGAAGCAGCTGAACTCGAGTTCGGAGTTACGCGGTGGGGGGCAGTTCATAATTGTCTTCTAGACTGACTACTTAAGTCAAATAAAGTAGACTATTGAATTTCGTATTGTTCAAATTGATCGATTGGCGAGGTAAACACTGTAAAACACAATTTCGTAGGAGGTTATACCTCGTACGTAGGTAAATTTTAACCTTAAATTTTCGAAAACTACCTACTTCGAATTTCTAAAAGTGATAGAACAAAAGTTGTTCGCCTAGACGTCTAGAACAACCGTCTTTCGGCTTAAATGACCATCCTCGGAACACCCTGTATGACTTAGGCTGAATAGATTTCAGCCTGAGTTATACAGGTGAATAGATTTCAGCCTAAGTTATACAGGTGTGTAGTGCGTACTTTGACTTTGCTCAGACAGAGCTTTGCAAAAACTAAGCATAAACTTTGAATTCGAATTTATAGTCGAAATTCATTTTGTAATATTACGAAAGAAATGAAAATAACTTCATAGTCATCATAACAGATAGAAGCAAAGTTTATATTTTTTATTAGTTTATATTTTAAATTAGAAAAACTTCGTCTTTACTAAGTAAAAACTTTGGATAGTTGCGAAGATCGCTTTATAAATACCAAAAGTTGTCTTAAGGCAAAGTTTTTGCTTAGCAAAGTCAAAGTTCGGGCTTAGATTTCAACCTTAGAGCAAAGTAAATTAGAACAAATTAGAAAATAATGTTCTAACTGCATAATTACTATTATTTGTAATACTTACCTATAACAGTGCCCTGTGGTTTCGCCCGTGTAAATCTCGATCCCACGGCTTATTGGTATCAAAAGTATCCTATGTGATATTCCTGTTTTTTATTTTATTTTATTCTGGTCTTCACCTATCTATACTTCCCAAGTTTAGTCGAATCGGTTCAATTTTTTGGGTGAAAAAGTAACAACGTCTCTTAAATACTTTTAAACTTAATTTTACGTTTATAATATTGGTAGGAAATGTATGGTAGGATAGAATAAATTGGATTAAATGTAACTTTTTAAACTCAAAAATTATTTTTGAAATAATTTAATTGTAGTAAAATATTCATTAACGGTCTACTTTACGTCCAAAAGTCTGTGGATTCATTTTTATTAAAAATATATTATACTCGTATGTAAATAATTTATATTAATTATATTATCTAATATATACTTACTTATCTAGAAATAATTAAAAAGGAAACATGTGTCATCAAATATTCTCCTGTGGCAAGGTTTTAACCTGTACCCCTCGTTAGCCTGCGTAAGGGGCTAACCCTCCTTAGCCCCCGCACGCTAACAGTCGCCCGACAAGCTAAGGTCAAAACCTAGGGCACAGGTTCGAATCCTAGTCACGAGGGAACTTTTGATGAAACATTTCTCCCTGTGAAATATTGCCTTAAGCAATAAACAAAGGAAATTTTAAAAGACCTATCTAGCAATATTAAATACTTCTATATATTCCTATATTTGTAATTATATAATATTGTACCATTATTGCAAAGAAAAAACACGTTAGTCGTATAGGAGCCCCCTTAAATATTGATTATTTTTTGTTTACAGTATTTGTTGTTATAGCGGCAACAGAAATACATTAACTGTGATAATTTCGACGGTCTAGCTATCACGGTTTTCAAGATACAGCTTGGTGACGGACGGACAGCGAAGTCTTAGTAAAGGGTTTTTATTCTTTAGGTAGGTAGGTACGGAACTCTAAAAACCGAATCTACCTTTGTAATTTACTATCTTGTAATATACATTATATTATCATTTATTTAAACAAACAAATTTGAAGAAAGGAACATTTGAAAAAAAAAAAAAAAAAACTAACATAAAATCAAAATAACATCATGTGACAGTAAAAGGCAAACGATGCATAGTTATGCAGCGCATTAATTAGCGATTATAAGTAAGGGTGTAAAATATTAAAACACAAAATAAATAAAAACCTACGCAAAAATAACCAGCTCCCCAAGCGCTCCCGGTGCAAAACTGCCCAAAATCCTAGCAGCGTTTCCGCGCTGCACCGCGATGGACAATCTTTGCAGCAGGAACGCTCTGGAACGCACATCAAGACCACCCCCAATTAATCTCTACCCATCAATTACCTCTGTAATTGGTAGGTAAAAAGTGCTTAAGTACAGACAAGCACCTATCATATATCTATAGAAAAGTAGAGTTGAAATTAAATTCATTTTGTTCGTTTTAATCGCGTTGCTTTTGTTGTCTTTAGCATTTTCTAAATGACATACGTTTTGATATCTTAGTAGGCTGAGATTAAATCTACATTACTTCGGATTTTAATTGTTGGCCGAACGAGCGAAGTCAGTGAGGTCCAGTGTAGGTAAACGGGCCTGGCGCTTGTATCTTTGTATCAGCCTCAGCCTGGCGCCCCAGGCTCGTCTACTGGACCTCACTCGCTTCGCTTGTTCGGTTAAGAAAAGCAACGGATTATAACCGGAAAACGAGTTCTATTTCAATTCATCATCGCGAAAACAGAAGAAAAATCTATGAATGTAGAGTTCTTTAATTGTAGAACTCAAACTGCGTAGAAGTTGTTATTGAAATTTTAAATCTTATATTTCCAAATACAATAAAGCCAATGATTGCTCATACGATTTTTCTACAAAACACAACTTACCGTTTCGGACAAACTTGGGTGAGGTAGGTGATAAGTAATGAGTGTTTGGCTATAGCGTTACCTACCTGTAGCTAGACTCTTTGGGATTGGCCGTCTTTGCACGAGAGTGCTACTAAAAAGACGTACTATTTTCGTGAGGGAATACTAATGAGCAGTCAACTGGTTTTATCGTCTTTGTTTATTTCCTATTAGGTGTAATATCTACTCTATATACCTACTTAATTAAAATGTACGTTGTTATTTACCTTATACCTAATATTGCCTACCTATATACTTAAATGAATTGTTAATCAATATAATATTAATTAAATGAATATATTATTATACAAAGTGGCCCTCTTTTTGTTAACTTATAGTGTTTTCTTAATTTCAGACTATAAACTGATATTTTTTCTCCTTATATGTGAAGTTTTTAATGAAAAATATGTGTCAAATCGTAGTCTTTAATGAAGTATATGTAGGTATCAATTTAATTTTACTCATTTTTATAGCTGCTCAAAAGTACTCCTTAAATTTTAAAAGGCGTTTAAGAGCAAGAGCTTATGATTCCAAGAGCACATGATTCCTTGACCTTCGTTATTTTCTAAAAGCTGAAAGTTTATCAGCGCATTATAACACGAGTGATGGACCATTATGAAGTTTAGGGTACAGTGGCTTTGGCTGATAAACGGCACTAGAGTTGTGTAAAAAATACATTGAATAATAAAGTTTAATTTTAGGTAATTCAACTTCTAAAGAATTAGAATTTATTTATTATAAACGCTAAAGTTTATACGTGTTTATTTATGTACCTATGTGACTTTGTTACTCTTTCACGCATAAACTACGCAACCGATTGGGATGAAACTTGGCATATAGGTAGCTGGATACCGTGAATAACACATCGGCTACTTTTATCCCGATATTCCCGCGGGAACGGGACTTGTTAGTGTGAAACCGTGTAGCGCAGCCATTTTGCATATTATGCAAACATGCAAATGCATTGTAATCCATCCAATGTCCAAAGTCCATTAATAAAGTACCTACGTGTTAATAGTCTTTCACAATTTCTAATGGGTTCTATCGGAAAATTACCTACTGGATTATATAACCTAAGGTGGGTATTCTAACGACGACGTCATTCGAATGTTAGTTTTTTTTTTAAAGGTCTCCCGAACAGTTTGACTTTGGAACTATTGAAGCTCATCAGTCATCACTATCAGGCGACCTTTCTTCTTCTAGTCTCTATAGAGACTAATCCAGTTATATGTCTACTGGCTTTCATTTGGTTTTACCATTAGGTACATCATTTATATCTACTTAATTTGAAATTCCAATAAGTGACTCAACCTTTCAATTAGCGAGTATTATTTTTAGTCTTGTTTCATTTCAATGGAATTGTTTTTCATATGCCGTGTCTGGTTGTTGTGTCTAATTGATGAATGTGCATTATATAAGCAGATATTATTATGATTGATGAAGATTCATTTTGAACATCTCCTCGCAGGCTTTAAAAATGAGCGTGATACATCTTCGAAGTTGTTATTTTTTTATTATAGTTGTTAGGTTGCCTTGCTGTTAAAGTTTCTAGGTCTTCCTAAGGCTTTTAACTTGACCTAACGACTGCTATCAGAGTTAACAACCGAGACCAACTGCTTAACACGTAATAACGATACATCATCGGTGTATTTCTATGTATAATATGTATGTATTTACAAAAGAAAAATAAATATAAGTAGTATATCCGTTGTCTAGTCACCGTAACATAAGCTTAGCAGCTTACCATGGGGAAAAAATGTAGGTAATAAACAGTTTACTTTCTATGCATGCCTGGTAAATATATTATGTTTAAATCAAATGCATGTGGCGCATTCTAGCTAGTAAAGAGTCCAAGACAACCGTAATACAAGAATACCTACATATTGACGAATTGTAGCTTGATATTATACACCTTATCAAAAACTAAGGTATATATATATCGTATCTTATCAACTTTTTTCTTATCTCGTTAAAATGTAAATAACAATCACACTGTTCTATTGTTTACATTTCGAAAAGCATCGATAAACCGAGCTATAACAGGTTAAGGCTACTTATAAAACCTGTGTAGAAGTCATCAATGTCAAAAAGTCAATAGCCTCAACATCAACAGAACGTCAAAAACTTAGAGAATCTGCACATCTTGCCGTTTTTCTCTCGTTTTTGCCGTGAAATGAGTAAAATTCCACTGATATCAATAAGTACGGAATAACTGTCATAAAGTAAAATAAACAGATAAATCAGTTGAATGTAAACAATGTAATCTTTAACTGAGTTGATAAGTGGCATTCGTCTGCCTAATTTCTTTTAGTTTAGACGTGTTTTTGTGAAGAGAAATTTGTTAAAAATGCGGCGATTTATTGCGAGGCGGTACGTGCGACGTCCCGCCTCTGTGTAACCAAGTTAGAAACAGTCGCAAGTGTTTGGTTTGCCTCTGCACAGTGCGCACGTGTTTTCTCGTCCCTTCCCTCCACCGCACCAGTGACCAGCTGATTTCATTGTGAACTGTATAAAAACTGTGCTACTATTGCTGTATTCACTCAATTGGATACCCTCGGTAAGTTTTTCCTAATGGCAATGTCAGTAGGTAAAGTTAAATTCAAAACAGATAATTAAGTGGAACGAAATGAATGAACGCGCTGGAGTATTGGTTAGCATAGTTCATGATAATTCCGATGTTTAAGAATTCGATACGCGATGACTTTAGTCATTGTGTGTATTTTAGTACTCTGCTGCGTCCTGTTTAAATTAAAACTTAGCAATGTTACGTTTATTGGTAAAATAAGTGTTATTTTTAGCGCGTTTTAGTGCTACATTAGCATTTTCAAACAGTACCATTAGGTTATCAATGATACTTATTTGTTATCGCTGAGTGTGCAGTGATAGAGCAGTATAATTGAAGCTTAATTTAGGTTGGGAAAAGAATTTTTGTAATCAGATTGTTATTTTCTGTATTAACTACGATAAATTCTGGTTAGCTTTATGAAGGTAATATTTGTACTTAGATAATAAACACAAATATTACAATTTTTAAATTATAATTTAATTAATAAAACACTTTATTTATCCGGTTTTATCGCGTTTTTATTATTTGACCCGAGCTTTCGCCAACTTTACAGTTGGTTGCAAATAATTATGAGGCGGTAGTTTAATGTAACTTTTTAGAATGTTAAAAATAGACAAATTACATCTCAGTCAACCTTGAAAAAGCCAACTGTAAAGTTGGCGAAAGCTCGGGTCAAATAATAAAAACGCGATAAAACCGGATAAATAAAGTGTTTTATTATGCAAAATCGCGAAAACCATAGAAGAAATTATAATTTAATTTTTTATTTTAGGAATGTTTAAATTTTAAAAGTAAAAAACTGTATCTGCCACTGGCGTCGCTGTTCCCACAAAACTATAATCTTGGATCCTATCAATAGATTTATTTATAGAAAGCGTTGTAATTATGACTTCGGTAACGCTTCCCATCAAGTGATACGAGGTTTTCTGCAAGCTTGTGTAGCAAGAGCCGATATTAATCAAACATAGCTAAGAACACTCGCGCATAAATCACATAATAACAAAAAACGATTAAAATCGGTTTATCATTTAGTGAGCTACGATGCCACAGACTGACTAACTTATAACACCCCACTTATTTCGTAGATGGTTAATAAAAGGAGCTGTATTGATAAATCGCTTTTTTAAATTTAGATAAGGTGATATTAGAGGTACTTATACTACCTACCTAGTACTTCCTACCTCTAACTGTATTAAAAGCTTATGGAAGGCGGAAGAAGCGGATCGTAACCAAATACCTAATTGACTTATTATGTTATGATACTGATGAATGATGGCCACACTCTTACCTAACTTACTTTTATCTATATTTATACCCTCGTACCTAAAGTAGGTTGGTACTTATGCTTACGTAAGATAAAGTTGTTCGACGAGGTACCTATTTACCTGCCTGTCGTCTGTCTTTCTGTCTGTCCTCTCTGATTTTATCTACATTCTGTAGTCTCTATTTTCCTATTTTTATATTTATCAATACCACTACATGGTAATATTTTATGCGTAGAGGAAAGATTTATTTGTTTTGATAATTGTAACGAACAGGCTCCGCAACTACTGTACCGATTTTACTGGCACAGCAAGCGATCTGGCAATGAATGACGTGATTTTTGATAATAATTATTTAAAAATCACAATTTATTATGTGATGATTTTTTTACACATTTTTAGAACCGTTTATCTGCCAAAATAAGCCACTAACCCAAATTTCATAATGGTCCATTCTTCCTACCTGTGTTGCAGCAGCATGCGTTGACAAACTTACAGCTTTTACAAAATAGCGTAGGTCTTGGATTCACGGGCTCTTAGAGTATAACAGTGACCTACTTGATTAATTCATCAACATATTTCTACAAAAACCCAGACACCAAAGATACCTAGTCTCAACTCTGAGTGACATAATTTATTGGTTTAATAATAATTATTGCACTAAAGACATCGGAAGATAAGATACGACTGTACCATCGTTATGATAAGGATCAAATTCGCAATATAGTTATATTATTCGTACTTAGCCTACGTAAGTCTTTGTTTGAATTGTGACTGTATCCAGGCTCTTTTCTGGTATGTAGTACCATAGTAGGTATTACATTACAAGTACCTACCTAGAATGATTTTTCTTAGAATATTTGTGAATCAAAATAAATACCTACAGCTCAAGATATTTCAAATACTTCAAATTATGCATATTACACAGAGAAATGTATAACCATAGAACCCTCTTATTCTACATCGTAAATCGTAAACAAATTCCACTTTTACTCTCCATCTTGCTCTTGTTTCAAATTCAAGGTAATTTACCCTCACTTTTTAACTAACTACGCGACGCAAAGAAAGGTTACTTATATTGCAGCCATAAGCAATCAAAGGAGGCGCATCTAATAAGTGCCACTTGTTTTTTATATATGACTCATGCATTCATTAGTCATTACTAATATTAGAACTCTTTTTCCTATATTTACTGTTTTCGGAAAGTCCTCGTATAAGGAAGAAAATAGAAAGGATTTAATTTTTTTTTTACTAATCATATTCCCCTCGCGACATACTTATAATTTTATAAAAAAAATTAAATAACTATACGCGAATAAGGTCCGAGTAAAATGTAAATATGAGAACAAATCCCGTAAGTTTAAAAAGTTTATTATATTTAATTCGGTAGGCAGGTAAGTACCTACTAACTACTACAGCACGTGTGTGATCCCATACTCGCTGAACATGAACCCTGGCCCCATAGGTATTTATGGCATGAATTGACATGCTTACAGAAATACGTATGTAAAGTGAAACCCGCATTCCGGCTAAAAACAAATTGAAAATGAATACAGTATGCGGGCCTTATAGTCTAAGCGCCCGTGAACCCCAGACCTTCGTTATTTTGTAAAAACTAAAAGTTTGTCAGCGCATCCTCCCAACACAGGCAAGAACGATGAACCATTATGAAGTTTGGGTTACAGTGGCTTTGGCAGATATAAGATATGAAATGAAATTTATTAATTTATATGAATCTTACTAAACATAAACGGTACCTAATAAAGATCATCATCATCATCATCCGAGCGATGTTCCCGGTTGCATCCCTCTCGGGAGCCCGGGGTCTGCTTTCCTGCTTTTGCGTCTCCATTTCGCACAAAATGGTTAGGTAACATAAAGGTGTGTAAAAATCATGAAATAATAAAGTGTGATTTCACATTTATTAACACCTTTATTATAAAAAAAAAATACCAGGAAAACGCATCATCAAACATTTTTGATGACGCGTTCTCCAAGTAAAATGCCTTGAGCTAAAAAAAGTACCTTCAATACAGTTTATCTGCCACTCAAATTCAGAATGGTCCATCGTATGTGTTAGGAGTGTGCGCTAGCTAACAAACTTTCAGGTTTACAAAATAACGAAGGTCTGGGGTTCACGAGCTCTTGCTCTACTAGAGTAACCCCGTTTTTCTTAGGTACCTAGAGTGCGTGCCAGATATAGTTGATGCTCCTCGGTAGCGGACAGATATTAGTTCGATTTTGACCACACGCAGACTTATTGGCACGCACTCTACGTAGGTACTTAGACTTTTTTCAAATATGAAGTACTTATATCTACGAGTATATAGGTATATGTAAGTACGTACTTGGCCGATTAGCCATCCCAGAATTACTTTTAAGTATTATTGATTGTTTTTTGATTGACTTATTATTGTTTATAAATATCCGTATAAGTTTTATCGTATTTTAATGTCTTATCATATCATTAACCAAAATGTCTGATTCTGATTAAAAGTATAGCGCGAAAGTTTGTACGAGTATGTATGTATGTGACTTTGTTACTCTTTCACGCAGAAACTACTGAACCGATTGCGATGAAGCTCAGTCTTTAACTTGATCCCCGACGCCGCCCTTTGTGGTATTCGCTCAGGAATGCCTGCATTTGGCTGTCTGTAGGGATGCTATAACACAATATATAACAAGATTGACAAAACTAGACTTGGAGTGAATCAGTCATAATCAAACTGGTCTAATTTGGCTATCCCTCAGATCTCGTAGCTTAGGAATACCTAAAGGTAAAGCAACCTTAAAAATCGTTCGATGCTTCTAGGAGCTTTAGGAATGGTGGATGCAGTCGGGTGAGACTCCCTGAGATATATTTCCAACATAATCTACAAATTCTTCAATTCGTCCTCTCAAAAAACGGCCACTAAATCGGCTACGCTACCTGTTCCCATGAAACATCATTATCCTATTAAAAACGGTCGTGGAAATTTCCAGACACTCAAACGAGACATTTTTTTGTCCCGTATTCTCCGCGCCACCGGTTTGTGGCGCCTAGTTTTTGTTGAAGGACGTTCGCTTATCTGCCATCCTTTTATTGTGGCCATTAGTGTCCATGTTATAGGAATTTTATGAAAGTAATCAGTCAGTCATTCATTGTTACTTCTAAAAATCTTAGCAAATGTGTATATTGACTGTCCTGACTCCTGACTCATCCATCAGTCAGCCATCGTCCCGAATTTAGTCGCCGCGTTATCGTTTAGCTAAAAAAAAATTGAAAACACATCATAATATAAAAAAAAAAATATAAGATCCAATTTGAAAATATATTCTCTAATTATCTGTGGTTTTCAAAAGTAGTCGGGGTATAATTTTTTGATTTAAAATTTACTTTATTGGTTTGAGCGGCAAAAGGACGACAAAGCAACGAGAAACGATCATGGTAGCGTGAATTATCTTACTAATATTATAAACACCAATATTTTCAAATATGTCTGTTACTTTGATACTTTCACGTAAAAACTGCTAAACCGATTGCCTTGAAACTTGGGATATAGACAGCTGGAAACCTGGAATAACACATGGGCTACTTTTTATCCCGATATTCCCGCAGGGCTTACGCGAAGGGCGTGGGGCCATGGCCCATGGCCCCACGCCATGGGGAGCTGCTAAATACAATACACCTTCAGCTACCTTTCTCCTTTCGGCAGTCTTTTAGGCTGTGCGTTGATCGGAGGATAAAAATAAGTCATTTATGTATATGATGTGTACAATAGAATTCATTCATTCATTCACTTTAACCCTCCTTTAGCCGTAGTAGGGTAAAAATAATCATCATTTAGCCTATTGGCTACATAATAAAACACTAACTTACTATCTTATCTTGCTGCATTATAATGATAAATTATTGTAAACAAACAAACCTAGAGTACCTAGAGTCTAGACTCTACATATACTTATACTTTTTTTTTTACTCTACGTATACTTTTTTTGTGTCGAAAGAATTCTCGAAATCGCTCTAGTAGTTTCAAAGCTTATTCGTTACAAACAAATAAATTAATCTTTCGTAATTTGTTTTTATTGCTCAAGTCATACCTACTACTCAAAAATATTTTTAAGGAAAAATTCACTCGCGACGAGATTTGAACTTAGAGACTCACAGAGAGACGCGAATCTGAATATTTCTAGTACTTAAATTAATATATTTTTTATATATAACACGAGCTGCGCCTCGCGGTTTCACCCGCGTACGTCCCGATCCCGCGGCAATACTTGAAAGATATATATATATATACAAGATGTAACGGGCATGCCCTTTTAAGCCGAAAGGGGGTTGTTCTAGACATCTAGGCGAACAACTTTTGTTCTACGACTTTTGAAAATACGAACAATTTTTTTGAATATTTTGAGGTTATGGTTCACTGAAAAAACAGCTGCTTTAGAAAATAAACGTTATTGTAGTTTCGATTGTTGTCGACTAAACTAAACGAAAGGACAAAATAAGGTCAATGACCTCGAACTCTGAGAAACAGCTGATTTTAAAATAAACTTTACACTTAACATTTTCGAAAAGTACTTCGAATTTTCAAAAGTCATAGAACAAAAGTTGTTCGCCTAGACGTCTAGAAAAACCCCTTTTCGGCTTAAAAGAGCTTACCCGTTACATCTTGTATATAAAAATTAATCTCTATTTCCCTTGGTCACAGCATCACGCGTAAACGGCTATACTTACCGATTTTGCTAATTCTCTTTTGTTGTGTTTGTTATTGTCAGGAGAAGGTATTTAAGAAAGAAAAATATCGATATTTCCACGGGATCGGGACTTACCTACGCGGTTGAAACCGCGGGGCGCAGCTAGTACATAATATAAACAAGATAGGCGCGAAAAACATAACCCTTTCCTTGCAGCAGGGTAATGAGAACGACTGCTAAATTCAGTTTATTTCAGGACATTATGAAACGTAGTCGTCACATCCTCTCTCGTGACGCTGAGTTCTTGCATATTTACTATAAGTACGGGGTTTCTTTCCGTTCGTTCGAAGGATTATTTATAGAATACTAGTATTTATGTGAGTGAGTTGACGCAAGCTGTGAGCCTTAGGGACTAGGTATCTCCACGAGTCGAGCGTTAGAATCGCGGCGATATTATCTTACTAGCTGCGCCCCGCAGTTTCACCCGCGTAAGTCCCGTTCCCGCGGGAATATCGGAATAAAAAGGAGCCTACGTGTTATTCCCGGTATCCAGCTACCTATATTCCAAGTTTCATCGCAATCGGTTCAGTAGTTTTTGCGTGAAAGAGTAACAAACTCACATACATACATACATACAAACTTTCGCGTTTATAATATTAGTAAGAAGTAAGATTTTTATACAACCGCTGCCGCTTTAACATCGCAGTCTGGAGCCACGTTCAAAGAGATTATGATTTTAACAAAGATATTCGAATTTTGATACCCTTTTTTAGGGTTCTGTACCTACCCAAGGGTCCCTCGAAACTTTCGTCCTCGAATTCGACTAGCACTTGACCGGTTTTTTTAAAGTGTGTACCTGAGTAATCTTCCGAACAGTTTGACTTTGGAACTTTTGAAGCTCGTCTGTCAGAGACTAGTTTGACATGCATTACCATAAGGCGACCTATTTCCTTCTAGTCTTTTAAAATAAGACACCTGTCTAAATTTTTTGTAAGAAATATTCATTGACGTTCAACCATTTGTATCCCTGAATTTTATTTTTATACCATTTGGCTCAGACTATACAGAATGAACCATTTCGAAGGGATTTTAGGGGAATATCCTAAACTACAAGCGTAGCGAAAAATGCTGTAAAGAGTAAACTGTTGCGTCCCCGATTTTGACCAAAAATAAATTGTCATTATTAGCTCGATTCTAGACATTACAAAAACACTGGATACACGATGTACCTAGTACCTAAGTTACTAATGAGCAAGCAGCCCTGCTCAAAACTAGATTTTCCAGTTTCTGTCACGTTACCCAACTATCTACGTAGGTACCTACTTAACGACTTCGTCCTTATTTAGCTGCACTTGTGATGCTTCCTTACAATATCAGGTAAATTGCTGATTGAAAACACCTTTGGTACGCTATTAGCTGCTTAAAATTAGTAAGAAAAGAGGTAGTTTTTTGTTGTGAGAACGTTGTTATTAGAATACCCACTACTTATCTATGATAATCTGAGTTATTTTTAGCCTTTGTTGAATAGCAGCCGTTAGAGTTTTTCCTTAATCTAACACCATTTTTTATAGACAAGTCGAGTAATTACTTTGTCTAACTAATGGATTCTGTGTTGTCAGAGATTTTCAACGTCCGCGAAAAGGTAACAGAAATTTTACTTAGCAGAGTATAAATACAGGTAGGTACATAATATACTTATTGGAATACTAAGGCTGAAATCTAAAGTACGTACTATGTATGACTTTGCTAAGCATAAGCTAAGACAATTTTTGGTATTTATACCTACTCCGTAAAACGACCTTCGCAAAGTAACTACCTACCCATCCAAGGTTTTGTTTACATTTTAAAATTGAAGATTTTCAAATTAAGAATGTAAACCAATAAAAAATAATCACCAAAACTTTGCTTTTTTTTATTATGATTATGAAGTTCTTTTTATTTTAATTGTATTACAAAATAAATCACGACTATAAATTCAAGATAAATTCCAATTCAAAGATTATGTGTTTAGTTTTTGCTAAGCTCTGCCTGAGCAAAGTCAAAGCACTATAGATTTCAACTTAAATTCTCAGTATTTCTAAAGGGTTTCCCTAATTACGAAGATGAATGATCTGAGGCTATTTTAATTCAAAGTAGATTTTTTTCCTTCTAACGCGATAAAAGCGTGAATATAGGGATTAAAAATAGAATATGTGTTATTCCAGGTCCTCACCTACCCATTTTCCAAGTTTCATCGTATTCGAGTCAGTAGTTTTTGCGTGAAAGAGTACAGACATACATAGTACAACATACATACATGCAAACTTTCGCGTTTATAATGTTAAGTAAGATATAATATTTAGTTTAATAAAAAACTCTATGTGACTTTAAATAAAAGAACACACAAACACATTAAATTGTTGACCCTGATAAAAATGAATCAAACTGAACAAATTAACTAATTGTGTCAATAATTTTAAGTCATATCATCAACATTTTCTACGTACCTACCTATCTAGCTTTGTAATTAACTAGATTGCGCACGTGCTTTCTGTTAAGTAACTATTATATTATGTTCTATTGTTGTTTGTAGTTGTTGTATTTGTAGGTCAAGTAGAGATTGATAAAAGTGTGGTTTAAATTTTTATATATCCTGTTAATATACAGGGTTATGGGTTTCGAATCCAAAACCGTTCAGGGGGTGATTCTTCACATCAAAACGAATAAGTTTTGTTCTACGACTTTTTGAAAATCAAAGTAGTTTTCGAAAATTTTAAGTGTAAAGTTTACTTGAAAATCAGCTGTTTCATAGAGTTAGAGGTCATTGACCTTAAGATGTCCTTTCTTTTAGTTTGGTCTACTACAATAAAAATTTAAATTGAATTTATTTTCAAAAACAGTCGTCTTTTTTCAGTGAGATATAACCTTAAAATTTGCAAAAAAAAACGAATATCCAAAAATCGTAGAACAAAAGTTATTCGTTTTGATGTGGAAAATCACCCCCTGAACGGTTCGAAACCCATAACCCTGTATATCTTATTCTATGTTACCTATTAGGGGCATAGAACTGGAATGGTCTCTATCACTAGAGACTAGAAGGATAAGGCCTGATAGTGAAGCCTGTTTTTAAAAATGTCGGCCTTGACGGCCGAGTTTCATACGTACCACAGTTATCCTGTTCGGAAATTCACTTACACACGTTTAAAGTAATTGACTCAAAATTCGAACGTTGTTGTTCTATTGCCTACCATCTAGGTAATCTTAGGCTATGAGGTTATTCTGTTTCTCTTTCAAAGTCCAAAAGTCAAAATTTATAGTTTCGTTTCTTCCATCCAAAGGGAGGACTTTGGATGGAAGAAACGAAACTATAAATTTTGACTTTTTTGAGCGCTAAATATGAAAATTGGAGCTTCCCTAAAATCTCGGTGACAAATCACCAAAATTCCGGGGCAACCATTTGTATGCAGGTATGTTTATACAAGATGTAACAGGCAAGCCCTTTTAATCCGAAAGGGGGTTGTTCTAGACGTCTAGGCGAACAACTTTTGTTCTACGACTTTTGAAAATTCGAAGTACTTTTCGAAAAATTTAGGTGTAAAGTTAACTTGAAAATCAGCTGTTTCTTAGAGTTCGAGGTCATTGACCTTATGTTGTTCTTTCATTTAGTTTGGTCTACTACAATCAAACCATCAATTACCTTTATTTTCAAAAACAGCTGTTTTTCCAGTGAAACATAATCACAAAATTTTCAAAAAATAAGTTCGAATTTTTAAAAGTCGTAGAACAAAAGGTGTTCGCCTAGACGTCTAGAACAACCCCCTTTCGGATTAAAAGGGCTTACCTGTTACATCTTGTATACATATTTTAATTGCGTTGTTTACCTTGAAAAAGAGTTTGAAATAGGTTCCGAAACGTCGGAACGGCATTGCAACAATGCTGATAAGTAATAAAAACAACGCGATTTAAACCGTAGAACGAGTTTTAATTCAATACAAAGTCGCGAAAACAGAAGAAAGAAGAAGATTTAGGTTCAGGAAGCAACCAGGGGAATTCTTATGTAACTTAGTACCTACTAATATACAAGTAACGAGGATAATTCGGAATTCCGTTTTACATAATAACTTATACATATAAAACACATAATAACCGAATTAAATTATTATTATACCTACCTAAAGTATGTTTAATGCCTAAAGTAGAGTTAATCTTTTGATATAGATACAGGGTTATTGGAAAATAGTTGGCTTTTAAGGGTTTGTTCTACGCGTCTAAAACAATTGCAATGTTTGTTATACGATTTTCGTCAATTTACAAACATTATACAAAACAGCTGGTTTTTCGTCATTTACTCTAATGAGAACTTAATTATTGGTTACTACCAAGATTAGGTGTTTATTATTTTATTTCGTTTTGACAATTATTGAAAATATAACTTAATCGTAAAAAAAAAATTCGAATATTTAACTATACCTACCTAACCTCATAATTTTACAAAAAAGTTTGCCTTTCCAAAAGTTAAGTAATTTCCAATAACCTTAAATAACAACAGTAGTTGTACAAAACAAAGAGTCGTAAATATAAACTGCAAAGTGCAGAAAACTTGTAAACCAGACTTGGAAGGTCGTTCACATCGACCCTGCCTGCTGAGCTGACCTGCTTGACTGCCTTACACTTGCTTCATGTGATTTCCTCTTAAAATAACTCGATTTATGGACTCTGAATCTTACATCCTCAATTATAACGTCTTATTTTGTATGATTTAGGTATATGATCGATGATAAACATGTGTTGAGATAAAGTTGCAATTTTCAACTTTATCTTAGTTAGGTAGAGTTAAATTTTAAATGTAGTATTAATATATCTAAGGTGATTTACCTTATGGCGGAATACTGCCATGAATTTATTATGAAAATTGAATCGCGACTTTATTGCAATAAAGTTGACAAGCAAACACTCATTCTCTAATGAAATGAATGATTTTGCATGTGTAGGGATACGGAGGATATTTACGACATTTTGTGATAAGAATTAAAAAAATATCGTCAGTTATGGTACATTGAAAAGAAACCATCGATTTTCTTTAGCGCTTCGTTTTTCTTAAAAAAAAATCTTTATTTTTGTCAGCTTAGTTAGCGTCTTGGCTTTCAGACGTAAATACCAGGCGCTTATGAATATGTAGGAATTATTTTTGGTTCTGGTCCAATTTTGAATGAATGAAAGGGTTTTTAGTATAAATTCTACAGTAAAATCGGCTTCAGTTTAAAATGAAATCCAGCTGGTATGAATCATGAATAAATATAAACTCTAATTACTTACGCGTTTCGTCAGAATGTTTATTGAAACCAACGATGACGCGTGGATAACAGTTTCTTTCAGTATTGGACTTAAAACTATTATTTAAATTATGATTGTTATATAAATAATTAATTTACCCCTGTACCTACCAATAGACGATAGTTATAAGATGACTAAATTATCTTACGTTTGTTTCTGTCTGTCAATTTCATATGACAGTAAAAGACAAAATAAATGATACATAGTTTATGCAGCTGTTAATCATCGTTTTATAAACGTCTCCTAAACTTCTCTCTGTTCTGTTTTTTCTGTGATGATGACTTTAAATTATAATAAAACAAAATAGAAAACATTTATTGGCAACAAACACACAGAATAACACCAAATATCTATGATTTTTTTTTTATTTTATTCGATTATTACAAAATTGAATTCGGCTATAAATTCCAATTCAAAGTTTATACTTAGTTTTTGCTAAGGTCAGTCTGAGCAATGTAGATTTCTGGCAAAGTTAGCCACACTATTTCAAAAAAAAAAAGGAGATCCTAACCGGATTAGGATAT
Organism: Idaea dimidiata; assembly: GCA_949358125.1. NCBI lineage: Eukaryota > Metazoa > Arthropoda > Insecta > Lepidoptera > Geometridae > Idaea > Idaea dimidiata. The sequence continues at coordinate 14,949,555 of OX442340.1, read as the reverse complement.
TTGTTTAAATCTCAAAAGGACATGTAATATTTTTATAAAGAAACACAATTTCATACTTGGCTTAGCCGACCTTCACTGATAGAGTTAATGGTAAAGCCAATAATCAACCTACTCGTTTTATTTTACTCTCTTTAATGTTCTTCTTCTTCTTCTTCAGCAGCATGTATTTGCCCACTGCAGGGCATATGCCTCTCCAATATCTCTCCACGCCCTTCTATCGCTAGTTTTCCTGGACCACGCTGCACCGGCATGAGTTTTTAAATCGTCGGACCATCTGGCAGGTGGTCTGCCCACGCTTCTCTTTCCTACTCTCGGTCTCCACTCTAGAACGTCTCTGCTCCACCTTCCGTCATCCTTTCGGCACACATGTCCGGCCCACGACCACTTTAGCTTAGCGACGCGGTATCCCACATCTATCACTTTGGTGCGATTCCTGATTATAGTGTTGCGCACTTTGTCGCGTAGTGATATTCCTAACATGATGCGTTCCATAGCTCTTTAATGTTAGTGTGACATTAAATAGTGTGATTTTTAACACCAACGGTTTTGGATGTTTTTTATTTGGATAATATTATTTGATACTTACTTACACGCGACTAACACACTTACCTACATATACATTTTTCTATAAAAAAAAAACAAGAAAACGAATTAGGAAAACGTTCCTGTGTACGTGACAATCAATACTAAGTTGCGAAAATAGAAGAAAAACCTACAAATATATTGGATGAGACGGTAGTTTAACTTTTTACTAGGTAAATACAAAAAAGAGAAAGAAGGCTGAAAAAGGTTTCGAAATGTTCGATCGGCAATGCAACAATGTTGAAAATAATACGTTGTAAACCGTATTTAAAAAAAAAAAGAATGGTTCGCGACGACGACGACGTGTAGAACAACCCCTTGAACGCATGCTTATGATTGTCCAATAACCCTGTATCATTGTCCCTGCCTACTTACCTACCTACTTACTAAGGTATTTTTACCCGACTGCGACGCAAAGGAGGGTAATGTGTTTATCGGTCTATGTATGTATGGATGTACACTTATGTATGGATGTTTCTATGTGGCGTTTTAGAGGCCAAACGCGTGGACCGATTTTGATGATTTTTACGTCAATCGATTCTTTCTTTCTTTTTCTTAGTTATGGCTTCTGTCAGCAATATAGGACAATTTAGCCAATTTCTCGTACGAATAGCGAACTACCACTATTGTACTGTAATAGTTTGAAATAATTTTCAATGCGTGAAGGCTTTAGAAAAAATGGCGACGATTTTTCTCCAACCCTATTTGACAATTGTTTGTAACGTGCTAATTTCGTGTTTGGCACTGGTATTTTTATTTTCACTTAACTCATTGAAGTTCGCGTAACTAAACTGGTAACTTGCCGCCGAAATTAAACAATTTAAACGCAATAAAACAATGTTTATGTTAAAATGAAAATTCAGGACGACATGTCACTAACGCGTAAAAAACAAAAGTCCGTCAATCGATTCGTCTTAATCTGGTGAGTGTCACTAAATACATGACAGTAATCCGAATTAACTTTTGTCATAACCAGACGCCATATTGTCAAAATAAAAAAATCCAAAATCGTCAAAGTATGTCAAGATGGGTATCGTTAAATAGGTATTTAAAATTCAATGTTAGGTTTGTTTTACCATTTTTTATTTTTATTAACAGTTTATTAAAGTTAACATGATCGTTTGTCGATGCTATGTCGTCGTTTTGTCGTTATAAAAAATTAAATGTAAATAAAAAATACCCCCACTACTTTTAAAACCACAGATTATTAAAAAAAAGAACTTTTTGAATAATCTGTATTTGTTTTTTTTAAATTCTGTGTTTTTAATGTTATTTATTTAGCTGAACGACAACGCGGCGACTTCGCGACGACTTATAAATAAGACATGGTATTATAATTAAGTATATGGATTATTAATACTTAGTCCATTTTGACATTGAAAAAAACTTATTGTACAGTCAGTAAAGAACTTACGGCCGAATACGTTAATCCAAGTTTTTATAGCACTCGCTCAGAGACGAGTTTGAACTGCTACACTATCAGGCGTCTTGCTAGTCTCTAATAGAGACCAGTCCAGTTCTAGACACATCCATTATTATTTCAGTAACAAAGTAGGTACCTGATGTTAATAACTACCTACAAACGATACATACAAACGTGATCGAAACACATTTTATACTTAACTATTTTTATGTTTATTGTTCAATGCCAAACTAGTTCACTAGAAATCACGCCTGTAATCTTTCAACCTACTGACGTATCATTCATCATAAAAATAGGAATAGTTTTAGATGCGCCTTCTTCGATTTTGCACGGCTACAAAAGTTAGATTAATACAAATAATAGAAAAAATACAAAATTTACATTAAAGTTACCTTGAATTTGAAACTAGAAGAACGATTTTTTATTGCAAATAAGAGCGAAGTGTTGCATTTTAATGTCACAATACAAAGTTAGTTCTTTCTTGTTTTCGCGACTTTGTATTGAAATAAAACTTATTTTACGATTTTTATCGCATTGTTTGCTATTTCAGACTCCTAGCTGTTTTAAGGTAGTTTTTATTGACACAAAATTGTTTGCTATTTTTATTTAAAAATACGCTTCTATGGTACATTGTGGTTAACACAAACAAAACGTCAAATTGACATATTCCAAACGGCACTACCATAGATATAACCATGGAATTAGGTACTACGTAAGTACAACTGAAAGGTTCACTGCAAAAACTTAGTCATACAAAATTGAACTCTATTCAATGGTTTTTAACCGACTTCAAAAAAAGGAGGAGGTTATCAATTCGTCTGTATGTATAATTTTTTTTTTTGTATGTTCACCGATTACTCGGAGACGGCTTAACCGATTAAGATGATTCTTTTTTTAATAGATAGGTGGGAGCTTCAAGATGGTCCCATAAAAATTTGATGAGGATCTTCGAAGTGAGGACCGGGAATGCTCCTCAAAACGCTGTATTCAATTCAATTGTTCATCGATTACACGAAGATGGCTTGACCGATTGCTATAGTTCTATTTTTAATGGAAAGGTGGAAGCTGCGAGGTGGTCCCATGAAAGTTTGGTAAGGATCTGATGAGTATCTTCGGAATGATGGACAGGATAGCATCCCAGAATTCAATAAATTACTAATTTTTGGACTTCAACCAAAAAGAATAGACCCCTAAAAAACTAAGTACAAATTGATGGGGCACCTGAAACCACCTTCTCATCAGCAAATTCCTTAATAATTAAAATTACGGTAACAATATTGTTGATTTTTAGGTAGGTAGGTATACAAAAAGGCTAAAATAAAAAAATAATATAAAAATTAAAAAACCGACTTCAAAAAGAAACAAAAAATAATTTAAAAAGCAACCAAAAAAAAAAAACTCGGTGGTACAGTACCACCGACTAATTAATCTGTTTTATCATCTGAAGTCGGGCAGTTTTACTGGTTGGTTCCATATTGTACTTAGTTTGGCTGCCCGACTTCAGATGATAAAACAGATTAATTAGTCGGTGGTACTGTACCTATGTAGAGGTTATTTTGGTCACTTTTATCAATTTTTTTTTGGTTGCTTTTTAAATTATTTTTTGTTTCTTTTTGAAGTCGGTTTTTTAATTTTTAAATTATTATTTTTTAGTATTAAATAATATAAGATAACTTGTTCCAAATACAAACGGCCTCGACAGAGGACTTTATCTTTAGTTGTCTCTTTCGCACGCTTGCCAATGCACCCTATTCAGATAAGGATATGTAAAGTTTTAGGTCCTCTCCCTAGGCTAGTTTGTACTGCCGCAGTACCTTCCAGTTGTGCGTAGTACTTCTTAAATCCATGGATATAACATAAACATAGGGCAATTTGATATAGGTACTAATTTAAACCTACTCCAGACAGCTGGCGCCTATAGAAGGACAAGACAAGACAGACCGACAGAATTAGATACAACTTACCTACTAGTAGTTACATAGTACTAGTACAGTCAGCTTCAAAAGCCGTAATTATAGGGTGTCAAAACAGGACAGATATTCAGGAAATAACTCTCTATCTGTACTTTTTAGAATGACTGTACTGTTTTGACACGCTACAATCGTTTTTTCGTTGCTTTGTCGTACTTTGTCGCTCAGAAAATTTAATTTTTAATTAAAAAAAATATACCTCGTCTTGTAAAAATTACAGAAAATTAAAAAAAAACTTTAAGTTTCAGTTGCTTTATTTTTTTTATTATAGATAGTAAGCTAATACTTTATTTGATCAACCACAAAAATATTACAAAAACAACACATTTAAAAATAAAATTTAAATCGATAAAATTTCAGCGATTTCTTATTATTATTATTATTAGATGTGTTTTTTTTAGCTGGCGGCTTATAAGAGATAGGGCGGTATGAGTGACTCTATAATCTGAATGTGGTTTCGACTGTTGTTACGAACCGTACCATTGTTTTTTTGTACATTTGTTTTTATTCGTTGTTATAGCGGCAACAGAAATACATCAACTATAAAAATGTCTAGCTATCACGGTTTTGACAGACTGACGGACGGACAGCGAAGTCTCAGTAATTCTAGTGTTCTAGGGTCCGGTAACCCTAGAAACCACATCTAGGCCGCCCATTGTACCTAATTTTTTTAAAATATAGTTTTAAGTATAGATCAGATGTATAAGATAAAAATCCGATTAATTCTTCGGATGTCGTGAGTGTAGTGTGTCGCCGCCCTTAGTCTATAGCGAACTTTAAAAGTGAGGGTATGCCGGCTACCCGCAATTTTTTTACCACCGAAGATGTGGGTACTTCGGTAACTACCCACAATTACGAACATTAACCGGTACACCGAGGTTATAAATAGAGGACGACGCCCGCCGCAGCTCCAGTCCCCTCGAGACCAAGATCATTGTAACATGATCGAAACTATTCGAAACGTCGAGGTAAGGAATAGTTAAATTTCACGCGATTAAGACCCGGGAAAAGTGTAAATATGAGGTCCAATCGTGTTAGTTTAAAAATGTATTTCATTATTTTGTAATTTTTATTTTTTTTTGTTTTAATTTGGTATAATAAATTCAAATCATTTATTCCAGGCATAAAAACCCATACAATTGCCCCCCCTTTATACAATTTTCTAAATAAAATAAAATAAATAGGTTATTAATATAAAACTTTACATTGACATTCACACCAAGATTACCAATTGAAATTAAATTATTGAATGCAGAGATATAATATGTAAAAGACTCATTGATTGAATGTCGAAATAAATATATAATGTCAAAATAAATATATATTTACTAATAAAAATAATCAAATTTCAAAAATAAATCAAAATAAATGTCAATTAAACAGAGATAAATAAATAAATAAATGTCGCACATTATTTTGAATAAATACAGACCCATCCCCTACCCCTACCCCGAGGTAAGCACCTGAATCATAGAACAGTGATTCAGGTACTCACAGTCAAACCTGTCTGCGAATGCGCTCAGGATGGTATTGGAGCTGGCTCGAACCCTACGAATCAGAGATGTACACCTTTTCCGCATGGTCGCATAGAAACAGTCGATTCTCGCCTCGGCGAACATCCCCGACGCGCTGCAGTATCTAGGCAGCCCCAACAACACCCTAAACGCATTATTATACTGTACACGAAGAGCCCCATACTGTTTCTGCGTGTATGACACCCACAGGGCGCAGGTGTAGAAGGACGTACAAAATGCCCGGAAAAGAGTGATTTTGACGGCCCCCGAACACCGCGCAAAAGAGTGATTTTGACGGCCCCCGAACACCGCGCTAATCTAACGATAAATAAAGAGTTAATCTAATCTAACCTAATCTAGTTGCAAAATAACTAATGGAAAAGCTGGGCTGATTCTCCCACTGGAGCTGATTTGAGGAGTTCTATTTGCGGAAAACGAGTTCGTAAACAATTACTGACCGTACCTCTCTTGGAATTCATTAGGGAGTCTAATATTGATGAGCGACGACTTGACGACGTTGAAATGGGCAGTAAAACAAATAACGTAAAGTGATATATCTTGTTCAACAGTAGGTTAAGGTTAATGTTTATTGTTTCACCCCCTTAACTGGTCTGGACGTTTTCTATGTTTCATATTGTGTAGGTTGTATAATATAATAATAAATGTATTTACAAAAAAAACGTAAGTAGATATAATATCAACGCGCTTTAACCCGAATAAGTACTTACTTAATTCATTTCTGATATTTGCATGCTAAGTTAAGTGCTGGTGAAATATGTTGAACTATACCTACTACTTGATAACATCTGTTGTAACCATATTTCGTGCAAATCAATGACATTCATTCATTCAATAAGTCCCGATCCCGCGGGATTATCGGGATATGTGTTAGTCATTAAATATAATATATAATATATTATAAAAGTAGCCTATGTATGATTCAGGTTTCCAGCTACCTGTATTTCAATTTTAATGGTAATCGGTTCAGCGGTTTTTACGTGATTGAGTAACAAACACACAAACACACAAACACACATACTCACAAACTTTCAGCTTTACCTATAATATTAGTAGGATAGTATATCCGTAGTCTAGAACCCATACATAGTAAAACCCTAGCTAGTGTTTACTTTGGGTCTATCTAGGATGGTGCCGTTCCCGATGTTCCCGGTTGGATCCCTCTCATGTCCGTAAGGATTGAGGAACCAAGTAATGGTTTTAAAGTAAAGTCACGCCTTTATTTAGTAGTAAAATAACTGATTTTGTAAGACAAATGCTGGATTTTGTAGTAAAATTCCCTCTCGGGAGCCCGACGTTCGCTAAAACCCTAAATTGCTTGGACCTACGACCGTGAAAATATTTGTGTAAGAACCCTCCCAAGGGACTAAAAAGATTATCTGCCACCACGCGGTGAGAACTCAAGGTTTCCTAGTCCCCTCTAGATTTCAGCCTAAGAAATCTAAGTCTTTGCTTAGCAAAGTCAAAACTTTGCTAAGCAAAGACTTAGACTTAAGACAGTTTTTGTTATTTATAATCTATCTTTGCAACTATCTAAAGTTTTTGCTTAGTAGGTAAAGTCGAAGTTTTTTAAATTTAATATGTAAACCAATAAAAAATAGCGACCTATACTTTGCTTCTCCGTAATGATGAATGACTATGAAGTTCGTTTTATTTTTTTCGTATATTACAAAATGAATTTCGACTATGAGTTCTAACTTAAAGTTTATGCTTAGTTTTTGCTAAGCGCAGTCTCAGCAAAATCAAACTACGCACTACAGATTTCAACCTTAATCGCCTTTTATGACACTCAGGGAGGAGACGGAGAAACCCCATTCTATGGCAGAGCTACTTTGCAAATGCCGGACCTACCTACAAATAGCTCGCTCAAGGAGCCAGCACCCACCATATCTCATATCCACAATTACCTAATTTTAAATCGTGAAATATATCGGTCATACCGTAAACGTGCGTACCTACAATCTACACTGTCTGGAGAACGACTGTGCCAAGTTTCGTCATCATTGACGATATTTCAGGATTTTCCTTGAGACTTCGACATTTGACTATGAACTGTATAGTCTACTAATTAGTTGTGTTGTCATGTGGGAATGGATTTAATTTTGATTATCTAGCTGGATGGTTATTTCTATTTGTGTGTTGATTTGTTGTTTGATTGATTCTACCGATTTGGATATAAATTTGCATAGCGATAGATTAACTGTAGAGTAACATAGAGTTACGATACGATAACCTCGCGGGTTCGATATTTACGCGGGCGCATCTGTCTTTTCTTTAAGAAATAAAAATGTACGCTATAACCGCTACCCTTGGGTCTTACGATGAAGAAAAACATCGTGAGGAAACCGACATGTTCTAGGACTCACTAGGGTTCAATCAAAGGCATATATGGGACATTCGCTAATCCGGAGTAGGCTCCCGCGGCGTCTTAACCTAACCTAACCAATGAGGTAAGTACTTAACATTACAGCCCTAAAGAATCATCTGGAAGTTTCTGGACTCAAAGGGAATTTATTTTTTTATGCGTTTTGTCTAGGTGGCCGGTTCGAAATGGCCGTATGCTACCAGAACCTTAGTTCCAAATTTAAATTACTTTATGCCCTAGGTGTATATTGAGCACTTTATGCACCTAGGGAATAAAAAGTCGCTTTATGTTGACCTTTTTGGTCAAAATATAAAGTTATTTTGTTGAGAAGTTAGTGTGTAAATGTATTTATAGTTATATATAGTACCTACTATAAATAGGGCTGCCACAATAGACCATAACTGGTCGATACGGCATCTAAATTAACCCACTCAAACAATATTAATAAATAATTATTCAACAAACCCATGAGCTCGCCATCAATTACGAACGTCTATCGGAGTCGAGCAGTCTATTTATACAGTCTATTACCATTGTCAATGTAGGTAATTGAACTGTTCTATAATTACTAGTCGACGCCGCCGACGGTTACTGAGTTTAGCTATAGACGATTCTCAACATATTGTTTATGTAACATCTATGCACCGTCTAGGCTTTTTAACGGTGTGCGCGTAATTTATCGAACAGTTTGATTTTGAAACTTTAGCTCCGTCATAGACGAGTTTAAAATGCATCACTATCAGGAAAACTTTTCGTGACGGTCTAATATAAAATCATCCCTTAAACGTCATACAAGGATTCCATCTTAACACCCGTAGTAAATGTAATTTCATTTTTACGATACACTTTACAATATTAGTCAGCGCTACAGCGACATTTTATATTAAGGTACCTACTTATTTCACGTAAAAGGAACAAGGTATCACCTATATTCTAGTGCCTACATAATATTTCTTGATAAGAGAACTTGACAATCGTCTATAACTGCGACCCAAAATTAAATATGGCTTTCTAGAACTTACCATGTGATGGTGACAATTGATCGTCCAATTGACTGTTTCTCATTGTTGTATCATTAATGGAAATGGCTTTAATTGTTTTTGACAGGACATAGTTTGCCTAGCTAGAATAAAATTAGGATGACATTTCAAGAATTTGTAGATTTGAATGTCAATTTATCTCAGTAGGTAATAATTAAAAAACATACGGTAACTTTATAATGTCCAGCGGGGCAATCTAGACTGCGGGAAATTTCGACTATTCTTAATAACTTCTGCATTTTATTTCATTTTAAAAAGTGCCATCTATGAACGGATAGCGCAAAAGCAACTTCATGAATTTCTACATAGATGGCACTGTTTGGGAAGTATATTTTGGTATTTCATTTATCCATCTTTTGCCTCCATTTTGGTAGTTTGTTCAGGCTTAGTTGACTTAGGTAGATAGGTAACGCAATTTATAGTATAGATGGTCAATCACATTTTATTATTACCTCACTCCCTGCCCTGTCGATATGTAAGTTGTATTTTTCGAAAAATTCGCGGCAAGAGCAGTCAATTGGCTCTATTGTCTTGGGCAAGAGCTATTCACGTAATTTCTTCTATGGTAGGTAGCAATTTACGTGGCTACTGAACTTGTTTGATTTACTTTTCAGCTGTAGGTAATTGTCTTTAAAGTTTTTATTTATTAATCTCGATATTCCCACGAACTGCACAGTATTCGATTAAGTGGAAATTAATAATGAAATGATGTAATCATCATTGTGTGAGGCACTTGCATTGTTACATGTCATCCGGTCGGTTGACAATGGACCTCCCCGATGATATGGTGTGGTGCATCTACCACAGCTACTTTTCATTGCTGATGATAAACATACAGGCGGTGCATTAAATTAGCTTCCGAAACAGCGATTTTCAGTAGTTCTTTAACTTTATGAGGGCACAGAAACAATACTTGCATTTGTGGATGGGATTGTGTTTTTCTTTTACAATTTATTTTAACAGAGTTACTTCCGCTCTTTGAAATGTGAGTAAGCAATGCAGATTTGAACCCAGAGACGCGAGTCTCTGAGTACTATTAGTAGTAGAAATATTTTAAAGGAAAAATTCACTTGCGACGAGATTTGAACTCGCGTCTCTGAGGTCAAATCTCGCAGCGAGTGAATTTTTGAAGATGATTTTTTCCTTTAAAATATTTCTAGTTGACTCAGCTAGTATAGATAGATATCGCTTGAGCAATAAAAACAAATAACGAAACAATTGAGTAAGTATAGGTAGGTACATTATTGTCCCCGTTCCACTAAAGCTCTAAATATGCAAAAAGTGAATCACATGAACATTACAAAAAAATATCTATGAGTTTCTAGTGTCTTTAACTCATTGGAGGTCAAACAATTTTGACTTCGACATTGCGGTCAAATACATAACCCTCCTTTTGCCGTAGTGGGGTAAAGAGTGTGACAAATTACAATATAGTTAACCCATCAGCTGTGGTATCATCTAATTAGCATCCACCGCTGTCAGTTGCTATTTGCTGTCAAAAAGCATATTTCGTTTTGTACATTGCTGTTTGAAGTAATCACCAGTAACAACAACGTTACGTCTAAGCAGCAATGTAGGTACTGCAACTTAGCCACTAGTAACGGTGGATGCTAATTACATGATACCACAGCAGATCAGAAGATGTTAAAAGCGACGCACTAGGTAATGTAGTCTTGAAACTAAACTTATTAGATTTGTCACCTTTTTACTTTTTTGTTTGTTTGTTTTTCGGTCCGGGCAGAATCTTCCCCGCCCCTAGTTTGGCCCTGTAGGGTTATTTTACTCTTCTAAAACGTCAGTTTTTAGATTTTTTAAATCTTTTAAGTACTTAATATTTATTTTTTCTGTTTTAATCGTGTTGTTTTTATTATTGGCATTGTTTTAATGCGATACCTACGTTTTGAGATTCAAAACGGAAAAATGAGTTTTATTTCACTAAACTTATTTCCATCCGCCCTTCAATTTGCGACTAATGATTTAAAACCGACGAAAACTATGATTAACATTGTAAAAAATGGGTCAAGAAACAAATTTCGACCGAAATAGCCATTGAGTAAGCTGAGCAAAGCGTCGAGTGTCAAAGTTGTTAATAGAACCGCACCTTTCCCGGAATCACGACATTTGAGTATCATTTTAGGTAGGCAGGCTGAAGGTACCTACGTATTATAGGTTACCTAGTTTTTTTAGGACTCCGTACCCAAAGGGTGAAAATGGGATTTCCTATGGAGATGAAGTCCAATTATTTTTAAATTGGTTATAGGTACTTAGACCGGCTTGCATAACGTTACTTAAAAATATATTTAACTAAATCAATTTTAAAATAATTTATGGAAAATCGAACATTGGATTCTATTTCATTAGGTGGTCGATTGATAATTTATGTTGCCACACATGGACAGTTCTTGACATTCTGACAGATTTTAAACACGTTTAACAGCTTAAACATGTTTAGGAACCGTTATGCAAGCCGGCCTTAGTCTTACTTAAGTCTTTTGCAACCCTTGTCATCTTCAAACTTAGAATTTTAATTTTTGATTTTATGTGTTTTACTACTACTTACCTTTTGTTGTGTTTTTGATTCAGTTTTGTCACCGTTTCGATTGTATTCGTGTCAAGTTCGATTCGCCAGGATCAGCAACTCGATTAAGTATCTATCCAGGTGGACGACTGGCAGAAACTTTACATGCAGTCCATTGCTGTTTCGACGTAACGTGCTTATTACCAGTTTACCGCAAAGCAGCAATGTACCAACTGAAAGGTTCCTGTTAATTTCCACCCTTGTCAGTCGTCCACTGGATAGATGCCTAATACCGGTGCTGATCTAAGTGACTACCTACTACAAACCAAATAGTAGGGCATTTAGGAAAATAGTTTTTCTCCATCCCGTCACACCCTTAAGCACCCATTTATGTACGTAGGTTACCTAGAATCACGCCCCACAGTGTGTTTTGAGACCCGATTTTGTTGCATGGTTCGTTTTTTTTTATAAATATGAAATTTAGATCATTCCTAGCACTACTGTGTGACTCCGACATCGATACGACTTGTAGTTACGTAGAAAATTAGAGTCAAAGTTTGCATATTTTGTGTCATGAAAATCCCTAAAAAAATTATTAAAAAAAAACTGTGCCACGTATTTTAGTTTTAATTTCATTTATAAGTAACATGTATAACACTCTACCTTTTCACAAATTTTTAGGTATCTACAATCAATAATTAAAGAATTATTAACAATTTTGTCAATTTTCTTCTTCAACTTATAACTTCACTTTAACGCCGAATTATGGGGTTTTTTCTGGACTAAATTATTATTTTTACATGCCTTTATCGATCATATTAAAATTACAACATAATTCAGCGTTATTCAAAAGTTATAACAAAATTTAATCTTAACCGGGTATTCCGACTCTAGGGTTATCACTTCACCTAAAATAAAACCAAATCCGGATATTTCGATTTATATCCATCATTTGTGAATAATAAACATTCCTTAAGTATTTGTGTATAGATATTTGTTTCTAGTCAGGGTGTTGTATGTATTATAATTAGTAGGTATGCATTTACAAAAAAAAAGTAGTAGGGTAAACCTGGGAGAGATGCATATAGAGGAGATATGCCTACAAAAATACAAAATCAAATTTTAAAAAAAAATGTGATTTCTGAACGCATCCAACCGGGTCAGTTGTATTTCGAAAACCTAGGAGCAAGTTTTTGTGCAAGTGGTTCCCGAAAATAATTGTGTTTTTTGTATTTATTTCGAGTTAAAATGTAAGTACTATCGCTGAGACCTATGATTTTTTTCTAAAGAACATTTTAACCAAAAAAATTCAACTTTTTTTAATGACTTCTTTTGTTTTTTTCCAATTTTACTGATGGTATTAATCATTGTTGTCACGGCAAAGACGCCATTTTTAAAGTGCGTTCCATTTTACTGATTTAAAATATACTAGGCTTCTCACCCAGTCATCTGGGAGAGACGCCTAATTGATTTTGGGTGTAAGACGACTAAACATTTTATTTGTTATATTATTTATTAGATGCCGCGGGTCTACGTTAGGAAGATGTCTGGCTGAAACAGGGCTTTGTGGTCAGAGAGCGATTTAAGAAACGGAATTAATGCGATCAGCAAGGAAATGAACCGTAATCAAGCAAGCAAGCAGTTTAAAATTCCATATCGGACTCTTGAACGTAGATATAAGTCAGGTAATAACAAAAAAGGCCGTCTAGGTCCTAACTCGTTGTTTGGAGATAATGAAAAGAAGATAGTCAGTCATATCAAGAAACTACAATCAAGGGGATTTGCTCCATCCATCGACGATTTACGGGTGATGACTTTTAGATTTGCAGAGAATTTAAATCTCAAGCATAACTTCAACAGAAAAAATAATAAAGCAGGTTATTATTGGGTTAAATCTTTTATGAGACGAAATCCTGAAATCACTCTGCGTAAATCAGAAGGTGTTTTGATGATGTTTACAAAGAGCTCAAGGAATGAACCACGAAGAAATTACCGGATTTTTTGATCTATTGGAATCACAATTAGATGAGCATGACTTGAGAAACCAACCCAATAAAATTTATAACATGGATGAGACTGGGCTTCAACTCAATAATAGACCATCACACGTAGTTGCCATGAAAGGATCTAAATCAGTCCCACAATTAACTACAGCAGAGAGAGGAGAAAATATTTCTTTGGTATGCTGCAGCAATGCAGAAGGTAGTTTTATTCCCCCGGTAGCAATATTTAAAGGCAAAAATAAAAAGAACGAATTTTCTGATGGTATGCCTCCTGGTAGCCAGGTTTACATGAATGAAAAGTCAAGTTACATATACGCTGAACTTTTTTTTAAATGGCTTAAGGAACAATTTATGCCAAGAAAACTGCCTGGTAAAGTTATTCTGCTTTTGGATGGACACACTTCTCATTGCAACTCTATTGACATGCTCGAGTTTTGCGAAGTTAATGAAGTGATTCTTTTGTGTTTTCCGAGCCACACGACGCACTACTTGCAGCCTTTGGACAGAGCATTTTTAACCGACTTCAAAAAAAGGAGGAGGTTATCAATTCGTCTGCATGTATAATTTTTTTTTTTTTGTATTTTCACCGATTACTCGAAGACGGATTGACGGATTAAGATGATTATTTTTTTAATGGATAGGTAGGAGCTCCAAGATGGTCCCATAAAAATCTGATGTGGATCTGATGAGGGTCTACGGAGTGATGAACGGAAATGCTCCTCAAAATGCATTAATCAATCCAGTTGTTTATCGATTACTCGAAGATGGCTTGACCGATTGAAATGATTCTTATTTTAATGGAAAGGTGGAAGCTACGAGGTGGTCCCATGAAAGTTTGGTAAGGATCTGATAAGTATCTTCGGAATGATGGACAGGATAGCATCCCAGAATCCAATAAATTACTCATTTTTGGACTTCTACCAAAAAGAATAGACCCCTAAAGAACTAAGTACAGATTGATGGGGCACCTGAAACCATCTTTTCATCAGCAAACTCCTCAATAATTAAAATTACGGTAATTTAAATCGTTAAAAAGCAGTTTTTACAACGAAGTCAATACTTGGATTCGAAACAATCCAACTCGCAAATTAGGCAGACTTCAATTTGGAGATTTATTGGGCAAATCTTGGGGTAAATCAGCCACCCAAAATAATGGTACGTCAGAATTTAGAGCTTGCGGAATTTACCCTGTTGACAGAAATGCAATTCTTGACTATGCTTTTATTTCTGACAGTCCTGCACAGGCAGGTGAGACGTCAGTTAGTACAGCACTTGCTAGTGGTACGTCACAGCCTTCAACCAGCGGGTTAAATACACGGAACAAAACAACCATCTCTGATGATACATTGGAAACGGGTCCAGGACCGTCTACTGGCACAGATTATCTAAATAACTGGCACAGCTTATCTAAACCAGCAATTCAAGTAACGCCAGTAAAAAAGATCCATTGAACAAACCTGACGAAGAAACACCCTCGAAAGTTTTGGATAAAGTGCACCCAGTTCCCTCTTATGGGATGCGAACTACTTCTAAAAGGAAGTAACATGCGACGCTTTTAACAACCCCTGAAAATATTAAAAAAATAAATATTAAGACTGAAAAGAAAGTAGCGACTGTGCGTACAAAAAACCCAAGACTTTTGAAGAAGAAAGGAGAATCTAAAACGAAAGTACAAAGAAAGGGAGCTTCTATAAGGAATTATTCCAGAAAACCCAAGATCATTAAAATAAAAACATCAGATGAGTCGAGTGATGGGGATTCTGATTACTCCGTGCATGACGATTCGTCCACAGAGGATATAGAACGCAGCATCTTAGGAGATATCTGCATTGCATGTGGAGAGTATTATCATGCGACACAGAAAAACTGTGACTGGCTGCAATGCATACAATGCGAGGAATGGTTCCACGAAGATTGTAGTGGAGATCCTGCAAAATGTATGACTTGTGACAAATAAAACCTCATTTTCCTTTTAGTAATTACGTAGGCATCTCTCCCTGATACCTATTGGCGTCTCACCCATAGCTATGGGACAGATGCCTAATCGACAGACTAAAAATAAAAGGCTGTATTTCCTAAAATTAGGACTAAATTGTTATAATTGCTATGTTACCTCTTTAATAAATATATGATTGAACTATTGTCATTATTTGTTTTCATCTCCTTTCGGTAAATATGAAATTATGAAGCTTTATAAAAACTATAGGCAACCCTCCCAGGTTTACCCTATATGTATTATATCAGTTGTCTGGCCACCGTAACACAAGCCTAGTTGCTTAGCTTGGGGCTAGATGGCGATGTGTAATTTGTCCAGCAATATTTATGTATTATATTATTATATCTATTTATAATTTATAAAATTCTTTATCCTAACTGATTGACATAACAACGCACAGCCTAAACCGCTGATCCTAAAGACATGAAATTTAGAGGGTCTTGGGTTTTGTGATATGTAGGTACTAAGAAAGGATTTTTCAAAATTCTATCTTCAAGAAGCTGAAATAGGGGATTGAGATCACTGACTAATTTATCATGAAATCTCAGAAACTACAATTAAGTGCTAGGAGTCTCAAATTTTGCATGGGAATTTCTTTTAGAACATTAACACTAAGAAATAATTATTTTAAATTAAAAAAACAAAAACGGACCAAAGACGTTACGGGAATGCAGCGTTTCAAGAAACCCGTGTTCCTGTAAGTTTTAATGTCCCTGTGGACATTACGGGAAACACAATACAACAAAACGACTTTACGGGAAATCGATGTTACGGCGACGCTTGATTGATTGATTTAATATGATTATATGTTTAAATATTTAAAAAGGTACATAATAATATTAGTACCTGCAAATTTTATAAGATTTTAATTTAATAATATGAATTTAATTTAAATTAATTAATAGTTAACTACCTACACCTACTTAAGTAGCTATAATGACATGTAACTTGAGTTATCAATAAAATATCTGTATCGGTATATAGGTAGATAGATTTACATTTGTTTCTTGTAAGCCACGCGGGCGAAGCCACGGGCAGAAGCTAATATGTAAAATTTTGACTAAGTTTTCCTCAGATCGCTTGTGGTCGCGAAGAACTGAAAAGTCCTCAATACGTCAGGTTTAAAAAGAAACATGATTAATAAGTTAAAATTTTTCTTTCAAAAATAATACAGAAAATAATTAGTGATTTTCTTTTATTTCTGTGGGAAATAAAAACAAAAATAAAGTATCACATTTAATATTATTTATTGTATAAGTTTTTGAGACCACAATATAAATTTGGATACTTATCCGGTTATGTGGGTGACAGCCCTAAAGAAAAACATTAAAATACGTGTAACTTTTGAATAACGCTGAATTATGTTAAGGTTTTAATATGGTCGATAGAAGCATATAAAAACAACAGTTAGGTCTGAAAAAAAAGCTATAATTCGGCGTTAAAGTGAAGTTATAAATTAAAGAAGAAAATTGAGAAATTCGTCAATAATTCGTAAACTATTGATTGTAGAAACTCAAAAATTTGCGACAATGTGGATTAATATACATACCATTTATAAATGAAACTAAAACTGAAATTTGTGGGACAGTTTTTTCTAAATATTTTTTTAAAGATTTTTATGACCCGGATAACCGGCAAACTTTGACTCTAATTTTCTACGTAACTACAAGTCGTATCGATGTCGGAGTCACACAGTAGTGCTAGGAATGATCTAAATTTTATATTTATAAAAAAAACCGAACCATGCAACAAAATCGGGTCTCAAAACACACGCCCGTAGAAAACATTAGACCGCCAAGGTTACCAACATACAGCCAGCAATAACATACCCGCTGTCATGTTACTTATTTTATACTCACTTTACACGTAGCACGTGTTGCCTAGATAGGTAGGTATATTGGGGGTTTTACAATAGGCTGTGATATGGGGAAAACTTTTGTTTGGCTAAATTTGTAACAAGGTCAAGGGGACTTTGTAACTCTAATTATTCAAAACGAGATTTGTATTAGGTACCACGGTTTTTGATAAATCTATACCTACTGATCATTTATCTATCTTCATATTATTATAAAGAGGTTACGTTGCTAACATATAATATGTTCTACTAGCTGCGCCCTGCGGTTTCACCCGCGTAAGTCCCGTTCCCGCAGGAATATCGAAATAAAAAGTAGCCTATGTGTTAATCCAGGTCCCCAGCTACCTATATTCCAAGTTTCATCGCAATCGGTTCAGTAGTTTTTGTGTGAAAGAGTAACAACCTCACATACATACATACGTACTTACATACAAACTTTCGCGTTTATAATATTAGTAAGATTGGGGGTAATCTCCGAAACTACTGAACCGATTTCAAAAACTCTTTCACCAATAGAAAGTTACATTATCGAAGAGTCACATAGGCTACTTTTGATTCCATTAGCCACACGGGATCGGGACTTTTGCGGGAGAACACGCGTGCTAATTGTGTCGTTAGCTAAGTACAAAGAGATTGAGAGATCAGTAATTTGGCACCCAACATTCTTGGAGGGAGCTTGCAACACGTAAATTCCACATAAAATATTGATGAACAATGTTAATGTCACTTTACAGCGTTGCAGCGACATAGATTGAATGTTGCGCATCATGTTGTGGGTCAAAATGTCCCCTTGTGTTAGGATTTAGGATACTAGGGTTACCTAGATATAGGACCTGGGTATTTACAGGTAGCGAAATAGGATACGTAGGTATTACGTACCTAGATAATAGGATAAATCAGGGAAAACTTTTGTTAGATTACAAAATACTTAGGTTGATTGATTTATTGATATTTTATGAACCTTACTAAACCTTTATCAAAATAACGATATAATTTGTACCAAAAAATATAAGAGATTGATAATATTATCAAAGCGATTCCAAAGAACTTACTAATTTTGTAATTGTTTTGTTTCAGATTAACTCTTTTACGTGAATAACTGGAAATGTTGCACGTAGTGATCGAAACAGAACTTTAATTCTACATGTCAGAGAAGAGAAAGTTTAGGAGTGGAGAAAATCATAATATTGAAAGTGTTTTAAACGACGAAAGATCGAGGACTAGCCGGTCCTTGATGTACTCGACAAGCTACTTTGTACTTTGTGTATCGAAAAGCCCCTGTCGCTATTCCGCCAGAGATCCAAGATTAAGACATTGGTCAAGAGAACTAAATATTTCCTTACCGTAGACGACTTGTTCTATTGGATACATATCCAATTTTGGTAGTGATCCGCGTCCTTAGAGGACTGGCTTAGAGGAAAAGTACGTAAGCAACGTACTTAACTAACAAGTTCCGTTTGGAAACTAATGGACACGCAAAGCGCCCGTACCAATGGAATTCCAGGTAAAGAACCACTCAAGTATGAGCCTAAAGTACCGTCTGAAGAGGAGACGGCTACGTCACCGCTACTTCATAGAACGAATGATATCAAGTACATAGACGGTGTGAATGATGATGATGGACAAGCGAACGTACATGAAAACTCGACGAAGAATGATACAAGAAAAGATTTGGATACCCTTGCGGTAAGATACCATAAGGATAGTAAAAGCGACGATGATGCGACGTCAACAAACGAAGGTGTTAAATTCTTCGGACTTGGTGACGATGACAGTATTTGCTCGAGTAAACCAACACTAGAGCAGGAGCCTCAGATACCCGACGGTGGGTGGGGATGGGTGGTCGTTGTGGCGTCATTCTTTGTCGCCACAGTCGCTGATGGGCTTGCGTTTTCCTATGGATTAATTCACGAAGAATTCGTAGAATACTTTGGAGCGAGTGAGGCCAAAACGTCTCTTATAGGAAGTCTTTTTATATCAGTACCTTTGATTGCGGGTCCTATAATGAGCGCTTTGGTAGATCGATATGGATGTAGAAATATGACAATATTTGGAAGTATTGCCTCGACGGTAGGGTTCGTTGCTGCCTCGTATAGTAACTCAATTGAAGTTCTTTACGTCACTTATGGAATGATTGCTGGATTGGGCATGGGGCTGTTATATGTCACAGCCGTGGTCTCAATAGCCTTTTGGTTTGAAAAACGCCGAAATCTTGCAGTAGGATTAGGTTCATGTGGAGTTGGATTTGGAACTTTCGTGTATTCCCCATTAACGAAATATTTATTAAATGAATTTGGATGGAGAGGTGCATTATTATTGCTTGCGGGGACAGTACTTAATGTGTGTGTATGTGGTGCAGTTATGAGAGATCCAGAATGGTTGATCGAAGAGCAAAAGAAACAGAAACAATTAAGCAAATCTAAAAGAGCCTCGAGCTCTATGTCTGTATCGGCAAGGTCGGCACGATCTGGTGGAGGAGAATCTGTATATCCAGGAGCAGAAGAGTTAAAGACTTTGATGAAAAGTGGAGAAACGCCGGAATTTATTTTGACTACTCTCGTCGCGTCAATAGCTGATGCTGAAGATTTGGAAGCAACGACAAAACAAAACGCTGATCCGTCTCAGTTCAACAAAGTTAACTCCGTTATAAATTTACCAACATTTTTGCGACAGAGTGAAAGGGTAACTTTTCTTTTTCTTATTAATCACGCATTTTCCAAATACTAATTCACGCACAAAAATAACGTTTGATAAAACACTTTATTTAACGGGTTTAATCGCGCTTTTATTCATGACTAGCTGCGCCCCGCGGCCACCCGTGCCACCCGTGTCTCGATCCCGCGGAAGACGATATTTTTCTTTCATAAGAACTTTCTCCTGATCAACACAAATACAACGCAAAAAGAATTATCCAAATCGGTGCAGCCGTTCATGCGTGATGCCGTGACCAAGGAAAAAGGGATTCATTTTTATATATTAAGATTTTTAAACGAACCGAGCTTTCGTCAACTTTACATTTGGCTTTTTCAAGGTTGACAGATATAATTGGTCTATTTTAACATTTTAAAAAGTTACTGTAAACTTTCGCCCGGTAAATAAAGTGTTTTATTATGCAAACATTGCGAAAACCATAGAAGTAATTAAATAACGTTTGCCTCAAATATAACCCAATTTATATCAAAACTGATGTTTCTATTGGTGGTGCGCCGAGGTGGATTCGAAGGTTGTGGTTCGAATCCCGCTAAAGCATTGGATTTTATGAAAAAATCATCTTTCAATAATAAAATGTTGTGTTGTTATTTCTGTAAACAGATAGCGATATTCAAATAATAATAAATAACGTGTGTTTCAGGTACCTATAGAAGTATTAGATCAGCTAACCACTAACAAGCGCCTCTACAATATAATTCTTCAAAACTACCCGTCACTTTTGGCTCTGCGGAGTAATTCCGAACAAAAGTTACCGGTCGAACCCGCTGCGGAGACATCAAAAACCAAACCAGTCAAAATGTCCATGAAATTAAAGCTCAGTAAAAAAGAAAAAGACAAGAAAAAAGAATTTGAAAATAAAATTGATAAAGTTAGAGAGAAATTTCTACAACCTATACCAGAGAACAAAGTTATAGCTCCTAAGTCACAACGCCAAGATTGGTTATCACGGCAATTTACCGATCACCATTATCTCAGAGAAATAAGGGTGCATAGACATTCTATTATGCACCGTGGTGCTATGATGAATATTGCGAAATACAAACTACGTGCGTCTTCATGTCCTGATATTTATAAAAACTCCATGTGGTCAGTAGAAGAAGAAGAAGAGCAAAAGGTAACTAATCATTATTAAATTTATTTTCATCATTACGTAAGCGTCAATATTTTTTGAGTCTTCAATACTTACCTACTTGGTATCACAAAACAAAGACTATCTATCTACTACAGCATTAATTCCCTTATCGCATATTATACAGTTTATTGACTATTAGTGACGTAATGTTATTGTTTGATATTGTTTGTTATTGTTGACTATTAAGGACGTAATGTTATTGTTGCATATTTACGCATTAAATTGGGTACCTACCTACCAGAACCGATTGGTCGGGTGGGTTATACTTTCCAGGAGTATTATGATACTTTACCCATCCTAATCGTTCCTTCAAAGGCACTAAGAACACTAACAGCCCTGTTAAATTCCAGTTAATTGTTTGATTTCAGACATGGGTGAAACGTCTCACCAACTTAATCAACAAGACTTTCGATTTCAACATGTTCACCGAGTTCCACTTTCTAATGATGAACCTATCCACCTTGGTCTTGTTTATCTGGTTCATTGTTCCTTACTTCTACATCTCAAACTTTATGGAGATGAGCGGATATTCCGAAACCCACGGTTCCATGATGCTCAGTGTGTTCGGTGTTGCTACTATTATTGGAATTGTAAGTTTGAACTGTGTACCTATTTGTTTTATGTTTTAGAGATTTTAAAATTAATGATTAGTTTTAGCTTCTGCTGACCAACAGATGGGCTTTTTCATGTGGTGAATGCACTTTATTCACCGACAGGCTATTCCCGAGGGTGACCCGGTATGTTGGAGGTTTGCCAACTACACCCCATGGTGTCCCACGCTCCGCAAGCGTCGGGGCCAGCAGGAAATTTCTCCCGGGTTACATCCCCCATACCCGACAACAGCGGCCTTTTTAAGGTCCATCTCTGTCTCGAAGGACAATTCTTGTACGGCACCTATTTGAAAACGACTTCTGTGTTTTTTCCAGGTCGGTCTTGGCTGGATGGGAGATCTACCCTGGGTGAACGTCACGAAAACCTACGCACTCTGTCTCGTCATTTGTGGAGCTTCCATCATCCTGTTCCCCGTTCTTATAAGAACCTTAGATCCTCTAGCTCCTTATAGCGTCTACATTCTAGGCGTGAACGCTACAATATTCGGGCTCATGTTCTCGAGTTCTTACTCGTATACTCCAAGCATATTGGTCGAGCTGATTGCGTTGGAAAGGTTCACAATGGCTTATGGTCTGGTACTTCTGAGTCAGGGCCTTGGACATCTTATTGGACCTCCTATGGCAGGTTGGTATTCAATACTTAAGAAATCTAATATCTATTGGATTAAGGAATGTATAGATAGAGGAATGGTTTTAGGAATACATTTCAAGTTTTTTTTTAAATAGTTATAAATCATACAAAGCGCCAAAGTAAAGTGTGTTTCTGAGTTGTCGATGATAAACGGTTAATTTGAAGACAGTTAGTATTTCGTTTATTTTAACGACTTCAATTAGTTTTAACAAAATGGCTGTATTCATTTAAATTCGAATGCAACACATTGATCAATGAAACTCATTGAATAGCCAATTAATTTCAACTTCCTCTTGATAATTGATACATTTATTAGCAACACAATAAATGCCTTCTAGCTAGGTATGATTGGTTGTTAACCTACCTACTTATATTATTATGTAAATATAGTATAGTTCATTATTATTTTTCCCGGGTCTTATTCGCGTATAATTATTTTTAAATTCTCTTACCTCGACGTTTCGATCATGTTACAATGATCTTGGTCGCGAGGGGACCTAATAATGAGGGGGGGGGGGGGGGGGGGGGAAATAATAATGAGTTCAAATCGTGTGAGTTTAAAATGTTTATAGTATAGTTGTTGCTTTAAATGCCTACCTTATTGCTGCTACATTCTTATCTGAGCAGTAAAAACATGGCATTTTCATATCCTATTATATTGTGGAATAGGAATGATAAAGTTTTTGAAAAACTGTCCTTTAACGTTCGGGAACGTACCTACGTAATAAATAACATAATATTTTTACACAACATTCATATTTAGTTGAAAGAAATCACATTTTAGTTTATGGATCGTGGCATTTCCTGATATAATCAAAGGTTTCCAGACGCTCATTAAATCATTGAACTAATTTGCAATATAATTTCTTCTATGGTTTTCGCGATTTTGCATAATAAAACACTTTATTTATCCGGTTTTATCGCGTTTTTATTCATTATTTGACCCGAGCTTTCGCCAACTTTACAGTTGGCTTTTTCAAGGTTGACTGAGATGTCTCAGACATCTGACATCTCAGACATCTGAGACATCTCAGTCAACCTTGAAAAAGCCAACTGTAAAGTTGGCGAAAGCTCGGGTCAAATAATGAATAAAAACGCGATAAAACCGGATAATTTGCAATATTTAAAATGGAATCAAAATATAAACGTGTAGTTTTTTATTTTATTTCAGGGGCTCTCAGAGACAACACAGGGTATTGGGATGCAGCATTCTATGTGGCCGGTGTGTGGGTGGTTGTTTCTGGTTTACTGGTCGCTGTCATACCGTACACAAAGAACTTCAGGATGTGTGGCAACGCACCGCTTGCTAAAGACGCGGCAGGGGAACCTGATCCAACCGTCAAAATTATCATTGCCCATTAATAGTTGGAACTAACGTACCCTATAAAGTTATAATCTTCAATGACATTATTGTCAATTTTGCGCTGAGAACAGCGCAAGATTGAAGAGACCATAATGTCATTGTAGCAAAACACTATTAGTTCTACGTAAGCATTCTAGCTCTAGAAATATTACTTCTTTGGTACTGACTTGCTCGCCTCTAAATTAGATTAGTACGGTCAGCATCAATATTCGATGAACACATTCAGATTTTCAAAAATGCTATCACTAGGTACTAATATCTGTCAAAGTTCTCTTTACTTTTTAGCATGTCTGTCCTGTTTTGACCCCACATTATGATGTTTCTACCTATGTATAGCGATTTTGAAAATCTGAATGTATTACGTTTTTTAATTTCAGACTGTAATCAAACATTTGGCTCCTTGTATGTGACATCTTTAGAGGGATGTCTCAAATCATAGTCTACAATCAAAAAACGAAGTACTTATAATTATGAACTTTTGATCTGCTGTGGTATCATCTAATTTGCATCCACTGCTAGTAGTTGCTAGTAGTTGCTAAGTTGCAGTACATTGCTGCTTTGACGTAACGTGGTTGTTACCGGTGATTACTTCAAAGCAGCAATGTAGAATAGGTACGAAATATGTTTTTTGACAGTAAATAGCAACTAGTGGCGGTGGATGCTAATTAGATGATACCACTTCTGATTGCAAGTAAATGCCTCAAAATTCAGCCATTATTAACCTTATTTATAAAGTTTTCAATTTTTTGTGCCTTGTGAAGTTTGATTTAGGTTAGATTCTCACTAACAACAAATTGGTCTCTTTTACATAAGTAATTTATTTAGCTATGTTATGTAAAAGGCCTCCTAAGGAGGTGATTCTAGTATTTTTCTTTCTATTATTACTTAATATGCCTTAGTTTAAAATAATTTGTAATCCAGTTATTATTACATACATTTTGACACAGTACCTACTTATTGGTTTGAATGTACTTTCTTGTCTGTTAAGGGATGATTTATATTCGGGTTTCATTGTCCATTGCTCGGCGAGCAGTTGATCGGTCTGTTGCAACCGAGTGGCGGCCGAGCAATGTACAATGAAACTCAGACCCGGCCAGCACTTGTGAGATGGTCTAATGTAAATCATCCCTAAGACTATTGTCTATCAGAAAACCCATACAAGTAGCAAAATGGCCATATATATTTTGGCTAAGATGTTGAGTTTATGATTGTAAAGTAAGATGCTTGTGGAGTTGGGGCATTTAAAGTTATAAGCTTGGCTCTACATAACATAATAACTTTGCAGTGCACATTTTAAGGTCTCATTCTCATCTTGGCTACATTTTAAATGTTTTCTGGGAGGTCATTATTTTTCCTTTGAAGACAAACTATCAAAATTATCTTCCACATTGTAAAACTACATAAATAGGTATTTATTATTAATAATGCTAAAAGATTTGGGAATTGTAGTTTTAAAACAATAGAATGAATTTTGTCTAAGGTTTTCGAATGAATTTATTTTTATACTGAGAGTTTTCGAAGTATTTTAGATATAAGGTTTTCTACTTAAATAATTATATTTGGAATATAATTAGGTATACAAATATTTTAGAAATCATATAATGTTAGAATAAAAAGTACTATATCGATGAAAATTTGTGTGTTTTATTTACTAGTAGTAGGTGCATCCTGTGATTTCATATGCATAAGTCTTGATCCTGTGAGAATCGTATCAAAAGTAGCTTTATGTTGCACCTTGATAATGTAACTTTCTATTGGTGAAATTGATGATGCATTATATGTAATAAAATAAATGATACATTAAATGTAACCTGCTCATTTTGCGAATTGCTCATGCTGCTATGGATCCGAAAGAATTTTTGAAACTTTATTTTGTGAATAAATAAAGTAGATAATTGAATGGATAGGCAAAAGCCAGACATTAACCGCACGTTTACGTAAGGCCGAATCCGGTTTTATGTAGTTATCTACCGGAAGGCTGGATCCTGTTAGTGATTTGGCAAGTTAGCGAGGGGTACAAGTTTAAAATCTCTTTGAAATCCGAGAGGTTAAAATTAAATTACAATTTTGTTTTTACTCAGAGCTCGATATTTACCAGTAATTTCAACTGGCTTGTTTACGAGACTTGTTAATAATATTAAAATTTGTAGTGAAAACAAAATTTGTAGTGTTACTTATGAAGTTGTTTATCAGACATTTAATTTTCAAAATTACTCACCTACTTATTGCTTATTCCGACTTGTCTAAGGTTGTGTACCTATTGATTATTTCCGAATAAGTAGACACAGATTTCTTGTCTACTCTTCCTTTAATTTCAAAAGTAGACAAACCAACACATATTACTTATAAAATGGAATACTTATTTAGTATACTTAATTTTACTTATTTCACTAGATTAAGTTTTATGTTCACTTGCCGGCAGCTGTGGCAAGAGGATTTCGGAGCACCAGGATCACAGAATCTCCTCGTAAGAACATTTTGGAAATGAATCTATCTTTGTTTACGGCTTTTCCCTTTTTGCCTTTGCCGATTCTTGGGACTTCAGTCCACATTTCCTTCACGTTTTCGAGTACCATGTTGCAGTGGCGGTCAAAAGCTTTCACTCGGCCCAACAGCTTCTTGTTGTTACGACAGTTGATCAAAACTTGAGTATTGTTTTTAACAGATTGCGTGAGAACTGATAGGGGTCCGGTACTGAATTCTTCGTCTTCAATTTTAGACAACTCTTCCAGAGTCATCTCAGAACGAGGTTTCGTTGTCGATGCCATTTCGTAGGATATTTAGTTAAAATAAATAGTTCGAAATTCCAAATGGTAATTCTCAAAGAATCAAGAAGATGAGAGATTGTACTATACTGTTGTAACTTATAATAGCTACTCAGACTATTGCTCTTTGGATTTTACAGGTGTCAGATACAGCTTTTGCAAAAAATCAACAGGACAGTTATTTAGGTTAGGTTTTTTCTTTCTTTTTTTTTAGGGCCGCCGCTGTAGGCTGTAGCCGATATTACCAGCGTCAAGCAAGTTTGCAGATATGTTTTCTTCTTGTCGTCTGTTCATGCATCTACCACAAAAGTGGGAAGTAAGGTAAAATTTAAACTCTCAAATTGTGAGTTATGTATGAATCAAATTGCAAATAACTTACAAAAATTATTAATACTTGACACTGTTAACTTTCAAAATGGCCATAATCGTTTCACAACCGATAAGAAATAAATAGTCATTGACAGTGACAATTAAATCAATGAATAATGTAAAAAAATTTTACCTACTATTTATTTGTTTTGCCAAAGCTGAATGAATCTGTGGCTTTTATTTATGGGTGGCTCATCAC
Organism: Idaea dimidiata; assembly: GCA_949358125.1. NCBI lineage: Eukaryota > Metazoa > Arthropoda > Insecta > Lepidoptera > Geometridae > Idaea > Idaea dimidiata. The sequence continues at coordinate 14,922,489 of OX442340.1, read as the reverse complement.
GAACTACTTGTTTTGTTTGTAAATCAGTGTATCATCCTGATCCTGTCCTTTTCATGGTAGCCTAGGTAGTGATGGGATTCGAGTGCAATTTTTCGACTCGAGTCACTCGCTCCTAAAATACGAGTAATTCGAGTGCAACTCGAGTAAAATACATACTCGAATCGAACGAAAACCACTCGAGTCGAACGAAAATTACTCGAATGAACACAATTGTTAGGGTAGAAACAATAAAAAAAAATGTCTATTTTTCAAATGTGAAATTAAATTAGTCGTATTTCCAAAGTCTTTGTAAGTTTTTTTGCACAACTTACAGGTAACAATTTTTTTCTCTGCATCCTTCTCAAAAAACGACCACACAGAAGATTTTTTTCCACTTTCACTCAGAGATATGTAAAAACTTCTAGATACGTAATAGGGCAAATTTCTTGGCTACACAAATGCAAGCTATCTAGCCAGAGAAGTCTTAGTTCCATCCCAGCTCACGTCACGATCACCCGCTTGTTGACATACAGTACATTTAGTTCACATTCACAACATTATTCACAGACAACAATGCCTTCGTGCGTATTTAGGCGATGCACGAATTATACTCCAAAAACTGGCAAAAATATTTAATTTCATACGTAAGTAAAGCTGTATTTATTTATTTTAGTTTATTTTTTGAAAAAGTTTTTTTTCCAAAAACTCAACGAAGTTTATGACTTTGACGTTTTATCATTCTCTCCTAACCGCTATGAGATGTCATAATAATATTATGACATCTCTTTCTTACGTCATGCAAGTAGCATTGAGTCTTAATGTTTTAGAAATAGATAACAATAGTTTCGTCTATTTCTTCTTTAAATTATGTGAATGAATATAAATAATGAGGTTGTATAGCATACAATTTGTGCCGCTTTTCAATAATGATTTGTTCTGCAATGGCGTCTCTATAACTTTAATAGACTCATTGCTTTCACTGCTCATTTTAACAGCTGTAACACCACTTTGTCCTGTGTTCTCACGAAAACAAAAGCAAAATACAAAATTTCTAGCGGTAGTTTTGAAAAAACTGTACTTGTATTAGATAGTTTACGACATGTCTTATCTAGTGTTTGTTTAAACTCGAACGAACATAGGTCAATCGAATCAGTCGAGTCGACTCAAGTCAATTCGAGTAACAAGTTTATCGAGTCGACTCGATTCACTCGTAAGCCCAGTCCGTTTATTTTTCATTCGAGTACGAGTAAAACAAAACTCACTCGAGTCACTCGAGTAAAACACGACTCGAGTCCCATCACTAAGCCTAGGTAAAAACAGGAAGAAAACAGATTGTGGAATCACCGTGTGCCGGCCGGCAATCTGTTTTGATTACCTATTTTTTCATGAGGAATATTTACTCAACTGAAATCGATGGCGATGCGTTGCCCTGTAACTTGCACTGTAATTGCAGTAATATTGATTCTATCACCTGTAGATTGTTTGATTTTACGTGTAAGTTAAACACTCTTCAATAATAATTCTTTCGTCATAGTTCATATTAGTTCAAAACATTACTTAAGCATTTGGAAAAAAAATCTACTGTGCTTTGCAGTGAAATCACTCCAAGGCTGTTGTGGTACGAGGCTGTAAAGAAATTATAATGAATTCGGATTTCCATAGGTCAGTACCTAATACAGTAGTCTTATGAAAATAGTATTATGGTCCACTAGCTGCGCCTTGGGATTTCACACGAGAAAACCTTGTTCCCACGGGAATAACGGGATATAAAGAAGCTATGTGTTATTTAGGTCTCTAGCTACCTATATTCCAAGTTTCATAGCAAACGGTTTAGTAGTTTTTGCGTAAAAAGTAACAAAGGCACATAAATACATGCAAATAATATTGGATTTGGTTGTTAAATTTAGACCCTGTAGCTCAAATATAAAAGAACTAATATATAGCTACGGTATCCCTGCCAGTGGTAAAAGGCGTACAAAATGGATTTCTTGGTGAGATGCTTCGACCATGGCTTGTTAATTAAATTATCATCCAGCAGGCTAAGTTATAGTGCCATATTCAGTAGACCAGTGCAGCCACTATTTAATCTTGTACAAAGCGATCTTCTAGATAAGCATATTTACATGAACAAATCATCATTGTGATATTGGTCAAACACTCATTAAATGTGTAAATAAATAAATATGAATTTATAATATAATGTGATTTATTTTGTAGAATTGTGCATTTGGATCTGAAAGGAGCACCATGGTCTGTTGGATACTTATCGAAGGTGATTATTTATGTGAACTAAATTCAAATAATATTAAACACTAGGAGTGTCATAAATAGCCTGTTACTCCTTTAAATTTAGCTTTCTTTTGCTGAAATTATTTTTGAACTTGGTCCAGTAGCTTCGGAGCTTTTATTACCCTGTTATTTAGTAATATTAGTAGTATTCTTACATATTGCAATAAATTTCTTATAATATTATTATGACTTCTAGTAGGGGATGCCAGCACAAGAGCCAGACGGTGATCGGGACTCTAATGTTGGGACCATTTCAACCAGTTCCCTAAGAAATATCTTATAGTAAAGGGTGATATTCATTACTTTCCACAGGTGATAATGGTAGCGAAGAAATGGGGTGCGACAGGGATCCTATTTGAATGGGAGGATACTTTCCCGTTTGTTGGTGATCTGACTTGTGTGGGAAGTCTTGGAGGGAGCAGTCGAGAAGGGATGTATACACAGAGCGAAGTTCAGTATTTGTTGCAGTTTGTCAAGGATAATCAATTGATTCCGGTGAGGGGTGCTCTTCTATGCTATGCTTTTTTAGGATTCCGTACCCAGAGGGCGAAAGCTGGCCCACTATGCGAGTCGAATCACACTTTAAATATTTTTAATCTATTTTTCTCATGCAATCTGTCTTTTTAGTCTTGTCTTTAGCGAGATTTCAAGTTTACACTAGCTGGTTTCACCCGTGTAAGTCCCGATCCTGCAAGAATATCGGGATAATAGTAGCCTACGTATGTATTATTCACATTCCAATTTCATCGCTATCGGTCCAGCAGTTTTTGCGTGATTGAGTAACAAACATACCTGCAAACTTTCAGCCTTGTAATATTAGTAGCATGATTGCGACAGACGAGATCTTGAAGCGTCTTAAAGCGCTTCGTTCCCACTAGTACCATTAACAGGTCCATGATGGAACTACTGATGTTTTTTATAATCACTAGTTCCATTTTAGGAGAATCTAAAAATGTTACTAATGTTGAATTTTGTTATCACTAGTTGCAGCATAATATCTGTCATGTCTATCCATAACCATTTCTACGTTACAGATCCAGCTAATCCAAACTATAGGGCATCTAGAATATGTGTTGAAGCACGGTCAATACATTCACCTCAGAGAGTTGAGCCGTTCACCCGCTGTACTATGTCCCACTCGGAGAGGGTCAATGACTCTGGTTCAGAATATGATCACACAGATTCTGGACGCTCAGCCTGATGCAGGCTATATTCACATAGGAGCTGATGAGGTGATGCTTTTGTCATTAAAAATTTAAAGTATATTTATTAGTTACACTGAACTTTTCCTTAAAGAAAAATACATTGGTGTTTAAAGAAAAATACAAAAATACATGGTCGGCTTGGATTCCAACCCTCGAAATCAAAGTCGGGGTATCTAGACACCGTAACTTCAATCTTACGGTGAAGGAAAACATCGTGAGGAAACGCGACATGTCCTAGGACTCACCACGGTCGGAAGGCATGGGACATTCGCCAATCCAGGGTAGGCTCTCGTGGCGTCTTACTACCTAACCCCTTTAATAGGAGGCCCTTGCCCTGCAGTGGAACAAATTAACAGGCTTATTATGTTATGTTATTTATTTATTACGTTAATATCACATTATCGTTTTGAAACGTCAGCAAACTAGGTACCGTGCCTTCGGAACGCAACCTCCAATGAGAAGAATACAAAAGAAACTCAGGGGTTTTTTTTTGCAATGATCATTGTCGCATATTTAAAATTATACTGAAACTGGAGCAGTAATCTATACTTCTCTTAATCCTTACTAACTGTGTAAATGCAACTCTGTTGGCCTGTTAAAAATAATTGTTAATGAAAAACACAATCACATCTACAAACACACAACCCACCCAACAACGTCCGATTCGCCCCGGGGCACCGGTCCAGGAGCTGCATGATGCCTGAATGAATTGACGCATTTGCATTGTATTTGATTTATTTTATTTCTTATCGGTTGTGAACCGTTTATGGCCATTTGGAAATTAGCCAGTGTCAAGTATTATTAATATAATAATATGCAAGTTATTTGCATCGAAACAGTCAAGTCGTCATAGTTAAAGTCAAGTCTAGGTAATCATTTTCAAACACGGCGGCCATTTACAAAGATCGACGTCTAACATGGAACCAGCACGTGAAAAAGAAAAGGCATGAAATTAACATAAAATACAAAAGCCTCAACTGGCTACTAGGCAGAAACAGTCGACTCTCCCTTGACAACAAACTGCTGATATACAGGAGCATCCTCATACCAATTTGGATGTATGGCATTCAGCTATGGGGTAGTTCCAGCAATTCTACCATACTAATTATGCAACGTATGCAGAACTGTATACTAAGAACACTGTGCAATGCTCCCTGGCTCGCTACAAATGAAGACATACACCAGTACCTGGAAATGAGCACTGTGAAGGACGAAATTCGTACCATCTCAGAAAGATACCAAAGGAGACTTCAGAGACATCCTAACGAACTTGCGGTCAAGCTACTAACACGGAGTTATACAAAACGCCTGAAACGGAAAGACATTATATAAAAATGATAAACTCTAAATATGAGTAGATGTTCTCACTGGAGAACACACTCGGCATGCCAACAACTACATACAAAGCTACAAAGCGCAAAGCTGAAACAACTACAAAGCGCAAAGCTGATCGCAAGTTCATAAAACACAAAAAAAATAAAAAAATTACAAAGATTGTTCACGGAGCTTTGGAGATAACGCTAAAGTAAATTTTATTCACCAATTTTCACTTTCATTGCACTTGTACACCTTCACGAAACTAAATTGATTAATATGCAACCGAAATTAAACATTTTACACGCATTTGAACTAGGTCTCACAAAAATGAAAATTTAGCAACACATGTCCTCAACGCGTTCACGCCAAAATTCCATTTGATTTAACCATTTCGTTATCACTACGTGATATAATAGTTATAGTTAGATTTGTATACCACTGTTTCTACCTTCAGGCATGGCATATGAACATCTGCGACGATTGCCGCTCCAAGTCCGAGAGCCACCAACATGGTTCCGCCGGGTTATACCTCGACCATATAGCTAGTGTAGCGGCCTTCGTCAAATCCAAGCGTAGCGATATAACCGTGCTGATTTGGGATGACATGCTGAGGAATCTTAATGAGGGTATGCTGAAAGGTAAGGTTTTTACCAATGAGTCTTCTTCTTCTTCTTATTTATTGGCTTCTGCTTGCCATAAGGCTGCAATTGTGCCAATAATTGTGAGGTATATACGTGTTCAAATTCGACTGTTTCTGTACGGTAGAGAGGCTTCAAAGTCCTTTTGGAGTGCGGTGGAGATGTAACTGGTCATGTGTTCGGTTGAAAAGCAAAAAGACTATAGGTAGTTTCATCAGCAAAATCGTCGAGCTGTGGTGTTTTGCTAAACTACGGACAACACAAAATAGATACTATTAATATTAAAGTTATAGAGACGCCATTGCAGAACAAATCATCATTGAAAAGCGCCACAAATTATGATATACAAACTCATTATTTATATTCATTCACATTATTTAAAGAAGAAATAGACGAAACTATTGTTATCTCTTTCTAAAACATAAGACACAATGCTACTTGCATGACGTAAGAAAGAGATGTCGTAATATTAATATGACATCTCATAGAGGTTAGGAGAGAATGATAAAACGTCAAAGTCAAAAACTTCGTTGAGTTTTTGGAAAAAAAACTTTTTCACAAAATAAACTAAAATAAATAAATACAGCTTTACTTACGTATAAAATGAAATATTTTTGCCAGTTTTTGAAGTACTATTCGTACATCGCCTAAATACGCCCGAAGGCATTGTTGTCTGTGAATAATGTTGTGAAAGTGAACTAAATGTACTGTGTGATAACAATTAAGCGGGTGATCGTGACGTGAGCTGGGATGGAACTAAGACTTCTCTGGCTAGCTAGCTTGCATTTGTGTTGTCAAGAAATTTGCCCTATTACGTATCTAGAAGTTTTTACATATCTCTGGTTTTTACCATAGAAGATAGTGCCTAATAGTTAAGCTTTTTTATTTCGACTCAGACAGACTCTATATTTTATTCCGATCCTGTAGGGAATATCGGGATTCAAAGTAGCCTATGTTACTCCTCGATAATGTAGCTTTTCGTTCGTGTAAGAATCTTTTAAATAATTGGTCTAGTAGTTTTGGAGATTACCCCCAATATACACATACAATGTTACCAACTTTGCCTCTTTATAAAATTAGTATTAGTACACATCTATGCAAGATGTTTTCCTTCACCTTAAGAGCGATGTTTATAGCGCACATAACTAGACGTGACATAACATGACAAAAATTCTGTCTAGGGCATGAATTCCGGGATCTCGGGATATCGTAATCCCGGAATCTCGGACGAAAAAGTTCTATATTACAATCCCGGGATTGAGAGACCCGATATCGAATATCTCAATTCGAAAAATAGTACGTGTTACTTTGGATATAATTTGAAACATGAAAATGAGTTTTAATTCTCAAAATTAGAAATACACGATAATAGTAGGCTTGTATCTCCGAAACGAGTCAGTTTAGGACATCAAGTGAATATTTTCTGTCTATTTAGACCTCCTCTATCAAAATATATAGGTTTAATTCTGCTACACGGCGATTTTTTATGCCTTCGGACGGCCCCTGAGGTAACTTATAAAGAAACAACGACATCTTTAATATGTTAAAGAATGCCGGGATTGAATTCTAATATTTATTTATTTAACTAAGATTCTACAGTTAATACAATACAATATAACTTATAATTAATACACTAAACTTAGACCAAATTGAATCTTCATTTTGTAGTTTGCTCAAGTAAATTTAAAATGGATGCTGCCGGATTTAACATCGAAATAAATCCCGGGATTGAAACCTTCCGATTTTTCATGGCCTAACTGTAACTCTAATTGGTTATCTCTTAATTCCAGCGTACAACCTGGGAGAGTTGGTGCAGCCAGTCGTGTGGAACTACAGTCCTGTAGGTGCCTTTACCTTGGACAGACATATGTGGGCTCGATACAGTCATGTCTTCACCAAGCTGTGGGCTGGCTCTGCTTTCAAAGGCGCCAACGGGAGTTGCCAGGTTTGTTTCTAACAATTTACTTTTATTTCTTATTGATTGTGAACCGATTATGGCTCTTTAGAAAGTAGTCAGTGTCAAGTATTATTAATATTTACAAATTATTTACAACTTTCATTAAAAAAGTCAATTCGTCGTAGTAAAAATCAAGTCGAGGAAGTCAATGTAAATGGCGGCGCTTTACAATGACGGTTCACGCGAGCTTTGGAGACAACGCTAAAGTCCATGTATTGCACCGGTTTTCGCTTACCCTTTTACATCTTCACGAAATTAAATTGATTAAAATGCCCCCGAAATTAAATAATTTACACGTATTTAAACTAGGTTTTACGAAATGAAAATTTAGCAACACATCTCCTTAACGCGTTTCCGCCAAAACTTCAACTTACTTTCTGTTAAACTTACTAAAAATATTTAAGGGAAAAATTCATCTTTAAAATTTCACTCGTGGCAAGATTTGAAAATGAATTTTTACCTTTACATTTTTCTAGTTTTTCCAGTGTAGACGGGCCTGGCGCTTGTATCTTTGTATGTTTGTTCGACGATAACTTGAGTATCGTAGCTCCGATCTTGATGAATTTTGGTATGCGCGTAGTTTAGGTCAGTAAAATTTATGAGTTCGAAGATGAGCCGGATCGGTAGGGGGGTTGAGGAGATAGGGGGTCGTGAGGTCTCAGTTCGGGGTGAACTACTAGTAAATATGCCTTGCAAAAAAACAAATTACGAAATATTTGACCCAAACGAGCGAAGCGAGTGAGTTCCAGTGTAGACAGGCCTGGCGCTTGTATGTTTGTTCGACAATAACTTGAGTATCGTAGCTCCGATCTTCATGAATTTTGGTATGCGCGTAGTTTAGGTCAATAGAATTTATGAGTTCGAAGATGAGCCGGATCGGTAGGGGGGGTTAGGGAGATAGGGGGTCGTGAGGTCTCATTTCGGGGCGAACTCCTACTTCTGTTAATTTGACAGATAACGTCGCCTGTCAGTCGGTACGTCAGTAACCAGGAGGCGTGGATCGAAGAGATGAAGCTGTACAAAAGAGAGATCAGTTTCGCTGGAGTTATACTTACTGGATGGTCAAGGTACTATTCAAACTACAATTTTTTTGAAGTGAAATCTTCTTTTAGCTGCGGGTTCGATACCCGCCAGGTGCAAATATTTATGCTTAAAAATAAATATTTGTATCTGTTCTGGGTGTCTTTCTATGTATAATATGTATGTATTTACAAAAAAATATATCATATGTAGTATATCCGTTGTCTAGTGCTTAGTTTGAGGCTAGATTGCGCGATGTGTAATGTTGTGCAATATTTATTTATTATTTATTTTCTGTGCAAAAAAGTCAGCTTTGCGATTGCAAATGAAGTTTCGACTTTTGCCGTGCGGTCTTAAGCACACATTTTTTTTTTCTGTCTACAGAATACTATTTTACACACCTACTGCTCTACAAAGTTACTTTATTTGACCATTTAGATCAACGTAAAGCGAGTCTTTATTCCCTAGGTGCATAAAGTGCTCATTATGCACCTAGGGCATAAAGTAAATTAAATTTGGAACTTGGTTCTGGTAGCATACTTCCATTTCGAACTAGCCACCTAGAAAAAAAACATTAAAAAAATAAAAACTTTGCTATTTTTCGTCTATTTTATTTCAACGGAAGGGTAAGGCAAAAAGTTAACTCGATAATATAGCCTGTCTTTATCTTAGGCGCTTGAATCCCACGCTTCACTCAGGACTCTAGGTACATAACTTTTAGTTTTTAACACCCTCGCTACGCTCGGGAGTTTACTCTCTAGAGTCCATCGTACGCTTTGGATTCAATATGACGCCCGCTATATAAGACAGGGCTTTAGTACCTCGGTGCATAAACTACTATTGTTCCCTTGTCATACAATCTACTATTGAGACCCACTCTAACTAAAATGTGGTTTAACCAGGTGTATTGGGTTTGTACATTACAGATACGATCACTACGCGACACTCTGCGAGTTATTGCCGGTCTCGTTGCCTAGTTTGGCTAGTTGTATCAAAATGTGGACGAAAACAGAGGACGTGCCTAAAGGCAAGTACCTATATTATATGGAAAAGAACTTAACCTTAGATTAACAAGATGGAGGGAAATAGAAAAATGACCTTCAAATTTTGAGTCAACTTTCTAAAGGCGTATGAGGAAATATCTGAACAGTTTATCTGTGGAACGTATGAAAATCGGTCGTCTGTATATATTATAATTTATATATGTAGTTATATGTATGTATAATTGACAGTTAATTGTTTTTAGTTATTACTTACCTTTTTCCTTTTTTTACCCTACCTTTCACCTATCTTGACTTCTGGTCTATCCAAAGGTTGCCTGGAAGAGATCGCTTTAAGCGATATGGCCGCCCATTGTGCCATCTATTTTTAAGTTGTTTTTATTTTATTTGTACGTAGGTATTTGTATTTGGTGTGTATAATAAATAATTAATTCATTCATTCCTTCGTTCATTCATTCGTCTGGGCTGACGTAACAAATCTTCACTATTAAGCGGCCTTTCTTTTTCTAGTCTTTAATAGAGACCAGTCTAGTTTTATGGCCTTGAGCATTAAATTTTGAAACAAAAAACATCATCATCATCTCAGCCTATATCCGTCCACTGCTGAATAAAGGCCTCCCCCATACGACGCCACAAACAGCGATCGCGAGCTACCTCCATCCAACGACTCCCTGCGACCGCTACAATGTCGTCGATCCACCAGTGGGTGGTCGCCACTTCTTTTTTTCGTGTAGTGGTGTGGCTCACCTAGTGTTAGAGTTTTCAGGTCGCCCTAAGGCCTCTAACTTGACCTAACGACTGCTATCAGAGATAACAACCGGGACCAACTGCTTAACGTGCCTTCCGAAGCACGGAGGAGCTCAAGAATATGATTTTTGCCACACAAATTTTCGTACACCTTCAACTAAATTGATTAATATGCCTCCGATTAAATAATTTACACGCATTTGAACTAGGTTTCACAAAAATGAAAATTTAGCAACACATCTCCTCACCGCGTTCCCGCCAAAACTCGGTAGGATCAATTAGTCGCCGTTTACGAAATTCACGCTAGAAAATGGAGCTGTCTTATTCTTACGCCAACACAGCACGATATAAATATGACAAAAAACATTGTTTTTTATATACAAATGTATATGATATTCACAGAGGCGGTGATAAGCGAAGTGTTACCTTCATCGGAGTGGGCGGGCGAGGAGTTAGCTCGCGCGCTGCATACATTCGTAGCGCTAAGGGATAGCACGCAGCAGTTCCTCAATGGAGAACAGTGAGTATAGTGTTGACAATAGATGGAGATCCTTAACTTCCTACTTTCCTACCTTACACATATATTTTTGATCGGTCTTCTTTCCTTCTAGCTTTACCTTCATACCTTCTACTTTCCTACATATTTTCGATCGGTTTTCCTTCCTTCTAGCTTTACTTTCATACCTTCTACTTTCCTACCATTCATACATATTTTCGATCGGTCTTCCTTCCTACTTACTAGCTTTACCTTCATACCTTCCTACTTTCCTACCTTTCACACATATTTTCGATCGGTCTTCCTTCCTACTTACTAGCTTTACCTTCATACTTTCTACTTTCCTACCTTTCACACATATTTTCGATCGGTCTTCTTTCCTTCTAGCCTTACCTTCATATCTTCTACTTTCCTACCTTTCACACTTTTTTTTTGATCGGGCTTCCTTCCTACTAACTTTTTCCTACTTTCCTACCTTTCACACATATTTTCAAGTCCCTACTTTAAATAAATATATATTTCGTTCATGATATTGTAATATTGTTGTTGATGTTGTTACAGAATAATGACCTGGCTAAACCCCTGGCAGTTAGAACACGAGTACACGAGCCCGCTGCAAGCTGAAGCGATCGCGAACACAGCTCAGTAGTAAGTTAAAAATAACATTTTAAACTCGAAAGTTTCCAAGTCTGTTTGTGACTTTGTTACTCTCTCACGCAAAGACTACTGAATCGATTGCCATAAAACTTAAAATATATAGATAGCTGGCTACTATTTATCTCTGTGTTCCCACTTGTGCCTACGAGGTTTTATAAAACGGGCCGCGGATATATGGAGATATTTTTATTCAGCAAAGTCTGCACTTGATATAAATTTGATGGTCGCGGGCCGGATTAAAGCCATTCGCGGGACGGAGTTGGCCCGCGGGCCGTAGTTTGCCCACCACTGGACTAGACTATAATATTTATCATCCGCTCAAACCTCTCCGCTCAAATCCGGTTTATTGATGTTAAGTAATACATTGTGTAAGAAAAATGTTAAATCTCATCAGGACGACACTTGACGACCACGACCACTCTGTCAAGAGTGACACGACTAAGAAGAAGAATACATTGTGAATCTGGTTTTATTGTATATTCTGGTAAATAAATAAAAAAAATCTTCTTTATCTTATTTCAGCCACTTATCCTCCCTGACGTCCCTCCGCGACACCGTAACCCTGCAGCTGTCGGTGTGCGGTGTGGGCGCGCGGTCGGCGGGCGAGTGGCGCGCCACGTGGCTGTTGCCGCTCGCCGCCAAGCTACGGACCGTCATACGGGAGGCTACGGACAGTAACCGCGCTCTCGCATCCGTCACGCCTAGGTAACTCACAAGTACTTCCTTCATATCTTTCTTAGTTTCATACCTTCCTACCTTTCTTACCTTCCTACCTTCATACCTGTCTACCTTCATACCTGTCTACCTTCATACCTGTCTACCTTCATACTTGTCTACCTTCATACCTGTCTACCTTCATACCCGTCTACCTTCATACTTGTCTACCTTCATACCTGTCTCCTTCATACCTATCTACCTTCATATCTGTCTACCTTCATACTTGTTTACCTTCATACCTGTCTCCTTCATACCTATCTACCTTCATATCTGTCTACCTTCATACCTGTCTCCTTCATACCTGTCTACCTTCATACCTTCTTACCTTCATACCTTCTTACCTTCATACCTGTCTACCTTCATACCTGTCTACCTTCATACCTGTCTACCTTCTTACCTTCTTACTTTCATACCTTCCTACCTTTATACCTTGTTACCGTCTTACTCATATATTTTTACCTTCCTATCTTCATAATAATATCTTCCTATCTTCATACCTAGGTTAGGTTACGTAAGACATAAGTCTTACCTTCCTACCTTCATAACTGCCTTACATTCCTACCTTCCTTACCTTCATCGACTTGCACTTGACCGGTTTTTCTAATGGTTTTAGATCAAATAAGTGACGTCCGTGTGTTTGAAAAGGGCGCCGACTTGTCTACAAGCAAATTCAACACGAGTGGTACAAATACAGGCCGAATAAGAGAGATCATTCGTCTCGCTCGCACAGGCACAGAGAACCGCCTAGAGCTTATAGGAGAGAAAGAGATAGCTATAGGATTAGTTCTTCGCGGAGATCGTAGATTTTAGGTACTGATTGTAGTGATTGAATGATGAACTCAAAATAAACATATACTGTTAATAAAGTTATAAATGTTAAATAATAATGTTATACAAATAAAAGATAAAGTATGAAAAAATAAATACTGTAAAATTCATTTAAAATACCTCTAACTAAAACACAGATAGCCTAATTAATAAACGTGGTTTAAGGTCAGAGTAGGTACTTTTTAACACTTTATTTACTGGGTTTAATCGCCTTTTTATTCATGATTTTTAAACGAACCAAGCTTTCGCCAACTTTAATTGGTTTATTATGCAAAATCGCGAAAACTATAGAAAAAACTAAGTCTAAGAAGATTTCGTAATTTGTTTTTGTTGATCAAGGCATATCTACTAGAAATATTTTAAAGGAAAAAATCATCATCAAAAACTTAGGGTTTTGTAAAAATGTAAAATATGTCTAGAAGGCGAAGAAGGTTGAGAAGAGAAAGAGAAGAAGCGAAGAAGAAGAGAAAGTGTGTGTAAGTTAATGCCTATGTCTGTAACTCCCTCACGCAAAAACTGTTTGAAACAATATTGTTTGAGATCTTTCTCTATTCTAGTATTAGCTGATTCATTTTGATGCCTACCTAGTTTTAGTTAAATGTAATTTATGTGATTAAAAAAATATTTTTAAAAATTATTTGTAATTATGGTGAAATGGCTTTCAGACGTTTTGGTGTTTGAATGCTGTAAGTCTGAAAGTGTTTGTTATATAAATAAATAAAAACTAAGTACTAAACCGATTGTGATGAATCCCACATGAGAGGAAATTAAATTCGGATATTTTTTCGCCATCATCCATCACCATCCTCAAAACTGCTTTTGTCTTTACAGACTCCGTTATATAGAATAGATTGTTAGCCAAGGGCTAACCATTTCACCTGTGGCCCGAGTCTGTATAAAAACATAGCAGGCGGGATTGCATGAGCATTGCAGAAGTCTATTTGTTGCAGGAGTAAAAATAAAAGCTATTGTATAACTTCCTTTAATACGGATTGGCTGAGAAACAAGGGGTGCATATTTAAATAATTAAGTAGCCCTCAAATATGAAGGCTACTTAAATAATTAAGTAGTATTTAAATAAAATAACATTTACAGAATACGAAATAACGTATATCTCCTGCACGTCGCCTGCATTCCGCCGGCATCTCGCATGCTATGTCCTAACCGAATCGAGCCCCTGAGATAATAATTAAGACGAGATTAAAAAAACTTTAAAAGTCCGATTTCTTTTTAAAAGATACTGATGTTTTTATTCGGTTATTTGGCGTTTCAAAACGATAAAGTGATATCTTATAGCCTTACTAGCTGCGCTCCGCGGTTTCACCCGCGTAAGTCCCGTTCCCGCGAGAACATCGGGATAAAAAGTAGCATATGTGTTATTCCCGGTAACCAGCTACCTACATTTAAAGTTTCACCGCAAACGGTTCAGCGGTTTTTACGTGATTAAGTAACAAACATACATGCACACATACAAACTTTCAGCTTTATAATATTAGTAGGATAAGACTAGCTGTGCCCCGCGGTTTCACCCGCGTAAGGTTTATTAAAATCGGTTCAGCATTTATTCTTTCATGAAAACCTTCTCCTGATAGCATACACAACAAAAAAAAAGAATTAGCAAAATCGGTCCAGCATTCTATTCTTTATTCATTTTTGGAGACCTCTGTGGCGCGTCAAATGCCCAACTGCAATGCGGAAGGTTGCGGGTTCGATTCCCACCGGGAGCAAATATTTCTGCTTAAAAATAAATATTTGTATCTGGTCTGGGTGTTTTCTATGTATCTTAAGTATGTATTTACAAAAAAAAGTATAATATGTATAGTATAATTATACGTTGTCTAGTACCCATAGTACAAGCCTAGTGCTTAGTTTGGGGCTAGATTGCGCTGTGTGTAATGTCGTGCAATATATTTTTATCTAAATATATAAAACTCAAAGGTGACTGAATGAATGAATGAATGAATAAATTCTTTATTATACACACCAAATACAAATACATACAAAGAAAACAAACACAACTTAAAAATAGGTGGCACAATGGGCGGCCTTATCGCTTAAAGCGATCTCTTCCAGGCAACCTTTGGATGGACCAGAAGTCAAGATAGGTGAAAGGTAGGGTGTTTACACAGGAAAAAGGTCGCAATCGACAGATTTAGTTATATATATTTCACTTAAGTAAGTGAAATATATATAACTAAAAACAATTAAAACTATAAATTATACATACATATTACTACATATATAATAATAATATATATTACCTATATTACATGTAAATAAATAAAATAAATATCTTCTTAGAAATGAACATGATCATTAAATACATTTAAGAATCAATCACAATTCGTAAAGTGACAGATTTAAAGGATTAACGTTTTCCAGCAATAAGCAGATAATGTTTGTAAACCCTATTTTTGAAAATCGCCAATGATTTCGACTGTCTAACTGACTGTCTGACTGTTTCTGTCTGTCTGTGGTGACTGACTGACTGAAATATGATCTATCAACACACAGCCCAAACCACTGGACGGATCGGGCTGAAATTTGGCATGCAGGTAGATGTTATGACATAGGCATCCGCTAAGAAAGGATTTAACGCTAGCGAAGCCGCGGGCAAAACCTAGTATAGTAGGTACCTACTTGTTTAAAGAATGAAAAATTTGTCATTAGTCGACCAGACTCAGGAACAATATCCTGTCTAATATCCTGTTAAAAATAACCTGTCTCTACCAAGATCTTCATCAAAGGAACGTCTCCAAATTGCCCTAATATAAAATTCGTACAACACCCACACTAAGTAGGTACCTTATGTACCCAATACCTAACAAAAAATAAATTCTTTCCTCCTAAATTATTCAGTACTACATATTTTGTTACTTAATGTCGTTTGCTTCTACTCTAGCAGGTAATTTGGTAGTGTTATTCTGGTGCGGTAGATAAATGTCGGATGAAAAAAATAAAGGGTATAAATCTTAACACAGTACATAGAGGGAGCAGTATGAAAACTGCACACACCCGTGCACACTCGTGACGCGGTCGTCTGTTCGCTCCAGACGTATTGACCAGTTCTTTCCTCTGGGCATTTTCTGCAGGTTCTGGGCAAGTCTATTCCACTTAACAATGTCCCGGGCACTACAGCGCCATAAATAGCATGGATTAAAAAAAGTTGCTTGCGTTGTATAAATCATCTAAAATTAGATGAAGTCAAGCAAAACGCTCGACTGTTTTCTACCAATAGTACTAACTGCAGATCTCTACAGTCCCAGAATCGGGTACCAGGACAAAAACTCGTGTATTTACATGAAAGGTATCATCCATTAGATGTCTGGGACGTAATATTTTACAGACGAACTCTTAGATTATGAATATCTAAGTCGGTACGTGTAGAATGTAGATCTCTGATATGAAGGAAGAAAAGGTGCCACGTTTGTCAACCGTCTCGTCGGTGATTTACTCTTTACATCTGTCACTTCGAGTACATACGACTCTAAGCATAGACGGAGAAAGAGACATGGACGAGGCAGATAGAGATGGATTGATTGTGACATGAACGTTAACGAGTGAAATGAAGAATTCATGTTCAAAGGCCGCACTAAAAGTTTTTAGAATGGGCCACTTGTAAACAATATACTAATACTTTACATAAATACTTTACTTAACTATAACATGCTTTGTTAGGTATTTTTAATTTTAAACAAGTGCTTAAATTAAGTACCTAACAGCCGAATACAGAAACGTCATTTAAAATTTAAGAGGTTCTTAAATTATTGAGCAGTTTCTAAATTTAAAATTAGTATGGCAATTTTGGAGTTTGAGAGCTGCTTCTTTGTTTAATTAATTCTCAAATGTTGAGTAGCGTTTCAGTATTCGGCCGTAAGTACCTCTACTCTATATTGTATGTCCGGGATGGACAAATTGTTGATACCTTAATGTACACAGTTATTCAATAAATTTTCTTGATTCTTGATTCTTGAATAAAAATAAATAGTTTTTTATTTAACTGTAAACTTTCAGTGTTATATTCGTATCCAATCATACCAAAATATATTAACTTATTAAGATTAATGTACAGCACTTAAACAATAAATATTCTTGATTCTTAAACAAGTCTTCTCTTCAATATATAAAAATTGCAATTTAATAAGTGACCTATTTAAATTTAACAATGTTACATCAAAATGACGAAAGCAATAAAAAAAAAGATGGGGCTTTATATTAACTAAAACTGTTTTACCTTACCCTTCCGTCGAAATAAAAATAGAAGAAAAAGTTCAGTTTTTAACACCCTCGCTGCGCTCAGGAGTTAACTCTCTAGAGTCCTTCGTACCTACGCTTTGGATTCAATATGACGCCCGCTATATAAGACAGGGCTTTGGTACATACCTCGGTGAATAAACTACTATTCTAGAGCAGTAGGTGTGTAAAATTTATAATACAAAGTTCAGGTAGGTAAGTAGGTACCTAATCTTAAAACTGGAAGGTAATGCTGAAATGGGGGATTATCTAATACTTAGGAATGCAGAAGTTTTAATTGACTTTTCGAGAACCACTCAGCGATTTATAGGTCCTTATACTACCTACCTACCGAAATCGAGGTACAGTAAGAACTTAGCTAGTTATTGAATGAACGTGTCTATGATATGGGAACAAATATTTCTGCTAACCATAAATATTTGTTTCTGGTTCTGGGTGTATTCTATGTATCGTATGGATGTATTTACAAAAAAAAAGTAAAATACCTACATGGTTAAACTTACATGGTTGTTTTCACTGGTTTTCATAGTTGTTTTCGCGATTACCAGCGAAATATCGAGCTCCGCGGATAAATTATTAAACATGGTAAATACCCCGTTATTAAGTAATTTTAGTAAAGTATATTAATATGTAGTAGGTATATTGAGGCTAGATAGCGCTGTATGCAATGTCGTGCAATATATATTTTAGATCTTTAATTGCCATCTAGATAATTGCCCTACTATCCCCAAAGGCGCAATTTCCCTAGTTGACCTTACCGCCTATTAAATTGAACACGCGTAGAAATGTCTAGATGTGACTCAGTCTATTATTGGATAACCTACATTGTTTACCTTGTTTGCGGTATAAAAGGTCGGGAATCCCGCAAATGATGTACTTATTGTCTCCTCTTGCATAAGGAAAAGTAACTTTTAACGTCAGCTAACTTAGATTACCTAGATGGTGGGTATTCTTTGACTTCAGGTCTAGATCGCGTTGATATTTCAACCACCGGGCTACACGATTGCTGAAACGTCAATAATTTAAAAATAAGAAATCTACAAACACAAGTTTTTAAATGGTAAAGACTAAAATAAAAGAGCCAAACTAGGGGCGCGTCAAAAGTGGGCGCGCATCTTAATTACCTACTGACGTTTTTTATTGGCATGTACAGTATTCGCGTTTTGAGTGTAAATTGTCAATGCGCCCCTCGTTTGGCCCCGCAGGTTTATTTGACTCTTTTTAGGACATTTTAAACATGGGATTTTAGACTTTTTAAATCTATCAATTAGTTCTTTTTTATCTTTCTCGTGTCTATTTGCTTGTCAGCTGTCAATAAAGTTGCAGGTTAAGTTCGGCCGTCAGAGCCGAGTTTAAAATGCATCAGTATCAGGCGACTTTTCTCCTAGTCTCTAATAGAGTCCAGTTCAGTCTATGGTCAGCTACTTTTAAGCATTCTGATAAATTCAAGGTTAAGACAGGTGGTACTTCACTTTTGATCCTGACTGTATGTTTTCCTTCCTTATAAGGAGCATGCTAACATATTTTATTTGGTATAGTTATCAGTAAGTATCTAATTAATTTAAAGGCTGTTTTCCTTCGGGTGTTATACTTCGAATATACTAAGCCTGTTCTGCGTTTTTTTAATTAGAACTAATTTTTAGAATATTTTGGAGTAATTTTTACTCGCAAATCCTCTGTTTCTTGTATGTCATTAACTTGACGCATGCCGTCTTATTACCTTCTAGACAAGCGTGCTACATGTTGGATCCTATTCATAATAATTTAAAAACAAGTGAGATACATAGTCGTCAAATTCTCATCTATTAGTCTACTAGCTGCGCCTCGCGGTTTTTCCCGCCGTTCCCGCGGGGATATCGGGATAAAATGTAGCCTATGTGTTACTCCCGGTATCCAACTACTTATATTCTAAGTTTCATCGGAATCGGTTCAGTAGTTTTTTCGTGATTGAGTAACAAACATCCAAACACACACACTTTCACATCAAACATTTTGCCAACAATGCTCGTCAGTTTGGCGGGAGTCTTGTTTTAGTTAAAATGTGTAGGTACTCTTTTCTGATTAAAAATAAATTAAAAAAGCATTTTTAGGGCGACTTGCATAACAAAATTTTAATACATATTTAACTAAATTAATTTTAAAATAATTTATGGGAAATCGAACATTGAACTCTATTTGATTATGTGGACGATTGATAATATGTTGCCACACATTGACAGTTCTTGCAATTCTGACAGATTTTAAACACGTTTAACAGCTTAAACATGTTTAGGAATCGTTATGCAAGCCGGCCTTAATATTAGTAGGATAAACATAACGTAACTATAAGGGTTTCTCGATGCCTACGAAACCCTAAAAATTGGTGCGATAACCTTTTCATCTGATGTTATATCTGTTTATGAAAAACCCCTGTTCTAAAAAAACATGCAATCAAATCTTAATTCAGAATTTGTTAATTTTATCCTACTTTGTGTATTAATTAATATTGATATGAGATTGTAACTGGCAGAATGTGTATGATTGTTACTTATTTGTAAGAAAGTAATTTGCAAAGTTTAAAAACAAATTATGGGTAGTTTTAGCCTCGCCGTCTATTTTTTAAAACATTTAATTACCACATTCTTTGCAAACGTTTTTTTATACGCGAAGGTACTTCATACAAAATCTTTAATTTGTTTCAATAAGTCAAAATTATTTATTTCCATATGATGCTTGAACAATACAAAGGTACATGATCACTTGGATAGTAGGACCCAACCTTTTCAATAAAAGTGACAACCCCCTCCCGCTTTTGTTATTTAAAGTTACCAATCCGTTAATCTTCTACTGCGCAGGAGACTGGCATTGTACGAAAATCAGCAGAAATCGAGCTACTTAAATGATCCAAAGTGGCAGGAGCGAAAATAGAGCCCCTGATACGCAGATGAAACCGTGGCCATAACTAGTTTAGGTACAGTACTTATACCTACTCCACTCAATTTAAGGTGAAGCATTGATAATGTTCAAATATATCCCGTTTCGTTGTTAAATAAGAATATCTGTTTTTAATGATTTTTTAATTATAATTTTTTTGTGTTGTAAAAGTAATAAATTATGCAGGTAATCAATAATCATAATAAAACACTTTATTTATCGGGTTGAATCGCGTTTTATTCATGGTTTTAAGCGAACTAAGCTTTCGCCAACTTTACAGTATACGCAAAATCGCGCAAAACCGAACGAAATTAACAATAATCATGTAAAAATATGGTTTCCATATACAAGTTGTAACGGGTAAGCCCTTTTGAGCCGAAAGGAGGTTGTTCTAGACGTCTAGGTGAACAACTTTTGTTCTACAACTTTTGAAAATTCGAAGTAGTTTTCGAAAATTTTAAGTTTATAGTTTACTTGAAAATCAGCTGTTTCGCAGAGTTCGAGGTCATTGACCTTATGTTTTCCTTTCATTTAGTTAAGTCGACAACAATCGAAACTACAATTACGTTTATTTTCAAAAGCAGCTGTTTTTTCAGTGAACCATAACCTCAAAATTTAAAAAAAAAAGTTCGAATTTTCAAAAGTCATAGAACAAAAGTTGTTTGCCTAGATGTCTAGAACAACCCCCTTTCGGCTTAAAAGGGCATGCCCGTTACATCTTGTATTTTGTAATTGCCGAGATATTATGTCATCCAAATCTACAAATTCTTCAATTCGTCATCTTAAAATCACAACACAAACTACGTGTTTGTAATCTAGGTATGTACTTCAATAAAAATAAATATCAACCGGTCATTCGTGTCTTGACCACCGCACAGTTCACACGTGTCTAGTGATGTATCTGTTATTTCTTCTGATTATTTGTGCTTTTTCTACAGACAAACTTGAAGGATTTTCACCATTCAAAGCATTGTTATATTCGGATTGGATAACATGTAAGTTTTTATTTGTTTACATTTAAGCCTAAATTACATTACGAAAGTAGTGTCATGCATTAGAGTCAATTTCACAAAAGCAGTCTCGCAGCAGTTACTGGTGCAAATTTCATCAAATAAATTAATAACTAAGTATATACCGCTGTTTACACGAATTTGAAAATAACTATAAATTGCATGCCACTAGTTTCGTAATGTATAGAGTCCCGCTTGAGATAAATAACCTTTATTGTTGTTTATAAATTCACATGATTTGTTAACATAGTTACATTTATCCGGGTCTTAATCGTGTTTATTTTTTATTATCGGTTGTGAACCGATTATGGCAAGTATTATTAATATCTTATGCAAGTTATTTGCATCGAAACAGTCAAGTCGTCATGGTTAAAGTCAAGTCTAGGTAATCATTTTTGTAAACACGGCGACCATTTACAAAGATTGTTCACGGAGCTTTGGAGACAACGCTAACAAAAGTCCATGTTTTGCACCGATTTTCACTTTCATTCCACTTGTACACCTTCATGAGACTAAATTGATTAATATGCCCTCGAAATTAAACAATTTGCACGCATTTGAACTAGGTTTCACAAAAATGAAAATTTAGCAACACATGTCCTCAACGCGTTCCCGCCTAAACTCCTTTGAGGGCTTAAGCCTGCACAACAAACTAGAGCATGAACATTGAAGTAGATAACTGTTGCGATGTCGCAACACAAGTCTTATTTCTATGGTCACATGTGTCAAGTAAATGAACATGACATTTGTTACGTAAAACGAGCCTTCGGTCAAACAATTTTCGGTGAAACGAACCATAGGGGAAATGAACAATCGGGGAAACAACTATTCGGTAAAACAATCTATCGGTCAATCGTCTTCGGCGAAAGGTGTTTCGATGGATAGTGTTTCTAAGTAGCGTAGGGAACCCAGCTTTACTGTAACAAACTTTCAACCGATTTAGCATAGGTGCCTATTTTAACATTTTTCATTGAAAGCATTATAAGTAGCTTCTCTCGTAAACATGCCTAAGTCGTGGTAGGTGGTAATTTACAGAAGCAAAAATTCGAAGTATGAGTCACCGACGCGACGCCCGCCGGTACACTAACTAGTAATTGGACTGATAAGTTGATTGATTGTTTACATTCTCCTGTTAAAAAGTTGTGTGTCTGACTGAGTAAATGTATAATAATATTATTTCATTCCTCCTTTTTAATATGCTGGCCGGTTTCTGAAGTCTGTTTGTCGGTGATTTATCTATTCGATATCGCTATTGGTTCGATAACTAGCGTCAATGCGTTTCCGAACAGCGGTCACATGCATAGCAAAACGGAGACAGATAACTGGAGTTTATCTCAAGGATATCTTTATTAAGTCAATAGGTAGTGAGAGTTTATGTCAGATTTTCAGAAACCGGGCATTAGACCCGGTAAAATGTAACTATGTTACCTAACAAATCATGTGAATTTAAAAAGTGTATGAACATAAACAGTTATAAACGTATGATAATGGTTGGCAAGGTTGTATGACACACACATGACAACATCTGAGATCTCAGAATATTAATAGGTACAGTAAAATTACTTTAAGGTTAACTACCTTTAGCTATAGGTAGGTACATGTGGCTATATTAAATGCATATCAATTTGAGATACTCCTAGAGGTCACAGATCAGAGGTTCAAGCATTGATCCGTGCTCTAAGTAGGTACAAACTTATGATATATTTTATTGGGATTAGGTTATGAACCAGAACAAAACAAAGTAAAATGGTTTTATATTTTCGTATATTCAACGTACACTTTTAGTGAAGACACAATTGTCAGATTCGATTATAGACAAGTAATACCATAGATAAGAAAGAAATGCAGTTTTTAAATGAATGCGTGAGATCCTATTTTACCCGCTTATTCTTCGATTGATTCATTTTTGTAATTTTAATTTATATAATTCAACATACAAGGTGTAACGGGTAAGCCCTTTTAATCCGAAAGGGGGTTGTTCTAGACGTTTAGGCGAACAAGTTTTGTTCTACGACTTTTGGAAATTCGAAGTACTTTTAGAAAATTTTAGTTGTAAAGTTTACTTGAAAATCAGCTGCTTCTGAGAGTTCGAGGTCATTGACCTTATGTTGTCCTTTTATTTAGTTTGATAGTTTACAATCAAAACTTCAATTATATTTATTTTCAAAAGCAGCTGTGTTTTCAGTGAAACATAATCTCAAAATTTAAAAAAAAAGTTTGAATTTTCAAAAGTCGTAGAACAAAAGGTGTTCGCCTAGACGTCTAGAACAACCCCCTTTCGGATTAAAAGGGCATACCCGTTACAAATTGTATTTATGACTTTCATAGATATGCATATCATAAATATGCAGCTAGCTTGGTAAGTAATAAAAAAAACAATAAATCCACCATAGAACCCATATTATCTAATCTCTGTTGACGTTTGACGTTAGTGTAGAATCGATGTCTGATATATGTAATTTGAGAAATGTCTATTAAGTGTTATAGTTAATAAATATTTTTTTTTTTTTTTTTTTTTTGACAACAGTGGAAAATGACAGGCACTATTCAGTACATTGTTGCTTTGAGGTAAACACCGGTAATAACCACGTTACGTCAAAGCAGCAATGTACTGCATAGTGCCTGTCTTTTCCACTGTTGTCAGACATTCACTGGATACATAATATGGGTGCTGGACTGGTATCTATTAGAGACTAGAAGGAAGGTCGCCTGGTAGTGATGCATATCAAACTCGTCTCTGATGGACGAGCTACGCAAGTTACCAAAGTCAAACTTTTCGGAAATTTACTTACACGCCTTTAAAATGGGTGGATCAAAATTTGAACGTTAGAATACCCATCATCTAGATAATCTAAGGAATACACTTATGTGTTTATTTAGGTAAATATATAATGCTACACTCATGAAGCATTATGTATTAGGGGTTAAAGTATGAAATTGCCGATTTGTACTGAAAATCTTAATTGTTTATTTTTTTAAATTTTTAACAAATTTATTTAATCAAAATAGTTGCCATTATTATCTATACATTGCTGCCATCTAATGGGAAGGTTATTAATGCCTTTGCGATAGAACTCCGACGATCTAGACTGCACAAACTGTGTGAAAGCATTTTGTACTGCCTCCTGGGAAGAAAACTTCTTGTCACGTAGATAATTGTCCAAATCACGAAAAAAATGGTAGTCCGTTGGAGCTAGGTCTGGTGAATACGGAGGATGACGAATGGTTTCTAAGTGCAGTTACTGAAGGGTCAAAATGGTTTCTCGTGCTGTGTGAGGTCTCGCGTTGTCGTGGAGCAATAATGGTGAAGATCGATTCATGAGTCGGGGCTGTTTTACTGCTAGTTTTGTCAACATGGTTCGGAGTTCGGCACAATAGACATCTGCCGTAATTGCTTGACCAGATCGAAGAAAACTATAGTGAATAACACCATGCTGAGACCACCAAACAGTTACCATTACCTTTTTATTGGTAAGTTTTGCTTTAGGACACTGTTGTGGCATTTGACCTGGGGTCAGCCATTGCATTTTTCTTTTCCGGTTATCATAAAGAATCCACTTTTCATCACATGTTACAATTCGATCCAATATTCCTTCATTTCTGTACCGGTTCAACAAGGCAACACGCGTTTTTTTCTGCAGATCAGTCAAATCATGAGGCACCCATTTTTCGTATTGTTTTATTTTATTGATTTGACGCAAGTGAGTCAATAAAGTGGGTAAGGTAACGTTAAACCATGCCGCTAATTCCTGGGTAGTTTGACTAGGATCGGCTTCCACTATCTCTCTTAATTCATCGTTATTCACCTGTGTGGGCGGTCTTCCTCGTGGCTCGTTCTTTAAGTCGAAATTTCCATCACGAAAGCGTTTAAACCAAAATCGCACGATGCGTTCATTAGTAGACCCCTCTCCAAACGCAGCATTGATATTGCGGGCTGTTTCTGCCGCGTTAGTTCCGCGTCGGAACTCGTATTCAAAAATCACTCGAATTTTCGCAGTATCCATCTTTCTTGTCTAAATTGAATAACAAAAACAATTGAAAGTCGATATTCAAATGTTTCACATTTTTTAAAAAAAGAACATTACAGAAACCATTTGAAAAAAGTTTCATTCGAAAACCTCAAACCATGAAGATTCTATGTCAATTCAAAGAACCTATTGCAATAAAACGGCAATTTCATACTTTAACCCCTATTATTTATCCACATTGATCTCGTGATCTCATTACCCACTTACAAACCGAAGACATACATTAAAGTACATAAATGGACTACAATAAGGTTTTGCTAAAATTCAAGGTGAGCGTTAGCAGTCGTATGGATATCAGAAGGTTGCGTGTTTACATCACGTCGTCGGAGTCACCAGTTTGGGGGTTCAAGGTGGTGTGTACTCCAAAGTAGAATATCTTCCACCGGGCGGGTGGTTCTGCCCGGTAGGCCGCGCCCCAACGATGTCCTGTCGGTAGTTGTACATGAGCTTATCTCAGAAAGAAAGTTGATATC
The DNA here is from genome assembly GCA_949358125.1 of Idaea dimidiata. Lineage (NCBI taxonomy): Eukaryota > Metazoa > Arthropoda > Insecta > Lepidoptera > Geometridae > Idaea > Idaea dimidiata. The sequence continues at coordinate 14,896,960 of OX442340.1, read as the reverse complement.
GCGATTCAGGATTTCATACTAGTAACGCCATCTAGTAGGCACTGTGGGCGTCTACCAAATGTTAAATAGTTCGGAAAATCGAGTGATTTTCCGTTAATCTTATAGTAGAGGCAATCTTACTAATATTATAAACGCGAAAGTTTGTATGTATGTATGTGAGGTTGTTACTCTTTCACACAAAAACTACTGAACCGATTGAGATGAAACTTGGAATATAGGTAGCTGGGGACCTGGATTAACACATAGGCTACTTTTTATCCCGATATTTCCGCGGGAACGGGACTTACACGGGTTAAACCGCGGGGCGCATCTAGTGCATAATGAACATACCCATGTTCTTAACTATTATTCCGGATTCGGCAGTGCATCCGAATTTACTTAGGTAGTACGTACTTGATTCGTTAATTAAAGCAAGCAGACAGTTAGTCAGTGTACTTCCTGCTTTTGTTTTGTTCTGCTGAATTCAACAATTATTCAATTGTACGTTATATGGTCGACATCACTGCAAGGTCATAGGTACAGTTACATAATACAGTCAACCTAGCTGATTATGTGACTCTGTTGCTAACGAATCTTCATTGAAACAATTGAAATTATAGATTTTTGTGCTTACGGATATACAATTTGACAGTAACAGTTGCTAGATTTAAGTGCAATGTCAATGTTGTAGCTGCCGAATGACATAAAAATGACGTTGATACAACAATTTCAATTGTTTCCAGTGAGATTTGTTGCAGCACAGTTACATAATTAGGCCGCAGTACTTACCTACCTTAGTAAATCCAAATCCATTGAAAATCGAATACTATCTACAGAAGCGCATTAATTTAGGATTTTTATTAAAGCGATAAGGTTGCTTTAACAAAAATCTACAAATACAAAAACCTACAAAGGGACAATAAAACAACTACTCCCTTACTTATAAAATATTATTTACATATGACTAAGTTATGTGACGTTTGTCTCCGTCTGTCACCTTTGAAACTCCATATGGCAGTAAAAGACAAACGATGCATAGTTATGCAGCGCATTAATTAGCGTTTATAAGTAAGGGGGCTAATGTTTTGGACCGGGTAATGAATGAATGAACAAATTATTTATTATACACCTCAAATATAGATAAATACGTACAAAGAAAACAAACACAACTTAAAAATAATTGGCACAATAATCGACCTTATCGCTTAAAGCGATCTCTAACCGGTTTAGCAAGGCACAATATTGTATGTAGAGATTTGTACAAAATGTGTATGTCAAACGAGTATTTAAAGAATAATATTTTCTCCAAAATTCTAGGGACTTCGCAAAAACACGCGGATAATAAGACATTGGAAACCAATTTCCAAATCTTAAGTACTGAAATAAGTTAGGATTTTTGCAACATTTTTGTAAACAAATTCCTTTAAGATTTGGGTATAGGAGACCTACAGGCATTTTTTTATTACTTCCAACAATTCCAACCCCAGTAGATATGAAGCAATCTGTACATGGTTTTTTGTACTATAATGCTTTTGCAACGCCTTCATTTAGTTATTTACTCGTAGCAGATTAAAGTCATAGTATTAATCAAGGTCAGTTGACTTTTACTGGCGATGAAACAACTTTATTTCAGTACTTCATTTCATTTCAATTATATTCAGTACCTACCTAATAGTCTATCATCATCATCATTAGCCTGTTGCAGTCCACTGCTGGACATAGGCCTCTCCAATTGCACGCCACCTCTATTTTCAGCTTCTGGCATCCAGTTTGTGCCAGCCGTCTTGTGTCAATCGCAAAATAAGTCAAATAGTCTATAATCCGACTCATTTTCGAATTTCAGGTGACCACAACCGAACCTTAAACTATGGCACGAGCGAAGTCCAGATCTACCTTTACGACTTCCAGAACAATTTCAACATAACGTATCCTATAGATATCGCAGTCGAAGGCATTACTCAAAATTACAACTTGGACATTACTAGAAAGCTAATATTCTTCGTCCCAGGATACAAATCCCATATCAGCAGAAAAACAGAAGAACTGGTGCGCCAGACTTTCAAAGATGTCCCAAATATCTACTTGATAATTGTTGACCATTCCATCTATACTTCAGCTCGCGGAGGAAAAATCAAGAGTTACGAACGATCTGTTACTTATTCTTACTACATAGGTAAAGTCCTTGGTCAGTTCTTAGCTGGAATCAGAGCTGATGGCTTCCCTTCTTCAAATATCCACTGCATAGGCCATAGTTTAGGAAGCCAAATGCTAGGTGTTGCAGGAACGACCTACACCGAAATGACGGGAGAGAAAATCAAGCGTGTCACTGGTATAGATCCAGCAGGTCCTTGCTTCTCCAATAGCCTGATCGAAAACCAAATCCGTTCTGGTGTTGGAGAATATGTAGAAGTATACCATTGTAATGCTGAGGGTTTAGGGACAACAGCGGTCTTAGCTGACACAGATTTCTTCTTCAACAAGAAAGGGAAGAGACAACCTTCGTGTTCTGGGAGCATTATCCCTGGAAAGGGAGATTCTGAAATAGCCAAATGTAGCCACAAAGCTTGTGTAAGGTATTACATGATGACTGTGCATCAGCCACATTGGTTTTTGGCTTGGCGTTGTAATGATTACGACAACTTTTCTGAAGGGAAATGTTCGGGGAATGAAGTCACCATTGCTGGTTATAGTAATCCAGGAAATGCTACTGGAGTGTTCTATGTATCAACAGAAACATACGGAGTGGTCTGATCTATTGATAAATGGCAAAAATACTGCAATAGTTTATTTTTCAACTGCACAAAATGCGATATTTTTTGCGCTCTTTAAAATTGTACTTTTTCCTGTGACCTTTTTTAGTTTTGCCCTAACTTTTACAAATGTAGATAATACTTACATTAACAAATGTATGGAAACTCGACTAATGGATATAGGAAATGGCTTCATTACGCACCCGACCCCTCTCGCTGATGGCGCCGGCAAGCATTTCTAAAATTATTAAGATATAATATAGGAAAAAATTGTCTATTTTTTTGGTAGAGCACTCCATTTTAACATAATATAGTCATGCAAAGTTTCTTAGTACTGAGTATCTTGATATGGCGAAAATATAAGGCTATGTCTGCATAGGCAGAAGGCTTGCTTCGCGCCTAGCGACTAGTGGCTTGCGTTCTGGCTACAGCTAGGTGCCAAGCGCTCAGTGCGGTCGGCCGCGAACTTTCTAGACCGGTCGTTTAAGTTAGGTGACTCGCTAGCCTCTAGGCGCTAAGTAAGTGCCTATGTGCACTGAGAAAATATTATTCCTGTAGGTATGTTATGCACCTATTAACATAAGTAACATTTAAATTTATCATCAATTAGTAGATTTACTCACGTACTTATACTTACGTAGCTTAGATAGGTACCTACATCTATACTAATTAACGATAATAAGTTGATGAATGGCTGTGTTCTTATTATAAGTTGTGTGGTTTTGTTGTATTTTTTATGATTGAGACATATTATCTTATATTGTGAGCTGAGGCTGAAATCTATAGTCCTTCATTTGTCTTAGCTCAGACTTACCTTAGCTTGAGCTAAGCAAAAACTTTGACTTAAGACAATTTTGGTACTTATAACGCGATTATTGCTACTTAATTGCTTAGGTCAAGCCCTATCATATTATAGTCTCTGAAAATATTAAGCTATGTACCTAGCGATATTTCTTATTTCTACCACACTTAAAATTTAATGCAGCAGCCGCTAATCTCGCACCCTCGTAACACGTAACATGTTATGTAGTTCGTGTTTAGTTATAATAATAATTTATATGTATGTTAGTTAATAAGGTATATATTTTTATGGATTTATTAGGCGTCTATCTATATTGCATTATATTGGTTCCTCGGTTACTGCGATACAAGCTTGTGCTTAGTGTAGAATCGATGTCTGATATATGTAATTTGAGAAATGTCTAATAAGTGTTATAGTTAATAAATAAAAAAAAAATATATATAAAAAATTGAAGTACAGAAGGTCTGTGATTACGCAACCGCCTTGGATGGTCTGATAGTCCACTGGAATCACTTCTGCTGAACCGTCCTGTAAGATAATAAATGAATATAAATGAATATATTTAAGTAGCCCTCAAGTTTTAAGTATAAGTATTACTAAAATTTTAATTAAATTTTAAATCGTCACTTCAAATTTGAACTTAGTCAAAGTTTTAGCTTAGCTCAAGCTTAGGTCAGTCTGATCTAAGACAAAGTAACGGACTGTAGATTTCAGCCTGAGTGTTTAACTTTATTGATTAGATAATCTTGACGACCTTTATGCCGTAATGGAAAATCATACACTTGCGTCGCTAAGTTTACGTACAAATGCTGAGTTTGGTTCTCGCGTTGTAACAAATATCTATCTAATTGCAGATTTTAGATATGTTTATGAATTACCTTTATTTTAAAACAGTATCTAATTAATGAATATTTATTTTTTGAATTATTGTTTAGTCGTTTTCTTTTCTTTACTTTTAAGACTTTCTGTGTATTTATTGAATATATATATAAGACATTGTTATTATTGGTATTTAGAATTTTTAATATAAGGTATGTGGAAGATTGAATAAAGATATTTATTTTTTTAGAAGATTAATGAATATAAACTCTTTTTCCGCAAACATCTTTTTCCGTTTTTCAATATTCCATCAATAATAACCATTTACTTCGATTTTCGCGATTTTGAATTGAAATGAAACTCTTTCTCCAGTTTTAATAGCTTTGCTTTTATTATTTCCAGCATTTGCAAAGCCTTTCCTACAACTGGAAAATCAGTTTCATTCAATTTTAGCTCGATGACTTTCCAATAAATTCACAAAGTCGTCTCTCAGATATTTGGCCTCATCTTGCCCTATTTAATATTCAGCTGTCATCCCGACTCATTTATTTGGCACAACAAACGGGCCACATAATATTAAAGGGGTCTCATGAGATATTTCTTCGCTTCGTGACGTGAGTTACGGCCGCCATCATTACGTCTCTTTGCAATGCCTTTTACTTGATTTATGTAAATGCTAGTGCTTAATTTTAATAAGAATAAAAACCCTTTAGATGCTCCCTCACAGCGAGATTTGCGTGTAATGTAACATAACAGATTCGAGCATGACATTCAGCTCGCACCTTGTAATGTAATACAATGAGCTATATCTCGATACAACTTTTAACATCAATGTGCGTTACTTGTAATTTCAACTTACACTATGTACCTATTTGTCATAATGTGACATCAAATATAATCTATATTAGGTATATCATAATATAATATCTATGTATTTGTGTTTAACAAACCTCTGTGGCCCGTCGGGTGAATGCGGATGGTTGCGGGTTCGATTCCTGCCGGGTGCAAATATTTATGCTTAAAAATAAATATTTGTATATGGCCTGGGTGTCTTTCTATGTATGTATTAAAAAAAAGTAAAATATGTAGTATATCCGTTGACTAGTACCCATAGTACAAGCCTAGTGCGTAGTTTGGGGTTAGTTTGCGCTGTGTGTAATGTCGTGCAATATTTATTTATTTAATGGCTTGTCTTGTACAAATAAAATTATCAATCAATCTTATTCACGATTGAAAAGTAAAAAAAGAAAAACGAGTTTAATTTCAACCCAATATCGTTAAAACAGAAAAAAAAACATAGGTCACATTTCGTTTCGGTTACCAAAGCAACCGAAATGAATACCTAAATAATATAGCTTGCTACCTACCTACATAACTCGCAGTACAAACGCTCCTAACTCATGATCATTTGCTTCAACAAAATGTTTCATTACGCTAGGTACCAACAAATACACGGCAACGAAGAGCCACCATTTGTAAAGGTTTGTTCTAGCGTGCTGGTTTAATGTTGGAGCTGATTTTATAATTTATATAAAATGCCAACAATTTCGTATCTAGAATCTTCTATACATATAATAAAGGGAGAGAGGACAAAAAGTGTGTACTCGGAAGTAAATTAAAAAAGTGGTCTAGGGGACTTAGGATAAGTAGTAGAACAAAATTATATAATTTTTAAAATTCATGTCTGTCTGCATGTTTCTCTGTTTATCTGTCTGTTGCTTATACAATTAAAACTACTAATCCGATTGAAATCTGGTTTTCAATATTGGATAGTTCTATTTTCGAGGAAGGTCGTGGTATAATTTGCATCGAAATCCAATCAGTTGAACCCGAGTAATGAACGAAAAAGTGCAACCGCTCGAGAACCGCTCAGCCCGTGACAACTGAAAACGCGTTTTTCACTTCCGCGGTTGAAACCAAGGGGCGCAGCTAAAATTATTACAAAGTAGATAAGTGTTTTTCTGTAGTATTTTTATTATAGAAAGGTGCACAAAGGTAAGTTTCATTTTGCATAATAAAAAAAAAACAAATTGGGTAATACAAATCACCCGATCCTTATTGTTCCTGGTACAAAGGTTTCCATCACGCTTGCAGCATTGCCGCGCTGAATGGCGATGGCTAACATTTGCCCCAGGGCCCTGATTCTCTAAAAACATAGCATGCGACAAGCAGGCGGAATGCATGAGCATTGCAGAAGACGATTTGTTGCAGGAGTAAAAATAATAGCTAATCTATAACTTCTTTTAATACTGATTGGCTGAGGAACAAGGGGAGCTATTTTAATAATTAAGTAGCCCTTAATTTTGTAGGCTCCTTAACCAATTAAGTAGTCATTAAGTAAAATAACACTTACAGAATACGAATTAACGAACATCTCCTGCACGTCGTCGTCGTCTGCATTCCGCATGCTATTTCCTTACCGAATCGAGCCCCAGAAACAAGCCGGAGTGTGATTATCTTACAAATATTATAAACGCGAAAATTTGTATCTACGTAGGTATGTATCTGACTTTGTTACTATTTCACGCAAAAACTACTATGAAACTTAGAATGACGACGACTTGCGATAAAACTTAGAATTTAGGTAGCTGGATACCGGGAATAACACATAGGCTACTTTTTATCTCGAAATAACCGCGGAAACTGAACTTACGCTGGTGAAACCGCGGGGCGCTGCTAGTATTATTAATAAAGAGGAAAGATTAATTTGTTTATTTGTAATAAATGGTCTCAGAAACTGCTGAAACAAATTCAAAAAACGCCTTAGTTCACTGGGGTGAATCAGTGTGAATCTGAGTGAAATGCCTTGAGCAATAAAAACATAAGATATATAAAATAGTAGATTGTTATACAAGGGCCGAAATGCGTGACCTTCACCCGAGTTAAACACTCTACTTTTCATTTCGACTGTGAGGAAAGTAGGATACTACTAGCACATTTAATAAAACAAGTGTATATTCAGAATCAGTTCAAAAGTCAAGTTAATTTAGAACAGTTTGTAAAATTCAAATTATTTTTATTAATAAATTAAAAAAAAAACACTTACTGCCAACATCAGAAAAAATCTAAAGTTAATTTTTTTTTTTTAAAACGATAGCTAACTTATTTATTGGCTACAATATAATCGAGTCACGGCGTGCATCTGTGCGGCCAATCCTACAAGAAAAAAAAAGTAAGAAGCAATCATGAAGTGGCATTATAGCGAGTGGCAGAATAGAAGAGTAGGTAATTAAATTATCATAGCCAAACGAAAAGAAAATAAGGCGTTTTTAATTTCAGACTGTAATCTGACGTTTTGGTTCCTTGTATTTGATAATATTTCTATAGAAAGATGTGTCAAATGGTTCATTAATTAAAAAAAATAAAGTTTACTTTCCACCCTAGTGATGAAATGAGCCACTTTCAACCCGGCTATCTACTCATGAAAGTACACTTTCCGAACAGGAGAGATGAAAAATATAAGTTTTAACATTAGGAACGCCTCCTAACCTGTAAAAACCTCTACAAGCAAGGAAGACAGTCCTATAAATTGCACTGTAATGTACATACATGCATTCAACTAATGTGTTTCGGGAAATTGTATGTACGACTAGTATATAGCTAGCTAGCGTATACCTACTTGTATATAACTAGCCCGCGCATCGGGTATAAATCCCGATCCCGTGGAAATATCGGGATCAAGTTGTCTATGCTACTCCTGGATATCGTAGTTTTCTGTTGCTGAAAGAATTTGATTAATAGATTCAGTAATTAGTTATTAGAAACAAATAAATAATTTCTCTTTATAATATTAGATATGTGCTTGTGCAGCCTTCTCTTTATAATATAAATAGTCTATAATTGTATTTACTGTCCGGAATCAAATTTATTTGTACTTATTTACATTTTACCGGGTCTTAAATCGCGTTTTATTAATTATTTTCTTACCTCGACGTTTCAATCGTGTTACCAATGGTCTTGATCGCGAAAGTTGATCAAAATGTGACTATTTTGTCTAAGTAATTGTGTGAATTTGTAAGTTTTATCTCTTTATGACTCAATTTACCCAATCAATTGCTTTGTCCCACATATTTTTTAAACGACTGCCAAAGGAAGTGTTATGTTTTTATTATACCTAGTCAGATTTCATACGTTAATAAACGTATTAAATTAACGTGTCAAATCACTACACACAATTACAATCGTACAATGTATCACACAAAATACAGGGTTATGGGTTTCGAATCCAAAACCGTTCAGGGGGTGATTTTCCACATCAAAACGAATAACTTTTGTTCTACGATTTTTGGAAATTCGTTTTTTTTTTTGCAAATTTTAAGGTTATATCTCACTGAAAAAAGACGACTGTTTTTGAAAATAAATTCAATTTAAGTTTTTATTGTAGTAGACCAAACTAAAAGAAAGGACATCTTAAGGTCAATGACCTCTAACTCTATGAAACAGCTGATTTTCAAGTAGTAAACTTTACACTTAAAATTTTCGAAAACTACTTTGAATTTCAAAACGTCGTAAAACAAAACTTATTCGTTTTGATGTGAAGAATCACCCCCTGAACGGTTTTGGATTCGAAACCCATAACCCTGTATATCCATTGTCTAGCACCCCTAGCACGAGCCTATAACCTTAGGTTGTGATAGATTGCGCTGAGCGGCCTATTTATTTATTCATTACATTCTTAGAATTTTTATATTAAACCTATTTATGAACTTAAAAGATAAAACGACTCAATGTTGTCCCGTTTGAATTTCTTCTTTTTTGCCAAGTTGCCTTCTATTTAAATAAATTAACAACAATGTAAACAACTTAGCAAAACTCATCAATTCAGTATAAAACGAATGTTCAAATTCCAATGTAAAGCCATTACGAGGTCTCATTACGAAGCGCGCCTAATGACGGCCGGACCGGGCGAAACCACGCGGCCCGATTAGAGGCAGAGGTTTATGTGTCCGGTTGCCGGTAATAGGTTAAAAATGAGGGAAAATTAGCAGCTAGCTGATTACGTAACTAATAAATCCTAATTGAAAAAAAAATTACGACCTCTGTGGCGCGTCGGGCGAACGCTTGGCTGCCATGCAGAAGGTTGCGGGTTCGCTAGGTGCAAATATTTATGCTTTAAAATAAATGTTTGTATCTGGTCTGGGCGTATTTCTATGCATTAATATAAGTAGTATATCCGTTGTCTAGTCACCGTAACACAAGCTTAGCAGCTTGCCACGGGGCTAGATGGCCCTGTGTGTTCGTCAGAGGTAAAAAAAAATATCACAAGAAAGCAATAATTTATTAACTGGCTTCTCCATCATTGTTTTCATAATGAAAATAAATATAAGGATTTCCGTGTTAAAACTAGAGAAGTGACATTTTTTTACTAATGTTTTTTTAATTTTCGTACCCTATACCTACCCAATTGAAACCAAAAAAAGTAATTGACTTATTTGCACGTCTATTTGCAGATTTCGCCCTTAGTTTGAGTTTTAATAGTTTATCATCTCGATGAAACTGGTAGTTTACTTCCATACATTATTTTAGTTCATAATAGTTACCGCTAGGGGCGCTGATGGAAAATGTATGAAGTAAACTGCCAGTTTCATCGAGACGATAAACTATCAAAACTCATACTAAGGGCTCTGAATACTTGTTCTATGTATTACTTTAACATCTTTATGTTAACAAAATCATTTATTTCTCAGAATACCCAGTATTCTGGAAAATAAATTATTTTTGAAAAAGCTAAAGCCAAAACCATTTAATTGCCAGCAATTAAATGGTTTTGGCTTTAGCTTTTTAAACTGTTGTATTCACGTCATTTTTAACGTCAATCAGTAGCAAACGAATTGCCAATGCAACTCAAACTAGCGACTGTTGCTAGGATAATGTATACTTGTGTAGAAAATAACAATTTCAGTTGAGATTTGTTAGCAGCAAAGTTACATAATCAGCCAGCAGGTTTCGTCCTGACTTGATTGATGAACGGAGGTTTGATTGTCAAATACATAGGGACGAACTACGGACTTTTTTTAATGTTGCTAATTTGAGCACTTGATCGATTTTTTCAAAGACTAAACAAAAAGATTCTGCAACGAAATTGATTCAATATTGTAATTTGTTGCATCATACGCTCCCCGTGACATGGACGCTCCATGGGCAGCGGGTACGGTCATGCGATAAATTGGTACACACCCTCGCGTGTGATAGGTTAACATTTTGTTGTTTTTTTTATTGGTTTTGTATTACGAATTGTGTACAATATTAACCTAACCTAACCAAACCTACAAGAGAGGGTTATATTGTTATTTTTTGTAACCTTTGTGCATCACAAGAACTAAGACACCAAAGTGGGTGAAAGACGTACGTTCTGTAATTACGCGGTTTATAAGATCGTGAATTTACTCAGCTGCACGTCAGTGACACTCGACACACATACACACACACAAATTTTCAAAGATTTCAAACCAGTTGGATCGCCCGCCAGCGAACTTGCGCAGCAAAAGTAAAGTACGCGTACTTAAGGTGACTCGTAGGCGAAAAAGGTCGTAGAGCCACATATCCGCGTACTTACTCGTACGTTTATCACCCATAAGAAAGGATTTTTCGAAATTCCCACAGGATCGAGAGTTACGTGGGTGAAACCGCGGGACGCTGCTAGATACTGGAGCCTTCTCATTTCAATTTATACAGGGTGTTTTGACAATGACCATTTAAGCCAAAAGGGGGTTGTTCTAGACGTCTAGGTGAACAACTTTTGTTTTACAACTTTTGGACATTCGAAATAGTTATCGTAAATTTTAAGTTTAAAGTTTACTTGGAAATCAGCTGTTTTTTTACAGTTTGAGGTCATTGATCTTAAGATGTCTTTTCATTTAGTATATTCTACTGCAGTCAAAACTTTTAAAAAATTAATTAAAAAAGTTGTTTTTTTGGGAACATAACTTCAAAATTTGCAATAAAAAGTTCGATTTTTTAAAAGACGTAGAACAAAAGTTGGTGGCATAGACGTCTAGAACAACTTCCTTTCGGTTTAAGGATGATTAATATCTACGGTCTACACCCGGCCGTGCCGGGTTCGAGCTTCGTTGTCCATTGCTCGGCAAGCAGTCGATCGGTATGTTGCAACCGAGTGGCGGCCGAGCAACAGACAGAAAAACGCGGGTGACGCGATGACGGTCTAGTAGGTATAAATCATTCCTTATATGGCCATCCTATAAACACCCCCGTTTAAGCAAGAAACCAGGCCAGAAAAAATACAACCAGAGGTACATTAAACACCATTTATTAAACAACAGTAGCATTAGGTATTTACTGCGGAGCAAATAACTCAAATTTAAACAGACAATTAAGGCTAAAATATTATTTTGTGAAACAGAATTTCCTTTATAATTACGACTGGAATGGGTCTGCCCTCTTTGTTTGTACGATTTGGGGAAGAAATTAAATTAGAAAAAATATTTGGACTGCGGAAAGATCGGGGTTGAGACTTGAAATATTATTTTTGTTAGGGGAACAGATAAGAAAAATATGGGAACAATTGCAGGGAATAATAATAATGAAGATGCCGAATGCGGCAGAATTTGTTAAATGAAGAATATTTTTTTATAAAGCAGAATGTACACCGCTGAATAAATTTAGTATATACTTTACTAGCTGCGCCCTGCGGTTTCACCCGCGTGAGTCCCGTTCCGGCGGGAATATCGGGATAAAAAGTAGCCTATGTGTTAATCCAGGTCCCCAGCTACCTATATTCCAAGTTTCGTCGCAATCGGTTCAGTAGTTTTTGTGTGAAAGAGTAACAACATCACATACATACATACATACAAACTTTCGCGTTTATAATATTAGTAAGATAAGATAAGATAAGATTTTTAAGTTTCTCCTACACTTGGAAGATTAATTTGTTTTTGAAGAAATGACCTGTCGGGTGTAATTTTTGGAATGTGTATATCTTCAAAAACAAATTAAGTTAATATTTATTTTTTGTTTTTATTGCGGAAGGCATTTTAAAATTAGAAATATATTTCCTTGCTAAAAAATATTTCTAAGTATAAATTAAGTTAGTTTAGCTTAGCTCTACAAGGTCGAGTGGTTTTTTAAAGGGTACTTACGTCTACTTACACGAAAACCATAGTTTTCTGAAATTATCAAATATGATTAGTTGTTTGAAAACTAGCGAGCTAAGGCTACGTCCGCATAGGCAGGAAGCTGGCTTGGCGTCGAGAGGCCAAGCGAGTCACTTAACTAAAACGAAAGGTCTAGAAAGTTCGCGACCGGTATATAGCACTGAGCGCTTGGCGCCTAACTGTGTGTCTTATCAGAATGCAAGCCACTGGTTACTAGGCGCTAATCAAGCCGCCTACCTTTGGGGCCGTAGCCTAAGTTATTAGCCTGCTTTATTATTATTAACAACTGCAACTCGTCTCTCAGACAACAACATGATTGAAACGTCGAGGTAAGAAAATAAATAATAATACGCGATGAAGACCCGGTAAAATTTAACTATGTTAACATATCACGTGAATTTAAAATGTTAATAAGGAGTTTCCGACGAAACGCGTATGCTACGCGGGCAGGTAACAAGATGTATTTTCCCACGTTTTTCATACTCACTTGTTTGTTTGTCCGGGCCCCAGGCCGAATCTTGCAACTTCAATTTGAGGCACTTCCCGACTAGCGGGCTGAAACTTGGGAATAGTTCAGAATCAGATGACAATGCAACCTAATTTCCTTTAAAATATTGATTAAGTAAATAGGTATATTATTTAACATATATATTTTATATACCGTACTAACCGGGTATATAGTGTTAAGTATATTAATAATAAAAATTAGTTTATAGTTTATATGTCACTTAAATGGTTAAATAGTAATTTTCAGTGTATTTATTTTGTCATTTTTATTTTGTTTGTTTTAATTTGGTACAATAAAGAGTTAATCTAATCTAATCTAAATGCTTACTTATAATAATTATAAGAGCAGTGTTGGTTAAGTGGTAGATACCCCGACTTTCATTCCGAAGGTCGTGGTTTCAAATCCCGGCCGCGCACTGTGCCTTTTTCTTTAAGAAAAATTTATGTGCGCTATTCACATCGCTTTAACGATGAAGGAAAACATCGTGATAAAACCCACGCATGGCTTAAAATCACGCACAAAGGGCCAATAGTATATTACGAAACAGGTGTATCATGGTTTGCTGCGGGGAAGTTCGGATTTACAATCATAATATTTGACTTCATTGTTTCCTTGTGAAAGCTAGGTAGGTAGGGAGGTATGATGATATGCACAGTATGCCACTAATAATAGCGCAAAGTAATCAAGTTTCAGTCTAAATATTCGCAGTTAATTAACTAGATGAACGAACACAACAATAGGATGTCGGAGCATTTCGCGATGCGCTTCTCTCCACAATGCGGTATAATTTAAAAGATAAAGCGACAAATATCCACTATAACTGTGTCAATTTGTGTCTCTTGTGCGCCTTGGTTTGGTGTATCAGAAATAGAAAAAAAAGTACACTTCTACCGTATCAGTAGGTACTCACCCACGAAAAATGATTTCACGAAAGACGTTTTCATGAAAACTTTATCACGAATAGACCTTTTCACGAATTTTTACTTTATTTATATAAAACAGGGCTTTAGTACCTCGGTGTGTAAACTTCTATGTTTTTGTACTAACTACAGTTACGCAAGCAAGTCACGAGTTTTGAAGAGCAAAGGTAGTTTTTAGGTCGCCTTAGGGCAACCTGTCAAATTTGAAATTATTTTGTATTGACTTATTGTCATGGTATACCTATCTTCTTTTAACCTGTCGAGTCTAAAGTACCACCTGATAAAAAAAACTCCCGATGACTTACCAAGGGGAGCCAAACAAAATGGCAATTTCGACGACCTCTGTGGCGCGTCGGGCGAACGCTTGGCTGCAATACAGAAGGTTGCGGGTTCGATTCCCGCTGGGTGCAAATATTTATGCTTAAAAATAAATATTTGTATCTGGTCTGGGCGTATTTCTATGTATAATATGTATGTATTTACAAAAGAAAAATAAATATAAGTAGTATATCCGTTGTCTAGCCACCGTAACACAAGCTTAGCAGCTTACCACGGGGCTAGATGGCGCTGTGTGTTCGTCACAGGATTTATTTATTATTTATTTATTTAATTTCACATATTTTCAGGAAATCACAAAATTTGTCATTAATCTGATGTATATAGCAATAAAATGATGTTGTCCTTAGAATTTCATTAAGTTTCCTAATAGAAGTTCGCATTGCCTGACCAGCCACTCTAAGGCTAAGCGATAGAGCGTGCTTAGACTTTGCTAAGACTAAACTTTGACCTATGACAATTTTAGTATTTTTAATGCAGTCTTCGCAACTATCCAAAGTTTTTCCTTAGCAATGTCTAAGTTTTTCAAACTTAGAATGACTTAAACAAATAGTGACCTAAACTTCGCTTTTCTGTTATTATGACTATGAAGATCTTTTTATTTTATTCCTATTACAAAATGTTGTTTAGACAATTTCGACTATAAACTACGATTCTTTATGCTTAGCATAAACTTTAGGAAGTTTTTGCAAAGTTTAAGTATGGTAAGGCTCACGAGGTTAAACCGCTACCAGTACCTGTCTTACACCGCGTATTACTGTAAAATCTGCAATGTTTCCGAACCGATGGTTGCATGGTATTTCATTATATTAGTCGTTACTTGTGAGATAGTTTGAGATCCGCTGTACGTTCTAAGACTATATTAACAGAACCGGCGGACTTCGTATCGCAATCGGTCAAATGAAAAAAACATATGACACCGGCACCAGAAGTTAATGAGTACATAATTATTTTTCCCGGGTCTTATTCGCGTAATATTATTTTTAAATTCTCTTACCTCGATGTTTTGATCATGTTACAATGATCTTGGTCGCGAGGGGACTGGAGCTGCGACGAACTGAACTGGCTGAAGACGAAGCCCGCAGCAGCTCCAGTCCCCTCGCGATCAAGATCATTGTAACATGATCGAAACATCGAGGTAAGAGAATTTAAAAATAATATTACGCGAATAAGACCCGAGCAAAATAGTTATGAGTTCAAATCGTGTGAGTTTGAAATGTTTAAGCATCCGATAAGAAAGGGTTTTTGGATATTCCCACGGGATCGCAATTTAGGGATGATTTATGTATTAGACCGTCACCCGGCCGAGCTACGTTGTCCATTGGTCGGCGAGCAGTCGATCGGTCTGTTGCAACCGAGTGGCGGCCGAGCAATAGCCAACGAAGGTCGGACCCGGCACGACCGGAAACGGTTTAATATAAATAATTCCTTATACGGGTGAAACTATAGAGACAGCTAGTGAATACATACATCGTGTTAGCGATTCTTAAGATTAATATGAGTTTTATTCCTTTCTCGAACACAGTAGGTATAGCTAGAGTTCTATCTACAAAAATTTTAGTCAGGTCTCTCATAAGATACTAGAAAGGTAATGGTCGCTTGACAGTGAAGCATTTTCAACTCGGCTCTGACGGACCAACCTTATCAGCTCGAATGTCAAATTTATATTGATTTTAAATGTCGAAAAATTTGACATTTAAAATCAAATTTTTCGAGAAATTTTGTAATTTCTAGAAAAAAATACTTTACTTATCTTTAATATACATTTACACACACCTTTGAAAAAGTCGGAACAAAATTCGAAAGTTGTTGTTATAATTTTCACTGTAGGTATAATTGCGATCGTCTTAGGGTACCTAATTACATAAGACCTAAAACTTCGTTATTTCAGGTCACACTACAATCACAAAAAGCAATTTATTTACGGAACTTTCACTAATAATAATAATATCTAAAGTGCTCCTAACTTCTAACAAAAGAAATACAAATAAAATATTTACCAGCAAGCTCACAGAAGAGACGTAAAAACTAAGCTTAGTAGCTAAGACTGCTACATGACAAAGAGCTTTGTTGTTCACTCGGTGGTAAGTACCTAACAGTAATACAATTTTTTCACAAAGCACTCCGGAAGTGACGTCAGAGGTCTTAGCACATTACGACTTGACAAAGTTCCGGTCTCTTGCGATGCATTATGTATTGTAATGAAATATTTTTATACCAACTTCCTATACTAATATTATAAAAATCTCTAAAAATCTGAAAAAAATCCACTACATCATTTTTTGTGAAATAAATAAGTGTTATATTATAAAAAAAAATATTTATTTCTTTGTAAGTTTGTAATGAATAAGCTCCAAAACTACAAGACCGATTTTAAAAATTCTTTCAAAAGTAAGGACCGACATTATCGAGGAGTAATATAGGCTACTTTTGATCCCGATATTCCCACGGGATCCGGACTTACACGGGTGAAAATCGCGGGACGCAGCTGTATAGTGTTAATTTACAACGTATGATATACAACTTTTAATCCAAAAGGGATGTTCTAGACGTGTAGGGCAAAAACTTTTGTTATACGACTTTTGGAAATTCGAAGTACATTTCGACAATTTTAGGTGTAAAGTTTACTTGAAAAATCAGCGATTTCTTAGTGTTCGAGGTCATTGACCTTATGTTGTCCTTTCATTTATTTTGGTTTACTACAATCAAAACTTCAAGTACCTAGGTATCTTTATTTTCAAGAGCAGCTGTATTTTCAGCGAAACATAATCTCAAATTTAAAAAAAAAGTTTAAATTTTCAAAAGTCGTACAACAAAAGTTGTTCGGCTAGACGTCTAGAACAACGCCCTTTCGGCTTAACAGGGCATATCTGTTACACCTTATATTTTTCACGTGCCTTTTTTTACCATGTATAGGTATAATTTTAATAGGCACTTTGTTTATTATGGGTTTTATTAATTTAAGTTTTAGTAGTTTTATTGTAAAATAAATAAAAATGTATTATCCATCATATTATAAGATCAATTTCAAATACCTATAGTTACTTTAAGGAAAACGTTAACATAATATCTAATTGTATTTACATAGTTTGTTATTAGGGAAATTACGTTTGTAATTAAATTAATCATATTATTTATTCTATTATCTTATCTTAGCTTAAACTGTTTTCAAATTGGAGTATAATTAGAAAGATGACGTAGACATTTGTTCTTACGGCCAAATACAGAAACGCTTCTCAAAATTTGAGAGGTACTTTTTTTACTACACATTTTCCCGGGTCTTAATCGCGTGATTTTAACTTTTTAATTTTCCTTACCTCGACGTTTCGATCATGTTACAATGATCTTGGTCTCGAGGGGACTCCCAATAGGATGTGTAAATATGAGTTCCAATCATGTAAGTTCAAAAAAGTCATAGTATAGATTAGCTACAATTATTTAATTTTATTCAAATCGTAATCAGTAGTCGATAAATAGTATATTCCTTTAGCAGTGGCAGGCCCCCAAGCACCAGCAATTGTTTCATCTGCCGCACATTGCCTCTTCTTAAACTGCTTGTAGGAATCACAATTAATAGCCTTAAAAAGATCTTTGTTCTTCACTGATGCCGTCCACACATCGATGCAGACTCTATGGTTACAAGTCGCCGCCTTCGAAGAGTCCAGCAGACCAGGTAGAAATGGAGTATGACAGCTCGGCTGACTTTCCCCCTTTTTGTTTACAATATAGTCCACGTCTCCAAGAATGCTTGAAGATCCTAGCGTTCCAGAGTTGCAGTGGAACACTTCCACGTAATCTGCTACTCCTGATCTTATTTGGTTTTGGATCAGGCTTTTAGTAAAGCAAGGTCCAGCTGGATCAAGAGCAGTTATTCTGCCGATCTTCTGACCAGTGATGTTAAAAAATGTTTCTCCAACATGTGCGAGCATTTGGCCTCCTAAACTGTGACCAACACAGTGTATGTTCTTTGAATTGACACCTCCTTCGACGACCTGTGCCAGCATTTGACCTAAAGCTTTTCCGATGTAGTGGACATGAGTAACAGCCTTTTCGTAGCCCTTTATCTTACCCTGTTCTATGTTCGTGTATGGCGAATGATCAGGGATAATCAAGTAACTGTCAGGGTAATTCGTATAAGCTTGGCGAACTTGCTCTTCAGTTCGCTTGTGGATCTGCGACTTGAAGCCTCCGAGAAACATGATAAATTTCCTGTTCTTGTTTAGGTTTTTGAAGGTGGTGATTCCTCTGCCTGCATCTCGGATGGGGTATGATGTGATGAAGCTGTTCGCGAAGTCGTAGAAGAATATATTGATGCCGTTTACGTCGAGGTCTAAATTTCTGTCTAGGTTACCTGGTGGAGAAGAAATAACACATCGTTAGAAATCATAGACGCAAAAGGCTGCGGGTTCGATTTCCGCCAAGGGCAACTATTTTTCCTGATTATAAATGTTTATGACTGCTTTTTGTGTGTTCTATGTGTACTTTGTGTACAATCGTATGTATCTATTTACAAAAATTGGTATTATGTAATATGTAGTATATTTGTTGTGTGCAACGCCTACCATATTTAAATCTGCCAAATTTATGTACTATTTTTTTATTCATTTTTTTATTTTTCAATTTTTTCAATTTTAATAAGTTAGCACATTTATTCAATAAAATATATTTACTAGTGTAATTATATGGTATAACTTGTAATGAACGTAATTACATTTTTAAATCAAATGTTTTCCAAAAAATCGCACCCGACAGGACCTGCAACCTGCGAACTTGCATCTTTGGGGATCCGTCCCAACGCCTTAACCAATTTGGTCACAGTTGCTTCTCCAGTCGAGTCGAAATTAAGGATCGTCTCTTATTTGTTTAATTATTATTTGTTTACGCCTAAGGTACGGAGCATAAGTACCAATAAATAATATGAATAAATATTATTTTGATATCTATTAATTATAAGCCGTTATCGTCCCACTGCTGGGCAAAGGCCTCCCTTTTGTTCCTCCCGGTCCGGATATAAGAATCGAACTCGTCCCTCCATCTTCGTCTGCGTCTACCGCATGATCGTTTGACGTTTTGTGGGACGTACATTGTGGCGGTTTTACCTACCTATGAAATTCAGTTTGAGTATTTTTTTTGTACTTAAGGAATTAATTTCAAGCAAATTTATTGCTAAGTCTGATCATGATCAAATCCTATCCTAAGCCCAAAGTGTCGTCGTGAGCAAGTTTAATCTTAGATTGTAAATTAAGTTTCTTATTATAATATTATAACCGTCTTCCGGTGTTACAAAGACTGATTTCGGCAAATATAGCGTCTAATAGGTACTCCATACTACGACAAGTATATCGGCTATACAGGGTGCTGCAACTAGTGACGTCAATAATTTGTTTTAAATACTCCATGTATGTTTAGCAATTTTTTGTAGTTTCCGAGTTAAAATACATTTTTCTTTTAATTAAATTAACTTTTAGCTAAATTAACTTTCAATCCTTTTTGAGTAATTTTAATCCACTTCAGAAATCTGAGTTATTTTTTTATTAAAACAACATTAAAATTTGAAATAATCATGTCACAAAAAAACCTGCTGGCAGAAAACAATAAAAAGAGAAACAAAAAAAATTATAACTCGAAAACTACAAAAAACCGCTGAACATACATGGGGTATATTCGGACATTTTCGCAGGTGCGTGAGGAATCTAAAAAAATATTGGACCACCTTGTATATGTTTGCTTGTATTATGTGTTCGACGATAGGATATGTCAATCAATGTCGTATACAGTTACATATTATATCATTCAAGTTAGCTGTGTGCTAATATTTTGATGTATAGTTGTTTATATCTCGTGACTGGATGTAAATTAGGAATTCTCCAGTTAGGTATTTAGATCTGTACTTAATATTATACAGAGCAATGATTTGTTTCTTTGTTTGTAATAAATAGGCCCCAAATTAACTAAAACCGATAATAAAAATAGTAATGATCAGAAATCGTGTTAGTTTAAAAGTGTGTTACTAAACCGATTTCAAACATCCTTTCACCAATAGAAAGCTACATTATCAACGAGTAATATAACATTGACTTTTTTACATAAATCCCGATATTTGCACGGGATTGGAACTTACGCGAGTGGATCTGCGGGAAGCAGCTAGTTATTTCAAATTTATCGATATTTCAATATCGCATATATTATGTATTTGTACTTTAAAACGTTTCTTATTTGAGCCATATCATAACACGAAAAGAAGACGAAGAAGCGTTATGTAGGTATGGTGACGTCATTAAAGAATGTCATTATGTTTGTATGCAAGCAGACGAAGTAGGGAATTCCCGCGATGATATTGTGTCAATGTATGATATGAAAATGATAATGACATATTAATTCCTTGTTAGACTTTGTTATGGCAGGCGCCATAATAAATAAATAAATAATAAATAAATTCTGTGACCAACACACAGCGCCATCTAGCCCCATGGTAAGCTGCTAAGCTTGCGTCGTGTTACGGTGACTAGACAACGGATATACTACTTATATTTACTTTTCTTTTTTAAATACATCCATATTATACATAGAAATACACCTAGACCAGATACAAATATTTATTTTTAGGCAGAAATATTTTCACCCAGTGGGAATCGAACCCGCAACCTTCTGTTCCGCAGGCAAGTGTTCGCCCGACGCGCCACAGAGGTCGACAACTATAAACACTGGGGTAACTATAAACACCATAGTTGCCCCAGTGGTCGATTCACCACCATCACATCACTATTTCATCACAGATTTGTCAACAATTCAATTCGATCCGGTGGTGGCCCTTGGCTGCCTTTTATAGTGGAGACGGGGATGATCCTTGGCTGTGTTTTGTATTACAGAAACTGATTATCCTCGACTTGTTATCCACTTCATAGTTTGCGAATATAATTGTTATTGACGCGGGTCTCTATATGTGTTTTTGTCGGCCCCACACACGCCTTTCAAAGATCCGGGGCTCCATAGCCCCCTGATATTTTACGTATAATAAATGACGTATTGCCTCTTTTTCTATCAGCGCCTATAATTAAAATAATGATAGAATTATACTTACATTTAATCATCTTAGAATTCAGCACGAGATTGAAAGGTCCATATTTCTCCAAATCACCCCTCCCGATCCCAAATCCAAAAACGAATCCAAAAAGATTGAGTAACACACACAACTTCACTATCATTTTGTTTCGAGACCAAGTATGAACTGATTGACCAGCCTTCTTACATCTCACTTTTAAAGTACTGTATTACTCATAGAGTAAACTTTATCAAAAGGAAAATTGAGGGTAAAAACCTCTTGACAGGTTGACATCTCTCAAACTGAACACAAAAAAGGAAAACAATTAAATAAACAACACTGTACCTACCTATTATTAGAAATATTTTAAAGGAGAAATACATCTTCATAAATTCACTCACAGCGAGACTTGAACTTGAATAGAGTAAAGAATAGAGCGAATAAAAATGCCTTGAGCAATAAAAAAATCAAATTTTAACTAACACAGAAATGTTAATAATGAAGTGTCTTGTTCTTACGAAATAGTGAACACATTTTGATATCAATATTCGAAAGTTGTCTTTTTCTCTGTCACGTAAAAAAATTTTTTCAACAGTTAAATCAGGCTGTTTTGAACTCAAAGTAATTACTGGCTTTTTGTAGCTATAAAAAAATCATAGAAACCAAATCTACTTGTATTAAATTATGTATGTAGTAGGTGCAGAAAATGTATGAAACTTAGGAATTGTATACAATTCCTAGGAAATGTAGAGTCTTCTTAGGAAATGTATGTAAAATATTGTTTCAAGATTAATGAATGAATATGGGTGTTTTACATAATATTTACATTTTACCGGGTCAAATGTAAATATGTTAACAAATCGTCTGAATTTAAGAATCTTTGTAATTGTATATATACTTTCTAAATGCATTAGGAAATGTATTACGTACATTACACTTAATATTAAAAGTTAAAATCAGTCCCAGGTCCTAATCACAAAAACGACATCGGGTTGACATTTCAGATCGCTGTTTAGTAAATGTATAAAATTCCTAGGAAATGTGTGTAATATAATACGGGCTATTTTAGGAATTGTATACAATGACAGATTTCATACATTTCCTGTAACATATACATTGCCCGCTTAATTACACGCTTTGCGTCTCACATTAATAATTGATTTATTTAATGGCAAGGAAAAAACTCAAATGAACAACAATGTTGACAGTTCGGCAAAACCGATTAAACTAAAAGTTAAGCAAAAATATTGATTTGGCACTGATTTTAAAAATGAAAATTTAAATTAAATTTATGCATAAAAGTCACTGATTTTGAAAATAACTTTCTCATGGAGATCCGTGCTTTTGTTTTTTGAAGACAGTTACCCAATTTTTCACATTCAAACACTTTATTAATTAGACTATTAGTAACATTACTTAGATTGCAGATTTATACTCAATGTGAAATTTGCAAAACACGAAATACCCTACACTAACAATAAAAGTCTTGCAAAAATCTTTTTATGACAAAAACTAGGTTCTTCAACGGCTGTAAAACGGTCCACTATACAAAGACTAATTTACCTCAGGTTATCTTAATGCATCGACCAATCGCTGAAAAGGAGTTATCTATGTAGGAATCTGTAAACGAGGACATAATGCATCACACAGAATAGATCATAGACACTGTGGAGACATACATATCTGACGGCCTCTGTGGCGCGTCATACAAATGCCCGGCTGCAATGCGGAAGGTTGCGGGCTCGATTTCCGCTGGGTGCAAATATTTCTGCTTAAAAATAAATATTTGTATCTGGTCTGGGTGTCTTTCTATGTATCTTAAGTATGTATATAAAAAAAAAGTAAAAAATATGTAGTATATCCGTTGTCTAGTATCCGTACCTACACTAGTACAAGCCTAGTGCTTAGTTTGCGCCAAATTGCGCCGTAGTGTGTACCTAGGTAATGCCGTGCAATATTTATTTATTTTTATTACCTATACGTAAAGTAGACTAAAGGTAGGGAATCTGGCTCGTTTGTCTAAGCAGCAGTGGTATTCTCTAAACTCTAATGTAACAGCCTAGAGCTCGACGCTGTTACATTAGAGAATAGCACTGCTGTAAGCGGCTCTGGACGAATCTACCCATGCACATTTCAATGTTCCTAATAAAATTTCACATTTCAAAAAGTGGACATCTCGCCCGCAGGCCAGTTTTTGCGTGGGCCAGATGTCCCTTAACCCGGACTAACCCCTGTCCCTACGTATAACTGTGCACTTACTGTGTGTAGGTACTTTTCTAATTAACTGTAAAAATCAATACCGCTTGTGTAATTAAAAAAAAATTAACGGGATAAATATAGTTTGAGTTATGACGTCTCTCAACAAACAAAACAGTATTTTTATTTTTTTTTAATTTTTTGCAAAAATTTTTGAGAAGCTAAAAGTTGAAATTCTTACAATACATAAATTACATTAGGTAATAAATTACATTAGGTAAAACTGTATTACCAATACGTAGTGCAAAGCAATACCAATCGATACAGGAAAAATCTATGTTGAAATATATATACCGTTTCATTGTAAAATTAAAATCTCTGTTGTTGTAAAAGTTAACTTATCGTGTAAGTAAACAAAACGAAACCTTGTACCAAAATGAACGCAAAAGAAATATAAATTGAATACCAAAATATGGTTACCATATGTATTGCAATTACTGAGATATATTGACATCAAAATGATCAATTTTGTCAATTCGTCATCTTAAGATAACCCCGTTATAATATTTGTAGTGAAAACAATCTTGTGAGTTTAAAGTCGTATAATCATCGTTTTATTTACAATATTTAAAAATAAATACAATTAAGAATACTTATCACAAACTAGAATAACACATTAAACGCTTTAAATATAACATAAAATAAAGTAACTTAACTAAGTTCTAAATTTATTAGGAACATTGATTAAAAGTTAAAAAAATAAAAAATAGGAACTAACTAAACTTACACAAAATAATTTTGATCCAAATAAAATTATAACTAATTAAATACACATTAAATTAATTAAGAGTTAAAATAATCATAAATAGTATAGTACAAAAGAAGAACTAAGCAATGTACGGCTTGCTTTAGCAGCATCAGTATTACAAATTCACGAAAACTGTCCATGTTTTCTACAAATACACCCTCTCTTTACGTATCTGCCGTTATAACTTTCAAATTTATCAGACAGATTTTAGCAGCTTAGATTTAGGGCAGATTTTTCAAACCCCTTGATAGAGATGTCTGACAAATAGAATGTAACACCACCGAATAAAAAACGCCACTTTGATATTAAAAAGAATCAAACTTTGAAGGCTGTTAATTTTGGTTAGGTTCGAATTTATTCGAAAGATATCTTTAATCAGTCAGTCAGTCTCTATTATATTGCATTCGATTCAAATTTTCAACAGCGACTTCAAAATTAGGCTTTTCACTTTTCTATCTCACAGTCTTTAAATTCAGTCTTTTACGACTTAGAGTACCTACGTATATTTTCAGTCTTTTGACTATTGAAGGCAAAATATGCTGTCTAATTATGGAAATAGATGTTTCCAATCATATTTTGAATCACTGTTTTATTATGCGTAAATAATATCAGTCGATTTTAATAGTTATTACAGATACAAATAGCTACACTTTAGCCTTCTTTTAATATTTCAAACTTATTTTATAATCAATATTTTATCATTAAACAATTAAGTATATTAGTTTGTTAGTTTGCAATTAAGTGTATTAGTTATATTAGTTTGAGTCAGTCATAACACTGAATAATGTTACAATTAATCTTTTTGAAAATCGTCTTATCATTCATCTATTTTACAGTCTTTTATTAGTAGCTCATAAGTTTTTACCTAAATAATATCAGTCTTTTTATTAATACTGTAGTAGGCATAAAAACCCGTCTAATATATGTATTTGATCAAATAATATTAGATTTTTTTATCTTTGTATTTTACACTAATTACGACACTAAATTTTCGAGTTAATTATTTTAATAGCCCGTGCTTTATGATTTTGAGTAATATTTCTCAAATATGTTCCCAGATTTATACCTTGAAACTGTGTCCAATGTTTACCCTTTAGATTGTTTATTTGGTCATCTATATCTTCTTGTGTTTGTTCTTTTAATCCAAAATCTTTCACTGATCGGTTAAGAAAACTAAATAATTTTCCTGGTTTTTCACGTCCTCCCGGTTTTTGTGGTAACAGTTGATCTCTGGAACGTTTCTTTGGCTTAGCAAGACTTTTGATCGGGTATCTTTGGTTATTTTCTTGAAGCTTTACTATTTGTTGTCGATATAGAGAAAACTGGTGGATAGCACGTAGCTTTTGTAAAGGAATCTCTGGTTTATATACGCTATGCTGCATCTGAAACTCCTGAATGTTTATTTTTGGTTTAAGTGACTGATGCGGACGATTCCATGGCCGTCGATGATGACGAACTTCTTGAAGATCTTTCCGAAGTAGAAACAAACCTTTACGGTCATAATCTTCTTGATTTTCCAAACAAAACACACACGTAACAAAACAAAGAAGCACACAGATTTTAACCAACATCTTGAAGTCGACAAACTACAGTGTAGTTGATGCGTCTTCCTCAAGTGTTGTTTAGTTAATGACCTAAATTTGTCGATACTTCTTCTTATATATTGAGCTTCAAATAGCACTTACATTACCCTTATTAGAGTATGGGTTTAGAAAAGTGACGTAGGAAGTTTCATTGTGAAATCCTCCATGTAGAGTTATTTCGTCATTTGACGCTAAACAGGAAAACAATTAGAAGTCATGTGGACATAATATTATTCTACAATAAATTATTAATGTAAATGGAACCACGCGTCAATGATAATGAATTAGTACAAGTAATTTTAATGTGTTACTCACACAGTAAAAATGCGTACTTCTAGGAAAAAAAAATAAGGCTCAAAGCTAAAGTTCGTTGGCTCAAAGTTTTATTATGTACCTATGGCAAAAATAGCAGCAACAAGTATTGTTGCTGTTTCTTAGATGTGATATAACGTTTCACAGTTGCTTGCGGTCATGTTACAGGAGGAGACAGATGATTAGGGTACCTACCTCCTTCATAACACGCGGCTCCCTAGAGATCCTCTATACCAAACATAATACGAACCTAAGCTGTAATTACGTTCCATCTCAAATTTCTACATCCATTAATCCATCATCGTTAATGTGAATAATGCGATATTATAATAATGTAGGGAATAACAAGGTATCATATTACAACTAGCTTCTGCCAGTGGCTTCGCCTGAGTTGCCTACAGGAAACAGGATTGGGATAGGATTAGAATTATTCCGCGCTCTGTCTACGCCGCCTCCGCGAGGGTTTTACCCTGTATGGGGTTTTTGGAGGTGAGGTCCTGAGTGGACCACCCGCCGCCAGGGCTAGCCGATTTACTACTTGCAGCTTCCGTCGATGCCCTGTCACAGCGGAGTGAAGGAAACCCTGGGTTTTTAGTGTGTATACTCCTGGCAAACACCATCCAGACCAGTGGTAGAACGAGTTAGAAAGAGAAAACGATGAGAAAACGATGGTAACAATGTTTGTAAGTTTATAATAGGGGGTATTCTCCGAAACTACTCGACCGATTTCGAAAATTCTTTCACTAGTAGAAAACTACATTATCGAGGAGTAACAAATGCTACTATATTATAATATTTGTTGTGGAATATGGAAATTGCTTTAATTTCCATATTCCACAACCTTTGATGAGTATCCTAATCAGCTATTATTATACTGTTTTGCATATTAGCTCTTTAACAGTCTCGATTGCTGCTTAGTGAAGGAACCTTTTCTGAAATGTTCTAAATGATATTAATTAAAACAATTTCAGCATCAAATTGCACCCCATTCCACACTCACTCATTCACATTAAGTTTCAATTGAAGTGCGAGTTTACCAACACGTGTTTAGAATCTAGTAGCGTTAGTAAACAAGGCTCTATCATTTTTTTAGAGAAAAAGTAAAATGCCGTTTTTATGCGCATTTTGCTGTTTATGATTTACATTACGAAACTAGTGGCATGGAATTTATTGTCATTTAAAAAAAAATGCGTTTAGCGGTAAAATTGCTTCCAGCAACTGCTGCGAGACTGCTTTTGTGAAATTGTCTCTATAACGCAAAACACTAGTCTCGTAATCTAAATTAAGTTTTATTATTTTATATTTTTTAGGTATTATTTTATTAGGTACCTCATATCTGCTTACTGCCATAACAGTTAGGTATAAATCAGATACAAAAAACTAACCTAAGATTTGATAATCTACTACGTTCAAAACGAGAAATATTATTTCGCAAAGCGCACGAATTCCTAAACACAGTTTTGTAATAGTTACTGGAAGCAGTTACTATCAAATAAGTAGTACCGCTGTTTACACAATTTATATGTGAAAATGACTATAAATTGCATGCCACTAGTTTCTTAACGTAAATTCTTCGTAAGAAATGTTTTTTTTTTGTTTCTGTTACTTTCTATGCTAACGCTACACAGTCATGTACAAACCATCTATTTGCGTATTTAATGTTAAAACATATTTTCAATTAAAGTCGGGATCTAATTAAATCGCGAAAGAGCCTGTTTTCGACTTAGTACAACTTCGTAGCGTCGCGTACACGTATGATGAGACCAATTTACAGAGACCTGCCTTACCCTTTTCATGACAAACAAAATAGGCTAAAAGGGGGCTATTTAATGAGCCATCAGGGTTCAGGCTAGCTGGTCTTGTTACAATTTGGTGTGAATATAAACGATCCTACTTAAAAGTTTTATGGTTTCTGTATAAATTCCATTAGCGTTCTCAGTTTTACATTTTAAACAGATGTTTTGGATATAATTTGACAACGGTTAAGGAAATAAGGCTATTTTTTACTTAACTTCGTTTTGAGGGTTTCGATGCTGCTGAAAATATAAAAATTTCGAAACTATAGCAGTTTCTTGTGGTTTCATCCGTGTAATTTCCGATCTTGTTGGCTACAACTTGGCGGGAAACTTTTAGACCAATTTTTAAAATTCTACCCCCAATAGAAAGATACATTATCGAGGAGTAACGTAGGCTACTTTTGATCCCGAAATTTTCATAGGATCGGGACTTCGACGGGTGAAACCTCGGGACGCAGATAGTCACTAAATAAATTAATAAAAATTGAAAATTAATTCAAGTTTTTATCATATTAACCCTTAAATCATAAAGAGGCATTTAACACCTAAACTGTAAGAAACGCACTTACACGCTACACAGTAAAGTAATGGCCTAAGAGTCCGTGAGCCCCAAACCTTCGTCATTTTGTAAAAGCTGCAAGCTTGTAAAAAAATCATCAAATAACAAAATTTGATTGTTGAGTTAGATTGTTACCTTCAGAATATTATTGGAAATCACATCATTCATTGCCAGACACTAAACACAGAGGCAACCTCTTGCTAGACAACCATAATGTGGGTAAAACTCTATTATTATGATGATTTTTTTTAACAACTTTATTACCATTTATCTGTCAAAGCTACTGTAACCCAAACTTCATAACGGTCAATCGTTTTTACCTGTGTTAGAAGAAGCATGCGTTGACAAACCTTTAGCTTTTACAAAATAACGAAGGTTTGGGGTTTACGAGCTCTTGCTCTATAAGTAACAAAGAGTTGGAGATATGAAACTTTGTGCCAAGTTCTTCGCTCCGCACCAGCGAAATGCCTGAGGCTAAACGGATTTAGATAAAACTTTCGTCGTGTTTTGGCTGTGATAGAATATTTTAAGTGTCATAACCTTACGAAAAAGAAGTACGTAGGTACATATTTATATGTGTTTATGTGTACGATGTTTAAGCCTGGTATTTACTAGAGAGCTGTAACTTTCAGTTTTTGGATGTTTTTTACGGTCTCTGTGGCACGTGCACTGACTGCTATGCAGAAGGTTACGGGTTCAATTTCCGACAGGTTAAATTTAGAAGAAAAATAACCCAATTAGTTCAAACTGGCCGGGATTGTTCTCATAAAGACGGTTTCATAAAAAGACAGAGTACACAAACGTTTAACGATAAGTTTTTAATATTTAGAAAAGAAAAATAATTAGTTAAGTGGCAAAATGTTGAACTTATAAATGTGAAGAGATTGGTGAAAAACAAAAGACGATCGAAGTGAAAATAAAAGAAGTTCGAAGTAAAAACAAACGACGATCGAAGTGAAAACAAAAGACAATAAAATAGATACAAAATATGACAAACAGTGTACATATTTCGGTCGTCTTTCGTCTTTCAGACTGTCAAACTTTAAACCTCAATATCTCTGAAACTATTGACACTAGGCCACTAGTTTCTTAGCAGTGATAGAGCTCTACGAGATTGTCATTTTGGATGACAGCTGTCAAAATTAAAACGTAAATATATCTCGGAAACGATTGACTCTAGACCACTACTTTTTTACCAAATGAGATAGAGCTCTTCGATATCTTCATTTTAGATGACAGTTGTCAAACTTAAAAGGTCAATATCGGAAACTATTCACAGGATTGTCAACTATTTAACTATCACGGTTCAAGAGGTAGCCTGGAAACAGGCAGACAGACAGAGATTCTAAAGAATAACTCCCTTACTTATAAAATATTATTTACACATGTCTAAGTTATGTGACGTTTGTCTCTGTCTATCAACTTTAAAACTTCATGCGACAGTAAAAGACAAGCGATGCATAGTTATCCAGCGCATTGATTAGCGTTTGTAAGTAAGGGGGTAAGTGTTCGGTTTTTTTTTCGTTTGTGTACGGAACCCTAAAATCAAGTGTTCAGATTTCACAAAACTGGATTATTTCACACGTAATGTTTAGTAACATCGAATTGAATCGACTCTTCTGTGAGAATGTTTTGTTTTGTAAACAGTGAGCGGTTAAGAACTCAAAGATACGATCAGTTTGTATCGGAGAGTTCAACAAGATGGATAGAAACATTCTCATTTTAGTATTATGTGTGTTTTTACCTATGTTCACTGTAAGTTCTGAA
The DNA here is from genome assembly GCA_949358125.1 of Idaea dimidiata. Lineage (NCBI taxonomy): Eukaryota > Metazoa > Arthropoda > Insecta > Lepidoptera > Geometridae > Idaea > Idaea dimidiata. The sequence goes on along the minus strand of OX442340.1, from coordinate 14,866,672 downwards.
ATTGGGTAAGGTATAGAGGGTAAATCTGAAATACTTAGTGAATGGGGTAATTCAGAATTTACACAAAAATCGAATATTTATTAATATTATTACTCTGACTGAAAACATTATTTATTTAATTATTCAAATTTACTTTTTTACCAAAATTGGTTCAAAATTAAAATAAGCAACATTAAATTAACCAACAAATACAAGAAAATACAAAAAAAAACAATGAACAAAAACAAAAAATACAATACAAAAAAACCCTTCTGAAACTTAAACTCTGACTGAAAGGTCTATCCTTTCAGTATTTGCTCCACTTACGAAACTAGTGTCATACATTATAGAGTCATGACATAAAAGCAGTCTCGCTGCAGCTGCAGTTACTGAAAGCAATTTTATATAAATAGTATCGCTGTTTACGCATTTTTTTTTGTGAAAATGACTAGGTGCATTGTACCACTAGATTCGTAATGTACAATTCATGTATGTGGTTTGAATTTATAGTTTGGATGGAGAATACTCGACCGAGCGATCGAAGATAGCGGCGGCAGAGACATGAGGCGAGTCCATTACCATCAGAAACGGCACATGCTACCGCCAGATCCTGAGCACCCTTCTCCAAAAGGAAAGAAACGGTCTACCTCGCCTAAACCTAGGGATATTAGGAAAAAGGTAAGGGAAAACCTTTTTAGAAAAAGTTGGGCACAGCTTCCACACGTTTTTAGATTTAGGAACTGAACCATTTTAGGTAAGTGATATCAACTTAAATTAAAAGATGAAGGCAAATTTGATTTTGAAAATAGAATCGACAATAATCAAGATTCCGATATTGAAGCAGTCAATATCGGAATTGGAAAATGGGAATTCAAGGTCCGAGATTCCGAAATCGGAGTTCTTGAGATTCCGACGTCCGTGCCCTAGCAAGTAGGTACGGTTTAATCGAACAGTCAAGGATACGAAGGTCAAAATGCTCAATAAGTAACTAGAGAAGTCCGAGTCATACAAAATGGTCAAGGGAGCACGATTTTTTCGGATATTTTGTTGCATTTTCAACGACAAAGACTCAGTTGCATATTTTTTTACCCTGAGGATTTTTTAAATATCGGCCATTTTTCGTAAATAAATACATAAATGTTGGACGACGTTACACACAGCGCAATCTAGCTCTAAACCAAGCACTAGACTTGTACTATTGGTGCTAGACAACACAAATACTACATAATTATTATACTTTTTTTTGCATAATAATAACTTCTTCTATCTATACTCTAATAATATACGGAACTTAGGAAAAGTAGTAGAACAAAATTATATAATTATTAAAATTTTTGTCTGTTTCTCTGTTAGTTCCTTATACAATTAAAAACTTCTGATACGATTGAACTCTGGTTTTCAATATAGTTCTATTACTAGATAGTTCTATTTTCGAGGAACCTCGTAGTATACTTTACATCGAAATCCAATTAGTAGAACTCGAATAATGTACGAATAAGTCGGCTATGCGCTATGTCTACGCAGACGAAGTCGCGGGTAACAGCTAGTTATACATAAAAAAACGCCCAGAACAAAAACAAATAAATACTTGCACACGGCGAGAATCGAACCACCAACCTTCTGCATTGCAGTCGGGCCTCCGCTCGACACGCCGAGGCCGTCAAAATTGACCACAACTTTATGAATGTTACAAGAAATTTCTGCAAATTGGATAATCCGCAGACAGGTAGCCACTTATTCAGGAACTCATTTAATTTGTGGTAGGGGGCAAGCAACGGTGCAACAATAGGGAAGAATAATTAAGAGGCAGTAAAGTGAAATACCTTTTACCATTTTCCATCACTAGCAGATCTATCACCCAGACCTGATACAAATATTTGTATCAGGTCTGGGTGTATCTTTTTGTAAATATGCATGTATTTACAAAAAAAAAATATAAGTAGTATATCCGTAACACAAGCTTAGCAGGCTTACCATGGGGCTAGATGGCGCTGTGTGTTCGTCACAGGATTTATATATTTTATTTATAGATTAATTTGGCCTTGTATCCCTGCTTTACCAAATTATTTAAATAACTCAGCAATAGTGCAAAAAGACATTAAACAAAATAATCCTCTCAGAAAAAAAAATAGTCTAATAGTTAAACCAAATTAGTGATTTCGAATTGGTTCTCGTATGGTATAGGTACCTATAAAACAAGTAGCAGTAATCAAATCAAATCAAATATTTATTTATTAATATGAATCTTATCAAACATTTCTCACATTACATTAGAAATCGGTTCTGCACTAAGCATAGCTTGTATCGCAGTAACCGAGATACTAATATAAAAGATTAGATAACATTTAATAATAATTCAAATTGTAAATACATACCTTACAGACTAACATATATACAGAATATATTATATAAAAATAGATAAATAAATAAAATTATTATTCAAAAAATCATAAATAACAGTAATGTATAAATTACAGCTTAATTAACAAAACAATTTACATGTGCCTGATCTACGTCAACCTGTGTTTCAGACAAAAAGTGCTGAAGTGATAAAATTTACTTACAAATTAAAAATAACAAAAATTACAATAATTAGTAATAAATAAATATTGCACGACATTACACACAGCGCAATCTATCCCTAAATTAAGCACTGAGCTTGTACTATGGGTACTAGACAACGGATATATAACATTATTATACTTTTTTTTTTGTAAATACATTCATATTATAACAAATATTTATTTTTAAGCTTAAATATTTTCACCCGATGGGAATTGAAGCCGCAGCCTACTGCATTGCAGTCAGGCGTTCGCCCGACACACCACAGAGGCCGTCAAATGTACTTAGAAATAATTGATTTTTTTTGAGTTTAAAATATTTAAGATGCCCACTAAAAATAGATAAATCTGAAGTATGGTCGGAGTAATTTCGCTACTTTTTGTTTGTCTGTCAACTTTAAAATTTGTTGTCACAGAAAAGGACTAAGCATGTTCTCACTAATCCGACCTTACTACACGTTTATTAATAAGGCTATTGACGTATACATATTTGTGTTACTGAACATGTGCTCGGTCACTGAGCTCCATCATCAGATCTGGATTGGCTAAACTTTGATGAAATGAAATGAAATGAAATTATTTATTTGCATTAAATATGGTACATAATGGTCTTACTTTAAAATATAGTTTCTTCATATCTAGCAATAAGATTGCGAACAAATATTTATTATGTAGCTCATTATATTATAAAAATAAAGCCTTTGAAAATACAAATAAATTATTTATATCAGGTGCAGCTATTATGTCAACAAAATATTAGTAAATCAAAAAACTTATTTATAATGTCATACACACACAACGAGCAATGTCAAAATAAACGTAACGTCAATTGTATTTCTTAGTTAAATATTCATTAATGGAATAAAAATTCATTTGCGTCAAAAATTCTTTTAGATGTTTATAGAAAATGGGACCTTCTTCAGTCTGCAACGTTTTTGGCAAATTATTATAAATTACAGGTGCCATGTAGAAGCAATTTGCTTGATGAAGATGATGATAACATAATTTTGTCGGATGGCACCTTACAGAGAATCTTATTACAGAACTTTAATTGAATATTCTTTTAGAAATAGGTAGGTTGCATATTACCAACACATATTTTTTAAATATTTTATAGGAATAAAAATTAATAACAAACAAACAGCATATACGACATATTCAACTTGTTTTTAGAAATATATTTAAGGCCAAAATAATCTGCGATACCATGATCGTTAAAGTTTGTCGTTGCTTTGTTTTTCTTTTGTCGCTCAAAGCAAGTATATTTTTAAATAAAAAATACCCTGATTACTTTTAAAACCACAGTTTTTTTTTTGGTGAACGACAAAACGACAACGTGGCGACTTCGCGACGACTTATATGACATCATGGTCGGGCGGAATAAATAGAATATTATATAGTTTGTTGTGCGAAATTGAATTTAAAATTTGTTTCAGCCATCAGGTCACTTGACCCCTTTAGAGGAAGACGACATTGAAAACGACGAGGTCGTCTCAGTCGCTATCGGGCCGCCCCCCATGCGGCCTAAATTCGAGAAAACCCACAGGAAATCACCATTAAAAAAAACACAGACCATTCAAACAATACAAACGAACAACGCTGCAACAAATCTAGTAAGAGAAGTACTAACAGAATTAGGTAGAGAGTTCTTAACGAAAGAAGTCAACGAAAATTTCATTTTCGGACAATATGTAGGGAATTCAATGAGGAATATGACAAATGAGCAAAGGATAAGTCTTCAGCATGATATTTTGGATTTGATTTTGAAGGTTCACAAAAAGGATAAAGGGGAAACTCTGGAGAAAAGTCCTACGACAGCGATGAAAGAGATGAAAATAGAGAGAAAGTTTACTAGCGGGAATGAGACTGAAGAAAATTGGCCTGACTTTTCGAATTTAGAAAAGATTGTCGGTTAAAATGTGGCTTTAAAAGGTTTTAAGAAAGAAGAAGAAAACCTATACTTATTTTTAATATTGTAAACGCGAAAGTGTATTTGTATGTGGCGTATTATTCTTTCAAATGGAAGGTGCATCTCGCATACTCCGGGGCAGTCTATCGTAGATCGATGGGCCCAACACGTACACAGATTTTTCGGACCTGCACAGTGCGTGTCGAGACGTAGCCGCTGATTTTTGTATATGTCACCTATTGGTACAGCTTTCAAGCTTAAAGCTATTACTACCTACCAAAGAAGTCCCTCACTAATAGTGTTATAAGAAAGGGACAGCATGCTCAATTTGGCGGAACACTTTTTAGTTCTACGTGAGCATTCTAGTTCTCATAGACAATTATTCCCTAGACTTGACTTTAATTTTGACGACTTGACTGTTTCGATGCAAATACTTACAATTATATTAAAAATACTTGACACTGGCAAATGCCCGAATGGAAAAGCCATATTAAAGAAGAAGAATAGTTCTAATAATATACATATTTTACTACTTACACCAATGTCGTGACATACTACAAATTCTGTCTTTATTAAGAGCAAAATATCTATCTGTAAATACGACGTTTAGAAAAAAGTTGTATTATTATTATTGGCTCAAAATATCGTGTCAGTTTTAGCATCAACAAAATATACTTAGAAAATAGATATACTCGTATTGGTTTTGCGAGTGTTTCCATCTCATTGCCTGTAAAATTTTCTAATAATAAATATTGGTTCGTTACTTTCAGATCACAGTAATCCTTCCTGCTTATAAGAAACGCTATTTAGGGTTCCATAACTTGAATAGAGCTTTTATAAGATCACTCGCTTGATAGTATAGGAGTAGTATTAATAATAGACTAACAAGCGATTGATCTTCTAAGGGATCCCATATAGATGTGTGCGACCATCTATGTTCCCAGGGATTTATTTCAGATACTGAAATTTTACATATCAGATATATATTTTACAGGAAAAATACATGTTAAAAAATACACTCGAACTTGCGTTTCGCGGGAGTTAGCGTAGCCTAGTTGGAAGGGCACCAGAGTACTTATCTGGAGGCGCTAGTTCAAACCTCGCCGCTGAATAGTGGATTTTTACCCGAATGCAAGGAAAGGGTTATGTTTTTCGGGTCTTTTTAGTATATATGTATGTATATTTGTAATTTTCTTCCTCAGCTCGTATCTTGCAAACCACTTAATGGATTTCTTTAATTAAGGTATCGTTAGATTCGTCTCATTTCTCTAGCGGTTCTTAAAAAGGTGACATAAAAATAATAACAAAATGGCGACTATCAGGCGCCATATTGTATAAAAGAAGAAAAAAAAATGAAAGTGGACTATGTCGAGTCTATGTATCGTTAAATACGTATTAATAGTTATTTGCTATGCAAAGTTACAAAGTTGATTGCGGGTTTTTTTTACACTGTTTAGTCAGCATTAGGTAGGTATAAGACGTTTTCAATTATATCAATTGTATTTCAATCGCATCATTGCATAGAGGGAGTTATTGATGACTTTTTTTTAATGAATTGACGATTTTTATATTATTATTTTGTGTAACTATGTATTTTATTATCTGAATTAAACGATTTTTTAAATTATCTAGTAGGTTTTGAGAAATACCTTAAGCAATTACAAACCAATTACGAAATTTTAGATGTATTTAAAATTTAGGTAAGTATCAGAATCAAGGTTCAAAATAAAAAAAAATGTACACAGAACCCTCGGCGTGCGAGTCCAACTAGCCCTTTAACCAAAAAATGTAAACAGACCGCTAATGTAACGTAATCAGATTACATTCATTATGAGGGATGAAAGTTACAAAAAGTTTTCTACGGTTGGCAACGGCTAATGACCGTTGCAAAGGTACTTCCTATATTTAGGCTAAAATCTACAGTCCGTAGGTACTTTGACTTTGCTAAGCAAAAACTATGCCCAAAGACTATTAAATAATTTGACATAAGACATTTTTTGGTATTTATAAAGCGATCTTTGCAACTATCCAAAGTTTTTGCTTAGTATAGTTTTTCAAATTTAGAATGTAAACCAATTAAAAATAATGACCTAAACTTTCCTTCTCTGTATGACTATGAAGTTCTTTTTATTTAATTTGTGTATTACAAAATTAATTTCGACTATAAATTCCAGTTCAAAGTTTATGCTTAGTTTTTTGCTAAGCTCAGTCTGAGCAAAGTCAAAGTACGTATTATATTTTTAAGCCTTAGATACTACACTCTTTCACAGAAACTTAGATCAAAAGTGTAACATAAATGGAACTCTCAATTATCTAAGGAAAAAGTAAACAAAGAACTGTCACTTACAATCAAATACCCAATTAAATATTTTGTTTACCTTTTTGATCTAAGTTTCGGAGATTTGACGGGAATGCGTTGAGGAGATGTGTTGTTAAATTTTCATTTATGTGAAACTTAGTTCAAATGCGTGTAATTGTTTAATTTCGGGGGCATATTAATCAATTTAGTTTCGTGAAGGTGTACAAGTAAAAATAAAAATGAAAATCGGTGCAGAACATTGACTTCAGCGTTATCTCCAAAGCTCTGTGAACAAACATTGTAAAAAATGGCCCCCTTTTTACAATGATTCCCTCGACTTGACTTTAACTATGACGACTTGACTGCTTTGTTCGATGCACATAACCTGTATTGATAATACTTGACACTGGAAAATGTCCGAATAGAAAAGCCATTTTAATGTTGAAGATCTACGTTTCTGTAAAAGGGTATAGGTAGGTAGGTATTTGTTTATACTTTCAAATTGACGTAATTTAGGAGTTTCAAACTGTTTGTGAACAATTGAATTCCATCAGTAGAAGAGAATTTAATAAATCACAGTTAACCGAAGGCTACGTCCGCATAGACCGGATGCTGGCGTAGCGCCTAGAGCCTAGCGAGTCACCTACCGAACCCATCTATCTATACCTATATTATAAACGCGAAAGTTTGCTTGTGAGTTCATTACTCAATCACGCAAAAACTTGGAATAAAAGTAGCTCGAGAAGAATAACATATTGGCTACTTTTTATCCCGATATTTCCGCGTAACCGGGACTTACCCGCGCAGCTTGTATTATGTAAAGAAGGTCTTAAAATTTCTAAACACCCTGTGAAATAGCACCTGAAATAATTACCCACCCATTTAAGATTTCGCCCTAATGTTTATTCTCGTAAATTTACAGACGCGCTTTTAAATTTCCTTATTATTTAATTAATGGATAGGCGCGTGGTTAATTTCTGCGTGTGGTGCTAACGTTTTATAAAACATGTGGTTGTGATGTTAATTAGGTACCTACTATTACAATAATCAGAAGGCACGCAGGTGCAAAGTTAACTTCTGCGTGCTGTAAGTCCATATCGATGCAGTGTTGCCTTCTATTCTATACGGGAATGGAAATACGCTTCCCCGATGTCGATCATACGACATCGATGTTACGTAATGACGTAATTACTTATCTTACTTCTTACTTATATTTTACTAATATTATAAATCCGAAAGTCTGTTTGTTAGTTTGTTCTCTCTTCACGGTCAAACGGCTCGACCGATTTGGATGAAAATTTGCATAGGGATAGTTTAAATGATGGAGAGTAACATCCCGAAAATCCCGCGGGATGCGGGTGCGGACGCGGTGAAACCGCGGGGCGCAGCTAGTTAGTTATACTGCTGCGTTTCGGTAATGTGTTGCTAAATTTTCCTTTTCGTGAGACCTAGTTAAAATTCGTGTAAATTGTTAAATTTTTTTGGTCGTGTATTAATCATTTAAGTTTCGCAAAAGTGTACAAGTGTAGTGAAATATAAACTAGTGTTTAACATGAATTTTTACGTTGTTTCCGTATTTCATAAAAAGCTGTTGTGAAATAGTGAAATTTTATTTTATATTTTGTAGGTACCAGCGGTGCCCCGCTTCATCCGCGTCCACATCCGCATTGAAATAAAATATAGGTGTCTCGAGTTTTAATCCAGATCTCCAACAATCTGGATACCCAGTTACAAGGAAATCGGCTCACTAGTTTTTGTATGATTGAAATACAGACATCTAAGGTTTCGCATTTATGATATTAGTGTGATATCATAAATGCGAAACCTAGTGACAAATATTTGTATCTCGTCTGGGTGTCATTCTATATATAATATGTATGTATTAACAAAAAAATATATAATATGTAGTATATCCGTTGTCTAATACCCATAGTACAAGCCTAGTGCTTAGTTTGGGGCTAGATTGCGCTGTGTGCAATGTATATTTATGTGCATTATTTATTTATATACGACGATTTGATGTTTTTGTGTCTGGGTATATTTATAATACTTTTAACACTGACTAATTCCCAAATTTAACTTCTACTTCTACTTAGTTGCCTTTATGCAACATTGTGTAACTGCGAGGCGCTGCTAGCATCTATCAATTTGATTCATTTGTCTTTGGCTTAGATATTATAAAACAAAGCAGCCTAAAGAAAAGCGACGATGTGGTCTAAGATGTTGCACGCTTACGAGATACCTGTTCACTCGTGACTACAAGATCCCCAAGTTGTAAACATCCGTAATATTGTACCCATCTTATTTATTCACCTGTGTTTTTTGCAAATAAAGATACTGATACTGATCCGAAAGGACACTCAGGCAACTGATTCCATTCCCTCGCAGTACGAATAAAGAATGACGACGCGAAACGCTTTTTCCTCATTATTTAACAAAATTAAAATGCAAGAGTTCGTCTTGTTTTCTTTTCATTCCACTCCTGCCTCGCTAGCCCAAAGTTTCGATCATAGAAATAGTACTACAGAGTAACTAGAAAGCTTACTTCGTCAAAAAAACCGGTCCGGCTTGATGTTAGAGAGATCTCAGTCTGTCCTTTTTCACTTTAGTGTTTGTCAGTTAGTTAGATAAGGACAGACTGGATCCAACTGGGTTCAACAGAAATGTTTTGATATATCAAAGCAAAAACTACATTAACCTTAGATAACATGCTCGAAATTGATATTTCAAAAGTTGTCAAGTGCATAGTCTTCTATGAGCGAAAACGACGACGTGACATGTCTCTGGTTTCGATCGAACAATGCAATGTTCTAATTTCAAAAGTAATTACTGGCCATGTCTAATCACATCCGCGTCTTAATTAGTGGTTCTTCAAAAAAGTTTCGTAATCAAAATTCGTTCGGTACCTTTTTGAAAGAATTTCAAATTCGGAATAATTACTTGATTTAATCTTAATTTCTGCTTTTGAATGGCGGAAAAGATTTTAACGGACGCATATTTCTCGTCCCTAATTAAAATTAACTTTGTTATTTTTTTCGTTAAGTTTCATTCATTTTTGGTTTTCTTTTGTTTTAACTTTTAGATTTAATTAAATAAAAGGAATATTATTAGGGATAAAACAAGTTAATTTTCTGATTAAATTAGTTTTTAGTCCTGATTTTTGCTAATCGAGGTTGGCTTCACCATTTAATATATTTATATTTTTTTTAATTATTTTCGGGGTTCTGTAGCTTAATAATTGGGTCCAAATAATTTAGACAGGTCTTATAAAAGATATTAGAAGGTTCCTGTCGATCGTCCGTCGGTTTTAAACTAGTTGTTCTAGATAAAAACAAATCTAGCCCTTAGTATAAATTTTGATAGTTTATCGTCTCGATGAAACTGGCAGTTTACTTCATACATTTTCCATCAGCGACCCTAGCGGTAACTATTATGAACTAAAATAATGTATGGAAGTAAACTGCCAGTTTCATCGAGACGATAAATTATCAAAACTCCATACTAAGGGCTCTGTTATAAAAGTTAACCAATCGTATAAAGAAAACTACCAAAATGAAGATAAGAGAATGAAAAATAAAATACATAAATAGTATTTCCGAATGTTTTGTTTTATTATTAATTACTGAAAGTTATTTTAAGTTATTGTTGGAGCGGTGTTGGTCTAGTGGTAGATACCCCGACTTTAATTCCGAAGGTCGTGGTTTCAAATCCCGGACGCTCACCAAAGTGTTTTTCTTTAAGAAAAATTTATGTGCGCTATTAACATCGCTCTTACGATGAAGGAAAAGATCGTGAGAAAACCCACGGCTCAAAATGACGCACAAAGGCCCAATAGTAGGGCTAATTGTGGAAACACACAAGTTAAAACTTTAACTTTAAGTTATTTTTACTTATTTATTTAGATCCCTGCCGCCATTATCGTAAGTATGTCACCTTAAAATATCCACTAGGTATATCTTGATCTAGGTAATTTAGTAATTGGGCCAATATGTACGTGACTTAAACGCCCAAAGAAGTATATTCCTTTGGCCTCTTCAGTCCGTAGTCCCACACATTTATCGGACGACTATTTAGTCAGAGTTCTGCGACCTCTCTAAAGGCTTGTAGTAAGTAGGTAAGTATAACATAATTGCCCCAAGGGTAGTGCTATAAAATTGCGCCTAAAAGCAAACAGTAATAAAAAGAAAGAAAATTATCGTTTACCAAGAGAGGTCTGTGGGAACATTGTTTTGGGATGCGGTGTTACATTTTAGTGGAAATCCTCTTTTTTTTTTGACTAGTTGTGCCAGGTGGTTTTACCGTCATTGTTTGAAATCTCATGGGTTGAAAAGTAGCCTTGCAAAATTTGCCGGTTTTAATCGCGTTGTTTTTATTAATGTTAGTATTGTTGCAATGCCGTTCCTACGTTTCAGAGCCTTTACAGACTTCTTCCTCAGGTATTTCTTTCTTCCTTTATTTTCCCGCAGCAGCAGCGAAATAGGCGATAATTTCGTACTGGGCAAGCCTACTCCACCTAACAATGTCTCAGGAACTACATCACCATAAAATAGCATGGATTAAAAGTTGCTTGCGCTGTATACAAGATGTAACGGGCAAGTCCTTTTAATCCGAAAGGCGGTTGTTCTAGACGTCTAGACGAACAACTTTTGTTTAACAACTTTTGAAAATTTGAACTTTTTTTTTGAAAATTTTAACCTTGTGTTTCACTGAAAAAGTAGCTGCTTTTGAAAATGAAGGTAATTGAAGGTTTGATTGTAGTAGACCAAACTAAATGAAAGGGCAACATAAGGTCAATGACCTCGAACTCTAAAAAACAGCTGATCTTCAAGTAAACTTTAAACTTAAAATTATCGAAAAGTACTTCGAATTTCCAAAAGTCGTAGAACAAAAGTTGTTTGCCTAGACGCCTAGAACAACCCCCTTTCGGCTTAAAAGGGCGTACCCGTTACATCTTGTATAAGCTGTAACTTAATTTCGTATAGGCAGGTATCTCCAGAAAACCGTACCCAGGGTACAAATATTCCGTTGGTAAACTACGATTAAGTATTTTCAGTATTTGTCATCATTACATTTAAGTAAGTAAATCGAAAGAAAAAAGGTAAAATGTTAGGTTAGTGCCTGACACTACCGTATCTTTAAATCAAGGTAAGGAAGTAAGTACAGGAAAATGTTTTGGGATTTCGATGTTGTATATTTCTTTATGCGTTTTAAAAAATAGAAAAAATCAAGACTAATCAATACTTAAGTACCTACTTAGTTTTTTAATTGTAAAATACGACTGCATTTTCATAATATAATATCTTAGGCTAGCTTGCATAACGGTTCCTAAACATGTTTAAGCTGTTAAACGTGTTTAAAATCTGTCAGAATTTCAAGAACTGTCCATGTGTGGCATCATATTATTATCAATCGTCCACCTAATGAAATAGAGTCCAATGTTCGATTTCCCATAAATTATTTTAAAATTGATTTAGTTAAATATATCGCCCAACCAATAGCCCTCCCGCCCGCCTCGCCTTCTCCAGCCAAAGGTCGCCTGGAAGAAATCGCTTTTAGCGATAAGGTCGCCCATTTGTACAACTTTTTGCTTTTAAGCTTTCTGTGTAATTTGTCTCACTTATAAATTTTAATGTAAACTGATTTTTATTGTTGTTGGTTGTGCAAATAAAGTGTTAACCTATCTATCTATCTATATTTTAAAATGGTATTATGCAGTCGCCCTTAATATCATTCAATATAACAAATGTTTGGGTAACTAAAGTTGCGATTGCAGTTCTGTTGCAAGTTATTGCAAATGAATGTTGAATTTACATTTGAAAGAATTCTAATACAGAAACAAACCCCCGCTGCCTTATTACCTAAAAATTAGCAATCAGCAATAATTGCGCAGCTATCGCGCGATCGACGCGCAATCGATTGCTGAACGTCAAAAAAATTCGTATTACGTATGTGATCGCGCGCCAATGGCTTGTTGATGGTTTGAATGCATTTTTTGCTTTGTTATTGCTGCAACACTAGCGCCACAACAATCAAGTAGCAATAAGAAGAACTATTGGAATAGGAAAATGACGAGTTTTGAAATGTTATTGCGCCAAATAGTTTGGTTTTTTGTGTAAAGTAAAATGAGAAAAACTTATGTGGTTACAAGATTATTCTCGCCTGATCCCTTTATGGTTGTGATTTTCGCATTGTCGTGTTATGTGTTCAAGTGATGAGCAAATTGAGTTGTAACTTACGGTGATCAAATTCTCTTGCAATGTAAGTTTATGGAAATATGTTACTTATTTAAAAATGTAGTGAAATAGTGCATAAAACTTTTGATAGAATTTGTCGTCTTTCAGATGACAAACAAAGAATACATCGACCAAATGGACGCGCTGTTGGATTTCCTAGCCGACAATCAAACAATAGCCAAAGGAGTAGGCCTTGGGGCGAGGTCTAAAGAAGTAGATAAGCAGTAGAAGGACCTAGGCAGTAGAAGCTCCAACTTCTTTGGCAATGGATCAACTAAATCTGAACGATGGAAAAAATCAAGCTTGCCTAATTTGTTACTTTTCTGCATAAAAATTGCATTCTTATATTGCTTTTGTTTGTTTAGAACTGGGCTGACTTCAAGCAGAAGAGCAAAACAAGATTGTCCAAACGGAAGTGGGAAGATTTGGGTACTGGTGGTAGTCTAGGTAGCCAAGATGATCTTCCCGAAGTGGACAAGAAAGTCTTGGCTATAATTGGAGAACAGGCAGTGTCTGGTGACAATATGCACAGAGCTTCACAGATACTACAATGAGAGAGACACCACTACAAAATTTCTGGTAATTATATATTGAAAAATTAAATTCCAACAGGCTCATTAAATAAGATATGTTTTCACGATTTAATGAAAATCAATTTTATTCTATTTATTTTTACAGGAATGGGGAGTCCTGTCACTCGGCCGATTGCTAATCGACGTCGGCTCAGATCCTCACATACTAGAACAGCAAACACTACAAGTGAGAAAGCAATCAACTTACCTGTGTATCGATTAATCTGTATGAAGTAATTGTAATTGAATCTTTATAAATTAATTAATAAACCCTTATTTATTATAGTTCCATCCAGAATCCGACCCCCATTGGGTAATGGAACTGAAAAAGAGCAGAGCCGAGGCTGAAACCAAGCTGGCAAATGCTGCTCTCATAATGGCAATCAGCCCGGGCACAAGCAGAGACAGCACGGGCACAGGCTGACCTTACACACCAGCTGGTGGACATTGTGCGACAGCAGTCAAACAATATCAAGGCATTGCTAGTGATGCTTAAGGATAAATAAAAATAACTTGGAAGATAATATTTAGAAATAAGATTTCTAAGCAATTTAGTTTTATTATGTACTAAAAATACACTTTATTCTACAATATTGGATTGAAATTAAACATTTTTTTCTGTTTTAAACATGTAATTTTATTGTATCAATAAATAATACATCTTGCATCTATGAGCAAGATGACGAGATTTAGTAGCACTCTCTGCTTGGAGTCATCCATAAAATTTTTGCAATAAATCACATCTGAGCTTTGAAAACACCATAACAACATTTTTCTGTATTCCTGGTTCGACAGTGGATATTGGTGCAATATTTATCAGTGCTATTAGATTCAGCATTCACAACTAGAAAGAGCCATGGCCTTAAAGGGTACCCAGAATCACCTGTAAATTTAAATTTTAACGAATGTATTTTCATTTATTTATGTTAATGTATTCAATGCTGAAGTAGTTAGTACTATACCAAGCAGTCAGACGGCTTATCCTCTGTTATCCTCAAGTCTTGGACATGGCTTTGTATTTCAGACATTCTCCAAATATAAGCATTATGCGTAGCTCCACCAAATGTAGCATCTACAGTCATACATAATGTTTGGATCACTATCACAAATCTGAAAAGAGAAAATTATTATGAACAAATGTGTACTGAGGCAAGAATAACCCGCCTGCAACATAGATGGTAGCGGGTTTGATGCCTACTGTAGAACAAATATCAGTACAAGTACTTAATGAATAATTATGGTCTACATACAATTTCTCTGTCTTATTTTTGACATGTATGTATTTACAAATTCAAAAGTATAGGTAAATTAATTATTATATTGTATTCTATCCATTCGTCTGGGGCTCCCATTTTGCAAGTGTAGTTTGGGGTAAGATATTGTTAGTACACTCAATTAAAAATACTTACATTTTAAACATTTCTTGAATGGAAATGTTTTCTGTTAAAAAATCTTTCTTCATGCTCCGTTGGCCTAATTAAAGCCACATGAGTGCCATCAATGCGGGCTGCATTGACAAAACTCCTAGGAAACCAAATTTGTCGAAGAAACTTAAACAAAATTATTGTGATTGATTACACATGACATAAAATACAACCTGTGGAGTATTGAGTATTAGCACTAGTTTTCATTAATGATTAATTATGCAAAATGAAATACTTTAGGTTACTACTATCATATCTACCTACTATAATGCAACACTATGACACAAACAGTTTATACTATTTTATGAACATTGAATCACATCAATCACTTTCTCTCTTGTGATGTTTTTGAGGAAAACAAATACTAGTAGTTCGCCCCGAACTGAGACCTCACGAGAATCCATTTACAGAGATTTTGTTTTTTGTAGGATTTTAACACCAACAGCTTTATTTTTTTACAAAATAAGAATTATTATTAAACGAATAATATAACGAAAGACAAGTAAAAAAATATTAAAAAAAATAAAAAACCCGACTGCAGTTTTAACAGAAAAGTGAAAAACAAGATGCTTATAGTAGCTTTAGGAATGGTGGATGCAGTCGGGCGGGACACGATAATTTTATAATTAATAAATTTTAAAACTTAATTGTAAAACTTCACAAGCAATACTTTTCAAATGTAAATTTAGGAAAGAATAAAACATATTGTTTGAGTGAACAATGTTAAGCGTTTTCTGTTTTTTATGGTCTTTACAAATATTGGTTAATAGCGTTTTACATCATTATTTTTATTTATTTATTATTTTAATGTACCCTATGTCACTCACGCGGTCATGACGAATCTAACCACGTATCGTTTATCTAAATCGGCTTAGCCGTTTAGGCCCTACGACGGCACAAAAATAGGTCACATACATACATACATACATACACTTACGGCAAAAACATAACACTTCCTTTGGCAGTCGTGTAAAAACGATAACACAAAAAGAATTATTCCTTACTAGCTGCGCCCCGCGGTTTCACCCGCGTAACTTCCTATCACGAAACGTTAATGATCCCTCACGTATGTCATACCAGGTGTTGCTTAACGATCATTCAAAGTACTATATAATATTTCTACCTCTAAACCAACCCTGTACCAAGTTTATGAATATCGGGTCACCTGCTCTTTTTCACCCATCACGTATGTTGTACCAAGTGTTGCTTAACCCGTACGATCATTCAAAGTACCCTATATATTATTTCTACCCTGTACCAAATTTCATTCATATCGGTTTACGGGTTGTTGAGTTAGAAATAGAAATACACGACTTTATTTTTCAGAGCTGCCGTCCCGCGGTTTCACTTGCGTAAGTCCCGATCTCGAGGGAATATTGGGATCAAAAGTAGCCTATGTCACATCTGGATAATGTAGTTTTCTATTAGTGAAAGAATTTTTGAAATAGGTCTAGAAGTTTCTGAGATGACCCCCAAAATACATACATACATACATGTTACCAACGTAACCTCTTTAAAATATTAATTACCAACATAAAACAAAATATTAAGAATCAAAAGTACAATGAGATATTGCAAAATAATTATTAAAAAGCACTGCAGTTTGGTGACACTACCGTCTCGCATGGAGCCGACCGATTGAGCCGCGCGGCATGATGCCTCACAGAGCTGGCTGGCCACCCTCATCATCGTCGCCCGCTACGTGTATATGTATATGCACGCTTGGTACTTATTAATTATTTATTGTGGATTTATTTTAAAACTGTAATATCTCGTGAGATATTCATTGAAATCAAGTGATGTTAAGGACAATTATGTTTAAAATTAAATACTTTTAATGAATAACGTATTTATTTGGATAAGGATTAATATCATATTTACAAAATTACCTTCGGAAACAATGCATTGTTCTACAATAAATTTCATTACTCTAAAAGATGTTATATTGAGTCAACCTTAAGAGTTAGACATATGCTGTCGCGGACTATTTATTAGATCCTATTTAGAGGAAGAATTCTCTCATAAATGGTTTTTATGTAACTTTGACCGTTTACTCAGCGCACGCGACAGAATCTCGGAAAAGGGGGATTTTTTTCCCGTTTTTGCACCATATTTCATGGATGCTCCGCTCCTATCAGTCGTAGCGTGATGTAATATAGCCTATAACCTTCCTCGATAAATGGACTATCAAACACAAAAAGAATTTTTCAAATCTGACCAGCAGTTCCTGAGATTAGCGCGTTCAAACAAACAAACAATCAAACAAACTCTTCAGCTTTATAATATTAGTATAGATTTACGACAATCGTCCACAATTTGTAACATAAACATGAATTATTTACTTTGATCACTAATAGACGTTAACATTCCATACAAAAATGTCAGATCTTGGAATATTATCGCAAGCAAACGCAACGATACCGCGATCTAGGAGGTATGTTGAGCGCCATCTATTGACACATTTTTAGAACTTGATTATTTTCTCTTTTTGCACCCCCTATCTCCCCAACCCCCCTACCGATCCGGCTCATCTTCGAACTCATAAATTCTATGGACCTAAACTACGCGCATACCAAAATTCATGAAGATCGAAGCAACGATACTCAAGTTATCGTCGAACAAACATACAAAGATACAAAGATACAAAGATACAAGCGCCAGGCCCGTCTACACTGGACCTCACTCGCTTCGCTCGTTCGGTCAATTATGTTTGACAAGTAGGTACTCTAGGATTGTTAGATTGGATACGCTAGCATGGCTGAGAACATGGAGGTAACTCATACCCTCAGGCTTTTGATAACAACCCGTGGCAAAAAAAAGATAGTGCCGTGAGAATCTATAATGCAAAGAATTGTTTAGTCACAACTCTTATGTATGATGGATGACGATGAACTACGTAAGTAGTTAGACAAGAACTTTTCTACCTTATTTTCGACACTGATTTTAGTCCTTCTTCTTGAGTGAGCTATGTAGGGCTTCAGCTGAGTCTATAGTGGGCCCTGAACTCAAAGTCGCAGAGCTCCAATTCATTAGCTTGGTCACGGGGATTACGCCTTAAATCTTAAAGTGTTTGTGCTTTCAGCTCTTCTTTACTCGATATCTAATGCTTCTAACAACAGTACAGCACGTGCCATGTCGAATTTCGTACAATAAAACTTTACAATACGCAGCGATAGCAAAGCAATTGACAAAAAATAACCTTTTTTGTTATTGCACATTTGACATTTCAAATTGCTAGCCGATCGCTATCGCTCTGCTGCCAAAGTCATACGTAATACGAAAAAATTGACAAGTCTATAGAATTTTAGACGATTGAATGCACTTTTTAACTCTTCAATTGTTCGGTAGAGGCAGCACTGGCACTAAATTGTTATGGCTCGGTTTTTGCTGATACATAATACGAATTTGTGGTTTTGAAGCGATTATTGCACAATTTTTGCTATTGTTTGGCTATTGCTAGATAGGTAATAAGGCCGCCGATATAACTGACAGGATCGCCGCCATTTTGAAAACGCGACACTCACTGCACTGGGCGGTCATTGGTCAAAATTGATGACGTCATTGTACACCGAAGCTTTAACTAGATGCACTTTGTTCTCAGCCTGCGCTGCGATTCCGCTGACGTGTGATGTGTTTCTCTGAACCACCAGTTTCTTTTGATCCTTCGCATCCGAGGTACTTTAACCAGAAACTACTCAAAGGGGCATAATGACAGCTCTACGTATTCTGGACGTGTATCGACACAGCACAAAGTTGTACGTTCACTTGAACGGTTTTCTATGCCATTGTTTTAAGGTTGAGTATTGAATAGAAGGTAGATAGAAAGAGCTATTATTTGGCGACTATTGAGAATGATCTGTCGATAGTGACGTATTGTAGGCTTTTCGTATTCAACTGCAATTCGTCGGGTGGAAATTCAGTGGAGTTTAAATTCTGAGTGATTGATGTCTGGTTTTAATTTTGTTTTCATGTAAGTTACTAAAGCGGAGTTTTTGACGGGAACGCATTGAGGAGGTGTGTTGCTAAGTTTTCATTGTTCAAATTCGGGGACATATTAATCAATTTAGTTTTGTGAAGGTGCACCGGTTTTCTCTTTCATTACGAAAGAGAAAACCGGTGCAAAACATGGACTGCAGAGTTGTCTCCAAACCACGTGTCAAAAGACATTGTAAATAGCCGCCATTTACAATGACTTGACATTTGGTAGGTATTATTTCTGTTGTCGTTATAACTAAAAAACTAATAGCTAAATTAAAATAAAAAAAAAACTAAAAAAATGCTAAAATAATAATAGGATTACCACTAACTAAAATCCAACTCGTCTATCTTGAGGAAGGAGTCGAAAAAGACTCCGAAACGTCGGAAAGTCATTACAATAATGCCGATAGTAAAAATAACTCGATTAAAACCAGAAAATAATGATAGGGGTTAAAGTATGAAATTGCCGTTTTATTGCAATAGGTTCTTTGAATTGACATAGAATCTTCATGATTTGAGGTTTTCGAATGAAACTTTTTTCAAATGGTTTCTGTGATGTTCTTTTTTTAAAAAATGTGAATCATTTGAATATCGACTTTCAATTGTTTTTGTTATTCAATTTAGACAGGAAAGATGGATACTGCGAAAATTCGAGTGATTTTTGAATACGAGTTCCGACGCGGAACTAACGCGGCAGAAACAGCCCGCAATATCACTGCTGCGTTTGGAGAGGGGTCTACTAATGAACGCACCGTGCGATTTTGGTTTAAACGCTTTCGTGATGGAAATTTCGACTTAAAGAACGAGCCACGAGGAAGACCGCCCACACAGATGAATAACGATGAATTAAGAGAGATAGTGGAAGCCGATCCTAGTCAAACTACCCAGGAATTAGCGGCATGGTTTAACGTTACCTTACCCACTTTATTGACTCACTTCGCGTCAAATCAATAAAATAAAAAAATACGAAAAATGGGTGCCTCATGATTTGACTGATCTGCAGAAAGAAACGCGTGTTGAAACTTGTGTTGCCTTGTTGAACCAGTACAGAAATGAAGGAATATTGGATCGAATTGTAACATGTGATGAAAAGTGAATTCTTTATGATAACCGGAAAAGAAAAATGCAATGGCTGACCCCAGGTCAAATGCCACAACAGTGTCCTAAAGCAAAACTTACCAATAAAAAGGTAATGGTAACTGTTTGGTGGTCTCAGCATGGTGTTATTCACTATAGTTTTCTTCGATCTGGTCAAGCAATTACGGCAGATGTCTATTGTGCCGAACTCCGAACCATGTTGACAAAACTAGCAGTAAAACAGCCCCGACTCATGAATCGATCTTCACCATTATTGCTCCACGACAACGCGAGACCTCACACAGCACGAGAAACCATTTTGACCCTTCAGGAACTGCACTTACAAACCATTCGTCATCCTCCGTATTCACCAGACCTTGCTCCAACGGACTACCATTTTTTTCGTGATTTGGACAATTATCTACGTGACAAGAAGTTTTCTTCCCAGGAGGCAGTACAAAATGCTTTCACACAGTTTGTGCAGTCTAGATCGTCGGAGTTCTATCGCAAAGGCATTAATAACCTTCCCATTAGATGGCAGCAATGTATAGATAATAATGGCAACTATTTTGATTAAATAAATTTGTTAAAAATTTAAAAAATAAACAATGAAGATTTTCAGTACAAATCGGCAATTTCATACTTTAACCCCTAATATTATTTTCAATAAAACGTCACGGAAAAAGAAGAAAAATCTATAAACTGTATTTGTAAAGATCTTAGATTATATTTGACTAAAATTAAAGAAATGCTTTCCAAAAATTTCTGCACCGAACTGGACAAATTTTTTAAAAACATTTCTTTCATCCAACACTTTAAAATATATCATAAACAGGTAACCGGAAGCAACCTCTCAAAATTGAATTTAATTCTATGAAAATAGAATAACTCACGCTGGCAGTCTGCAATGTTTGTCGGTAGATGGCGCTGCGTGCCTAAAACGTAAAACAATAAGAAATGCAATCCTTAATTTCGACTCGATTGCACATGCATCCGTGGGCAAATTGGAATAGGCGTTTGGGACGGATCCCCGGAGATGCAGGTTCAAGTCCTGTTGGATGCGGAAATTTTTGGACAGCCTTTCTTCAAATATAGTCATCCAAGTGTAGGAAACACTTTAAAATATATCAAAAACAGGTTATTATTATTATTATTATTTATTTATTTATTAATATGAAATCTTACCAAACATTTATTAAATTACATTAGAAATCGGCTCTACACTAAGCAGAAGCTTGTATTGCAGGAACTGAGATACTAATACAATAACACAAAACATAGGACATAGGTTATATTAGACTAGTTAAAAATATGTGTGTAAGTTGGTGTATAGCTACTGTAAGCAACTATTTATCTTGTTATAAATAAATAAATAACTATGTTACGCAGTTTCCATGCACGCACTTGTAGCATTTATATACCGGCATTGACCTCACCGTCATTCATTACATAACCTGTATCAATGTTCAATACATAACAATACATAAATATTATATACTAACATATTGCACTAGACTTACCTATATGGGAATGAGGAAAAATAGGTAACTCATTTTGAATATTAGCTCTCCATATTCTCTGTAAAAAATAAAAATACTAGTTAAAGAATTACTTCGATAACTGAAAGAATTTTTGTCATGTGTTTATGAGTAATTTATGACACTTATTTTAGAGAATACAATTTAAAAATTTACAAAATGTAAATGATAAATAAATAAATCCTTTGCGACTTCGAATATCTTACTAATATTATAAACGCGAAAGTTTGTATGTATGTGAGGTTGTTACTCTTTCACGCAAAAACTACTGAACCGATTGCGATGAAACTTGGAATTTAAGTAGTTGGGGACCTGGATATAACACACAGGCTACTTTTTATCCCGATATTCCCGCGGGAACGGGACTTAGCGGGTGAAACCGCGGGGCGCAGCTAGTTTATAATATTAGTAGGATTTATAACTAGCCTCGCCCCGCGGTTTCACATGTGTCACTCCCGTTCCCGTGGGAATATCGGGATAAAAAGTAGCCTATGTGTTATTCCCGGTATTCAGCTATCTATATTCCAAGTTTTATCGCAATCGGTTCAGTAGTTTTTGCGTGACTGAGTAACAAACATCCGAACACACACACTTTCACACGTTTCAGGAGTTTCCTTGTGCTGGGACTCTGGGACCATAGTTTAAGATAACTTTTGTTAAGATCTTAGTAAATAAACTTTTTTTACTTCACATTTATAATATTAGTAGGATAGTAAGCTGACGGTAAATTAAAATTAGAGTTTTATTGTGACGTGTTGTTTTTGTGGTAAATAAGCGAGGAAGTTTGTGGTTTTTGGTCACGCGTCGCGTAAGCACATGGTCGTGATCTGAGAAGGTCATAGGGGAGGAAAAAGTAAGGACTGGGTCACAATTTTTGCTGCTATGTCCCAGCAAAAATCCATTTCGCGTGGTTACGGCATCACGCTTGAACGGCTGGAACGATTTTAATAATTCTTTTTGTGTTGTGTTTGTTATGATCAGGGGAAGGTTCTAAATATCGGGACTTACGCGGGTGGAACCGCGGGTTAGTAAATAATAAATATAGTACAACGTACATTAGCCCCTAAGTACTAAGTAAGCACTAGTCTTTGGTATCTACATATAGCCCCTAAGTAAGCACTATATAGTCTTTGACTTGTTGTAAACATCGGATATACTACAAAATATATATTTTTTTTGTAAATACATAATAATAATAATTGGCCTTTTCATCTAAATTTAGATGATTTATACAGCGCCAGCAACTTTTTTATCCATGCTATTTTATGGCGCTGTTTGCCCGGGACGATGTTAGGTGGAGTAGGCTTGCCCAGCACCTATACCACTCTCCCAGCTTAAAACAACATTTGTAAATACATATTATGTATATTATTATCATACATAGGATTTATTTATTTATTATTTATTTATTATACATGTAAAACAACCAGATCCGAAAGAAATATTTATGTTTAAAATAAATACTTGCAACCTGCGGAAATCGAACCCTCAACCTTCTGCATTGTAGAATGGCTATTAGAGACCTAAGGCGACCTAACAACTGTAAGGCTGAACTCTATAGTGCGTACTTTAACTTTGCTCAGACTGAGCTTAGCAAAAACTAAGCATAAACTTTGAATTGGAATTTATAGTCGAAATTCATTTTGTAATATACGAATAAAATAAAAAGAACTTCATAAATAGTCATAACAGAGAAGCAAAGTTTAGATCATTATTTTTGATTGGTTTACATTCTAAATTTGAAAATCTTCGACTTTATTATGCAAAAACTTTAAATAGTTGCGAAGATCGCTTAATAAGTACCAAAAATTGTCTTAAGCCAAATTTTTTGCTCAGCAAAGTCATAGTGCGGCCTATAGGTAGATTTTAGCCTAACCCTAGGTGAGCTATACCGCTAATATGTAAACTACGAAACTCTAAAAAGAAGAGGAAAGAAAAGATGTTTTTTGCAAAGGTCGTCAAATTGCTGCTATTCACAATTTATAAGATACTTCAGCTCAAAATAAGACATTTTTAAAAAAAATAAAACAAAACAAGGACTAGCTAGTCCGAACTAAAGTTTTATTGCAAAAGTGTCGTCCGGTAGTCCAGGTTATTGCGGTGGCAACAAAGACTTTTAAATTATTTATAGATGGAACGCAGGGAACCATCTATAAACAACTTTCTACACTGGCGCACTTCGTACCTATTGCCATCGGTTATATGCCACGACGAATAATACTTATCTTTTTCAGTTTTCTGTCACTAGACGCAAAAAAAACTTAATAAAAAAATCGGTCCAGCTTTAAAAAAAATTACAATTACACACAGCGCTATCTAGCCCCATACTAAGCACTAAGCTTGTACTATGGGTACTAGACAACGGATATACTGCAAATTATAACGAGTAGGTATGCTTTTTTTGTTGTTGTACTTAAATACTGACGATACATAGAAAACACCCAGAACCAGAAACAAACATTAATGGTCAGCAGAAACTCGTGGAGTTTTCTCGTGTAATTGCATTTCATAGTAACACAACTTTGAAACGAAACTCATTTTCACACAATATTCACCAAGTTTTCGCTAACTTTTCAGCTAGCTTTTTCAAAGATAACTGGTTAGTCGAAAGCTGGGTACTTTGTAATAATGATGAAAAATAGGCATACTTATAGATAGACGAAGAAACTAGAAGCGAATTCATCCTCGTAACTCCCGATCCCGCGAGAATATCGGGACCAAAAGTAGCTATGTTACTGCTCGACAATGTGGCTTTCTATACTAAAGAATGTTTAAAATCGGTCCAGTAGTTTTGGAGATTACCCTAATATACACAATTCAAAATTATTTATGTCCATAGAATGCTTATACAATTCAAAACCCTACATGATCACTTGGATACGTCTTAAATCTAAGGAGGTTAGTGTGGCTTCGGGACGCGCCCTCCGATGAGAAGAAGCCACAAGAAACTCATGGCGATACATACATGTTACGAACTTGTGCCTCATTATAAAATTAGGATAGATGATCTGATTTTGATTCTTATAAATCTGTGGACGTAGGTACCAGTCTCTACAAACAGAAAGACATCGTTTTCACCCGACAACTTCGACAAGGATGTTGGTTGTCGGTCTTTTTTTCGACAAACACCGTAAAGGAGCAATATTGCCCACAGTTTTCACTTAGATCCGCTTCGGATTTTGACGAGTGCTTGAGAATTCTTTATAATGCGTAGGTAAGTAACCGAAAGGTTTTTTTAAAGAGAAAGACATTTAGAAAATTATCATGGGATCAGGACTTACGAGGCTAATTCCGCGCAAGTCACTGCGCATTTGCATTATTATCCAACCAAATATCATGATTTTACTTTTTAACCAATTTACATACGGGGAGGGGGTTATCAGCCGTAGAGTTTCGATCGAGTTGATTCTTTTTTTTGTAATAGAAAGGTATTTCCCTATAGCTTTTCTCATAATGTTCATCATAAAAATATTGTGGTTTTTTGTTTTATTTAATGTTGGTAAAGATCTGAGGACCTTCGAAATGGTGAGCAGAATAGCATCACAGAAAGCAGTAAATTTGGACTTTAATTTAAAGTATTGCCCCTAAGGTACTAGGTAGGTACAGATTGATGGACCACCTGAAAGTACCTTGTCATCAGATAAGTACAGTTAATTAATTTACAATGTTTGTCGTAAAATTTAATTCCTTATAGGGAGTACTTTTTTATATTACGCTGTTTGATTTCCCTGTGTGAATAATGTGTTTTCTTTATATTTGCTTTCTTGTTTATAAATTGCACCATGTTTACTTGCGGCAATGTCATAAGTGACGTCGAATTTGTTTTCAAGATTTTTTGTTATTATTTCCCTCTTATTGCGTCTACGATTCTATGCATTGGGCTGCAAAAGGGCTTTACTAATATGTCTAGGTCAGTTTCCTTATGGTTAACTCGAGCCTATTGCGTAATATGATGACTAAGTGTCATTAAATCTATATTCCTATATAATAGCCAGTCTCTTCCTCTATTAACATTATCCATCTGGAGCTTGAAGGAGTAACATCCTAACATTTTCTTACAATTAATAAAAGCTTTGCTTGTTAAAAATTGTGAAAATGTTCCTTAAAATTAGCGTGTTCTTGTGTTTCGTGTCGTGTGTCTTGGGTCTGGAGAGAGGAGATCTGGAGAAATATGGTCCTTTCAGGACTATTCTTAACTCTAATGTCATTAAATGTAAGTGTATTAATTACTCAGAAAGAGTTTGTTGTATTTCTCGTCTAAACTGCTGGTTCGAATTTTCTTACCAGACTTGCAAATTTTAATAATATTTTCTGGAACTTCCGAACTCTAATGTTTCTTAAAAAATCTAACAAAGTGTTTTCTCTACAGGTGTTCACAACAGAAACTTGAACCTGGACGTAAGTGACATTAAAGTCCACTTCTTCGACTTCGCCAACAACATCCACAAAACATTTCTCATCAACGACGCACCTTCAGGAATTCTCAGGCTCAACAACTTGGATAAGAACAAGAAGTTCATCATGTTTGTTGGTGGCTTTACGTCCCACATCAATCATACCATCGAGGTACAGATGAGAGAAGCTTACAGAACTTACCCTGATAGCTACCTCATTATACCCGACCATTCCCGCTATACAAACAACACGTCAACAGGAAACATTAAAAGTTACGAGCGTTCTGTTACCTACGTTCACTATATCGGCAAAGCTCTCGGCAAAATGTGGTCGAAAATCCACGAAGGAGGAATTAGTACCAAAAACATTCATTATGTCGGTCACAGCTTAGGAGGACAAATACTTGGTCACGCTGGAGAATCCTTTTTCAACGAAACTAGAAATAAGATCGTTAGGATGAGCGCTTTGGACCCCGCTGGCCCTTGCTTCACAAAGAGTCATATTCAGGACCAAGTACGATCTGGACTGGCGGAGCATGTCGAAGTGTATCATTGCAACTCTGGAGCATTGGGGTCTTCAAGCATTCTTGCTGACGTCGACTATATAGTAAATAAAAACGGCGAGTCCCAACCGACTTGTAGAATGCCATACATTCCTAAATTATTCGATTCATCCAATGCTGCTTCGTGTAATCACCGAGTTTGTATCGATGTTTGGACTGCTACAGTAAAGAATCAGCACATGTTTACAGCCCATAGTTGCGATTCCTACGATTCCTTTAAGAATGCTCAATGCGCTGCAGATACGACCATAGCTGGTGCCCACGGACCTGCCACAGCTAAAGGAGTCTACTACTTTTCTACCGAAGACCATGACTTGAACGAACTGAGATAAGAAAGTCAGTAAATAAATAAAAAACTGCATTAAAAACCAGAATGTACATCGTGCAATGTAAGTACTTCGTATTAAGCTGAAGACATTTGTGTCATTCTATGCAGTCTTCGTTCGACATTTTGTTTATTAAGGAATCTCTAAGTTTGCAGCTTCATAGGTTTAAGACGGTAAAATTGGTGATTGATTTGTGTCTGCTTGCTATTATAATCAATAGTAAATTTGACACACTTCGCAATGAACGTTACGATATTTTTTATGCTCATGTTGTTATTGACAGTTATACGTTTTATTTATTTTAATTGTTGTAAAATTAAAGCCAATGAGGAAACATCATTTTAAATATTAGCTCTCCATATTTTCTGTCAAAAATAAAATATACAAGTGGCAGAATGTCTTCGAAACGTAAATTCGTTTCCGATTTATGGAAGTAAACGTGCGATGCGGAATCGTACTCGGGTGTAACGTCATCTCACATCACTCGTAACTATTAACATTCTTCATTTAATGTTTGTAATAAATAACTGCAGGTCTCTGTAGCTAATCTAAATGTTATTATTGTAAAACAATGTAATTTTTGCATTTAGTGTTTATGTTATGTTATTTTTAATTCAACTAAACCAAAGAAATTAAAATATATATGTTAAAATTAAAATAAACCTTTTCTTTACACAAACTTTACTAACCTTTTTCATCGAAAAGTTGCCTGGAAGAAATCGTTTTTAGCGATAAGGTCGCCCATTTGTACATTTTTTAGGTTCTTTTAAGTTTTCGGTGTATTTGTCTTACTTTAAATGTAAACTGATTGTTGTTGGTTGTGCAAATAATGTAATAATCTATCTATCTATTTCGTCTTCCATCCATTGGCCGTGGCCACGCCAATGTGAAATGATTTTAGGGTTTTCTAAGTATAAATATTTTTCTTTTATTAAATTATTCTAAAGAAAAACAGTAAGATCAACATTCAACATCGACCAAACAAAAAAGTAATCTATAACTGTACTTATAACTTATAATACAGGAAGGCAGAACAAAAGTCTGTACTTGGAAGTAAATAAAAAAAAGTGGTCTAAGGGATTTAGGATAAGTAGTAAGACAAAATTATATAATTTTTAAAATTCGTTGTCTGTTTCTCTGTCTGACTTAATGTCCATTACAAGATTAAAAAAATATATTAAACATTGATTGTGTAAAAAGGCGTACACAAATGATACGTCGTCATATCTTAATGAAAAAAATCCATGGACATGATTATTGATTGCTCCTGTTCGACTTTTATATACAAGGTGTAACGGGCAAGTCCTTTTAATCCAAAAGGGGGTTGTTCTAGACGTCTAGGCGAACAACTTTTGTTCTACGACTATTGGAAATTCGAAGTACTTTTCGAAAAATTTAGGTTTAAAGTTTACTTGAAAATCAGCTGTTCCTGAGAGTTCGAGGTCATTGACCTTGTGTTGTCCTTTATTTAGTTTGATGGTTTACAATCAAAACTTCAATTATCTTTAAAAAAAATTTGAATTTTCAAAAGTCGTAGAACAAAAGTTGTTCGCCTAGACGTCTAGAACAACCCCCTTTCGGATTAAAAGAACTTACCCGTTACAAATTGTATAAGTAGATATCTGTATTAAGACGATTTTAATTTAACACATGATCACAAAAACACCCATGAGTTAGCTTCTTGTGGTTTTTTATCTTGACGACCTCTGTGGCGCGTCAGGCGATCGCTTGGCTGCAATGCAAAAGGTTGCGGGTTCGATTCCCGCTGGGTGCAAATATTTATGCTTAAAATAAATATTTGTATCTGGTTTGGGTGTATTCCTATGTTTAATATGTATGTATTTACAAAAGCAAAAATAAATATAAGTAGTATATCCGTTTTCTAGTCACCGTAACACAACTGAGCAGCTTACCATGGAGCTAGATGGCGCTGTGTGTTTGTCACAGAATTTATTTATTATTATCATGTTTATCATCTGAGGGCTCATTCCGAAGCCACACAAAAATCATAGTCAAAGACGTTTTAAAGTGATCAATTACACTATTGTGTATAAATCATGGAATTAAGAAGTACTACGTAGGTACAACTAGGTAAGTACTACTACCCTTAATTCTATGGTGTAAGTATACTACTGTTTTTTTTACTTGGTTTTATGTTGAGTAGCGCTTCAGTATTCGAATAATAACTTTTTTTTACATAAGTACAAAAAAGAGTTTTGGAAGGAACGCGTTGAGGAGATGTGTTGCTGAATTTTCATTTTTGTGAAACCTAGTTCAAATGCGTATAAATTGTTTAATTTCGGAGGCATATTAATCAATTTAGTTTCGTGAAGGTGTACAAGTGTAATCAAAGTGAAACTCGATTAAAAACATGGACTTCAGCGTTGTCTCCAAAACTCCGTGAACAATCTTTGTAAAAAATGCCCACTGTTTTACAATGATACCCTCGAATTAACTTTAACTATGATGACTTGGCTGTTTCGATTCAAAAAAACTTGCAAATATTAATAAAACTTGACTCTGGAAAATGTCCAAATGGGAAAAGCTATATTGAAGAAGAACAATAAAAAAAAACAAATTAATTCATTTAATACTGTTGGATGTACTTACCGTAAATTCTATCTAGCATAACCTACCTAGCTACCTATAGTTACTTACCCGTGTGCATTAACTGTTTTACCGACGATAATCAATGATAACTGTTATTTAATCTGTGGCATGTGCCTACTCCTTCTTGTTCATAATTTTTCTAACCAGTCGCAATATAATATGGCTTGAGATCAAAACAGTGTTCTTTATTTAAATACCTACTCGTAAAGTAACTAATAGCAAGATTGACCCTTAACGAAATCAACAAGTACCTACGAGAATAATAAAATATATTAATTAGATGTTTTTATAAAGCCCTTTTCCAAAGGTACCAAAACTCCACAAAATAGGTTCATAATTAACATATAGATTACACATACAGACATAACAAGGTGATAAATAATAGGTGAATGTTGATTTAAACACATTTTTTATTTCTTTGGATTTTGAATAAAAATTACATTACCAAGAACCAATACATACATAGTACATATAAAGTAGATACTGTCCTGCAGTTATCAAATAGGAACTTTAAATTAGCTAAGTATAACTTAAATAAATAGATATGTCAACTTATATGCTAAAAGTAATGCTTTGTTGACTTAACAAATTCAGTCTCGTTCTTTGCAAAGTGTAAAAAATCGATTATTGATAATTTTTTTGCAAGTAGATGCAAAAAATTATCAAGTCGTTTTTCTGCGAACCTACAATTAAATTCCATACCAAATAAATAGTACTGAACTAAGATTAAATTGCTAGTAGAATAAAGAACAGTTTGTCTTGGACGTTTTATCCATGTATTGCATGGCGCGAACGCGATTTAGATTTTAGCTTGCATTATTTATCTTATTTTGTTCAAATCATAGTCTGCAGTTGACAAGTAGTAGACTCCTTTAGCTGTTGCAGGTCCGTGGGCACCGGCTATGGTTGTGTCTCCATCGCATTGATTGTTCTTGAAGGATTCGTAGGAATCACAGCCATATGCTGGGAATAGGTCTTGATTCCTAACTGTGGCAGTCCATACATCGATACAAGCACGGTGATGGCATGAAGCTGCCTTTGTCGAATATACAAATTCAGGAATGTATAGCATTCTGCAAGTTGGTTGAGACTCGCCATTTTTATTCAAAATATAATCGACGTCCCCAAGAATGCTAGAAGACCCCAATGCTCCAGAGTTGCAATGATACACTTCGACATGCTCCGCCAATCCAGATCGTACTTGGTCCCGAATATGACTCTTTGTGAAGCAAGGGCCAGCGGGGTCCAAAGCACTGATCCTAACGACCTTTTTTCCAGTTTCGTTGAAAAAGGATTCTCCGAGATGACCAAGGATTTGTCCTCCTAAACTGTGACCGACGCAGTGGATGTTCTTGATGCTGACTCCTCCTTCATGAATTTGTGCCCACATTTTGCCGAGAGCTTTGCCGATATAGTGAACGTAGGTAACAGAACGATCGTAACTTTTCATTTCTCCCGCTGAAGTGTCGTTTGTATAGCGGGAATGGTCGGGAATGATGAGGTAGCTATCAGGGTGGGTTTTATAAGCTTCTCTCATCTGTACCTCGATGGTATGATTGATGTGGGACGTAAATCCACCGACGAACATGATGAACTTCTTATTCTTATCTAGGTTGTTGAGGTTGAGGATTCCTGAGGGTGCATCGTTGATGAGAAACGTTTTGTGGATGTTGTTGGCGAAGTCGAAAAAGTGGACTTTAATGTCACCCACGTCGAGGTTCAAGTTTCTGTTAAGATCACCTGTAGAGAAAAAGATTTTGTTAGATTATATTTTTCAAAAACCCTGTAAGAGAAACCCTCTAGAAAAAAAATCTTGACGTGTATTTTGTATTTCAACTTACATTTAAAGATGTTGGAGTTAAGAATAGTCCTGAAAGGACCATATTTCTCCAAATCTCCCCTCTCCAGGCCCAAGACACACGCCACGAAGCACAAGAACACGCTAATTTTAAGGAACATTTTCACAATTTTTAACAAGCAAAGCTTTTATTAATTGTAGGAAAACGTTAGGATGTTACTCCTTTTAGCTCTAACTGGATAATGATTATGAAGAAACAGATTTGTTATTATATAGGAATTAAGATTTACTTTTCTCAGTGGTTCATAAATAACATATTATGTTAGTCATATTACGCATTGATAAACTGACCTAGACCTACGTATTCGTAAAGCCCTTGTAATTGCGTAGAGGCGACATTTTACGCGAAGCAGGAAAATAATAGAAGAAGAGGTTAATTCTGGTATCTTGTTTACAAATTCTATGTCAGTGTATGACGTTTAGAAACAATGCAATGTAACAATCTTAAAAGGTGATACCAAGACTTTATAGGTAATGTAAACACCGGAACCTATTAAATAAGGGTGGAAAAAATGTTTTTTACCCTTGTGATAAAAGAGAAGTACGCTTTGAGTTTTCTGGAAGTATAAATACGTCTGGTCAAGGCTGTTTAAAAGTTATGACGTTTATAAATAAGAATATTTAATGTTTGAACAATTGTCTTTTATTTAGTGACCCCCAAGGCCAACAGGTAATGTTAAAAGAAATAAACATCTTCATCGAAAAATTGTAGTTTTAAATAAATTTCATTAGCATCATTACTTTATCTTGCGATAATATTACAGATAGTGTGATTTCTGAGGTGTTTCGTAGAAAGGAGTTAGTCTTACAAACGGCTACTTCTTTGAATAGTGAATTAAATTAATGATCGAATTTCACCATTTTCAATCGTTTCGCATTGTGTAAATTTCATTTTGGCTTTAAACCGATTTACCTTGAAATTCGAAGACGGTTCCTCTTAATTTTATTAGCATAGTAATATAATACTCTGGTGCGATGTTGGTCTAGTAGTATATTGGTATGTACATACCTACTTGATATTCATTTCGGCGTTAAGGCTTATACTCGTACGTTCGAATCCTGGCCGACCGCGCACCGATATCCATTCCTTAGAAATCATTTATGTGCACTATAACATCGCTATAGCAATGAAGGAAAAAATTGTGAGGTAACTTATATATAGCTCGGTACTTATTCCTGAAAATATTTTTTATCCGACTTCCACCAGCCAACAGAATAGTTCGAATTCAAATGAGAGCAAACGCGTATGAATAACTGCCTAGTCTGTAGCCTGTAGCCTAAACGATGCGAGTTACTGCAGTGCAGCTACTAGGCAGGATGACTCTTTTACTTTACGATCCATAAGATATTTATTTAACTGTGATATTAAATTGACTAAAAATGAAAAAAAAACAACATAACTCTGTGCTGCAAACGTTGCACAAATTTTTTTAAAAAAGTTCGTCACATGTCAATATCTTTATCATACATATTTGTTCGTTAACATTACTCTGTGCTCCTTTGAGTACATAAATTATGATGCTTTCATGACGATAAATAATGGTTCTCTGCAAAAAGAAGGTTTTTACAAATGCGTGGGCTTAAATCAATTTCCTTCTGCATTTGCACAGTAATGCCACAGGCAAAACTGAGCTATTATTGTTAAATCGAAGCATAACGTCATAAGTGACGTAGAATTTGTCTACACCTTTTGTAATTGTTTTCCTTCGCGTAAAATGACGAAACCGTGCAATTTTAAAGACTTTACGAATACGTCTTGGTCAGTTTCCCTATGGCCAATTTAAACGTATTGCGTAGTATTACTAACATTTTCAGAAACCATTACTGCTATATAATAGCTAGCTTCTTATTCTATTGTCAGTATCCATCTGGGACAAACAGGAGTTACTTCCTTTAGTTATAACAAATTAAAATAAAAACATAATTAGGAGAATGCTTCTTAAATTTTGCGTGGTCTTGTTTTTCGTGTCTTCAGTTTTAGGGTTGGAGAGAGGAGACTTGGAAAAATATGGTCCTTTTACGAATATTCTCAATTCTGAAGTCATTAAATGTAAGTTCAATTTTAAAAACCCTTACGAAAGTATTTACTTACTTAATATTTTTTAAAATAAAATCTAATAAAATGTTCTTCTCTACAGGTGATCTTAACAGAAACTTGAACTTGGATGTAGGTGACATAAAAGTCTATTTCTTTGACTTCGCCAACAATATTTATAGAAGATTTCTGATCAACGATGCTGCCTCAGGTATCCTCAGCCTCAAAAACTTGGATAAGAATAAGAAATTCGTCATGTTTGTTGGTGGCTTTACGTCCAACATCCACGATCCTATTGAGATGCAGATAAGAAGAGCCTACATGACCTACCCTGACAGCTACCTAATTATACCCGACCATTCTCACTACACAAAGTACGACATTTCTGACAAAAGCGTTAAAAGTTACGAGCGTTCTGTTACCTACGTTTACTATATAGGAAAAGCTCTCGGTAAAATGTGGTCGAAAATCCACGAAGGAGGAATCAGCAACAAAAATATTCACTGCGTGGGTCACAGCTTAGGAGGACAAATTCTTGGTCACACTGGAGAAGCTTTTTTCAAAGAAACTGGGAAAAAGATCTTTAGGATCAGCGCTCTTGATCCCGCTGGTCCTTGTTTCACAAAGAGCCCTGTTCAAGACCAAGTACGATCTGGATTGGCGGAGCATGTCGAAGTGTATCATTGCAACTCAGGAGCATTGGGGTCTTCAAGCATTCTTGGTGACGTCGATTACATCGTCAATAAAAATGGCGAGTACCAAGCTTCTTGCAAAGTTCCTTACATTCCTGGAATGGTATATTCATCTGTGGCTGCCACATGTAGTCACCGTGCTTGCATAGATATATGGACTGCTACAGTTAGAAATGCAAACCTGTTCTCTGCCCATAGCTGTAATTCCTACGATTCCTTTAGGAACGCTCAATGCGCTGCAGATACGACCATAGCTGGTGCTTACGGACCTGCCACAGCTAAAGGAATTTACTACTTTTCTACTGAAGACTATGATTTGAACAGAATTAGATAAAGTTCTAAAATAATAACTACTAAAATGTTCAAGACATTGTGCGTCATTGTAATCCAGTTTTCGGTTATTTATTTATTTACTTAGAAAGTCATACTCCAAGTTTGCCATTTCATAGGCAAATTAAGACGATAAAAATGATGACTTGTGTCTGCTTGCTATTATAATCAATAGTGGAATTGACGCTGTTCACCAATAAACTAATGTTTAACTAAGTAGATTA
This sequence comes from Idaea dimidiata, assembly GCA_949358125.1. NCBI lineage: Eukaryota > Metazoa > Arthropoda > Insecta > Lepidoptera > Geometridae > Idaea > Idaea dimidiata. Next base: position 14,832,070 of record OX442340.1, on the reverse strand, counting down.
ATTTTTAGACTGATCCTTAAATTTATTGTGAAACTTAACGTAATTAATGTTGTATACTGCAGGACAGTAAAAATTTCTGTTTTTATTGATTAAATTTGTTCAAATTATTCTGCTTGAAATATTTTTATATAGAGATATGCATCTAATCATGGGAGAATTTTTAATGATTAATTTCTTTTTGTAATAATATTTTTTGCAGGACAATATTTATTGTAAGCCTAAGAACCAAAGAAATAAAATAATGTGTTTATATTTAAATCAACATTTTATAATTATGATCACCCTGGATAACCTTGTAGTGATAGAAATTGTGTTGCATTTATAGAATGCTTGCTCCACTCCGAGGCGACCCGCTTAAATTTAAGTAGAAAAAAAAATTTTAAAGGAAAAATACTTACTAACTAGGCGTGGTACAGAACGAAGATTAACTACCTTACTGCTGTTTGGTCGGTACATTTCGTAATAGCCCTCCTGATTCGGAGGCGCGAGTTGAAACATCCCCGCAAGTGAATTTTTGATATGTTTTTCCTTTAAAATATTTCTATTAGAAATAGGCAAAAATACAAATTACGAAATAAGTTTACAAAACCCTGATACAAAACCATACGAATTTTCTTACAAACTTAAAAAAAAAACCCTTTTTAATGTTCACTTACGACCCCTAAGAAACTTAAGTTACTAGGTTTAGCGGATTTAAAGTTCTAAATTCATTTTCATCCCCATTTTAACCTTTTTACGGATTGAATTTCTAAAAAGGCCGTCTTAATGATTATGTAGGTACGCTAAAAGAAATCGAGAAAAAAAAACCATTTTTATTTGCATTTGTAGTTTTGAGATTTCTTGATTAGTTGTAAGTAAGTTCAGTCATTCGTTCACACCATTTATTTTTCATTTTTCTTTATAGGCCCATAGCCAGAGAAATGTTACTCCTAGAAAATTGTCCCCTTGACAACTTTTGAAATTTCAAATTCAATCATGTTCTCTTAAGTTAAGATAGTTTTGCTTCGATATATCAAAACGGTCCTGTTGAACCCTGTTGGATCCAGTCTATCCTTATCTGACTAACCGACGAACACTAAAGTGAAAAAAGGACAGACAGAGGTCTCTCTAACATCAAGCATTTTTTGACGAAGTAAGCTTTCTGGTTACTAAGTAGTACTTACTATTTCTATGCCCCTTTTCCAAAGGTACCAAAACTCCACAAAATAGGTTCATAATTAACATATAGATTACACAAACAGACAAAAATAGGTGAAAAATAATAGGTGAATGTTAATTTAAACACATTTTTTATTTCTTAGGATTTTGAATAAAAATTACATTACCAAGAACCAATACATACATAGTACATATAAAATAGATACTGTCCTGCAGTTATCAAATATAGGAACTTAAATAAATAAGCTAAGTGTAACTTAATAGCTTAAAAAATTAGATTACATTATCAACTTATAAGCTAAAAGTAATGCTTTGTTGACTTAACAAAATCAGTCTCGTTCTTTGCAAAGTGTAAAAAATCGACTATTGATTATAATAGCAAGTAGATGCAAAAAATTTATCAAGTCGTTATTCTGCGAAGCTACAATTAAATTCCATACCAAATAAGTAGTACTGAACTAAGATTAAATTACTAGTAGAATAAAGAACAGTTTGTCTTGGACGTTTTATCCATGTATTGCATGGCGCGAACGCGATTTAGATTTTAGCTTGCATTATTTATCTTATTTTGTTCAAATCATAGTCTGCAGTTGACAAGTAGTAGACTCCTTTAGCTGTTGCAGGTCCGTGGGCACCAGCTATGGTTGTGTCTCCATCGCATTGATTGTTCTTGAAGGATTCGTAGGAATCACAGCCATAGGCTGGGAATAGGTCTTGATTCCTAACTGTGGCAGTCCATACATCGATACAAGCACGGTGATGACATGAAGCTGCCTTTGTCGAATAAACGAATTCTGGAATGTATAGCATTCTGCAAGTTGGCTGAGACTCGCCATTTTTATTCAAGATATAATCGACGTCCCCAAGAATGCTTGAAGATCCCAATGCTCCAGAGTTGCAATGATACACTTCGACATGCTCCGCCAATCCAGATCGTACTTGGTCCCGAATATGACTCTTTGTGAAGCAAGGGCCAGCGGGGTCCAAGGCACTGATCCTAACGATCTTTTTTCCAGTTTCGTTGAAAAAGGATTCTCCAAGATGACCAAGGATTTGTCCTCCTAAACTGTGACCGACGCAGTGGATGTTCTTGGTGCTGACTCCTCCTTCATGAATTTGTGCCCACATTTTGCCAAGAGCTTTGCCGATATAGTAAACGTAGGTAACAGAACGATCGTAACTTTTCATTTCTCCCGCTGAAGTGTCGTTTGTATAACGGGAATGGTCAGGTATAATGAGGTAGCTGTCTGGATGGGTAATATATGCTTCTTTCATCTGTACCTCGATGGTATGATTGATGTGAGACGTAAAGCCACCAACAAACATGATGAACTTCTTATTCTTATCCAAGTTGTTGAGGCTGAGGATTCCTGAAGGTGCGTCGTTGATAAGAAACGTTTTGTGGATGTTGTTGGCGAAGTCGAAGAAGTGAACTTTAATGTCACTCACGTCAAGGTTCAAGTTTCTGTTAAGATCACCTGTGGAGAAGAATATATTGTTAGAAGATATTCAATATTTTTTGGTTTTTATTGCTCAAGGCATTTTTCAACTTAGAAATATTTTCGCAAAGAATTACATTTTCAAAATAATTTCATGACAGGATTCGAACCAGTGCCCCTCGATAACGAGGCGAGTGCTTTAAAACTGTTCCCGATCAATATTCCTGTGTAGCTCAGTGGTTAGAGCACTCGCCTGTATAGCGAGGGGCACAGGTTCAAATTTTTGAAAATGTATCCCCTTGCGAAAATATTTCTAAATTTAGAATATATTTTCTAAAAAAAATTTTAGGAAATAGATCTCTAAAAATAATTTCTAATCATATTATTGGAATTTAAACTTACATTTAAATATGTTGGAATTGAGGACAGTCCTGAAAGGACCATATTTCTCCAGATCTCCTCTCTCCAGGCCCAAGACACACGACACGAAGCACAAGAACACGCTAATTTTAAGGAACATTTTCACAATTTTTAACAAGCAAAGCTTTTATTAATTGTAGGAAAACGTTAGGATGTTACTCCTTTTAGCTCCAACTGGATAATGATTATGGAGAAATAGATTTGTTATTATATATGAATTAAGTTGTACTATAATGTTAGTCATATTACGCAATTGATTATGAAGAAACTGACCTAGACGCATTTGTAAAATTCTTGTTCATTCATGAGTCGTCATTTTACGCGACAAACAGGAATATAATAACAATAAAAGTCTGTATCTTGTTTACCAATTCTACGTCACTTATGACGTTTATAAATCATTAATGTCTCTGTGGGACAAGCGGTTAAGGTTATGTGATGATGTAAATCAATCACTAATGCTACGGCCAGACTTGAAGGCGATGATTCGTATTCTCGTTGTCACATTAAAAGTTCGTGTTCGATCCATGACAAAGTGCTTGGCCACATCAAAAAAATTTTTATTACGTCGCGATAATCTAAAACTTTGCGATAATACTTGAACGAAAATAAAAAGGTCAAAAAGAGGAAGAGCGCGCGCAGTGTAACCAACCGCATGAACGTTGTCGCGACAAAACCCTTTGATGCGCGGCAATTTACCGACAGCGGAGTTAAGAGCATTCGTATTCGCGAAAATGATTCGCGATGGAACGAATTCTTAGCCTTATCGTGATAGTGTGGCCCCAGCATAAGAGCTATGAATTTTATATTTAACTGCAAATTAGATTATATTTTTGTTTGAAAATTATATAAAGGATAGTTAAGATTTGCATTGGCATCTTAAAATAAGGTCATATTTATGATAGAAAGAATGCTTTTTAAATTAGGGAATAATCTTTTATTCACCTAGTCTAAAATTTAATAACACTCTTGTAACAACCTATATTATATGTAGTAAACCTATATATTTATACAATTTGTAACAGGGAGACCCCTTTAATCCGAAGTCCAGGGCTTGCGGGTGATGTCCTGAATCCTTTGGTAAAAACCGCATCTAAATAGTTCTCACGGTTTAAGAGTTATTCAGTTTCAAAGTTCACGCAAAAAACCTTGGAATCACTTAGTGATGCAACCCTAATAGCGGCTGTTGACCTAGAAAATCAGCTGTTTCGCATAAAAGCGGAATCACAGGACGATTACATTTACGTTTTAAGATGCATTTAGAAGGGTTCCTAGATGCGTTTTAAACGAGTTGCTAACGTCATCATTTTTAGACGATACTATACCTACTCCTACGGTTAAAGTACCTACTAAAGATATTCGCCCACCATAACGGAGCATATTACTAAAACCGTTACCGTTCAATTTTTTTGCGGTAGAGGTTGGTACCTATTTTGCTTTTTTGTCGTAGGCTACTTAGCACGTGATGTTAATGTGTCCCCTTTTTCGTTCCTTTACTACTAGTGAGCGGAGAGAACTGCTTGACCTACACGGTTAAGTACTAAGTTCCTTTCAGCAGTGCTAAAATACTAATCTTTGCCAATGTTAAAAACTGATGTACCTACCTAAGGGAATTCATAACGTAAGTGCTAATTGGATTGGCTTCCAGTGGTATACATACTTACCACGGACTGTGCCGGGGATTTACCCAAAAATAGATAAAATTTTGAATATGAAAGCAAGGTTCCGTATAATAAAATAATATCTTCATAAAATGTTTAGATACCTTGAGAGAGAGCATTCTGTGTGTCGTGTCGGGCGAACGCCCGACTGCAATGCAGAAGGCTGCGGGTTCGATTCCCGCCGGGTACAAATATTTATGTTTAACAATAAACAATAATAATTAATACAATAATATTTGTACCTGGTTTGGGTATCTTTCTGTGTATAAATTATAAGATGTATTGATTTACAAAAAAAAAATTGTGTGTAATTTTCCATTGTTTAGTACCCATAGTACAAGCCCAGTGCTTAGTTTGGGGCTAGATTGCGCTTGTGTAAGGTTGTGCAATATTTATTTATTATTAACACGATTAAACATTATTACGTAACTAGAGGTACCCTTAGGAATTAGTGTTCGACGAATATGCACTTGCGTTTTAAATACAGAAATCAGTGGTTTTTTAAGTATGGTAGGTAATGGGTTTGACTGCTGTTCTGTGGAACCTTAAAATTCGTGTACCGCACGCGCGGGCGGCGTCCTTTGTGGCGTGCCGCTAGGCGGCTCTTTGGCGGTAGCCAAGACGCCGCTTGTCTATCATTCGCGGGCGGCGCTCTTTGACTCCTATGTCCTTTTTGCCAACGATTCGTGTCATTGGTCGGCGGCGCCGCCAAAGAAGCCGCCCGACTCGAGCTGCGTTATGATTCGACGGAAGCCATTTTTGAAAAACCGCCCAAAAAGGACGTAACTTTTACGTTTTAAAGTATATCGATACTTGTCGATATTTTCAATAACTTAAATTTTTTGACCGAGTGAACGAAGTATCTCTGGTTCAAAACTGGCAAAATTTGCGTTTATCTGTCAGTTTGTGGGTTTGTTGCTACTTCTCTACAGGTCGCATTTTTAAACTGAATGCAGTTCTACGGTCATGTAGCTATAGTCCGGTTGTTAGTCCGGTTGACCGAACTAGGGCAACTTTTAGGTAGCAAAAGTTCGGCTGATAAAAATCACCGAACTTTCGAAAACCCCTTTGTAGCTATAGTCCGGTTCTACAAGTACCTATGTAGATTTTTTTGTCATGTTGACTTTTTGATCGAAAGGTGTGGCTCTAAGGGACAAAAAAACTTAAATACCTTTTATCGTTGTATGAAATTCAATACCTAAGTCTATTTTATTTACTTAAAAGAAATCAACATAAATAAATGGTGATTTGATGAAAAAGTTTAGAGTGATGAACAGAATAGTTCCTTAAAATGATGCAAGTAACGTAATTACTAAGATTTGTAAGTACTTACCATAGTATTTACCTTACTTTTGGACTAGTAGTATGTTAGTTTTAGTAGCTAGGTACTTATTGAGGAGCCTATTCCCTCTATGTACTGTGCTATTGGTCTAGTTACACCTGCCGGTCTCGAATGATCGTGCGGGTTAAGCAACGTTTGGTGCGGTCATTAATTAGAATTGACCGCACCAAGCGGTCAAGCAGTAGGTCCCCATTGTTATCTCTGATAAAAGTCGAAACATCAAGTTAGCGGCCTTAGGGCGACCTGAAACCTTAACACTAGGTGAGCCACACCACTATACACGAATATAGGAAAAAGAAGTAGGTTCCTAGCAAATACATATTAGCCGACCGCCTACACGGTGATCGGCTATACGTCGATAAAACGGAGAAAAAAATCGATACCATCGGTCGATATTATTTTATTAGCATCCCTTAATGTAGGCGGCCTGACTACTTACCTATAGCTTCCATCGGTCAGTCTCGTGCTAGAAGTTGCGAAATAAGGTCTCGTGCGTAGTGTAGCCGCTTTCGTAACTAAAATGAGTGATACCCGTGGTAATACGTACGTATTCCAATAACGATACTGTCACAAACAGCGCCATGAACATAGTGTCGGGCGTTGGGTCACGCGGCATTCTTTGCATTAGCAAGTCTGACATCGAACCATTTCGCAACGAGCGATAATGTGAGAATGTTTTGCTGTGCTAATTTAGTGTTTGTGAAACCAATGTGAAATATGGATTACTTAAAATGGATGAAGTGGAATAAACTACGCGAGTGAGTAGTACCTACTTCTTTTTTGAACTCGTGAATCAACAATTGACCGCTCAATGTCTGTAGCAGCAGTTTTCTAGCCTGGTCAGGGGCGCCGGGTTTTTATAATACCCGTGGGTGCTCCAGCTTTTTTAACCGAGTTCAAAAAAAGGACGGGATTCTCTATTCGTCGTGTACATATTTTTTTAATGTTTGTTCACCGATTACTCGATAATGACTTGACCGATTGAGATGGTTATTTTTTTAATGAAAAGCCCCGAGGTGGTCTCATAAAAATATGGTGAGGCTCTGACGAAGATATTCGAAGTGATGAACGGAAAAACGATGTATTCAATTCAATTGTTTTTCAATTAGGTACTAGAAGATAGCTCAACCGATTGAGATGATTATTTTTTTAATGGAAAGGTGCTCGGTACCTACTATTTACCTCTCGTGGGTGCTGGAGCACCCGAGCACCCACGGACTCGGCGCCCCTGAGCCTGGTTATTAATTTGTACCTATGTCCACATGTGGTAGGTAAGGTAGCTAGGTAGGTATCCGGCGCACGACGCGCGGCGGGAGCACCGAACCGGTGTCACTCAACGCCTCAGAATAGGTACATATATGAGATTGCGCAGCGCATGTAGTTATACGTATCTTCCTAGGGTTGTCACGTCATGCAACGGATTCTTGAATTACTTTTTTTGTATGAAAATATTTACATAAGCTTTTCTATATTATTGTTCTAAAGCCGTGACCTTCCGAGCACAAAACGAATGCCTGGCGAGTACTACTGGGCTAGCCTGTTACACGTTGTATATATAGGTTGGTAAAAAAAAAAACAGTTTTGAGGCCCATCCTCAGCCCTAGAGTTTTCAATTCATCCTTCCAGAATCAAGCCCTCGAAGCGTTTAAGTTTAAACTGTTTGAATATTACTGTTATTATTTTCCTCTTGTCGCCGATGACGCCCAATGACTCAACAGGTCTCTGTAATTAGAAGGATTTTACCAATGCGTGCATGTATGTTCATCAATCATTTATTTGTGATACATAGGTAAATAACAAGATAATATAATATTTAAATACAGTTCTCTGTGGTCTGCCATTTGCCAACAAATTAATGCATCTCTGTAAGGTTATAAACAATGATAATAATAGAAATTACGTCGCTCATAATTATTGGGTTTTTATGTCATCACCTTAATTTGGATTATGTTACTTTAATTAATAGATAGGTGCATGGAGACTGAGGTTGTGTTTGTATAAGCTACTTTCTCTATGCATTTTGCATTCCCACTGTAATACAACAGGTGCTACTCAATTATTAGTGTCTTGTAATTAATCACCAGAGTCTGGTGCATGATGTCGATCCTCAGTGTCGTATACCAAAATGATTATTTATGTGATAGGTACCTCACAAGAAGATGTTTTTACTTCTACCATAACTGGTTACTAAACTACAGTTTTATCCGCGGCCAAAAGGGTGTAAATGAGGTTGGTTGGGCAAAGCTAATGGTAGAGTGCACTGGATAGATAGAATTGTGTAGAATTTATTTTATTTTTTAATGTTTTCCATCTTTAATAAGATCTTTTAACAGTAAAGCCTTTGAATAATAATAATAGTTTATTTCAAAGCCTTTGAATTCTTATTTTTTTATGTATCCTAACTAGCGAGTTGAAGAGATCAGAATAAATCTAAAAATCTTTTCGAAAAGTATTTTTAATTTAGTAAACTTAAGTTTGATTCTCAAAAAATTATTATTACTTATTATTAAGGGACCTGTATGCTGTAAATACAAACGTCATATGGGTACTTAGGATTTATTCAAAATAATTTGTTATTGTTTTCCTTTGGCGAGTAAAACGACGACTTTACGCAATTATAAAGGACTTTACGAATACCTCTTATCCCGTTTCCTTGTGGTTAATTCAAGCGTATTGCGTTGTATGACTAACATTTTTTTTAAATCTGTGTTCGTATATAACAGCCAGTTTGTTCCTCTATTCTCATAATCCATCTGGAGCTTGAAGGAGTAACATCCTACCATTTCCTACAATTAATAAAAGCTTTGCTTGTTAAAAATTGTGGAAATGCCTCTTAAAATTTGCGTGCTTTTGTGCTTCGTGGCGTGTGTCTTGGGCCTGGAGAGAGGAGATCTGGAGAAATATGGACCTATCAAGAATATTCTCAACTCTAATGTCATTAAATGTAAGTTTAAATACAAATACATATAAAAATCTTTTAAACATAATTACCATAAGTAATTATTTACTAGATTCACTTGTTTAGCTTTTATAAGGAAAATAAAATAAAACGAAATTTTCTATTTTACAGGCGATCTTAACAGAAATTTGAATCTGGACGTAAGTGACATTAAAGTCCACTTCTTTGACCTCGCCAACAACATCCACGAAAGCTTCCTAATCAACGATGCACCTTCAGGAATCCTCAGCCTCAACGACTTGGATAAGAATAAGAAATTAGTCATGTTTGTTGGTGGTTTTACGTCTCACGTCAACCATACCATCGAGGTACAAATGAGAGAAGCCTACAGAACTTACCCTGATAGCTACCTCATCATACCCGACCATTCCCGCTACACAAATGACAGTTCAGCGGGAGAAATCAAAAGTTACGAGCGTTCTGTTACTTACGTTCACTATATCGGCAAAGCTCTCGGCAAAATGTGGGCGCGAATTCATGAAGGAGGAGTTAGCACCAAGAACATTCTCTACGTCGGTCATAGCTTAGGAGGACAGATCGTTGGTCACACTGGAGAGTCTTTTTTAAAAGAAACTGGAAAAAAGATCGTCAGGATCAGCGCTTTAGACCCCGCTGGCCCTTGCTTCACAAAGAGCGACGTACAGGACCAAGTACGATCTGGATTGGCGGAGCATGTCGAAGTGTATCATTGCAACTCTGGAGCATTGGGGTCTTCGAGCATTCTTGCTGACGTTGATTACATCGTGAATCAAAATGGCGAGAACCAAGCGACTTGCTGGATGCCATACATTCCTGGGTTATACTACTCAAGTAAGGCTGCTACATGCAGTCACCGTTCTTGCATCGATATATGGACTGCCACAGTTAAGAATCAAGACCTGTTCCCTGCCTATAGTTGCGATTCCTACGAATCCTTCAAGAACAATCAATGCGCTGGAGATACGACCATAGCTGGTGCCCACGGACCTGCAACAGCTAAAGGAGTCTACTACTTTTCAACTGCAGACTATGATTTGAACAAAATGAAGTAAATACAAGAAAATAAACTACATTCATTACAAGCTTAAATTTTTTACAAAAATCTGCATTGTGCAATTCAATGCACCATCCAACATTCAAATTCATATAGGTCTTGAGTTCACTTCGAATATTATGCTGTGAGTTTTCAGCTTAATAATATGTAAACCAAGACGAATTGATGATGGTTTGCGACTTTTTGCTATTAAAATCAATAGTGCTTTCAACACACTTCACATAGAATGAGACTGATTTTGTTGAAAATATTGTTTCAAATTAGGTATTTACTATTTATTATAGCTATTGTGAAAATTATTCTAATATCATCTTTTTAATAAGTTACTGTAGGTCAGTGTCAGATTACTTTTCTTTTTTAATTTTTGTTTTAAAATAACTTTTGTTCAGCCAGACCAAAGAAATAAATATTTGCTAAATTCCAATGATGAACTTTTTGTTACAACTACCTTTACTAGCTTAGAATTCTCTTGTTTGTTCAAGTACCTATCTCTACTTGAAACTATAAAGTTCAAGCTGCCAATACCACAAGCATCCGATGGATTTAAATTCACTCTACTTTGATGTGCCTTTAATAATATAATGTCACTCTAAAACTCAATCTATTGTGAACCCCAGAGACACATTATGTTTGGTTTACTGCTACAAAAAAACTCTTAAATATTTGAGGACAATGAATTTGGGTTAGAAGAAATTAGAAATGGAAATACATTTTTGCTACAATATGCAATGACAAAAAATATGTGTGATACTGATCCCTTTTTCTGAAACTTAGATCAACTTTTATATTTATTTGAGATTGACAGCACTTTGTTTACTTTTTCCTTTGATAATTGGCAATTCTATAATAATAATTTATTTCCTTGAAACATACATAAGTTTGTCTTAAAACTAATTTAACAATATATTATGCATATGTATCTAATTACAGCATAGAAAGATATAAAGTAAAATGATTTAATACGAGTATAAGTAGAAGTCCCCTAAGTACTTATCTAAGTTTCAGCGACAATCGAAGTTGTAAAATGTGTAGACTGTACTAGGTGAACCTGTGCTACAGTCTACTTAATTTCACTACTAATAACAATTGCTCAGTCGTTTGTAAACGCACATGTCGAGTTCGTGTCTAATGTTAATTGAAAATTCAGCTCCATGAAGTTAGTAACGTTTTTGATGTAAGTTTCTGAAAAAAGGTATATACGAGGTGTAACGGGTAAGTCCTTTTAATCCGAAAGGGGGTTGTTCTAGACGTCTAGGCGAATTTTTGTTCTAGGACTTTTGAAAATTCGAAGTACTTTTCGAAAAATTGAGGTGTAAAGTTTACTTGAAAATCAGCTGATTCTGAGAGTTCGAGGTCATTGACCTTATGTTGTCATTTTATTTAGTTTGATGGTTTACAATCAAAACTTCAATAATTTTTATTTTTAAAATCAGCTGTTTTTTCAGTGAAACATTATCTCAAAGTTTTCAAAAAAAAGTTTGAATTTTCAAAAGTCGTAGAACAAAAGTTGTTCGCCTAGACGTCTAGAACAACCCCCTTTCGGATTAAAAGGACTTACCCGTTACAAATTGTATAACATACATATCGAGAAAAAGTCACACAAAACATTAAAACAGAAAAAAAAACAAACAGATTTTTGGACGGACTATTGAATAATCATAGCTTATTAGATAGTAGGTAGATAGAATGTTTGGTTTTATCAAAAAAGTTTTGAGACCTAAATACGTTGCTCTCATCTTTAAACCCGCAACTAGTGACCTCAAAGCCTATATGAAAACACCAGTGTACGTTGGCCTTTGAATTCTGAGGTTTTTATGTTTCTGTGAAGATACGACTGTGTGGTGAAGAGCCGGCGGAGCTTTGCTTAAATTGGTCGTGGTTGTAGTTTTACGTGGATTTAGAAACGCCTTTGAGTTTGGATGTGTTTATTTTTGTTAGGCAGAGTCGACACTTAGAACGTAAAACACTTAGCACAACTGATGTAGCGCTATGAAGGTCCAGTGGTTCAGTTTACTAAAAATAATAGTATACACAAAAGAATCGACAATTACAGTAGGGCTGTGGTAAAGTACCACAGTGGAACTATGGGGCAGCAATCCTTAAACTAACTCCTTTTGTCTGTTACGCTTTCTCGTCTAAGCAATTGAACCACTTTTGTTATATGATATTGTATGATTCTATTATTTCACATAATTATTATTACTCACTCATTTATTTTATTATTATTATTTTTATTGTATGATTTGACTTGCCAATATTGCGAAATGTAATGACATGGCCAATAAATGATTTATGATTTTATGATTTATGTTAAATTTTGGTATAGGGATGGGAGAAAAACATAGGCTACATACTTTTAATCTCGATATTCCCGCGGGAACAAAACATTCGAGGGTGAAACCGCACTTCTATAAATACGATTGTGGAGTACCTGGCCTTGCTCCTAGGAATTCCATGATCGTGATATGCTCTACCTATTTTACTACAAGTCAACGAGAGATACCAATAAACGTTATCCACTAAGGGGGCGTGTTCTCTTTTCGCGTACCAAACGCCATTCATCATTATTTCTCATAATGTAGGCACTGCTCCAAAGTAAAACTCACTGATCCCGTCGCAACCTTGAAGTCTTCAAAAGTAGCTTGGTTTCTTCGTCAGGTCAGGTGTGAATTTCCAAAAATCGTAGAACAAACCTGTATGACAAGTAAAACAGCCCATAAATGAATGCTAACTAATTAGCTGTTTATCAGATCCCAAAAATTATAGCTCCTAAACATTGTTTCTCTATTTTCCTACCTCCATGTTGCTCCATGAATAACTGAGCCACCAGTGATTGTGCTGAAACATTGAAAGGGTACGGCTTGTACTTTTTATATTATTCACTTTAGTAGGCATCAGCGCGTGTTTGATGAATACTTGGTGCGCGATGCGTGCGGTCGATTCTTATTAGCTTTTTGTTGTGTCGGTTTTACGGGCGCGTTAAAATTTGATTAGGGATACTGGACGGACCTTGGAGGTCAAACACAGAATGATGTACAAACCTCGGTCAGTTGTTTAAATAATAAACTAGTGGTTTTGCGAACAGTAAACCTCGCTGGCCCCATTGACAAGAGGCTTCCTTTGCGCCTATAAGCTAGCGATTCATTTTACTATAGTCTAGAAAGTTCCGGCCGCACTGAGCACATGCCGCCTAGCTGTGTACCTAAGCAGAGCGCCAGCCACTAGGCGCTAGATAAGTTAGGCGATTGTTGTAATTCACATTGTCTCTGCAGTTCCAACTCTCACCACCTAACTTCTTACATTTTCCCGAGTCGGGTATAAACCCGAATAAGAACATAGATGGCACATTTCATAACTAAAATCTTACACTATACCCAACTAACAAATCAACCTCAAATGTAGCTATATATCGAGAACAGAGCAGTCGCATTATCCGTGGTAGAAACTTTTCTGCAATGCGAAAATGGCCCCACTTTTAGCACTTTTAAGTAATACAATGTATCTACAGTAGCTCCACTTAGGACTAATCGGATACATGTTGGTGATAGATCTGTGTTATTTTTATCTTGTTGGCGTTATATCAGTGGCCTTAAATCAGTTGTAACACAATAAAGAAGCAATAGGGTCACAGCGACACCGATGTATCAAGTAATTTGATGATATATTGGTGATTGTGATTCTATAATAACTATACATTGTTGGCAAGTATTTTGGCAGAAAAATATCAATAATAACTTTGGTTAAGGTTTTTATATAATGTTAGAAGTTACATTTGAATGTCCATTTTGTTTTAAAATTTGTGCGTGTAATTAAAAAATCATAAATAGTGTAAAATCACATGCGCTTGGAATTCTGTTGATAAATTTAAGGTACAATATTAGTGTTTTTTCAGTGGGCCTCTCTAATTTATACTTTTTAATAAAATAAAGATGATTTAAATTATGAATTGATTTTGTAAGCAGCATTATACAATTCATTAGTGTTATCATTGCTACTAAACAAACGATTTACAACATCTTGCAGCCATTACAATATTTAGGGTTATCTTAAAGCAAGAAGATAACTAAGTCCGTCCTAATAAAACTTATGAATTCCTCAGTCTTCTTAATCTGCACTCAATCAGGAAAAAATGGTACCCGAGAAAATGGAAAAAGCGATTAAAAACACAAAACTTAATATAAAGTAGTTGTCTGATTAATATTTTGTTAATTTGGCGACAAAAACTATGCAATAACGCAGAAAGGTCCAGTAAATGAATTTCTGTGAATATATATGTGTCTATTTAGGTTTAAATTAGAAATAAAAACGTTTTTATGTCAATAAAGATATATGAGCGCACACAGATCTTCTTTGTCACTTATTAACGTTATTAAAGATCCCTTATCAAATATTTAGCACTAGTGTTTAATAGATGCTTATATAAATCATATCTGAGATATAAGAGCTACAATGACATTCATTATATCACGTGTTAGCTACAGTGGTGATCAATATATAATTAGCTCAATTTTAGCGATCTTAAAGCCATATTAGTTTACTATTGCGTTTTAATGGCATCATAGAACCCATTGTGCAACATAATTGTTCTTTATTCAAGTTAAAAGTTTCAATTTACTGCTGTGTTATATAAGTTGTATTAAGTAGCTGACAAAACGTTTATGTCGTTAAGTATAAAGGCAATTGAGCTGTTTAACCTTATACAGCTTTTAAGCGTTTTATAACACAGATATACAAAAAGCAGTTATAGAGTTACGTATATACAAGTTAAATATCATTACTTGGTAATAAAAAATTGCCTGTTAACTCAATTTTGCTAGTTGGGTACCATCTTCTCCGTTCACTAGATAACTCTGGCTAGTGCCCAGTAAAGCCGCACTCCGCAGCCATCTCGCATGTTCACGGGACCCTGGCTCGGTTTACAGCGTGAATAAATCAAGTGAATTGTTGAATGTGCGTGAAAAGCCGCGACACTTTACGTCTGGGGTAAGTTATGAGAAGTCGTTATAGCGAGTGACCCGACGTAGATATGCTGATGTATTACGAAATGAAGGTTTATTCACAACTAAACAGAGGCTCACTTGCAGAGTTTGCTGGTACAAGAAGTATCTGAATACACATTTCAGCCAAGTGCAGCCATACTTTAGGGACTCATTTTTTATTTTGTTTAACCTAGATTAATTGTCAAATTAGTTCGGAACTACTTACTTAGGACTCGGAATAACCAGCTCTGTATGTAAGCCGAGCCGAACTCGGACGATTGAATCAAACACTTGTAAAATAATTAAATTACGTCCACACTAACACACTAACTCTCACCCCAAATGCATATACCCTGCTCCGTTCCGTCGTGGGTAAAGAGAGAGTGTGTGTACACTAACACGACCGTCATCGGACGATGACGCCAGATCAGCCGTCTCGTCCAAACTTTTAGGGATTTCTAACATTGGGACATCAGTCTACCGGCGTCTATGTTATAGGATAATTTTATAAACAGGGTTTTCGCGAAAGTACTAGTGTTAGCCAACGTCTAATTATTCGGGTTTTTATGAAAATCCCAATATTTACAAGTGTACCTAAATACTGTTTCAGTGTAAGCACGTATACGTCCAAGTTACTCGTCCGAGTATTTCTAGCCGCCATCACACAAAAGCGGCTTTGGTGTACGCGAAGGGTTAGGCTTTAGGCGCTAAACTAGCCTCCGGTATCTGCGGACGTAGCCTTAGTCAGATTGGCTTATCTCGTCAGTTTTTCAAATAAGTAAGCATATTTCAAACCACTTCATTTTGTAAAACCAAATCTCTCTACGTACGTCACTTATCCCACACTCGTTATTGCAATTCAACCCGAGGCCAATTCCATATGTTATATTTACGCTGAGCCATTTGAACAGGCACGTTGGTTGCAACGTTCTTGTAATTCAGCAATAGCGCTAATAGCCTAGCTGTTTATTGCGGTTTTTGATTTAGAGCTGAAGTAGAACGATCAGAATTACGAGCTGCATTTGAAATTTTGCCAGAGATATTGTTAAAGTAGATACTATTTAGCTTCGCGAACTTACTCGGTTCACATCAGTGACACAAAGACGAAAAAGTCAACGACTTTTTCGTCTTTTACCCCTTTCACTGTCAAAATGTATAATTATGCTTCATCGCAAAAGTAAATTGTTTCAATTGAGATTTGTTCACAACAGAGTTAGGTAATCAGGCCGCAGGTGTCAAATTTCAATTCCATCGTCTATTCAATCGTTTCACCCCTCCCGAACTTCGATCCCGTACCAGTTCGAGCCATAAACATTATTCAACCCCAGCATTTTCCATCAGACCACACCGGTACCGACATTTTGAAAATTGCTCCCCTCACCATATTTCAATCTCCAATCTGGTCGTACAAAGTGAAAATCTCTCCTTGATTTATGCTGACACCCTCGGGCCTCGGAAATTCTTAAGTGGCAAGTTGGAACACGGAATTTGTTTCCAAAACGTGCTAGTACGATACACATTGGTAGGTTTAACGATTTATTTTTTACTTTTGTTATAAGCGCACTTAACTATTTCTTAAAAAAAGACATTGATGCGCATCCGTCTTTCATAACTGTATCACGAAATACTGATTTATGAAAAAAAATTAAGACTTTCTAATAAAAAAAATATTTGCTTCGCTGCCACGGCACACTCGTTTCGCTCGCTCGCCAAAACGCTACGTGTAATCATGTTTTAAAGAAAAACGTTTTCACGAAATACTTGTTATCTTATCTAACGTAACCTAAACCTATTTTAGTCGTGGTGCTCCGTATAGCTTTTTCGTGAAAAAAATCTATTCTAGGAAGAAAAATATCGTGAGGAAAGCTATGGCTAATTAGCTCCAGACGTATTAATTGACCAGTTCGTTCCTCTAGGCATGGCTGACCAGGCTGGGAGGGTAGCATGGGTCAAAAGTTGCTTGCGCTGTATAAATCATTTAAAATTATATAAAAAGGCCAATTATTATGGGCACATAACTTTTTCGCACGGAAAACTTATTATTGCGCGGTCAGTCGGGATTCGAAACCACAACCTTCAGAATGAAATTCGGGGTATCTACCACTAGACCAACACCGCTCTTGAAGAAATTAAGCTCTTTACTAAGCTCAAAACTCTACAAGCTTACGAGCAGCGAGCTTACGTTTATTGGTTTCCGAGTAAAACCAGCTGCATTAAACATTAGCTATTAAATTTTACTATCAGTGTTATGATCGGATTAACGGCTGCAAAGTTTATATTGTAAGCGCGAATAAATTACTTCCTTACAGTGAATTAAACAGATTAAAAAAGCTTTTTAAAAGTAAATTTGGTACGCAATAATTGTGTTTGTGATTTTATCTGCAATCTGGACTTTCAATTTTAGATTTGTCTAGATTAAAAGTTTTAACGGGATGCGAGAAGCCGAAAATAGATCCAGGTGGCGTGTAATTGGAGAGGCCTATGTCCAGCAGTGGACTGCAACAGGCTGATGATGATAATAAAAAAATAAAAAATAAATAAATAACTTATAATAAAGGAAGAGAGTATAGATAGAAAAATATGAAGAGAAGAGATGAAGAAGAAGAAGAGGAGTCGAAGAAAGTATGGTTAGAAGTATAGATAGAAGATATAATAAAACACTTTATTTATCCGGTTTTATCGCGTTTTTATTCATTATTTGAACCGAGCTTTCGGCAACTTTACAGTTGGCTTTTTCAAGGTTGACTGAGATGTAATTTGTCTATTTTAACATTCTAAAAAGTTACAGTAAACTACCGCCTCATAATTATTTGCAATAAAAACGTTCCAGTGTACGCAGACTATAGAGTTATTGTAATAGTTTTCAATTTAAATTATAATTATTTTTATCCCTAGCTAGCTCAAAAAACTACCATGGCTTCGGAACGCGCCCTCACATGAGAAGAAGCCACGAAGAAACTCATGGGGGTTCTCTTTTGCTCAGAAATTAAAAAAACAATTTTACATCAAACTAAGAATTAACAAATCTAAATAACAAAAAATACTAAGTCCTACAAAAAACGCGATAAAACCGGATAAATAAAGTGTTTTAATATGCAAAATCGCGAAAACCATAGAAGAAATTAGAAGATATAAGTAGATCGAATATGAATAAAACCATATTTCAAACACATAAAGACACAGGTAATGTGTAACAAGAACCTAGTTTTCATGATAGTAAATTTAAAGCGGCCGGTACCAACGTCCTCAGAAAGCACTAGGAACGTGAAATTTAAAGGCCATTATCAGCACCAAAACGGGAGTACGAGATAGATATAAAATATGAACATCCACCTGTGGTAAGGAGTCACGAATTCTGTGCTACCTCTTTTATGTGGAGACGTATTCTGGGAAGAAAGATGAAGTCGTTAAGAAACTGATCTTTACTAATATTATACAGAGGGAAGTTTTATTTGTTTGTAAAGAATAAGGCTACGAAACTACTGGACCGATTTAAAAAAAATCTTTCACTAATAAAAACCTAGATTATCGGGAAGTAGCAGAAGTTTTTTTAAATCTCAATATCCCCACGGGATCAAGACTTACGCGAGTGAAACCGAGTGAAATACTTATCTAAACGCAGATCGTTTAGATAAGTATTTCCTGCAATGAAAGACGATGCTTTCCAAAAATTTGCACTCGACAGGACTTGAACATGCATCCTTGACATCTCGTGCCACGCGCCTAACAATTGTGCTAAAGGTGCCCATTCTGTCGTATGGAAAATATGGCGCTGCATTTAACTTTTTGTGACTGAGAACGTAGCGACATCTACCGGTTTCTTGATAATATATAAATAAATAAATAAATTCTGTGAACCATTTAGTAGACCTATGATACTAAAATTTCAAACACCGACTTTTGTTACTTTGCGAGATACGGATGGCTCCTCAATTCAGATATTTGGATTGAGAAGCCACTTTTAAACCGCTATTACTTTTGACTTATTTTACTACAGGTCGAAGGTGACATACCTTGTTGAGGAAACGGAAATTTCAATAATCCGACGAACAGTCCAACAACGAACGAATCGGTCGTAGGTTTACGGTGTAAGTCGGTGTAGGTATTTTAAAACTATGCCTTGGCTCCTCAATCCTTACGAACATATGTAAGCTACTAAGCTTGTGTTACGGTGACTAGACAACGGACATAATACTTATATTTATTTTTAATACTACGTACGTACATAGATATATAAGTCGTTCGTTTCAGAATAAGCCTCCAACTAAAACATTAAACTAACATCGATATATTTACGAGCGCACTGATCGAGACGCCTCGTGTAAAGCTACTGGTTTACGATGATACTACTAGAAGCGTATACTAAGTACTAGTAGTATACAATACACCCGCTTCGTCGTTCGTACGTGCAATAACAGTTCATTGCAATAGTGTGCAATGTTTGTTATTATTTAGTCTTTTTTTTCACACGATGGATGAGCATTTGACCACTATCTCACCTGATGGTAAGATGGTCTAAGATATAGATTTTTTTACTTTTATTTTTAAATTATTTGATGATTTTAATTTTATTTTTATTAGCTGAACGATAACGTGACGACTTCGCGACGACTTATAAGACATCATGGTAGGGACCAATATAGGTAACCTTAATGTCGATATTTCCATAGTATTGGTACACCTACTTAAGAACGAACTAAAAATTTCTTCAGCAACGGCTAAAACGCTACAAAATATCGCTTTCTCTCGACGTTTCTTCAAAGTGAGCCTTCCACGGACTTCCACCTTTCGTACATTTATATCCAAAGTTACTTAACAATTCTAAGGATTGAATTGATTAATGAATGCCATTTATTTGCTCGAAATATAGAGGTTCAGAGATGTCACATAAATACTGCCAAAGACAATAAAACCAGTTGACTGTTCATAAGTATTCCGCCCTCACGAAAATACTACGTCTTTTTAGTAGCACTGTCGTGCACGAACAAAAAAAAAACAAACATAGAATTATTGATAGATATTACCCATTACCTCACGGTGAATTGACGACCTCTGTGGCACATCATATGAACGCACGACTGCAATGCTGAAGGTTGAGGGTTCCCGCCGCGCCGGGTGCAAATATGTACTTCTGCATAAAAATCAATATTTGGTCTGGGGGTCTTTCTATGTGCAATATGTATGTATTTACAAAAGAACATTAAGTTTCTGTATTATATCGGTAGTCTAGTCACCGTAACACAAGCTTAATAGCTAACCATGGGTCTAGCCTGCGTTGTGTGTTGTTCATAGCATTTATTTATGTATGGGTAATCAAAAGTTGTTATGATCAAACGTGGGTGACCTCTGCCCGCAACGGTAAATTGTGTTATGTAAAAATATTCGCGGTATTAGCAGTCAACTGGTTTTATCATTACATATTTTACCAGAACTTAACTTGGTATCCAAATGTTATAGTATAATTTTATTAATTCTGGTATTATTAATGTAGTTGTGCCAAATATATTAAAATTTGTGGGTTTTTTTTCCTGCCTTTGCGACTTTATAAATTTGTATTGCAATAAAACCCATTTTACGGTTTTCATGGCGTTGTTTTTTTATCAAAATTGTTGCAATGCCGTTCCGACATTTGGAGCCTTTTCAGACTCCGTCCTCAAGATAGACTGACCAAATGTTTAGTAATTTTGTGAAAACACAATGAGATTGAATATAATGCAGTATATCAGACATCCTACTAATATAATAAAGCTGAAAGTTAGTGACTATGTGTGTATGTATGTATGTGTGTTTGTTACTCAATCACGCAAAAACGACTGAACCGATTGCGATGAAACTTAGAATATATTATGTAGCTGGATACCGGGAATAACACATAGGCTACTTTTTATCCCGATATTCCCGCGGGAACGGGACTTACGCGGGTGAAACCGCGGGGCGACGCTAGTGAAAATTTAAAATATACTTCCAAATTTTCTTAAGCTCACTATGATTCTTTAACGCGCGTATACACGCGATTTTAACCAAAAGAAATAAGGTGTAAAACACAAGAATAACTCTAATTTTATACTCAAGAGAAAGTCATGTTTAAATTGTACAGGGACGACTCACGAAGTGAAAATTGTTTTTGGGATTCCGTCCAAAAAGGGCGCTACAAATCACAGGATAGTTTAAAGTCCAATTTACATTACGAAACTAGGGTCATGCAGTAGGTTTAGAGTAAATTTTACATAAGCAGTCTCGCAGCAGTTACTAGAAGCAATTATATCAAATAGATAATTTAGGTAAATTCATGAAATAGTCGAGCGGTGTCTACGCAATTTTTTTGTTTGTGAAAATGACTATAAATTGCAGTCACTAGTTTCGTAATGTAAAACCTTAAAATTTGCCGTAGCGTCGCAAAATCCCTTTATATAACTGTTGCTTATATTCCCAAACTGTATACGTCATCGTATACGTTTGATTGATTCGTATGCAGTCTTCATCTGAATGGAATAGTTCATAGGTATTTATATGTTACTGCACGAATGATATTTGGATCAAAACGTTTACAAATTGCGGCCTTATTCAACAAGAATTCTGCATTCACTTACACAACAAAAAGCCTCATTTAAGTACCTAATCTAAAAACTACACGGAACCCCGAGCACTATTTCTCATCCGCTTGACCGCTTACCGGTTTCCTTAGCCTATAAATCTTGTAGCGCCGCTCCACTCCGGTTTTTGCTGCTAAAAAGTAAAGGAAAACCTTTTTCTTTGTAAATTTTTTGCTTGATTATTATCTGAGTAATGGTTAGAGATATGTAGACGATTTCTTTTGGATTATTGTGCGAATAAATTAGCTGTGAAAAAGCTTATAAAAATTGCAAATAATACTTTACTTAAGTGATATGAAATAAATTAACTACTAAACTCAAAAAACAAGTCGGGTTCATTGAAAGATGTTGATTATTTCGTAACAGAATGTTGTTGTTTTTTGGGTATGAATTTTAGGTGACATTGTGACCTACATTTTGGTGCAGTTTTTAGACAATTATGTTAAGGGATGTTGAATACTACCTACGGTTTAGTCAAAACAGTATTTTTTTGACTAAAATGTGAATACAACAATAACAAGTTTTTGTATTGCAATTGAGCCAAAATGTAAAGAAAAACGTCACCTACATCTACAATCCATACACAAAAAAAAATATGTTTAATACATTACGCAATACAACGTGATCATAATTATGTTACTTATGACCACGTTGTAATGGGAAACAAAGTGTTGGAAGAGCACCTACTCTGTAGACCGACGACATTGTTGCGGTCGCGGGGAGTCGTTGAATGAAATTAGCTCGCGATCGCTGCAATGTCGTCGGTCGCGGCGTGTGGAGGAGGCCTATGTTCAGCAGTGGACGGTTAAGGGTCTATACAACCCTAATAGCGTGACAGGGATAAAGCCAGCGAATTTTAGATGTGTAAGTGAAAGACGTGAGATGCGACCTTGTGCGTAAAATCAAACAATTGCTAGTTTCAAGATAACTAAATGTTATTCTTAAAATTCAAAACATTCACTGCCTATATTGAGCTCAGTTGACTTCTTTTACAAAGTTTTATTTGTTTTCGTACAATATTGACTGAGTAATATCACTTATTTGTAAAATTTAGAGGGAAGTTTAGAATTTTATTAACGAGAAAATTTTTAGGAATCGTTTTTTCACGACATTTACGTGTTAGTAAGTATCCTCGACTTTAATAAATATGGTTTCAAAAACTTTTATTTCAAATAACTTTTGTAGTAATTCATCCTAGAAACATTAGTTCTGGCCTTCTACGGCCCCTTGAGGGCTGAGTTGATGACCATCATCGTTAGTATTTAAATATCAATGGACTTCGTTTTTTCCCTAAAGCAAAAGGTATTTATTTATTTCATTTAGGCCTTAGACTAACGCTGGTGAGACCGTTAGAGCATTTAGTATGTCTATATCTAATTAAACATAGTTATTCACAACCGAACAGGTAATTAATAACTAGTTCAAATTTCAATTACGCTTCTAATACCAATTAGTAAGGCACGTTAAATTATCTGACACATTACATACAGAGAAGATATTGAATATTCAATGTAATTGTATTAATTATACACAACTTATCTGGTTTATGGTATCTAAATAACCGATGTATATTATTGTGTATTTCGCTTATTACCTATTGGTTTCCAGTAATATATTAGTTTAGCGCAAACATCTGAATTGTTAATTATATTATTATGTTTGCTAACAAATAGCGGTGTTGGTCTGTTGGTAGATACTCCGACTTTCATACCGAGCCTTGTGGGTTCTGATTCAGGCCGATTGCCCACCAATGTCTCTTTGTTTAAGAAAAAGTTATGTGCTTAAATAGCATCGCTCTTACGGTGAAGGAAAACATCGAGAGGAAACCGACATGTCCTAGGACTCACCACGGTCCGAAGACATGGGACATTCGCCAATCCGGGGTAGGCTCCCGTGGCATCTTACTACCTAACCCCTCAAAGAGGAGCTAGGCTCTTACCCTGCAATGGGAAAATTAACGGGCTGATTATTTATTAATAGTATAGTTGCTGTAATATCTTCAAAATATCTGTAAATAACCGGCCAAGTTCGAGTCGGACTCGCATACGAACTGTGACTGTCTAGCTATCACGGTTCGTGAGATACAGCCTAGTGACAGACAGGCAGACAGTGGAGTCTTATTAAAAAAGTTACGTTTCTAACGTACGGAATCCTAATAACCCGGTCAAGCACGAGTCGGATTCGCACACGAAGGCTGTACCATTTTCAAAATTGGAAACCTAAAAACACTGCATTAAGTGGAATCCCAAAAGCAACTGCCGCCGGTTTTTCGCTAGATGGCGCCAGTGGTAAAACACATTGCGCTATTGTTGCCTCTTGTTTGAGTCTTAATAAAAAAACCCGTTTCTTCCCTACGGGTACGGAATCCCAAAACACAGAACCTAAAACATTAAATGGATAAAGGAAAAGTAACTTCACTAAAGTCGAAACCTGGCGAAAATCAAATTTTTATATCCACAAAACCAAGTCAAACAAAACTGTTATTTTTGCATTAAATTCGCGGATTACAATATTGAATAGCGAATGAGCTTCTGTATTACGTAAAAAAACCTTCTCACGGTGGATGCATTAAGGTGCGAAAAGTGGGGGCTAGTGGGGGATATGTAGTAGTTTTGAGCGGTGATGGGGCAAGGGTAAGTTAATCTGAAAGTGGTTTTCTTCTAGACGTCTAAACAAAACAGTTATAGTAGAACAGCTCTATTCAAAAATGTTTTTTTTCAGTCTTAAAATTATTGAGGTTATACGTACTAAATAAATAAATAATAAAATACATCATTTGTGAAAATTTCAGCTGTCTAGCTATCATTCTTGAGATGCCGACAGACAGACGAACAGTGGAGTTTAGTAAAAGGGTCCCATAACATTAAACATTAGCTGCTTTTGGAAGATAATAATATTAGTAATTGACGACCCCTGTATGTCCAATGCAGAAAAAGCGAATTCGGTTCCCGCCAGATGCGAATATTTATGCTTTAAAATAAATATTTGTATCTATACTATCGAAATATGAACGCATCAGTAAACCTAAATAGGTACATTATATAATTAAGTATATATTTATTAATTTCGTGTATTTAATTTGTAATATTTTTTTGAAAAATTTGTGTTTTTTTTAAATATATATAATGTGTTTCCTACACTTGGATTACTATAATTAAAGAAATGCTTACCAAAAATTTCCGCACCCGACAGGACTTGACGCCTTTCCAATTTGGCCACGGATGCATGTCGAAACTAAGAATTGCATGCTAATACTTTATTCAAATTTTTAACGTTATTATTTTTGGTACCTACACACAATTTTATTTCTTATCTGACCTACAAAAAAAATTAACTCAGCCTCAAATTCAGCCCCCAGTCCGCCGTCCTTAAGTCCATCCACCGCACCCTTTGAATAATTCAGATACAATCACTGGTCGTCTCATTTATTCATGGGTACCGGACTGGCGCGGATGGCCGGATGTTATTTCCTTTGTATTTTGTTATTTTTCATGTAGCATACAGATGAATGACAACGGCATATGGCTAGCGGCTAGAGACACATATTTGATGGGCCGCGGTGTTAAATATTAGCAGACTCTGACCTTTTGTTCTATGATTAGTATTTCCAGTGTGTTTCGAGGTTGGTATTTGTTTGTTTGTGTTTAGTGTACTGACTGGAGCGACGTTCGCATCGGCAATAATACAATACAATACAAACCGTTTATTGACTAAAAGACACAAATATTACAATAAAAAAGTGAAATACATAACACAAAAATTCTCACAAGATACAAACGTTTTGTTAAATGTGTGTGTTGCAGTAGAACCAAAGGGCCATGACTCAGTGTCGTCCTTTCGAACGAACAGTGATCTTTCGTCATCGCCCTTAAGGAAGGAAACCAACGACATAATTTGGTACCTAATACATAAATTATATAGAATATAGAATCATTAAAAAGAAAATAAAGACAGAGCAGAAAAGTGAAACAGCTTAAATATGAATAACTACGAAACACAACAATAAGCCACTATATAAAAATAAAAAATTATGTGTTATAGCCTCCTGACAGCTATTCGCGGGCTTACCATGTGGGGTCCGCTGTTATAGACTGATCTAGTCCCCAGTGCTAGATTGGTTCACATAGCCGCAGGCTTGCTTAGCGCCTAACGCCTGATGGCTTTGCTACGCGCATCGTGACAAGAACCCTACATTTGCTTACTTCGATCCACGCCAAGCAACTAGCTAATTGCCAAGCGCACGGTGCGAAACCGTTCGTTTTAGTTAGGTGTCTCTAGGCATTAAACAAGCCTTCTGCCTATTCAGACGTAGTCTTACGGCGCATACGACGAGCGTTTGTGCAGTCAGTCTACTGTAGGTACAGGTAAATAAGGCGCTCGCAACTGTGCTTATAATGCTCCATGCGTATTCTATAATGGGGGTTATTTTTGACTCTATCACCACTTCGGACGTGTAAACTCGAAAGGGATCGTGGATAGTTGTCGATCAGTTCGCGTTCATCTCTCAACCTCTAGTTTCGTCTTTTGTATGTATTTTTAGTGGCATATCAACGAGCAACATTTTAGTAAAATAAAAAGTATTAAAACCACCAAATGTTTGAAATATTTTACAAGGCTTTATCAAGAATTTCTATTATAAAAGTATTACAACAAATATTTCTTAAAAATCTGTCTGTCAGTCAACGAAATATGCTAAGTTTATCTAAAAGACAACTGTCACTAAAAAGTTATTAATTAAAAGAAGCTTCAAGTAATCAGATTGTTATGAAATATGGTTTGACAATACAAAAGTAATCATGCCTTAAGCTTGGAGTTCGTAATGTGTTCTAGAACTCGCAAAGTATAGTCTTTAAATTAATTAAAATTATTCTATGTTTTGTGTTTGTACTTATTCTATGACATTTTTAATTATTGTATTGATTGACTTTATTATTATGATTTTGTAAATTGATTAAAATTATTATATTATACACACGTACGAATCTTTGACCTGATTTACCGGCAGTAGTGTCGTCGTGACCTCGATTACGACTTCAGTGTGTGTGACATACACCTACACTTAGTACTCACAATATTAACTATAGATTCCATGATTGTGGAAATGACTGAAACTTATGATTCAAACCAGTCCCTTCAAACCACCTACGCTCTCTCCAGCATCATTGACCATCACATATTATTAAAAAAGTACAATACCAACCTCTATTCCGAGCAGTTCCTTTGCGAATATGGTGAAAAAAGGTAATAAGTTTATTAAGCCGACTCAATTTAATTCTATGGCTATTTATTCAAGCGATAAACTGAAATCAAGTGGGGATACTAAAACTTTAGTACAAAAATTTATTAATCCTGAAGAGATAAAGCTCCATGTTCGAGGCCTTCATAAGACTAAAAACACTCAAGAGGACATAGAGAAACATAAAGAAACAGAACAGCTTTGAAAAATTAAGTGTAACGGCTGACGAACTGCATATTATAATATGGAGACCCAGAGTGGTTGTCATCGATGTGCCCTCTAATTTAAAAGATAATGAAGTCTTTACGTGCCTGTACTAACAAAATGTCGCTGAAATACTCAGAGACTGCAGTATTGACCAGTTACCGCGTAACTCCCGTCGAGTTCAACTCGACGTCGGTTTGGGTATTCCCAATCGGCGATGCTGTCGA
Source organism: Idaea dimidiata (assembly GCA_949358125.1). Classification (NCBI taxonomy): domain Eukaryota; kingdom Metazoa; phylum Arthropoda; class Insecta; order Lepidoptera; family Geometridae; genus Idaea; species Idaea dimidiata. Next base: position 14,804,819 of record OX442340.1, on the reverse strand, counting down.
TAACGGGATTTATAAAAGCTACCGCGCAAGGAGCGAGCAGAAATTGTCGACGTTAAAGCCATAGACAATTTCTATGGCTTCAACATCCCAGTTCCTAGATTTTATAAAATTGAGCCATCAAGCAAAAATAATAGTAACATCTGTAATTTCGTAATTAAAGTTCCTGTCTTTATACGTAAAGCCCTTGTGTCAAAAAGGAGAGTATACGTGAATTGCTCATCTTGTCCAATGCAAGTTATCACCTTTGCCACTCGGTGATTTAAGTGCCAATTATATGGCCGCGCAACCAAGTCGTGTAGGGAGATATCCCACCACTATGCCACTGTGGGCATTATGGTAATAGATGCCGAGATGCTCCCGAGATGGATGCAACCGGGAACATCGCTCAGATGAGAAGAAGATACAAAAGACGATCAAAATAAAAACAAAACACGATCAAAATTCAAAACGTCATTACTAAACATTATTCACTCGTGTCTTCTCTCAAAAATTTTCGCAATTTAATTACAAGTTTCCAAATCGCTGTACTAACAAAATTGTTTGATATTTTCCACTTTTGTTTACATTTCAACCTTATTTATTTTCGAGAGTTTCTCAAAGTTTGCGGGCGGACAGACAGAAGGCTTAGTTTAGCGTTAAGTTGTATTAATCCTCGTGATGAGAATGATCGGTTAAATGATTGATGAGGTGTTCCCTCGGGGTTTCCGCTTTGGAGAGGGTTTGAGTTAAGATTTGCAACGGGTGTCGGGAAAGATAATGAATTTATGTCTTTCAAATTATACCTCTACTCCATCCGAAGAATTTAGACGGATAAAGAAATAATTTTTATAAAAGACGTGAAGGCTATCGAGTCACTCAAACTTCAGAAACGTTTTTGACACCGACCATTTTATTGATTGACCCTGACATTTTAAATAGCTTTTCCGACGTTACTAACCCGTTTTTTAACCCGAGCCAATTCTAATAAAACACACTGGCACCCTATAAAGTGAGACATTAAATTCATAACGCCCCTCAGTTGACCCGCGCTCCTCATTTATCATTCCCCATAAATAGAGATGACAAAAAAGGCGGAAACTCCGTGTGATGGGACAAAATGGCGCGAAAGTTGTACCCTTTATGGTAAAGGTGATTAATGTAGGTTTTGAAGGGTCCGGTCGTTCAGAATGTGTATGATTTTTAATTGGATTACGGGTCGTTGACGGATCTAATATGTAGAGGGAGATTGCAAGGAACTACGACCATTGAGATAATACTGTGTACGTACTTGTCTAATAGGTACTAGAGGTGATGTCTCGTGCATATTCTATGCGTTTCTTTACACGAAGTGGAGCGTTATTTTATCAAATATTCACACGATGCCGATATTCAAACCATTCCAGAACGCTAGGAAAAGAGCATCGTGTAAACTGAAGATTTTTTACTGTTAGCCCGATCGGCTCAGTAAATGGCTTAGAACTTGCACAACAAGAATTAACTATTTTAATTTGTTACATTAAATAACTTTTTATTATAAAATAAATTCTGTGACCAACACATAGCGCTATCTAGCCCCATGGTAAGCTGCAAAGCTTGTGTTACGGTGACTAGACAACGGATATATACTACTAATATATTTATTTTTCTTTTGTAAATACATACATACATATTTTTTTTCTTTATCTTGCCAAAATTATAATTGATGGGTGAAATGCAAACACGGCGTGAGTCACCGAGACGTGACAGGATGAACTGAGAAATTTTAATGTACTATATTCGAATCCCGCCATGTGACTTTTTGCGTTGCGTTTTTGTAAATGTATTTAGATAAATACATATTGCACGGCATTACACACAGCGCAATCTAGCCCCAAACGAAGTTCTAAGTTTGTAGATACTATGGGTACTAGACAACGGATATACTACATATTATTGTACTTTTTTAATTGTAAATACATTCATATTATAAATAGAAATACACCCAGACCAGATACAAATATTTATTTTTAAGCATAAATATTTGCACCCAGCGGGAATCGAACCCGCAACCTTCAGCATTGCAGCCAAGCGTTCACCTGACGCGCCAGAGAGGTCGTCAAAAAGTATTTTATCACAAGGTCACAAAAGAATAAAAAAATCATGAAATAAAAACAGAAACAAATAAAATTAAACTTAAAACTGGATTACAAAAACAATATTGTACAATTGCTAATCTCTTCAAGGCAAGCTTTGGATGAAAACGACTTAGAAGATGGGGATACGTAGGTTGCTAAAATACGTGATTTGTTCCGTCTGCCGCAAGTGTAAACACTGAAGATCTTCCAAGATTTAAATTCGATTCCAATTGCAAACAAACGCCTCATTCCGTGCTACTGTTTATTGCATGAAACTTCTGAGATTAGGAGACGAAGCACTAGTAAATCTGGCGAAACGTGGCCCTGGAATTAGGGACGGGATCCGGAAGGACGAAGGGCCATTGCTGTTTTATTGCTATTCTACGATTGAAATTGTTTTAGTTTTTATTTAGATCCACCCTAAGAGTATACATAAGCAAACTATAGAGCGCTGGTATGCGAGTATGAACTGTAAGCACCAGTATGAACAGTCAAAAATGACAGAAACGATGTCATCAGTCACCTAGGTTTGTGGGATTAGACTGTTTCTCTCGTTAGAATTTATTCTAGTAATAATTATGGTGAAATGTTCAGTGCCGCGGTGTAAAAATGATTCGCGGATCACTATTCAACCTCAACATTTGAATATCAATGTATAGAGCATCTGCTTACACTTTGCGCAGTAGGCAAATACCCATAGGCGCGCTCTATAGTTTGCTTATGTATACTCAAAGGATCCACCTACCTAATTATGTGAAATCGTTATTTTTACTCGTCGGATTCTAATTTAGAGAACTTGTTTTGGAAGTAGTTTTCAAGATCTCTGTTTCAGATGAGAGCTGGCAAATTCACAGAAAACAAAACGCTTACGTAAAAAAACGATCGTAATAATAGAAACAATAGAAGATCGAAGTAGAATCGTCTTTTGGTTTCATTTCGATCCAACAACCAATGATGTTGTACATTTTGCTTGGAAGCTATTATTAAAACAACAGAAATAAAAATTGAAAAAGCGACGACGACGCTTAATAACCTAAATAGAAAATCCCAAGAACACCACAATAGTCTCACAATCAACGCCGATATTTCCGCAAACGGGAACAAAACCGTGTCTCGCAGTTAAAATTAAAGCCATTTAGGTACCTACAGCTATAAAATGTTCGTAAACGAAACATTAAACACTTTGTCCAACCTACGCTCAAGTAGGCATTTTAAGTAGGTAATACTCGAGTCACGTACGTTGTACATACGATGGGTACATAGCCGTAACTTCGCTCATTTCGCTGCTTCGACATCGTGAAAATCCTTGTAACTTTTTTACGAAACTCAAGCATTTGTTAATGCTTATTATTTAAGGTGTAAACTGATGGCGATTTAATTTAATATTCTAAATGTAACCATTTACAAATGATATTTCGAAAAATGTCACCAAAGAAACGGGTTGAGTTTTTCGGAGGGGATGTGTTAATAAAAATCGATAAGAAAATAAATAGAAACGCGTTGTTTCTTACAAAATTGTGAAAATATCTTTATCATCAAAATGGTAAACAAATATGACATTAAAATTCGACAGCTGTCTTTTTCGCTTTCTTTTTTGCACAGCCGAAGGTGGGTGTTCGAACAACGGAGACAAAGTTAGTTTATTAAAATTTGAATCATGCCGTCTTCACTTCGCACAATCTTCGGCATCCCGTGTAGTGAGGCCCCTCCGTCGTCAAGCCAGCATTTATTAGGTCTTTCCAATTTGCCGCAGCCGGGCGGAGGCGCCATAGCAAGAGTCATGTTTCCCACGTAACTTTTTATCGAGTGTTATCGTCAAGTCGAGAGTCTAGTCCGAGAAGCGAGTGCTTACCATGTATACTTTCGCACTCTGTATGTCACACTCTCACCGGGACACCCCGATACAGGCCGAGTGGGAGAGTGTACATGGTAGCTCTCGGCTCGCCCCGAGATCCGAGCGATCTCGCACTCGCTGATATGTGCCTCGCCTCTTGACGAGAGTGTAAAGCCGCTAGTGACGAGAGTGTCATCCGCTATATATTTTATAGCAGATGTTCGAGCAAGCCGTTCAAGATTAAAAAATAAAAATTTAAAAGTCTACTTTTTTATACCTTGGGCGTTAAAATGTTCAATAATCGTGCCACAAAATGTAAAGCAAAAGGTTGTTCACAAATATTTGCCTCAGACTGATGGGAAACGTCGCAGCGAGCGCTCGGCTTCCATTGTTTACCCTCCTATTATATTCATATCGAATAAGTTTTATGGAAAGTTTTGTATGTTCAGAGACAAATAAATATACGGAAGTTCTGGCTTGTATGATGATGATGAATACACGTAGGTATTAGTTTCTATTTTGTTTGTGAGGATCGATTTAAAACAAAGTAAATGGTAATGGGTTGCCATTACAAATAATGAATGGTCATTTAGTAATTATTATTAATTTTTACACACGCAAAAAATTCACTTTCGCGAGATTATAGCGATAAAAAGTAGCTTATCCCCTTGATTATGTATATTTCTATTGATGAAAGAATTGTTGAAATCCGCTCAGGGCCTTTTCATTACAAACAAATATATTTTCTCTTTTTATAATATTACTTTAAATAAGTAGTGTTTTTAGAGTGGGTAAATTGTTTATTGATATTATTGCTTAGAAACATTTGATTAACTAATTCAACTTATTCAACGAAAGCAACCAATTTCAAAACCAAAATAAAACTTTTAACTACATTGTTAATATAAATATGCTGTTTTGATTCCACCCCGTAGCCGTGGGGGTTGTAAAATTCATCCCCACACTTTGTGAACTCGTAAACCAAACGATCAGTACCCCAATAACAACTTATCAACTTGTTTGTGACTGTTGAATTTAAATCTAAAGTTGTAAATTTAAATTATTAAAATTATAATTAGAAATTCGACCTTTTCTGATGAGTTTTGCTACGGAGTAGAAGTTGGAGGCTTCGATAAAAAAAAAACTATTTATGACATTTCAAGTCATGACTGAATCCATTCATAGCCCAAACCGCTGACCCTAAAGATATGAAATTTGGGGAGTGTGTTATTTGTCATGTGTACTTAAGTAATTATTAATTAGAAAAGTAAAAAAAAAATATTGCACCACATTACACACAGCGCAATCTAGCCCCAACCTAACCTAATAACCTAACCTAACCGGATAAATAAAGTGTTTTATTCAGAAACAAATATTTATTTTTAAGCATACTTGCATCCGGCGTGAATCGAACCCGCAACAGCATTGCAGTCGGACCTTCGCCCGAAGTGCTACATAGGCCGTCAACTAAACTTTAACTTTTTGAATTCACACTATTATAATTTTCTTAATGGTTACCGCGATTAAGACCGGGCAAAATGTAATTATGTTTAGATTCAGGAAAAGAAAAGAGGAATCCACTAAAAAGGACTTTTTAATTTAACAACAATCTTGCCAGATAGTAAGTAATTGATGGAATGTTCTTATTAAATTTACTTAATTTAATCAAACGACCAGTTTGCTTTAGATTCACCAGAAAAGGATGATTTATATTAGACCGTCACCAGGCCGAGCTTCGTCGTCCATTGCTCGGCGAGCAGTCGATCGATCTGTTGCAATCGAGTGGCGGCCGAGCAACCGATAACGAAGCTCAGATCCCACACGGCCGGGAAACGGTCTAACATAAACATCCCTAAAGGGAAAAGCCTTAAAAATAGAAATATAGTTTAAAATTAAGGTGGCTAGGTAGCTACTGATATTTTAGCAAAAATTCAAATTTGCCTATATTTTGTATCGTGTTGACACTTGAACTTTGAATTTAAACCACCTAATAAAAATCATAGACTTTAGTAGGTAGATGGTTTGAATTTCAGCCCGATATCTCTGCGCGTTTCCGAGTTCAAGGATCTTCACAGCCGACAATAAAGTAATCCTACAAAGGTATCTTTTCAGGTACGGAATCCTGAAAACTATCGAAATTGCTTCATCCGTTAGTAAGCTACGATGACACAGACCGACTCACAGACAAACACCTCCGACATAGAACTGGACTGGTCTCTATTAGAGACAAGAAGGAAAAAGCCGCCTAATAGTTCCAAAATTAAACTTTACTTTTACTTACGCACCTTTAGAAATTTACTCACACACCTCTAAAAAGTTTACTCAATATTCGAACGTAGTTGTTCTGTCACCTAGCCACCATCTAGGTAATCTATGGCTGAAATCTATAAAATGTGATTTTGTCTAAGGTTACCCGTGAGATTTGAGATTGGGTAATAATTGACCCAGAGGCGCTTATAGCACTTTTTTTTAATTGGGTAGTAATTGACCACAGGTGCATTTAGAGGTTAAACTAAACAAAAATTTGACTTTAGACAATATTGGTAGAGATCTTCGCAAGTATCCAAAGCTGTTGCGTAGCTCTTCTTCTTGTTTTCGTGTATTGGGTGTGGCTTGCTTTTGCTTAGCACAATCTAGTTTTTCAAATTTAGAACGTAAACCAATTAAAAATAATGACCTAAACTTTGCTTCTCTGTTATGACTACGAAGATATTTTTATTTTAATCGTATTAGAAAATGAACTCCGACTATAAATTCCAATTCAAAGTTTTTGCTTAGCATAAACTTTGCCAAGTTTTTACTAAGCTAAGTCTGAGCAAAGTCAAAGTAAGCACTTTAGATTTAACTTATATCACCTCTCCTTTCCATCGGGGGTTAAAATAAACTCTTTAAATTAATCTTCCATTTTAAGAAGAATGAGAATTTTGAGACCAGAATGCTGGAATTTACTTGGCACAAAAAATAAGCGTTGCCATTCAGCGTGGCAATGCGGCCAGCATTTTGGGCTCGCTGCCAAGTCACGAAGACTTGGACTTCTATACTTATAATAAAGGAAGAGAGGACAAAAAGTCAGTACTTAAAATAAAATAATAAAATAAATAATTTATTTCCAAAAAAAATGGTGCACAAATTGCTTAAAGTCTAAATTTCGATTTAAATCTTAGTAACACATATGCCTGAACTAGGAATATCCTGTACTGTACTATCACTTTTTTTAATTTACTTGGAAGTAAATTTAAAAAAAAGTGGTATAGGGGACTTAGGATAAGTAGTAGAACATTACTATATAAATTTTAAATTTCATGTCTGTCTGTTTGTCTGTTTCTCTGTCTGTTCCTTATACAATTAAAAACTACGCGTATTTAAATAAGTTAATTTTTATTTTAAATATCTATTTGAGTGTTTATAATAAAAACAAATTAATCTTCCATTTAACAAAAACAAGATTCTGTATATTCAAGGTAGGTGGCGTACAGCGTTTGAATTATTAACGCGCTCGGCTCAGTTTGAGCTCAGGCATTAGTGTTCGTAATAATTGATAGAGCGTGTGTTCACGGCTTTATCGCTAAGAGTAAATTGACGAGGTTTTTTTAATCTCAATGAAGCGCTCGAGGTAACAAATTAAATGAAAGTTGTGCAAAATTTAAGTTTCCGGAATTTGATATAATGTTGGAAACGCTTCGGAACATAGTGCACGCACAATATTCACTAATACACAAATAAATACGGGAACGCGGGTGAGACCGCGTAGCGCAGCTAGTCCTACTAATAGTATAAATGTGAAAGTGTGTATGTTTGGATGTTTAGATGGTTAAATTGTTACTCAATCACGCAAAAACTACTGAACCGATTGAAACTTGGAATATAAGTAGTTGGATACCGGGAATAACACATAGGCTACATTTTATCCCGATATTCCCGCGGGAACGGGACTTACGCGGGTGAAACCGCTTGGCTACATTTTATCCCGATATTCCCGCGGGAACGGGACTTACGCGGGTGAAACCGCTTAGCGCAGCTAGTTTTAATAACAATCTATCTAACCAACACTACTGCATTTTCCTGAAACTATCCGCTTGACTTGGTTTCTTGCTATTTTCATAACATTAAGTACTCGTTGTACACCCCACGCCCGAGGCACAGTGTTCACCATAAATTAACAACAGTAAAACCACTCTTTACAGAACAAATTAGTCTGCCCCGATAGTTGGTCTACTACACTACTATACTATACTATAAGAAGGTGGGCTAAGTTACAACATGTGGCGATTTGGAATCAAAGATTGGTGTTAAAACAAAACTAACATGATTAGAATAGATCGTTCGCGGGCTCTTGACCTTGATTATTTTATAAAAAGAAAAATCAGAAAGTCAGCGCATGCTCTCAACACCGGTTAGAACAATAGCCAAATATAAAGTTTGGATTACAGTGGCTTTGGAAGATAAAGACACCTAGACCAGATACAAATATTTATTTTAAAGCATTAATGTTTGCACCAGACGGGAATCGCGGCCCGACGCGCCAGAGAGGCCGTCAAAAAAAAATCATTTATATTGAAAAAAAAAAACCCCGACTATTTTTATAAACAACAAATAATAATAAAAGTTAATTTATTAAGTTGTTTTTTTAATTATTTGAAGGGTTTTTATTTTATTAGCTAAACCACTTAAGATTCTGCAATTCAGAGGCCATGATAAGGCCCACAATATATGTATTAATAGGTATTAAAATATTTCAAAATTAAAATTTGCGCGTTTCACTTTGTTAGCTATGTTAACCGTTCGTAACTTAGACCACATTCAGCAGCTGGCCGGTACAAACTTTCACGGGAATTTCTTGATTTATTTACCAGTCTCATTCTTCCATTTTTTATTTTATAAAAAGTTGAATTTGACGGTTGATTTATTTTGTTTTAGTACAGTTTTGGTTTGGAATGAAGTTTTTACTAAAAATATTTTAAAGGAAAAATACATCTTTAAAAATTCACTCGCGGCGAGGTTTGAACTCGCGTCTCTGGGTTTGTAGCCCAGCGTCTTCACAAACAAGACCATGCGAGTTCGGTCTAGTTCATGAAGACGCTGGGGCACCCCATGAGTGAATTTATTAAGATGTATTTTTTGAAATACTTCTAGTACAAATGCCTAGCTAGAGCAATAAAAATGAAATTACGAACAACAAATAACATAAGATTATTAAAAAAAAATTAAAAAAATCTATGGACTATATTAAAAATTAATATTTAGTTTTTAGTCCCGATACCTGACTAGTATCACTACGTATCATGCGGTCTGCCGCGTGCAAAGAACACCTCCCTCCTCCCGCTCCTTGCATGCGGCAGAAATTAGATATTATGTTAAAATTAGATATTATGTTAGTATTAGTGACACCAATCATCAACCGTGAAATCGACGCGTTTCGGCTTTAAAAAGCCATCATCAGGAACGTAGACTCCGACCGAACTGTGTGGGCGACAAAAATTAGTAACGACGCCGTTCACCCGACGCTGTTGACTCGCCGACAGCTGGAACAAGAGTGAGTGAACAACGCTGCGCCCCCCACTTTTATACTTCGGTGCGATCGTCGTCAGCACCCCCACCACGCCTCGCCAACGCCCTTAGCAGGGGAGATGGAACGATGTTTGTTTGTTCGTTCAGCAGTGTGTTTTGTGTATTTCTCGATTTCAAAATTTCTAATTGTTCCAACACGCTCAGTCGCAACCCCAACAACCAACCCCAAAAACTAAATATTCATTTTTAATAAATATAGTTGAGTCAACCTTGAAAAAGCCAACTGTAAAGTTGGCGAAAGCTCGGGTCAAATAATGAATAAAAACGCGATAAAACCGGATAAATAAAGTGTTTTAAATATAGTTGATATGGAGTTCCGAAAAGTAACGCCTAATACAATCAATTATCAAAAATCTATGGGACAAATGAAAGAAATCACGACCTCTGTGACGCGTCGGGCGAACGCTTGGCTGCAATGCAGAAGGTTGCGGGTTCGATTCCCGCTGGGTGCAAATATTTATGCTTTAAAATAAATATGTGTATCTGGTCTGGGTGGATTTCTATATATAATATGATTGTATTTACAAAAGAAAAATAAATATAAGTAGTATATCCGTTGTCTAATCACCGTAACACAAGCTTAGCAGCTTACCATGAAGTTAGATAGCGCTGTGTGTTGGTCACAGAATTTTGTTTGTTATTAAATAATTACCTGGTTTCGAAGATGAAGTTCTACGGATTTTGCGATGTGCTACGACATAGCCCCGCTACGAAGCTGTCCCGACCGTGAAGTGCGCTTCATACGTTCAAATCATTATCTAATTTCGATCGTGTTTTGTTTGTGTTTCGATAGTCCCTTGTTTCTGTTTCAATCGGATATTGTTCATGTTTGTCGTTTACTTCTATAGCACAAATGAGAATGATAATTAAATTAAACGAAAAACTCCATTTGTTCTATTATTTTCATCAATGAAAAAATAGGAATATTTTCAAGACATATTGTTCTATCAAGAAAAATAAACTCATAAACTATTTAATTTCTATCATTAAAATCCATTTTTTAAATATATCCTACACTTGGTAAGTTGTAGACATGGGGCGGGTACCCGGTTTGGATCCGGTACCCGGCGGATCCGGCACTTTTTTTAAGATCCGGCCGGGTACCGGGTATTGGTGCCGGGTATCCGGCTCTGCCGGGTTATTTGATAGACCAAAAATAATGAAACATATTACACTTTTTAAATTATTTATTATGCTGAACACAAACGGTAATCATTATAATTATGTTTTGCTCACTAATTTATCAGAAAGAACTAAAAAAACTAAATATATATTTTATTTTAATATTGGTAATTTAAGATGGGTAAGTTGTGAAGATTAATGGTCTTTGGTTGTGATGTAAAAACGCCAATTTTTCTGCGCGGTTAGCATTTAGGCGACTGCGTTTCTTGTCATAAATTAGCCCTGCTTCTGAGAACAGGCGTTCGCTGTATACAGAACTAGATGGCGTGCATAGATATTTCGCCGATACTTTTCCTAATATAGGATAATGTCCTCTGTTAGACACCCACCATGTGTAAGGATCGGTGTCTCTTGCAACCCTAACCGTGCTTAAGTAGTGATCTAATTCTGAAGCTGCAGAATTTTTAGGTTGAGCATTGCTGGTTGACTCGTCGTTATCAGCAGCTTCATCTAAACAAGACCAGTATAAATCATGAGTCTCAGAAGCAGAAGTCGCATGGTTGTTTAGAAGTCTAGATCTTTTGTTTTGAGAGGGCTCTGCGTTATTGTCTTGTTGATCATCATCTTCATCTAAATATATTCTTAGTGATTCTCTTAAAACCGCCTGACGAGCTTGTTCGACTTGAAATGCATTATAAAAGATAGACTTATAACGCGGGTCTAAAAAAGTTGAAAGAAAATAAGCTGCATTACCATACAACTTTCGAGATCGAAACGCGTGTTTTGTTTTGGTCAGCGTCCACAAAATATGTCCAAACACCTAATTTTCTCGCACTATTAGACGAGTCAGACATGTCTTTTTGTATTTTATTATGGTATTCAGTAGAATTCACAACAAATTGAAAATTGCAAAAGAAAGTAATTTTTGTATTTCGTCACGCTCAATCAACGCTGGAATGAACACAAACAATCACCCGCACCCCGCGGGAACATGCGCTAGCCAGCCGGTACGCGGCGATTCGAGCTATCAAAGACGCCAGCGCCACTTCTATTTCACTTCAGTTGCGCCTGAGCGGGCAAGGGAGACACACGCGTCATGACGCGTTACCGCTGCCGGGTACCCACGAGTACCCGGCGCAGAATGTGTCGGGTACCCGTTCAGCGAGTACCCGGCAAAACCACTACCCGCCCCATGTCTAGTAAGTTGTAACCTTTTTTTTACTAATATTAAAAAACGCAAAGTTTGAATGTTTATATGTATGTACTATTTGCGCCCGCAGGAATATCGGGATAAATAAATAGTAGTCTACCTATGTCTACCTATATTCTAGTTTTATCGCAATCTGTTTAGTAATTTTTGCGTGAAAGAGTAACAAAGTCACATAAATACGTACAAACTTTCGCGTTTATAATATTAGTAAAAAGATGCATGTATGTAACTATGTTACTCTTTCACGCAAAGACATCTAAACCGATTGCGATGAATACATAAGCTTAACTGGTGGATTAACACATAAGCTACTTTTTATTGCAATGTTCTCGCGGGAACGGGACTTACGCGGGTAAAACCGCAAGGCCAATTTTAGTTAAATTGTTAAGTACTTAATATTTTTATTGAAGTTTAATATTTTGTAAGTACACTTAATACATAATATTCTGTAATATAAACAACTCGCATTTTTTTAATCAAAATTCTTACAAGATTAAAATAAAATTCCCTATATTTTATCCGTACCCTAATTTATCCGAAATAACTCCAGCACACAACATTATATACAGAATTAATCTAAGTAAGATCGCAAATGTCAGAGACCGCAAACCTTCGGGTCAATCCGGGTCCCAATGTAATATTAAAATGAGACTGAATAAGGGTTAGATGTACTGGGGTAGGATGTAGGTAAATATGTACACTCGCACAGATTCATAACGGTAAATAAATAAATACATTTTGTGGAGTACAGTGTCGTAGAACCTAATACTAAAGCAGTATTTACAAAACATGGGATTAAGAGCCGATTTTTCATTTATCGGATGAAAGATATCCTCTTCGTTTACCTCTCGCGCCCCGCAAAACCCCTTAGTTAGTCCCGCCGGCCGGCCATTCATAGACTTAGGGCGACTTGCATAAAACGATTTTAAAACATAAATCAGTTTTAAAATAATTTATGGGAAATCGAACATTGGACTCTATTTCATTAAGTGGACGATTGATAATATTATGTTGCCACACATGGACAGTTCTTGAAATTCTGACAGATTTTAAACACGTTTAACAGATTAAACATGTTTAAGAACCGTTATGCAAGCCGGCCTTAATACTGTAAATACTTTAGTTTTTTATTGTGACTATTAATGTTTTGGTAGGTTGGCATACATGGACATGAAGTTCAACCAAGTGTGAAAACTATGGTTATACCTAATTCCATACGGCTATTTTAAGGAGTTAATGCAGAGCCCGCGAGATTTGAGGCTTGGGTAGTAATTGACCATAAAGTTCTTTTACTGTTTTTAAATTGGGTAATAATTTACCTAGGGTGCCTTTAGCGGATAACTATTGAATAAGTTCAAACCCAACAAAATTTAATAGCCTTCAAATTTTGATACTTTTTATTAACATCGCGATGATTTTTATTCGGTGTGTTACAATTTGTTTGTCAGATATCTCTATCTAGGGATTTGAAAAATCGGCCTTTTTAGTAATTTCACGAAAAATTGCGTCGAGCGGGACTATTTATCTAGTTGATTAAATTGCTTTCAGTTACTACTAGATTGTAAGACAGGACTTGAACCTGCATCCCTGGTGTAGCGTGCCTTAACTGATTCGGCCATAGGTGTAAGAAACACTTTAAAAAATAAATTAAAGGTAATCGGAAGCTAAATAAAAAAAATCAAAATATTTTTATTCTTTTAAATATTTTTTAGAAACGTCAAGTAAAAGTAAAGTTCGGAACGCGACCTCCAATGAGACTAAGACACAAGAAACTCATGGGGTTATTTTTTGTTGCAATGATCATGTCATTCATATTGTCGCATAGGGCTATAGGAAATTCTCAACGTTGTGTTCATTTCTATGTAAATAGAAATTGCCGCAGAATATAATAGCCGAAAACTCGTTGCCGTTCAAGGCGAAGCGTCTCGATGTATTCTTTACCTACTGTGCCCAAAACAGTTTTAATTTAACTTAAATTAAGTTTGTGCTTTTTCGCCTGAAATACAGGACCTAGTTCCTAGTTCAGGCATATGTGTAATCTATTGTATTTTGAATTGTTTATAGTACTATAGTTTTCTTTGTTATTTTTATTTTATTGAATAAATTTTTATTTATTTTATTTATTATTTTATTAAGCCCACTAATAACAAAATCAATGATAACGAAAAACCACTAAAATTCGACAACGACAAACGACAACTATTATGTTGTGTGACATACTTACACACAAACTTTCAAATGTTTTAAAATTACTAGCTGCACTATAAGTACGGGTATACCCGCGTACCTAAGTCCCATTCCTGCGAGAAAATCGGGATAAGAAGTGTCCTATGTGTTAATCCAGGTCTCCAGCTAACTGCTCTAGTATTTTTGTGTGTGAAGGAGAGACAAAGTCGCATACAGACATACATACATACATACTTGCAGCAAACTTTCGCGTTAATAATATTAGTAAAAAGTTAGATAGACATATTGGGCCCTACCGTGATGTCTTATAAGTCGTCGCGTTGTCCTTCAGCTAAAAAAAACTAACAAAAAAACACATCAAATAATTAAAAAAAAAAGGAAAAACAAACTTTAAAAAAAATATAAAAGACTTTTTAAAACTGTCTGTGGTTTTAAAAAGTAGTCGGGGTATTTTTTATTTCAAATTTACTTTATTTTTTTGAACGACAAAAGGACGACATAGCAACGACAAAAGAGTATGGTAGCGAGGAATATTTTGTTCGCAATTCTTGGGAGACGTGTGATTTAATTAAAAACAAAGCAGCAAAGTACATGTACTCTCATACCTGAAACTGTAAAATCGATAGCCTTTCACAGAGACAAGGCAAATGTACTGTGAAATTGGAAACTGAACGTTGATTGCTGTGTAAAGGGAGTCATTTTGAAACAGCACGTTTCGTGCTAATGGCCCAAACTAAAACGGTGTTGCAAATATAATTTTATTCTTTGTTTCGTGTTGTTATTTTGCGTCGTCATCATCATCCTCATCAGCCTGTTGCAGTCCACTGCTAGACATAGGCCTCTCCAATTGCACGCTACTTGGATCTATTTTCGGCTTCTCGCATCCAGTTTGTGCCAACCATCTTCCGCAAATCGTCACTCCAACGTGCCTGAAGACGTCCTACACTACGTTTGCTGAGACTACGGAGATTTTGCGTCGAAGATTATAGAAAATATAAATATGGTGCTTCTTCGCCCCGAGCAACACGTTGTGTCAAAGTTTAATCTCATTCCTCTCTTAACTCGACCGAATACAAACGCAACTTAGAATTTGAGTTCTACTTAACCAATTAAACAGCTTTCGAACTAAAAAAATTACAAACTTATTTTAAACTAGCTGTTACCCGCGACTTCGTCTGCGTATAAATAGTGCATAGCCGACTTTTTCGTTCATTACTCGAGTTCTACTAATTGGATTTCGATGTATACCACGAGGTTCCTCGAAAGTAGAACTATCCAAAATTAAAAACTAGATTTCAATCGGATCAGTGTTTTAATTCTATAAGGAAAAAATAGAGAAACAGACAGACAGGCATGAATTTTAAAAATTATACGTATAATTTTATTTTACTACTTTTCCTAAGACCCTTTTGTCCCCTAGACAACTTTTTTTTAAATTTACTAACAAGTACAGAATTTCTGTCCTCTCTTTCTTTATTATAAAAATAGAGTATAGATTTATAAGCTGTTTAATTATTTAAGTACCTACCCCTCAAATTCTAAGTGGCATTCTGTATTCGACTATAAGTGGAGAGTCGGTAAAAAAAAACAGGGAGAAAGGCATAGGTACCTAATCGAAAATTCACAGTTTCACGAGAATTCCTATGTAGCGCAGTGGTTAACGCACTCGCCCACCAAGCAAGGGCCAATGTACGAATCCTATCTCAGAATTTTTGAAGATGCATTTCTCCTTACCTATAAAATATTTCTAGTAAAATTAAAGGATTTTGAATTCTTAAGTTAAATGTCGACCTCCACTAAGTTATTCGAAGCATCCGTTTTTATTAAACTTTATTATAATTATCTTGAAAGACATTTCCACTTATTTCCCCGCCCTTGTCCGCTAAACAACGCTGAATTCCATCGCGTTTTACCATTCCGAGCGATCGTCGCGTCGCGCGTCGTCGACGGTTCACGTTCCACGCTCCTATTCATTCGACTATGGTATTCCAACAATTACTGAACGAACAGTATTATGGTGATAAATTATTCAACATAATTTATTGATTTATGTTAATTAAATATCTGTTACATTTTACCCGAACCATTCGCGTACTTATAGTTATTTTTAAATTCTCTAACCTATCTAACGACTTTTCGGCTAGAACTTGACTATTCTAAAGTATTCTAGAATAGCTAGAATACTTTTGTTAGAATAGTCTCGGTCGCGAGATAGGGGACTTTTTAAACTTACTTACGTTTTACTCATATACTTATTTTACATATGAGTAAAACGTGAGTAAGTTTAAAAAGTTTTTAAGAAATTTAAAGTTGTGTAATCCTTATAATCCATGTACTTATAGATGCGAAAGTTCACTCTGTCTGTCTATCCGTAAAGCGCTGAACCGATTTTGTTAAATTTTGGTAAAGTGATAGATGAGACCTTGTAGAAAGACATGAGCTACATTTAGAAAAAACAACTGATGCGGTCTTGTTATAAATTATTCAATAACTATCTAACATTTAAGTGTATTTCAAGTCTCATGAAGATAAAGGTATTTCTCTTCCCCCCACACATAAACTGTTCTAAAATGCATTAAAACGTTCTATCGAGAGCAAAAATTGCATTTTTCATTAAGAAGGAAACCAAACAAGGTCGTGAGAAGGCAATATCTTCACTTACGTAACAGATACAGTCGGTCTCGGCTTCAAATAAATCTGTGGTCGGTCGGAGATTATGTAGGGGATGTAGATAAGACATTTCGCTCAACATTTTACTACCCACCTACTTTTTTGAGATAAAAGTTTTTGACGGAAGACCTATGTCTAATCTTAACTTTTTACGATTGGAGTAATTCTATTATTATTATTTCAATGTTATTCGTGGTGGCGTGCATTCGTAGACGTGATATTCGTAGTGGCCTTCATTCGTTGACGTGATATTCGATGTTACACTTTTCGAAGCATCTATTTTTACCAGTTCCAAAGTCAAATCCTTCGTGAAAATAGAATTTGTTCTTGTTTATCTTCCTACCTTATCCCAAATTTCGACTTTGATTCAGCGATTTCCGATTTTGCCTTTGATTTCAACGTTAGCAATCAAAGAGGTTATTGACTGTTTGGGTTTTAGAATTATCGACAAAATAAATAGAAATAAAACAATCATTAAGGTTACAAATTATTATTCAGACAAAAATATCCTCACAAAAATTACACAATTAAAGTAACAATATACTATCGTACTTACATGGTGTTCACTTACTGACTGCTAGCACAAGACTGCCCGCGAATGACCGAGAGAACTGTCATTATGACGCCCAAACCCAACGGTCGTTCAATCAACCGACAATCCAAGTGAATGAATGAACGATTGCTAGGTGACTGGAATAATGTTATCGATGATACAAGAATCGTTACATGAGATTGTCGTATCTACTCAAAAGTAAGTTAATACTCTATGGCACTGGAACAGTATTGATAAATTGAGCAATCGAGTGGCTGAAGACTCAGCGGACTCGCTGCAAACGACATAATAATTTCCACGAGCCCAACTCCACCGGGGTCCGCGGAGAATTCAATCTAGGAACCGTTTTCCGGAGTTTTTGTATTCCCTCCTTTAATTACCGATTGATCTTTTTACCGGAAAAGAGTTCGCTTGATTGGTTTTAGATTAATTTTTTCGTCGTTGATTGGCATTTTGTAGTTGATTGAAAAATTAATTTATGGTTTTTTTTTGTATTGACTCTATTTTAATTTATGAAGGGAGTTTCTTGAATTCAAGCTAAGTACCGATATTCTATGGTAGCAACAATAGATAATTTATAGGACAATTACCTCCTCACTTATAAACGCTGGTTAACAGCTGTATGTAATAGTTCCCGGTATCCAACTACTTATATTCCAAGTTTAATCGCGGTTCAGTAGTTTTTGCGTGATTGAGTAACAGACATCTAAACATCCAAACACACACACTTTCACAATTATAATATTAGTAGGATTATTAGTAGGATTACGACATATGCGAGTGAATCCGCAGGGTGCATTAGCAACAAAACTGTAGAACTAACGACTAATCAATACGTCACGGTCATCTTTAAGCTCACTTCCCCCACGATTCTCAGCCACTATTTGGCGGGGTACCATGTTAGATGACACCCAAGGGGATCGTCAGTTTTCCGAACTGTCAATAAAATACCAAAGTTACTTGTTTTCGGCTAGTTTTTGAAGACGGTGTTTGTTGGACGACATTTCGCTTCAAGATCTGTTATTTAACTGGGTTAGTACCAAATCGACTTACTCCCTTATTTATAAAATACTAGCTGCGTCCCGCGGTTACACCCGCTTAAGTCCCGTTTCGCGGGATCATCGGGATAAGATGTAGCCTATGTGTTATTACCGGTATCCAATTACTTATATTCCAAAGTTTCATTGGCCATTGGAATCGGTTCAGTAGTTTTTGCGTGATTGAGTGACAAACATCCAAACACATACACTTTCACATTTATAATATTAGTAGGATTATTTACACGTGACTGACACACGTGAATGTGACGTTTGTCTCTGTCTGTCAACTTTGAAACTTCACGTGACAGTAAGGGACAAACGATGTAAAGTTATGCAGCGCATTTATTAGCGTTTATAAATAAGGGGGTAAATCACAGGTATTATAGTGGCAACCCGCCATAATAGCTGAAGTTTAAAAACCAACTTAACCGGTAGATGGCTCCATGAATAGATGCTCGTGAGGGTCTATTGCAGTCGGTTTTTCGGTTTTTTCGTGAATATGAAATAAACCCACACAGACATTCACATAATTACATTGACCGAGCGAGCCTCCGAGCACAGCGTCTATGTTTTAACTCTGGGCAAATTTGCATTTTGTATGTTTGTTCCTAGTCGTATTAATTTTTAACCGGTTTTGATAAAACTAGGTATACAGTACCCGAACTCGCGAGATAAAAAAGTAGTGCCTATGTGTTATTCCAGACCTATACAAGCTACCTATACAAGGTGCTATCCAGCTACCTATACAAGGTGTAACGGGTAAGTCCTTTTAATCCGAAAGGGGGTTGTTCTAGACGTCTAGGCGAACAACTTTTATTCTACGAATTTTAAAAATTCGAAGTACTTTTCGAAAAATTTAGGTGTAAAGTTTACTTGAAAATCAGCTGTTTCTGAGAGTTCGAGGTCATTGACCTTATGTTGTCCTTTTTAATTAGTTTGATGGTTTACAATCAAAACTTCAATTATTTTTATTTTCAAAATCAGCTGTTTTTTCAGTGAAACATTATCTCAAAATTTTCAAAAAAAAAAGTTTGTATTTTCAAAAGTCGTAGAACAAAACTTGTTCGCCTAGACGTCTAGAACAACCCCCTTTCGGATTAAAAGGACTTACTCGTTACAAATTGTATTCCAAGTGTCATCGCAATCGGTTATGTAGTTTTTGCGTGAAAGAGTAACAAAGTCACGTACGTATATACATACATACAAACTTTCGCTTTGGTATATACTGTACTAATACTGGATCTTTCTGGATACATTAAGTCGGCACCAAAATCAGTAAGTACCTCTTTAACTTTAGTAGATTTACCTACTGATGCTAAAAATATATATTTCTGTCTAAGCTACACTGTAGCTGTAAAGTTTTAAGTCCAACAATACAATAACATACAAGAATCACAAAAAAGCTCGCACAAACGGCCTGTTACAGTTCTGCTGATAAAACAAAAATATTCAAATCATCTCAAGCCCCGAAAGACGTAAACTCGACTAAACCTTATTTATACTTAGCTGCCTCCATTAAAACCCTTTGTTTACATCATACCGAAGCACGCTATAAAACGGTTTATTTCTAAAATAATACAACGCGACAATACTACCGCAAATCTACGGAGATTCAACGCGAAATTTACAGCGCAATTAAAATCTTTTACGTTTTTAAGATGAGGACAATAAACATTTTGAATGCCGTGTTTAGTGTAATCAGTGTTATGCTTTCTTTGTCTAGATTGGGTTGGTTTTATTACACGCCTAAGTCCAGCCCCCACATTATCTATCCAGTGGATGCCTGACAACAGTGGAAAATATCAGGCACTATGCAGTACATTGCTGCTTTGATGTAACGTGGTTATTACCGGTAATTACCTCAAAGCAGCAATGTACTGCATAGTGCCGTCATTTTCCATTATTGTCAGATGTCCACTAGATAGATAATCTGGGGGCTGATCCAGTTGGAATATTTGGATAGGCAAGTGTCAATTTAGATTTCCAGATCTGTTACCAAGTTTTATACCAATCGGTTTAATAGTTTTTGCGTGAAGAAGTAACAAACATACATACTAGAAATATTTTAAAGGAAAAATTCATCTTGCAAAATTATTTCGCGACGAGATTTGAACTCGTGTCTCGTCGCGAATAAATTTTTGAAAATGAATTCTTCCTTTAAAATATTTCTAGTAGATATGCCTAAAAAAAATCCAAAATAAAAACAAAACCAAACAGAAACAAAATAGGCGGCAAAATAGGTGGTAGACGTTCGATTTTACTAGAAAAAATAAAATACTTAGGTTATTTTTTATTTTTAATTACTAGCTGCGCCTCGCGGTTTCACCCGCGTAGTTCCCGATTGCGCAATAATATCGGGATAAAAAGTACCCATATTCCAAATTTCATCGCAATCGGTGCAGTAGTTTTAGCGTAAAAGAGTAACAAAGTCACATACAATATACATACAAACTTTTGCGTTTATAATATTAGTAGGTACCTAAGATTGTAATGCCACCCTTTTCTAGGTTTATTCACAAAGTAGTATGGCTCACCTAGTGCCAGGTCCCCCTACTCCTAACCCCTACTTGACCTAACGATGCCAAGAAACCTATTTTATGCCTCACACGTTGCTTAACCCGCACGATTATTCAAGATCGACAGCCCCTAAAACCAATAAAAAGACCCATAGTCATAAAAATCCGCGAAATTACGTAAACAAACATCAGTGTACATTACAGTCGGAGCCGTATTAAATCGAGAACTAAACATGAATAAACCAGTAGACAGTCGGAACAAAGACACGTGACAATGACAACAGGGCTCGAGTTATCCCGGACCCTTGTAAATAAGGTGCGACATAGATGGACGAACTAAGTGCAAACAAGTACCCTTGCGTCATTCAGATACTCGTATTACGTGGTTGTAATGCCATCAAAAACATAAATGTAAAATGTGAACCAAGTTCAATATCATAATCTTACTAACCTTAAAATATAAATCTTCAATATTCTTTTCTTATCATCAATATTATAAAACTTTACCTTTTAAAACATTAAAAAACGCGACGAATTGAGAACCTCCTCCTTTTTTGAAGTCGGTTAATAAAACTTAATTTTATTTACCGGGTTTAATCGCGTTTTATTCATGATTATCTGCGCCCCGCGGTTTCACCCGCTAAGTCCCATTCCCGTGGGAATATCGGGATAAAAAGTAGTAAAGGATCAGTAGTTTTTTCGTGAAAGAGTAACAACCTCACATACTAACACATACAAACTGCAAAAAAAGATTTTAAACGACCAAGCGACTTGCGACCATTTTCGCAAAATTTACTGTTGGCTTTTTCAAGGTTGACTGTGATGTAATTCGTCTATTTTAATGTTCAAATTTTTTTTTTAAATGTTAAAATAGACGAATTACATCATGAATAAAACGCGATTAAACCCGGTAAATAAAGTGTTATATTATGCAAAATCGCGAAAACCATAGAAGAAATTAAGTTGACCGGTACGGTCCGGAAACAGCAAATAAGATACTTCGTTCGGAAGGCTGCATGACTAGGCGCGCGCGACATCTCATTTCGCCTAATTATCTGAAGAGGTGCCGTGATAACATCATTCAGGTATGTGTGAGGATAACACCTAAAAGGCATATTTCGGAGGCAACAGCATTCTAGAAACTGCAAGTAAAAAGTTACTGATAAAACTAATACAGACGGTTTGTTACAATACTTTCAAAATTAGCGAACAGGTAATCGCGAAAGTTTGTATGGATGAATGTATGTGACTTTGTTTTGACTTTTCCATGTCAACTTGGCAAGTTTTCTTCATGAAATTTCTTACTAACATTTAGTTACTCTGACTACTTGTTAACCACATTACTATTCTAAACTCCAATACAGGCTCTTTGTCTTATCTTCCTCGGAACGACTGTGGTTTCTTACATACCCACTTCGGCCACTAATTTACCCCTACATCAAATTGCCAGTGTGATAAGAAACAGTACATAATGCCCTACAGAAGGACGAACCCTGTGAATACTACTTAAGAGGCCGTGCACAATTTTTCAATACTATTTCACTTGTCGCACTTAGGTCACACATAAATCATAGTAAGGTTAAGAGGACAATACCGCTTATAGTTAGCAATCGTTAGCTACTAAGCCCAGAGCCCTTATTTTGAGTTTGATAGTTTATCGTCTCGATGAAACTGGCAGTTTACTTCCATACATTATTTTAGTTCATAACAGTTACCGCTAGGGGCGCTAATGGAAAATGTATGAAGTAAACTGCCAGTTTCGTCGAGACGATAAACTATCAAAACTCATACTAAGGGCTCATAAGACCCATGAGTGGGACACAGACGTTATTCCAGGTGTCCAGCTATCTACATACCGAGTTTCATGGTTATCAGTTTAGCGGTTTTGACGTGATTGAGTAACATACACACATACTCTAAATTTTCAGCTTTATAATATGAAGTAGGATACATGACAAATGGAATAGAAGCATTTAATTGACCGAACGAGCGAAGCGAGTAAAGTCCAGTGTCTGGCGCTTGTATGTTTGTTCGACAATAATTTGAGTATAGTAGCTCCGATCTTCATGAATTTTTCTAGGTCAATAGAATTTATGAGCTCGAAGATGAGCTGGATCGGTAGGGGGGTTGGGGAGATAGAGGGTCGTGAGGTCTCAGTTCGAGACGAACTCCTAGTTTAAAAAAACACGTTTGTTTTAGTAAACGGGCTCTTAAGACAAAGTTGACGTTTAGACGTGAAATTACAAATTATCTCCGTTACAAATTGTATCAAAGGCAGAGTTCGCAGAACACAAACTACGGCTATATTTCAAAGAGAGCTCGTGGTTCTTGGTCTCAGTTTTAACCCTCTTACAGAATGGTGTAAGATGTAAGTTGAGGCGGGAAGTAAGTTACCTAAAGCATAATTTACGTTTAGAAACTGGATCGTTTGTTTATAATTACAATAACAATAATAATAGTAATATTTTTGACTCTGTATTTTGACATGTATTATGTATTATTTGATTCTTATGATAAATAAATGAGATTTGAATTACAATAATACCATTACAAAGTTACCAAGAACTATTAGAGATTTAAATGGTAATCGTTTCAACAAAAAAAAAATTAAAAAAAATAAAAAACCCGACTGCCGTTAAAACTGAAAAGTAAAAAACAAGACGATACCTATAGGTAAAGAAACCTTAAAAATCGTTCGACGCATCTAGAAGCCTTAAAAAATTGTGGATGCAGTCGGGTGGGACTTCAACACAATTTGGTGTCATTATCCTTTTCCTTTAAAAGGAGTCCCACCCGACTGCATCCACAATTTTTTAAGGCTTCTAGATGCGTCGAACGATTTTTAAGGTTTCTTTACCTATAGGTATCGTCTTGTTTTTTACTTTTCAGTTTTAACGGCAGTCGGGTTTTTTTTTTTTTTTATTTTTTTTTTTATTTAACGCTTTTTAGTTATTAGAGATTAGATACAATTACACCAGAGAAACTCATTAACTCTGGATGTGTATACTCCAGTAGCGAGGACTCGAAATCGGTTAAAGATAGGCTATCTAAAAGCCTTCAATATTATAATAGCTATTCTTTTTGAGTTTTGCTGAGATAGCTATGAAGTAGGCAGGTATTCATCTTAAAATATAATTACCAAATCCGAAAACTTCCTCGCGACTGGTGATACAAAGGCTGGCGGTTTCTTGTCCTAGCGGATTAGCCTTGCTATCCATTATCCATAGCGCGACATTTCAAATTTTTAGTTAATTACTTATTGTAAACATAGTAATTGTTATTTATGTTATCTCTGACAAACTGACAAATTAAACATTCAAATTCCTTCAAAAGTTGAAACTCTGCGTCAAAGTCAAATCGAAAAGTTTTTAAGTAACGTTCCGTTGTCTTTGCTCGGTTTTTATGGTCAAGACAAATCTTGCTTTATAGCGTTTTAAATCTTTATTTTTATTTATTTATTATTTTAATGTACCCTATGTCACTCTCACGGTCATAACGAATCTAACGACGTATCGTTTATCTAAATCGGCCCAGCCGTTTAGGCCCTACGACGGCACAAAAATAGGTCACATACATACATACATACATACATACACTCACGGCAAAAACATAACACTTCCTTTGGCAGTCGTGTAAAAACTGAATGACACGTTGAAAATGTTTTTATTCTTTCCGGAAGTTTTTAGAATATAAGTTTTGACACATCATAAATAAATTACTTACATTATATTAAACAAACGATAACACTGTATTGGAATAACAAATAATAGACATCATAAGTAATGCACAAATTGAAAATTTATCCATTAATTACAATTCTGTTTTTTATTAAAAAATGCATACCAATTTTTTGGTGAAATATGTGTGACAAATATCAATAATTATTAAGACCTACCCTGTATACCATGTTTCTAAGCAAATAAATAATTTTATTTCGGTTTGTTTCGTTTCATTTCATTTGAAGAAACACAATTAAGTTTGTGATAACACCTTCATTCGTCACATTAATAGATATTTCAAAACTTAAAAATTAATTATATGAAACTGCTTTATTACATTGCTATCTCTGGTTGTGTGTCTTACAAATGCATGTGTTGGAAAGGGACAAGTCTATTGGACATAGCATTATGACTTCATATGCCGAACTGGCCAATATAGAGAAAATCATGTTACTGTAAACTTACCACCTGTATACCAATATTTATTAATAAATGATTGAATTGAATTATTCGGTGAAGCTTTCGTTTTTTGCCAAGTTTAACTATAACTTTCGCGACACTACTTTCGTAGTGAAAGAAAACACAGCTTTACAAAATGCATCGCGTCGCGTTGACGCGTTTGTCGCCTACATAGGACCAAACGGGTGAGCCGTCTTTTGTAACAGAGTAAAGTGTAGTTTGTCATGTCCTGATGAAATTTCACAATTCACCAACTTCATAAAGGTCCTGTTATATAAACTCATCTTTGAAACTTTCATTAACTCCAACCTTTGTACGTAAATGCTGAAGAACACTTGATACTGTCTTTTATTCTACGAACGAACGATCGACAGAAAATCTGTGATCCATCCGACCGATAATTTTAACTTCGTATCACTATACTAACCCACTGGTCAGTAAGTAAAAAATTGGTTCGTAGAATTATAGTAGCAATCCTTTTGATAGTCCATACGTTGAAGGCGCCATACTAAGAAGTTGAATTCGCAATTCATCGCAAATCGCAAAATTTGACACTTAACCGAAAAATTGCAATTCACTGAATAATCATTTCAAAACACAACGTGTACGTTTTCAGCAAACCAGGTTAATATCACTTATTAAAACAAAGTAAAATTAATTAAGCAATAAACATAAGAAAGATACTAATTATGCATGTTTTTTAAATATTTTTTCAAGAGGTTAAAAGTAGGCGGAGGTGTACCACATCTTTGTATTTTGTTCTACGGTTTACGCGATTTTGCATAATAAAACACTTTATTTAATATTTCTTTTTTGTTTTTATTGCTCAAGGCATTTTAAACATAGAAATATTTTTTAGCAAGGAAATATATTTCCAAAAAATCCCCATGACAGGATTCGAACCTGCGTCCTTTCGCTAACCAGGCGAATGCTCTAACCACTGAGCTACACAGGAATCACGTGACACGGTATAATTTTTCGGCCATATCTTTCCTCGCCAATTGTTTTACCAACTAAGGCTTGGTTTCTGCGCTTGGTTTCGGCTTGGTTCCTGTCATGGGGATTTTTTGGAAATATATTTCCTTGCTAAAATATATTTCTACATTTTATTTATCTGGTTCGCGTTTTCATGATTTTTTACGAACCGAACTTTTCAGTTAGCTTTTTCAAGGTTGACAACCTTGAAATAGCTGACTGTAAAGTTGGCATTTTAAACATGAATAAAACGCGATTAAACCCGATAAATAAAGTGTTTCACATCTTTATAGTTATCTTCTTTGTTGGTATGGTTAGTACCTAGGTTTCTACAAAGTTTAACTCTAGGAACAGGGCCCTAGTATCTTTGATGGTGTCAAGTGCTTTCTTGAGCGTCTTGTTTACGAGTTTTAATGAATTTCTGAGAGGTTTCCTCGGAATTTGGATCACTTTGAACTAGGTTAGTATATCAATGTATACATACGTTTTACTCGTCTATAGGTGTGCATATATACACAAAATAAAATAAATTTGTCATTGTACATTTATTATAGTTTTGAGTTTTATTTTTTATTATGAAACACAATATTTACTGGGTTTTACATCTCAGTCAACCTTGAAAAAGCTAACTGTAAAGTTATCAACTCGGATATCAACTATATTTTTCAGAAAAGCTGTTGTATAATGTTTCAAGTTACCTAGGTCTAACTATCTATTCTTTCTACTAACTTATCTAAAGCCGGGAACAGTCCAAACAAACAGTTCTTCAACTGAACACAGTAGCGCACGGTCGCGTCAACTTATACTTGTGGCACTGTATGAAAGCTATTTCACATTACGAAATTTGTGTAACACGTGTAAAACCGCGGGGCGTAGATTGTGTTACGTCTAGATAAGTAACCGATTCAAATTCAATAAGAACCTGAATCGGAACTGCTTTACATGTTATCTCTCTGACTTCAAAAGTTTCGAAGTCACTTCAAATGTTCCGACTTAATAAAGATATGATTTATGAAATCAACGTCTTTAACTTTCTGATACATGTATAACTGCCTTAGGGCAAACACACATCAGATTTGAATCGCTCGATTCTTCGCGGCTTGTCTGAGCCCGCTGGTCTATACTCTATACTAATACTAGCTTCACCCGCGTAAGTCCCGTCCCCGCGGGAATATCAGGATTTAAAGTAGTCTATGTGTTATTCCCGGTATCCAGCTATCTATATTCATTATTCCTATACAATATGATATAATATACCAAGGTGTAACAGGTAAGCTCTTTTAAGCCGAAAGGTGGTTGTTCTAAACGTCTAGGCGAACAACTTTTGTTCTACAACTTTTGGAAATTCGAAGTAGTTTTCGAAAATTTTAAGTTTAAAGTTTACTTGAAAATCAGCTGTTTCTCAGAGTTCGAGGTCATTGAACTTATCTTGTGCTTTCATTTAGTTTAGTCGACAATAATCGAAACTACAATTACCTACCTTACCTACAATTAGGTACCTTTATTTTCAAAAACAGCTGTTTTTTCAGTTTAAAAAAAAAGTTCGAATGTTCAAAAGTCGTAGAACAAAAGTTCGCCTTGATGTTTAGAACAACCCCCTTTCGGCTTAAAAGGGCATGCCCGTTACATCTTGTATAATTTAATATATAGATATCTGTATGTGTACCTATAGGTATTTATTTATGATGTTATTTTCACATATCTTAATTTGAACTTACCTTTCTACCTACCACTCAAGCTGTCACAGTTCTAATCCATCCAAAGGTTGCCTGGAAGAAATCGCTCTTAGCGATAATGCCGCCTATTTGTACAATTTATTTTTTAAGCTTTTATTTTAGTATATACTGTTGTATATTATGTGTGTGTTGATTTCTATGTATATGTTGTGCAAATAGAGATATTAAAATAATAATAATACATTATACTCTACTACAAAAACCACTGAAACTTAAAATATACGTAGATGGCTACCGGGAATAACACGTAGGTTACTCTTTATTCCGATATTCCCGCAGGATCGGGACTTACGCTGGTGAATCCGCGGGGCGCAATGAATACACTAATTCATTATTTCAAGTCTGCATTCAGCCTTAGGAGAAGCAAATCCTCAAAGTTGACATAGTTAGAAGTTTTGCAGCGTCCAGTAGTCTCGTTAGTTTGTAGTATTTGTGGTAGGAGGACACGAATTTGTGGGTTTTGAAGATGTGCGTTGTAGGTGGAAATATCTTTACTGATTTATAGATGCAACGAACTCGAATTTAGGTATATGGAAGTAGCAATCCTTTGAAAAAATATTCCACGCTAACGGTGGTTGCGGGGCCTAGAACGATGATTCGACCGCCTGTCTGTCACTAAAGATCGTCCGCCATTGGTTGATCCAAGGTCGATCATACGTGTACGGAACATGTCAGTGTGTGTATTTGCCGCTTTGTGACGGTGAAACATGTTTTTTTCGAATTTTATAAAGAACATCTCCATTCTATTTATTCCTCGTAGTACGGATGACTGCGCCCCGCGGTTTTTCTCGCGTGAGTTCCGTTCCCGTAAGAATATCCTGATAAAAATAGCCTATGTATTAAACCAGATCTTCAGCTATATATATCCCAAGTTTCATCGCAATCGGTTCAGCAGTTTTTGCGAGAAAGAATAACAATGTCACACACATACATACAAACTTTCGCACTAAAAACAAGAAAATTGCCTGCTAATCTGTTTGAGTTTCATAGAACACGAACAATATGGTCACAATTCACAATTCAATAACCAATCATGTTCCAGCCTCCATTTTAGGTGCTTTAGGCAGTCCATAGACACTAAACTCGCTGTCAGGTGATAGGTAGTTGTTAGTGTGTGCACCGATTTTTATGTATAATATCTGTATGTAAGCCTACCCCACTCAACAACGTCCCGGGCAAACAGCGCCATAAAATAGCATGGATTAAAAAATTGCTAGCGCTGTATAAATCATCTAAAATTTAGATGAAAAGGCCAATTATTATTATTATTATCTGTATGTATTTACAAAAGAAAAATAAATATAAGTAGTATATCCGTTGTCTAGGCATCGTAACACAAGCTTAGCAGCTTACCATGGGGCTAGATGCCGCTGTGTGTTGGTCACAAAATTAATTTATTTTATTTTATAAACTTAATTTCTTCTATGGTTTTCGCGATTTTGCATAATAAAACACTTTATTTATCCGGTTTAAAACGAACCGAGCTTGCGCCAACTTTACAGTTGGCCTTTTTAAGGCTGACCGATTGTATTAGACTTAAACTGAAAATACCTGAGAGATTCATCAAAAATTGTTTTTGAACATTTTCGTTCAAAGTGTTTATTGATGACATTTCCATTTCGAGTAGTTTTAAGACAAAAAACGGGGAACTATCGGCCGACCGTTTAGTTGTGAGTCTGTTTGCTCCCTCACTCTGACTAGATCTCATTCTCGTTACCGTTTAATATTGAATGGTTCACTATTGTACGAAACCATTCGCGCAAGACACCTGACTTAATATCCGATAAATATTTACTGGCTCTCTATCGCAGACGCCATCCCCTGGTATTTGGGCAAGCTAAGGGCGACCGCAAAATATTGACTAAAATGTTGACTCACAGACCAAGATTTTTTTATTGTTGGTTCGTTAATTTGTCCCACTCTACGGCAAGAGCTTCCTCTTAGGCCCAACGCACACAGAGCGTGGCGTAGCGAAGATACTAAAAATAAAACAATTTAAATTAAACCTTAGGGCCTATGTAATTTGGTTAAAGTAGCGTGCTTAGGTGAGGAGCGCGCCCGCGCCGATCCGTGCGTCGACAACCTGTTATGAGCGAGCGCGTACACTATTTTCAACCGAATGTCGTAAAGCTTAAGGTTAAGTTTAGATTGTCTTATTTAATTGGCAAAGGTCCAGTCTAATGATGAATCTTAGGACATGTCAATTACGATAACTACACACAAAGGGACCGTCTCCTCGAGCGTTAGAATCGCGGCGATATTATCGTCGAGCCACTTATTTCTATACAATTTCTATGAACGTGTCTTCGCACGGCGATGTTAACGCAGCGGCGGCGGTGCGTAGTATAGAAATAAGATAATGTCGCCACGATTCTAACGCTCGTGGAGACGGTCCCTTATACAACAAGGTTTACATTACGAAACTATTGGCATGCAATCTGTAGTCATTTTCACATCAAAAATGCATGGATGGACACAGCGGTACTATTTATTATTCTATTCGACAAAATTCACTAACACCCAGAATCTAGGTGACAGTATTTTTAGTCCTTTCGCAGTATAAAATATAGGCCCTGTATGTCATGTCCGAGCTTGGGCCCAACCGCGGATCTCCCGTCGTAATCGGCATCGATATCCCAGTGAGCAAAGGAATAACCTGCGCGGTTAAAACCATAGCGTTAATTTGCATGCATTTGAAGGCGACGCCCGCGCCGTCGAGTTAAACTGTCATTGAATGCGAGGTCTCTTGGGCTGCCCGTTTCAATGACAGTTGAACTCGACGGTGCCAGCTTCAAATGCATGCAAATCTACGCTATCGTGTTCACCGACGTGTTATTCCTTTGTGCAGTGGGATTTCGATGCCGATTTGCGCAGAAAATTCGCTTGTCCATTAGTAAACCGACTAAAAAGTTGTACGTCTAAGTTCGTCTAAACCGAAATCATTTGAGTTCATCATGAATGCAGTCGCTTGCCGCTTATCTTTCCAACTCGCGTACTTTGACTTATAAATTTAATGTCCTGAAGGATTTATGGGGAATTACAAGTTTGAGTATCGCGACGCGACCCTTACCAAGGTTGTTAACTAGATAAGTAATGTAATGTAACCTTCGCTTTTTTAGAAGTGATTTTGAAGTTTTCTTCTTTTCTTGTCGTGTGGTTTATCTAGTGTTAGAGTTTTCAGGTCGCCCTAAAGCCTCTAACTTGACCTAACGACTGTTATCTATATACTATACTATATATTACTATATTATTATATTATATATTATATATATTATATATTATATATTATTATATTATATATTATTATTATATAATATTATAAAGCTGAAGAGTTTGTTTGATTGTTTGTTTGATTGTTTGTTTGTTTGTTTGAACGCGCTAATCTCAGGAACTGCCGGTCCGATTTCAAAAATTCTTTTGTGTTTGATAGTCCATTTATCGAGGAAGGTTATAGGCTATATTACATCACGCTACGACTGATAGGAGCGGAGCATCCATGAAAAATGTTGCAAAAACGGGAAAAAAATCACCCTGTTTCGAGATTCTGTCGCGTGCGCTGAGTAAACGGTCAGAGTTACATAAAAACCATATATGACAGAATTCTTCCTCTAAAAAGGATCTAATAAATAGTCCGCGACAGCATATGTCTATCTCTTAAGGTTGACTCAATATAACATCTTTTAGAGTAATCAAATTTGTTGTAGAACAATGCATTATTTCCGAACGTAATTTTGTAAATATTATGTTAATCCTTATCCAAATAAATACGTTATTCATTAAAAGTATTTAATTTTAAACATAATTGTCCTTAACATCACTTGATTTCAATGAATATCTCGCGAGATATTACAGTTTTAAAATAACTCTACAATAAATAATTACTAAGTACCAAGCGTGCATATACACGTAGCGGGCGACGATGATGAGGGTGACCAGTCAACTCCGTGAGGCATCATGCCGCGCGGCTCAATCGGTCGGCTCCATGCGAGACGGTTGTGTCACCAAACTGCAGTGCTTTTTAAAAATTCTTTTGCAATATCTCATTGTACTTTTGATTCTTAATATTTTGTTTTATGTTGGTAATTAATATTATAAAGAGGTTACGTTGGTAACATGTATATAAGTATGTATTTTGGAGGTAATCTCAGAAACTTCTAGACCGATTTCAAAAATTCTTTCACTAATAGAAAGCTACATTATTCAGATATGACATAGGCTACTTTTAATCCCGATATTCCCTCGGGATCGGGACTTACGCGAGTGAAACTGCGGGACGGCAGCTCTGAAAAATAAAGTCGTGTATTTCTATTTCTAACTCAAAAACCCGAAGTTACGCGGGTGAAACCGCGGGGCGCAGCTAGTCAGTAATAAGTATAATTACATCATCATCATCATCATCATCATCCTCATCATCATCTTCAACATTAGCCTGTTGTAGTCCACTGCTGGACATAGGCCTCTCCAATTGCACGCCACCTAGATCTTTTTTCGGCTTCTCGCATCCAGTTTAGTTTAGTATAATTACAACCAGGACTAAAAGAAGGTATAAATAAATACATAAATACGTGTTGATTTAATTTTTTTGTTTTCTTCTTTCCTTTAAAATAATAATTAGCCGTTTTTATTCGATCCCAGGCGCATATTACCTATAAATTGATTTATTTTTATTTCATTTATTTAGCGAAATTTGCATAATACTAATAAGACTTTTGATAAAAAACCAAAGCTATATTTAAACCTCCAACTAAATATAAAACAATAATTTGAACTCGAACAAAACTCACAAAATAGTTCCTAGTAGTTGTTTTCCTAACTTATGAAATATCGAAGCAGAAGCACCAACTTATCATTACTGCCTTCATAGCCCTATGTCTTTGGAAAAGAGTTTAGTTTTCACTAAATAACTACGCAAAGTTAAGTTTCCATTCTAGACAAACTTGACAGTAGTGATGACAAACTTTGTTTTCGAAGTTCTGTATGTAATCTTGAGTGTTTCAATGGATTCAGAGATATCTATATCAGTTATGTAACGACGTAGTATAACTTACTGTAAGTGTGAGAGTTTTTGATGTGAAACATCTATTTGACGACGACGCAATACAGAAGGTTAAAAATAAATATTTGTATCTGGTCTGGGTGTATTTCTATATACCTAATATGTATGTATTTACAAAAAAAAACATACTTAAGTAGTATATCCATTATCTAGTCACCGTAACACAAGCTTAGCAGCTTACCATGGGGCTAAATGGCGCTGTGTGTTGGTCACAAAATATATTTATTATTTAAAAAAAAAAAGAACAGCGGGGTTAACCTGATTGTTGGCGTGGCGAAACAGGCCGTGGCGACGCAACGCTACACTATTTGAAAATAACTACGATGTTTTACATGACGTGTCAGGCGTCCCTTGACGACTAACATTTTTTGTTGGTGTAAAAAATCCTTAGGGAGTCCTCCTTATTGAAAAATCCTCCTTATTGTTGGCGACGCATCGCCATGAAAACAACTTCGATGTTTCACATCTGTCAGTTGTCCCTTGATGGCTAAATCCCGATAATACCACGGGAACGGGACTTACGCGGGTGAAACCGCGGGGCGCAGTTAGTTATCTATAAACTGCTGTGTCCTGACTGACGGATGGATCAACGCACAGCTGTTGATAGTAGAGAGCTGAAATTTGGAGTGTGTTCTTCAAGATGATGTAGGTGTAGACATCTGATAACAAACATTTTTTGAAATGCCCCCGGGGTTAAAATGCTTTTAAAACTGAAGGATCTAGGGGAG
The DNA here is from genome assembly GCA_949358125.1 of Idaea dimidiata. NCBI lineage: Eukaryota > Metazoa > Arthropoda > Insecta > Lepidoptera > Geometridae > Idaea > Idaea dimidiata. Next base: position 14,771,353 of record OX442340.1, on the reverse strand, counting down.
ACTAGCAAACCTTTAGCTCTCCCCGGAGGTGGCGGTTAAACTTCTTGGTCCATAGGATGATCAATGTCTGAAATATTGCCAAATCTTTTTTCACAAAGTAATAGTCAATGATGATAATAACCCTATGGTAACCCTAGTTATAGTCAAGTCATTATTACTTGGAGCTAAAACTCCAAGTAACTGGGGGTTTTAGCGCACATCGCTCAGATGAGAAGAAAATTGTTAAAAACACAACACTTCCATTGAGCATTAAAATTGGTATGCAAAATTTCTCGGCTAATTTTAAATAGTTATTTTATTATTATTTTTTGTTTTTCGCATTTTTATTGCCTAGAGTAATTTAATTAATGTGCTATAATGAACTGTATTTTTAAATAGGTATGTTGTTTGTTGTAACAAAGGTACCGGCTCTGTTCGGAATTTCATTCTAAGAGCAAATAGCGATGGCGGGTGACGAAGTGAAGTTAAGAGAGCCCAATAATATTTTATGTAGGTAGGTATATTTAAGTTTATTAATTATCTTTTTGTATTTATTATATATTATTTTATTTGTTATGAATAGCGATACTGACCTGCCTTTCTGGTCCTGTTCTGACGATTCTATTAGTGACAATGACAGTTTTTCCAGCTTACCCACTTTACCTGAGTCTATTGAATCGCATTTTGGGGATGTTCAGGGAAATTTCAACTTGGTTCACATCAACGCGCAAAGCATTCCAAAGCACCACCCAGCCATGCTGGCGTCGTTCGCCAGTAAGAACATACATGCCATTCTTGTGTCCGAGACTTTTCTCAAGCCGTGCTTATCAAGTAATACCTACGCTATACCCGGATATGTGCTTATCCGGAATGATCGTACAAGTAGAGGCTGTGGCGGTGTTGCCATTTATTTAAAATCACACATTCCTTTTACTGTTGTCAGCACGTCGCGACAGCCACCTCCAGAAAAAGCCGGTGAACACCTATTTCTGGAGGTTACGCTTTCTAGAACAAAAATTCTTTTGGGCGTCTACTATAGTCCAAATAAGAGTGTGGACTATTTTGCATCGCTTGAGAAACTGATCGTAAATATCTTACCCTCCTATAACCACTTCATTATGATGGGCGACTTTAATACCTGTCCACTCAAACAGGACATCCGAACAAACAAGTTAAAACAACTAGCAAATTCTTTAAATCTAACTATTTTGTCTCTCAGTTCCACTCATCATTTCCCTAACTGTATTCCGTCACTTCTAGATCTTATTCTCGTTTCTTCTCCTAACAACGTTGCAAAACATGGACAGTGTTCTGCAGACGCTTTCTCCTACCATGACCTAGTATTTCTTTCATATAAAGTTCGCCCTCCTAAAGCTAAACCACAAATACTTCTTCGCCGTAACTTTGGTTGCATGGATGTGGAGTCTCTTCGTAGTGACGCCCGTGATATTGACTGGTCTGAGCTAAGCAGTGCAGATAACATTGATAAAATGGTACAATTGTTTAATAAAAATATTATTAATTTGTATGACAAACATGCTCCAATCCGTAGCGTTAAAATTAAGCAAAATCCCGCTCCCTGGCTCACGGATGAAATTAGATCCCTGATGCATAAGAAAGCGTCTGCCAAGTGTAGGTATAAGTGCAAGCCTACTGAGGATAATAAAGAAAGGTATCACAAATCACGTAATCGCTGCAACAGAGTGTGTAGGGACGCACTTCGCCGCTATATTCACAATTCTGTCGAACAAGAAGATTCTTCTAAAGTCTGGAAATTTCTAAGGTCTCTTGGGGTTGGCAAATCACGTCCAAATACTAACCTACCTCAAAATTTAGATATTAATCTTCTTAATCAGCATTTCTCGAGTTCTTCTAATCTCGATGATTTAACAAAATCTCAAACACTTTCGTATCTTTCATCAATAAAGCCACCTGACATTTCTCCCTTTTATTTCGAGCAATTTACTGATGTTGACGTTAGGAAGAGCATAAAATCCATTACCTCAAATGCAGTAGGCAACGATAGCATTAGTCGGAATATGATCATGCCTATTCTCGACGAGGTTGTGCATGTCATATCCCTAATGTTGAACGCGTCCATATCCTCTGGTTGTTTTCCAGTGGCTTGGAAAGAGGCCCAAATTATCCCACTCCCCAAAAAACCGAATCCTTCAGCCTTTTCCGAGTACCGTCCCATTTCCATTCTGCCATTCCTATCCAAAGTACTTGAACGCCTTGTCCACCAACAACTAAGTGCATTCCTTACCAGAAACTCCCTAATGAATCCTTTCCAATCTGGCTTCCGCCCAGGTCATAGTACCACAACTGCCTTAGTCAAGATTACCGATGATATAAGGCTTGGTATGGACAGCAGACAGCTTACTGTACTCTCTCTGCTCGATTTCAGCAACGCCTTCAACAATGTCGACTTCGACTTACTTCTTGGAGTCCTGAGCTCTCTTAACATATGTCCATCAGTAATTGCCTGGTTTCGTAGCTATCTGTGTGGACGCCGGCAACGTATTTGCATTGAACAGACTCATTCCAACTGGAATGCTATATCTGCCGGTGTTCCTCAAGGCGGCGTGCTTTCTCCTCTCCTATTTGCTGTGTTTATTAACACTATTTCTCAAAATATTTCTTCTTCTTACCACCTGTATGCAGATGATTTACAGATATACACACAGGCCCCACTTCATCAATTAAACTATGCGATTAGTTCTATGAACATTGATTTGGACAACATTTGTCAATGGAGTAGGTGCTATGGCCTTAAAGTCAACCCAACTAAAACACAGACAATCATAATAGGAAGTTCCAGGTTGACTTGCAAAATTAATTTTAATCAGTTACCTAAAATCATCTTCGACGGCATTTCGGTGCCGTACAGTAAAGAGGTCAGGAATCTCGGCGTCACTATAGATAGTAATTTCACGTGGGATCGGCACCTTACTGGGCTGAGTCAAAAGATGTTTGCGTCTAATGCCTCGCTCAGGAGGTTGCGGAATTTTCTTCCTACCGCCACCAAAGTTATGTTAGCTCAATCTCTTATGCTTCCCATCCTCGACTACGCAGATGAGTGCTTCCTTGATCTCACTGAGGAACAACTGGACAAGCTTGAGAGGCTCCAGAATCTTGCCATACGGTTTGTTTATGGTCTTCGCAAGTTTGACCACGTGTCAGAATTTCGCAGTGAGCTGAAATGGTTGCCTATTCGTCTGCGTAGAGACTCTCACATTTTATCACTTCTTTACAGAATTTTATTTCTGCCTTCATCTCCATCTTATCTCAAGTCTCGATTTCAATTTCAACACCCTCCTTCTGATGCTGTCCGTTCTTTAAAAGCTCTTCTCCTTAGAGTTCCTTCTCGCTCTTCCTCTTTCTATGGAGATTCCTTTACTGCTAGAGCTGTGGAGTTGTGGAATGCTTTGCCTGCCTTTATACGACAGTCTAAATCCTTGGACATTTTTAAAAACTGCGTGTATAAACACTTTCTGCTGATTGCTGAAAAGCGTCGAGTCCTATGAATGTATCATTTTTGTATTGTTAGGTCTTGGTCCTTTCATGATTCTATAGGTATGTATTTGTATGTAGATTGATAAGTAATAATGTGTAAAATACTTATATTTGGTTTTAGTTTATGTATGTATAATTTATGGTTTTTATATAATTATATATTTCAAGTGTAGACACCCTACCTCTCACCTTTCTTAGCTTCCTTTCCATCCAAAGGTTGCCTGGAAGAGATCGCTTTCAGCGATAAGGCCGCCCATTGTGCTTCCTAAATTTAAGCTGTATTTGTTTCTTTTTATTTTTCTTGTAATTTATATGGTGTGTACAATAAAGAATTTATTCATTCATTCATTCATTCACTTCCTTTGGCAGTTGTGTAAAAAAGGAAATTGCGGCGTCAATCCAGCGTCTACTTACAAAATAATTACCTGTTATGGGTCAAGGGCTATCTGTCTGCTAGAAAATGGACTCCATTATAATGAGATTAAGTCAAAAGGGGTCAAAATCGCCTATCTCCCCCTTTCCCCTTTCGGACCTGTAACTAGTTCACTAAACAACGGTTTTACACCTCATTACTTGGGCTTAATCCAAGGGACGATCATATGCTGCCTTTTTAAACTACGATACGATATTTCGAAAATAAAAAAATGATCCGATTTTTTACTAACGCTCTGTCAAAATAATGAACAAAATGGTCAAATAATGAGCGAAATAGCGGGCCGACTAAATAAAAATCTAGATAAAGCAATTTTAAGAGCGTTTAATAAATATAATTTGGATAATAAAACTTTAACTAATAATTTTGGAAATAAATTCGATAAGAATGTGAGAGACATTATACCAAACTGCAATAAACCATTATTAAATATAACTGATTATGTCACTTCACAAAATAAATCAATGCGATACAGGCAAGCAGCCAATAAAGACATAAAAAACATAATACAAAAACTTAAGAAAAATAAATCACCTGGAATTGATGGGATACGTTGCATTGATATAAAACAAACTGAAGATAATATAATAAAAGTAATAGTTAAATTAATAAATAGCAGTATTAAATATGGAAAATACCCTGAAAAACTTAAAACGGGAATAGTTAGACCAATTTATAAAAATGGGTGTCATTTGGAATGTGATAATTATAGGCCAATCACAATACTTCCGGTAATAGATAAGATTGTAGAGAAATACATTTGCCAAGAGATAAAACATTTTTATAAGAATAATAACGTAATTGCAGACTGTCAATATGGGTTTCAAAGTGGAAAGTCAACGACTCAACTATTAACAAAATTTACAGATGAAGTAAACAATCACCTTAACAATAAGGTGCACGTGATATTGTTGTTTATTGACTTTAGCAAGGCATTCGACACCCTAAGACATGGTACCTTAATAAATAAACTTCAGAACACTGGTATTCGTGGCCCCCTACTTAAATGGTGTGAAGATTATCTAAAAGATAGAAAATATCACGTAAAAATTGATAATACACTAAGTGACCAATTTAACACAAAAACAGGAACAGCACAAGGCTCAGTGCTTGGGTCTTTACACTACCTGGCGTATGTCAACGACATGGGAAATATTATTAATGGATGCTCTGTATATCAGTATGCTGACGACACCTGTTTACTAGCAGCAGATAAAGATCCTAAGGTGGCAGCTATAGCTATACAAGAAGACTTCACGAGACTGTGTAAGTGGTCTCATGATGTTGGGTTGATAATCAACGCCAGTAAAACAAGGCTCATGCACGTGCACTCCGGCTATCTCAAATATTCTGAACCGGTTTGGGTGGTAGCACATAATAATCATTGTCTTCATTCGAGCAGTCAAATTTACGGACTGTGTAATTGCTCGCATATTGAACAAGTGGATCATTTTAAATACCTGGGTTTGATAATTGACAATAGATTTAACTGGGGAAAACATATAGACTACCTCTGCGATAAATTAAGAGGAATTTTATCTCAATTTAAAATTATTAAGTACAAAATACTGTATAAAATGTTATTAAACCTTTACTTTGCTTTAGCGGATTCGTTAATCTCTTATGGATTAACGAGTTATGGCAGATCTTTCAAAACTTACATCGAAAAAATCTACTCACTACAAGTGAGGCTTCTGAAAGTAATAGTCCCTAAAAAATCAAAATAAAAGCAGAAAACAATATAAGAGAATTGTTTATTTACACTGAGGTTATACCAATTCAAAATAAAATAAAACTTTCATTATTAATTGAACAATTTAATAATGATCAAATACAAAAGCCTATAACGCATAAAATAACGACACGAAAAGTAACAAATAAACAATTGCATATTCCACGTAAAAACAATTTTTACGGTAGGAGAACATTAATTTACCTAATTCCCAAATTAATTAATGAAATGCCAATTAATATCAAAAATGAAATTAATCAAAAAAACTATAAACGCAAACTCAAAATGTACTTTGTTGATATTCTTTAAATTTGTATGTAATATGTATATACACATACATATAGATTCACACACCATATCCAAATCCTATATATATATTTTATATATATTCTAAATATATATATATTTTATTTAAATCAAGTAACTTAAGTAATGAATAAGTATGGTCTTTTCCTTTTGGTTCACCTGTATATTGTAGTTCGGCGCTGCGACTCAAACCGGTCTGGCATGTTGATCGAGCGCACACACACGAACACATCCATTGCAATATAATATTAGAGTGTCAGGTACTAGCACAAACCTCATAGATTGGTTTCATAGTACCTTATTAGTTAAATAAGACGTTTTGTAAGTGTTTTTTATCAATAAATAAAAAATAAAAAAAAAAAAAAAAACCCTAATATGGTGTGTTTGAAAAATGTTATAACTGCTGTGTGGACGACTATTTTAAATGTTTTTTTGTCGATTATTTCAGAACGCTTTCTATTTGTTACTGGGCGACGCAAAAAGATTCAGCGTTATTTACGCTGCGAAACTAGTGGCATATTTATTGTCATACATACAGTGAAAACACAGCGGTATTATTTATTTATCTATGTGTAATATGTATCTATTAAAAAGAAAGAAAAAAATATATGTCGTATATCCGTTGTTTAGTACCCACTATCTGCGCACCGCGGTTGCACCCACGTAAGTCCCTTTCCTGCGGGATTATCGGGATAAAAAGTAGCCTATATGTCATTCCCGGTATCCAGCTACCTATATTTCAAGTTTCATCGCAATTCAGTTTAGCCGTTTTTGCGTGACAAACATTCAAACATACACTTTCACATAGTAGGAAATAGGATAGTACTACATGCCTAGTGCTTAGTTTGCGATGTTTGTAATGTGGTTTATTTAATTACTAGCTGCGCCCCGCGGTTTCACCCGCGTTCCTATCCCGTAACGTTAATGATCCCTCACGTATGTCATACCAGGTGTTGCTTAACGATCATTCAAAGTACCCTATATATTATTTCTACCCTGTACCAAATTTCATTCATATCGGTTTACGGGTTGTTGAGTTAGAAATAGAAATACACGACTTTATTTTTCAGAGCTGCCGTCCCGCAGTTTCACTTGCGTAAGTCCCGATCCCGAGGGAATATCGGGATCAAAAGTAGCCTATGTCACATCTGGATAATGTAGTTTTCTATTTTGAAATAGGTCTAGAAGTTTCTGAGATGACCCCCAAAATACATACATATACCTATACATGTTACCAACGTAACCTCTTTAAAATATTAATTACCAACATAAAACAAAATATTAAGAATCAAAAGTACAATGAGATATTGCAAAATAATTATTAAAAAGCACTGCAGTTTGGTGACACTACCGTCTCGCATGGAACCGACCGATTGAGCCGCGCGGCATGATGCCTCACAGAGCTGGCTGGCCACCCTCATCATCGTCGTCCGCTACGTGTATATGTATATGCACGCTTGGTACTTATTAATTATTTATTGTGGAGTTATTTTAAAACTGTAATATCTCGTGAGATATTCATTGAAATCAAGTGATGTTAAGGACAATTATGTTTAAAATTAAATACTTTTAATGAATAACGTATTTATTTGGATAAGGATTAATATCATATTTACAAAATTACCTTCGGAAACAATGCATTGTTCTACAATAAATTTCATTACTCTAAAAGATGTTATATTGAGTCAACCTTAAGAGTTAGACATATGCTGTCGCGGACTATTTATTAGATCCAATTTAGAGGAAGAATTCTCTCATAAATGGTTTTTATGTAACTTTGACCGTTTACTCAGCGCACGCGACAGAATCTCGGAAAAAGGGGATTTTTTTCCCGTTTCTGCAACATATTTCATGGATGCTCCGCTCCTATCAGTCGTAGCGTGATGTAATATAGCCTATAACCTTCCTCGATAAATGGACTATCAAACACAAAAAGAATTTTTCAAATCGGACCAGCAGTTCCTGAGATTATCGCGTTCAAACAAACAAACAAACAATCAAACAAACAATCAAACAAACTCTTCAGCTTTATAATATTAATAATATATATAATAGTATAGATTTGATAAAATTGCTTCCTGTGACTGCGAAAGTGCTTTTGTGAAATTCTAATTGCATAATACTAGTTTTGTATTGTAAATTAAGCTTCATGTATTTGACTACATTACTTTATTTATTCAACACCTACTGTGCATAAAACACTCTACAAAACCTTTGCACAAACATCGTAAACTGTAAAAGAGCCTACTGGATGTAGTATGTTAAATGTGTGAAAACTATGGTCGATTTACCCTACTTTCGGGAGCCGAACGTGTAAATAAACATGCAATCCTAGGGGTATTAACCTCGAGTTATTACCCCGGGTTAATGGACCGATACTGGCGGAGTAGATCATTTTAATTAATTTATAGTTTGAAAATGGAAGACGTATCCAAATAATGTACCAAACCTCCGTAACCGTTGTTTCCAAACCTCTTGTGAAAAGCCATGTGCATAGCCGCCATTACAATGACTCCCTTGACTTGACTTTTAAATAAGACGTCGCGACGTGACTTTGGCGCAAATAACTTGCAAATATTAATAATACTTGACACTTGCTACTTTCTAAACAGCTATTAACGATATATTACGAAAAGTTCTATAAAAAAAACCATAGTAATGTGATATAGTTAGGTATCTCCTTGTTCCCACCACCAAACGCCTAGAAATACCCGTGAGCGCGCTTGGTACGGATTGCTCGGATTTCATAGTGAACGGTAGTGTGTTCGACGCGACTTGTAAGTTATAGACTCTTAAGGTTATTTTAGCGATTTATTGTGAGTGTTATTTGTTAATTATAACAATTGGTGATTTATTTTGTTTAAATGATTATTTTCTAAGTAGAGGTATTTTAGTGGTTAAAATTGATTTTTGTTAGAATAAATATAGGTGTTAAAGTGTTTGTTTTTTTTTAATCATCTCCACTTCTGGATCCTAAATATATTTTAATTATTTAGACAGCCCGTTTGGCGCGTCGGACGAACGCCTGAATGCAATGCTGAAGAAGGCTGCGGATTCCTGTCGGGTGCAAATATTTAGGTTTAAAAATAAATATTTGTATCTGGTCTGGGTGTCTTTCTATTTATAATATGAATGTATTTACAATTAAAAAAAGTATAATAATATGTAGTATATCAGTTATCTAGTACCCATAGTACAAACCTATTACTTAGTTTGGGGCTAGATGGCGCTGTGTGTAATGCCGTGCAATATTTATTTATCTAAATACATTTACAAAAACGCAACGCAAAAAGTCACATGACGGGATTCGAACATAGTACATTAAAATTTCTCAGTTCGTCCTGTCCCTTCTTGGTGACCGCCGTGTTTGCAAATGCATTTCATCCATACTTTACAATTTTGTCAAGATAATGAAAAAAATAAAACATTTAACTGAACAAACACACCGTAAAAAACACAATTAAATCAGACAACTAAAAAAAGAAAAAAATAACAACTAAATTAACAATCTTAATTTTCTTAATTTCAATTTAGGTAATCTGTAGATAAACTGGATCTTATATCCCTTAGAACCTTGAAAACGCTAATAATCCTTTACGTAAGGTGCCTACCTTGTCATTACCCTACCCTTTCTCCCTAATATTAGGCGTATAAATCCAAAGTGACCATATTGCCCAATTCTAAGACATATTACCATATTTTAATCCCTATTAAAATTAGGGCTAACCCAACATGAATTTACACAAGTGAGCGAACTGATGAAAGTCAATAAAGTTGATCCTGCATTTACGACTGATTGCGCAGACCGTGCGACAAAAAATGGCGAGCTGTCAGTGAATCACAGTCTGAAATAGTGGAGCGAGGTGCGACAAAAAATATTCTGAGATTACCATAGAATAGGCGATAGCCTTTCGATCTTGCTACGCGCTTCGCCTTTGCTCCGACGCGACTTATTACTGATCTTTACGCCTTTAAAATTTAAAAATTGTAGCAATAAAAATAAATGCTACGTTTATTTTAAGATTTTCTTTTCATCTAGATATATTTCCAAAGAATAAAAATATACAGAAGAGAAAAATACGTTTGGCAATTTGAATGCTATTTATTGACTTAAGGTCAGTCATATAATAGCGCGTAGCGATACGCGGAAAGAGACAGAAGACTATTCTTCGTCTCGCTCATTCTTATTATTCAATTCACAATCAATCCATCTCTATACTTATCTATTGTCAGGTAGTGTTTCGTCCATTTGTGTTCCTCGGTCTACAACCATTGCACGCTACAAATGTTTATTTATCGGGTAGTTTAACTGACAGCTTTATCTAGTAACAGTTTTATGTAACGATACTTCGATTAGATTGTCAGTCCAAAGTTCAAACTACACTTCAAAGTTTTTAATTTTACCTACACACACGATTTATCTGTACACAATGAATGTCAGATAATCTAACAGTCTTACAGTCTCAGTCAGTTAGACTCTCACAATTGCAATATTCCGTTGATGCGCCGCGACTAGTCGTAAATGTGCGGGGGGCCTTAAGATCGCATTACATTACCGTATTTCAAAGTGGGACATCGGGCACATTAAAATGCAAAAGCCGACTTAAATGTACAGTATCTGCTAGCTAATGCTGTAAATCTTCCTGACTTTTGTTTCGTTTGTTTTTGTGCGCCTATTTAATGAACTTTGAGGGGATTACACGGAAAGTGTTGCCAGCTTTAATTGTAGAAAGTTTGATCCGTGAATGTGAAAGAATTCTGCGTACCCGCAGTGAAAAGTTGCGGCGGGCAAAAGGAAGAGCATAAAGTCTTTTGACATAACTATAGAACGCGGAGTTAGACCTTCATAGTTCTGAGTAATACTTGTTTCGATTTCTGGGTATTTTCTATATAAGAATTTATGTGCTTGTCATAATAATTATTTTTTAGGTATGTATGTACATCATTAAAAGCCCTGGGGAAAAATGCTATTAAAAACAAGTGTGCAACACACTGCAATATTTATATATTTGTTTACCAAGAAACGAGGGACTGGGAATTGTATTTTATGTCTATGTTCGTCCCAAACCCAATCTTATTAATTCAATAACTCATTGCTTTTAAGTATCTTCTAAAAAAAGTTAACCTCGAGGAGGTTGGGGAAAGTGGTTACTGCATAATATTCACATTATATCCCCCTTTTACGACTATCGGCCATCGACAAGGACAATTAATTTTTTGTCGAATAGAGATAACTTCGTATTTTTTATTTTGCCTTTCATACATCAAATTTGACTATAACTGAGTAAAATAACGTAGAAAACTTAAGAAAAGAAAATTGAATAGGAAAATACACAATTCATGACACTATTTGTGTAATAATATTTACATATTAAGAAAGCGCAGATAGAAAAAGATGATTACATAATTTGTAATTCATATTATTTTGTCTTAAATTTACAAATATATGTAAGTGTATTATTATTCGATTCCTTCGTTTATTTATTACTAATATATGCTAAGTAATATTAAACATATAAACTAATGTTTCACCAGTAATAACGGGATAAAAAGTACCCTTTGTTTAATTTCAGGTCTCAAACTATATTACAAGTTTCATCGCAATCGGTTCAGTAGTTTTTGCGTGAAAGAGTAACAACGTTTACATACAAACTTATTTAATTTGTTTTTAATTTTCGTTAGATATTACCATCTTTTTATTATTATATACATCTATAGATCTATGTACATTTATCGTTAATTAAAACACAGAAATTTTAATAAAACAAAAAAAATGACAAACCTGTATTATTATAATTTTTGGAAAGGTTAAGTTCTATTTATTGAAAGCTACGTTAAATATCTTTGGCTATCGGTCTATTCGGGCTTTCTCAGCATGTTCGCGGGTTCTGAATGATATCATTAATGTTTGATGCCCTCTTTCCCTCACCTCCCCTCGGTTCGAGATAGTCTCTTGAATATTTTAACGGGCACTGGCTATTGATTCTATTGAATAACTTTTTAGACGATTTTTACTAAATGATTTTAATGGTAACACTGCAGTTTAACTAGTAGTTAGCACTTTGGCGTTTCTTACAGTTGTCCAGGGCCCTTATTCTCTAAAAACATAGCATGCGAGCTATGTTACATAGCTCATACATAACATAGCAAGCAGGCGGGATGCATGAGCATTGGAGAAGTTAAAATAGTTTTCCGGAGTAAAAATAATAGCTATTCTATAACTTCTTTTAATACTGATTGGCTGAGGAACAAGGGGAGCTATTTAAATAATTAAGTGGCCCTTAATTTTTCAATGGTTTAAATTCTAAATTTGAAAAACTTCGACTTTACTCAGCAAAACTTTGGATAGTTGCGTAGATCGCTTTACAAATACCAAAAATTGTCTTAAGACAAAGTTTTTGCTTAGCAAAGTCAAATTAAGGACTATGGATTTCAGCCTTAGAGTGCTCCCTCACGGCCAGCAACATCATCCGCGTATAATGTATTGTTACGGTTCCAAGCATTACATACATGCATACACCGTGCACCATGTGAGTCGAATCTATAGTATTACATTACAAGTAAATGCCCGCGGTGAGGGAGCATATTTAGAGGGCCGCAAATACGTTACACTGTTTGTAAAAAAAAAAACATAAAACATGGGTGTTCGATCGAATTTCGTTTACAACCTCCTATACATTATAACGTTGAAATTCCATAACAAATTCAAGGCAAGCACTGTAAAAGCCAATTTTAAATATTTCAATCTTGAACCGGCTTGACGCTTGCGTTAGTCACGTTCCCGTTCAAAACGTGGGATTTCAACGACGCGACGTCGACGTCCCAACAATGTTATTTTACAAATGTACTTACTTACTCAAATATCTTCAGATCAGAATTCGAGTTCCGGAAAGCGAGTTAAGCTTGGGTTACACAGTGCGAGTAAGTACCTACTAGCTAGATAGTAAATATTAATAATAAATATTTTTATTTCAGGAAAAAAGCCCATATCTGAATCTAAAAAGCCCATATCTTAAATAGTAGGCAGTGGCTGGTTTTTTGGGTTCAGTACGCAAAGGCACCCTATTGCCGAGACTCGGCTGTCGGTTCGACCGTCCGTCTGGCACCAGAGTGTATAATAGTAGTTTATGCACCGAGGTACTAAAGCCCTATCTTATATAGCGGGCGTCATATTGAATCCTAAGCGTACGAAGGACTGTGAGAGATAACTCCCGAGCGCAGCGAGGGTGTCAACCTAACTCCTGAGCAAAGCGAAGGAGTTATGTACCTAGAGTCCTGAGTGAAGCGTGGGACTCAAGCGTCCAAGTTAAAGACAGGATTTATAACCGAGGTGAATACTCTACTTTACACATCAACTGCGAGACGATAAAAAGGCTATTAAAATTAAATTTATTTATGCCTTAGGTGAGTAATGAGCCCTTTATGCACCTAGGGAATAAATAATGGCTTTAAGTTGACCTTTTTGGTCAAATAGAGTAAAAAAAAAAGTAACTTTGTAGAGGTAGGTGTGGAAATGAATAAATAATAAGTAAATATTGCACGACATTACACACAGCGCTATCTAGCCCCAAACTAAGCACTAGACTTGTACTATTGGAACTAGACAACGGATATACCACATATTATACTTTTTTTTGTGAACATACATAATGAAACAAACATTTTTGATCAGCAAAAATATTTGTTCCCGCCGCGAATCGAACCCGCAACCTTCTGCTATAATTATTATTTGTTTATATAATTGGTTTTGTATTTTTTTGGTACATTAAAGTTTTATCTAATTTAATATAATCTGCCATGGTATCATCTAATTAGCATCAACCGCTACTAGTTGCTATTTACTGTCAAAACATATTTCGTATTCTACATTGCTGCTTTGAAGTAATCACCGGTAAGAACCACGTTACGTCTAAGCATTAATGTACTGCAATTTAGCAAATACTAGCGATAGATGCTGATTTGATGATACCATCACTATCTCATCGGGACTTACTCGGTTAAAACCGCGAGGCGCTGCTAATCTACAATACAGTATACAGCCGAAGTATATGTAGGGAAATCTTAACTAAAATATGCGACAAATTATGTCTCAAAATGAATAACTCCCTCTTATCCCGACCTCCCTTTGTTTTCACAGGACTCTAGAGGTTGAATATTTTGAATAAAATCCGTTTTATATTGTATTTATTTGGTTAATATTGTTTTTTGTTGAAAATGTTTGTAAGGAACGCTTTATGAAAGATTCATGAGGGGTTATTATGTTTTTGTCAATAAATTGTAAGGTTAAGACACCCTGTGGAGCTCTAGAGTTTTTAAAGTTCCGTTACCCTCCTTTATCAAACTTTGTTCCAGCTTATGACAAACTTCTCCCAGGACACAATTTGTGATGGTCTGCATTGAAGTCGCTTAACCGACTCCGGACTCAGTTAGGCCGCTGCAAACAAAACATGAGTAGTTGGGGCTTAATACCCGCTTCGGAAGAGAAGGTTGATTGCGGGGCCCCAATACAGTCCATTGAACATCTGCAATGCCCACTGTGCCCCAACACCTGCTGCCTGCTACACCTGCTGCTGTGGTCTTTGACAGTAAAATGTGACTCCACTGGGTGCTTGTTTTATCCGCATCGCATAGAAAATCGACCTGCTGTTCGATTTAGCTGAACGATGGCACGCAAACAAAAAAACTTAAGAGCTATTTAAACTTAAAAGTCAGTTTTTACAAAATACACCTCACTGTTTTATCTATGCCTGAACTAGGTAATCCTGTATTTCAGGCACAAAGAAGAGAAGGAGAGTTGAAGAGAACTGAAGGGTAATAAATGTCGAAACTATAAAGGTTGCTTGTTGACTACGAAACCATAAAAAACGAGACCCTGTTACTAAGGACTCCACTGGTGCCTCTCTGTCATGATAATTGCCAGACAGTTGAAATTTTCACAGATAATGCATACTAAAACAGAATGAAATAAATAGTTTAAGTGTTTCTCCTTGTGGTTGCTTGTATATAACCGCAGAAATCTTACTAATATTAAAAGCAAGAAAGACCTAGGGAAAGGCCGAGGAAGAGATGGTGCGACTGCATCAACGAAGATTCTAATGTTCTAAAAAGCTTTACGAACTGGAGAAGGACTGCCAGGGATCGAACATGAAGCCCATCATGCTTCAATGTAGCGATCTGTCTCTTTCTAATAGTGTTATTTGAAAGGGACAGCATGCTCGAAGTAGCGGAACACTTTTTATACGTGAGCATTTTAGTTCTAGTAATATAACTTCTTTGGCCAAGACCCACAAAAGTTTGTATGTATGTGTATGTACCTATGTATGTGACTTTGTTACTCTTTCACGCAAAAACTACTGAATCGATTGCGATGAAACTTGGAATATAGGTAGCTGGATACCAATAACACATAGGCTACTTATTATCTAGATATTCCCGCGGGAACGGGACTTACGCGGGTGATACTGCGGGGCGCAGATGGTCTAACATACACCTTGTTTTTTTGTACAGAACCCTTCGTTCTAATTGCTGTTTTTTTTTTCACCAATTGTAAACAACGTACGCTTGTTGAGATATTACAATATTGAATCGTTTATTGACTTTATTTGTCTTAGAATTCAAGGATCGATCATTGATAAACCGAGCGGCAATTGCCGACTAAACTAAGTTCGATTAGTTTATGAGCTAGTTTTAGTTAGAACGTCAGAGTTAGCTGATTTTGTAAATTTATTGCTTACAAATGTCGATTGAAACAATTGTTATTTCGTAAATTTGTTTTTATTGCTTAAGGCATATTTACTAGAAATATTTTAAAGGAAAAATTCATCTTCAAAAATTCACTTGCGGCGAGATTTGAACTCGCGTCCCTGGATCAATATTCCAGTGCCTGTACCGCTGGGAACTTGCGTGGCCGAGCGGTATAGGCACTGGAATATTGATCCAGGGACGCGAGTTCAAATCTCGCCGCAAGTGAATTTTTGAAGATGAATTTTTCCTTTAAAATATTTCTACAATTGTTATTGTTGACTTTTGCAATTGCGAATATACAATTTGACAGGTACATCTTTCGCCAACTGTACAGTTGGCTTTTTCAAGGCTGACGCTATTAAACGCGGTAAATATAGTGTTTTATTACAACAATTTCGATTATTTCTACGTACCTATATTCCAAGTTCATTGCAATCGGTTCAGTAGTTTTTGCGTGATTGAGTAACAAACACACATATACACATACACATATTATATTCCCAAACTTTCAGCTTTAAATTATTAGTAGGATAGGATTTTTAGGTATAATATACATCAAATTTGGCTCACAGCTCCTCTAGCATAATTTTGGTGTAACTTAGTCATACTTATAATGATGAAATAAATAAATAATTATTATTATCAGGTATACAATAAAAATAAGTAGTATATCCTTTGTCTAGTCACCGTAACACAAGCTTAGCAGCTTACCATGGGGCTAGATGGCGCTGTGTGTTGGTCACAGAATTTATTTATTTTTATTTTAAATTTTATACTGATAAACATTTTACCCTCCTTTGCGTAACGCAGTCGGGTAAAAATATATGTAAATAGGGTTTCTCGTCGAGTAGATAAGGCGGTGTAACTGTAAAAGTTTTTGAATCGAGAAACTTCGTATCGAGTTAAGAATGGATTATATTTGACTTTTTATAATGTGAAAAGTGTTGAAAGGTTTCGTTTGTTTCGCTTTTTTATTGAGTTTTTGATTTATTCTGTACTAGTAGCGCCCCGCGGGCTCATAAGGGCTCGGGAATAACACGTAATTGGCCTCTTCTTATCTATGTTTATTACGTAACTAGCTGCGCCCCGCGGTTTCACCCGCGCAAGTCGCGATCCCGCGTTGTTCGAACACCTACCTACCGCAATGCAATAATCCACACTTAAACGGACGACCAGGGAAGTACTGATGATGCCAGGCGCGGTAGCGCCTGGCTTCAACAGTACTTCAATGAAGTAAGTTAAAGTTTGTATTTCGTCAGTAAGTGACGATGACGATGACGATGGATGACGATGATGATGATGATGCCATTCTACATCACTTATCCTACCCCTGTGTCGATTTTCATTCATTGAATGGTTATCACCCGCGTAAGTCCCGATCCTGCGGGATTTTCGGGATCAAAAGTATCCTATATGTTACTCTCCATCATTTAAACTATCCCTATGCAAATTTTCATCCAATAAAAATTATCACCCGCGTAAGTCCCGATCCCGCGGGATTTTCGGGATCAAAAGTATCCTATGTTACTCTCTATCACTTAAACTATCACTATGCAAATTTTCATCTAATAAATAGTTATCACCTGCGTAAGTCCCGATCCCGCGGGATTTTCGGGATCAAAAGTATCCTATGTTACTCTCCATCATTTAAACTATCCCTATGCAAATTTTCATCTAATAAATATTATCACCCGCGTAAGTCCCGATCCCGCGGGATTTTCGGGATCAAAAGTATCCTATGTTACTCTCCATCATTTAAACTATCCCTATGCAAATTTTCATCCAATAAAAATTATCACCCGCGTAAGTCCCGATCCCGCGGGATTTTCGGGATCAAAAGTATCCTATGTTACTCTCTATCACTTAAACTATCACTATGCAAATTTTCATCTAATAAATAGTTATCACCTGCGTAAGTCCCGATCCCGCGGGATTTTCGGGATCAAAAGTATCCTATGTTACTCTCCATCATTTAAACTATCCCTATGCAAATTTTCATCTAATAAATATTATCACCCGCGTAAGTCCCGATCCCGCGGGATTTTCGGGATCAAAAGTATCCTATGTTACTCTCCATCATTTAAACTATCCCTATGCAAATTTTCATCTAATAAATAGTTATCACCCGCGTAAGTCCCGATCCCGCGGGTTTTTCGGGATCAAAAGTATCCTATATTACTCTCCATTATTTAAACTATCTCTATGCAAATTTTCATCTAATAAATAGTTATCACCCGTATAAGTCACAATCCCGCGGAATTTTCGGGATCAAATTCCGCGGGATTTACGGGATCATAAGTATCCTATGTTACTCTCCATCATTTAAACTATCCCTATTCAAATTTTAATCTAATAAATAGTTATCACCCGCGTAAGTCCCGATCCCGCGGGATTTTCGGGATCAAAAGTATCCTTTGTTACTCTCCATCATTTAAACTATCCCTATGCAAATTTTCATCTAATAAATAGTTATCACCCGCGTAAGTCCCGATCCCGCGGGTTTTTCGGGATCAAAAGTATCCTATATTACTCTCCATTATTTAAACTATCTCTATGCAAATTTTCATCTAATAAATAGTTATCACCCGTACAAGTCACAATCCCGCGGAATTTTCGGGATCAAATCCCGCGGGATTTACGGGATCATAAGTATCCTATGTTACTCTCCATCATTTAAACTATCCCTATTCAAATTTTAATCTAATAAATAGTTATCACCCGCGTAAGTCCCGATCCCGCGGGATTTTCGGGATCAAAAGTATCCTATGTTACTCTCCATCATTTAAACTATCCCTATGCAAATTTTCATCTAATAAATATTATCACCCGCGTAAGTCCCGATCCCGCGGGATTTTCGGGATCAAAAGTATCCTATGTTACTCTCCATCATTTAAACTATCCCTATGCAAATTTTCATCTAATAAATATTATCACTCGCGTAAGTCCCGATCCCGCGGGATTTTCGGGATCAAAAGTATCCTATGTTACTCTCCATCATTTAAACTATCCCTATGCAAATTTTCATCCAAATCGGTCGAGCCGTTTGACCGTGAAGAGGGAACAAACAAACAAACAAACAAACAGATTTTCGGATTTATAATATTAGTAGGATTTTTAATCCATGTTATTTAATAATAAATAAATAATTCACGACATTACACACAGCGCTATCTAGCCCTAAATTAAGCACTAGACTTGTACTATGAGTACTAGACAACGGATCTATATAAATAAATATAACTCAAAGGTGACTGACTGACATAGTGATCTATCAACGCACAGCCCAAACCACTGAACTGATCGGGCTGAAATTTGGCATCAGGTATATGTTATGACGTAGGCATCCGCCAAGAAAGGATTTTGATAAATTCTACCCCTAAGGGGATAAACGGGACTTACGCGTGGATAAACGGCGTGTGAAACCGCGGGGCGCAGCTATATAGTACTGTATATTATTTATGGCGCTAAAGTGCCCAAGACATTGTTACGAGGAGTAGGCTTGCTATCTACTACCTTCCCAACCTTCCTTCCCACCTTCCCAACCTTCCTTCCCACCTTCCCAACCTTCCTTCCTACCTTCCCAACCTTCCTTTCCACCTTCCCAACCTAGTCAGCCATGCCCAACGTCTGGAGCTAACTAAGCCGAGGGTTTCCTCACGATGGTTTTCTTTCACCGTTACTTCACCTTTAGGATGAAAGTGGAGATATCGGTCACTAGATCAACACTGCCAAGGAAGGGTTATCTATTTAGGTATCTACGTAGATAGATACCTTACCTACCAAAGTTTATTTCTAGTCTTATTTATCACCAGTCCATTTACCCCGAAGCCACTTTAAACTAATCTTGGCACTTACATTAATATCTTGAGTCTAATTGCTGAACCTTTTCAGCAAAAACCGTGACAAATTGCGCCATTACTCTCCCTTTAATAGTTGTCGATTTTCTGTATACAGTTGGTAGACAGCGACTGATTGACTACTGGATTCTTTTACACTGTGCCATTTTACACAGGCCAGTAAAAAAAAAATCTAGCCAAATTCGAGTCGGACTCGTGCATGAAAGGTTTCGTACCGTTGTCACAATTATGAACCCTAAACTAAATGTTGGTCCAAGCAATGATGCCATTTTGCCACGAGATGGCACCAGTAGTTAAAATAAATCACGCTAACGTTGCGCTTCATCTCCTCGATAATGTATCTTTCTTTTGATTAAAGAGTTTTTGAAATCGGTTTAGTAGTTTCGAAGCCTTTTCATTACAAACAAACAAAAAATCTTTATATCAGATTGTACTGTTTCAACCCGTACTAACGCGGTACTTACCTACTGTAAATCAACTGATCATTGTCCTTCGAAGGAGCAAGTGTAGGAAACCTCAGAAATGTAGTAAGATGTTTAACGGTTTACGTTCTATGCAATACTCAATAATATTATAAATTACAAGGCTTAAGTAAATGAACTTATGCGCACATTAGTCGAGCGCATGATCAGCTGATTTACCACGTTAGTACGGGTTGAAACCGTACACAGATAATAGAAAGTAGACATGGTAAAAACATAAGAAGTTTTATAGTTTAATAGAATCACCGAGCTCTACCTCAAACTTATGAATAAAACATGCTGCCAACATGACAACTATTACCCCATAAACGGGAAGCAACACACGTCAAATGCATCTCCCGGAAGTGGGCGCGAATATTATAAATTGAACGAGATGCACCCGTGCAGCCATGTTAAGACGAAGCTCCAATAAAAAATATGTCATGAACGGCCCGCCCACTTACCCCTACATCCACGAGTCACACGCACACGTATGCACTTTCGAACATCGCAACTTTTTTGATCTAGCGCCCAAGCGCGCGAAATCAAAACTGTTATTTATTTTTTCATAGGTTGTAAACCGATTATGGTCGTTTGGAAAGTAGCCAGTGTCAAGTATTTTATAATACGACCTCATTGGTGCGTCGGGCGACCGCCTGGCTCACGGAACACTATTACTCCTAGCGGGCCTGGCTGCAATACGGAAGGCTGCGGATTCGATTCCCGTCGGGTGCAAATATTTATGCTTAAAAATAAATATTTGTATCTGATCTGGGTGTCTTTCTATGTATAATATGTATGTATTTACAAAAAAAAAAGAGGTATAATATGTATTATATTCGTGGTCTAATACCCCTAGTACAAGCCCAGTGCTTAGTTTGGAGCTAGATTGCGCTGTCTGTAAATGTCGTGCAATAATATTTATTTAATAATTTGCAAGTTGTTTGTTTTGTATCTTCAAAACTTGTATCGTCCGATTATTCCTAGTTGTCCCCTCTAGCCCTGTTCCCCGGAGGGACAACTAGGAATTTTTCCCCAGTTGTCCCCGGGGCGACAATTCGTGGCGACTGTCCCTTTGAAAGCTGGATAAAGGGGACAAATGGGAATTCTGTTTCTCAGTTGTCACGGCGGGCGGGGGGGACAGATGGGAATCTGTTCTCCCATTTCTACCCCGCATGTTGGTGTTATAATAGAACTAGCTGCGCCCAGCGGTTTCATCCGTGTTCGTAATAAGTACCCTAATGTACCATTATTATTTTAATGAACTTTATAAACGCATACGACTTGCATTTATAGCAATATTTTGGATTAGGGGTGAAGTCGTCCCCTTCGAAACTGGGACCAGGGACGGTAGTTTAGACATTGGGACGAGTCGACTACATACATATTAATATACTCTAGAGGTGAAGTAGTCCCACTAAGAAGATACTAAAAAGACTTTGTAAATTTTTGGGAAAAAAAAGTTAATAGAAGAGATTAGTGGAAAACAAAAGACGATCGAAGTAAAAACATAAAACGATCTAACCTAACTCCGAAACTATTGACACTAGACCACTAGTTTCTCAGCCTAAGTTATATAGCTCCTCGAGATCATCAGTTTGGTTGACAGCTGTCAAACTTGAGCCGTCAATATCTCGGAAACTATTGACACTAGACCACTAGTTTCTTAGCAAAAGTTATAGAGCTTCTCGAGATCTTCATTACAAACTTCACCCCTAACCGACGAACCCCTTACGACTTGCATTCATAGTAATATTTTGTACTATGAATGCAAGTGGTATGCGTTTATAAAGTTCATTAAAATAATAATGGTACATTAGGGTACTTATTACGAACACGGGTGAAACCGCGGGGCGCAGCTAGTTTTATTATAACACACACATGCGGGGTAGAAATGGGAGAACAGATTCCCATCTGTCCCCCCCCCCCACCGTGACAACTGAGAAACATAATTCCATTTGTCTCCTTTAGCCAGCTTTCAAAGGGGACAGTCGCCACGAATTGTCACCCCGGGGACAGGGCTAGAGGGGACAGCTGGGAATAATCGGCCGCATCCCCACCGGACGATCCCCGCGCTAAAGAATATTTTATCTTATTCGCGCTCAAGCAGCGGAGAGGGAGAAAATAGGATAAAAGATTCTGGAGCATGTGGATCGTACAGTGTGGACCAGGCTAATGGCATGTTTGGAAAATTTCATAACTTGTCGATACTGGACTTGCCGAATTACCTATTTGACTTATTACAGACTTGACCATTGTCGTGCCATTCTCACTTTTCTTGTTAGTTTGTCTGTCCGGAGTCCGGGCGGAATCTTGCAAATTCAATTTGATACACTTTCCAATTAGCTAGCGTGCTGAAACTGTGTTTCGGTTTGAATCGCGTTTGTTTTGTTGGCTTTATAATACAAGCCCGACGTTTCGGAGCCCTTCCGGCCTCCCTCATCTGAGGCAACAAACGCGATTCATACCGTAATACTAGAATGTCTACCTCGGGAGCGAATACTATTTTCGAATGAAAAATATTCATCGCCCACTATGAGAATAGTTAGTAGATTGTATTACAATGAAGCAAAATAATATTTTTACGGTGAGGGTGGTTTTTGAATCCAGAGCGAAGTGAGGGATTCTAGAGTAGTGTGATACACTCTACTTTTTATTACCCTCTATGAGAAAATAAAAGGCGCCTCATATTTATAATTTGAGAGCTACTTTATTATTTAAGTAGCCCTCAAGTCTTAAGTGGCCTCAAATTTTAATCAGTTTTAAATCCAATTCAAATTTGAGGCCATTCAAAATTTAAAAGCTACTTAATTATTTAAGTTTCCCTCAAATTTTAAGTGGCCTAAAATTTTAATCAATTTTAAATCTACTTTAAATTTGAGGCCTTTCAAAATTTGAGAGCTACTTAATTCTTTAAATACCCCTTAAAATTTGTCAAATAGTTGCAATAATTAAAAAATATTTTTATATTTCCACCCTAGGGATGAAATGAGCTACTTTCAACCCGGATATCTACCCATGAAAATTAAACTTTCCGAACGGGAGAGATGAAAAATTGGTTTTGTTGCAACTTCATCAAAAATGTTGTGATACAAAAATATCAGCGCAACGAACAGAAAAACTATGGAGTTATTCTTATTTTTTTCATTTTACAGTTTTCACAAATAGGTTTTTAATATTATTACTATTTACTCTTGCATTAAAAGTTTCATTTGTAAACAAAACTGACTCCTTTTTATTTACAAATAATTAAGTATTTACATTTCATGAAATTCCAATTTCCTACGTTGAACTGGTGGTGTAACAATTATTGAATGGTTTTCAATAGGCGGAAGTAGTCGTTTTCTCGATGGAATTTCAGATTAAGAGGTTTGACAAACACTCTTTTTGACGGTTATGTAATCTGGATCGAGAATTGTTCTTTTTCTGGGATGGCGTGGATCTATCAACTCAGGCAGTAAGCATTCCATGTAAAAACTTGTTAACTTCGGTTCCATCTCTTTTTTCCAAAATTGATCGTCTTTTTCCGGTATTTCTATTTTCATTTTATTATCACCTTACCATGCGGCCAAAAGACAATTATTTTTGTTTGCAATGTGCATTTGGCCCAGAGCCTGAATGTACCAGTCTGATTTTTATTATTAAATACCTGTAATACAAGCAAATGTTAATGTTCCAAATTTAAATTACTTTATTCCCTAGGGCTTAAACTCGCATTTTACTTCCTAGATATCACATTAGATATTTAGCGAGTCATTACTCGTTTTACGTTGACCTCTTTGGTCAAATAATATTAGTTTATGCACCGAGGTACTAAAGCCCTGTCTTATATACCGGGCGTCTCATATTGAATCCAAAGCATACGAAAGACTCTAGAGTTAACTCCCAAGCGCAGCGAGGGTTTCAAAAACTTACTTCTGAGCGAAGCGAAGGAGTTATGTACCTAGAGTCCTGAGTGAAGCGTGGGAATCAAGCGCACTTATTAATTAATTAAGCCTGTCTTTATCTTGGGCGCTTGAATCCCACGCTTCACTCAGGACTCTAGGTACATAACTCCTTCGCTTCGCTCAAGATACGTACGCTTTGGATTCAACATGAAGGCTCGCTTTACGTTGACCTTTTCTTATCTATATCTATCTATACTTATAATAAAGAAAGAGAGAACAAAAAGTCTGTACTTGGAAGTAATTTAAAAAAAAAGTGGTCTAGTGGACTTAGGAAAAATAATAGAACAAAATTATATAATTTTTAAAATTCATGTCTGTCTGTTTGTTTCTTTGTTTCTTATACAATTAAAAACTACTGATCCGATTGAAATCTGGTTTTCAATATTGGATAGTTCAATTTTCGAGGAAGGTCGTGGTATACTTTGCATCGACATCCAATTAGTAGAATCCGAGTATGAACGAAAAAGTGCAACCGCTTGGCCGCCCGCGCCCGTGATAACGCGTTCACTTCCGCGGGTGAAACCGCGGGGCGCAGCTAGTGGTCAAATAAAATTACTTTGTAGAGCAGTAGGTGTGTAAAATTACTTTGTTGAGCCGTAGATGTGTAAACTTACTATTTTTTGATGTACTAGATATCTAAACATTATGTGATCCGATTTTTCTGCTCTATTATGATGATATAAAGAGCCCTTTCAATAATTAGTTCCCACGAGGTCCACTGTTCGTTGAATCACTTGTAATAATATTATTATCAGATGCCTAGATCACAAAGAACACACCTTCCAAATTTCATCTCTCTACTACCAGCGGTTCAGTCAGTGAGTAAGTCAGTCAGGACAAAGAGTTTTATAGATATAGATAGATTACAGAAGTATAGATAATAGATTAGTAGGTATGTAAGTACTAGCTGCGCCCTTCGGTTCCACACGTGTAAGTCCCGAACCCGCGGGAATATCAATTTCAAAAGTAACCTTTGCCAAAGTACCATCTATCTTTGAATCGAAATTTATCAAAATCGGTTTAGCGGCTTGGGCGAGAAAATGAACCACAGCCTGATAGTTACTTTCTCATTTGTAATGGTCGATTATTAGCTTGCATTACCTTGATGAAGTGTAGATACTTATTATATTAATTCCGCAAAATCCTTGTAGGTAAGTACCTATCTCAATTTTCATTTTGACAATGGAAAAGGTAAATAGATTTATTTTTTCGCCTCTCTTACGATATTTAGATTCCTTTTTAATGTTTTAGCAAGCTTTCGTTTGGAAAAAGCTTTTTTTATTGCAAATTGCTAGTAAATACAGTTACTCTGATTGCAACACTAAGTACAAATAGTATCGTTGGCGATTCAACGGGGTAATGCCACCAGTGTGATGGGCATTTTTGGACTCAATGGTCATTCACCTTAGATTATTTATATAGTTTATTATGTTTGTAGTATTTATTTCTTGTGTAATTATTTAGTCTTTCTTTTTTTAGTACAACAACAATCAAATATCAAAGATAAATAATCACTACGTTTTACCAACAATCACAACAATGCTAGACAGTTTTATGACAGTAGGTATGATTTGACATGACTGTCATAACATAACAATTATTTTCATATTGGCCGGAAAAAATGTAAAAAGTTCGAATCTATACGAAATATAATTTAAAATAGATTACGTAATTATTTGGGAGCGAAAACTGACATAGATCCACCTTCGACGGCGCCAGACGGCGGACTGAGGTTGGCGCAACGTCTACTTAGATGCGTTGTAATACAGTTGATTTTAGATTGAAGGTTTTCATGCTTTTAACACGAAACTGAAAAGGCGTAAGTCTCAAATCATTTTTCAATAATTTTACGGAAATTAAGCAATATTAAAAATCATCACATAAGCAGTTTAAAGTATTGATTATTTCCTTTGTATTAAATAAAAAATTGTTTCGATATATAGTATAATAGAGAAGAAAAGAGTAAAATATAGAAAATACAGCACAATTTTCAAAGTAAAAAAGTATCGAACAAAACTTAATGAATCGTGATTCTGTTATTTGCAGACCTTAGAAGAAGGTTCAATAAAACATGTATTTGAATTTCACATTCGCCAAACTTGTGGCTGATGCAGAATATGCTTCGCAACAAACAATATTTTTCTTCTGCTTAGACTTAAATCAGATGAAAATGTGGTTTGCATTAAATAAACTTGTTTGGACAGACGTTCCTTGTGGATTTTATGGTTTGCTAGTAAAGTCTCGTAGTTTTACCTGCACTAGTCCAGATCCCGAGAGAATGTCGGGATAAAAAGAAGCTTAGGGGATAAACCAGATCTCCAGCTATCTGCAAACCAAGTTTCATCGTAATAGGTTCTATTAGAAAGCTTCTAAATTCAAAAATAGTAAGTGACTTTTTTGAGTTTAGTATCTGCTTAGTTGTTTAAGTAATTTTGCTAAATAAAAATCCTTTTATATAATTGATAGGTACGCGTTTGACTATCTCACCTGATGGAAAGCGACGATGTGGTCTAAGACGTTGCACGCTTACCTAGGAGATAGGTTGTATACATCCTCGAAGACATGAGAATGACGATGCGAAACGCTTGGTTCGGGTGACGGGTATTTCTACCATGAAAATTTAGACTTTAAAACACTGCTTGGAAAGATTATTTTCTGAATACTGGGATAGCAAATTTTTAAACGAAACATGGCATATGTTTGAGACTTAACCTCTAGTACTGGTACATAATATCTCCATGCATACGAAATAAATATTATATGCTCTAAGGAATATGATAAATATTCGCAGTCAAAATTTTCAAGATGATTTTCCTTGTAAATAATTCCTATCCCGTATTTCATTATTTATAAACTGTTAAAAAACAAAGAAATAAAAGTAAATTTTCAAACTGCACTTAACAAGTTAGTGTACTGGAAGAGAAAACGCAGCGACAATTTTAACAACCATTGAAAATCAGAGCGATTCACGAACGATTGTGTTCTGAAGTAGCAATTCAAGAGTATTTACTCTGTGCGGACTAGTTTACAAGTTTTTAACCGACTTCTAAAAAAGGATTTGAAAAAATCATTTGACGTGTACATCAGAATGGCGGGTGTACAAATGCAAATTATCATAAATCTAATATGGCTCAAATCTACCTTAATTCTACCTAATTCTACCAATAACGAAATTAATAGTACCTCTCTCTACGCATTGAAAACTCAATAAATATGTGAGCCGCCAATCTGACGTCAGGATGGCG
This sequence comes from Idaea dimidiata, assembly GCA_949358125.1. NCBI lineage: Eukaryota > Metazoa > Arthropoda > Insecta > Lepidoptera > Geometridae > Idaea > Idaea dimidiata. The sequence goes on along the minus strand of OX442340.1, from coordinate 14,744,133 downwards.
GGTGTATTCCTTTTCTGGGCGAAATATCATTCGTCAATATATATATTCACTGCAATATAAATCTACCTAATTAGTACCTTACAGTACCGTACGTAGTAATCAAATTCAGGCAAAGGCTAGAGAGTAATTTTGAAAATAAAATTTCGCAACTTTAAATTTCTGCAATGTTGGTATTTAGTAATGGCGGGCATGTCGAGAATCTGGGCTAAAAAAAGATTGTTCTTTTTTTATAATTATGGCCGTTTAGAAAGTAGCCAGTGTCAAGTATTATGTTATAATTGAATCGAATTACTCTATGTTAGCCATTTGACATTTTTCATTTACGAAATAAAGACTATTGACTATAAAGTCAATAGTTTGTTATTTCGTAAGTGATAACGATAACTTGGCTGTTTCTATAATGCAAATTTGCATTATAGAAACAGCCAAGTTATCGTAGTTGAAAGTGGAGTGAGTGTAATTGGCGGTTAATAACAAAGAATTTTACATGAAGTTTGAGACATCGCGAAAGTCCACGTTTGGTTTTCATTACACTTGTACACTTTCAAGGAATTAAATTTAGGAAATTAATTAATTAAATTAATTAAGGAATTAATATTTATCAATACTACTACTATACTTAAAGAAATGCTTTCCAAAAATTTCACACCCGACAGGACTTGAACCTGCATCTCTGGGGATCCGGCCCAGCGCCTTTCCAATTTGGCCACGGATGCATGTTCAATCGAGTCGAAATTAAGGATTGCATTTCTTATTGTTTTACGTTTTTGGAGGCACGTAGCGCCATCTACTGACAATATTTGCAGACTGCCAGCTTGAACTATTCTATTTTCCATAGAATTAAATTCAACGTTGAGATGTTGCTTCCGATTAACCGTTTTTTTTGTTATATTTTTAAAGTGTTTCCTACACTTGGATAACTATACTTAAAGAAATGCTTTCCAAAAATTTCACACCCGACAGGACTTGAACCTGCATCTCTGGGGATCCGGCCCAGCGCCTTTCCAATTTGGCCACGGATGCATGTTCAATCGAGTCGAAATTAAGGATTGCATTTCTTATTGTTTTACGTTTTTGGAGGCACGTAGCGCCATCTACTGACAATATTTGCAGACTGCCAGCTTGAACTATTCTATTTTCCATAGAATTAAATTCAACGTTGAGATGTTGCTTCCGATTAACCGTTTTTTTTTTGTTATATTTTTAAAGTGTTTCCTACACTTGGATAACTATACTTAAAGAAATGCTTTCCAAAAATTTCACACCCGACAGGACTTGAACCTGCATCTCTGGGGATCCGGCCCAGCGCCTTTCCAATTTGGCCACGGATGCATGTTCAATCGAGTCGAAATTAAGGATTGCATTTCTTATTGTTTTACGTTTTTGGAGGCACGTAGCGCCATCTACTGACAATATTTGCAGACTGCCAGCTTGAACTATTCTATTTTCCATAGAATTAAATTCAACGTTGAGATGTTGCTTCCGATTAACCGTTTTTTTTGTTATATTTTTAAAGTGTTTCCTACACTTGGATAACTATACTTAAAGAAATGCTTTCCAAAAATTTCACACCCGACAGGACTTGAACCTGCATCTCTGGGGATCCGGCCCAGCGCCTTTCCAATTTGGCCACGGATGCATGTTCAATCGAGTCGAAATTAAGGATTGCATTTCTTATTGTTTTACGTTTTTGGAGGCACGTAGCGCCATCTACTGACAATATTTGCAGACTGCCAGCTTGAACTATTCTATTTTCCATAGAATTAAATTCAACGTTGAGATGTTGCTTCCGATTAACCGTTTTTTTTGTTATATTTTTAAAGTGTTTCCTACACTTGGATAACTATACTTAAAGAAATGCTTTCCAAAAATTTCACACCCGACAGGACTTGAACCTGCATCTCTGGGGATCCGGCCCAGCGCCTTTCCAATTTGGCCACGGATGCATGTTCAATCGAGTCGAAATTAAGGATTGCATTTCTTATTGTTTTACGTTTTTGGAGGCACGTAGCGCCATCTACTGACAATATTTGCAGACTGCCAGCTTGAACTATTCTATTTTCCATAGAATTAAATTCAACGTTGAGATGTTGCTTCCGATTAACCGTTTTTTTTTGTTATATTTTTAAAGTGTTTCCTACACTTGGATAACTATACTTAAAGAAATGCTTTCCAAAAATTTCACACCCGACAGGACTTGAACCTGCATCTCTGGGGATCCGGCCCAGCGCCTTTCCAATTTGGCCACGGATGCATGTTCAATCGAGTCGAAATTAAGGATTGCATTTCTTATTGTTTTACGTTTTTGGAGGCACGTAGCGCCATCTACTGACAATATTTGCAGACTGCCAGCTTGAACTATTCTATTTTCCATAGAATTAAATTCAACGTTGAGATGTTGCTTCCGATTAACCGTTTTTTTTTGTTATATTTTTAAAGTGTTTCCTACACTTGGATAACTATACTTAAAGAAATGCTTTCCAAAAATTTCACACCCGACAGGACTTGAACCTGCATCTCTGGGGATCCGGCCCAGCGCCTTTCCAATTTGGCCACGGATGCATGTTCAATCGAGTCGAAATTAAGGATTGCATTTCTTATTGTTTTACGTTTTTGGAGGCACGTAGCGCCATCTACTGACAATATTTGCAGACTGCCAGCTTGAACTATTCTATTTTCCATAGAATTAAATTCAACGTTGAGATGTTGCTTCCGATTAACCGTTTTTTTTGTTATATTTTTAAAGTGTTTCCTACACTTGGATAACTATACTTAAAGAAATGCTTTCCAAAAATTTCACACCCGACAGGACTTGAACCTGCATCTCTGGGGATCCGGCCCAGCGCCTTTCCAATTTGGCCACGGATGCATGTTCAATCGAGTCGAAATTAAGGATTGCATTTCTTATTGTTTTACGTTTTTGGAGGCACGTAGCGCCATCTACTGACAATATTTGCAGACTGCCAGCTTGAACTATTCTATTTTCCATAGAATTAAATTCAACGTTGAGATGTTGCTTCCGATTAACCGTTTTTTTTTTGTTATATTTTTAAAGTGTTTCCTACACTTGGATAACTATACTTAAAGAAATGCTTTCCAAAAATTTCACACCCGACAGGACTTGAACCTGCATCTCTGGGGATCCGGCCCAGCGCCTTTCCAATTTGGCCACGGATGCATGTTCAATCGAGTCGAAATTAAGGATTGCATTTCTTATTGTTTTACGTTTTTGGAGGCACGTAGCGCCATCTACTGACAATATTTGCAGACTGCCAGCTTGAACTATTCTATTTTCCATAGAATTAAATTCAACGTTGAGATGTTGCTTCCGATTAACCGTTTTTTTTTGTTATATTTTTAAAGTGTTTCCTACACTTGGATAACTATACTTAAAGAAATGCTTTCCAAAAATTTCACACCCGACAGGACTTGAACCTGCATCTCTGGGGATCCGGCCCAGCGCCTTTCCAATTTGGCCACGGATGCATGTTCAATCGAGTCGAAATTAAGGATTGCATTTCTTATTGTTTTACGTTTTTGGAGGCACGTAGCGCCATCTACTGACAATATTTGCAGACTGCCAGCTTGAACTATTCTATTTTCCATAGAATTAAATTCAACGTTGAGATGTTGCTTCCGATTAACCGTTTTTTTTGTTATATTTTTAAAGTGTTTCCTACACTTGGATAACTATACTTAAAGAAATGCTTTCCAAAAATTTCACACCCGACAGGACTTGAACCTGCATCTCTGGGGATCCGGCCCAGCGCCTTTCCAATTTGGCCACGGATGCATGTTCAATCGAGTCGAAATTAAGGATTGCATTTCTTATTGTTTTACGTTTTTGGAGGCACGTAGCGCCATCTACTGACAATATTTGCAGACTGCCAGCTTGAACTATTCTATTTTCCATAGAATTAAATTCAACGTTGAGATGTTGCTTCCGATTAACCGTTTTTTTGTTATATTTTTAAAGTGTTTCCTACACTTGGATAACTATACTTAAAGAAATGCTTTCCAAAAATTTCACACCCGACAGGACTTGAACCTGCATCTCTGGGGATCCGGCCCAGCGCCTTTCCAATTTGGCCACGGATGCATGTTCAATCGAGTCGAAATTAAGGATTGCATTTCTTATTGTTTTACGTTTTTGGAGGCACGTAGCGCCATCTACTGACAATATTTGCAGACTGCCAGCTTGAACTATTCTATTTTCCATAGAATTAAATTCAACGTTGAGATGTTGCTTCCGATTAACCGTTTTTTTTTTTTTTGTTATATTTTTAAAGTGTTTCCTACACTTGGATAACTATACTTAAAGAAATGCTTTCCAAAAATTTTTCACACCCGACAGGACTTGAACCTGCATCTCTGGGGATCCGGCCCAGCGCCTTTCCAATTTGGCCACGGATGCATGTTCAATCGAGTCGAAATTAAGGATTGCATTTCTTATTGTTTTACGTTTTTGGAGGCACGTAGCGCCATCTACTGACAATATTTGCAGACTGCCAGCTTGAACTATTCTATTTTCCATAGAATTAAATTCAACGTTGAGATGTTGCTTCCGATTAACCGTTTTTTTTTGTTATATTTTTAAAGTGTTTCCTACACTTGGATAACTATACTTAAAGAAATGCTTTCCAAAAATTTCACACCCGACAGGACTTGAACCTGCATCTCTGGGGATCCGGCCCAGCGCCTTTCCAATTTGGCCACGGATGCATGTTCAATCGAGTCGAAATTAAGGATTGCATTTCTTATTGTTTTACGTTTTTGGAGGCACGTAGCGCCATCTACTGACAATATTTGCAGACTGCCAGCTTGAACTATTCTATTTTCCATAGAATTAAATTCAACGTTGAGATGTTGCTTCCGATTAACCGTTTTTTTTTTGTTATATTTTTAAAGTGTTTCCTACACTTGGATAACTATACTTAAAGAAATGCTTTCCAAAAATTTCACACCCGACAGGACTTGAACCTGCATCTCTGGGGATCCGGCCCAGCGCCTTTCCAATTTGGCCACGGATGCATGTTCAATCGAGTCGAAATTAAGGATTGCATTTCTTATTGTTTTACGTTTTTGGAGGCACGTAGCGCCATCTACTGACAATATTTGCAGACTGCCAGCTTGAACTATTCTATTTTCCATAGAATTAAATTCAACGTTGAGATGTTGCTTCCGATTAACCGTTTTTTTTGTTATATTTTTAAAGTGTTTCCTACACTTGGATAACTATACTTAAAGAAATGCTTTCCAAAAATTTCACACCCGACAGGACTTGAACCTGCATCTCTGGGGATCCGGCCCAGCGCCTTTCCAATTTGGCCACGGATGCATGTTCAATCGAGTCGAAATTAAAATGTGTGAAATTTTTGGAAAGCATTTCTTTAAGTATAGTTATCCAAGTGTAGGAAACACTTTAAAAATATAACAAAAAAAACGGTTAATCGGAAGCAACATCTCAACGTTGAATTTAATTCTATGGAAAATAGAATAGTTCAAGCTGGCAGTCTGCAAATATTGTCAGTAGATGGCGCTACGTGCCTCCAAAAACGTAAAACAATAAGAAATGCAATCCTTAATTTCGACTCGATTGAACATGCATCCGTGGCCAAATTGGAAAGGCGCTGGGCCGGATCCCCAGAGATGCAGGTTCAAGTCCTGTCGGGTGTGAAATTTTTGGAAAGCATTTCTTTAAGTATAGTTATCCAAGTGTAGGAAACACTTTAAAAATATAACAAAAAAAACGGTTAATCGGAAGCAACATCTCAACGTTGAATTTAATTCTATGGAAAATAGAATAGTTCAAGCTGGCAGTCTGCAAATATTGTCAGTAGATGGCGCTACGTGCCTCCAAAAACGTAAAACAATAAGAAATGCAATCCTTAATTTCGACTCGATTGAACATGCATCCGTGGCCAAATTGGAAAGGCGCTGGGCCGGATCCCCAGAGATGCAGGTTCAAGTCCTGTCGGGTGTGAAATTTTTGGAAAGCATTTCTTTAAGTATAGTTATCCAAGTGTAGGAAACACTTTAAAAATATAACAAAAAAACGGTTAATCGGAAGCAACATCTCAACGTTGAATTTAATTCTATGGAAAATAGAATAGTTCAAGCTGGCAGTCTGCAAATATTGTCAGTAGATGGCGCTACGTGCCTCCAAAAACGTAAAACAATAAGAAATGCAATCCTTAATTTCGACTCGATTGAACATGCATCCGTGGCCAAATTGGAAAGGCGCTGGGCCGGATCCCCAGAGATGCAGGTTCAAGTCCTGTCGGGTGTGAAATTTTTGGAAAGCATTTCTTTAAGTATAGTTATCCAAGTGTAGGAAACACTTTAAAAATATAACAAAAAAAAAACGGTTAATCGGAAGCAACATCTCAACGTTGAATTTAATTCTATGGAAAATAGAATAGTTCAAGCTGGCAGTCTGCAAATATTGTCAGTAGATGGCGCTACGTGCCTCCAAAAACGTAAAACAATAAGAAATGCAATCCTTAATTTCGACTCGATTGAACATGCATCCGTGGCCAAATTGGAAAGGCGCTGGGCCGGATCCCCAGAGATGCAGGTTCAAGTCCTGTCGGGTGTGAAATTTTTGGAAAGCATTTCTTTAAGTATAGTTATCCAAGTGTAGGAAACACTTTAAAAATATAACAAAAAAACGGTTAATCGGAAGCAACATCTCAACGTTGAATTTAATTCTATGGAAAATAGAATAGTTCAAGCTGGCAGTCTGCAAATATTGTCAGTAGATGGCGCTACGTGCCTCCAAAAACGTAAAACAATAAGAAATGCAATCCTTAATTTCGACTCGATTGAACATGCATCCGTGGCCAAATTGGAAAGGCGCTGGGCCGGATCCCCAGAGATGCAGGTTCAAGTCCTGTCGGGTGTGAAATTTTTGGAAAGCATTTCTTTAAGTATAGTTATCCAAGTGTAGGAAACACTTTAAAAATATAACAAAAAAAACGGTTAATCGGAAGCAACATCTCAACGTTGAATTTAATTCTATGGAAAATAGAATAGTTCAAGCTGGCAGTCTGCAAATATTGTCAGTAGATGGCGCTACGTGCCTCCAAAAACGTAAAACAATAAGAAATGCAATCCTTAATTTCGACTCGATTGAACATGCATCCGTGGCCAAATTGGAAAGGCGCTGGGCCGGATCCCCAGAGATGCAGGTTCAAGTCCTGTCGGGTGTGAAATTTTTGGAAAGCATTTCTTTAAGTATAGTTATCCAAGTGTAGGAAACACTTTAAAAATATAACAAAAAAAAACGGTTAATCGGAAGCAACATCTCAACGTTGAATTTAATTCTATGGAAAATAGAATAGTTCAAGCTGGCAGTCTGCAAATATTGTCAGTAGATGGCGCTACGTGCCTCCAAAAACGTAAAACAATAAGAAATGCAATCCTTAATTTCGACTCGATTGAACATGCATCCGTGGCCAAATTGGAAAGGCGCTGGGCCGGATCCCCAGAGATGCAGGTTCAAGTCCTGTCGGGTGTGAAATTTTTGGAAAGCATTTCTTTAAGTATAGTTATCCAAGTGTAGGAAACACTTTAAAAATATAACAAAAAAAAAAAAAAAAAAAAAAAATACTACTACTATTTTAAAAATGTACTTGTCAAATGGCTAACACAGAGTAATTCGATTCAATTATAACATAATACTTGACACTAGCTACTTTCTAAACGGCCATAATTATAAAAAAGTACAATTTTTTTTTTAGCCCAGATTCTCGACACGCCCGCCATTACTAAATACCAACATTGCAGAAATTTAAAGTTCCGAAATTTTATTTTCAAAATTACTCTCTAGCCTTTGCCTGAATTTGATTACTACGTACGGTACTGTAAGGTACTAATTAGGTAGATTTATATGGCAGTGAATATAAATATTGACGAATGATATTTCGCCCAGAAAAGGTATACACCCGCCATCCTGACGTCAGATTGGCGGCTCACATATTTATTGAGTTTTCTATGCGAACAGAGAGGTACTATTAATTTCTTTATTGGTAGAATTAGGTAGAATTAAGGTAGATTTGAGCCATATTAGATTCATGATAATTTGCATTTGTAGGTACACCCGCCATTCTGATGCACACCATTTGACGGTCTTGTGACGCAGCAAGTGAAGCTCGGACTGCCACGCAGAAGGTCGCGGTTCGATTCCCGCCAGGGACAAATATTTCAGCTGACCATAAATATTTGTTTCTGGTTCCAGTGTTTTCTATGTATCTTATGTATGTATTTACAAAAAAACAACAACTATGATATATGAGTGTATCCGTTGTCTAGTACATAGGTATAGTACAGGCCTAGTGCTTAGTTTGGGGCTAGATAGCGCTGTGTGTAATGTCGTGCAATATTTATTTATTATTTATTTATCAACTCGCGTTTTTTTTACCACCGATTACATGAAAACGACTTGACCGATTATGATGTTTTTTTTGTAGTACTAGGCACTTAATGTCTTGTATTTATGCAAAAGGCATTATATTGGAGTACTCTCTCGCTTCGCTCAGGAGATAAGTACCTAGTTCTGGGGTTCTATATTTGAATCGATGTCTCGATTCAAGTGATTTAAATTGCTTGTTGTCTATTGGTTTTTGTTCGATGTCAGTAATTATTCTATGTGAATCGCACGATGCACGTCTGGTTTCAACCACTCGCCGCAGGAGTCCGAAATCGAACTAAAATCAGCAGAAATAGAGATATTGAAATTGCTTTAATTTCGGTTTTCGACGTTTCACTGTCTTGACAGACAGTTTCTTCAGGGTAGACACTGTCTGTAACACGTAGATACTTCGGTACGGTGTTGTAACAATGCTGTTAATAAAAATAACGCGATTAAAATTTTATTGGAAAATGATTTTTATTTTAATACAAAGTCGCGAAAACAGAAGAAAAAGCTACTTCTATTACTTAAATACTTTTAGTATTTACGTAATAGAATAGTACGTAGAATCGTAAGCTCACGTAAATTAAAATCATTCGTGTTACTTATAGCGTAGCTGTTTTCGCGACTTTGTATTAGTTCTAGTAATATAACTTCCTTGTGGTCAGCCGGACCGACAAACAAACAAGAAAAAAAAGCCCCTGAGAGAAGCGAAATTTAATAATTTCAGTTCGAATTCTAAATCTTCCCACGCACAGTATCGGATAGGATTTAGGATCGTAATAAATCTTGGTCGAAATAGCCTTTTAAGATAAGTTCTTTACTTACTTACTTAGGTATACGATTTAAGTATCCCTTAAACCTTGAAGAAGCTAGAATTTTGGCTTGTATTGTTTATTATGTAATACAGCATTTTGCAGAGGCTTGCCATCTTCGTGCAGCGGGAAATTCAAGTATATTTTCATTCTGCCAAGCGACCATTTCCCGTCAAATCTCTAATAACTTTTGAATAATTTTAAACTGTTTTTAAAGAAACGCTTTCCAAAAAACTTCAATCGTAAAAAACAAAACGGAGTTGCAATCTATAATTTCGACTCGATACGACGAGACGAGCACTTATGGCCGAATCGGTAAAGTCGGGCTGGATCAGTCCCAGAGATGGAGGTTCAAGTCCTGGTAGGTGAAAATTTTTTGAATGGCCTACTTTCTATAAAACACTTTGAGTGGGTAAATATAGATTTCTCTCAAACATTCACGAAATATAAGGCAGAAGACACCTATTCAGACTCAAATTTACATAACGTGGTGTATAAGTGAAGAGCTAAAGAGTCCTCCACATGGGGTTCATTAAAATGTCGCGGCATGCGCTCGTGTGGAGTGGCCCTAGTGTCCGCCCTCGCAGGACTTGTAGCCACTTCACACTCTGAATATAGACATGTTGACTTGTATAATTCTTCGTTTATATATGGCTTATTCCATTTGGACATTTGCCAGTGTCAAGTATTATTAATTTATGGAAGTTTTTATTTGCATTGCATCGAAACAGTCAAGTCGTCATAGTTAAAGTCAAGTATACTTTATTAAAGGTACCTGTGACATAGACTTACAAGACGTATAGAGCTCTCATCTGCCATTATAAACAGTGTTTCGAAAACGGCGATTTAAGCCAAAAGAAAAGGAAAATTTAGGAGAAAATTTAAAAAATAAAAGTTTGAGTTCCAGAGTCGTAAAATAAACTTGTAAGCTTAGATCTCTAAGGCTGAAATCTATAATGCGTATGAATTTGCTCAGACTGTGCTTAGCTAAAACTAAGCATAAACTTTGAATTGGTATTTATAGTCGAAATTCTTTTTTTGTAATATACGAATAGAATAAAAAGATTTTCACAGTCATAACGTATTCATAGAGAAGCAAAGTTTAGGTCAACATTTTGATTGGGGAAACCAATTCTAACTTTACAGTTAGCTTTTTCAAGGTTGACTGAATTGTAATTCGTCTATTTTATTATCCAAAAAGGTTACTGTAAACTACCGCCTCATAATTTAAAAAAAAAAGCCTTGGAAAAACCTAACTGTAAAGTTAACGAAAGCTCGGTACTTTGTAATAATGCGAGTAAAACCCGGTAAATATTGTGTTTTATTCACTTTTACATACTTAATACTGTACGTTTTTACAAAAACACTAAATCTCTGTTACAAATTTTTGAATTTATTCGCATCTACAACTTGCAGTTACAACAAACGCTAAATACAGCGGTATACAGTACACAGCATGATTTATTTTATAACAGATCCGTGTATCGACAGATTTATCTGTCGCTTCATAGATATGTCACAGAGCAATTTGAGGCCTGATATATACTACGTAGCTTTCGCAATTTGTAAAGCGTTTTCATCACACTACACTGTACGTATACGATATAAAATTTACTAGCTGCGCCCCGCGGTTTCACCCGCGTAAGTCCCGTTTCCGCTAGAATATCGAGATTAGATGTAGCCTATGTATTATTCCCGGTATCCGACTACTTATGTTTCAAGTTTAATTGCAATCGGTTAAGTAGTTTTTTCGTAAAAGAGTAACAAAGTCACATACATACATTAAAACTTTTGCGTTTATAAAATTAGTAAAATAGTAGAAGAGACTACAAGAAAATTATTATATCCAGTAAGCCAATACAAAATGGCTGCAAATCTGGTGGTAATTGGGAAAAGCTGTTCGCGTTGTTAAAGCCTTCAATATTTTGCCGTATCTGTATTATTTTATAATCTGTGGCATAAAATATTATGTCACATCATTAAAATGTTGCTCACTTCTGACTCCGAGTGCCTGAATAGCTGTTCAGATTTATTTCATATAAAAAAAACTAAAAGGTATCAGAGCATGAAGGCATATATCTAAATAATTCTGATGGGTAACATTTTTCTAAATGGAATTCCTTTAGAAATATTTTTAGCAAGGAAATATATTTCCAAAAAATCCCCATGACAGGATTCGAACCTGCGTCTTATCGCTAACCAGGCGACTGCTCTAGCGAAAGGACGCAGGTTCGAATCCTGTCATGTTGATTTTTTGGAAATATATTTCCTTGCTAAAAATATTTCTAAGTTTAAAATGCCTTAAGCAATAAAAACAAAAAGAAATATGGAATTCCTTTATAAAATTATAAAGGAATAATATATAATTTTTATGAATTCCTTTTGATTTTATAAGTTTTATTTATAGTTACAGTTATTTTTAGATAAATTATTATATTTATAATATTCATCAATTACAAGAACAACATACAGCAACAACAAAGTGAAATCCAAATTATAGCAAAGACTTCTGTATCTGGGTGAATCAACTATTCTCTGTTCCGAATCAACTTTTTGTGTAAAAAAATAAATTGTGTTTAATTTCATAAATTATACTTGAAATTGCTTAAAATATTTGTGAAGTTTATAAATCTATAACGTGCATCGAACTTTGGTGCGCTTTTCTGTCTTTTTGCGGTTAATTTCAATACCCGTTACGTGGTTATGTCCCCTAGCTCACATATCAAAGAATCGGTAAAAAGTAAATAAAATACAATATTGTAATCAGTATTTGTGTATTAATAAAATTTTGTACTTGTAGCAATTAATAAAATATAAGCTGAAACCAAAATATCTAATTACTTTGAAAAATATAAACATATTTCTGGCTCCTGAGTCACTTTCTAACAAAAATGGTAATAATTTTTCATTTAACTGTTGTCACAGTAAACACCACATATTTATTTTAATATTGTTTATATCTTCTTTAATTATAAATGCTTGTTCTGTCAAAAATTTGTATATATTACTTTATATTAAAATTAAAATAACACTACTCCTGTTTAATTTTTTGGGGACCAATACGTTACCCAGGAGACAAATGCTGTGACTCAAGAGAAGTAAACTGATATTACATACAATTAAATCAAGAACAAACGATGATGGATTCACTTAAATAATTAAGCTGTACAAAATACAAAATTCTCACACTCCTTTGGCAATAATAATTGAGATCAAACATAAATAAAATTTAACATTTTTGTCTTTAAAGTCAGGTATTACATCTGACTTAAAAGACAAAAAAGTTAAAAGCTAATAAAGCTAATAAAGCAGTTTCAATTGAAGTACCTAGCACAAGTCAACACAAATTCATAATTAAAAAAAGTTAACTCTAATCTCACCGTCAGTCATCATATAAATCATCAACAATACAGGCGTATTTAAAAATCTTACTTAATCTAGCTTTAACATGGACTAGCAAAAAGTCTCCGCATCTTACACCACGATTTTCTTTATCATTATTTTGTATTGTCGTACTTGGTTGTTCTCTGACTGCAATAGATTAATCCTCAGAAATTTCAGGGGTTCCATAAATAAATATACAAAATCTTTGAACGCGATTGGCTCATTTTTTTAAATCTGATCTCCTTAAATGGAGGTTTCTTCTGAGCTGAAATAGAGTAGCTACTAAGGGGTTGGTCTTCGTCAGGGCTCGCTAAAACATCGTCCATAATATTATCAATTAATAACGCTTCATATCGCTCACTCAACTACAACTTTAGACTTTTAACTGTAATTTTTGTTTCTTAACTTATTTTACTGGTAGCTAGGGGGTGATATATTATATGGGAGAATTACAGTCGCAAAAGCCTCTGCTACAAAAACGACGACGGGAACCTAAAACAAGTTCCTGTGTTTTAGGTTCCTCTCGAATGGTCGTAAATAAAGTAAAGAATTACTTTGCTAACATCATTCAAGGCTTCATAAAATGTATATTCATTTGTTATATCATGACCTGCAGCTACAAGATCATCAGCTATTTCCACCCAAGACATATAGTCGTTGTTCTGTGGCGTTATTTGAGCATTTGGTGGCAGGTCTACATCACGTTCTAAGATAGAGGGCGAACTAGGCTCATTCTTTCTTTATAGCGTCTTTGTCCATCAGCAGAGGGTAGTGGCATTTCCCCTAAAATAAATTTTAATACAAATTAAATGTAAGTAAAGATAGGTTGTAATTTAATTATGTTGATAATTAAGGTACATGACGAAATTAAACTGAGCAATTAAAATTAATAGCAAACGATTTTACGTGAAACCTTACAACAAACATACGCATAAACACGCATAAGCACCATTTTCGAATTTTATTATTAAATTTTGATCATTGTATGAGAAAAAAGTTAAAAATTCTCTTGGGTCACGGAAACTGTCTCTTGGGTCACCGATTTTGTGACCCAGTGGAAGTGTGACTCAGAAGAAAATTCAAAGTTTATGTAAGGTTTGTTATGGTTTTTTTTGTTGAAACACCAAAATGCATGCTGATAATACATATCAGACTTAAAAGAAATAGAAATACAGTTGTAATTGCTATAGATAAGTTAAAACTCACCGATTTTTTGACGTGACCCAACAGAAGCACAATAAACACACTCAGTCTTCTCGAGAGCGCCGGACGAAGTGACCGAGTCAAAATATAGTTTTTAATTGGTAGGGCGTGATCACCCGATATTCAGATCAATATTCTATTGGCTAATTAATGCATGCGCTATTTCATTTGCACTTAACGGTACTTTTCACATCGTGACCCAAGGACAACGTGTGTTCATTTTATTTTGGGACAGTTATTTGAATTAAAAAAAATCTACTGAAAACCTAAATACCAAATCAGCATGTTATAAATTTCATTCAAAGATATAACTGGGTACCATATTAACGATTAATATATCAATATGTGAAGGAGAATTATTGAATGATATCGTATTATGTACTGACGGTACAGCTTAGGGACAGAAAAAATATGTATGGAAATGAAGTTTTATCTCCTGGGTCACGAAATTATTTTGTATAATTTATTAAATAAATTACACATATTTTTATATGGTTCTAATTGTCAATGATCTAATCAGTTTAACACGTCGAAATATCTAGATTTTCTCATAAACATTACCTAATACTACAACATCATTATCAAGGACAGGGTTGTACAAAAAATAGTTGATCCACCCATCTACCTACCATTCCATTTCAATTTAGTTTGACTAGAGATCCGCGGAATCCTATTAAAAACCCTATTTGTCCGTTATTATTTCTCAAATCAAACAGATTATGCAAATAATCATTTCGGTCGTTCCATTCGAGGTGGAAAATTAATTTTACAACCCTCGAAATTACTTTGTTAGGGTGAAAACTCACTGTCGATAAATCATTGATTGCGCTGCGCATTGAGATATTATGTACCAGTAGATAATAGGAGTTTGTCTTACACATATTCCATGTTCCTATTACGCGAAAATAATTATTACAATTAGTATAAATTCTTTAGTTTGTACCCCTGCCTGACCCCTAGGTTAGGGGGTATAAAAATGACGATTTTCGAAAAATATAAATGTCGAGTAATAATAATGACAAAAAAGAAAAATTACGAAGTATAATAATGTCGAAATCTAATTAAGACGTCGATTCGTCGTCGTCGATTTTTATTAAGACGTGGTATAAAAATGCCGAATTTCAATCATTATTGTTGTGTTAAATTAAAACACCCGGCTATAGTAGGCCAAAAATGATGTTACTAGGATTAATTACTACAAAAGTTATTTGAAACAAAAGTTTATGAAACCATATTTATTAAAGTCGAGGATATTTACTAACAAGTGATTGACGTGAAAACACGATTCCTGAAAATTTTCTCGATAGGAGAAAATCCCAAACTTCCCTCTAAATTGTACAAATAGGTAAGTGATATTACTCAGTCAATATTGTCCATAAACTAAATAATACTTTGTATAACAACTGAACTTAGCTCAATACAGGTCCTGAATGATTTGAATTTCAAGAATAAAGTTTAGTTAACTTGAAACTAGCAATTGTTTGATTTTACGCACTACAATTTTGCATAGTCGCATCTTACGTCCTTCACTAACACATCTGAAATTCGCTAGCTTTATCCCTGTCACGCTATTAGGGTTATATAGACCCTTGAGCACTAAGCGGAGCCCACACGGAGCACTCTATCGCGCTCCGCGCCGCTCCTGTCACCACTCCTCGCCAGGTGAAATGAAATAATGAACTCTAACTTCAAGTTCTAAACTCTAAAACCATAATAGTAAACTAAGATTAAACTAAAGATCAATTTAATCAAAGGCCGTAACCATCACCGAACAATTTCCAAACTAATTTATCTATCTACCTAGTAAATAGTTTAAATTTATTTCATACTGTAAAACTAGTAAACAGTGGCTCCCGAACGCTTTTCGTGGTATATCTATTCTGTATAGCCGTTGCATAAATAGCCTCAGCGATAGTTACAAATAATAGCATTTTTGATACCATTTGAACTCGATTTGTCGATGAAGAACATTCTTATCGGGTGTCTAGTCACCATAAAGGTACAGATAGACATGCCGCCTAGTGGTACGAAAGCATACCTTTTGGTAGTCATTAACACTTTTTCAAATCGTTGCAAGTATGTGGAATGCTTTTTAATGGCATTTTCAAATAAAACGCCATCGTGCGATATACTCACACACGATCTGCAGCGCAGTTTGAATGCTTCTAAACAGGCATTCTTATGAAAACGAAGGAAAACTAGGATGATTTTTACCATGGGGCTAGATGGTGGGATATTCATAGATTTTATTTATTTTTATTTTCTATGTGCTTAACCTAGCCTTACTAATCCTTCTAATTTATGATACGAATTGAATTGAATTGAATTAACGGCAGCACAGCGTCCTAGTTTGCTAATGTATTAATTTGTGAAATTTGTCATTCATTTTTGTTTTATGTACTTACGTGATTCTAATTAGGTATTTTTATTACGAATTTTTCCCAGTGATTTTATAAATTGTGAAAATTTAACATTTTTAGGTATTCAACATTTTGGGAAGCTCAACATTTAGAAATTTAAAATTTAGGTACGAAAGGCTATTTTCTATATGTGTGCTTGTACAAATAAACAAAAGTAATAATAATAAAACACTTTATTTATCCGGTTTTATCGCGTTTTTATCCATTATTGTCAACCTTGAAAAAGCCAACTGTAAAGTTGGCGAAAGCTCGGGTCAAATAATGAATGAAAACGCGATAAAACCGGATAAATAAAGTGTTTTATTATGCAAAATCGCGAAAACCATAGAAGAAATTAAAAGTAAAAATATTCATTTTTTTTAATCTCGATCGAGAACCAGTAGTAGGCGCGTCAAAGCCACCGGTCTCCAATTCGGGAGCTAGTTTAACTAAATTGCATTACATTCTAAACACGCTTTGAACGATTTACATTTTGTTGGTATATTGTAGGAAGAAAATTTAATTTTCAACGTAAAGCTTTACTACCAGAGAGTTAGTAAAAAACATTATTTCTGTAAAAGTAGTTTACAAGAAGAAAATTATCATTTAAAGTATTAGATTTCTACCATAACAGGATTTGAACCTGTGCCTCGTCGCATGCCGGACGAGCACGTTAACCACTACGCCACACGTAACACTGTGAAAATAACAATTTTTTTTTCAAAAAGACCGATTTAAAAATTCTTTCACCAATAGAAAACTACAGTATCGATGATCAGGACTTAAGCGAATGAAACCGTTGTTGTACATAAAACAGTCTACCTGAAATCTTACTAATAAAACAATTTGTAACGGGTATGCTCTTTTAATCCGAAAGGGGGTTGTTTTAGACGTCTAGGCGAACACCTTTTGTTCTACGACTTTTGAAAATTCATTTTTTTTGTTGATTTTGAGATTATGTTTCACTGAAAAAACAGCTGCCTTTGAAAATAAAGGCAATTGAAGTTTTGATTGTAAACCATCAAACTAAATAAAAAGAAAACATAAGGTCAATGACCTCGAACTCTCAGAAACAGCTGATTTTCAAGTAAACTTTACACCAAAACTTTTCGAAAAGTACTTCGAATTTCCAAAAGTCGTAGAACAAAAGTTGTTTGCCTAGACGTCTAGAACAACCCCCTTTCGGATTAAAAGGGCTTACCCGTTACACCTTGTATAAACGCAAAAGTTTGTAAGTATGTTTGTGACTTTGTTACTCTTTCATGCAAAAACTACTAAACCGATTGCGATGTTACTTGGAATATAGGTAGCTAGAGACCTGGAATAACACATGAGCTACTTTTATCCCAATATTCCCGCGGGAACGGGACTTACGCAGGTGAAACCGCGGGCACAGCTAGTTACTATCTAAATCCAGAACGTAAAACTCAGATTGAGATTCGGCTGTATGTTTCCGCAATTAGCCCTGCAACTGGGCCTTTGTGCGTGATTTTAAGCCGTGGGTTTCCTCACGATGTTTTCCTTCATCGTATAATAGCGATAAAGTAAGTAAAGAAAAAGACATGATGCGCGGCCGGGATTCGAAACCACTACCTTCGGTGGTTTTCGTAGTTCTGCATAAAAACACTTTATTTATCCGGTTGAATCGCGTTTTTATTCATGGTTTTAAACGAACCGAGCTTTCGCCAACTTCAGTCAACCTTGAAAAAGCCAATTGTAAAGTTGGCGAAAGCTCGGTTCGTTTAAAATCATGAATAAAAACGCGATTCAACCTGATAAATAAAGTGTTTTATCACTACCTTCGGAACGAAAGTCGGCGTATATACCACTAGACCAACACCGTTCTTGGGAGTTGGTTAAAAAAATATATCTACCTAGTTTCAACACGCATGGGAGCAATAAAACGGTCAAGCACGAGTCGGATTCACCCACGAAGTGTTCCGTACCATTATCACAATTGTGTAAAGAACCATAAAATAAAAACTGGACTAACTTATCTCAATTCATCACTAGATGGCGCTAGTGGCAAAAAACATCGCGTATCGTCGCGTTTATATTTGAAAAATCACGTAAGTCGTATGGGAGTCCCCCTTAAATATTTGTTTAATTTTGTTTTTAGAATTTGTTTAAATAGCGGTGACTGAAATACATGATCTGTGAAAATTTCAACTCTCTAGCATTCACGGTTCATGAGATATAGCCTCCACCCGTATTACCTATCCAGTGGACATTGGACAACAGTGGAAATAAACAGGCACTATACAGTACATTGCTGCCTTGACATAACGTAGTTGCCTGTGTGGCGCGTCGAGCGAACGCTTAGCTACGTCGAACGAACGCAGAAGGTTGCGGGTTCGATTCCCGCTGGGTGCAAATATTTATGCTTAATAATAAATATTTGTATCTGGTATATGTATAATATGTATGTATTAGGGGTTAAAGTATGAAATTGCCGATTTGTACTGAAAATCTTAATTGTTTATATTTTATTTTTTAACAAATTAATTTAATCAAAATAGTTGCCATTATTATCTATACATTGCTGCCATCTAATGGGAAGGTTATTAATGCCTTTGCGATAGAACTCCGACGATCTAGACTGCACAAACTGTGTGAAAGCATTTTGTACTGCCTCTTGGGAAGAAAACTTCTTGTCACGTAGATAATTGTCCAAATCACGAAAAAAATGGTAGTCCGTTGGAGCAAGGTCTGGTGAATACGGAGGATGACGAATGGTTTCTAAGTGCAGTTCCTGAAGGGTCAAAATGGTTTCTCGTGCTGTGTGAGGTCTCGCGTTGTCGTGGAGTAATAATGGTGAAGATCGATTCATGAGTCGGGGCTGTTTTACTGCTAGTTTTGTCAACATGGTTCGGAGTTCGGCACAATAGACATCTGCCGTAATTGCTTGACCAGATCGAAGAAAACTATAGTGAATAACACCATGCTGAGACCACCAAACAGTTACCATTACCTTTTTATTGGTAAGTTTTGCTTTAGGACACTGTTGTGGCATTTGACCTGGGGTCAGCCATTGCATTTTTCTTTTCCGGTTTTCATAAAGAATCCACTTTTCATCACATGTTACAATTCGATCCGATATTCCTTCATTTCTGTACCGGTTCAACAAGGCAACACAAGTTTCAACACGCGTTTCTTTCTGCAGATCAGTCAAATCATGAGGCACCCATTTTTCGTATTTTTTTATTTTATTGATTTGACGCAAGTGAGTCAATAAAGTGGGTAAGGTAACGTTAAACCATGCCGCTAATTCCTGGGTAGTTTGACTAGGATCGGCTTCCACTATCTCTCTTAATTCATCGTTATTCACCTGTGTGGGCGGTCTTCCTCGTGGCTCGTTCTTTAAGTCGAAATTTCCATCACGAAAGCGTTTAAACCAAAATCGCACGGTGCGTTCATTAGTAGACCCCTCTCCAAACGCAGCATTGATATTGCGGGCTGTTTCTGCCGCGTTAGTTCCGCGTCGGAACTCGTATTCAAAAATCACTCGAATTTTCGCAGTATCCATCTTTCTTGTCTAAATTGAATAACAAAAACAATTGAAAGTCGATATTCAAATGTTTCACATTTTTTTAAAAAAGAACATCACAGAAACCATTTGAAAAAAGTTTCATTCGAAAACCTCAAACCATGAAGATTCTATGTCAATTCAAAGAACCTATTGCAATAAAACGGCAATTGCATACTTTTACCCCTATTATTTAAGTAGTAGGTATTTCCATTGTCTAGTCACCGTAACACAAGCTTAGCAACTTACCATGGGGCTAGATGGCGCTATGTGTTGGTTACGGATTTTATTTATTACCGGTGATCACCTCAAAGCAGCAATGTACTGCATAATGCCTGTCATTTTCCACTGTTGTCAGACGTCCACTGGATAAATAATATGGGGGCTGGTGACAGACGGACAGATGAACAGCGAAGTCTCAGTATTATGGTCCCGTTTTTATTCTATGGGTACGGAACCTTAAAAACTATTCATCTTACCCTAACAACTATTATTATGTTCGTTGAAATACAAGGCGTAGAAGGTAAATAGTCTAAGGGGTACTGTAAAACAATTAAGAGAGTAGCCAAAGTGAAGCAGAGCAGCTGGGGCGTTTTACACATTTTTCACTCACTAGCTTACTGTGGCTTCAAAACTTGCTCTTTTTCTAAACTAATGTTATTATAATTTCTTCTATGGTTTTCGCGATTTTGCATAATAAAACACTTTATTTATCCGGTTGAATCGCGCTTTTATTCATTATTTAAACGAACCGAGCTTTCGCCAAATTACGTCTCAGACAACCTTGAAAAAGCCAACTGTAAACTTGGCGAACTTTCCATTTTGCTGATTTACCGTTCTGCGCCTAAAGGTTTTCGAAAGAGCAGTCCATCGATCAATAAATATTCGATCAATCGTTCAATCGATGCAGCGTTTGTGGATAAAAGATTGTTTCGCAATAAAATTCTTTCGGTCAATCGTTCAGTCGACCAATCAAAGTTTACAGTTGGCTTTTTCAAGGTTGTCTGAGACGTAATTTGGCGAAAGCTCGGTTCGTTTAAATAATGAATAAAAACGCGATTCAACCGGATAAATAAAGTGTTTTATAATGTTATTATACTAATTTAGCGCCCCCGCGTAATTTCTGATCTAGTGTGAATATCGATAAAAAAATTTCGCAAAAGCCTTCTCTTGACAATAACAAAAAAATAATTAACAAAATCGGTCCAGTCGTTTACGCGGGATATCGTGACCAAGGAAAATAGGGATTCTGAAATAGGGATTCCTTTTTCATATAATAATATAAGAATAGGTAAAGTTAGTTTTTATGAATATTGCATGTTTGGGGTTTGGGCAGGAGTAGGGGTCCCAAAACATTGACTGACTGGAAGCAAGAAAGACATAGAAAGGCCGAGGAAGAGATGGTGCGACTGCATCGAAGAAGATTCTAAGGCTCTAAAAAAATTAGGAACTGGAGAAGGACTGCCAGGGATCGAACAAGAAGCACAGCATGCTACAATGTAGCGTTTTGTCTCTTTCTAATATTGATTTTCGAAAAGGACAGCATGCTCGATGTAGCGGAACACTTTTTATACGTGAGCATTTTAGTTCTAGTAATATAACTTCTTTGGCCAAGACCCACAAAAGTTTTTATGTATGTGTATGTATGTATGTGACTTTGTTACTCTTTCACGCAAAAACTACTGAACCGATTGCGATGAAACTTGAAATATAGGTAGCTGGTAGAATATCACATAGGCTACTTTTAATCCCGATATTCCTGAGGGTCTTCAGTCTTCTTGGGCTTCCATTTTCCGCACTTAGGTCCTCCAGTGCACCCATTGTACGTGACTGTTGGCTGTGATGTTATTCCATGAGGGAACGGGACTTACGCGGATGAACCGTGGGGCGCTGCAAGTTATATATAAAATAAAAAATCTATTCTATTATCTCTCCTCCAGTTTAGTGGCCATACAACGTCTCACAGCTACTCGGCCGGCGCACAGCTTCCATATTAACTCCAGACAAGCAATGATGGCTCACATTTGTTGCTGACAGTGAACGGATATATAAGCATGGAAGTATTCCTTACCCTTCAAAATGACACCACGTAAATAGGCCGCGATGGCTAAAAAGTGTGCCGCGATAAGAATCTGTCACTTCGGTTGTACTCAGATCGGGTCATTCAAAGAACCAATGACGTTAGAGAACAGCTTATTGCCGCCGAGCCTTTTTTTTTTTTATGGTGGAGAAATTAGCCTTATCCATCGTGCCACTGCTCCCGGGGGGGAGCAGCGAGGTTATGTGGGGCTCCCTGCTGGCCTTATGTTGGTGGGCGGCCAGAGGTTTACCCACTAAAACTCCACCGGTTCCTCGCACGCCCGGTGCCGGAGTCGCGGGAACACGTGCGTACTCGTCCGCGCACCGACGGCGTGAGTCCGTTATCGGACCCCTCTCTCTCGAGGTTTCGACCTCATCCGCATGAGTGGCGCACGGGAACCACGTGCGCCTCGCTCGGGTCCTTACACGGCGACAGACCCCCCCGAGTCTGCCACCTATGGGCCCATTTATGGCGGCATGAGGCCGCCGCCGGGCCTTCCTCTTTGTCAACAAACAATTGGTGAAAATAAAAACAAAGGTCCAATTGCTTAGCTAGTAGCGTGGTGTGTAGTGTGTGTATGCATACTTCGTATTTGAGTAAGTTTTGGCGTTATTATTTGAGGTGAGTTAGTATGGAAAGACTTATTCCATGCTTATATCCCTTCACTGGTTCATTACAACAAACCTTACGAACTACGCTCTACACAATTTTTATTACTGGAAGTTTAAAGTACACATTTACACACATTAAGTACACATTAACACACTTTAAGTACACATTTACACACATTAAGTACATAGTAGGTACACACACAATAACATACAATTTTTTACTCGTTGCACATCGGTCATAAGGTGAGAACGATACCTACTGTTTATCGATTTGTGTTCTTAAAATCAATAAAACTAGATTTATTTTCTATTTTGTATTCATATAAATCCATTTTTTTTTTTTTTATGGTGGAGAAATGAGCCTTATCCATCGTCCCACTGCTCCCGGGGGGGAGCAGCGAGGTTATGTGGGGCTCCCTGCTGGCCTTATGTTGGTGGGCGGCCAGAGGTTTACCCACTAAAACTCCACCGGTTCCTCGCACCCCCGGTGCCGGAGTCGCGGGAACACGTGCGTACTCGTCCGCGCACCGACGGCGTGAGTCCGTTATCGGACCCCTCTCTCTCGAGGTTTCGACCTCATCCGCATGAGTGGCGCACGGGAACCACGTGCGCCTCGCTCGGGTCCTTACACGGCGACAGACCCCCCCGAGTCTGCCACCTACGGGCCCATTTATGGCGGCATGAGGTCGTCTATACGACCCCGGCGCCTCCCACGTCGTGGCCTACCTCCTGGTCGGCGAGCCCGCATGGGAAGGGAGGTTGTCACTTCCCGTTCCCTCTCCGCCTCCTCCTTGGCCGTCATAACGACCTCGGCGAAGCGGAGCATGGCCCGCCATGCCGCCCCGTCGACAACCATCGTCGACACTACTGTGGGGAGCGACAGATCGTGCCCCACTACTGCTCGTAGCTCATCCCGCTGTTCGCGCCAATTCATATAAATCCTACCCCAATCCCCCTCGGAAAACAAAAAAATTATAAACTGTGCTCTACACCATTTTCAAGTAAAAAATACATTGGATATGATGAAGCTCGGTCGTCAGAGCCGCGTTTGAAATTAAAATTGTAAAATTAAAATTAAAATTCATTTATTTCAGACAACATTTCAGTCCATATATGTGTTAGTAATATGACTTATATAACTAGTGTTAGTAGATTTTATTAAATTAAATTGAGGAAATTAGACTACATTAATCAAAATAAAAACAAATAAAATACAACAATTTGAGGCTAAGGAGCTACAGAGAAGGCAACAAGGGAACCTCCGCAATAACCCTTCCTACAAGGGACTGCCATAGTGGCGAGTCAAACCTGTCCGCCACTGTCCTCAGAATGCTATTGCCGCTGCCACGCACCCTGCGAATCAGTGAAGCAGTTTTCTTGCGCAGCACAGCATGAAAGCCATCCGTGCTATGCTGAGCAAACATCGCCGACTGACTGCAGTAGCGAGGCAGCCCCAACATCATCCTGAACACATTGTTGTACTGTATCCGCAAGGTATCCAGCGCGCTCTTGGCATAAGAGCACTGAAATGATGCACTGTATCCTTTTACACTCTTTTATGAAACTTGTGTAAATTCTTTGCTATTTTCATTACATCGACGCTTAAAAGGTAATAGGGGATAAGCGACACTTTGGTCCAAAACGACTTTTAAATGCAGTCTTACTTGAAATTTTCCGCTCTATCGAATGCGCTCACTCTCGTGGCTCTACGTTGATCTTTTTGTCGCTTGAATCCAAGCACTTTTAAATGTCATTTTGGTATTACCGACCGTATTTTAGGCCTTTTTTACTATAAAGGTGCTTGTACCATCGTAAAAATAGCACTATTTTTGACTTGTAGTCGGTAATGTCTCTTTACTTTTTACCGATGTAGAGATTCGGGGTGCTTATGTTTCGCTACCATAAACACGTGTTTGAAAAGTTAGAACTTATACCTCTTTACCTTTGTCATCAAAAGTATTAAGCATCGGTTATACCTTACTACCATTCACAAGTTTACAATATAGTTGCCGCTTATACATAACTACCAAAATCGAATTTAGTATGACCTGTCACTTATACCTTACTACCACTTGCAACGTTACAACACTGTCGACGTTTATCCACTATTACTAAAATATAATTTAATATTGAAGTGTCGGTTATATCCTACTACCAATTACTATTATAATACAACACTGTCGCTATTGCTATACTACCTCGAAATGATCATTCGCTAATTGGTAATTACGCAAACATGCATGCGTGTCCACTCCTTTTCTGAAGTACCTTTTAAGAAGATACGCCTGAGTAGGTACATTATGTTATTTCTAAAACTTTACTTTTGTAACTCTGTAACTACTTTTTATAATTGTCTTTAGGTCATCATCATCATCATATCACCTGTACGACATCCACTGTTGAACATAGGCCTCCCCTATCGATTTTCAACCAAGGCGGTTGAATGGAACCTGCATCCACCACTGGCTCGCGGTCTTAACCAGGTCATTCGTCCATCGCGTCGGTGGACGTCCTACGCTTCGTGTTCCGGTCCGTGGTCTCCACTCGAGAACTTTTCAGCCCCATCGGCCATCCGTTCTCCGCGCTATTTTACCTACCCATTGCCACTTCAGCCAGCTAATCTGTTGGCCTATGTCGGTGACCCTTGTTTCTCCACGTATCTCCTCAATTCTGATTCGATCCCGTAGAGAAATACCAAGCATAGCCCTCTCCATTGCACGTTGAACGACTTTGAGCCTGTACATAAGGCCTATCTATGGTGAAACACCACGTCTCAGATCCGTATGTCATCACTGGTAACACACACAAATTGAAGACCTTTGTCTTCCGGCACTGAATTATTTTGGACGAAAAGATGTTGGAAGTTTTCCGAACGCTGCCCATCCGAGTTAGATTCGATGATTGACCTCTTTCTCGTCTTCCTCTTTCTTTTCCAGCTAGATAGGTCCAGCAACATGGTCATTTCACATGACTTTCGTCTTGTCCATGTTCATCCTAAGGTCTACCCTTTAGGAGACTCGATTAAGGCCTTCTAGCATATTGCCGAGCTCTTCCATCGTCTTTGCCATGACTACGATATCGTCGGCAAACCGAAGACAAGTGATGTATTCGCCGTTAATGTTGATGCCAAGTCCTTTCCAGTCTATGAGCTTGAAGGCGTCTTCCAGAGCGGCCGTAAACAGTTTCGGAGATATGACATCTCCTTGTCTGACGCGTCTCTTTACGGGAATAGCCTTCGAAGTCTGTTCCTGTACTCGGATTGGCATGATGGCGTTTTTATACAAGCACTTTAATACTTCGATGTGTCAATAGTCAATTAGGCATCGCTGGAGAGATTCGAGCACAGCCCATGTCTCGATCGAATCAAAGGCTTCTCATAGTCCACAAACGCTAAGCAAAGTGGCAAGTTATACTCTTCGGTCCTCTGTATAACTTACCGAAGCGTATGGATATGGTCTATGACACTGTAGCCTTTTCGGAACCCGGCTTGTTCGGGCGGCTGGACGTCATCAAGCCTGCGCTCGAGACGATTCGCGATGACCCTTGAAAACAACTTATAAACATGGCTCAAAAGCCAGATGGGTCTTTAGTTCTTTAATAAGGTGTTGTCACCTTTCTTAAATAACAAAACCACCACGCTTTTGTTCCATTCTTCTGGCGTTGTACCATCAAGCAAGACGGCATTGAAGAGTTTCTGAAGGACTTTAAGTATCTGTGATCCACGCGCTCCATTCAGAAGCTCTGTTTTTATCTGTATTTATTCTAATCTCGTACAGACTAATGTCCGGGATATCCTCGGTGTAGTGTCGGGTCATTTTGACTCGCGGGTCTCTAGCTAAACTGCTAGCAGGTTTAGCGAACGAATCGTATAGCTATCCATAGAACCTTTCGATTTTTTTATTTATTTACACACAACAAAAATTGAACATAACACACCCTAATTGAGAGTCGAACCTTCGTATAATTTTCAATTATTAAGGTGTTTTAGACTGTAGCCACCCATATAGATCAAAATATCTGTGCTTGGGTGAACCACCGTAAAACGACATTTTCCCTCAACACTTCGGCTTTAGTGGAGGCTACGCTGCCGTCATCTTTCTTCAGCTTCGTCATCTGGCTTAGCCCAATAGACATATCCCTTGCGAACACTTTGGAGCCCTTGTTCCACTCGATCGTATCCTTAATACGCAAGGCATTAAGAAACCGATATCGTGACGCAAGGATTTCCAAATTCGTCTATTGAGCCGCCTATGTGAGTCCACATCATCGGGAGACTGCAGTCGCAGTGATCTCCGCTCAGCCATGAGGTTAAGGGTGTGATCAGAGAGTTTCTGAGGCCTATTTGTACGGCGGGTCTTAAAGTACTTAGACCCCGCCGTAGGGACAGTTTCTACAAACTTGCTATTTATATCGTTCACCAATGCAACATCAGCTAGGCAGTCGAAGCGGTTGGAAAGCTCAAGTTGAAAGCTTTTGGATATGGGCACAAGTAGGACGGAGCGTGGACTTCATCAACCGAGACCGTTCAAGTCTAACGTTCATATTCAATGTGCTGCTGGTTTTCACTCTGTGGATCACAGATAAATCATTGAATAATTATCCGATTCTTGTTGGTCATGATGAAGTCAATCTCATTTTTCGTGGAACCATCGGGAATCATCCAGGTCCATTTCCTGTGAGGCGGCTTCTGGAAGAACGAGTTCATCATAAAGAGTCCCACCTTCTCCAGAAAATGGGCCAGCCTGTGTCCGTATGGTTGCGCTGCTCATAACCAAATTGCCCTACTGTCAACTCATCATCGCTTCTCTTACCCAGGTTTGAGTTTGAAATCCCCCATAACAACAGTGAAGTGAGTTTTAACGATATGGTAACCCTATCATCATGTCCTCATACATGGTCTCAACTTCCTCATCTGAGTGTGTCGCGGTCGGTGCATATACCTGAACAACTTTAAGGGAATATCTTTTGGATATTCGAAGTGTTAGGTATGCGACCCTGCTCGACACACTTTCGATGGTAATAATGTTGCCAACGAGGGATTTGTCAACGAGAAACCCTATCCCATTTTGGGATTTTAGGTCTCCTTCCCGGTAGAAGAGCAGGTTGCCGGACTTTAAGATTATCGTATCCCCTCCCTCTCGCCGGACTTTCGATAAACCTAAAATGTTTCATTTTAACCTACTCATTTCTTTTTCCAGCTCATCTATCTTTTCGCCTTCCCTCAAAGTGCGGATGTTGTGTGTTGCCAGGGCTAGTGGTCTCGGTTGGGGGTGATAGCGCGGCGTCTGCCGGAGATTGTTAGCACCCCTAGTCCAGCCTTTACCGTGGCCACTACCGTAGTCAGGAATAGCGAGTCCGCCGGAGACTCAGAGCCTGTTTTTTGTCTGCATAATTATGAAGGGGGTTGCCAGTACTCGCCACGCTTGGCAGGCGGGTTGGCGAGCGCAGTAAATGATGCGATGTAATACGCCGGAAGACACTGCTGCCAATCTTCTAGTGTTTGTCCCTCAGACGAGACGAGATTCTAAAGCCGGTACCCGCGGCATTTCTTAAGCCGGTATCCGTGTCTTTAGGTACTTTTTTTTTTAATATTAGTAAAAACGTACTTTTGTTTTTATTAACTAACTTTAATAATTAGGTAACACCTATAACACCTGCTTCTCCATCCTTGGATTTTTCCAAGTACGGAGGGAGTGTCGGCGGCGCTATATAGGACAGTAGGTGTATCTGGGTTAGGTGTAATTTTAAGGAAGAATAATGTTGCTTGTGAGTCTAGTGTTTTTAAGACTTAACGTTTAACCCACATTACCATATGCCCTGATAATGTCGTATGTAAGATATCCTTCTTTTCCTCTTGGTATAGAAATTTTGATGTGCGGATGTACCACATTACCTTATTAATTAAGCCACTTACAGTGTCGTTAATGTCTAACTTCCTTAAAATGTTTTTGCTAAGCACTGTAGTTTGTCCTTTATTACCCTGTGGCATAATAATGCGAATAGTCTCGTATCCTTCTTTACCCATTTAAGCTACTCTACAGTCATGTGACTTATTCCCTGTTACCTTATCGTATGTGGATATCAAATGATACTAAGGCTTCTGTACTCTTTAATTTTTTCTGGGTAGATGTAACTTATGCCGTATTACCTCAAATGAAAATCAAGACCATTTGATTTAAGCGCCATCAAACCAGGTAATACAATGGTTAATCAAATAAAAGAAAATGCCAATTAATGCTTGTCTTTCTCTAGATTTCAAAACTGTTTCCATCTTACAGATATGACAATTAATTTAAAAGTTATGGCCATTTTTCTGAAATTTAAAACTTTAAACTGCTCTCCTGAACAATTTGGTTTTTGTCGCTTAGCCCCTATTACCTTTTAAGCGTCGACATAATTTAGAATTGAAAATAGGTTACAAGCTGTCTTACAATAATGTCGTACAACACTCACATACATAACGTACATATAATTATGTGTACATACATATATTTCATAAAACTTTTTGACGGAAAAGCAACTAAAAGCTATTTCTATCCAAAAAGTAAGAAATAAAACAGATTTTTATTCCATTCGCTGCTCGCTAGTAGGGCGCTTTCAAACTGGCGTGTTTTTGCTTGTATCCAAATAAATAAATATTGCACGATTTTACACATAGCGCTATCTAGCCCCAAGGCTTGTACTATGGGTACTAGGAACCGGATATATTACATATTATACTTTTTTATGTAATGTATCTAAAAGGGGTGATAGATATGCGAGTAAACACGCAGATATGTGGGTCGACGTTCTTTTCGCCTATGCGCCACCATCGTCATGAAGGCCACGTGGAGCCGAGTCGCGATCTTATTAATGCGTACTTTAAGTTCGTCAATCACCCCTTGAACCAAACTCTTGTTTTAGAATATAGAATTTTTTCAAAAAAAAAAAAGAAAAAAAAAAAATTAGAATATATTTATAGGCTCACCTTCATAGTTTTTTCTTCTGTTTTCGCGTCCTTGTTTTGAAATAAAAGTCATAGAAAAAGGAAAACACAGTAAAATGAGTTTTATTTCAGGTACACTTACATAATATAATATTAAACCTAATTTACATTACGAAACTAGTGTCGTGCAGTATAGAGTCAATTTCACAAAAACAGTCTGTTACCGAAAACAATTGTAGCAATCAAACTTATAACATTAAATAGACAAATAGTAGGTAGATAAGATACCGCTGTGTTTACGCATATTTTTTATTTTCTTTAAATTTTTATTGCTTACCACTAGTTTCAAAATGTAAATCACGCTTACCTATGTCTATTTTACATTACAAAACTAGCGTCATGCATATAGATTCAATTTCACAAAAACAGTCTCGCAGCAGTTACTGAAAGCAATTTTATCAAATAGATAAGCCAAAATTCTTATCGAATAACGAAAACGCCAATCGACAGATTTTTTTGTATGAAATTGACATAAGGTCACGCTTGATTTTTCGTGAGCTTATGTCAATTTCATACAAAAAAATCTGTCGATTGGCGATTTCGTTATTCGATAAGAATGTCGGCTAGGGCCGCTGTGTGTACGCATTTTATTTAAATTGCATGTCACTATAAATAAAATAAATATTGCACGACATTACACACAGCGCAATCTAGCCCCAAATTAACCTCTAGGCTTGTACTATGGGTACTAGACAACGGATATACTACATATTATACTTTTTTTGTATAAAATACATACATACATACACACTATACATAGAAAGACACATAAATAGTTTCGTAATGTAAAACGCTGGTCTGCAACATCCCGTATGCTCGCAGGCTCCAACAAATCTATCACCTTATCACGAATCTCAGTGGCAGATCAGTCCAGATTACTTTTTGTGAAATACACATTTATCTTGCGTTCAATTCGAGGGTCGGATAGATAAGATTGGTACCCGCCTGTGATGAGAATTTTTAATTGGATTTTAATATTAATGCGATTAGATTGGTTTTATGTTAATTTTTGTCGGTAGGTTAATTGGGAAATTCGGTTTAAGGTTTTTATAATATAATACATGTACCTACATACGATAATATACGAATTTGAACTTATACGTAGTTTGTATAGAATATAAATAAAATAAATCCTGTGACGAACACACAGCGATATCTAGCCCCGTGGTAAGCTGCTAAGCTTGTGTTACGGTGGCTAGACAACGGATATACTACTTATATTTATTTTTCTTTTGTAAATACATACATATTATACATAGAAATACGCCCAGACCAGATACAAATATTTATTTTTTTTAAGCTTAAATATTTGCACCCAGCGGGAATCGAACCCGCAACCTTCTGTATTGCAGCCAAGCGTTCGCCCGACGCGCCACAGAATTATTCGTTTTCTTTTCGTAGTATAGTATTTCGTAGCCCACCTAAATTAGGCTTAAATCTTTAGTGCGTACTTTGACTTTGCTCAGACTGAGCTTAGCATAAACTAAGCATAAACTTTGAATTGGAATTTATAGTCGAAATTAATTTTGTAATATACGAATAAAATAAAAAGAACTTCATAGTCCTAACATATAAGTGAAGCAAAGTTTAGGTCATTAGGTATATTTGATTTACATCCTAAATTTAAAATGTCGACTTTACTAAGCAAAACACTTTGGGTAGTTGCGAAGATCGCTTTAAAATATTTTATTTTTGGTTATAAATACTATAAATTGTCTGAAGTCAAGGTTTTTGCTGAGTAAAGTCAAAGTACGAACTCTAGATAATCAGCCATTAAAGTTTCCAGCTAGCAGTGGTTAGGTTAAGCTAGAGGCTTTAGGGCGATACCACTATAAGAAAAAGAAGAATATTCCGCCTTACCATAACCGTTTCTCGTTGATTTGTCGTCCTTTTATCGCTCAAAAAATTAAATAAATTTTAAATTATGAAAAATACTACTTTAAATTATCCAATTTTTTAAGTTACTTTTTAATGTTAAAATTAAATAGGTAGGTACCTAGTAGAATAGAATCGGAAGTTACCTATAGGTATGGGAAACTTGCTGTAATCAAGAGTGTGAATGCATTGTTACCAAACAATCTAGGGGCAGCGGTTAATTGTGATTTGATGTCCAAGTCATAGGTAAATAGCGAGTTAAGTGTCATTAACACTGTGAACTCGTGACATGCTTATTGCTTAATCTACTTTTAGATTAACTTGTAACTTTGACTTGCACAGCTATTTAGGTCGAAGCTAACTAGTCCAAGTTCAATCGAATTAAGATACATATAGTTCTCTATGTATCATACTTCAATTTACCTGCAAAAATGCAATTTACCTGTTTTTGGGATTAGGGAAGTCGAAGTCAAAGTCAATTTTTATTAATTTAATTGGATGTATTGATCACTTTGAATACGTCGAGTGTTCTTACAACTATGACTTTAGTGTGGCTTCGGAACGCGCCCGTCGTCAAAAAGGCCTTTATTAAATCATGATAGTTACTAGTTGTAGTATTTACAAAAAAAGTAGCGAGATATATATATCTTTAAATAAATATAAATATCTTTGAAGCCTCGATCACTGTTATTCAATGTATTTATTGAATTGCGAATCTTTACACTTGTACCAAACTCCATAGTCGTAAGACAGGTGAACTAGGAAACCTAGGAGTGCTCTCAAAGATGTCTACGTTTCCGATACACGTCATGTCACCTACCTAACTACTAACTACTGAAGTTTGCTACATGCGATACTTCAACACATACATACCAACATAACATTCCTTTCTACATATGTATCTATAATATAATATACTAGGTATTTAAAGGTACCCTTTTTCAGAATCTTAGATTAAATCTGTAAACAACAAACACATATTATATTTATTTGAAACTAGTTGCGCCCCGCGGTTTTACCCGCGTAAGTCCCGTTCCCGCGGAAATATCGGGATAAAAAGTAGCCTATGTGTTAATCCAGGTCCCCAGCTACTTATATTCCAAGTTTCATCGCAATCGGTTCAGTAGTATTTGTGTGAAAGAGTAACAACCTCACATACATACATACAAACTTTCGTGTTTATAATATTAGGGGTTAAAGTATGAAATTGCCGATTTGTACTGAAAATCTTAATTGTTTATTTTTTAAATTTTTAACAAATTTATTTAATCAAAATAGTTGCCATTATTATCTATACATTGCTGCCATCTAATGGGAAGGTTATTAATGCCTTTGCGATAGAACTCCGACGATCTGGACTGCACAAACTGTGTGAAAGCATTTTGTACTGCCTCCTGGGAAGAAAACTTCTTGTCACGTAGATAATTGTCCAAAACACGAAAAAAATGGTAGTCCGTTGGAGCAAGGTCTGGTGAATACGGAGGATGACGAATGGTTTCTAAGTGCAGTTCCTGAAGGGTCAAAATGGTTTCTCGTGCTGTGTGAGGTCTCGCGTTGTCGTGGAGCAATAATGGTGAAGATCGATTCATGAGTCGGGGCTGTTTTACTGCTAGTTTTGTCAACATGGTTCGGAGTTCGGCACAATAGACATCTGCCGTAATTGCTTGACCAGATCGAAGAAAACTATAGTGAATAACACCATGCTGAGACCACCAAACAGTTACCATTACCTTTTTATTGGTAAGTTTTGCTTTAGGACACTGTTGTGGCATTTGACCTGGGGTCAGCCATTGCATTTTTCTTTTCCGGTTATCATAAAGAATCCACTTTTCATCACATGTTACAATTCGATCCAATATTCCTTCATTTCTGTACCGGTTCAACAAGGCAACACAAGTTTCAACACGCGTTTCTTTCTGCAGATCAGTCAAATCATGAGGCACCCATTTTTCGTATTTTTTTATTTTATTGATTTGACGCAAGTGAGTCAATAAAGTGGGTAAGGTAACGTTAAACCATGCCGCTAATTCCTGGGTAGTTTGACTAGGATCGGCTTCCACTATCTCTCTTAATTCATCGTTATTCACCTGTGTGGGCGGTCTTCCTCGTGGCTCGTTCTTTAAGTCGAAATTACCATCACGAAAGCGTTTAAACCAAAATCGCACGGTGCGTTCATTAGTAGACCCCTCTCCAAACGCAGCATTGATATTGCGGGCTGTTTCTGCCGCGTTAGTACCGCGTCGGAACTCGTATTCAAAAATCACTCGAATTTTTGCAGTATCCATCTTTCTTGTCTAAATTGAATAACAAAAACAATTGAAAGTCGATATTCAAATGTTTCACATTTTTTAAAAAAAGAACATCACAGAAACCATTTGAAAAAAGTTTCATTCGAAAACCTCAAACCATGAAGATTATATGTCAATTCAAAGAACCTATTGCAATAAAACGGCAATTTCATACTTTAACCCCTATTATAACCAAAACATTTGGCCTCTATTTGCAACCAAAAAAGAAAAAAAACCCAGGTAAGTAGGTGAGTAAATAAAATTCTATCATCATAACGTTGGTAACCTTGCTGAATTTTTGGCCCCAATTTCTGAAAAAGCTGCATTAAATTACCCGTCTAAGTACAGGCAACTGATCACGGAGGGACCCCAACTTTATTTCATTTTGTAAAAAGTTGACCAAACATAAATTATATTTAGGCGCTGGCATTGGCGACGACATTGAATTTTAATTAATAGATATGACATTAATTATGTCTTTTTTTAATTAAACAACCTTTTTTTTTTAAACAAAAAAAAGTATTTGTATTTTATGAGCAGTAAATACAAAGTTATTATTTACCAATCATCTTACCTTACGTTACTACTTTGTTTTTTCGTCCTTGTTAAAAAGCATGATAGTCAAACACTTTATTTTCCGGGTTTAATCGCGTTTTATTCATGTTTTTAAACGAACCGAGCTTTACAAACAATTATGAGGCGGTAGTTTACAGTAACTTTTAAGAATGTTAAAATAGACATAATATTACATATCAGTTAACCTTGAAAAGCCAACTGTCAAGTTGGCAAAGCTCGGTTCGTTTAAAAACATGAATAAAACGCGATTAAACCCGGAAAATAAAGTGATTTACTATGCAAAATCGCGAAAACCATAGAAGAAATTAGCATGATAGTCGTAGATTACTTCTCAGAAATACTTCTACTGTATATAGTTTATGATGACGAATTGACGAATTTGTAAATTTGGATGTCAATACCTCAGTAGGTAACTACAAAACATACGGAAATTATTTGGTATTTATTTTTCCTGCTTTTGTATTCATTTTGGTAGTTTTGTTTTACAGAGTTAGTTACTTTTACAACAACAAAAAAAAACAACTCGTTAAAAACATAAATTTTTATTTTACAATGAAACGGGATATTCTTTTTTGTACATTGGTTTTCCTGTACATTGATTAATAGTAATCTGCACTTCATATTGGTTAAACAGTTTTACCTAATAGTCAATAGTCAATAGTCTTTATTTGGTAAGTTAAAAATTTACATGTCAAATGACTTCCATAATGCTCCATATACATAATTCACGTTAAAAGAGAAATTTTAATACTGTTTTTGCGCTTACGAAATTGCAGCTCGAACTAGTTAACTTTTTAGTTTATCAATGCTTCACCTTAAAAATATTTAATTAACTTCTCAGAAATACTGCTACAATAATATAGTTTAAACCAATCTATAAGATAAAATCTTGAATCTGAACGCAGAACCAATTCAATATCAAAGCCCATAAATCACAAACAACCTAAACCTATCCAGTAACTCATAGCTCTTCGACTATCATCCTCCCAAGATTGATACCTCTTCTCGAATTCCCGCTGGGTGCGATTTGCGCCTACTACACTTCAATTTTTTTCTAATTTCCCCACCTCTTACTCGAAATTGCACCCTAATAGAGGAACTATAAAATTCATTTCCGTCCAAGAGCGTTCCGTTTTATGCGTGATCGGGGGCAGTAGTGGGAAATTGAACCTATTTTGAAAGAATGATGGGACATTTTCTGAGTAACTGTTTGCGATTTTTCTCTTGGATAAGGTTCTGTACTGAAATACTGTTTCTGTGCGTTACGTGACTCTAATGTTATTTATTAGCAGATCGTTTTGTTTTATTTTTATTAGTGGTTGTTTGGGTTTGTTATTAGTACAATTAGAAACGATCACGTGGGTTTAATTATCTAAGAAGGCCGTGAGATCTAGGATAATCGGCGCTACCATGATTGTTTGCCGTCCTTTTGTCGCTCAAAAAAATAACTAAAAAAATAAATAAAAAAAAACACTTTCGTATTTGAAAGTAATCTCTATATTTATATATATAAGAAAGTCGTGTTAGTTACACTATTTATAACTCAAGAACAGCTGAACAACCAGGAGAAGGACATAGGATACTTTTTATCCCGATATTCCCGCGGGAACGAGACTTACGCAGATGAAACCGCAGGGCGCAGCTGGTTTTAAATAAAAAATACCCCGACTACTTTTAAAAACCACATATAATTAAAAAACATCTTTGTGTTTTTAATTTTATTTTTTAGGTGAACGCCAACGCAAAGAATTCACGACGACTCGTAAGACAGCATGGTAGGGAGGAATTTCGTCGTTTTGTCATTCAAAAAATTAATAAAAAATACCCCAACCACTTTAAAAAAATATATAAATAAAATAAATTATAAAAAAGTTGTTTTTTTTTTAAATTATTTATTGTTATTTAATATATTTGTTTAACTAAACGATTTAGGTCATGTAAAAAGGGAATCATGGAAAGGGTCATGTTGTAATTTGATGAAATGGAAGCGGAAACTCTAGGAACGATAATAATGGAGGTATTTTTAGAAAGGTAAGAACTTAAGGGTCTGTATTTTCATAGAATATAAAGGTAGGTACTTACCTTACGTACCAACTTTGCGAAAATATAACAAGGGTAAAAAGAAACAACCTCTTTTCATTACTTACCCGATCCCGGATGGGTTTTTTTGTTAACTGCTTCATAGAAAACTAGGTTTCAATAAGTTCACATGGAACTTTTAACTATTTTTAGTTTAAAAACCAACTTAAGAAAAAGTCGAGAGAAAAGAGCGAGTGAAAATTGTACTATATTTACTGACTTTTAGATGGGGTATAAAAACGAGCTAAACTGAAAGTCCATAGGTGGTTCATCGAAAATTGTATTATAACGGAATGGTGAATGGTGTTGACATTTTTTTATGTATGGATTGCATTGATTGGTATATAGATTGGAGATTGTATTTTAGTGCACTTAAGAGAAATATGACGACAATATGAAGATTTTGTTTTTCAACTACATCAAAATGTAGAAAACAAGGAGAATGTATGGAGAAATCTACAACCTTTTTACAAATAAATATTCAACAACATTCTGTCATGCATGAAACAATCGATGAATCCGATGATTCCGACAGAGATTTTAAGCTCGCCTGATTTAACTCGTATTTACCTCTTAAATACAAATGTAATTAATAAAACAAAGTAATAATAGTAATAAATATGCTCAAAACAGCAAAACTTTACAACGTTTCAAATGTTGCCAGAACCTGTACTAGTCCTAGAGCCAGTGAGCTCCAGACCTTCGTTATTTTGTAATTGCCGAAAGTTTGTCAGCCCATGGTATCAATACAAGTTGTTGTAAAGGTAACATTGAGTGTCTGGCAAGGGGCTGTCACGATATTAAGTGTCTGACAATAAATTACGTCATTTTTAATTATATTCTGAAGGTAATTAGATAAAAATTACACTTAATGTTTGATGAATTTCTTACACACCTCTAATATACTGTTTATTTGCCAAAGCCACTGTAACCCAAACTTTATAATTAGTCCATCGTTCTTAGATAACTAGGGAATATTCGCTGACAAACTTTCAGATTTTACAAAATAACGAAGGTTTTGGTTTCACGGGCTCTTGCTCTATATCGAATCGTGCACCAAGTTCAAACTTTCAGCTTTTTTATAATAACGAAGGTCTGGTGTTCACGGGCTCCTGCTCTTTACCGAATCGTGCACCAAGTTCGAAACGCGCGATTAACTGGCTACTAGGTTACTGGCAACATTGATTTACAGCCGCGTAGCCGTTACCAGTTTCTTGTTATGGCAACGATTTATGGCGAATTTTGTATCGGATCCAATAAGGATTTCTGATAGGAATTATTGCTTGTTATTATTGTTTGATTTATTATGGCGGTTGCTGCAGTCGGGTAAGGGATGTGGATAATGGGATAAGAGGCTACACCCACTTCGTATACAAACCATTTCTATTGATTTTAACCTAACCGGGCTGAACTGAATAATACAAAATATGACCGCAATTGCAAATAAATTAAATAAATATTTGTCCCGCTGCAGGCGAAGGCCCTCTTCTCAAAAGAATTAGGCAGTAAGACTTGGATATAAATATCATTTAATTAACTTTTTAAATTAACACGATTTGTTAACATTATTTACATTTTACCGGGTCTTAATCGCGTACTATTATTTATTATCTTACGTTTCGATCATTGTAAAATGTTGACCGAGATCATTGTAAAATTTTACCCGGTAAAATGTAAATATATTATTTAATTTCCAATTGCTTGCCTAGATCCAACTCTCCTAAGAACTAAGTAATTTAAATTTGGGACTCTTGAAGTTCGCTAGTCCCAAAAAACAGGGCCCATAAACTGACTTCAGGCCAAAGGCACAATGGACATTGGACAATGTGTAAATTGCTCTTAAATG
Source organism: Idaea dimidiata (assembly GCA_949358125.1). Lineage (NCBI taxonomy): Eukaryota > Metazoa > Arthropoda > Insecta > Lepidoptera > Geometridae > Idaea > Idaea dimidiata. The sequence continues at coordinate 14,706,053 of OX442340.1, read as the reverse complement.
GTAATTTCCAGAACAGATAGTTTCGAATGAGAAAGCACCCACCTACCAGCAACCACTCACCTACCCAATCAGCAACAAAAACACCGTCTTCCAAACGGAATTCATACAATTAAATTAGAAAAGGCTCCTAGCAAAGAATAGAAACAAAATAGTCTGTGTGTTCATACGAATATATCGGGAGCGACAATCGGAATTGGACCTTATTTACCAAGTCCCATGTAATTGATACGGGGATGACCGGAACGGATGGTTATTGCGGCTATGAATGTAGCGGGGATTCGATAGTTAAATAAATATTGCAAAGCATGTCATACAGCGCCATCTACTTCCAAGTTCAGAAACCAAGTGTTATCTGGTCATAAGATAAGTTAGATAATTCTTCTTTTTTTCTTTCTGCAGCTATTGCGCTATGTCAGTCAATGCCTCGCTCACCCTCTTTTCCGTATTTTCCTAGTCTCTATACATCTTATGTCTTTTTCACACTTTCTTATTATAAGCACTTTCAACGCTCAATGTTTTGTGGTTTGGTTATCCTCTTCAGGGTAGGCACGAACTGCGATGGGCGTTGAAAAATTCTCAATACAATAAAAGTAATGCAATTAAAACCAAAAAGCAGTGTTAATTTTAATGGAACCAAAGCGAGTAGACTCTCAAGTTGCTCCCTTTTAACAGTTCATACCTGCAGTTCATACCTTTTTGAAAATAATTTTTTACTTTAAAATATTTCTAGTAAAACATGCCTTGAGCAATAAAACAAATTACGAAATAACAAATTACAATTCTTTTACTAGTTTTGCGTGAAAAAGTAACAAAGTCACATACAGACATATATGCATGCAAACTTTACAGTTTATTACATTCGTAAGATAGGTACATGTTACCAAATTTACCTCTTTATAATATTATATAGATGGAATTACCAAATGAAATCAAATCAAAATTTTGTTTTGGTTTATTTCCTTTAGATTCTTGTACAACATTAAATGCACATGATCCTAAGTCTTAGGTGTATTGATTTTAGTGTGGCTTTGGAACGCGCCCTCCGATGAGAAGAAGCCACAAAAAACTCATGTTTTTTGTGATCATGTGTTAAATTACAATCGTCATAATACAGATATTATCCAGCTAGGTTCATAGCCCTACACCGTCCACAGTTCGTTAGATCGTTATATCTGTATCATTGTTACCTCCAACATAAGACAGCTATTGTCTGCTAATTCAATTGTAAACGATCCCTCGCTACACTCGTGTCTATTGTACGAATCTGACTTCTGGTCCGTATTGTATTGATGGATTCATCTGGACGAAGATTTGTTTCGGAAATAGGAGAAAAATATTGCACGACATTACACCCAGCGCTATCCAGCCCCAAATTAAGCACTAGGCTTGTACTATGGGTACTAGACAACGGATATTTTATTGTACTTTTTTTTGTAAAACATACATACGATACATTGAATACACCCAGAACCAGAAACAAACATTTATGGTTAGCAGAAATATTTGTTCCGCACCCTGGAGAGGGTAGGATGCCTTGCTCACGGCATCGTGATTCGAAGCTATTTACTTCGATCGTCCTTTGTTGTCCACCAATCTCTTCTATCAACTTTTTTTTGCTTCAAAATTTACTAAGTCCTTTTTTAACTTAAGAGTGGGACCACTTCACCCCTAGCGAAAATTAAATGTAGTCAACTCGTCCCAATGTTTAAGCTACCTTTGGGCCCAGTTGACTACAAAAAAATTCGAAAGGGGTCAATTGGGCCCCGGTCCCAGTTTCGAGGAGGACGACTTCACCCCTAACCCCTATTTTAAGCCTCAGATTGAAGCGGGCGCAATCGCGTCTCGCTTGAGTACACACGTATCGCTGACGCACATCCTTCCTGTCCTACTAATATTATTAAGCTGAAATTTTGTGAGCATGTGAGTATATATGTGTGTATGTACATACACGACCTCTGTGGCGCATTGGGCGAACGCTTGGCTGCAATGCGGAAGGTTATGGGTTCGATTCCCGCTGGGTGCAAATATTTATGCTTAAAAATAAATACTTGTATCTGGTCTGGGTGTATTCCTATGCATAAATGTATTTATTTACAAAAGAAAAATAATTATAAGTAGTATATCCGTTGTCTAGTCATCGTAACACAAGCTTAGCAGCTTACCATGGGGAAAGATGGCGCTGTGTGTTGGTCACAGAATTTATTTATTTTTTATTTATGTATTATATGTGTGTTTGTTACTCATTGACGTAAAAACCGCTGAACCGATTGCGATTAAACTTGGAATATAGGTAGCTGGATACCGGGATAACACATAGGTTTTATCCCGATATTCCCGCGGGAACGAGACTAACGCGGGTGAAATTGCGGGCCGCAGCTGGTAGTTAATATTTAAAAAAATAATAATATTTTGGCTACTTCAATGGATACTACGACTCCTAATGACGTCGATGCATTTCTTTATTTCTCCATCACGTCGAGGGCGTTTTAGGGAGGCTTCGGATGTGGCGTTATCACTCGACGGTTTAATCTGTACCGCCAAGAAACTGGTCCGTGTTCCGCTACGTTGCTTGACCAGTGCAGCCACTAAAGGACCGTCTCCACGAGCGTTAGAATCATGGCGACGTCATCGTCGAGCCACTTATTTCTATACAATCTCTATGAACGTGTCTACACACGGCGATTTTACGCGGCGGTGCGTTGTATTGAATTAAGATAATGGGCCCTACTATGATGTCTTATAAGCCGTCGCGAAGTCGTCGCGTTGTCGTACAGCTAAAAAAAATAAAATTAAAAACACATCAAATAATTAAAAAAGAAAAAGAATAACAATCTTAAAAAAAAGATTTTTTTTTAAATTGTCTGTGGTTTTTAAAAGTTGTCGGGGTATTTCTTATTTAAAATTTACTTTATTTTTTGAACGACAAAAGGACAACATAGCAACGACAAACGAGCATTGTAGCGCGGAATATAGCCGCGATTCTAACGCTCGTGCATGGAGACGGTCCCTAAGGAAGATGGGCGGATTTTGATTTCTAAATGAAATCTTGTTTGGTAACATTTGATTACCAAAGATGTCGTATGAGAATATTTTACAAACTAACGGTACTGTGTCGCTTGGAAATGAAATTGGAGAGCGAGTTGGTTTCAATTTGTGTCCTATATCGGTTTGAGAAGCTGTACTATATATTTCACAATTAATTTTTTATCGTTCTAGGCATTTTTACTAAAAATATTTTATAGAAAAAATACAACTTTAAAAATTCACTCGCGTCTCCGGGTTTAAGCCTCGCCGTAAGTGAATTTTTGAAGGTGTATTTTTTTTAATTTCAAGCTTTTCCTAATATGCTATCCGTACCATTATATCAAGAACGTTTTTACACGACTGCCAAAGGAAGTGTTATGTTTTTGCCGTGAGTGTATGTATGTATGTATGTGACCTACTTTTGTGCCGTCGTAGGGCCTAAACGGCTGGGCCGATTTAGATAAACGATACGTCGTTAGATTCGTCATGACCGTGAGAGTGACATAGGGTACATTAAAATAATAAATAAATAAAAATAAAGATTTAAAACGCTATAAAGCAAGATTTGTCTTGACAATAAAAACCGAGCAACACAACGGAACGTTCCTTAAAAACTTTTCGATTTGACTTTGACGCCGAGTTTCAACTTTTGAAGGAATTTGAATGTTTGATTTGTCAGTTTGTCAGAAATAACATAAATAACAATTACTATGTTTACAATAAGTAATTAACTAAAAATTTGTAATGTCGCGCTGTGGATAATGAATAGCAAGGCTAATCCGCTAGGACAAGAAACCGCCAGCCTTTGTATCACCAGTCGCAACGAAGTTTTCGGATTTGGTAATTATATTTTAAGATGAATACCTGCTTCATAGCCATCTCAGCAAAACTCAAAAAGAATAGCTATTATAATATTGAAGGCTTTTAGATAGCCTATCTTTAACCGATTTCGAGTCCTCGCTACTGGAGTATACACATCCAGAGTTAATGAGTTTCTCTGGTGTAATTGTATCTAATCTCTAATAACTAAAAAGCATTAAATAAAAAAAATATTTAAAAAAATAAAAAACCCGACTGCCGTTAAAACTGAAAAGTAAAAAAAAGAAGATACCTAAAGGTAAAGAAACCTTAAAAAACGTTCGACGCATCTAGAAGCCTTAAACAATTGTGGATGCAGTCGGGTGGGACTCCTTTTAAAGGTAAAGTATTATTAATTGGCCTTTTCATCTAATTTTAGATGATTTATACAGCGCAAACAACTTTTAATCCTTGCTATTTTAAGACGCTGTAATGCCCGGGACATTGTCAGGTGGAGTAGGCTTGCCCAGCACCTATACCACCCTCCCAGCCTAATCAGCCATACCCAGAGGAAAGAACTGGTCAATACGTCTGGAGCTAACTAAGCCGTGGGTTTCCTCACGATGTTTTCCTTCACCGTATAAGCGATGTTATTAACGCACATAACTTTTTCGCAAGGAAAAAGACATTGGTGCGCGGTCAGCCGGGATTCGAAACCACGACCTTCGGAATGAATGTCGGGGTATCTACGACTAGACTAACACCGCTCTTAAAGGTAAAGTATAATGACACCAAATTGTGTTGAAGTCCCACCCGACTGCGTCCACAATTGTTTAAGGCTCCTAGATGCGTCGAACGATTTTGAAGGTTTCTTTACCTTTAGGTATCTTCTTGTTTTTTACTTTTCAGTTTTAACGGCAGTCGGGTTTTTTATTTTTTTAAATATTTTTTTTTAAACTGTTAATATAAATCAAAACTGTTAATCCACACTATAAAGGTTTTTTTTACACTATAATAATAAAAACTAAGCCCGCAGGGTACCTTAAGGTGAGGTTTCGGGGAGTAGCCACCCCACGGCTTCCCGAGTGCTCCAGGGAAAGTCACCTCACCTCCGGCTTTCTCATCAATGTTCACTCCGACCAGTCAACTACGGCAAGCCGGAGGTGAGGTGACTTCCCCCTGAAGCACCCGGAAAGCCGTGGGGCGGCTACTCCCGAGGTTTAGCCGTGAGGTGTCCATTCCGCTCTCGCGACTGTGGAGTCGCGAGAGCGGAATGGACACCTCACGTCAGTGATGAGTTTGCCTGCTGCACAGGATTATCTAGGATGGCTTAAAATCCAGTGAGGTCTCTCCATCCTTCAGCCTCTCACGCCCCTGTTGCCCCCTGGCTGTAATTTGCTCGGCTTAAATAGGGTGGCCCAGTTTGTGAGTGCAGTCCAAATCCAGTGACAATGTGCGGTGTTGGTCTAGTGGTAGATACCCCGACATTCATTTCGAAGTCGTGGTTTCGAATCCCGGCCGCGCACCAATGTCATTTTCTTTAATACAAAATTATGTGCGCTATTAACATATCTCTTGCGGTGAATAAAAAACATCGTGAAAAAACCCACGGCTTCAAATCACGCACAAAGGCCCAATAGTAGGGCTAATCGTGGGAACACACAGTTAAAAATTAACTAAAGTTAACTATAATATCTTTCAAAATCATATCCCATCCTCCCACCCACCTACTACACAATCAACGACAGACGGACAAAACAAACGTTACCTCCCAGTCACGTATCGTACCGATTTCATTACCGGCTCTAACGAACTGAAATACTACGGAGTGATTGATTTCACAATCCCGGCCGATCCGGGACTATAATACCGGGAACCTGGTGTGGACCAATCAATGTGTTCAGAAGTGATTGTGAATAATGCATTATTTTATGGGAAATTCGCTTTTAGTTTTACTTTCGACCTATTTGCCCAGATTATAAAAAAGTTATCCATTGATTTTGCTTTTGCTTCTTGATTTCACAATCCTGCTGTGGTATCATCTAATTAGCATCCACCGCTGTCATTTGCTATTTGCTGCCAAAAAGCATATTTTGTATTGTACATTGCTGTTTGAAGTAATCACCGGTAACAACCACGTTACGTCAAAGCAGCAATGTACTGCAACTTAGCGACCAATAACGGTGGATGCTAAATACATGATACCACAGCTGAGCCTGCTAGAACTTTAGTACCCGATGTTGACCAATCAATTTTATTTAAAAGTAATTGGGAATAATGCATTATTTTATGGAAAATACGCTTTTAGTTTTCGACCTATCTGCCCAGATTATAAAAATGATATTCATTGATTTTTCTGCTATTTAACGATGCTAAATAAAACAAAAAAACATATTACATCTTAGTCTACCATAAGGAAGGAGTCTTTGAAGGCTTTGAAACGTAGGAAAGGCCTTGCAACATCGCTGAAAATAATAAGAGCAACGCGAATAAAATCAGATAATTAATTTCATTTGAAAAGCTATTTAATTCAATTTCTTTGATTAAAAATTATCTACCACTAATGTGGGGAAATATGGACCAGTATGTATCATATGTAAATAATGTATTTGAAAACATTTTATAAAAGTTTAACCTTTCAATCGACTTTTGCTACATTTTGATGATCACTCACAAGAGCATGATTGGTAAAAAAAAAACCCCGTTTTTACCCTTTGACTACGGAACAGGAACTCTGGAAAACGCTTCAATCCCCATATTTACCTACCTTAACCGAAAAACCTTTAAAAACTACAAATTCAACCGCACCAAAGTAATAAAACCTTTCACAAAGCGATTCAACCAACATACCGTTTCCCGGATACAAGGCAGACTATCCCAACCACAAAGGTAGCACAAATAAATCCCGGTGACGTCACAATACAGTAATGGGGGCTGCAAAGCCCACTAATTGAATTAGCGACAGCGATCCCGGGATTTCCAGTGCCCATCCTCGTATTTACTAGTGACATTCTGTTTGGTTGCCTGGGCTATTTTAGTAAGGTACAAATTGGATGGATTTAGTTTGACTGATTTAAATTGAAATACTTTTTTTGTACTTTATTCTTTTAACTTGTAGCTATTGTCTTTGTATTTATTTTAATTGTAGTTAAATCCTTTTTTTTTTAAGATTGACATTGTATTTGTATTTATTAATGAAAATAAACTTCTTTATTCTTACACTTTTAATAAACAGGGTTTTCGGAAATTAGTTAACATCCAGTTAAAGGTTCGATCAACACGGTTAGGGAATTGACTTTTGTACTATGACTTTTGGAAATTGGACTTTATTTTTCCCCAACTACGCAACGCAAAGAAATATTTTAAAACTTGTTTACTTTTCCTTTAATAATTTGACAGTTCTATAACTTTTTTTATAAATAACTATACAACTCTATAACTATTGTTTAATTTCGGGGGCATATTAATCAATTTAGTTTCGTGAAGGTGTACAAGTGGAATGAAAGTGAAAATCTTTGCAAAGCATTGACTTAGTGTTGTCTCCAAAACTCCGTGAAAAATCTTTGTAAATAAATGGCCGCCGTGTTTACAAATGATTCCCTGGACTTGACTTTAACTATGACGACTTGACTGTTTCGATGCAAATATCTTGCATAATATATTAATAATACTTGACACTGACTAATTTCCTAATGGCCATAATCGGTTCACAACCGATAAGAAATAATAAACTAAGTTTCAGAAAATTGAAAATTTAGCAACACATTTCCTCAACGCGTTCCCGCCAAAACTCATTTGTTTACTTTATCCTTTAATAATTTGACAGTTCTATATTTGAATTTTTAATCTAAGATGTTACATTCTAAGATTCTGATACACTGTGACTGTAACAGACCGTTTTTTTTCAAGGTCTTATAAAAGTTACTGTTTCATTTTTAAGGTAACCCTGAACACGGCGAGTACACGGAGAACCTCCTTAGGATTTTTGGGTAAAAATAATCGTCAATTCATGTTTTTTTTTACTGGCTTACCTTGTAAGATAGTTTGGAAATTGCAGATTCTTGTAAAGAGAGCATTGCCATCCGGTCAAATTCTGAATTCGTACAATTATAGTGATTTGTTAGCAGTTCGTTCAAAATTTTGAAGAGTATAATATTATTAATTCGTACAAATGTTGTAATATTGCTTAGTTACATGATTTGGTGCTAGATGGTGCTGCGTGAGTGTGTTGTATAAAATGATTTATCTATTCCGGGCGAAGTAATCTTCTAGCCTTAGAAAGAAAATATTATCGATAAAATAGTGCTGTAATAAAATGATTTTCCCGGAAATAGAGTTTGTGAATGCTTTGTTAGGTAACTGTCCATTTTTTGCTTCATTTTTTCTAGGAAATTGTTTGGTTATTTTAACGTTCTAAATATTAAAACACTTTATTTATCCGGTTTAATCGCGTTTTTATTCATGGTTTTAAACGAACCGAGCCAATTTTACAGTTGGCTTTTTCAAGGTTCTAAATATTATTTTTAAAAATGCATATGTACAATAATAATACAAATCTTCTTTGAACATCTACGGCTATACAAAGTTTTTTATTTACCAAAAAATATTGTGTTTTATTATGCAAAATCGCGAAAACCTAAGACAAATTTACATATTTGTTTGTAGAGGTGATGGTGAACTTTTCGAGATCTTCATACCGGATGTTAAGTCATTTAAAAATGTATGATGGTGTAAGAAATTGTTAGGAAAGATTTTTTCTTATGTTTTTGTAACGACATCGTTTCAATAAACGTACCAACCTTTCGTTAACTTTACAGTCAGCTGTAGATAGGTAGGTAAAGTTTATAAATAAAACGCAAGTTAAACTTGGTAATAAATGTTAGGTTTAATTGTTAACAAATGTTAAAAAATAAATTAATATTTATTTATGTACCTAACCTAAAAGAAGTAAATTTTTCAGAAATGCCTGAAGAGTTATTTACTTCATATTGAAACCACCATTTCGATGTCTTCTCAATTTTTTTCTTGTAATAATATTTATGTATAAAACGATAGTGTTTTATTTACCGGGCGTATACATATCTGTGACGAGGGGCTGACGTTCGAGCTGTAACATAAAACCATTGTTGTTAAAGGCCAGAGAAATGGACTAAAAACGCCTTGTTCCATCAAAATAGTTAACAAATTTGACATTAAAATTCGACAGCTGTCTTTTTCACTCTTATTTAAAATGACAGATAAATTTAATAAAAATACCAGAAGAGACCTACGTTCTTTGTTTTTTTTTTGTCTTAAACGTATAGTAATTACTAGCTGCGCCCCGCGGTTTCACCCGCAGAAGTGAAAACGCGTTAAATAACGGGCGCGGGCGGCCGAGCGGTGCTCGAGCGGTTGCACTTTTTCGTTCATTACTCGAGTTCTACTAATTGGATTTCGATGCTAAGTATACCATGACGTTCCTCGAAAATAGAACCAATATTGAAAACCAGATTTCAATCAGATAAGTAGTATTTAATTGTATAAGGAACAGACAGATAAATAGAGAAACAGACGACAAACAGATAGACATGAATTTTAAAAATTATATAATTTTATCCACTAGATTGATCCACTAGACAACTTCTTTTTTAATTTACTTCCAAGTACAGACTTTTTGTCCTCTCTTCTTTTATTATAAGTAACGATATAGACTAGCTGCGCCCCGCGGTTTCACCCGCGAAAATCCCTTTCCCTTGGGAATATCGGGATAAAAAGTAGCCTATGTGTTAAGCCAGGTCCCCAGTTACCTATATACTAAGTTTCATCGCAATCGGTTAAGTAGTTTTTGCGTGATTGAGTAACAAACACACATACACAAACTCACAAACTTTCAGCTTTATAATATTAGTAGGATAGGATAGGAAAATAATAACTTTCTTACCATAATTTGGTTCCTTTTGACGGAGTATTTGCCTTCCTAGATTTCTAATGAAATTATTCGATTGAAATTGCTTTGGAGCAAATCTGAAACAGTAAAAAAAATTAGCGTAGCGATTGCGAGGACTCGTTGGATGGAGGAAGCTCACAATCGTTATTTATGGCGTCTTATTGAGCTAAGAGGATGACAATAATCATTTTTCTATTAATCTCCTTAACGACTTGACCGATTTAGAAATTGTTTTCAGTAAAATATTAATAATTAATTAGAGATGTTTTATAAAAGTAAACAAAATGAAAAAAAAAATGTATTTAAAAAATAATAAATAACATTAAGCGATCTGAAAACTCTAAGATGATTGATAGTCCATTTATCGATAGTCCATTCTTACGGGGTCGGGACTTACGAGGGTAAATCCCGCGGGACGCAGCTATAAAAACGAAAGTCGTGTTAGTTACACTATTTATATCTCAAGAACGGCGGAACCGATAGGAATGAAATTTGGTACAGGGTTAGAATAGGGGTATAATTAAAATATAGGGTACTTTTAATGATCGTACGGGTTAAGCAACGCTTGGCGTGACACATACTTGATGGCTCAACAAGAACGATCGCACCAATTAGAATGAAATTTGGTACAGGGTTAGTTTAAGGGTATAAATACGATACTTTAAATGATCGTACGGGTTAAGCAACGCTTGGTATAACATACGTTATGGGTAAAAATGACGGTTAAAACGATTTAGACGAAATTTGGTACAGGGATAGTTTAGTCGTTGAAATAAGATATAAGGTATTTTGAATAATCATACGGGTTGAGCAACGCTTGGGTTACGGGATAGGAATTTATGCGGGTGAAACCGCGGGGCACAGTTAGTATTTAATAATAATGAACAGAATTTTGTGCAAAATTTATGCATTATTTATAGGGCCAAATTGATTTTTATGTAAAGAATTTTGGTTGTAGGTTTTGTGGTAATGTATATATTTTGTATTTAGTTTATTTTTATTAAAACTTAAATTTAAGAATGAAAATAAATTAGTGAATAATAATGAACATGAATCGTGTAAGTTTATGAAGTATTTTATCTCTTCTTTGTCTTCTTGAAAGAAAGAGGAAAAAGAATTAAGAAAAACAAAGAAAGCTTTTTTTTAAAAAAAAAGGATACTTATTACTTACAGATGTAATAATATCTGATTCTGAGGCGTCACAGATTTGGTTTGATCGACAAAGGCTGGTTCTTCTACATGTATATCGTCTAGAATATCATCCGTATCATCATCGTACTGGTGTAACTGATTCAGTACATTTTGCAACGCAATAAGGTCGTGCCTTTCATTGTTAGCGTCGGACTGAGATGATCTTCCTTTCAAGTCGACTTTTGGTTGAACAGGTCTGATGTTAATAACGTTGCGATTTTGAATTATTTCGTAGATTTCGTATTCTGGTACGTTTCTAGATTCGGATATTGAAATTACGAATGTTAATACTGAAAATTTGATAAGAAAATCAACAGAAATATTTACAACGGAAAAACGCATCATCGAAAACTTTCTTGCCAGGATTCGAACCTGCTCCTCTCGTTTGCCGGACGAGCGAGCAAACCACTGCACCACACGGGAGCCAACGTGAAATGGTGAAACTCCTAAACGATTATGACTTTTTTCTTGTTATTTTGACCATGTTATGTGACGTTTGTTTCTGTCTGTCAACTTCAAAACTTCATGTCAGAGTATAAGACATGCGATACATAGTTATGCAGCTGTTTACCAGCGTTTATAAATAAGGGGGCAATCATCTGTGAAAATGGCAATGGTGTGATTATTATTTATTTATTTATATAACAAACACTTTCAGACTTACAGCATTTAAACACCAAAACTTCTGAAAGCCATTATACTATTATCTTATCTTACGAATATTATAAATCCGAAAGTATGTTTGTTTGTTTGTTTGTTCCCTCTTCACGGTCAAACGGCTGCACCGATTTGGATGAAAATTTGTATAGGGATAGTTTAAATCATGGAGAGTAACATAGGATACTTTTGATCCCGAAAAGCCCGCGGGATTGGGACTTATGCGGGTGATAACTATTATTAAATAAAAATCGACACAGGGGTATCATCATCGTGGTCATCGTCATCCATCGTCATTTATCGTCATCCATCGTCATCTACCGTCATCATCATCATCACTTACTGACATACAAACTTACTTAACCTTACTTCACCTACTGGCTTCATCAGTCCTTCAATGGGCGACCGTTTAAGTGTGGATTTTTGCATTGCGGTAGGTAGGTGTAAGAACAACGCGGGATCGCGACTTGCGCGGGTGAAACCGCAGGGCGCAGCTAGTTACAAATAATTATTAAAAATAATTGATTGATGAGATACAGCCTGGTAACAGACAGGCAGTGGATTCTTAGTAAGAGAGTCCCGTTTTTACCCTTTAGGTACGGTACCCTAAAAAGGTAATAAAATAAAAATATAAAACCGCTTTTTTTCCAATAAAACTTACGCAATATAACCCGTATCATGGTGACGGTCCCGCTCAAAATGTTGATAGCAAGTTTAAACGAAAATATTAGAAATATAAAATTTATTATTGAATCGTATATAGGTATGTGTTTTATGTTCATTTTACGACCCTACCTCGTGTATTGAAAATTGCCAAATCATAAATACTTAGGTAAAATGTATTGCTGTAAGTAAGATATGGGTTTATGTGAAGGATTGTATTTTTGTTCAGCTTATTTTCAGGAATAATTTTGTGGATGTATTTTACCTTATTAAAATAGTTCTATGATGGCCCAGTGCAGGCTTAAACACTTATACTACTTATAATAAAGGAAGAGAGGCCAAAAAGTCCATACTTGGAAGTAAATTAAAAAAAAAAAGTGGACTAGGGACTTAGGAAAAGTAGTAGAACAAATTTATATATTTTTTTAAATTAATGTCTGTCTGTCTGTATCTCTGTTTCTTTGTCTGTTCCTTATACAAATAGTCAATAGTCAATAGTCAATAGTCTTTATTTCGTAAGTTAAAAATTTACATGTCAAATGCCTTACATAGAGTAAGTAAGTCATTAATTAAATACAATTAATGAAATAAATATTAACTATCATTATAGAGTCAATTTCAAATACAAAAAATAAATAGAAATATAATAAAATTATAATTAATTAGACTACTTTATTTATAACTAAATTCTTTTGGTCTATCATGAGTTAGAAATTCTTCGACACTGTAAAAAGATTGCTCGATCAACCATCCTTTTAGTTTGTTTTTAAACATGTTGAAACTGTGTGATTCGGTTATTATTGCTGGTAGTTTATTGTAAACAACAGGACCGACGACGTGAGACAACTTAGCTGTCTTAGCCAAGTTCCTGTGCACATTAGCAAGCTTTCCAGCGTTTCGTGTATTGTATGAGTGTTTATCACAATTTTTATCGAATTTGTCTGGGTTACCCCTCACATACACCGCTAGTTGCATGATGATGATGCAGGGTAAGGTAAGTATACCAAGCACCAAATAAAAACTACTTATCCGATTGAAATCTGGTTTTTAATATTAGATAGTTCTATTTTCGAGAAAGGTCGTGGTATACTTTGCATCGATTCGAAATCCAATTAGTAGAACCCGAGTAATGAACGAATAAGTGCAACCGCTCGAGAACCGCTTCGGCCGCCCGCGCTGTGACAACTGACAACGCGTTTTTTTACCTTCCGCGGGTGACACCGCGGGGCGCAGCTAGTAATAAATATACTAGAGGTTTGGAGCCTACTTTAGACTCAGTTTTCATTGCAAACTCAGATGTAATTAGTCATTTACATTGTACTAAAAAGTTACTGTAAAATACCGTCTCACATAATTGTAATATTCGTTTGAAAACGTTCGAGAACACAATAATTAACAAAGTTTACACACGAAGTCCATCCTTCAAAATTACTATTAAGGGGGGGCTCTATATCCAATTTTACACCGAAAAACTTGGGAATAATATTTGGCAATCATAGTTCAAATTAGAATATAAATACAAATTCTGCTCAGCATTATTATTAAAAAACAATACCTACGATAGAAAATAATTTTGAATAACAAGTATTTCAGTTTTTTTTGGTAAATATCTTTGAAACCCGCCAGTATTTCATTACGTTACATTTTTATTTTACACAAGCTGAGTCCCGCGGTTCCACCAGCGTAAGTCCCGTTCCAGCGGGATTATCGGGATAAAAAGTAGCCTATGTGCTATTCCCGGTATCCAGCTACCTATATTCCAAGTTTCACCGCAATCGGTTAAGCAGTTTTTACGTGATTGAGTAACAAATACACATACACACACATCTACTCACAAACTTTCAGCTTTATAATAGTAGTAGGAAAAGACAGTTATTAACTATTTTTTTAATATACTCAACATATTTGTTAATAAACGTCCAGTTAACTTTTAATTTTTTTTTATACGTAATAGGCTAGCATTTGACCTCATCTCACCTGATGGGAAGCGAGGATGAGGTCGACGATGAAGCATGCTTACGTAGAAGGTACCTTATAGGTAAGCATGCTTCACATTCACATCAATACCCACCTACCTCGTTACCTATTCATTCAATTAGCAAATTATTGATTTTTGCTTAGAAATTTCGCATAGTCGCATCCAAAGTCCCTCTTCTCTGTACACATCTGAAAAACGTTTGCGGTATTTCTGTCACAATTTATCTAGTAGTTCGCCCCGAACTGAGACCTCACGACCCCCTATCTCCCCAACCCCCCTACCGATCCGGCTCATCTTCGAACTCATAAATTCTATTGACCTAAACTACGCGCATACTAAAATTCATGAAGATCAGAGCTACGATACTCAAGTTATCGTCGAACAAACATACGAACATACAAAGATACAAAGTTACAAAGATACAAGCGCCAGACCCGTCTGCACTGGACCTCACTCGCTTCGCTCGTTCGGTCAATTAAATTTCACATTATAGTATGCCCTTAATTGAATATTAGTTTTCAAAAGACACTTAGATGTCTATTATTCCAGGAGTATTTATTTCTTTGCACCAAATGTGAAACTGCTTAACGTCTATTTTATTTCATATTTATACTAAATAATAACTTTGAATTTTCTTTTAGTAGTAATGTAAGTTATGACTGCTTCTTGTATAAAAACTAATAACAAACTAGGTTTTTTAATAAACCAATACATCTTTTCTTTTATGCGTATATATTTTAAATTAAACACTAGAACAAAACTGTACACATAATGTTAGTCTGTATATGTTATGATATGTTTTGTATGCTAATAAATAAATAAATATACCTAATATGTAGTAGAAGCTGTAAGTACATGAAATGAGTTCTCATCATATAGCTGTATATACCGCTATAAGCGCTATAACGAGCGACATTACCCGCCTGCCTGACTCTGTAATACGCAATCGGCTCCGACTGTGATGTGAGAAACGGGTTTCCGAAATGTACAGCTATTAATTTCACGTAGGTAAACATATCTATGTAAAGTCTACAAAAACATAATTTACTTACTCAAAATAAACTTTTTAAATTCACACGATTTGTTAACATAAAAATAGTACGCGATTAAGACCCGGTAAAATGTAAATATGTTACTTACTCAAATTTAGGTAGCGAGCCCATAATACTGGAAGCATTGCCACATTGAATCGCAATGCTGATCCTCAAAGTCTACAAAATATTTCTACATAAACATAATTTAAAAAAAAAAGCGTATTATAAAACACTTTATTTATCCGGTTTTATCGCGTTGACTGACATCTCAGTCAACCTTGAAAAAGCCAACTGTAAAGTTGGCGAAAGCTCGGGTCAAATAATGAATAAAAACGCGATAAAACCGGATAAATAAAGTGTTTTATTATGCAAAATCGCGAAAACCATAGAAGAAATTAAAAAGCGTATGCTCAGAACGCACGGCAGAAGTGAAAACTTCGATGGTAATCACAAAGCTGACTGGACTAAATCTCGGTGGTCTCGACTTCACCCGATCGAGTGTTTCACCTCAGATTGTGATGCGTAATTGTCAGCCGTGTGCCAGCCAATTTACTACCTACGTAAAAATCTGTGTGCTGTGCGCCAAATGCAGTATTCACTTTAAACAAATATGTAAATGAAAATGTTACACACAGGGCAATCTAGCTCGAAATTAAGGCTTAAAGTTAAAGTTTCAACTGTGTGTTTCCACAATTAGCCCTATAAATGGGTCCTTGTGTGTGACTTTAAACCACGGGTTTGCTCACGATGTTATCCTTCATTAAGAGCGATGTCATAGCGCACTTAATTTTTCTTAAAGAAAAACACATTTGTGCGCGGCCGGGATTCGAAACCAGAACCTTCGGAATGAAAGTCGGGGTATCTACCACTAGACCAACACCGTTATTTAGTAACGTAAATCCCGCTTATTAGCGACCTTACACGCTATTCTCCTAGCCGACTTCCGACCGTCAATCAACCGGGCGCCCTAATCAGTTTATCTTCCGCCTTGAGCAGATCGAAGGCGTCTACACGCGTCTAGTTACCGCTATCTTGACGTATTAACGGAGTTAACTATCAGTTATGCTTACTGGACTCGTGTGAACCCTCCCTAGATATAGGATAGTAATGGAACGGTTTATGGTTTGTGGAAATAATAACCGATAGGGAGTAAAAGTCTACTATGTAATGCGAAACTGAGTATTGGAAGACCACCTATACTCGGTGGACCAACGACATTCTAGCGGCCGCGATGGATGGAGGTAGCTCGCGATCACTATTTGTGGCATCGTATGAAGGCCTAGGTTCAGCAGTGGACGAATAAGTGCTAAGAAGATGATGGTGAATGGTACCATAATACTTTGATGAGAAGTTCAGCTAGACTCAAGGAGAAATATTTTTAAGGTAAAGTTAATCACCTGAAATTCTCCCATGACAGGATTTGAACCTGCCAGCTTGCAAGGCGAGTGCGCTAACCACTTAAGCTTCTCCCTGTTTTGTTTAGGTATCGACGAAGGCTCGGTTTAAAGATGGACTTATTGATGCATGTCTTCTTGTAAAACATTTCTAGTAAAATGCCTTGAGCAATATATATGAGAAATATTGAAACTTCGAAGATATCCGGTAACATACTTATTGCATACCCACAAAAAAGACATAGTAGGTACATCCAGTCCAATAAAAAATCAATTTGTAAACGGCTGGTCTAGTTTTTTTTGGTGTTTCTTTTATTTGATTTGTTACCTTTACAATAGGATACAATAACATTTTTATCACTTGGGAAAAATTGTGAAATAAATAAAACCAGTGTCAAGTCCTTTTTTTAATATAGGTAGACCGATGGCTATATGAAGTGTGCATATCATACCCTAAAAAATAAATAACATTTGAAAAATATTTGTTATAATCATTCATCAATTTAATTGTTGCAAATAAATGACACTTATTTGTTTTTTTCATTAATATATTCAACCCTTCTTCAAAACGGTTTAATTTAGTAATAAATCCCCCAATATTCATGAATCTGACTGTCCATTTGTCTCGATACATTTGCTCAGTTTCGTACTGGAGCAATCCAAACACAAGTGTTTACCGAAATCGATGATGGCCACACAAAGAGCTTTATAAATAACAGTAGAAGAAAGAACTTCCTTTTATTTGTTATATTAGAGTCATAGTGAGAAGTGGCACAGTCTTTTTTCCGTGTAGAGTATGGCTCACCTTGTATGAAAGAATAGAACAGAATAGAATAGAAAAACATTTATTGAAAAAAACCTACACACATAGATAAGTAGGTACAAACAATAAACCACAAAAGAAAAAACATTTAACATACCATTTAAAAAATAAAAAACAAAAAATTACCACCTCGCTTATGAACGAATTAGAAGGTGCCAAGCCATCCAAGCCATTCTAGTAATTCTTAAATTTTGCAGCTATTTTGCATTATTTATTGTAGTGCTGTAGTGGAGGAATTCGAACCCGCAATATTCTTCGTCACAGGTATTTGTCTAGCTAACAGCCGAATACAGAAACGTCATTTAAAATTTAAGAGGTTCTTAAATTATTGAGCAGTTTCTAAATTTAAAATTAGTATGGCAATTTTTGAGTTTGAGAGCTGCTTCTTTGTTTAATTAGTTCTCAAATGTTGAGTAGCGTTTCAGTATTCGGCCGTAAAACAAACATTTAGTTGATATTCCACTCTTACATACTCACTCACACTCACTTTTCACTCTAACATTAATTATCTTTGTCGCCCACTAGGTACTATTTACACGAAAACGCTTTCAACTCTAGAGGTATTCGATATTTTCATTTTATTGTTTAATTTATTGAGATAGTACAAATATTTCAGAGAAACTATTGCAATATAAAATATGGGATCCTTTTGTTTGTGTTCGGATAAAGTTTTAGTTTTGAATTTATTGGTTACCTTACTTTGGCACGTTTTAAATTCGATTTTTCAGTACTTAATATTATAGTGGTGAAAATTGGTGAGTATGTATATGTGTGTGTTTGTTGGTTCCTCAAAAATAGGCTACATAGTATCCGCGATATTCCCACGTTTATCCGCCACCGTACAGGGAGAACTCATGGTTTGCTGTCTGCCCAAGATTCCTTAGTCTTCTTTTATGTCAGTACGTACGGAAAAAGATGTGATAAGGGATGCACTAGGGTAATTTTTAGAGGAGTAATACCGATTCTATCCAAAAATGAATTTATTATATCACTCTGACTATAATTGATTCATTTTTGGATAGAAGAGAGAGAGAGAGAGAGAGAGTGAGAGAACAGAGATAATAATAAGAGCGGTGTTGGTCTAGTGGTAGATACTTTCATTCCGAAGGTCGTGGGTTCAAATCACGGCCGCGCACCAATGTCTTTTTCTTTAAGAAAAATGCATGTGCGCTAATGACATCGCTCTTACGATGAAGGAAAACACAGTTCAAACTTTAACTTTTAACTTAATCACTCTGACTAAAGGTCTATTACGTATTTACACTACTTTCAGAATTACCCTAATGAGTGCACCATAATCCTGTTCTATGCCGGAGATACACGTCCAATAAGCGCCTCGTTTGATTGTCGGTGCCTTTAGGTGTATATACGCCCTTAAATAAGCAAAGGGCTTATAAAATCAATATCCTAAATCCACTTATCGACTCTATTTATGGCTACGACGTACTCGCGTCAAAGGTACCTGTCATCCAGTGAATTATATGGCCGCACGTTGTCTGCATACCTATTAGCGCTTTGTCCCTTCTGTAGAATAGGGGTTCTATGCAAATGATATTGTGTGGTGGTTTTTAGTGAGAATTTGAAAATACATAGGTGGGTTGCATAGGCTTATGATGTTTTCGTTAGTTATTTAGTTTAGTTAGCTTAACTAACTAACTCAGTAGTGGCTCAAAATAAGAAAATATAGTTTTTAAAATTCACTGTTACATTTTGAATTCAAAAATCTACATAGACCGACAATGAGTCTATTAAAGTTATAGAGACGCTATTGCAGAACAAATCATTATTGAAAAGCGGCACAAAGTATGCTATACAACCTCATTATTTATATTCATTCACATAATTTAAAGAAGAAATAGACGAAACTATTGTTATCTCTTTCTAAAACATAAAGACTCAATGCTACTTGCATGACGTAAGAAAGAGATGTCATAATATTATTATTAAAGCGGTTAGGAGAGAATGATAAAACGTCAAAGTCAAAAACTTCGTTGAGTTTTATGAAAAAACATATTCAAAAATAAACTAAATAAATAAATACAGCTTTACTTACGTATAAAATGAAATATTTTTGCCAGTTTTTGGAGTACAATTCGTGCACCGCCTAAATACGCACGAAGGCATTGTTGTCTGTGAATAATGTTGTGAAAGTGAACTAAATGTACTGTGTGTTAACAAGCGGGTGATCGTGACGTGAGCTGGGATGAAACTAAGACTTCTTTGGCTAGTTAGCTTAGATTTGTGTTGTCAAGAAATTCGCCCTATTACGTATCTAGAAGTTTTTAATATCTCTGTTAACCGATAAAAAAATGTTTTTACAATTGGATAACTGAGTTTAGTTACAATCTAGCAGCGTCCTTCTAGCTGATTACGTGACTCTGTTGCTATAAATCTTAATTGTAACAATTTAAATTGTTGTTTCATGTCATTCAGTAACAATCAAACTGGCATCGTAACTAAAAACTAGCGACTGTAACTGTAAAATTGTATAAGAACACGTAATTGCAAATATCAATAATTTCAATTGTTTCAACGATATTTGTTAGCAACAGAATTACATAATCAGCTAGCTGTTCCACCCACAAACACACGATCCTGTAAGAATATCTTAATAAAACATCCTCCTATTTTGAAATCGGTAAAGTAGTTTGAGTTACACCTCGGATAATAAATCTTTCCTGTTAATAATAATAGTATATTTGTACAGTACAGACTACGAGGAGTACGGTTGATCCACATGATATGGTAAACGTTTCAATTTCACGTACAAAACGTCACGCCTCCATCTTTCTTGTGGTTACTGCTAAAAAAAGGTGGTATTATGCTTACTGGACCCGTGTGAAAGTCTAAAGTGAATTGGTATCTTCTAGGTAAGCATGCTACATCGTCGACCTCATCGTCTCTTCCATCAGGTGAGATGAGGTCAAATGCTAGCCTATTAAGTATAAAAAAGTAGAGGCTACTTGCAACATTTTTTAGTTTCACGATTGGGAAGTCAAGCATTAATAGCATGACTTCCCAATCCAATTCCCAAAATAGCGTGTTTTCATGAGTAACATTGTTTTACCCCTGTTACTACTAACCCCCGTTTCCCTATATAGTACAGTATCTATAGATAAATAGTAAAGATAAAATATCAAGAACATCTCGGTCACTTTAATTCCTTTCAACAGTTCAATTATAACCTAAACTTGGTAACCGAGCGACATCGACAGAGAAATGCTTTTAAATCGCTGAATATTTTATATACTCTGTCCCCACTTGTTACTGAGACAATGCAGCATTTTAAGCCCCTTGTTTGCTTTGAGTAACATTTTAGACACATGGCTTTTCTATCGGAATTTCCGGGCTTTCAGTTATTTATACTTAGGTGTGGGCGTATCAAAATAGATGAAAACAAAATTATTATATTTGAAAGTAAAGTCTTCAGCATTTTTTTTTTGAATAACCGATAATTAGGAAATGTTTGCCTGGGAGAGATCGCTTTTAGCCATAAGATGGCTAATTGTAAGTAAATTATTCATTAGTTTTAAGTTTAATTTCGTAATTTTAGTTTGTTTTTGTGTGTTTCTTTAGTGTTTTTTTTCGTCAGAGTACCTTATTTTTTGTTTATTTTAATTTGGTACTATAAAGTATTATTCTTTTCTAATCCAATAACTTGGTGTTGGTTCAATTCCCGCTGCAAACAAGATAGATAGATATTATTATACAAGATGTAACGGGTAAGCCCTTTTAATCCGAAAGGGGGTTGTTCTAGACATTTAGGCGAACAACTTTTGTTCTACGACTTTTGAAAATTCGAAGTACTTTTCGAAAAATTTAGGTGTAAAGTTTACTTGAAAATCAGCTGTTTCTTAGAGTTCGAGGTCATTGACCTTATGTTGTTCTTTCATTTAGTTTGGTCTACTACAATCAAACCTTCAATTACCTTTATTTTCAAAAACAGCTGCTTTCCAGTGAAACATAATCTCAAAATTTTCTAAAAAAAAGTTGAATTTTAAAAAGTCGTAGAACAAAAGGTGTTTGACTAGACGTCTAGAACAACCCCCTTTCGGATTAAAAGGGCTTACCTGTTACATCTTGTATAGAAAATAACTTTATTTGTACAACATAAAACATTACAACAAAACACAAATATTTACATTACAAAAAGTAGAAATACCTAGATTAAAACGTATATTGCACAAATGGGCGGCCTTATCGCTGAAAGCGAATTCTTCCAGGCAACCTATGGATGGAATAAAACCTTGCTTGCAACCTGCCACTCATGTTTTAGCATGAGTGGCAGGTTGCAAGTATTTTTGTTAGCAATAAATGTTTGATGAATATTTAAAAAATATAATATATACAAGATGGTAAGCCCTTATAAGCTGGAAGGCGGTTGTTCTAGACGTCTAGGCAAACAACTTTTGTTCTACGACTTCAATTACCTTTATTTTCAATACAGCTGTTTTTCCAGTGAAACATAATCTCAAAATTTAAAAAAAAAAGTTCGAATTTTCAAAAGTCGTAGAACAAAAGTTGTTCGCCTAGACGTCTAGAACAACCCCCTTTCGGATTAAAAGGGCTTACCCGTTACATCTTGTTTATACATTTATCCATTCATTGTCTAGTACATGCTAGTACCTACCTACCCATAGGTACAGTAAGTACAAGACTTTAGGATTAGGAACGTTTTAAGATCTTAGGAGGATTTCATCATCATCATCTTAGTCTTTATCCGTCCACTGAACATAGTCCTCGCCCATACGACGCCACAAATAGCCATCGCGAGCTACCTCCATCCAACGACTCCCCGCGACCGCTACAATGTCGTCGGTCCACCGAGTAGGTGGTCTTTCGTAAAAAAATATTTACCATAGAACTGGACTGATCTCTTTTAAAGACTAGGAAGAGAAAGGCCTCCTTATAGTAAAGCTTTCTTATCTCGGCCCAGACGGACGAGTTTCACGTTCCAAAGAAAAATTGATCGAATATTTCTTTGGAGCGTGAAGTTCATGAGTAAATATCATTTCCAATTCCAAAAAATTGGAAATGTATTTAATCACACACCTTTAAAATGATGACTTAAAATTCTATTTATCCATCATCTAGATAATCTATGCTATTTTACATTATCTAAGATATACTAAATCCTAAGAGGAATTAAAAAGATATTAATGTAAAATTAATATATTAATAATTACCTCCTCATGGCTGGCAGGTACCTACCTAATGACTGAATAAATTGTAGCTAATTACCATTCTACTAATTACCCGTATTTTAATTTATGTTTTAACTTCAGGTCAAACTTAGGTACTAGAAAAATAAAACCATGATTTCAAAAACATATTTCTAGGGTTCTTAATCCAGAGGGACCCATTTACTGTCTGTCAATCACCAGACTGTATCTCATGAACTGTGATGGTTATTTCGTGACGTATTTTTTGTTGCCGCTATAACAAATAATAGTAGCATAAGTACCGACGACATACTTAGTCCTGTCTTATACAAAGGGCGTCAATTAAATCTAAAGTGTAACGAAGGACCCTAGATTTGACTCCCGAGCGTAGCAAAGATGTTAAAATATTACCTTGAGTCCTGAGTGAAGCGTGGGAAGACACGCTTAATTACCGAAATGATTAAACCAGGCAAACGTCAGACATCGACAAACAAAGAATCTTGTTTTTCTTTTTTTTGTGTTATGTCTAAGGTGGCCAGTTCGAACTGGCCGTATGCTACCAGGGCCATAGTGATTATAATATCCTCTTTGATCACAGCTTTCATGAATGTAAACGTTCCAAATTTAAATTACTTTAAGCCCTAGGAGTTTTGGTAACGGTAATAGAGAAACCTTAAACAGTGTGGTTCAAATGGCTATACCTATTTAATTATTTAGCTAGAAATGTAAAACACCAATAAAGAATGTTAACAGATATGCCGAATTTCTAAAAGTCGTAGAACAAAAGCTATTCGCTTAGATGTCTAAAACAACCCCTTTTCGGCTTAAATGGGTCTCGTTTAACACCTTGTTTAAGAAAGATTTGATTTGCAAAAAGAAAACACTGCTCGTCTATAATTCTCTTAAGTAATACACTCCCTACATACCTATCTACTTAACCTAACCAAACATAAGTGACAAAGCAAAACCCCGCACAAAGATACAAAAAAAAACCTCTTTAAACCCAACGCAGTAAACAACTTACAAAGCAGAATTCCAACAATCATTCAAAAAACATTCACTATTGAGCCCACTCTGATTTCCGAAGCCTTCCTGCATTTCATTTTAACCTGACTACTACCAAACTGTACTCTAATGTTCTGTAATAAGTTAGAGTTTTGCTTGTTACTTGTATAGGTTTGTTTCAGTCTTGGCAGGGGGTGCGTTTCGTACTCGAAAAGTGAGAGTCACCGCCCTATGAGTTACGAGTTAATGAGTAGAGGGGGCGCATTGGGAAATGTTGACCTATAAATTATATTTAACTGTTTTAACTGTACTGTTTATTTAAACCGTTTGATTTTAAATAAAAATGACCGCTATAAAGCTCAATCCTTAAAATGAAAAAAATAAAAAACGTTGTTAAGTTTCTTATAAATTAATTTAAAAAAATATATAACTAGGAGTTGGCCCCGGACTGAGACCTCACGACCCCCTATCTCCCTAACCCCCTACCGATCCGGTTCATCTTCGAACTTATAAATTCTATTGACCTAAATTACGCGCATATCAACATTCATGAAGATCGGAGCTACGATACTAAAGTTATCGTCGAACAAACATACAAAGATACAAGCGCCAGGCCCGTCGACACTGGAACTCACTCGCTTCGCTCGTTCAAATACAAAATACAAAAACACGAATAAAATACGAATAGGTCAATTATACCTATTCGTATATATTTATTTAAGACTAGCTGCGCCCCGCGGTTTCACCCGCGTAAGTCCCATTCCCGCGGGAATATCGGCATAAAAAGTATCCTATGTCCTTCTCCTGGTTCTAAGCTACCTCCCCACCAATTTTCAGACAAATCGATTTAGCCGTTCTTGAGTAATAAATGGTGTAACTAACACGACTTTCTTTTATATATATAGATATATCACCTTGCAATTTTGAAACATCAGCAAACTACCGTGTTTTTGGATCGCGATTTAAATGAGAAGGAGGAATGATCATGTGATTAACGTTGTCGTTGATTTAGAACTAATAGTGGAACAGAAGTACTAACCTACACCATAATCCTCACTAACATTAAAATTGCGAAAGTACCTCCGTCTGTCTGTTACTTAAATCAAATTATAAAAGAAAAACACAATCACATCCACAAACACACAACCCGCCCAACAATATCGGGCCGACATCATATGAGACTGCGGAAGGTTAATGGTCGCTTTACATTGGAGTATTTCAAACTTGGCTCTGACGGTCTAGCTTTATCAGTCAAATTGTTCGAAATATTACTCAGGCACCTTTAAAAAAGTCGTAACAAAATTTGAACGTTTTTGTTTGAACATCCACTATATGAGATAATCTAAGGGTCAAATTTATCTATTGAAGTTCAAATTGCCAATTAAGCTGGCCGCATTTATGGAGTTAAATCGCTATTTTAACAAAAACATAAAATCCCTAAAAATGATTTACCTGAATATTTGTACACTAAACACGCTATTTAAAACAATTTTTACTTACTTATAAATATTTATGAAAGTTCACAGCGTCTAAAATACTATCACAAATTCATGGCACTATGAAGAGGGTAAAAATGAGTATTTTACCCTGTTTCGTAAAAAAAAATATACCGCAGAAAAGGGCGGGTTCAGACCGGCGTTTTTTGGTAACACGTTAACTATTTACTTTTTAAAGTTAAACGATTTTAACTCATCCATCACACACACATTTATATGTTTTTCAGGTCTTATTCGCTTACAATTATTTTTAAACTAGTAGTTCGTCCCGAACTGAGACCGATAATCCATTCACGATAATCCATTTACAGAGATTTTGTTTTTTGTAGGATTTTAACACCAACAGCTTTATTGTTTTACCAAATAAGAATTATTATTAAACGAATAAATATAACGAAAGACAAGAAAAACGATAACATAACAAGAACTACGACAATCGACCACAATTTGTAACATTCCCTACAAAAATGTCAGATCTTGGAGTATATATCGCAAGCAAACGCAACGATACCGCGATCTAGGAGGGATGTTGAGCGCCATCTATTGACAAGTTTTTAGAACTTGATTTTTTTCTCTTTTTGCACCCCCTATCTCCCCAACCCCCCTACCGATCCGGCTCATCTTCGAACTCATAAATTCTATGGATCTAAACTACGCGCATACCAAAATTCATGAAGATCGAAGCAACGATACTCAAGTTATCGTCGAACAAACATACAAAGATACAAGCGCCAGGCCCGTCTACACTGGACCTCACTCGCTTCGCTCGTTCGGTCAATTAACTTTCATCAACGTTTCGACTATGTCACAATACTCTTGGTCTATTCGTACGAGCATTGACGTGTTTCTCTGATGTTAGCTCACCTTGCTTTGATATTTAATTTTGCAGCGCAAAATGAATCACTAGTACACATAAATCATAAAAAAAAAATTATATAAATTTTATAACTTTCGGTTTCAGCATCGCGAAAACCAAGAAACCAAGCTGCTAAGCTTGTGTTACGGTGACTAGACAACAGATATATTTATTTTTCTTTTGTAAATACATATTATATATTATACATAGAAATACACCCAGACCAGATACATATATTATTACGACAGTATACTTGCAAAAAAAACTCTAGTCTGATACCGCCCTTATTTGAGTGTATCACTTGAGACTATGAGTAAGCGAAAGTACCCTTACGAAGTCGTCGACACCCCGCGACTTAGTAACTTGGAAATCGTCTCGTCACTGCGAATCTACATTTCTATTCTTTGGTACAGTCCTTATTCGCAAAGTACCGCACAGTTTGAATAATCTATATCTATAATCTATACAAGGTGTAACGGGTATGCCCTTTTAAGCCGAAAGGGGGTTATTCTAGACATCTATGCGAACAACTTTTCGAACAACGAAAATTCTAATTTTAAAGTGTTTCCTACACTTTACACTCGACATCACTTGAACCTGCAACCTTGATATTCCGTGTATTAACTAACCGTGTCCGTTCTGTCGTAATGAAATTCTGCATCCGTTCGTTTTTGCGACTGAGGCACGTAGCGACATCTACCGGACACTTTGATATTACCAGCTTGCAATATTTATTTTAAAGTGTTTCCTACACTTTGCACTCGACATCACTTGAACCTGCAACCTTGATATTCCGTGTATTGACTAACCGTGTCCGTTCTGTCGTAATGAAATTCTGCATCCGTTCGTTTTTGTGACTGAGGCACGTAGCGACATCTACAGGACACTTTGATATTACCAGCTTGCAATTTTTGTTTTAAAGTGTTTCCTACACTTTGCACTCGACATCACTTGAACCTGCAACCTTGACATTCCGTGTCCTAACTGTGTCCGTTCTGTAGTGATGAAATTACTCCATCCGTTCGTTTTTGCGACTGAGGCACGTAGCGGCATCTACCGGACACTTTGATATTACCAGCTTGCATTATTTTAGTACTTAATAGGCTAGCATTTGACCTCATCTCACCTTATGGGAAGCGACGATGAGGTCGACGATGTAGCATGCTTACCTAGAAGGTACCTACCTATTCACTCTAGACTTGAAGACTCCAAGGTTGTAGCTTAGGGGAAACAGCGGAGCGGGCAGTTAATTCCACACTTTGGCAGTGTGCACAAGAAAGGTGGAGGCGTGACGCTTTGTACGTTAAATTGGAACGTTTACCATAAAGTGGATCGCGATCAACCGTACCCCTCGTGGTCGCATTTTTCTACTTTCGAGAAAAAAAAACTTTCTATTACATTCCGTATTAACAACAACCAATTGGGAACAGACCTGCTAACAGGATTTGAATATATATTTGATGTTTCATAATCCTGATCTAAAACATGCGAAGAACCTTTTAGAACGCTAAGTTACGGGTGAAACCGAATTTTTGCTTAAAAACATACAGAGTTACGACATATGACCTCTACCTTATGTAGATGGCGTTCAACCGTACCCCTCGTGGTTGCATTTTTCTATTTGCAAGAAAAAAAAACTTTCTAGTACACATTCCGTATAACAACAACGAATTGGGAACAGACCTGCTAAAAGGATTTGAATATATATTTGACGTCTCATAATCCTGATCTAAAACATGTAAAGAACCTTTTAGGACGCTAAGTTAAGGGTGAAACTGAATTTTTGCTTAAAAGCTTACAGAGTTACGACATATGACCTTTCATAACTTTGGATGGAAGGACGGGGCCTAATGAAGGAAGTAGCTGCCGAAATAGCTACAGGCCTAGTAACTTAGCTAAGTAATAGCGCGTAGCTAAGTAAGTTAAGGGTAAGTGATAGGTTTAATTCTAGTAATAATAGGGGTTAAAGTATGAAATTGCCGTTTTATTGCAATAGGTTCTTTGAATTGACATAGAATCTTCATGGTTTGAGGTTTTCGAATGAAACTTTTTTCAAATGGTTTCTGTGATGATCTTTTTTTAAAAAATGTGAAACATTTGAATATCGACTTGCAATTGTTTTTGTTATTCAATTTAGACAAGAAAGATGGATACTGCGAAAATTCGAGTGATTTTTGAATACGAGTTCCGACGCGGAACTAACGCGGCAGAAAGAGCCCGCAATATCAATGCTGCGTTTGGAGAGGGTCTACTAATGAACGCACCGTGCGATTTTGGTTTAAACGCTATCGTGATGGAAATTTCGACTTAAAGAACGAGCCACGAGGAAGACCGCCCACACAGGTGAATAACGATGAATTAAGAGAGATAGTGGAAGCCGATCCTAGTCAAACTACCCAGGAATTAGCGGCATGGTTTAACGTTACCTTACCCACTTTATTGACTCACTTGCGTCAAATCAATAAAATAAAAAAATACGAAAAATGGGTGCCTCATGATTTGACTGATCTGCAGAAAGAAACGCGTGTTGAAACTTGTGTTGCCTTGTTGAACCAGTACAGAAATGAAATAATATTGGATCGAATTGTAACATGTGATGAAAAGTGGATTCTTTATGATAACCGGAAAAGAAAAATGCAATGGCTGACCCCAGGTCAAATGCCACAACAGTGTCCTAAAGCAAAACTTACCAATAAAAAGGTAATGGTAACTGTTTGGTGGTCTCAGCATGGTGTTATTCACTATAGTTTTCTTCGATCTGGTCAAGCAATTACGGCAGATGTCTATTGTGCCGAACTCCGAACCATGTTGACAAAACTAGCAGTAAAACAGCCCCGACTCATGAATCGATCTTCACCATTATTGCTCCACGACAACGCGAGACCTCACACAGCACGAGAAACCATTTTGACCCTTCAGGAACTGCACTTAGAAACCATTCGTCATCCTCCGTATTCACCAGACCTTGCTCCAACGGACTACCATTTTTTTCGTGATTTGGACAATTATCTACGTGACAAGAAGTTTTCTTCCCAGGAGGCAGTACAAAATGCTTTGTACTGCCTCCTGTATAGACACACAGTTTGTGCAGTCTAGATCGTCGGAGTTCTATCGCAAAGGCATTAATAACCTTCCCATTAGACGGCAGCAATGTATAGATAATAATGGCAACTATTTTGATTGAATAAATTTGTTAAAAATTTAAAAAATAAACAATTAAGATTTTCAGTACAAATCGGCAATTTCATACTTTAACCCCTAATATTATAAACTAGCTGCACCCGTTTCCGTTTCCGCTGGAATATCGGGATAAAAAGTTACTTAACATAATAATATGTCCTTCCCCACCAATTCTCAGCCAAATCGGTTCAGCCGTTCTTGAGTTATAATGGTGTAACTAACACGAATTTTTATTATATTTGTATTTAACCCATTACCTTTTCTCTTACAGTATTAAAAACTCTCGATGCAATTTGTTTTAATGTAAATTGGAAAACGAGAAACTGTTTTTAATAAAACACTTGTACCGACGACGTACATTTAACCAATGAAAAGCTACGTTATCAAAGAGTAACATAGGCTACTTTTGATTCCGATATTCTCAAGGAATCGAGACTTACGCAGATGAAACTGCGGGACGCAACTAGTAAGTAGGTACTTAATAAATTTTGTCCCACATAACGTCACACAATTGTAATGACTGACTGACCGTGGATACATTCAAATATTTACATTAAAACTCATAACCCTCCTTTAGCAGTCGGATAATAAGGAGGTCTCATGAGAAAGGTATTCATTTTTCTCTCAGTATCCTAGTGAAGCATTCGTCAGTCATGCATGGAGTCACTTTATTTATTTTATTTACAATCGTGGGTTTTCTCGTGGATGTTGAGACGTCACCGAGTGATTTCTGGGTGAGTAAGAGCGCTTTCTATGCGAATAATTAGGCATTCAAGGCGGAATACGTCCTATGTGACATAGTAGATCGTCAAATCGATTATCTTACTAATATTATAAACGCAAAAGTTTGTGTGTATGGGTGTATGTATGTATGTGAGGTTGTTACTCTTTCACGCAAAAACTACTGAACCGATTGCCATGAAACTTGGAATATAGATAGCTGGGGACCTGGATTAACACATAGGCTACTTTTTATCCTGTTATTCCCGCGGCAACGGGACTTACGCAGGTGAAACCGCAGGGCGCAGCTAGTATCTTTATAATTTTAGGGATCCGTTCCCAAAAGATAAAACGAGATCCTTTTATTCAAACTTCACTACCCGTCTGTTTGTCTGTCTGTCTGTCACAAGGCTATGTAATCATAACATATAATATGTATCATAAGCCGTAGGTTATGGCTAGACAGTTAAAAGTATCACAGATCATATATTTCTGTGGGGTTCCTTAACCAGCATATAGAAAATATTGAAATTTCCCATACAACAAACGTGATTTCTTACATAAGCCTTCCGGAGTGCGTATCAGAGGGCGTCAGCTATTTCCCCAACGACAATCATGCGAAAAGCAATGACATTTGAAGATCATAATCTACCGACCATAAAACAGAAGGTTTGTTTGTTTTCGAAGGGCGCCGCACGTAAAAATGTCTTATCAGATATTACTGCAGAACATCAAACTTATCTAGCATAGTCCAAGGGTACCTATGCTGTTTATGATGCTACGGGGGAAGCACTGTTTAAGGGCCTTACGAAGAATTCGCATGATTTTTAGTAAAATTTACATTACGAAACTAGCATTCAAAAGGTTTGCACCGAAAATAAGCGCTGTGGTGTATTTTACATCACAGCATTATGCTGAGTGCAACCCATTTTTAACCGACTTAAAAAAGGAGGAGGTTCTCAATTCGTCGCGTATGTTTTTTTTGTTTGTTCACCGATTACTCGAAGGTGGCTTGACCGATTGAGATGGTTCTTTTTTTAAGAGAAAACTGCCCGACTTCGGATGTTAAAACAGATTAATTAGTCGGTGGTGCTGTATGTAGAGGATATTTTGTTTTTTTTTTTATCAATTTGATCCTTTTTTTTGTTGTTTCCCTGTACGTGTCTAGTCTAGTTTGGGTAAAATGTTTTGTTATATCTTTAATGTTCATGTTTTTCATGTACCTAAAGTGAATAAAAAATAAATAACTTTCTATTCTATTCAATTTGTTGACCTTTTCTCAAAACAAAAGCGTAGACACAGTGGTAGTAGTTGTCTAATTGATAAAATTGCTTCAAATAACTGCTGCGAGACTGCTTTTGTGAAATTAACTTCATTATGCATGACGTTAATGTTTAGTTTCGTAATTTAAATTAGACATATTGCTATTGTAGCGAGAATCAGCTATGAGCTCTTGAATAAAAAGGCCCACCCCATCTCATCATAAAAATGACAACAGCTTAGAAAGATAGATGCCTAGAACAATAAAAATAATAAATATATTTCTAAGAACAATAAAAATAAGAAATATATTTCTAAGAACAATAAAAATAAGAAATATATTTCGCAATTTGTTGGTATTGCTTAAGGAATATTTACTAGAAATATTTTGAAGGAAAAAATCATCTTCTAAAAAGGACGCGAATCCAGGGACGAGAGTTCAAATCTCGCCGCGAATGAATTTTTGAAGATGAATTTTTCCTATAAAATATTTAAAAGAAATAAATTTTTAAAACATGCCAAAGACCTCCTGTTTAGTCTGTCGGTTAAAAGGATGCCCCGCTAAGCAAAACAGTGGTTTATCCGGCTGATCCTTTTTTTTTTTTTTTTTTGTGGGAAAATCTGATTAAGACCATCAGGCGCTCTCGGGGGAGAGCGGCCCGGTGAGTGGAGGTCCCCCCTGGTCTAGATGGTGTTTGCCAGGGGTATATCCACTAAAAACCCACGGTGTCCCTCACGCCGCAATTGTCGGGGTCAACGGGACCTGATAATACTACCGTTGACCCCGACGGCGGTTGGCCGCGGTCGGCCCCCTCTCACAAACACTTCCAGACACCCTTTTTTAATAAAAAGGGTGGGAAGTGTAATACCCTCTCCGAGAGGCGCGGACACGCCGCCGTCTCGGGGCCCCTAAAGCCGGTGGTGAATCCCCCCCGAGATCACCACCAAGGGCCGAGGTGATTGGCGGCCAGGCCCCGGCAAATACCACGATGGCCCGGCACCCTCTTGTAATTTTTTATAGTGGTTGTTTTCCACGCGGCCCATCCTTGCGGAATAGGCCCCCGGGCCCGCTGACGCGGGCTTACGGTTGGCAGCCAGGCCCCGGCAAACACCACGACGGCCCGGCACCCTCTCGTAATTTTTTATAGTGGTTTTCTTCCACGCGGCCTCTCCTTGCGGAAAGGGCCCCCGGGCCCGCTGACGCGGGCTTACGGTTGGCAGCCAGGCCCCGGCAAATACCACGACGGCCCGGCACCCTCTCGTAATTTTTTATAGTGGTTTTCTTCCACGCGGCCTCTCCTCAAGGAAAGGGCCCCCGGGCCCGCTGACGCGGGCTTACGGTTGGCAGCCAGGCCCCGGCAAATACCACGACGGCCCGGCACCCTCTCGTCATTTTTTATAGTGGTTTTCTTCCACGCGGCCTCTCCTTAAGGAAAGGGCCCCCGGGCCCGCTGACACGGGCTTACGGGTTAAAAGCCGGGCAAGCCCGGCTTCCCACCTCGTGCGCCTCTTGGCTTCACTGCCCCTCTTGCAGCTACTGAGCCCTACCACCACGACAAGGTGGACGCACATCGGGAGGGCGACAAGGTGGACGCACATCGGGAGGGTTATCCGGCTGATCCTACTTTTACTTTAACTATGTTATCCTTATAGAATTTTACGATCACCTTATGGACAATGTGAACTATGTCACAAATTTAATTAAATATTATTAGGTTTTTGGTGTTTTCCACATAAAAATATTGCTGAACGATTTCTGTAAACTTACTAATATTATAAAGTCGAAAGATTTTTATTTGTTTGTAATGAATAAGTTGTCTTTAAGTCTTGTCGGGTGCGAATTTTTGGGAAGATTTCTTTAAATTTCTTATCATGAATCACATTATGTTTAGGACTCCATACAAGAGGGATACAGTAAGCTCTGGACTGCTGTACGAAGGCCAGTTAAGATAAGAAGACTTGGTCGGACTGGTAAATAATTTATAAGTCTACTACAATATCTTACGCTCAATAAATTTCAATAGAGAACTATCAATTACAATGGAACATCACCAAATTAAAACCTCACTATCTTTTAAAAACCAATCAAACTTCAAAAGGCTTTTCAATTTGGCCGTTAACGATTTAATTTGACACATATTTTTCTCTGTAGAGAGAAAAATAAAATAAAATTTAAATATACCTAATAGTTTCTTTCATGGCAATTTCTTCCGTTTTCGCGACTATGTGTTGAAATAAAACTCATTTTACGGTGTTAATCGCTTTGTTTTTATAATGAGTATTATCAAAGAATCTGAAATATGCTCTGAATCATGCAACAATGCTGATAATAAAAACAACGAGGTCAAAACCATAAAATAAGTTTCTATTCAGTTTATTTTATTACAGGTAAATTAAAATCAATAAGCAGATCGACAACAACAACCAAATCCACAACAACAACAACAATAGCAACGGCAACAACCCGATATTTCGAATTCCCACCATCAAACACGGAAGAAATCAAATCAGTCACACCAAGACATGCCGTTACAATACCAACCTTATTTCTCAATAAGAAACAAAATTCCAAACAAGCTATCGAAGCAGCCACACCGATACATTCTTTAACAATTCCAACCCTAATTGTTAATGAAAAAGCAAACCCTAACGAAGTACCAACTAGAAAACAAAGGAAAACTGATACATTATCAGTAAAACCGATTGTGCAAGGAGTACCTAATGTAATGCAGATGAAATATAATACATTTTTCGTAGAAAGACCTTCTAAACTGCGTCTACCAGTTATAACTCCTGCAAGTGTTAGTACCCGATCTATGGACGAATTGATAGATCAAATTACGCAGAAAATGGGTGACATTGATTTTAAGAAGACTGAGTATTTTAGTTACTAATTTATGAAACTGTTAAAATAAGTTAAAGTAATTTCACCTATATACAAGTGCCACTGACTAATCTGTTATGCAAACTGAATTCAGGCAGCCAATCTCAAATTTGGATCTTTCGAGTAAAGCTGTCCGACTTCATATTACATAATAGATAAGTCGGTGACACTGTATGTGAGGTTATTTTACCCTTATTTAAGAAGATCGGCGTTTTCTTTAGAGCTCGGACCTAGGGGGTAAATTACATTAATGAAATTTTTAAGGCATTCCTAAAACACAAGATATGGATTATTCAACTGATTTACGTAATCTAAAGCCACGGTGTTAGTATTATCGTTTATTTTCTGCTAGATTAAAATATTTTGTATATTAAAATTTCACAGTTACGAGCTCTAAACCTAAAAAATGGAGGCTCAATCTCTCCTAACTTAGGAGAATAGTTTAATGCTCCTAATAGTGTAAACTGTGAAACTTTAACATATAATATATATTTACACACCTACGGCTCTACAAAGTTACTTTATTTGACCAAAAAGGTCAACGTAAAGCGAGTCTCTATTCCCTAGGT
Organism: Idaea dimidiata; assembly: GCA_949358125.1. Classification (NCBI taxonomy): domain Eukaryota; kingdom Metazoa; phylum Arthropoda; class Insecta; order Lepidoptera; family Geometridae; genus Idaea; species Idaea dimidiata. The sequence continues at coordinate 14,671,433 of OX442340.1, read as the reverse complement.
GCATAAAGTGCTCATTATGCACCTAGGGCATAAAGTAATTTAAATTAAGAACACAGGTTCTGGTAGCATACGGCCATTTCGAACTGGCCACCTAGACATAAACAATAAAAAAAATGAAAACTGGGTTAATTTTTATAATGTATGTTTTATTTAAATGATAAAAATATATTTAAAAAAGAAATCATAAATAAAGTCACTTTATTCCGTGACAACAGGGATCGGACTTGTTTTATTTTCTTTTTAGTGCTTTTACAGGCATAGCTTGAAGTAGTTTACAGGCTTCAAGCTATGCCTGTAAAAGTACAGTAGGCATAGCTTTATTAATTTACCTGTATAAATCTTTTTTGTTCCTGACACTTCACAATACAGACAATAGTCTAGTGTGAGGGTCACAGACAAATGTGTAATAGGATAGTTTTGATTGGTAAATAAATATTTTTCATTTTCATTTTTTTCATTTTCATTTTCAGTTGTTATAATAATAATTAAAAAAATATGGCACGACATTATACCCACAGCACAGCCCCAAACTAAGCACAAGGCTTGTACTACGGGTACTAGACAACAGATAAACTACATGTTATACTTTTTTTGTAAGCCCCAACACACATACGATACATAGAAACACCCATAACCAGAAGCAAACAAACATGGTTACCAGAAATTTATTATTTATATTTTCTTAATTGACATGGAATCCACAGCTCTTACAAAACATTAGAAGCAACAAATAAATATAACTTATAGCCAATAACAGATTCCTAATTTTAATTTAATACAGTTAATATGGTTGTCGGATCGGAAGCAAGTGTTATGTTATCTGTGTATATTTTAAGAAAAGATCTTGCAAAAACATATTTGTTCCCGGGGCGAATCGAACCCGCAACCTTCTGCATTGCAGTCCGAGCTTCGCCCGCCGCGCCACAAAGGCCGTCCCTTCCAGTTATGCATGAACTAGTGCTAAGTTTCCCGACTGCATCCACAAATATAAAGCCGCAGCCTATAAAGACCTACAATGATCTACATTTCATATCAAGTGCTTCGGAAGTTTATGTTCCAAATATTATTTTCATTTTTAACATGAAATTCTTTGAACAGAATAAAGACTACGCGACGTATAATAAAAATATACATGACATTTCGCGGACTTGACGAGGGTATAAAACTTTGGACATCTCTCTCACCTGAGGCTTGTGGTGTAAGGGAAGAACTTATGAAACTAATTATTTGAAAAATTCAAAACTGAAATATTAGGGGTTAAAGTATGAAATTGCCGATTTGTACTGAAAATCTTAATTGTTTATTTTTTAAATTTTTAACAAATTTATTTAATCAAAATAGTTGCCATTATTATCTATACATTGCTGCCATCTAATGGGAAGGTTATTAATGCCTTTGCGATAGAACTCCGACGATCTAGACTGCACAAACTGTGTGTCTATACAGGAGGCAGTACAAAGCATTTTGTACTGCCTCCTGGGAAGAAAACTTCTTGTCACGTAGATAATTGTCCAAATCACGAAAAAAATGGTAGTCCGTTGGAGCAAGGTCTGGTGAATACGGAGGATGACGAATGGTTTCTAAGTGCAGTTCCTGAATGGTCAAAATGGTTTCTCGTGCTGTGTGAGGTCTCGCGTTGTCGTGGAGCAATAATGGTGAAGATCGATTCATGAGTCGGGGCTGTTTTACTGCTAGTTTTGTCAACATGGTTCGGAGTTCGGCACAATAGACATCTGCCGTAATTGCTTGACCAGATCGAAGAAAACTATAGTGAATAACACCATGCTGAGACCACCAAACAGTTACCATTACCTTTTTATTGGTAAGTTTTGCTTTAGGACACTGTTGTGGCATTTGACCTGGGGTCAGCCATTGCATTTTTCTTTTCCGGTTATCATAAAGAATCCACTTTTCATCACATGTTACAATTCGATCTAATATTCCTTCATTTCTGTACCGGTTCAACAAGGCAACACAAATTTCAACACGCGTTTCTTTCTGCAGATCAGTCAAATCATGAGGCACTCATTTTTCGTATTTTTTTATTTTATTGATTTGACGCAAGTGAGTCAATAAAGTGGGTAAGGTAACGTTAAACCATGCCGCTAATTCCTGGGTAGTTTGACTAGGATCGGCTTCCACTATCTCTCTTAATTCATCGTTATTCACCTGTGTTCCTGTGTTCCTGTCTTCCTCGTGGCTCGTTCTTTAAGTCGAAATTTCCATCACGAAAGCGTTTAAACCAAAATCGCACGGTGCGTTCATTAGTAGACCACTCTTCAAACGCAGCATTGATATTGCGGGCTGTTTCTGCCGCGTTAGTTCCGCGTCGGAACTCGTATTCAAAAATCACTCGAATTTTCGCAGTATCCATCTTTCTTGTCTAAATTGAATAACAAAAACAATTGAAAGTCGATATTCAAATGTTTCACATTTTTTAAAAAAAGAACATCACAGAAACCATTTGAAAAAAGTTTCATTCGAAAACCTCAAACCATGAAGATTCTATGTCAATTCAAAGAACCTATTGCAATAAAACGGCAATTTCATACTTTAACCCCTATTACTAAACTTCAGTAAATATGTGGATTAATAGTAGTTTATGCACCGAGGTACTAAAGCCCTGTCTTATATAGCGGGCGTCATATTAAATCCGAAGCGTACGAAGAACTCTAGAGAGTTAACTCCCGAGCGTAGCGAGGGTGTTAAAACCTTGTACCTAGAGTCCTGAGTAAAGCTTGGGATTCAAGCGCCCAAGATAAAGACAAGCTTTATTACCGAGGTACTTACTATACTTTACACATCTACTGTGAGACAATAAAAGGGCTACAAAAGAAGGATTTAACTAACAACAAAACAATACATTATTGCATCGTGTATGAAATATATTTATACAGCTATATTAATTAAATTTAACAATGTTACATCAAAATAACAAACCACACATCGGCCTTAGCTGATGAAAAAAAAAAGTTGGGGCTTTAGAATAACTAGAACTTTTTACCTTACCCAGTTAGCCCAGTTTTTATTTTTTTATGTGTTTTGAATAAGTGGCCAGTTTAAAATAGTCGTTTGCTACCAGAACCTTAGTTTCACAAATTATTTATTTATTTATTTATTTATTTTATATCTTTATTTGCACAACATAAACATAGAAAACAACACACACATATACAACAGTAAATACTAAAATAAAAGCTTAAAAATTAAGTTGCACAAATGGGCGGCCTTATCGCTAAGAGCGATTTCTTCCAGGCAACCTTTGGATGGATTAGAACTGTGACAGCTTGAGTGGTAGGTAGAAATGTGAAAATAATATCACAAATAAATACCTATACACAAACCCATAAAATATCTATTCATAATTCAAGTATACATATAACCTACATAAACTAGATACAAATAAATAAATATACCCACACATAAATAACCATAAAAATATATAAATATATATAAATATATACAAACACATAACTACACATATAAATACAGTAATACACATATAAATCAGATAGTACTGAGATAATGATTAAATGAGAAAGAAATGATGAGAAATTACTTTAAGCCCTAGGTGTATAATGAGCACTTTATGCACCTAGGGAATAAATACTCGCTTTACGTTGACCTTTTTCGTCAAATAAAGTAACTTTGTAGAGCAGTAGGTGTGTAAACGTTTTTATTGTTATACTATACTACATCAAAAACTTCTAATCCATGCCATAAATAGAATGGATTAAAAATTGCTTACGTTCTAAAATCATCTAAAAGTTAATGGAATGGTTTAAATACTAAACTGAAATCATTGTTTTCGTTAGAAATATCATTTTAAAACGGAATATAAGGAACGGAATATAACGGAATATATAAGTTTTACTAAATAGAGAAGTTAAAAATATATCAAGTCATACGTAGTAAATTAGGTACGTATCCCGTTCTTAATAGTAGTTTATGCACCGAGGTACTAAAGTCCTGTCTTATATAGCGGGCGTCATATTGAATCCAAAGCGTACGAAGGACTCTAGAGGGTTAACTCCCGAGCGCAGCGAGGGTGTTAAAAACCTAACTCCTGAGCGAAGCGAAGGAGTTATGTACCTAGAGTCCTGAGTGAAGCGTGGGATTCAAGCGCCCAAAATAAAGACAGGCTTTAGTACCGAGGTGAATACTCTACTTTACACATCTACTGCGAGACAATAAAAGGGCTACAAAAATAAGCATTTAACTAACAACAAAACAATAGATTAATGCAACGTATATGAAATATATTGACAGCTCTATTTTAAATAAATTTAAAACTTGTGACAGCCGCCAGAGAGTGGTACCCCAGCCCGCTTCATCGGAAATGGAGAGAGTATCATGCTCCTATTACTTAGTTGTTTTAGTTTTTAATTTTATTTTGATTTGATTTTAGTTTAGTTTTAATTTTCTTTTTGATTTAATTTATAATTTATATGGATTTAAAAATCTGGAATAAACAAATTTCATTTCATTTCAACATTGTTGATGTAACAATGTTACATCAAAATGACGAAACCACACATCGGACTTAGCTGATGAAAAAAAAAGGTAGGGCTTTATACTAAACAAAACTTTTTGCTTTAGTCGTCCGTTTCCGTCCGTGAAAATAGAAAAAAATTGCCCATTTTTTTATTTTTTTCCTATGTGTTATGTCTAGGTGGCCAGTTCGAAATGGCCGTATGCTACCAGAACCATAGTTCCAAATTTAAATTACTTTATGCCCTAGGTGCATAATGAGCACTTTATGCACCTAGGGAATAAAGACTCGCTTTACGTTGACCTTTTTGGTCAAATAAAGTAACTTTGTAGAGCAGTCGGTGTGTAAAAAATATATTTGCTGTTATTTTTTTATTTTCGTGCAGTGGTGTGGCTCACCTATCGTTAGAGCCTCAAACGCTACTTTTATTACTTTGAGCCACACACAACGACACTGTAATGGGGTATTTGTGACGCGAATTTATAAAATTATTAAAAACATCACGTTGCGTGGTGTTTGTGTTGCGGGAGGAAAATACTAAACTCATTTGCTATGTCAGACAAGCATTATAAGTTTAAAAAAAAACATTGGAAAATAAACGTTTTAAATTCATACGATTAGTTAACATAATGTAGTTACATTTTACCGGGTCTTAATCGCGTAATATTATTTATTTTCTTACCTCGACGTTTCGATCATGTTACAATGGTCTCGATAATAATACGGAATCAAAACCCGGTAAAATATAAACTGTATGCAACTAGGCTTATACTATGGATGGGCACTGGAAAACGAACATACTCAGTACATTTTTTTTTGTAAAAACATACTGTACTTAATTAATATTATGATTTAAATTTGTATAAGTAAATATTGAGAATGAACCTAAAACTAGAAATATACATTATACCTATAGTCTGCACATATACATCGACAACCTTCTGGATCGCAGTGGAATATTCGCCCGACGAGGCCGTTTTACACTCACAGTAAAACTTACTAATATTATAAACGCGAAAGTTTCTATGTATGTGACTTTGTTACTCTTTCACGCAAAAACTATTGAACCGATTGCGATAAAATTTAGAATATACGTAGCTGGTGACCTGGAATAACACAAAGGCTACTTTTTATCCCGATATTCGCGCGGGAACGGAACTTACGCGGGTGAAACCGCGTGGCGCAGCTAGTGTGTTTATAAGTTTGTTACTCTTACATGTAAATACAATGTAGATCTTACCTAATGTTGACGAAAACGAGCATTAATAGGTAGGTCGTGGCGAGAAATGATTTTGGTTTCTAATGTTGCGTATGGATGCAACTGTCTTCAGGTAACTTACCTTGATGTGACCGGAGTGAGTGCCGAGGCCCCATGTATTCAGATCCTTACAGTTTAAACTGACAGAGGTTTGCCTATTCAGTAGAAACTGCGACGCTTCGCTCTATAAGTATCAAGTTAAAAAATATCCTGTCAGACTGCGAAAAGGTCAAAACATTCTATCGATTATTATTCTTTCCTAAGCGAACGGTCTATTTTTCCCGGCCATTTTCCTTTGCGGCTATATTTTTACTAATATTTCGTCTATAACATATATTAATGGAAGTCGTTGGAACGATTGTGGGGAAGGGACTGGCCCAGACTTTGATCATTTCAACTATTGAAAATACGAACCTTAGTCGAGTGACCCCGTTCAAATCATGAAGTTTTAGGGTTGCGTGAGCGAAGTCTTAAGGAGCTCCCTTACCAGGAGCATTCACTCTGTAATGTAACGTTGTATTTGACTACATTACAACACTATCTCCCTGAAATGGTTGGGTCTAAGATACCGAACCTTGACATATTCCACGATTCTGCAGCCGGGTTCAAAAGTAAATCGACGAAGCATTTTTATCTGTCTGTTTAAATCTAGTCTGTTTGTGTTTTCTTAACTTAAATGCTTATGGCCTATTATCGGTTACTTAACTCCCTGTAAAGACACCGAGTAGGTACATACAAACTACGTAATCTATTGTTTGTATCAGAACTGTTATAGGAAACTTTAATCGTACTTTACTTTTTATGGTAACGTTGTGTACACCTATAATAATAATTGGTAAGCGCACTTCTCCATCTTTAGAAAAATGTAACTTTCTGTATTAGCTTTAGTGTAGTGTATCTTCCTGTTGGTGAACCTAATAAATAAATAAATAAATGGTTGGTTGGCAGACATGGGCTGCATTATTATTTAACGAATTCAGCAAAAGTTGGCCATTTAGCCCTGAAATTGAATAGGGCTACCCCATTTTATCCTGTGGCTGTCGTAAACGGCTAGCTAAGGGAGTCTAGCGTTCCAAGAAGAATAAGTATCAGGCTAGCAGCCGCCGGTCGTAAAAATATTGCCAATTCTATATTTGGAGCGGTCATTGATGACTTACCTACTGTGCCAAACTCAAATAATTTATTTACATTTTACCGGGTCTTAATCACGTATACATTTATTTTCTTACCTCGCCGTTTTGATCGTGTTACAATGATCTTGGTCGCGAGGAGACTGGACAAATGATTTGGCTCAAATAATTTGTTATTTTAGTGGACTCTGAACTACCCAGAGGGATGGAAGCGGGAACATCATTCAGATGAAGACCATTTTATACGTTTCAGGCAATTTTGCTACTTAGGCATTTTACAATTTAGACGACTTGATCATGAGACAACAAATTTAATAATACCATATTATACAGAACCCTCAAAACTACTGCGATCAACTTTAGGTTGTTTCAAATTTCGTCCAAAGTCAGCAATATACTTTGGATTAAAGTCCCTTTCGAGTGTTCTTATCGAATATCGTAAAACATGATTTCATTCGATCGCTCACTCAGGATCCTTAGTTGGGACGCCATTTTCTTTGAATTTGTACTACTTTTTTCTGAATTTCTGTGCTTGAAATACCGTTATAGTTTGTCTCGACAAACAGGGACGAGCTTAGAGAAGACTAGCTTCATCCTACTATTGGACCCGTGTACACTACACATTTCGGAATTATTTCTTAGAGGATATGTTTCACTAATCTGTAGGTAGCAGTGAGTTATTTGAAAATTACATTTTTGAGAAAGCTAGCTCCAAATCATACATAAGCACCTAGAACAAAAGGCTTTCTTATAGCTTAAAAAAGGATTTTTGCAACTATTATTTTTATCGTTTTATAAGGATTCCTCCTTGATACCTCGTACTTAAAATACTTTAACAATAAATTTATATAGCCCAGAATTGCTTGTCAAGTAAGACGTTCCCTTACGTCTCTGCAGAATTTAACAACGTAGACTAACATGTTACTCTAATGCCGCAAGGTTATGCCGCTGGCTTAAAGTACAACCGTAGATTACAGGACCTAGTTTATAAATCAATAACTTATCCATCAAACTGAACCCTCTTCATGCATATTTCATCCAGTACAACGTCTAGACAAAAACATGAACGAACGCTCAAAGCGAAATAGTCCTGCCAAAGAGCATCGAGCAAAAAAATCCCGACAAATGTATGAAAGCTATAATTCATCGGGGCAGGTTGGCGAGAGGCCAACCACTAGAGCAAAATGTAAATCCAATACTTAGGGTACCAAGTATTTCGAAGGCGAACTGTGGATACAGTTGGACTCTGGTCACAGATGTAGAGTTTCGTGTTATTAATTTCTACTTGGAACAGGATTGACTAATGGTAGATACATCTACTTTTATTCTGAAGGTCGTGAGTTCAAATTCTAAAAGCTCGTACGTACACCAATACAGTTTTTTGAAAGTTTTATCACTCTTATGCTGAAGGAAAACAGAGGGAGGAAATAGACATCCGCAGCGCTCGGCTCCGAAGGCATGGGACCTTTGCTTATTCGGAGTAGGATCCCCTATTATCTTACTGCCTGCCTATTACGAATTGTTAAAGATGTAGAACGTTCACCGCTCCGATCTATCTTTCTTAAAGCTATAGTACGAAAGAAAACAAAAAAAGGTGAAACCAAACAAAAGCAAACAAAAACAGCTTTTGTTTGGTTTCTCTATTGTAAATGTAAAGAAAATACATTTACAATAGAGGAACTTAAATCTAAAGTGACACAATAGGCGGCCTTACCGTTGAGAGCGATCTATTCCAGGCAACCTTGGCATCGGGGTGACCACATTAATGACCAAAAAAGTCACAGCACATAGAAAGGCTGGGGCCTGGGGCACAGCAGTATGGAAACTAACTACAAACTCACTCACTCACTCACTCACTCTCACTCACTCGGCTCACTCATACCAACATTCGCGTCGGCGAGTTCCTAAGGGATGATTTATATTAGACCGTTTCCCGGCCGTGCCGGGTCCGAGCATCGTTGTCTGTTGCTCGGCCGCAACTCCGTTGCAACATACCGATCAACTGCTCGCCGAGAAATAGACTACGAAGCTCGGCCAGGTGACGGTCTAATATAAATCATCCCTAAGGGGGTTTCTCGTAGATGTCAGTAATGATTGCCGCATCATGACCTCGGTACGACGTGTGTGTGTGCGGTTCCCATATTGAGTGTAGCTTCCATACTCCTCCCTATAAGTACTGTGGTTAAGGGCTATTTTAGTAGCTGAACCGACCTAAACATCGGCAGCCTACGGCAAACTTCGGCAACCTCACCACAGAGAACATCAAGAGGTTTCAAGGCATATACGTTTAAATATGTAATACCACGTAAAAAAAGTAAGTCATCCGTATCAATAGGAAAAGGGTGCGTTCAAAAGAATATTTTAACTCAAACGAAATGTCTCTCTAGCAATGTATGACTTTCTTTTATCGTTCCCTTCGTCTTCGTACACCTGTATCGAGAGTTCAGATCAAAGTAATAGGTCAAATGTTCAATTTTAGATCAAGGGTAAACTGTTATTTTGTATCCGTCCACATACCGGAAAGTTTCAGGAACCGTAAAGGCTTAAGCAGTTCGGTCTTAAACTTTTTAAATTCACACGATTTGTTAACATATTTACATTTTACCGGGTCTTAATCGCGTACTATTTTTTATTTTCTTACCTCGACGTTTCGATCATGTTACAATGATCTTGGTCTCGAGGGGACTGGAGCTGCGGCGGGTGTCGTCCTCTATTTATAACCGTCGTTGTTTACTGTCCGGTGGTGGGTAGGTAAAGATTTTTTTAAATTACGTGAGTAACCGCACTACCCACATTTTCTATTACACTAGTTCGTAAACAGCTTAAGGCACGCGTCACACCACACGAAAGCTAAGGGGCGCGACAAACTACACTCACGATATCAGAAGACGCGGTTGGAGTTTTTTCGCGACGCTTGCTATTACCGGATTCCACGTAGACGAGAGCTTGTATCCACTTTCCCGGTTGAAATTTCTATGTTTCCTAATTTCAACCGCTTCACGAACAATCCTGGAGTAGTATCGTCGTTCAGTGGAAAGGACACGCGGGGCATGCAACTCAATCCAGTGGTTTAATCCAGTTCGGTGTTAACTTATAACAGTTGAAATCTCACTAAAATTTTAAAATGCGAAAGTTGTTTGGTTCAATGACGCAAAAACTACAGAACCGATTGCGTTGAAACTTAGTGTGTAGATAGTTGGAGATCTGAAGTAAAATATAGGCTACTTTTATCCCGATATTCCCGCGGTATCGGGACTTATGTGAGTAAGAGACGAGACGGCTTATCGTCTGATGGCGGACCTGTTTTTCAAGTGTTTGATTCAATCGTCCGAGTTCGGCCGTCCTCGAGCAAAATTTAGCCGATGAATAAAATAAAATAGGAAACATTTATTGGCAACAAACACACAGAAAAATACCAAAAACTCAAAATAAAAACATAATAAAAAAATTAATTAAAAAAAAACAAAAAACCCGACTACGTAAAAAAACTCGATTTACAAATATGTAAAGAAACAACAAAAAAAAACTAAAAAGAAAAAAACAAGCCCAGTAATTTGAAATTATGCTAAGTAATACTGAATAATCATTCAAATAGTTTTGTAATCGATACACACAGAACACATAATAAATGAGTAAAAAATTACTCATAGTCGGGACCCATTCATTTTACCTATCTAATTTTTCCAATGGGTCCCGACTGTGAGTAATTTTTTACTCATTTATTATGTGTTCTGTGTGTATCGATTACAAAACTATTTGAATGATTATTCAGTATTACTTAGCATAATTTCAAATTACTGGGCTTGTTTTTTTCTTTTTAGTTTTTTTTTGTTGTTTCTTTACATATTTGTAAATCGAGTTTTTTTACGCAGTCGGGTTTTTTGTTTTTTTTTTAATTAATTTTTTTATTTGCCGCTTTTTAGTTATTTTCATTTATTGACGGTAAGTCTCGTAATCTATTCATTTCATTAAGGAAGTTAATACCATGTGGATTATTCAGTAGATAACTAATATTATAATTAAGTAGGAAGGTACTTATGTTCCTACTTTATTTATTTATATATTCTATTTCAGTTAGGTTTTAGGTATTTATTGTTTAAATTTATTATTATTCTTTTAACGTTTTTACCACCTAAGTACCTAAATGTTATTAGGATTTTATTCAGTTGGTAGGTACAATTTATGTAAATATTTTTTTAGTTTATTTCAATAAATTTCTGTCACCTGTACCATCACGGCTTATAGTTTGTTAGTTCTAAGCGTTACTACGTAACAAAAATAAAAACTTGTTCGTTAGTAGTAAAAAGCAAGAATACCTAATTGGTAATTAACTTTAAACTGTTATATTTTCCAAACTGTTATTTAAAATGAAAAATAGTAAAAGAAACCTAACATTGATTTTTAAATACCTATTCAACGATACCCATCTTGACATACTTTGACGATTTTGGATTTTTTAATTTTGACAATATGGCGTCTGGTTGTGACAAAAGTTGATTTGGATTACTGGCATGTCTTTAGTCACACTCGCCAGATTAAGACGAATCGATTGACGTAAGAATCATCAAAATCGGTCCACGCGTTTGGCCTCTAGAACGCCACATAGAAACATCCATACATACATACATACATACATACTTACATACATACATAGACTTATAAACACATTACCCTCCTTTGCGTCGCGCAGTCGGGTAAAAAACAACAATCTACAAGAAAAAGCAACGGACGGACGGAGTTTTCAGATCGAACGTACTTATAGTAAAAAAGTATTTCTTAATCAGTTCAGCATTTTATCTTTTAACAGAACCTTCTCGTGATGTAAGCAAACTCAACAAAAAAAGAATTAGCAAAATCGGTCTAGCAGTTTACGCGTGATGTTGTGACTAAGTAAGGGGAAATAGCTGGGATTCATTTTCAAATATAAAACTAGCTGCGCCCCCAGTTTCACCTGCGTAAGTCCAAAATTTAAAAATTTCTTGCATAAAATCCTTCTCCTAATCATAACGAACACAACGCAAAAAGAATTATCGAAATCGGTCCAGCCGTTTATGCATGATGCCATGACTACGCGAAATAGGGATTTATTATTTTTATAAAACTAACTACGGAACTCTAAAAAGGAATCGCTTTAGAAAAGAATGCTTAATTAATCTTCGAAAATAGCAATGGTAATTAAACAGTTAATTAAACCGGGGGTTAAATGTTCTTGAGCAGTAAAAACAAACCCCTTACGTTTCCGTGCTAAGCGGTGAACGGGACCGTGTCCAATTTTTTAATTGGGATAACTTATCGTTAACTACGATGGCTATTCTGGTGTCGTTAGATATTTAACGATAAAAATTAATATAGTTACATTTTGCCTGGTCTTAATCGCCTTTTACTATATTACATTGGCTTACGTAGTTAAAATGTAACTATGTTAACAAATCATGTGAATTTAAAAAGTAAAAAAAATATACTTTTTTTTTCTGTTTTAGCTACTTTTTATTGAAATAAAACTCATATTACGGTTTTCATCTCGTTGTTATTATTGATATTGTTGCAATGCCGATCCAACGTTTCGGAGTCGGTTTCAGACTCATTTTCCAAGACTCCCTTAAAAAACCTTTCCTTAATATAGACAATTAAAATAGAAATAGATAGATAGTTAAAATAGAAATTTAAAAAAAAAAAAAACCCGACTGCCGTTAAAACTGAAAAGTAAAAAACAAGACTATACGTAAAGGTAAAGAAACGTTAAAAATCGTTCGACGCATCTAGGAGCCTTAAAAAATTGTGGATGCAGTCGGGTGGGACTCCTTTTAAAGGAAAAGTATAATGACACCAAATTGTGTTGAAGACCCACCCGAGTCCATCCACAAGGACTCGGGTGGGAGTAACAGCGTGAAGGAGTAACAGTTTGTTACTCCTTCACGCAAAAACTACTGAATCGATTGCGATGAAACCTGAAATATAAGTAGCTGGGGACTTGGTATAACACATAGGCTACTTTTTATCCCGATATTCCCGCATGAAAGAGACTTACGCTGGTAAAACCGCGGGCGCAGCTAGTCTTATTATTTAATTACCAAATCTGAAAACCTCGACGCGTCTGGTGATACAAGGGCTGGCGGCGGTTTCTTGTCCCAGCGGGTAAGCCTTGCTATCCAGCGCGGTATTTCTAATTTTAAGTTATTTACCTACATATTGTATTGTACACATAGTTGTTATTTATGTTATCTCTGACAAATCAAACATTCAAATTCCTTCAAACTCGGCGTCAAAGTCAAATCGAAAAGTTTTTAATTAACGTTATATTGTCTTTGGGAAAATTACCTGCGTTACACAAAAATGTAGCGGCAATATACCTTTAAAATAATTACAAAATCCCCAAAAAAGTGACCATTAGAAAACATTTTCCATACGCGGATTGTTTTCGCAAACGAATATTGAATTCCTATGCGAAAATTCGGAAATACCAATACAGTGGTCATGCTAAGCCATAATTGAAGTAAGTAAAAATATTAGGTAGGTACGTCATTATTATGACAAGACAACCGAGCCGAAACCGATTGACATATCTGAAGACAACCCAGGCATTTATTTCAACGACTTCCTGTAGTTTTAATTATTATTTTATTTAAAATATCATCACAAACTTTATCAGTTAAAAGTAATAGTCGTAAATTTACGAAAGAATAAAACATATCGTTCAAATAAACAATGTTGCGCGTTTCCCCGATTTTCATGGTCAAGTAAAATATTGCTTTGTAGCGTTTAAAATCTTTATTATTATTTATTTATTATTTTAATGTACCCTATGTCACCCTACGTTTATCTAAATCGGTCCAGCCGTTTAGGCCCTACGACGGCACAAAAATAGGTCACATACATACATACATACATACATACACTCACGGCAAAAACATAACACTTCCTTTGGCAGTCGTGTAAAAACCACGTTCGTTTAAGTATAGGTACCAAAGGCATTTGTTCAAATTTTATAGTGGTCAAGTGAAACTATATGTGAACCGACGCAAAAGACGATAGAAATACGTATGAATAAAAGACGATCGAAAAGTAAACAAAGGACTATCGAAACGAAAACAAAAAACCATCGAAATTATCTTTAAGGAAAATGTAGTTTTTGTGGTCTATTAACATCGCTCTTACGAAAATCATCGCGATGAAATCCGCATCTTAAAATAATGAATGGCCCAAATATGAAGCTACGTACGGAAAACGCCCAGCAAAACCTTTGACCTTACATTATCATAGATAGTGAATATTTCAACAACGTTCGAATTTTATTTCGACTTTTTTTGTGTATGAGTAATTTCCAAAACAATTTTACTTTGAAAATGATGTAGATCATCCGTCAGACTCGAGTTTGAAATGCTCACTATCAAACGACCATTAAACCTTTCGTAAATTTGTTTTTATTGCTCAAGGCATATTTACTAGAAATATTTTTAGAGGAAAAATTCATCTTCAAAAATTCACTTGCGACGAGATTTGAACAGTTAACGCTTTGGCCAAGAGATGTCTAGTAAATATGATATTTCTAGTAAATATGCCTTGAGCAATAAAAACAAATTAACGAAATATTAATTAGGAAAAAGAGTGACATCTCTTGGCCAAAGCGTTAACTGTAAAGTTAATCATTGGCGCAGGTAAATCACTGGAAAGTGATCCTGTAGATGGCGTCTCAATCGAGCCGTAGTCGAAAAATAGTAGACAGGGAAACATTCATATTCTTAAATTCGCTGCTCGAGATGGGAACTTGCGTGGCCGAGGGGTTGAGGCACTGGGGTACTGATCCAGGGACGCGAGTTCAAATCTCGCCGCAAGTGAATTTTTGAAGATGAATGGTCGAAATATTGTTCCTTATTAATATTTCGACCATTAACCTTCTAATCTCTTACAAGATACCTGTCTAAATTATTTGCCATTGACCTTTAAGCCCCAAACCAAAAGCAACTGTGATTGTAACAAATTATCGTCAATATCTGGATAAGTTAGTTTCAACGCTAAATTGTTTTAGTGTCCATAAACCAAATCGTAGACTTCTAACTTGTTTTAATTATTCATTGTCAGCAAAAGCTGTAACTAAAGCTGAACATAAACGGGAAACTTTCCTCTCCGATTATCTTCTCGGTACCTATGAGACCTATCGACTTACGCTAAAGATCTCACCCGCTCCTCAAAATCTGGGACCGGCGGGCGTTAAGTCGACCTCATCCTACCCGCCCGCGTAACTCCCGTCGAGTTTAACTCGACTTCGATTTGGGAATACGATGCTGTCGAAAACGGGGTTGGAAAAAGCTACAAGGACCCCTTCCGCGGTAGGAGCGAGCAGAAATTGTCCATGGCTTTAACTTCGACAATTTCTGCTCGCTCCTACCGCGGCTCCTGGAGAGCTAACGAGCAAATTCAAGCCGAAGGCCGTCGAAATCGGCACCACGCAAAGGAATAATGTTCGCGCAATATTTGTGACAGTTAACAGCCATAGCTTGAAGCCGACGTCGCTTCTTTTAGGAGTTTCTTTAGCTGCCCGTTTCAATGACAGTTTAATTCGACGGCGTCGGTTTTAAATGCATGCAAATCAACGCCGTGGTTTGCACCGCGCACATCATTCCCTTGCGCAGTGCGGATTTCGATGACTGACTATGCCGACGCTAGATTCGCGGTGGCCGTCCTGGTGAGGTATTAGGAAGTAAAAGTTTGGTAAGCAAGCACTGACTGAATAGGTTACTGACCTACAATTGTTTATAACTAACCCAAAAGAAGATGGAAGGAAGAACGATTGTTGCAATGCCGGAACTTCATAATAACATCTCAATCAACTCTGAGAAAGGTGTTTGCAAAAGCATTGATACAAAGGTACGGCATGGCATGCCGTTAATAAAAAACATCGCGATAAAACGGTAAAACAAGTTTTTTTTTGTACTTTTACGAAAATGGCTAATTGTCATCGGCCGACAAAAGTCCCAAGTGTGTAAAACACATGTCAAGCACTTAACAACCCATCACCTGAGCTGAGTCCATAAACTTTACTATGAAATAAAGCTTAGGAACCATTAGTTTTGTTAACGCTGAGTAGAGTTTTCGCTTAGTGCTCAGTTAATTGGATATTTTGGTGATGGCTAGTTAGTTATTGGCGTAACACAAAAGTTGGGCGAATGGCTTTGTGTTATATCAGGATACGATAATGGGTGATGTCGTGTTCTAGTTATTTTAGCGAGTAAAAGGGATTCAAATGTCGACTGTTGGGCGAGATTTACATTACGAAAGTAGTGTTATGTATTATAGAGTTAATTTCCGTGATATATTAGTTGGGTCGACTACCCGAAAAGCAGACAAAGCGGCATAACTTTACTGACTATTCGGTAGGTCTATTTTTAAAGAAAAGATATATCCCCAAAAACACAGTGCATGGTCTACGTCATGCAGGATTCGAACTAACGCATCTTAATGTAGTCCGGGGAATGCGACTTAGGCCTTTACGTCTACAACGCGATGACTCATACGCCGAATTATCGCTTCAATATTCGGTAGGTGGCGACTAGTCTGCATATTGTGCCGATTGGTCTTCAGCTAACAATAATGCAAAGAAATAAATACCTCATTACCAGAGTGCACCTTAAAGTTCTCAACATAAACATCAGATCTATTCTATTTTGTTCGACAAAACTTCAACCATTTTTTGGGAGTTTTAAAGACGGCCAACTCTAATATCTCCGAATGATAATGATTTGCATTTCTGGCTAGTCGGCCATTTTAAAACCGACTACTCTAACCGACTAAAAACCATCTTACTTCTTATCTTACTAATATTAATAATCGCGAAAGTTTGTATGTATATGTGTGATTTTGTTACTCATTCATGCAAAAACTACTAAACCGATTGCAATGAAACTTGGAATATAGATAGCTGGCGCCCTGGAGTAATACATAGACTACTTTTTATCCTGATATTCTTGTGGGAACGGGACTGCGGGTGCAACCGCGAGGTGCAGCTAGGCTCTAATAATAATTAAAGTTAAATATATTACGAAACTTTATTAATAGTAGGGTTGGGTGTGATACTAAAAATTTGAACCCATATGATGATAATAATCATTTATATCCAAAATAAAACATTCAATAGTGTATTATTAAGGGGCCGTAATAGGCCAGAACTGATTTTTCTAGGGTGAATTACTACAAAAGTTATTTGAAATAAAAGTTTTTGAAACCATATTTATTAAAGTCGAGGATATTCACTAACACGTGATTGTCGTGAAAACACGATTCCTGAAAATTTTCTCGATAGAAAAAGATTCCAAACTTCCCTCTAAATTGTACAAATAAGTGATATTACTCAGTTAATATTGTACGAAAACTAATAAAACTTTGTATAAAAACTGTACTTAGCTCAATACAGGCAGTGAATGTTTTGAATTTTAAGATTAACGTTTAGTTATCTTGAAACTAGCAATTGTTTGATTTTACGCAATAAAATTTTGCATAGTCACATCTTACGTCCTTCACTTACACATCTGAAATTCGCTAGCTTTATCCCTGTCACGCTATTAGGGTTATATAGGCCCTTAAGTCAAATAAAATAGCAGGCACCACGAAATAGACATCCTGCGATACAATATATAGTTATTCGAGACATGACGTTTAAAATTCATCCTCAATACTGCACTAATTATCGAGTGAAATGGCTTTGCTAATAGTTCAGTCACAGGGTTGCCACTTGCCATTTACTAGTTTTTGTGCTGATTTCATTATATTGCAAAGAAACTAAACATTTTTGAATTTCAATAGGTAACCTAATCAACAGTTATTGGGTAAAATTCAAAAGTCTTAAGTAGTATTTAATTTCATGTGCAACTAAAAATAATAAAATTTCACGCGATGACAGCAACAACCATATCGAGTGTAAAGCGGAATTAACACGAAACTAGTGGCATGCAATTTAAATTCATAATTCATAAAAAAATATGCGCAGATACAACGGTACTATTTATTTAACAAATAATATTGCTTCCAGTAACGTGCCGCGAGACTGCTTTTGTGAAACTGACTCTATAACTCATGACCCTAGTTTCGTAATGTATATGTCACCGTAAAATAATAAGAAACGCAAACTTAAAAAAATCCTAGGAAATTGATAAATTTGCGTTTCTTATTTATTTTTTTATTAACTTTCGTAGGATTCTAAACTAGAGCTAAATTGTAAGTATTATTATACGACCACATTTTCGTAAATTGATAAACTTGACGACCTCACGCGTAAAATACTAAGTGAAAAATAATAAAACGCCATGTGCGCCACGGAACATAAACAAACCGGCTGGTGTGTTTTTGTAAAGTTTTTACTAACTAAACAACGAAAAAAACTATACGGACTAAGATAGGTTAGGTTAATGTTAGAACATGATTACACGCAACGCCTAATTATGTGGTGAAAATTTCCTAGGAAATTTATAAATTTGCGTTTTATTGTTATTTTCCGGTTACATATACACCTTCAAGAGTTTTAGGATATAGTATAAACTTAATTTTGTAAATGTCAAGTACCTCGGTCTTAGATAGCCATAGCTGACTTGAGATTTGCCCAAATGTTGCAACACTCCCAAACTACGAAGAACATTCCAAAAAATCTTTATTATAAAAATCCGAGTATTTTGACCTTTTTTGTTTGTTGATGGCAACCCTACGTAGGCGACATTACAGTTCGTTAACCATCCTAATTGAATCGGGCCCCGCCGCAAGAACGATTCAATTTCACCTGAAACATACGACTTGTTGCAATTAGCAGTCCTATAATGGTGGTTTAACTAGGAAAAATAGCTGCCAAGCTGTTGTGAAAATTAAAACAAAGGTGTAAAGTTCTGTTGGAGATCGTTGATGGGATGTTGTTAAGAAAATGTTTTAGTGCTTCGTAAATAATTATACATTTTTCCATATCTCAAGAATGACAAAAACTAAGACCCCTTGCATAACGATTCCTTAACATGTTCAAAATTTAAAACTGTCATAATATCAAAAACTGTCAATGTATGACGACATCTATACTTATAATAAAGGAAGAGAGGACAAAAAGTCTGTACTTGGAAGTAAATTTAAAAAATGTGGTCTAGGGGACTTAGAATAAGTAGTAGAACTAAATTATATAATTCTTAAAATTCATGTCTGTCTGTCTGTTTCTCTGTTTATCTGCCGGTTCCTTATACAATTAAAAACTACTTATCTTATTGAAATCTGGTTTTCAATATTGGATAGTTCTATTTCGAGGAAGGTCGTGGTATACTTTGCATCGAAATCCAATTAGTAGAACCCGAGTAATGAAGGAAAAAGTGCAACCGCTCGAGAACCGCTCGGCCGCCCGCGCCCGTGATGACACGTTTTCACGTCTGCGGGTGAAACCGTGGGGCGCAGCTAGTAATTAATAATAGCAACCATAGAAACTGGTTTATATTAAAGACTAATAGGACAAAGGCCACCTTATAGTGAAGCTTTTTTATCTCGGCCCTAACGGGCGAGTTTAAATTGGTCAAATACCTATGTAGGTGCTCCCAATAAAGTGCTGGCAAGGTCTACTGTTCGTTGAAACTACTCGTTATATTTTAAAAGACTTTTCAAATTCTTTCTTTATAATACATACATTCCTTTTAATAACCTACATGGCTTTCCATTTACTATTACTTTGATCCGTTATGAGGTCAATCGGGCAATACTAGGAGGCTATAACTGTTGAGTATTCTGTCAATCGCTCATTGGCTATTATTACTTCGAGATGGTCAGTTTAGTTGCAGACGGGAGACCTTTTGTCACTCGATTATGAGAATAATACAAACTGTCCTCGTAGTTCATGGTTGTTTCAATATTTGTATCTGGTCTGGGTGTCTATCTATGTACAATACGTATGTATTTACAAAAAAAAACAAGTAAAATATGTATTAAATCCGTTGTCTAGTAATCATAGTATAAGCCTAGTGCTAATAATAGGGGTTAAAGTATGAAATTGCCGTTTTATTGCAATAGGTTCTTTGAATTGACATAGAATCTTCATGGTTTGAGGTTTTCGAATGAAACTTTTTTCAAATGGTTTCTGTGATGTTCTTTTTTTAAAAAATGTGAAACATTTGAATATCGACTTGCAATTGTTTTTGTTATTCAATTTAGACAAGAAAGATGGATACTGCGAAAATTCGAGTGATTTTTGAATACGAGTTCCGACGCGAAACTAACGTGGCAGAAACAGCCCGCAATATCAATGCTGCGTTTGGAGAGGGGTCTACTAATGAACGCACCGTGCGATTTTGGTTTAAACGCTTTCGTGATGGAAATTTCGACTTAAAGAACGAGCCACGAGGAAGACCGCCCACACAGGTGAATAACGATGAATTAAGAGAGATAGTAGAAGCCGATCCTAGTCAAACTACCCAGGAATTAGCGGCATGGTTTAACGTTACCTTACCCACTTTATTGACTCACTTGCGTCAAATCAATAAAATAAAAAAATACGAAAAATGGGGCCTCATGATTTGACTGATCTGCAGAAAGAAACGCGTGTTGAAACTTGTGTTGCCTTGTTGAACCGGTACAGAAATGAAGGAATATTGGATCGAATTGTAACATGTGATGAAAAGTGGATTCTTTATGATAACCGGAAAAGAAAAATGCAATGGCTGACCCCAGGTCAAATGCCACAACAGTGTCCTAAAGCAAAACTTACCAATAAAAAGGTAATGGTAACTGTTTGGTGGTCTCAGCATGGTGTTATTCACTATAGTTTTCTTCGATCTGGTCAAGCAATTACGGCAGATGTCTATTGTGCCGAACTCCGAACCATGTTGACAAAACTAGCAGTAAAACAGCCCCGACTCATGAATCGATCTTCACCATTATTGCTCCACGACAACGCGAGACCTCACACAGCACGAGAAACCATTTTGACCCTTCAGGAACTGCACTTAGAAACCATTCGTCATCCTCCGTATTCACCAGACCTTGCTCCAACGGACTACCATTTTTTTCGTGATTTGGACAATTATCTACGTGACAAGAAGTTTTCTTCCCAGGAGGCAGTACAAAATGCTTTCACACAGTTTGTGCAGTCTAGATCGTCGGAGTTCTATCGCAAAGGCATTAATAACCTTCCCATTAGATGGCAGCAATGTATAGATAATAATGGCAACTATTTTGATTAAATAAATTTGTTAAAAATTTAAAAAATAAACAATTAAGATTTTCATTACAAATCGGCAATTTCATACTTTAACCCCTAATATTTATTATTTATTTTAATTTATTTATTTTTGAAGTGGAATGTACCTATACATTACGAAACTAGTGGCTTATTTATAAGAGTTAATTTATAAAAAAACTATGCGTAGATTCAGCGGCAGATACTATTTTTCTATTTGATAAAATTACTTCCAGTTAGGCTACGCCCCCATAGGCAGGAGACTTCCTTAGCGCTTGGAAGCTAGCGAGTCACCTAGCAAGCCACGTGACATAAAATTAACTGGTTTGTTTACTTCGATGCATGTCCAGGTGCATGGAAATAATAATTGGTGTTTTGTCACGTGACTCGCCTGCCTAACTGTTGCGAGACTGTATTTGTGAAATGAACTCTATAATGTAATGTTATAAATAAGCAAGCTGACAACCGTAACAGACAATCGAATTCGCACCGCACCGTACTGTCAAATGATTTACAGACTATAATGTATTCTGTGGCCGACGCCACAGAATACGTAGGTAAGTATTATTAGTCGTATATTACTAATTTCAGTGGTGCGGTGGTGAGATACGATAGTCTGTTATGATACGAACTCTACAGCGTATCCTGCCAATACGTAATAATACAACTAACAACTAGGTCAAGCCATACAAAGCTTAAGCAGTGTTACGCTACACGAGTTTGTGTTACTGTGCTATATTTCGGAAATGACTTCGCTTTGATACACCAAGTTAACTGTTCATGTAAAGATATTCAATAGGTTCAAGTTCTAGAGTGGAGACCGCGTCTAGGCAAACGTAGTGTAGGACGTCCTCAGGCACTTTGGAGCGACGATTTACGCAAGACGGCTGCCACAAACTGGATGCGAAAAGCCGAAAATAGATCTAGGTGGCGTGCAATTGGAGAGGCCTATGTCCAGCAGTGGACTGCAATAGGCTGATGATGATATAGGTACCAGCTCAACCCAAAACCCATGCCGCGGATTCATCGAAAATGGTTGATTGTTCCATGACGAAATGTTGTTGAATATTTATTTGTGTATGGATTGTAGTTGACGTTGTTTCCTACATTTAAGTACAGTTTTTAAATTAATATGTTGAACATTTTTAAACATAGTTATTTCTTCTGTTTTACGATTAAACCGGAAAATATTGTGTTTTATTTCCTGCCCGCATAATAGCCAAAACAGTATTTTTTGGTTTTGAAACAATAAAGTTTTTTGTCTTGAAATTACACCAAAATGTTGGGAACAATGTCACCTACAATCGCTACATAAAGAAATTTCAACAACTTTAATGATAAATAAATATGTATTGTTGTAAAACAGACGAAATATCTTTATTAAATAATATGAGTGGAACTCATAATGGTTGGTTTTGTTAAAATATTAAAAGCAAACAAGCAAAGCAAAGTAAGCAAAGCAAGCAAAGTAAATATTATAACAATAATATTATATTATCTATTCGGCCCAGTATTATAAATATCTTGTCGTATGTGTGATTTGGTGTATCATGTTTATTAACAGGACATACTGGTTATGTCACAAAGCTATACATTAACAGACGAAACATTTTCCATCGCTCGACCGATTGTAGGCAGATTAATTTGAACACAAGACAAAAATAATAAATAAATGTATAAAATATTTTTTATGGAAAAATAAGTACAAAATCAGTAAATTTGTTTTCGTTTTAAATATTTATACATTATATATAATATTTATAAAATCTATATAATTACATTTAATATTTATAAAATATTTTTACTAGGGTAGGGAAAAAAAATTAAATTACAAAATCTTTTCCATCAAAAAACACATAACCCATTCCTTTTGTCCATGCATTGGCTGGCTGAAACAGATCGGTCATAGGCGATAAGGCGGTCATTTTACTACTTTAAAAATAAATAAATATGAGTCCGTTATTTGTAAATTCGTTGTTGGCCCGAATAAAATAAAACTAGGTAATTAGGAAAAACTGGAAAGATAAAAAAGATAATGAATTTTCTTATACATTTTGTAGGTACAAAGGTTGTTATTTGAGGAGCGGTGTTGGTTTAGTGGTAGATAACCCGACTTTCATTCCGAATGTCGTGGTTTCGAATCCCGGCTTACCGTGCACCAATGTATTTTCCTTACAGAAAAATAACATCGCTCATACGGTGAAGAAAAACATCGTGAGTAAACTTACAGCTTAGTTAGCTTCAGACGTATTGGCCAGTTCTTTCCTCTGAGCATGGCTGACTAGGCTGGGACGGTGGTATAGGTGATGGGCAAACCTACTCCACCTGACTATGTCCCGGGCACTACACTGCTATGAAATAACATGGTTTAAAAGTAGCTTGCGATGTATAAATCATCTAAATTTACACAAAAAGGCCCATTATTATTAAACAAGGGTTCCATTTTCAAATTTGTTCGATGAGTCACAGATAAAAGAAATATCTGTGGTTTGCAGAACCCTGCTTTAATAGTACTAATATCACAAAGTTATATTAAGGATTTGGTACAAATGTTTGTTGTCCGCTACAACAGATACCAAGTTATGATTGAAGTGCTAGCTGCTGGAATAACTCTTAACTGAGTGGCCTCTTTGGTTGTTTCTTCTTCTTTTTAGAGTTCCGTACCTCGAAAGGTAAAATATACCTTTTAAAAGATCATTCCGTTATTTGTCCGTCTGTCTGCACTCGACGAGAATCGAATCCGCAGCCGCATTGCAGTCGGGCAGTTCGCCCGACGCGCAACAGGGGGCTTCAAAGTCATATTTTAATTACTAACAAAGCAATGATTTTATCGTGTAAACTCCAAACTTCATATCTCTAGGTTTGGGCTATCCGTTGATATAATTTATGCTAAAGTCAATTACTTTAAATTTAAGGCAATTAACACACGGGGCATGGGGGACGCGGATCCAATGTCGCATTGGCTTTTATTAAATCCTTTATTACTCACGCATCGTGAAATCGCGCGTCCGGTAGCCGTGCTGTCATGCGGTGCCGTGTACCGCATGACAGCAACCGCCTAACACCATTATACAGAATGAAAGCTGACAGCCTGCCCAACAGCGCCCATTGGATCCGACCGGCGCGGGTAATCTGCGCAGGTAATAGGGTCGAGTTTCTATACAATGGCGGCGCCAGCGCTGACCTGCACGTGTCTAAGCTTGTCGAAACCTATCGAAGGCGTTCAGCGTTTATCGGTTCTGGTTTTGTGCGTTGATTCTGATAAGCGCTAGTAGACAGGCGCTTTCTTGCTGTATACGGCCTTACACCTACGTAAGCATAGTCAGATAAAAGATAGATTAGACCGTCCAGTTTGTTCAATCCTCACAGAGGCCTTTATTAAGTTCATTAACTCCAAAAGAAGTTTTAAATTAAAAACGTAAACGAAAGCATAATTTACGAGAGCAAACTGTTTAACGTTTTTAATAAAGAGAGAGGTAGAATTCTCTTATTTTCTCTTCATTTGACTATATTAGACATTTTTACATGTTTACTTAAGTCCGGGTTTAAGGGTTCTGTAGCTTTTGCCTTATGAAAATTTTAATAAGGAAAGAAATCTGGACACATATTTGCTTTTCACCTCTGCTTTCCTACCGCAAGCGGGGGTCATTGATGACAAAAGAAGTTATATATTACTATACGAAGAACTACAATGCTCAAATATACCGAAAAAATGAGCCGCTTCAATGTAACATTCTGTACCTTTCAGTGTAACTAGAAAGGTACAGGTTCAACTATTTAATTTAAAATCTTTAATATACAAGATGTAACGGGCAAGTCCCTTCAATCCGAAAGGGGGCTGTTCCAGACGTCTAGGCGGACACCCCCTGTTCTACCACTCTTGAAAATTCGAACTTGTTTTTCGAAAACTTTGAGATGTTTCACTGAAAAAACAGCTGTTTTTGAAAATAAAGGTAATTGAAGGTTTGATTGTAGTAGACCAAACTAAATGAAAGGACAACATAAGGTCAATGACCTTGAACTCGTAAGAAACAGCTGATCTTCAAGTAAAATTTAAAACTTAAAATTTTCGAAAAGTACCTCGAAAATCCAAAAGTCATAGAACAACAAAGGTATCCTCGACTTTAATAAATATGATTTCAAAAACTTTTATTTCATATAATTTTTGTAATAATTCATCCTAGAAACATCAGTTCTGGCCTACTACGGCCTCTTAATGAGATAATGGAGGTGACACCCGCTCCGGCTTGTTTCTGGGGCAAAGGTGAGCCATCGGCATACAGCGCGGCAATTCTGCAAGTGTGATGGGAACTTTTGCACCAGTAACAATAAGGGGAGGGTATTAGATTAATTTGTTTTTTTTTCTAATTTAATAATAATGATATTTATTAATGTATCTTTGTGCTGTTTATCGTACTCATAAATATTAATAAATAACTTTTTACGGTTTATCGCGTTTTTTTACTATGTTTGTACTTCGAGAAAAAAAAACTACTGAATAGGTTGCGAATCAATTTGGCAAGCAGATAGCTGGAGATTGGAATTAACGCATAGACTACTTTTAATACCGACAATCGGCACTTGCGTAAGTTGCGTAGCTAAAACCGCCGGATACGGCTAGTCTTAATTTTTTTTTTTAATCCCAGATAAAGCTACTGGTCCTAATAAGGACACAGATACTACCTACCTCCCACTTCTTACTAATATTATAAACGCGTAAGTTTGTATGTATGTGACTTTGTTACTCTTTCACGCAAAAACTACTAAACGGATTGCAATAAAACTTGGAATATACATAGCTAAATACCGTAAATAACACATAACTACTTTTTATCCCGATATTCCCTCGGGAACAGGACTTACGCGGGATAGCAATGGAATATAGGTAGCTAGGTAACGGGAATAAGGCTACTTTTTATCCCGATATTTCCTCGGGAACAGGACTTACGCGAGTGAAACCGCGGGACGCAGCTAGTAGCTGGATAAATCCAGGTATGTAGGAGACATGCTGCTGAATCCCCCATTGTATCTGGGTAAATATATCGAGATACTTGTTTTTTTCATGCCGAATGCCGGCGGAATGCAGGCGACGTGCCGGAGATGTACGTTAATTCGTATTCTGTAAATGTTATTTTACTTAATTACTACTTAATTAGTTAAGTCGCCTTCAAAATTAAGGGCTACTCAATTATTTAAATAGCTCCTCTTGTTTCTCAGGCAATCAGTATTTAAAGAAGTTGTACAATGGCTATTATTTTTACTCCTGCAACAAATCGACTTCTGCAATGCTCATGCATCCCGCCTGCTTGTCGCATGATATGCTTTTAGAGAATCAGGGCCCTGGGTGAATGAAAACATCACCGTTTCCTCTCTACAGTTAGAAATACAATCATTGTTGACCTTGATTCAATATCAGTGCCGATCGGATCACTTATGTATGCAAAATTACGTACGTACGAACGCTTTGGGAGATTAAAAATGTGTATTTAAATTTTTTCTCCGTGTTTGATGTATAGGAATATGATTTTGATAAATGAAAAGAAAATGTTTGTGTAAAAATGCGGTGATTTTTATTAATTTTAGACTTATGTTTGGTATTTTTTTAGTTTGCTTTAGTTCTGTCTGTGGCTTCACACGACATCTGCATATAGCCGAATTCGTATACTGCATATATAAAAAAATAGCGTAGGTAAATATAAGCAAGTGCTACGAATTCGTAGCACTGTAGCTAGTTTACGGTACGGTATGCTACTTATTTGAAAAATACAAAATCATTTTTAAAGTAATCCTACTAATATTATAAATATGAAAATGTGTGTGTTTGGATGTTTAGATGTTTGGATGTTTGTTACTTAATCACTGAAAAACGGCTGAATGGATTTGGATGAAATTTGGAATGTAGGTAACTGGGAACCTGGAATAACACATAGGCTACTTATTCCGAAATTCTTGCGGGAACGGGACTTACGCGGGTGAAACTGCGGGGTGCAGCTAGTTTGGAATAAATTACTCAGTGTTTTTTATACACGATAGAAGGGCGTTTGCATTATCTCACATTTGTTTTTAAAAGGTAACTTGTTTGGTCAAGTTTTTCTATTATATTCAATTTTAAACATTTTTCTTTAATTGTATGTAGTTTGTCTCATTTTAGAGCATGGTTTTTAGCATTTTATACCTAATGCGAAAAAAAACTCAAAAGTTGCGATCTACGAGTAGATTTCTAACTATTCTTCTATTTTAACTAGTAAAAGAAAAAAAGGAGGTAAGAAAGATTCATTGACAAAAAACTACACACAGCACATAAAACCAAAATAAAATTAAAAAAACAAACAAAACAACAAACGGAAACAAAATGCATGAAATAAGAATTCCTTCCCTATTTGAAATCGATTCTCCCTTGTCTTACAATATTAATAATATTATGGTAGTACTTGGAATCTTTTGATTAAAACTTAAAACACCAATTGATATTATGACTAAAAAAAGACATACAAAAACGACATAATTAAACTGATATGAAAATATCAAAATAACATTTTAAAGAATCAATAACGCTATAGGTTCTGAAGGCATAATCGCACTGAGCTACCGACAAACCATTCAGTTGTCTGGGCACCGCCGCCCGGAGCGGACGTGTCTCTGCGCCGAATAAAAATGTAATTACAAACTCGTGTTAAAAATAAATACATATAAAAAATGTGTGTGATAATGCAGTGGACATGCTTTACTGTTTTTTTGATCTGTGCTATCAGCGGAGTGGTTGGGAATCCTGCTAAAATCGGTCAGTATTTAATTAGAGCTTTTCTTTATTTGTTATTTAGATTTATTGCATAAAATTTGTAGTTAAGGTTTGGAAACAAAGGATGTCTTACGAAGAATTTTGGCAGTTAGAGAGAGGTCTTCAGTGGTCTTTTAGTAATAAATTGAAAGGTTAAACTGGCATTGAATGAATCCACATATTAAGTTACATTAATAAGTTTAATATAGTTAGTCGCAATGCGTTATGGCCTATAAAATTTATGTTAAGGAAGTTATCATTTCTTCCAAATACCACCAGCGCCTTGGGGATTAAGCTTAAGGCTAATTTACATTACGAAACTAATGTCATGCATTATAGAGCCAATTTCACAAAAAAACTGCTGCGACAGTTTTTTACTTGAAACAATTTTTACAAATTACTCTTTCACGCCAAAACTACTTAACCGATTGCGATAAAACGACTCGAATGTAGGTAGCTAAAGACCTGGAATAACACATAGGCTACTTTTATTTCGATATTTCCGCGGGAATGTGACTTACGCGAGTGAAACCTTGGGGAGTAGCTAGTCATCTATATTATAATTTGGAATATGAATGGAATAGCAGCGCCCTGCGGTTTCACCCGCATAAGTCCCGTTCCCGGAGAAATATCAGGATAAAAGGTAGCCTATGTGTTATTCGAGGGCGCCAGCTACGTATATTCTAAGTTTCATCGCAATCAGTTCAGTAGTTTTGCGTGAAATAGTAACAAAGTCTGACATACATATTAACTTTCGCGTTTATAATGTTAGTAAGATATTGTATTATTTCGAAATATTTTATCCAAGTGCTAGATGTCATTACAATTTCGAGTTATTCTCTTTTTTTAACAAAACAAAATAAAACCCTTATTGAACCGAAACATTTTGTACAGATTCCGAGTTGCCTTTTTTGCAAATGTTCATTTATGTTTTCCTTTTTCATTTTTTTACAGGGTGTATTTGTTTTTTGTCCTTTTAAATACTTTAAATTGTCTTGTGTACTGTTAGATTTCAAATTAGTGTACCGATTTAAATAAGGTTTTGTTATTTAACCTATTCAATTTTAATAGCGTGTTTTTGCGCGATTTGTAAGTTTTATTCTAAAATAAATCTTGCTTTCCGTTTTCGGTTGTTAAACAATAAAAAATGGTTTATTTCTAAATTTGTTTTTATTGCTCAAGGCAATAAAAACAAATTTAAATTTTCCTTTAAAGTATTTCTAGTGCTATCACTAGAAATATTTTAAAGGAAAATTTCATCTTCAAAATTTCATTCTCTACGCGATTCTAACTCGCGTCTCTACGTCAATCCCACAATGGACAGGCAATCGTTTGTGTGATCGAATTATAGTACATTTCATGTATTACTAGATTAGCTGCGTCCAGCGACTTCACCCGCGTGATTCCTGGTCCCGTGGGAATATTTTGAACAAAAGTAGCCTATATTACTCTTCACTAATTTATTTTCTATTAGAGAAAGAATTATTGAAATCAGTTTAGCATTTTCGGAGTACGAGTATATTAATTAAACAAACAAATTAGAAAAACTGGCGTTGGGGCGTGGGGCTCATGTCGCCAAATTTTATTTTTTAATTTTTGTTTAATATTTTTTTTCTTTATCTCTTTTGTACATTTGTTATATTTTGTGTTAATAAAATGTTTTGTATTCTATTCTATTCTGTCCTCTTTGCATATACGTATATATTTAGTAGACCAGTAACAATGTTAATCAACAGAAAATATAGTTTTAAAACACCTAAAAACCCGTTAAACACGACTGGGGCTGTTATAAATCAGTGTGCGCAATTATTGCACTAACTCAGTGGCACAAAACGTATAAATCTCGTCCGGCTGTTACTAACATTATATTAGTTGCTCTTAGGTAATTGTTTACGAGAGCCGTCGTGGCTTAGTGGCACGTAAATTAAGTTGCAACTTAAAGATGGTGTGTTTGATTATTATGCAGCATTATTACACTAAGGGTTTGTTTAGCAATCTTGAGATAAAATACTTCTGTCCAATGAAATATTTCTTTACAAAATAAAACGTCATAATCTTTTAATAAGAAATTAAAGGTTTTTATTTTAAAGATAAAGATTTTTTATTGCATAAAATAGGTAGTTAGGTTTGATTTTAGTCGAAAAATATTTTTATCCGTGGATTGAAAAAATCAACCCTAAATTAGAACAAGTGTGCGGGCATATCCGCAAAGTGCAAAATAGTTTCTCAAAAACATTTTGTCATTTTACAAGCAGGTACATAAGCATAGTAGTAGAATTTTCAGTATATTGAATTCAAATCTACCAACAATTCAGTATATTTAATTTAAACTCGCCTACAATTAGGTATTGCTTGTTATTTTAGAAGTTTTGAATAACGGCGTTGTAATTGAAGGTAGATATTTTATACGTACCCAACTCGATGTGTGATCCATACATTAAGAAACTTTTTCGTAGCATCTTGTAGCCTTATCGTAGTTGTCGTAGCTTCGTAGCACGCCTACGAAAATTGGCGTCGTCGTCACATTCGCCATACCAGACTTGCCTAATGGAATCGTCTTTATTTAGCAATTAGCTGTGTCTCGTGGTTTTGTTTGATCGTAAATCCCGATCCCGCAGGAATATCGGGATAAAAAATAGCCTATGTGTTATTTTAGGTTCTCAACTATATTATATATTCCAAGTTTCATCGCAATCGGCTAAGCGTCTTAGTCTGAAAGATTAACAAAGTCACATAATATGACGACCTCTGTGGCGCGTAGTGCAGAAAGGTTGCGGGTTTGATTCCCGCCGGGTACAAATATTTATGCTTAAAATTTTTTTTTTTATATAATATGTATCTGGTCTGGGTGTCTTTCTTTGTATAATTTGTGTGTATTTACAAAAGAAAAAAATATTTCAGTATTTTATTCGTTGGCTAGTTACCATAACACAAACTTAGTAGCTTACCATGGGGCTAGATGGCGCTGCGTGTTATTCTTAGAATTTATTAATTATGTATATACATCTTACTAATATTATAAAAGGGATTATTACGGGTAATGTAAAATACATATACGTAAGTATGTATGTGACTTTATTACTTTAACACGCAAAAACTACTGAACCGATTGCGATAAAACTTGGAATATAGGTAGCTAATAATTATTGATTTATTTATTTATTTATTTAACTAATATTCTACAGTAAATACAATACAATATAACTTATAATTAATACACTAAACTTAGACCAAATTGAATCTTCATTTTGTAGTTTGCTCAAGTAAATTTAAAATCGATGCTGCTGGATTTAATTTAATTGGGTAGATTCACAAGGAGGTACATTTAGCTCACAAATTAAAAAATTAGAAAAAAGGTAAAAAAAGTATATTAAACAATTATATTTTGCCCAGGCATCGCGTGAATGTGTATGTATGTTGTGTGTGTGTGCGTGTTTTAGTTGTGTGTTGTGTGTGTGTGTGTAAAATTGTGTTCGGCTTGAAATAATAA
The DNA here is from genome assembly GCA_949358125.1 of Idaea dimidiata. Taxonomy (NCBI): domain Eukaryota; kingdom Metazoa; phylum Arthropoda; class Insecta; order Lepidoptera; family Geometridae; genus Idaea; species Idaea dimidiata. Next base: position 14,640,100 of record OX442340.1, on the reverse strand, counting down.
GTGAATACTAACAGAAAAAAAAAACAGAACAGAACAAGTCAGCGCACTAGATCAGTAGGTAAGGTAAGTAGTCATCGTCGCCGTGATAGATAACAAACTTATTAAGATCGGTTTACATGACGGCCTGCACTGAGATCATTTCTGATCAGAATGAGACAACAAGATATTATAAATTTGTTTTCTAAAAGTGTATTTAGAATTATAGTACAAGTCCACATCTCCAAATAATCTATTATACGTTATTAGCTACTTCTTTCCCAATATTCCCGCGGGGCGCAGTAAGAAGGAGTATAGGATAAATTAAACAAAAAAAAGAAAAGTCTTACTACTGATAAAAACGCGAAAGTTCGTAAGTATGTGTGTATGTGAGTTTGTTACTCTTTCACGCAAAACTACTGAATCGATTGCGATGAAACTTGAAATGTAGGTAGCTAGGGACCTGGAATAACCCATAGGATACTTTTTATCCCGATATTCGCGCTGGAACGGGACTTACGCGGGTAAAACACAGCTAGTACCTACATAAATTATGAAACAAAAGCTGTAATTTTCACTCGATCTGTAACCATCGCCGTCTCGCAATAATATTACGTAGAAATGTGCCGCCTCTACTCCACTGGTACCGTACTGCGACAATTTCAAATCTTGCTGTCTTACATTAGTGCGATTGTGTGGAACATACGGGCCTTTATTCTGACCATCGTTTTCCGTTTGGTTAAGTTAATTATTTTGCTTTCCCCCCCACGTTTTTATACTCTCACTTTTCTCGTTTTTTAGATACCTAGAGAGATTATAGATAATACTTTATTTGATCAACCAAAAAATATTACAAAAATAACACATTTAAAAATAAAATAAAATTTAATATTAAATTAATGTTAAAGAAATAGGGGGCCTCATCGCTTAAAGTGATTTCATCCAGGCAACCTTATTGGCATGAAAAAGAGACTATTTAGTTGTTCTGGTAGGTCACGTTGTGATAAATATAATAAAATATGTTTGTTTGTATGTTTGTTTGTCGGTCCTGGCGGAATCTTACAACTTCTATTTTAATAATAATAATTTCTAAAATTTTGCTCATTTTCTGATTTCATTCGCTCTGCTTTTTTATTTTTGGATTAATTAAATACCTGACGTTTAAAAAAAGCAAGGGTGGTTATTCGAATGTGTTTAATAAAAACAATGTTAATGCCGAAAAAAGATAAAAGTAGCTTTAGGTTGCATTGTCATCTGATTCTGAACTATTTTACTGAAAACTTATGTGCCATCGACACGAAGAAAAAAATAACTATTTCCAAAGATTAAGACGGGAAGTACCTGAAATTGAAGTTGTAAGATTCCACCCGGACCGACAAACAAACAAACATGAAAAGTGAGAGTATAAAAACGTGGGAGAAATAAGTGTAATTTCATATCACAGAAGAACAGAAGAAATTCATATTTTTAAACAATAGATTGAGTGGAATTGTATATTTTAAAATAATAACTACCTTTAGTAAACATAAGTAATCCTGTGTTATTCCAAGTTTTATCGCAATCGGTTTAGTAGTTTTTACACGACTGCCAAAGGAAGTGTTATGTTTTTATGTGAAAGAGTAACAAATCACAAACAGACCTACAAACATACAAACTTTCGCGTTTATGATATTAGTGAGATTTTATTAACAACAAAAAAAAATGTTTCCGGTCAAAATACCCTACCGTATATTCCACATCCATTGTTTGACATGTAAGTGAAATGTTCATGTACAATTTAGTACAATAACATTTGCAAAGACGGCTTTGCATGATGGTGGAGTTTTAGAGTAAACGCCGAATGTAGACCTTAAGGCAACACGCTCACAGATACTGAAGTGGAGACGATACGTTTAAGGCGAAGACGTTTATGTACCACTTAAAATTTAAGGGCTACTTCTTTAATTGAGCACCTTCTTAATTTTAAAATTCGCAAACTTATATAAAACTTATGGGGCGTTGACGGCCACTGTGGCGCGTCGGGCGAAGGCTGCACCGCAACGCAGAAGGCTACGGGTTCGATTCCTACCGAGTGCAAATATCTAATATCTAATCTAGCAAATATCAGTTCTGGGTGTTTTTCTATGTATATGTATGTATTTACAACAAAAAGCATAAAATGTAGTACAAGTATATCCGTTATTTAGTACCCATTGTACAAGCCAAGTGCTTGATTTGGGGCTTGATTGCGCTGTGTGTAATGTCGTGCAATATTTATTTTATTACTAGCTGCGCCCCGCGGTTTCACCCGCGCAAGTCGCGATCCCGCGTTGTTCGAACACCTACCTACCGCAATGCAATAATCCACACTTAAACGGACGACCAGGGAAGTACTGATGATGCCAGGCGCGGTAGCACCTGGCTTCAACAGTACTTCAATGGGCAATGGGCAATGGGAAGTAAGTTAAAGTTTGTATTTCGTCAGTAAGTGACGATGACGATGACGAAGGATGACGATGACGATGGATGACGATGATGATGATGCCACTCTACATCACTTATCCTACCCCTGTGTCGATTTTCATTCATTGAATGGTTATCACCCGCGTAAGTCCCGATCCTGCGGGATTTTCGGGATCAAAAGTATCCTATGTTACTCTCCATCATTTAAACTATCCCTATGCAAATTTTCATCCAATAAATATTATCACCCGCGTAAGTCCCGATCCCGCGGGATTTTCGGGATCAAAAGTATCCTATGTTACTCTCTATCACTTATACTATCACTATCCAAATTTTCATCTAATAAATAGTTATCACCTGCGTAAGTCCCGATCCCGCGGGATTTTCGGCATCAAAAGTATCCTATGTTACTCTCTATCACTTAAACTAACCCTATGCAAATTTTCATCTAATAAATATTATCGGCCGCGTAAGTCCCGATCCCGCGGGATTTACGGGATCAAAAGTATCCTATGTTACTCTCCATCATTTAAACTATCCCTATGCAAATTTTCATCCAAATCGGTCGAGCCGTTTGACCGTGAAGAGGGAACAAACAAACAAACAAACAAACAGATTTTCGGATTTATAATATTAGTAGGAAGTAGGATTTCTTTCTGGATGACAGTTTATGTTTTCGTTCTTTCGTTCCTTTCGTAGAGTTAAATTAACAGGTCCAGGATCGCTATTTTAATTCTACGAACGAACGATCATCCGTCCAAAAGAAAATTTTCGTAAACAATCTAATATTAAGCAAGTATGGGCTGACGCCCTCACTGCTTCCCTGTCGGCGCGGCGTTGCGCCTAAGTCAGCTGAAATCTTTCACTCGCCGAGACAAAGAGGGTAATGTGGTAATTTTTTCAAGCTACGCAACCCCCCTTTATCACACTTGATGATAAGTACGATGTATTTGAAGCATGCTAACTTAGAAAACTCACTTGCTGCCAACTGCTAAATCGATTGCGATGAAACTTGGAATATAGGTAGCTGAAGACCTGAAGTAACACATAGGTTATTTTTATCTCGATATTCTCGCCGTCTCACTAATATTATAAAGGCGAATCTAGCTGCGCCCTCGGTTTCACTCGCGTAAGTCTCGTTCCCGTGGGAATTTCGGGTTAAAAAGTATCCTATGTCGTAAATTTGTTTTTATTGCTCAAACTGTTTTTATTGCTGGAACTTGCGTGGCCGAGCGGTATAGGCACTGGAATATTGATCCAGGGACGCGAGTTCAAATCTCGCCGCAAGTGAATTTTTGAAGATGAATTTTTCCTTTAAAAATATTTCTAGTAAGTATCCTATGTGTTATTCCAGATCTTTAGCTACCTGTATTCCAAGTTACATCGTAATCCGTTCAGTAGTTTTTACATGATTTATTACATACTTACATACAAACTTACGCGTTTATAATATTATTGAAATTAAACCTTTATCCTACTATCCTACTAATATTATAAATCTCAATCACGCAAAAACTACTTAACCGATTGCGATAAAACTTGAAATATAAGTAGTTGGATACCGGAAATAACACATAGGCTACATTTTATCCCAATATTCCAGCGGGAACGGGACTTACGCGGGTGAAACCTCGTAGCGCAGCTAGTACAAAATAAATGTAAAAGAACTTGAAGAGAGCATAAATTGTCTGAGAAAAAATACCTCAATTTTCAGAAGCAACAATTCTTTAGTACCTGATTGGCGTTCCCATAGATAAACCTGTACACAACCTGGTAACGAGTCATACTTCGTAATAAGCTACCGTTCTGTTACATTCCATTTATGGGGAATAAGTAGCTTAGATTGCTGAATGCAAACTCTGACAACATTGTTACGTCGGAGGATCTTTTTTTTCTTTTCTATCGTCTTTTGGGTCTGTTTCATTCGTCTTTTGTTTGTGTATTGAAAAAAATACTTATAATAACTTTATTACATAGTCCACAAATATACAAGATGCCTTATTATGATATTTACACTAGGCTCAATGTATCCTGCCTACTGTCGCACTAGCCTGTATCGCAGACAATAAATTATGTTTAACTTTGCACTATGGCGCAAAACTTGTGTAAAGATGAGCTTAAGGACGCGACTGATGAGAATCGAGCTGAAATCCCTTCCGATTGTATTTTTTTTTTGATGTTATTCTGTATGATACAAGAAGTGCCCCTTTCATTTCGAAAATATGAAAAAATAACTTTAAATACCACTATTATACAGGCAAAGTTACCCCTTTTTTGCAAAATAAAACAATTTTTTTTCTAAATCCTTAATCGCTATATTATCTCATAGGCGTCATAATATTAGAAAACACAATACCTGGAACCTTCCCAGCGCATTTTTTTTAAATTTTGATCATCGTTAATGATTGACTTTATGAGAATTTATTGATTTTTTCATGCAATTCCATCTTGCTCATATCTATGCAATCGGACAAGGACCGATAATTAACATCTGTCGCCTTAACCTACAATTTAAATCAATCTTATACTATATTTAGTTCTCGATTATCGATTTTAAAGGCTTCTATTTTTACCCTAAAAATAAACCTTGTTTAATCCATGCGCTGTAAGTACAAATACAAATTATTAAAAAAAAAACAAATATAATTAATTCCACGAATGTAGTAAACATTGTCTTAAAATAATTGTTGAGTCTCTAACATTCTATCATAACAATGCCATGGAACAATTGGTTTAATTACACAAGAACATTATTTTAATAACTACAAAATTTCTTTGAAAATAAATTATTCAGTTAATGTCAATTAATAACAACAAATAAAGATAGACAGTTAAACAGACAAACAGACACGACAAACTAATAACCCATTTCTTTTCGTAAGGGTGTTAATAAAATAAAGGCGGTCATGACCCATAAAAAGAGCACGCTACACAAGGAAATTACTTTGCTCATATCTCGAATATCTTCGAGTTATTATACAATTATGCGTCTAATAAATCGACAAAGTCGACAGCCGGGTCGTATTGCCTGAATTATGGATGTCTTATACAATTTTCGGTTATTCTATGGTTATTCTGCACCCTATTCCCTAGGCGGTACGGTTTTACCTAAATTGCTCTTAGAAAAAAAAAATGAAACCGCCATCATGTGGCAGCCGCCATCTTGGATTTACAATGATAGTGACTAAATCATCATTAACTCAATTATGTTTTTTAGGCTTTCTGTGCATTTCTCACATTAATATTTACTGTAATAAAATGAATTTTCCGTGTTTAACTCGCGTTTTATTTATTAACAGTGTTTCACCGATTTTACAAATATGTATATTATTGGTAAACAAATAAAGTATACATCTATCTATGTACAACATCACATAATGATAAATGTGTCTACCTATTCAAATAGGCCAATATTCATGATTTACGCTTCCGTCGTTCAAATAGCCGTATTCCCTTCTCACCCGAGTCATTACTGTCTGATCTGATGCAAATGATTGATAATCGGCAATCAACGTTCCTCGGGGATTGGCGATGACTGCTGGTCAGTGAGGCAATTACGTCTGCTTAAGTTTACTGTTATGTTTGAATACGAGAATTGACTGGTTTGTTACTATTGTTGAAGACTTGACTGATTTGACTTGACTGTTGACTTTTAACATGACTTACATAATAATAATTAGTCTTATGTGTAAAAGGGGAATACGGTCGGAATAGTTATTCCGCTTTTTGTTTCTGTCTGTCAACTTTGAAACTTAGTGTTCCTGAAAAAGACAAAGCATGTTTTCACTGCTCCGGCCTTACTTTTTGCTATATTTTATGATTAGTTTATATATTTGAAGTCGTGAAGTGGTAAAAAATGGTCTAAAAGTCGGTTTAGGGAAGGTCAAGTCTTTGAAAAGACGTTGCAAAATATTACATAGTATATTTAAAAACCTTAGATTATTTAGATAGTAAATAATCTAACGAATGCGGAAGATGTGTAAGTAAATTTCCGATCATTTTAACTTTGGAAAGTATGAAACCGAAAAAACACTTCACTATCTGGCGACCTTCCTCCTTCTTGTCTTTATCAGTTCAGTCATAATAGTTAGTACAGTAGGTAATCTAATTTAAGAAAGCACTTTTTCACAGAAGCATAACTTTTTGAACCAACGACCGACGTTCTAAATAAAAAAAAAACATTCTAAATTACATAACCGCGAACATCCATCAAACATTCTTATTTTTTTTAATCTGTTTAAACTAGAATAAGGTAAGACTGGTACTTGTTCATAACTAATGTAGGTAAATGAAAAAAAACTCACATTTAATCTATACCTATTATAATCAGGTATATTGAACTGATTTAAACAATTCTTATACCAATAGATAGCTATATTATCGAGGAGTAACATAGGCTACTTTTGATCCTGATATTCTCACGGGAACGGAACTTACGCGGGTAAAACCGCGGGGTGCAGCTAGTTATATATAAACAGCATTATTGGTTAAACTACCAAAGCCGGGTAAAGTCGTATTCATGCCGAGAATGCGACTTAATAACCCTAACACATATGCCTAGAACTAAACTGACAATTCTATTCAATTCCTTACGACCTAACACGTATTTTGGTCTCGTTAGACCTCTATTTATTGAATGCCTTGTTACTAAAATAAGGGATAAATACCAAGGAAATGTAACTAAAGAAGCGCCTTGTTCATAACGATTATTGTGGTAAACGGTGACATTAATTCGACAGTCGATAGCTGACTTTTCCGCTCTCATTTTAAAGACGTAAATAATAATAATTTAGTCTTAGGTTTTCGCGATTTTGCATAATAGAACACAATATAAACTTGCCGGGTTTTAGTTGCGTTTTATTTAAAAGCGACATTATTACAAAGTACCGAGCTTTCGCTAACTTTACATTTCGTTAGCTTTTTGAAGTTTGACTGAGATGTAAAAACAGGAAAAAAAAGTAGACGAATCACATCTCAGTCGACATTCAAGAAGCCAACTGTAAAGTTAGCGAAACCTCGGTACTTTGTAATAATGACGTTATCAAATAAAACGCGAGTAAAACCCGGTAAATTTAGTGTTTTATTAGACGTAAATAAGCACACATTTGTATAAAATCAGTTTACTCTGAAATCTTACTATTTATCATAAGCTATTACTGAGTAAGTATTTCCATCTGTACTTATATGTGTTCATATGATGTGCTTCCTATGTATATATATGTTGTTAAAGATGGCGCTTCTAAAACTTTTTTATTAAACACATCTCTGGTAACTATAGTAAATTGGACGATTACATAGGCCGAGGCGTGAAAATGAAAATATATATTTTAACTGAAGCTTTATCTGTAATTTATTTTTATCAGTACCTACCTTTATTCAATCTCAAATATTTTAGAGTTTAGTTTTAGTAGCCCGGTTTTTACCGCCAAAGAGGTATGAGCTGGAAATGGTTACCAATTTCAGACTATTTTTAACCGACTTCAAAAAGTTGGAAGAGGATCGCAATTTTTCATGTATAGTGAATCAAAACTAAACAATTTTCGTTTCTATTTTATTCAATAATTCATCTGTATGTATATTTTTTTATGTATGTTCACCGATTACTCGAAGATGGCTTGACCGATGTAGAAGATTCTTAATATACCTACCATACCTCCTACAATATCGATCCAGCCAGTACAACTGCCCGACTTCAGATAACAGAACAGATAAGTTGGTGGCACTGTATGTAGAGGTTTCTTTGTCCTTTTTGTAAGACCGTCTTTAAATTATTAATTTTTATTGCACTATTTGAAGTCGGTTTTTTTTATAAATTATTTTTTATAGATAAAATAAAGGTTGCAATAGAATAGGAAGCAATACGAGTTCTTATTACCTCGTCATCATCATCTCGGCCTTTATCCGCCCACTGCTAAACTTATTCCTCCCCCATACAGCGCCAATCCGAAGTATGTTGGAAAAGAACTATTTTTAGGGTTAAGCTCGCTTGTGTAGGTACCTAATTACATTGTACATTAAAGAATCCAATGTAAATAGTTTAATAAACTAAAAAAAAAATTGTTCATTTCTTCACGGTTTTAACTGTTCGACTAATAGAATAAAAATTAGCATAAGGATAGTTTAAGTGATAGAGAGTGACAGAGGATCATTTTGTCTCAATCGAGTGAAATATGTTAGGTCTGTATGCATGTACTGTGTTATTGTATATAACTCCAAATCAAACAAATCCTCTTCGATCACATTAGATAATCCTGTCCCCATAAATCACAACGTCAGCCATTTTGTAAGAAACATCACAACTGATTTATATTTATTCAGTGCTTTTTATTCAGGTCACGATTTTTCCAGGGCAAAGGGACGCGTGAAAAATATTATAGCGTGACAGATAAACAGGAGACTCTTGATTTGTTTCTGTCACTGAGTTTTGTATGGTGGATGAAAGAGATGGATGGCTTATGACACAGCAAACTTTATTTAGGAAATGCTTTGTCCTATTCAGAGACATGTTACATCGTCGTCTTCGCTCCTAGAATATTGTGCTCTTGACAACTTTTAAAATACTAGTTTCAATCATGTTCTCAAAGGTTAAGGTAGTTTTTGCTTTGATATATCAAAACAGTCCTGTTGAACTCAGTCTGTCCTTATCTAACTAACCGACGAACACTAAAGTGAAAAAAGGACAGACTGAGGTCTCTCTAACATCAAGCGGGATCGTTTTTTTGACGAAGTAAGCTTTCTAGTATAATTACTGTACTATTTCTATAGTCCTATTGGCGACATCATTTCAATATCGTTATTATTTATTATTATTATTATTATTTCTTATCGGTTGTGAACCGATTTTGGCTATTTGGAAAGTAGCCAGTGTCATGTATTATCAATTTTTGCTAGTTATTTTCTATTTGCATTAAAACAATCAAAAGTTAAAGTTTTAACTGTGTGTTTTCGCAATTGGCCCTACTATTGGGCCTTTGTGCGTGATTTCAAGCCGTGGGTTTCCTTACGAAGTTTTCCTTCACCGTAAGAGCGATGTTTTAATAGCGCACATATTTTTTTCTTAAAGAAAAAGACAGAGGTGCCCGATCGGGATTCAAAACCACTACCTTCGGAATGAAAGTCAGGGTATATACCACTGGACCAAAACCGCTTAAAACAATTAAGTCGTCATTGTAAATGGTGGCTGTTTACAATGACGGTTCGCGCGAGCTTTGGAGACAACGGTAAAGTCTATGTTTTGCACCGATTTCTATTTTCATGTTTTGCACCGTGTCACAGCTATGTATTACAATAAAACCCAAACTAAAGATCAAAAGTAGCTTATGTTACTCCTCGATACTGTAGCTTTCAATTGGTGAAAGATTTTATTGAACTCGGTCCTGTAATAGCCTATTCATCACAAACAAGCAAACAGAGAAATAAATCTTTCCCCTTTATATTATTACTATACATACCTTCAAGACGTACATAGGTAGATACTTGTATCTTTATTATAGCTAGAACATGAGAGGAAGTGAAGATATTTAACGTGTAATTGCTACCATCAGCGATATCGCTACCAACCACGAGTCCCTACTTAACGTACAGGATGTTTCTTTTCATTTACATCTTATTAGGGGATATTTTTGTAGTGAAACATATATATAGGCGACGGTTGACCTGATTGTTGGCGTAGCCATAAAGGCCGTGGCGAGTTTTTTTTATTTTATTTATTATCGGTTGTGAACCGATTATGGCCATAGGAAATGAGCCAGTGTCAAGTATTATTAATTAATATGCAAGTTATTTGCATCTAAACAGTCAATTCGTCATAGTTAATGTCAAGTCTAGTTAATTATTTGTAAACACGGCGGCCATTTACAAAGATTGTTCACAGAGCTTTGGAGACAACACTAAGTCCATGTTTTGCATCGATTTTCACTTTCATTCCACTTGACCTTACACCTTCACGAAACTAAAATGATTAATAAGCTCCCGAAATTAAACAATTTGCAAGCATTTGAACTAGGTTTCACATAAATGGAAATTTAGCAACACATCTCCTCAACGCATTCCCGCCTAAACTTCCCGTGGCGAGTTGACGCCGCGCTATTTGAAAACTTAACTGTCAATGTCAAATATGTCACATCCGTCAGCCGTCCCATGGCTTACATTTTTAGTTAATCGTCGCTTTAAAGATATAAAGATAAAACGACGACCATTACAACTTTCTGTAGGTATTTACTAATTAATTTTTAATTATGTCAAAGATTCACGCCATTTTGCATAATAAAACACAATATTTACCAGGTTTTACACGCGTTTTATTTAATAACAGCATCATTACAAACTGTAAAGTTAGCAGAAATTCAGTGTTTTTGTAATAATGCCTTTATTAAATAAAACGCTAGCCAATCCCGGTAAATATTGGTTTTATTAAATAAAATTAGATTTTTCTTCTGTTTTCGCGACTTTGTATTGAAATTAAACTCATTTTTCGACTGTTTTTTTTTATCAGCTTTATTGCAATAGCACTCCTAGAAACGTTTGTGCTGACTATTGCTATTGCAGATCTTTTTTTGTATTTGTCTTATTTGCTATTTTTGAGGAAAATGCTTGTTTTGTTCTTCCACATAGGTAACCCAAATATGTAATTGATAAAAAAAACTGGATACGTATTAAGCAAGTACCCAACGTTTTTTAATAATTCAAACATTTATCACAGTTGTTGTTATTTTTTAATTTGACTATGTTGCAATTATTCTTGGTCGCGAGAGGACACCCTCCCCCCTCCCCTTTATGAGTACAAATCGTGTAGGTAATATTTATTGATTTTTTATTAATCAAATGTTTTTGTAATACATCTATGGTTTTCGCGATTTTGCATAATAAAACAAGATTACCTTGAAAAAGCCAACTGAATAGTTGGCGAAAGCTCGATTCGTTTAAAACCATGAATAAAACGCGATTCAACCCGATAAATAGTATCTTTTAATCCTGTATTTATCTAATTTAAAACAAGTTACCTCCTTCTTTATTTACACAATTAATTCGTGGACAAAACGTATCGCGGTCACTGTAGTAATTATAAACCGGTCGTTAATACATTCTGTTCGGGGACCGGTATGCGGTTTTCTTTATAACTTCATCTAAATTTTATGTGTTGGTGTAGGGCGTCCGGGTAAGATGGTAATGGACAATTTAATCCTATACGGTTTTAAGATTAAAATCTGTTTTTTTTTAACAAGCGTTAGGTAAGCTCATAGGTCTGTGATTTGCAAATGCTATTTGCATTTTAATCTTACTAATATTGTAAACGCGAAAGTTTGTATGTATGTAATTATGTATGTATGTATGTACGTGAGTTTGTTGCTCTTTCACGCAAAAACTACTGAACCGATTGCGATGAAACTTGGAATATAGGTAGCTGGATACCGGGAATAACACATATGCTACTTTTTACGTTCTGTAGTTTTTGCGTGATTGAGTAAAAAACACACATACTGAAAACTATTTAGTTTTTTATTTTCATTTATTTGGGAAATATACAGAACTACATTAATTATAAGTAACTTAATAAAAAAAAGAAAACTTAATCCATCCATTATCCTGCTACAAACTACTTTTTTTTCTTTAACCAACCAACCATTTTGTAAATACCGACTAAAATAGTCTACTCAGTTTACCATTTTATTCTACTCTACTAGTCTACTCAGTAGACTATTCTATTTCTCTCTAACCGACTACTCGGCATTAGTCTCTAAATCCAAGCACCCTGTATCCATCGGTGACGTAGCGTGCCATTTATCAAAGCTAGACAATAGAGGGAACGTTCCCTAGAGAGTGTTTAAGCATGCCACTCTCTGAATGGTAGACTGTTAGTAGAATTGTTAGCGGTGTGTTACTGTGAACTGATATTTGGATGATGACTCGTGGTGTAGAAAATAATTCTCCTTTTTATTTTACTTAGATTTTTCTTGTGATTTCGCGACTGTGTATTAAAATAAAACGTATTGTACGGTTTTAATTGCAAGGTTTTTTTTTATTATCAGCATTATTGCATTGCATATCGGACATTTGAAGCTTATTTCAGACTCTCTTTCAAGGTGCTGTTAATAAAAACTCAAACATAACGCGATTAAATAATGTTATTTGGTTCTTTTTTTATTTTGTAGCTATTGTCTTTGCATGTATTTCAATTGTATTTAATTTTTTTTTTAAGAATTGACTTTGTTTTTAAATAAAATATTTTGAATATAGTTTTCGGATTATGCATAATAAAACACTTTATTTATCGGGTTATATCGCGTTTTTATTCATGGTTTTAAACGAACCGAGCACAGTTGGCTTTTTCAGGGTTGTTTTCAGCAACCTTGAAAAAGCCAACTGTAAAGTTGGCGTAAGCTCGGTTCGTTTAAAACCATGAATAAAAACGCGATACAACTCGATAAATAAAGTGTTTTAAAATATTTTGATTAAAACAGTATAAAAACAGTAGTATAATAAACATAATAATATTCAAGTTTAGGTATATGTAAGTAAGTAAGTAAACGAGTATGTTTCTTACTCTTTTATGCAGAAACTACAGCACCAATTGCGATAAAACTTGGCATGCTAATAACTGGAGATCTGAATTACCACCCAGATTTTATCGATATTCGAAATTTCAGGGAGCGGGATTTACGCAGGTGAAACTACGAAGCGCAGCTAGTGTATTGTGATAGTCAGTTGGATTATATTTATATAGTTATATAGTTGGGTCAATAGTCAACTAGTTTACAACATTATCGGCCGAACACAAAAATGCTCCTCAAAATCTGAGTTCTACTTAAACAATGAAGCAGTTGTCAAACTCACAAATACCCATACTAATTTTAAATTTAGAATTTCTTTTAAGTACTCCTTAAATTTTAAGCATCGTTTCTGTAGGCTGTAAGAGCCTTAAATTAAATTAAATACATGTTCATATTGATACGTCAACTTTGAGTTTTTTCGGGCTACGATTGTTTGACTGATGAAGGCTTTGATTAATTTATTCACCTTTCTTCTTTTTGTACACTGACAGCAAAGAACTAACAGCCTAATTTTATTGTCAAAATTGTTCACCGTTTGATTTAAAGAAGGCACTTCTATGGTAACATACCTGTGGTAAAACTCAAATACTTTGATAATCTGACAAGTCTATTTGACACTTCAAAACATCTCTCTACATTGCCAAGCATGAAACAGTAATGACATTGACAATTTACTTACACGAGGATGGTTTTTCATACACTTTAGCTTTAAAATCTGAATAATTTCGCAGTTTAAAATCTGCATAATCCAAGTTTGAGCCCATTTTTGCCGCATACTTCAGTTGTTATCAAGTTTTGGTGTAAAAAGTGTGGCATTAAGCCAGGGTGGTGAGCCAGAGGGGTTGCTCCCTCGCTGTGAAATATTTTTAAAGCTGATTTTTGTTAAAACAAAACATAAATGGTAATAAACTAGCGGTACACAGGCTTTGCACAGGTGGTACATTAGAGTAGATAAATAAATATTAAACAGCAAAGAAATATTTGTTTATGTTACGAAACATATACTTCAAAAAATATATAATTTTTTTCGTTTCGGATTACTTATAATAATTTTGTAGGATGTGGATTTAACATACTACTTACTATTTTATACAAGTATTAAAAAACGTTATATTTGCAATTCTATTGTTCATTTACATAAACTAAGTCTAAAATTGTTTAAGTTTAGTTTAAAAATTCCAAAAAGCTACATGTTTTTACGCTAAGTTAAATGCAGTACTAGAAAATGAATAGTTTAGAACTGTCAGCCTAAATTTAAATTTAGATTAGGAATACTGAATTTTAGCAATTTTCAGGTTAAATTTTAGTATTCGGTGACAGCAGAATTGCTGGGTAAGTTTAAAACATGGATGTTTATTACTCCCTCACGCAAAAACTATTGAATCGATTGCGATGAAATATGTACTTGAAAGTTGTCGTAGAAGTTTACATGTAATTTTCAATATTCCATACAAATTTAAGCATATCTAAGTAACGAAAATAACTATTAATTAACTAACTATTAACTAAAAGTTAAAGTTTTAACTGTCGGTATTCCAAAACAGGAGCTTCGGAATGAAAGTCGGAGTATCTACCAATATAACTAACTAAGTAACTTAAATATACTAACATTATAAAGAAAAAAGACTTATTTGCTTGGTTGTAACGAATAATTTCTGAAACTACTAGACTGATTTCAAAAATTATTTTACTAATGTAAACCTACATTTTCGGAGTATTGAGGAGTGACATAGGTTGTTTTTTATCCCGATATTCCAACAGGATCGGGACTTATGCGTGTAAAACCGCAAGACGCAGCTAGAATATAATACACAAGTAAAACTACTATAATAACAAGTCAATACAAAACCAGCCTCACGAAATAATCCTTAGAAATATCCTCATATCGGACAAAAGGACTGGGGTCCCCATCGGCTGTCGTCCGCAATAGGTTTCCATCGACGACCCAAACAAATGTAAGGGGTCAAATTGACCCTATACTCGCAATATAATACTGTTCAGGTACCTTCAGCATTGTTTCCTTAAAAAATAATAGAGTTAGCTGAATTTGCTGCAAATGTACTTCGGAATTGAGGCTGAAAATACGAGGCGGTTTTGTGATGGAAATTTTATGCCTGGTTTAAGATTCTATGACGAATTTTTGGAACTTTGGCGGGTGTCACCAGAAAGTTCTGCAAATTAGCAGGGTCGTTTTCGAGGACCCCAACTATCTTTCCTCATTCGCAAACAGGTAGCAACGTAATGAGACTTTAGGGGGTTTAACTGTTTACTTTACTGGAATATAGTCATGAGGGAAGTAAAAATATGAGGGGCTAAAGGGGAACATACTTGACCGTTATAGATAAATTGCAAATCGATATTAATTTACTGAGTACTATGTACATAGACGTATCCCTGACTTCAATTTCTCAAGGACTAAGGACCAATGTACCAAATTCGAACTAAAAATATCAAATAAAAACAATAAAAAACGGGTCGTCACAAAACAAATGAGAATCAGAGAAAAAAGGTTGAGTATCGGAAAATACCCTAAAATTTCTACCGTATGTTTGACAAAAATTGTGCCAGTTCATTTATTACAATAGCCGAAGTCGTTTTTGTTATTATACTGAGCTCGTTAGTTACTGGTTTTGACAAACAGATGACGAATGATTTTTCATCTGCGGTTTTTTTTTTGGTTATAGAGAAGTAGACTTATAGCTTTATATTTTACTAGCTGCACCTAGCGGTTTAACCCACGTAAATTTCGATCTCGCAAGAATATTAGGATAAAAAGTAGCCCATATAATAACCCCGATTTCTAGCTATCTGCATACCAGCTTCATTACAATCGGTTAAGTAGTTTTTGCGTGATTGTTACACGAAGATCTGAACTATCGCATTTATAATTTAGTAGAATATAATTATATTAATGAACTTTACAACTTTCGGGTGTAGTTGTAACAAATAAAAAGTTAAATATCAAAATTTGAAACCATAAGAATAATATAATTGTCTTAAAACTACACCATAATTTAGGAAACAATGTAATTAATCCATATTCACCAAAACAACAACATTCTGTTATGATATAATCAACAATTTTCGATAAACGCGACATGCATTTTCAGTTTACCTTAGTATATTATATACCCTTTATATACCCGTCGATACTCAGTTAGTTACCCGGGCTATAGGCCCTAAAGGTCTATAGATCTAAAGATCCATAACTTAGGTCTTTCAGACCAAAATAACTTAGTAAACGAGTTATATCTATTCTAAATCCTATGGAATTTAGAAAGGCCTATAGGCAGAACCTAAGTTAGAAATTTAGAGATTCACAGTTTCAATCCGACCTAATTAGGAACCTAGTTGATCTAGTTCTAGCATTTAAAACAGTAAGTAAAACTAAGCCAGTTAATTCGGTAGGCAAACGCGAACGTATCTGGGTCGATGTAATTTCTATGTTAAGTTCTTGTTGGAATATTGCCAACCGTTTGAATTGGGGCACACTTCGGTTCCTAAATTGATAAGCTTCAACTAAGGGTGCTCTCTTATTATTACCTTTCTCTACGTCATGTTACATTATTTTCTGTCACCAAATTTATTTTTTTAACGATGTTTAGGTTTAAGTTCAACGTTCAAACACAGAGGTCGCCATTACCATCCCACTGTTGGGCAAACACCTCCATTTCGTTCACACATATTGCGATAGGCTTAAATAACCACGTAGGTTAAACTTGATGCTAAATGTTACTTTAGTTTAATATCCGAATCAAAAGTAAGGCTTAATGGGATACACACGTAAGATCAACATTCATTAAGTCAAAATTTACTAGATCAACTCCATTTGATCGACTGTTTAAACAACAGTTTACCACAACAGTATGTCAACAGTTTACTACTAGCCAACAGATTATGAGATCAACGGTTCATAACCGCTAAAGGCACCATGGGTCAATTATTAGACAATTTTAAAAACAGTATAACCACCTCTGGGTCAATTATTACCCAATTTCAAATCTCGCAGGCTCTGCATAAACTCTTTATTTATGATTTATACTGTTTTTACTTATAAAAATAGCCGTACGGAAGTTAATCCTTCCTTTTCAAACTTCGTTGACCTTCACGTCCATGTATGCCAACCGACCAAAACATTTATAGTCGCGATAAAAAACTAAAGTATTTATTTCCCGACGTCGAAAGTGCCCCGCTGGACCTTATTAAGTTTTCATTCCTCAGATAAAAGACGTCTCTCGAATAAGTTCGAACCCAACCAAATTTAAAAGCTCTCATATTATGTTACTTTTTAATTCATACTAACCTTTTTTTTTCGGTGGTGTTACATTTTTTTTGTCAGATATCTCTATCTAGGGATTTTATTTATTATTTATTCAGCGACCGACCTGTGAGTACCACACTCTCTGCACACGTAGTTCTTATTATTTTTTCTCATTGTTCTTATAATGTCACATTGAAACGTGCACTCAACAGCAAAACACCGAATTCGTTCAAAAAGAAGGCAATTTAATTTCACACAAAACTACACCAATCCCTTACAAAATAACCTTTTTAACTCCAAAACAAAAACACCTCTACCCGGAGGTTGTCTGTTGAAATTTTTACGTCGCAACAGTAATTCCCTTTGGCAATTGTCCAGATCTCAGGATAAAACTTCAAGTATAATCATAATTCCGACAAATGGTCGCAGTTTAAAAGATCTTGGAAGGTTTTAGCAAAGATTTTAAAATATCGATAGAAGATAAAAGAAACTGTGACAAATAAAGTCATGAAACCGATGGTTTAATCTCGTGTTAAAATTATCCAAAATATAATTCCAACATCATTGCAGAAAATCTTTAATTTAAAAATTTGGCGTTTGTCATTGTTTCAATAAAAATTTCTTTATAGGATATATTTGTTTTCCATACATTTATGAGTCAATAAAGTTTCAATTGCAGCAAAATGAAATAATAACTTGCAACTGCAATTCATATTTTCATTTCGAGTGTATCGTTTGCAAATGCAATGATGTTGAAATTGAATTTCGAACCATTCTAATACTGGAATGACCCCCAGATTGCAAGAGAGTACTTGACAATGCTTGAACTCTAAAATACAAGAACGTGAGAGCCAGCTCACTTTGGATACCTCAAAAGCCTTTAGTACCAACATTTTGAATTTCTATAATGTTGGATTCCCAACATGTTATAGTAATATATTCCTAAAAGATATGACTGACGATAGACCATGCCGGGTCCTCTACAAGAGCCACTATTTACAATGACTCCCTCAACTTGAATTTACTAATATTAATAATAGTTGACATTGGCTAATTTTCAAACGGCCATAATCGGTTCATAACCAATAAGAAATAATAGGAAAAAAAAGCGGTCAATTGAAAGAGAGCTGTTACTCGTAGCATACAAGTCGTATATACGATTATTTATTTTGATTTGAATCAGTTTTGATTGATGGAGTATTTCTCCCACAAAGGGGACCACTTAATTGATATCTCCGCCACGTGAAATCCGTTGTTATGAAATTCTATTTTCAGGAATAACTCCCGTTTTATTACGAAGTAGGTGTATTTCGATATTTCGTATTGTTAGCTTTATGTTCTGCGTAAGCAATTAATCATGTTGTGTTTTGCGCTGTAGGGTCTGTATTGATTTTATTCAGGTCTAGTACTAAAATACTGTGAACAATATTTAGCCTTTGGGATCGTCTCCATGAGCGCGCGCGAGCGTTAGAATCGCGGCGATATTATCGCCGCGCCACTTATATCTATCCAATCTCTATGAACGTGTCTCCATACAGCGATGTTAACGCGGCGGTGCGTTGTATAGAAATACGACAATATCGCCGCAATTCTAACGCTCGTAGAGACGGTCCCTTATAAATAAACGTGGAGAGAGGTTGGAGTAAGAACATAAAATATAGACTTAAAGCACACTTTTTTAGTTGCCTTCGTAACACATAATAAAATTTTAATATTACTTGCATAAGACAAATAAATGTTTATTATTATTATGTCTATACTATATTAATAGATCGATGTAAATATGCCTAGTTAATTAAAAAATTTAGTAGTTTACAATTCTAGGTTAAGTATTGAATGTTTTTTTTAAAGTTGGTAATAAAAAAAAAAAATAGTATTAAGAACATGTTTTCACTGTTTCCGTGACAAGAACTTTCAAGTTGACAGACTGAAACAAAAGCTGATAAAATGACTCCGACCTCCTCCACGTTTATAAATAAGGCTTTTAAAGTTCTAATAACGGATAGACGATGTAAGTTCAAAAAAGTACATTTTATTACAGTTCAAATCACATACTTACATAAAGTATTATTTTACAAAATATCCGTTAGGTTTATACATAATTAAAATTAACCCAATTTACGGTAAACCTTATTTTTATAGACGATAAATCCAGAATGGAAACAGAAATACCCAGCAAAATTCGTAACACCTATATATATTTACCTTACTTATTCAAGAGCACCTAAAGGTACAAGTTGGTGGATGACGACGATGGCCAATTTCAGGTATAATTCAATTTAATTTAAAATTTAATTGGATGTATTCGATCACTTTAAATACGTCGAGCGATCTTACAATTATGACTCTAGTGTGGCGTCGGAACGCGCCCTCCGATGAGAAGAAGCCACAAGAAACTTATTGGTTTTTTTAGTTATCATGTTTTTATTTACAATCGTCAAAAGATACTTACTTACATTGTAAATTCTACCTAATATCCACAAGGTACAGTTAATTTATTTAAGTGATATCCACCGATATGAGGCAGTCATGAGTCATAAGTCGACACAGATTCTCCCCAAACCTATAATTTAATATTTATCGTCAGAAATCGCAAATGCAACCCTCTGGATCACAACCGAATGTTTCTCTTCCTCGAGACGCTTCACTAGCCTATTCATTCATTCAAATCTGCTTAGTCGCAGTTGACGCATGGAGTTGTCTACCAACTTCCACCTTAACGGTTTGCGTCCTTCACCTTTACCGCTCACGGTTTCAAGATACCCATGAATACTTTACACTCATTACTTAACAGTTCTTTCTACACGTGTTGCTGTTGCCATGATGTTTTTATGTCGCACTTACTTAAGTTGCTTTTACTTTTCGCGCGTCTTTTTTAGGCGTCTTTTGAACAGTTTAATGCGCCCTTCAAACAGTGCTTTCTATAGCTTGCTAGCTGCGCCTCGCGGTTTCACCCGTGTAAGTCCCGTTCCCGCGGGAATTACAAAATAAAAATGTCTGTGTTATTTCAGATCTCCACCTACTTACATTCCAAGTTTCATTGCAATCGGTTCAATAGTTTTTGCGTGTTTAAAATTTTTTGTCATTCAAAATGGCCGAAACTGTGGCTTTACTAAATCTCCAGATCCAAATTTTCTGTATCTTAAATAGCGAGCAAAAAAAGTAATTGAGAAATTTGCGATCCAAGTCGTTTTGCATAAAATTTGCAACCTAATTGCACTCAAAAATGCCCATTTTGACATAAAACGACTAAAACAAGAATTCTCTTATCATGAATATGCCCAGCGGTTCTTGACTGATTGCACTTTCAAAAAACACAACTGTGAATGACATTTACATGGGTAAATAAGATTTAAAAATATATTCACCTCTCGTAACAATAATTAAAAGCCAAGACCCGGATATTCCAGATTTATCGTTACCAAACCTTACTGAAAGGATAAGACGACGTAACTACCTAAGCTTGAAAGAGGGACAAAGAGGAAGCAACCCCTAAAACTTTTTCTCTCTTTCCCTCTTGATGTTTGATGTCTGTTCATTAAAAAAGGGTCGGGTCATTCTGTAACCGTGACCTCTCTGTACCCACATCCTTGAGATTAAACCTCTCTTACTTTTAATGGGCCTTTTACCTCTTATGAATATGGCATGAGCTTAATAGAAAAACCTTTGGGTTCTGCGTGTGTAGCTTGAAAATATTTTCGGAAAAAAAATGTTTTAATTTGTAATAAATATTTAAGAAATTCGTAGTTCACTAAAGCACTGTTTTGTTATAAAGAAAACATTTCATTCCTTTTTACACGTCATATATGAGCGTTTGACTACTTATACACATGATGGTAAGTGATGGTATGGTCTGAGATATAACAAGATCATCTTAAATATATTTGAAAAACCCGACCGCAGTTAAAACTAAAAAGTCAAAAACAAGATGAAACACTCTTGGATTGAAGTAAATCAGTCATATTCAAGTTGGTCTAATTTGGCTATTCCTCTGATCTTAATCTGAGCTTAGGAATACCTAAAGGTAAAGCAACCTTAAAAATCTTTCGATGCTTCCAGGAGCTTGAGGAATGGTGGATGCAACCGGGTGGCACTTCTAATAACATAAATATACCTAATTATCAAACAACCAATGTTGTAGATAACACTAAGTATTTGGTGTTATTATACTTATTCATCTTTTATTAGGAGTCCCACCCGACTGCATCCATCATAACTTTTTCTGGGGCAGTCGTGTAATAAAAAAGACCATGAAACAAGATCCGAGCCATCTTTCTTAATAGTTGCATACCGGTCAACGTATCAGAATACGGACTAGTCCGCTGACTACTTAGACCGATAAATGATAACTCTTAGATGCCTTTTACAACGGGCAGGTGATACCATGACCGTACTCTTTGAGATCCGAGCTTTTTATAAAAAGTAGCCTATATGTTATTCCCGGTATTCAGCTTCCTATATTACAAGTTTTATCGCAATCGTTTCTTAAGGTTTTTACGTGATTGAGTAACAAACATACATAGTCACAAACTTTAGTTTTATAACATTAGTAGAATAGAATAACATACCTCTCTGAGCTCTAAAATATGTCATACTAGCTGCGCCCCGCGGTTTCACCCGCGCAAGTCGCGATCCCGCGTTGTTCGAACACCTACCTACCGCAATGCAATAATCCACACTTAAACGGTCGCCCATTGAAGTACTGTTGAAGCCAGGCGCTACCGCGCCTGGCATCATCAGTACTTCCCTGGTCGTCCGTTTAAGTGTGGATTTTTGCACTGCGGTAGGTAGGTGAAGTAAGTTAAAGTTTGTATTTCGTCAGTAAGTGACGATGACGATGACGAAGGATGACGATGACGATGGATGACGATGATGATGATGCCACTCTACATCACTTATCCTACCCCTGTGTCGATTTTCATTCATTGAATGGTTATCACCCGCGTAAGTCCCGATCCTGCGGGATTTTCGGGATCAAAAGTATCCTATGTTACTCTCCATCATTTAAACTATCCCTATGCAAATTTTCATCCAATAAATATTATCACCCGCGTAAGTCCCGATCCCGCGGGATTTTCGTGATCAAAAGTATCCTATGTTACTCTCTATCACTTAAACTATCACTATGCAAATTTTCTACTAATAAATAGTTATCACCTGCGTAAGTCCCGATCCCGCGGGATTTTCGGGATCAAAAGTATCCTATGATACTCTCCATCATTTAAACTATCCCTATGCAAATTTTCATCCATTAATATTATCACCCGCGTAAGTCCCGATCCCGCGGGATTTTCGGGATCAAAAGTATCCTATGTTACTCTCCATCATTTAAACTATCCCTATGCAAATTTTCATCTAATAAATAAATATTATCACCCGCGTAAGTCCCGATCCCGCGGGATTTTCGGGATCAAAAGTATCCTATGTTACTCTCCATCATTTAAACTATCCCTATGCAAATTTTCATCTAATAAATATTATCACCCGCGTAAGTCCCGATCCCGCGGGATTTTCGGGATCAAAAGTATCCTATGTTACTCTCCATCATTTGAACTATCCCTATGCAAATTTTCATCCAAATCGGTCGAGCCGTTGGACCGTGAAGAGGGAACAAACAAACAAACAAACAAACAAACAAACAAACAGATTTTCGGATTTATAATATTAGTAGGATTTTATTACGTTACCTATTCCCGAAAATATTCTGCCGAAAACGCAAAGTGAACCACGAAAAATGGAAATATATGCCTGGCTGCAAGCCAAACCTGCATTATTACACATACAGTTTAACATTTTAGAATTGGTACCTAGTTATTGTTAATGCTAGGAATAATAATATTACTTCTTACTAATATTATAAACGCGAAAGTTTGTATCTATGTATGTATGTATGTGAGTTTGTTACTCTTTCGCGCAAAAACTACTGAACCGATTGCGATGAAACTTGGAATATAGGTAGCTGGATACCGCGAATAACACATAGGCTACTTTTTATCCAAATATTCCCACAGGAACGGGACTTACGCGGATGAAACTGCGAGGCGCAGCTAGGTACACATACAGTTTAACATTTTCGAATTGTTACCTAGTTATTGTTAATGTTAGGTATAATAATATTCTAATATAATATATTCCGCCTTCATATTTGTGTTCAATGTTGTATGGAGTTGAAACTTGGTTATTACAACCGAGTTTTCGAGATAGAGTAAATATTATATCTCCAAGTACCCTAACTACGTTAATTTGAAAAAGATTTTCTGTATTTATTAGATACTAGCTGCGCCCCGCGGTTTCACCCGCTTGGTCCCGTTCCCGTGGGAACATCAGGATAAAAAGTAGCCTATGTGTTAATCCAGGTCCCCAGCTACCTATATTCCAAGTTTCATCGCAATCGGTTCAGTAGTTTTTGCGTGAAAGAGTAACAACCTCACATACATACATACAAACCTTCGCGTTTATAATATTAGTAAAATTAGCTGTGCCCCGTGGTCTCACCGCAGAAGTGAAAACGCATTATCACGGGCGTGGGCGGCCGAGCGGTTCCCGAGCGGTTGTACTTTTTGGTTCATTCCTCGGGTTCTACTAATCGGATTTCGATGCAAAGTATACCACGACCTTCCTCAAAAATAGAACTTTTCAATATTAAAAACCAGATTTCAATCGTATAAGTAGTTTTTAATTGTATAAGAAACCGACAGATAAACAGAGGAACAGACAGACAGACATGAATTTTAAAAATTATATAATTTTTTCTATTACTTTTTATAAGCCCTCTAGACAACTTTATTTTCAAGTACAGACTTTTTGTCCTCTCTTCCTTTATTTATAGGTATAGATTAACGAATTCTTTATAAGGCAGGTGTCCGACCGGCAGAAATAACTGAGTAGTGAGTTAAATCAAAATAAATTTGCAAGTAGTGATAAGCGAGTAATTTTTCGACTTGAGTATACATCATCATCATCTCAGCCCTTAACCGTCCACTGCTGAACATAGGTCTCCCCTATACGACGACGCCATAAACAGCGATCGCGAGCTACCTTCATTCAACGACTCCCCGCCACCGCTACAATACATACCTACATCTCATCTGTTAAATATTTCATCATCGGATGAATCGTGTTTTCTAACCTCTAAGTGTGAAATCGACAGTGAAATTTTATTGTGTAATGTAGACATGACATGTGTAATGTAGCTTTTATCCAAATCTTATCTTACTTCTTACATAAAATATTATAAAGGCAAAAGTTTGTATCTATGTAAGTATGTATGTAAGTATGTATGTATGTATGTATGTGAGTTTGTTACTCTTTCACACAAAAACTACTAAACCGATTGCGATGAAACTGGAATATAGGTAGCTGGGGACCTGGATTAACACATAAACTACTTTTTATCCCGATATTCTTGCGGGAACGGGACTTACGCGGGTCAAACCGCGGGGCGGAGCTAAGTATAATGTAGTGCCTACGTTTTCTAAGTGCGAACATACCAGAACAGAACAGTGATTTTTTTCGTAAAAAAAACGCGTACGTGATGGATAAGTTCACGCGTATTTTGTATGGAAACTGGTAACTTCGATATCGTCCGCTAGGGGCGCTTTTTGAGTTTCCATACAAAATACGCGTTACCTTAACCATCACGTACGCGTTTTTTTTACGAAAAAATCACTGTTCTGTTCTGGTATGTTCGCACTTAGAAAACGTAGGCACTATATTCCCGTTTTTTTACCGTACCCGGGTACTGACTCGCCCACGTTCACTCGCCGACAGTCGGGCAGGTCCCTTAGATTACACTACGTCAGTAATAAATGTATTTGAAGTAAGATGTTATTCCCACACCAACTAAAACCCCGAAACCTTAATGTTTTTCATCATAAATATTTAATTTTTCCGGGTAAGGCGAAGGTCATTCTGGGACTTGGTTTTGTATTCTGTTCGTCCTTTATTTGAGTTTTCACCGTTTATTAAATCACACATTTGATGTGATAATGTTAAATAAATGTTACTAGTCTTGTCTTACTAATATTATAAAAGTAAAAGTTTGCAATTTTGTGTGTCTGTATGTGACTTAATTACTCTTTCACGCAATAACTACTAACCCGATTGCTATGAAACTTGGTATGCAGATACGTAAAATAACACAGGCTACTTTTATCCCGATATTCTCGTAATAACGGGACTTAAACGAGTGAAACCACGGGAGCTAGTATTAATATAAATGTAAAAGTTTAGATAATAGCGTTCCGTTTTACCCTTTGGGCAAGGAATACTAAACATCATGTTACATGATATCGTGTCCCGTTTTTGGCGTGATAAATTCACACAATAACAAAATACAGAATGCACAACCCTACAAACATAAGTTGGTATATTTCAAAACCCGTATGAAGGTACGTAAGGGATAGTTACCTTAGGATATGAATATTGCTCCCCCCGATGTGCGTTCACCTTGCCGTGGTGTTTTGGGGGCTTAGTAGCCGCTTGGCATAGCAATCCAGCTATGCCAAGCGGTGAACCAAGAGGCGCACTA
This sequence comes from Idaea dimidiata, assembly GCA_949358125.1. Lineage (NCBI taxonomy): Eukaryota > Metazoa > Arthropoda > Insecta > Lepidoptera > Geometridae > Idaea > Idaea dimidiata. The sequence continues at coordinate 14,614,341 of OX442340.1, read as the reverse complement.
GGTAGGTACACTACACACACACTTTTACACTTGCACACACAACACACACATGGCTCGTCTCCGTCAATGGCTTAACTGCCATCGACAAGAGAGGACCATTCACACACATACACTCGGTTTGTCCTCGTCGACGGGCTTTTATCGTCGACTTGGCCGAAACGCTTACAGCTACACTATGCAGCCAGGTGGGTGTCTGGCCTTAATTGGCCGGGCACGTGATAGCGTAGGAGCCTCCCCGCGAAAGCGGGGGATGGGGGTTTTGGGCCTTGCCTTAATTGTCCGGGCCTGGTGGAGAGACCACCTTAAAAAACCCGGAAGGTAAGCTGGTGGTGCGGGGCGAGGCCTGTGTGGCCGCCCGGTGGCGGTCGTAACCGCACTCCCAGGAGGGGTACCAGCCGCCCCCTCTCTTGGGTCATCAAAATAAGGCTTCGTAAGTGCCGACCGGCTCCGGCCTTACGCGACCTCTTAACCGTGATCTCGTGGGATCTATATGGAATCGTTAATACAAAACCCAAACCATAGGAATGAGAAGGAGGAGATGAGGGAGAAAGAAGAGATGAGAGAGAAAGAAGTGATGAGAGAGAAGGAGAAGAGGATTGAGAATAAAAAGACAGAGGAGAAGAAGAAGAAGAGGGGACCAAAAACATCGAAGAGGCATGACATGCCCGAAATTGAGAAAGACGGGAAGCTGAACAGGAGAGTATCAGAACGCCTCAGCAGATTGTCGGAGGCCTCTCGTGAAAGGCAGCGCCAACTGAACGAAGAGCGCAGTCTTGCGAGGGACTCTGAACTCTCTGAGTCTGAAGTAGGCAGCGTCTCTAGCCGCACTAGCCACAGCAGCGCAGATAGCTGCCCCATGAAGTCGGCGTACAGCGGCAGTGCAGAGAGCATTGACGGGCAAATGATGGCGTCAACCAAAAATGCCAATAGCGAGAGCCTTCCAGCCAAGGAAAGCAAGAAGAGGGCTCGAAGCTGTGAAAATGATTCAGACAGCGATGATTGGGGAGGCAAAACTTTTGTCTGGACAAAAGAGGATGTTGCCCCGAGGCCTAAAGTGCGAGGACGTGGTCGCCCTACAGCTACTGGGCAATACGGTGATCTTCCGCAGGCGAAACTGTTGCTGGTGGAAGCAGAAAAACAGCAGATGCGGCTTCAAGCCGAGAAAGAGATCGCAGAGATGGCCTCTGCAGCTCGAGAGACGAGGTTGAATAACCCAACTCGAGCTGAGTTTCTGCTGAGACCATCAGGAAGCACACCTGAGGAAGTATATGATCAGTCTACCGTTGGACTGAGTCTCAGAGTGACCAAAGACGCTGACACAATCAGGTTTGTGGCCAAAAACAGCAAGCAGCTGTGCGGTCGCTATCAAAGATGCTTAAAGGAGGCCGCCGCAAGCGTCCAAGAGGTGGTTGAGGAGCTCAGCCAGAGAACCGCCTCCCAGGAGTCTGTTGTTCTTCGAACTGAGAATGAGACAATGAGGCGGGAGCTGGCCGAGCTTCGTAAAGAGCTCTCCTCGTTGAAGGATGAGATGGCCAAAATGCGATGTGCCCAGATCCCTGTGGTTCAGCCCGCCTCGGGCTCTGCTGGCCACTCTGTGACGGGACTACGGCAAGACACGGAATTAGAGACGTTCCGTCGTTCCCTTATGGTGGACCTGGGAACGATGGTGAGCGCCCGCCTAGCCTCAATCGAGGACAGGCTTACAGCTGCGTCGCGACTTCGCCCGCCTTTAGCCGCGGATCGAGCCCGAGAGGCCTTGGAGACCACTATTGTGGCACCCTCGAGTCAATCGACGCCAGCTCCTCCTCAGCCTCCCTCTAAGAAAGGAAAAGGTCTGGGGAAGAAGTCCATGGTTTCATCGGCGCAGTCTTTGACCGCACCGTCACTTCTAGCTCCGGCTATCTCGGCCCCCTCTAAGAAGGGTAAAAGGCAACGAGGCAAGAAGACGGGGATCACCTCACCAGCTCTACCGGCTGTTACCGTCGTTGCTGGACCATCCCCAGTCTGGCCACTAGCCCCAACACCGGTCGCAAATGACCCTTCAAGAGAATGGGTACGCGTTAAGGGCAGAGACAAGCGGACCCACCGTGAAAACCTGCCGAATAATGGTCGTCCTCAACAGGAGAAGGGGGCCAACAAGCAGCCCAAGAAACCTAAACTCCGGGTTCCGAAGACTGCGGCAGTGGTGATAACCTTGCAACCGGAGGCGGAGAAGCAAGGCGTCACCTACGCGACGGCACTATCCGAGGCCAAATCCAAAATTGATTGGATTGGCCTCGGCTTCCCTGCCCTTCGTCCGCGGAGAGCTGCAACTGGGGCTAGAATTTTTGAGATTTCCGGAGAGGACAGATCGGAGAAAGCGGACACACTGGCGCGGAAAATCCGTGAGGTACTAGGCAACGAGTGCGTCAGGATCCACCGCCCGATGGCTACTGCAGAGATCCGTGTATCCGGGCTGGATGACACAGTCACCGGCCCGGAGCTCTGGGCGGCGATCGCAAGTGCCGGTGATTGCTCTGTTGAAGCAGTCAAGGTAGGTGAAATCCGCCAATCCTCAGGAGGCATGGGAGCCGCGTGGGTACGCTGCCCGGTGACTGCGGCCAAGAAGATAGCGGAAAGCGGCCGGCTCCTCGTCGGCTGGGTGTCAGCCAGTGTTAAACTGCTGACACCCAGAGAGCGACGGTGCTTCCGCTGCCTTCAATCCGGACATGTGCGTGCAAACTGCAAGTCAGAAGTAGACAGGAGCGACCTATGTTATAGGTGCGCCAAACCTGGCCATAAGGCGAGTGAGTGTTCGGTCGCTCCGTTTTGCCCTCTGTGCACGGCGGCCAAACTACCCGCGGCTCATCAAGTTGGGAGTAGGGCTTGCAAGGCCCCAAAACCCAACAAGAGGAGGACTGTTGCAACCGGTTCCATTCCGGCTGCTTCGGTACATCCGACAGCTTCCGAAACCCCCGTGGTTTCCCAGGAAGCGATGGATGGGGTTGACGTCGATATCGAGTGTCCATAATGGATTACAACCTCATCCATCAATTCCTGCAGGTGAACCTAAATCACTGTGGTGCGGCACATGACTTACTCATGCAAACAATTGCAGAGGAAAAGGTTGAGATGGCCGTACTAGCAGAGCCACTCTTTATTCCCCGTAATAGTAATTGGGTGGTAGACGCGGCAACACCGGCGTTGGTTGCAATCGTCCCATCTAGGGCCTTGTGTGTTCAGCCTCTTAAACCCATTGCCCGTGGCGTAGGTTACGTTGCGGTGCAGTGGAGGGATGTCGTTGTTCTCGGGGTGTATTTCTCACCAAACCGAGGCGACGACGAGTTTGAGTCTTTCCTGGGCGAGGTTGGGGCCCTTTTGGACCGCATACAACCTCGCCCTGTACTCCTCCTGGGAGACTTAAACTCATGGTCAGCGAGGTGGGGCAGCAGACGGGCCAACTCCAGGGGTCTTATTCTGGTGCCTTGGGTCGACGAGCACGACCTTGTTGTACTAAATCGGGGAAGAATTAGTACCTGTGTGGCGGCACGAGGTGAATCCATAGTGGACATCACTTTTGCTTCTCCCGGCCTTGCTCAGAAAGTGAAAAACTGGAGAGTTCTCGAAGAGGTGGAGTCCTATTCCGACCACCGATACATACGGTTCGGAATTTCGTCCCAGACCTCCAACCTTCCGGTACAATCCTCGCGGACAGACCGACCCCGCTGGGCTGTAAAACAGCTCGATAGGGAGCTGCTCGAAGAAGCTGCCATCGTCCAGTCATGGGTGCCCGTGCCAGATGACCTGGAGGATGTGCACGCTGAAGCCGAGTGGCTCACTCGAGCCATGTCCAGTGTATGCGACGCGGCAATGCCCCGAGTGAAGCCGCGGGGTCCCGCGCGTCGTGTATATTGGTGGTGTGCGGAGGTGGCCTCTCTGCGTGCTGCTTGCGTGGCTGCGCGCCGCCCGTATACCCGACACCGGAGTCGTCGTCGCGGTCGCCGGCTTGCGACGGGCGAGGTGGACGAGATTGAGGAGGAACTCCACGCCACTTATAAGGCGGCCAAAAAGGCACTCAAGGCAGCTATAGCCGCTGCGAAAGACAGGGCCCGTAAAGAATTACTCGCATCCTTGAGCGAAGACCCATGGGGGCGTCCCTATCGCCTAGCGAGGGAAAAGCTCAAACCATGGACCCCTCCGCTCACAACGACGCTTGAGCCAGAGTTCTTATCGAATGTCGTCGCGGCGCTCTTTCCAAATAGGGAAGATCACCCAGCGCCACAAATGGCACCACCAAGACCCTCAGGGCCAACGACCGAGGAGGAGACCTCAGTGGAAGTGACTGCAGAGGAGTTGAAGATGGTCCTCCGTCGCCTCTGCGCCAAGAGCACCGCCCCTGGGCCTGATGGCATACCAGGGCGCGCGCTGGCTCTGGCCTGCAGGCACTTGGGGGACCGTCTTCGTAGGCTGTTCACTTTCTGCCTTGAGCGAGGGGAGTTCCCTGCTAGGTGGAAGGTGGGCGGCCTCGTGCTCCTGCAGAAGGAGGGGCGTCCCGTGGATTCGCCATCGGCGTACAGACCCATTGTTCTCCTAGACGAGGGCTGCAAGTTGTTAGAGAGGGTGATAGCTGCGCGTCTCACGAGCCACCTCACACGAGTTGGACCGGACCTGTCGCCACATCAGTTTGGGTTTCGAAGGGAGCGCTCAACTGTGGGGGCCATTCTCCGTGTTAAAGCCATGGCGGAGGAGGCAGTGTCTGGGGGAGGTGTGTTGTTGGCGGTATCACTTGATATCGCCAACGCCTTCAATACCCTCCCCTGGGCATGCATCAAGGAGGCCCTTCGGTTCCACGAGGTGCCAGTGTATCTACGCCTAATTATAGAGGCGTACCTATCTGATAGGACGATTTCCTATGACACTAGGGATGGGTCTCGTACGTGGCAGATGACTTGCGGTGTTCCACAGGGGTCAGTTCTCGGACCGCTCCTGTGGAACATCGGTTATGATTGGGTGCTCCGTAGTACCCTGCTACCAAACCTGGCTCTGACTTGCTACGCAGACGACACATTGGTTACGGCAAGGGGGAGCACGCACCGCGATGCAGCCATTTTGGCGACGGCTGGGGTAGCGCAAGTGGTGCAACGCATTCGGCGCTTGGGGCTCGAGGTGGCCCTCAACAAAACTGAATGCGTATGCTTCCATGGTCCACGTAACAAGCCACCTCCAGACTACCATCTCATCGTAGGAGGAACTCGCATCGCTGTCGAGTCGACGTTGAAATACCTCGGGTTAGTCCTCGACAGCACATGGAGTTTTCGAGCACACTTTGCCCGTCTGGAGCTGAAGTTGGTGGGGGCGGCGGGGGCACTTGCCCGTCTCCTGCCCAATATCGGTGGGCCAAGAGTTTACACCAGACTTTTATACATGGGGGTCTTGCGGTCCATGGCGCTATATGGCGCACCGGTGTGGGCCGCCAATCTCTCGGATGGCGTCATCGGCACACTCCGCCGCGTGCAGAGACTGATGGCCATCCGAGTGACGCGGGGATACCGCACAGTGTCGGGAGAGGCGGCCGCCGTCCTAGCCGGAACAATCCCCTGGGATCTGGAAGCCAAATGCCTTGCGTCACTCTACGAGTGGCGTGAGGAGGCCCGAAGTCGGGGCGTCCGACCGGCGCTCAGGGAAGTGGAGGAGTGCCGGGAGGAACTCCGGCAGATCCAGGTGGATATGTGGCGGATACGGCTACTACGTCCGAGCGCCGGTCTGTGGACCATTGGAGCTATCGAGCCCGTACTGGAGGAGTGGTTGAGTCGCAGCCACGGAGCGCTCTCGTTCCGCCTCACTCAACTGCTGACGGCACATGGATGTTTCGGCAAATTCCTGTACCGTATACGCAGAGAGGCGGACGAGAGCTGTCACCACTGCTCGTCCGGCTGTGACAGTGCCGAGCACACCCTCGTCGCGTGCCCAGCTTGGTCCTTACAGCGCCAAGAGCTGGAAACCGTCGTCGGCCATGACTTGTCGCTACCGGCTATAGTTCGCTCTATGGTCAACACCGACGAGGCCTGGCGGGCGGTTCGAGCGTTTGCCGAGGACGTAATGTCCCAGAAGGAAGAAGCGGAGAGAGCTCGAGAGCTTCTCCGAGGTACGCAGCGCCAAAGGCGCACCCGGCGTCGTGGTCGCGCAAACGACCTGATGCCACCTTAAACGGCTCATGGCGGCGGACTCGGGGGAGTTCGTCGCCGGAATATGAGCCCGAGACGGCGGCGGCGTGTCCACGCCGCCTCTCGACGCTGGTTTTTCCCGCTCACCAGTGGGTTTTTTGGAGTTGGGGTCGACGGGACCACCCGCCGCTGGAGCTCGTCGATGATCCTCCGAAAGGAATTCCGACGAGCTCCAGCAACCGCGGAGCGCTGGACACCGAGGGGTTTAGTGGGTAAACCCTGGCCGCCCACCATCTCAGGCCAGAGGGACCCCCACACACCGGGCCGCTCTCCCCCGGGAGCGGCCTGATGGTCTTAAGGAGATTCCCCTCGTAAAAAAAAAAAAAAAAAAAAAAAAAAAAAAAAAAAAAAAAAAAAAAAAAAAAAAAAAAAAGGATATGAATATTGCTAATATTACGTAGGTAAGTACTTCCAAACGGTTATGTTATTAGTGTTAAAATAACGTTGTTATGTTAATTTGTAACACATTGTGTATCGGGCGGTGTAGGGTAACGTAGTCCTCTGTTGTTTTAATACAGGATGTTATAAATTACTGTGACCTCATGGTAAATATGGCAAGTGTCTAAGATTTAACCGTTTAACTGGCAGTGTTAATTAACAAAAAACGCCAAAAAAATTACGCTTGTTGTATGGGAGCCTCCTTAAATATTTGTAAATTTTTGTTTTTAGTATTTGGCACCACCCACCGCTCTTTGAATGTGGCAGAAATTTAGATAAGCGTTGATGCACGGTTAATAAATGGTGTCACTAACGCTAACATATTATCTTATTTTCTGCCGGACTGCCGGACTTTTGGAATTAACACTAAATAATATTTTTTAACATTTATTTATTATTTATTTATTTATTAAAAACTAAGTTACACCACTCTTACAGCTAAGCCAATGCAGTGACATAACTAAATTACTTAAATAATATAAAAAACTAATAACTTAAAACTAATTATTTTCAATGCATCTATATGCCATTTCTGTGAATTTCGGCAGACTACAAGTTAGAAGCATGCATAGTTAAAACCATTAACTGTATTAACTTTAGCTTGAAATTAACTGAAGAATCCATACGTTTTCAACTAGAATACCCAATATCCCTGGCAATAGTCGATTAGCTCTCTCAATAGACTTATACAACTATTATACGACATTATTAGAACCACTGAAAGGGTAGTACAATCGAATTAAGTAGTTTTTCTCCCTAATAGTGATGTGAAACGTTTTTTATCGATAAGTTGTCGATAAAAACTTTTAAATACATCATGTCAATTTTAGGTAGGTTACCTAATAAAAATCTAGTGCGATCATGGAAGCAAAAATTAGGTTTTACTGTATCGGATAAATTAAAAAGGATTTTTTTTAGAGCCTAACACTATTCTTGACCAGTTTATTTCTAGAACTCATACCTAAAACCCACAACCTCTTGGGGCTACATATTATATTTAAATTAGATTTTAAAGTAAGGTACATATATTATCAAAATTCAATTGTAAAATCCTAAAACTACAACAAACCATTACAATATACATAACATTACAAATAAATCTTAAATCAAAATATCAAAATGTCAAAATAATAACAAAATGTCAATAATAAATAAATTAGATTTTTATTTGAAATCTAACATCTATATCTATTAGTTTTCTGTAAGAAGACACCTATTTTAAGAACAAGTAATTTAATTTGTTTTAATTTAATTTGAAATCTTTAGAAAAACCAATCGGAAGCTCTTGTAACATAATGACGTCACATAATTAAACACTTACCCCCTTACTTATAAACGTTAATTAATGCGCTGCATAACTAATGCCTCGTTTGTCTTTTAAGTACTGCCACATGAAGTTTCAAAGTTGACAGACAGAGACAAACGTCACATAACTTAGTCATGTGTAAATAATATTTTATAAGTAAGGGAGTATATCATTAAAAAGTTAACCCCAATGAGTTGCTTGTGGTTTCTTTTTATCGAAAAACGCTTTAAGCTTTAAGTCGACATATCAAAATGATCAAGTAATTTTGGTAGGTATATCTTATAAAAAAATAAACATTTTTGACGTTGACTTTGACAACTATCGATACCCTTGTAATAATTTTAATCGACAAAACCCATCACTACGCCCCTCGACCCATGGTCTAAAAGGATAATGTCGATAATTGCTCATGTTCGCGTAGGTCGAACAAATTGGACGAATTGCCCCTCGGGATGAAAGGCCGACGATTTTTGAACCCTCTGTAGATCAAATGACTGATTAAACCATGATTAAACCAATTACCCACGTTTGGATAACAAAGCATGTGGAGTTTCTCAAAATGAATCGAAAAGATCCTATCCTATAATAAAACACAATATTTACCGGGTTTTACTCGCGTTTTATTTAATAACGGCATTATTAGTAAAGCCCGAGTTTTCGTTAACTTTGAAGTTAGTTAGTCAACATTGAAAAAGCTAACTGTAAAGTTAGCGAAAGCTCGGTCTTTAGTAATAATGCCATTATTAAATAAAACGCGAGTAAAACCCGGTCAATATTGTGTTTTAACAACTTTATATCTGAAAAACGTGAACCTTTTTCGAAAATCACGTTTTCGACAAAATTCGAAACTTAATTTATTCACAACAAAAAAGCTATAAGAAACAAACTTCTGTCTAAAATTTCCCTAGTTCGAACTCTCCGAGTAAACTGGCAGCTTATCATAAAAACTTTGTTAACATCATAACCTTTTTCCAAAGTAGGTTACTCGGGGGACTAAAACGCTAAGTGTACTCTTCTCCTGAGTCTAAATCCTGAAAGGTCTTTCACCAAACACTACCAAGCTTTTGATATGCACTTACGAGCAGTGGGATTAAGTCGTATTGACAAATGGAATGTTTCTTTTAACATAGTTACAAAAAAAAATTGATGTTTTATTGGTTATTATCTGGCACGGGCACCACTTCGTATCGCTATTAAAACTACTAACTTAACTTATTGTTATTTTTAGCGATTGTAAACCGGTTATGGCCATTTGAAAAGTAGCTAGTGTCAAGTATTATTAATTTTAGCAAGGTTTTTGCATAATTTCTTCTATGGTTTTCGCGATTTTGCATTATAAAACTAAAATAATATTAAGTTATTTGCAATTTGCATCAATTCAGTCAAGTCGTCGGTGTAAAAGTCCAGTCAAAGAAGTTATTGTAAATGGTGGCTCTTTACAGTGACGGTCAACGCGAGCTTTGGAGACAACGCTAAAGTCCATATTTTGCAACGATTTTCACAAAAGGACTTAGAGTAGCAGGTGCATATTTTAAAGTTTAATTTTTTTCAATAATGGTTCAATAATTATTGATAATTCTGCTTAATATTACTAAAGCGTCTAAACTGTTAAAAATTTCATGCAAAATAACAAAAATTACTTAACCGCTATTGATAAAATTAAAACTTTTTAAATATACACAGGTAACCTAATTCCATTGCTCACTGTACAATATACAGCTCTATTCAATTTATCTCTTATAACCGTTCCGAATTCGTTGCTCGCATTTACCTACAGTTCAAGTTATAAAAGTCACCTAGTCTGAAGTCTGGAGCTGTGAAGGCGAGTTCGTTGACCTAAATACGAAGTAAGCCGCGAATATGAACTGAAATAACGAACGGAACGGAGAGCCACTGAAAAGCCTTTTTTCAGGTTGGCTTTTGAATGACAACTTTGGGTTTGTAGCAACCACATAGTTTATAGTCTCACTAGCAGCGTCCGCTGTTTCACCCGCGTTGGTCCTGTTCCTGAGTTATTCAAGGTCGACAGCTACCTAAATTTCAAGTTTCATCGCAATCGGTTCGGCAGTTTTTGCGTGATTGAACAACAAAGTCACAGACATATGTACAAACTTTCGCGTTTATACCAGCAGCGGCCCGCGGTATCACCCGCCTATCACGATCCATCAGGAATATCTGGATAAAAAGTAGCCTATGTGTTCTTCCACGTATCATCATAATCGGTTCAGTAGTTTTTGAATGAAAGAGAAACAAAGTCATACGATAGTACATACAAATATACAATTTGTAACGGGTAAGTCCTTTTAATCCGAAAGGGGGTTGTTCTAGACGTCTAGGCAAACAACATTTGTTCTACGACTTTTGAAAATTCAAACTTTTTTTTTGAAAATTTTGAGATTATGTTTCACTGAAAAAACAGCTGCTTTTGAAAATAAAGTTAATTTAAGTTTTGATTGTAAACCATCAAACTAAATAAAAGGATCATAAGGTCAATGACCTCGAACTCTCAGAAATAGCTGATTTTCAAGTAAACTTTACACATAAATTTTTCGAAAATTACTTCGAAATTCCAAAAGACGTAGAACAAAAGTTGTTCGTCTAGACGTCTAGAACAACCCTCTTTCGGATTAAAAGGACTTACCCGTTACACCTTGTATAATACAAACCTTCACATTTATAGTATTAGTAAGGTTTATAGTGACTAGATACCTTTTTGGTTTATTCTCATGATTTATTACACTTTCTTCACCTGGGTGAATTAGTCGGGTGAAGAAAGTGGAAAAGTTTTGCAACGTTTCTCCTACATTACATTATCCAAGTAAGTCGAGTTATTATGTCAAATCATTTCACCTTAGAATTGTTACACCCACTTTTTGTCAAATTGCAGTCTTTTTTCACCCACGAAAGACAAAAGATTTTTAAAATAATCCTTTTGTATTAAGGTATTTTGCTTCGAGAAAAAGCTCATGCTTTTAAAACCTAGTAAAATGTGACGAGAGAATTTAAAAAGATTTCCTAATTCGTTGATTATATTTCTAGTAAAATGCTTTGAATAACAAAAATAAGAAACATTAAAATAAACTTCTTACTTATATACTTATAATATTATAAACGCGAAAGTTTGTATGTATGTGTATGTATGTGTGTGAGGTTTTTACTCTTTCACGCAAAAACTACTAAACCGATTGCGATGAAACTTGGAACATAGGTAGCTGGATACCGGAAATAACACATAGGCTACTTTTTAATCCGATTTTCTGCGGGAACGGAACTTACGCGGGTGAAACCGCGGGGCGCAGCTAGTAGCTTATATATTTTAAAATCATATACCTACAAATCATAACTGCTATTTTACAAACAGTTAAAATTAAGTCATATTTGTTGAAGACCCTGAATTTGACCTTTCCATTAGTTAAGTTTCTGCGTTTGTTATCATAAAATACATTGAGAGTCAGAGGTTTTCAACATTTTGGCATTCAAACATTGAAATATGTTAATAGGTATGCCAAATTGGTTGAAACTTTGTTACAGTAGAGCTTGTATTTATACAAATACAGTAATTTTCGTAGACAAGAATACTTAGGTATTAATTTTAATTTTACAAGCATTTAAACTTACGATAAATATTAAGTCTCGCTAACAGTCGCTTGACGTTAGTTACAATGCTCCCCTAATGAAAACGTAAGATGACATGTACTATGACATCGACACATAGAGTGTGAGATGACGTTATACCCGAGTACGAGTCCACATCGCACGCTTACTTCTATAAATCGAAAACTAATTAACTAAGTAATTCTTTCAATAATAAGTTTTATAAATTAGTCACATTTTACTAATTTAATTATAAACCTAAAATATACGACCTCTGTGACGACCTAAAATGACGACCTCTGTGGCGCGTCAGGCGAACGCTTGGCTGCAATACAGAAGGTTGCGGGTTCGATTCCCGCTGGATGCAAATATTTATGCTTAAAATAAATATCTGTATTTGGTCTGGGCGTATTTGTATGTATAATAAGTATGTATTTACAAAAAAAAAAATATATAAGTAGTATATCCGTTGTCTAGTCACCGTAACACAAGCTTAGCAGCTTACCACGGGGCTAGATGGCGCTGTGTGTTCGTACAGGATTTTTTTTTTTTATTTATATTTTATTATAACGTGAATAATTTATAAACCCTCTTAAAAATGTATTTTAATTAACCATAATCTTTTGTTTCAGGTAATTATAATAGACTAAGCATTTTGGAATGTCATCATGATACGACTTGGTTACGACTGTAAGTGAAAATAAAAATAGGTCAAAAGTACTGATTTCTTGCCAACCTGGAACGATTTTTGCTATCTAAGAAGATAGTGTTTTGAACGCATATACTTACTATACTTACTTTGTCTTGTAAATACATAAGTATAAATAAAATAAATAAATAAAATAATAAATAAATAAATCCTGTGACGAACACACAGCGCCATTTAGCCCCGTGGTAAGCTGCTAAGCTTGTGTTACGGTGGCTAGACAACGGATATACTACTTATATTTATTTTTCTTTTGTAAATACATACATATTATACATAGAAATACGCCCAGACCAGATACAAATATTTATTTTTAAGCATAAATATTTGCACCCAGCGGGAATCGAACCCGCAACCTTCTGTATTGCAGCCAAGCGTTCGCCCGACGCGCCACAGAGGTCGTCAAGGTCGTTCCCTAAGTATACCTATTATACATAGAAAACACCCTGAGCAGAAACAAATACTTAATATTAAGCATTACTACCTGCTTCCGGTGGAAATAGAACCCGCGATGCGCCACAGGGACTATCAGAATAGCTACAGTTTGAGCACCTCTGGAAATATTAATTAGAATATATTTGGGTCTCCAACCCTTCCGCCTGCCTGCCTTGCAGGGTACCATCAAGATTGCAAATGTTCCCTAAATATACGCATGTAATATGAACACATCTAGTAAAACATACTTACGAGGTATGAGAACATAGGTATGTTCTCATACCTCGTCACTATACACTTCACTATACATTACTTCTATGGACCTCCATAGAAGTAATGTATAGTGAAGTGGTTTATTTAGGTAGATCTTAGACAACCTAGATGGGGGCTACGAGGAATAAATAGAATGGAAATGTAAGTTCTCTATTAAATTTGACAAACCATGTTCCACGGTCAGACAGCATCTGATGCATACACTGACATGTCCCGTACAGTATTACGTATGATCGAGTATTGGATCGACCAATGGCGGACGATCTTTAGTGACAGACTGGCAGTCGAATCATCGTTCTAGGCCCCGCAACCACCGTTTGCGTGGAACATTTTTTCAAACGATTGCTACTTCCATATTATTATATATTCGAGTTTGTTGGATGTCTAACAACGATTTTCGAACTTTGATTCTTTTTTAAAAGGTATGTGGTTTATTTCCCGAAAAGTTTGACTTCGGAACTGAAGAAGTCGTCCGTCAGAGACGAGTTTGAAATGCATTCACTATCAGTCGACCATTCTTTTTCTAATGTCTAATAGAGACCAGTCTTTCTGTGCTAACAAAGTTAAAAACTCTTCTATCCATTGACGAAATTTAACGTTCTAGTGAAATGGAATATGGAATGGAATGTTTTCCAATTTATTAACAAACATGGTAATAACAAAGTAGTATTATATTTAGTGTCTAGTCACCATAACATAAGCTTAATAGATTACCTTCAGCGCACATAACACTTTCGTAACGAAGTAGATATTGGTACACGGTCGGCTGGGACCTTAGGATTGAAAGTAGGGGTTTCCACCACTACACCAACACAGCTCTTTCTAATTTCAAACAGTGACCTTAAATCATTGAATCGAAAACACGTCAAACTATTGACTATATTTACTGTATTACTAACGAGGCATTGTAACTGAACGAATGAAAGAACGAATGAGTGAGCGGTGAATGAACGGAGTGAACAAATAGCCCACAAAATGGACGGGCCACTGACAGTGAGTGATCTCCGAACGTTAATCAAGTGAAAGGGTGCTTACTGCTAAACGAACGTGCGTTTCCAATTTGTAATTGAATTTGTTGGAGTTTTGGCGGGAACGCGTTGAAGAGATGTGTTGCAATATTTTCATTTTTGTGAAACCTAGTTCAAGTGCGTTTAAATTGTTTAATTTCGGGAGCATATTAATCGTTTTAGTTTCGTGAAGGTGTACAAGTGTAGTGAAAGTGAAAATCGGTGCAAAACATGGACTTTAGCGTTGTCTTCAAAGCTCTGTGAACAATCATTGTAAAGGCCGCCGTTTTACAATGATTCCCTCGACCCTACTTTATTAGCTGTTTCGAAGCAAATAACTTGCAAATATTATTTATACGAATAAAACGCGAGTAAAACCCGGTAAATATTGTGTTTTCTTTTTAATAAAATGTACAATATGATAAGTAAGAAAACATATTTTTAGTATGTATTGATATCTGTATGTTTTCTTATAATAAAAATAAAGGAAAAAAAAATAATGCCACAGAGAAAAAGGCAACCAAAGCCCAGTGTTGCATGACGCGGCAAATGTTTTATTTTCTGTGCTGCTAATACTTACATTGTCATGTTACTCATTAAATGAACATGCTTTTAGTTTAATCTGTGGCGCAATGACTTTTAAAAGATTTTTATAGGTAGGTCATTAGGTCCTACACTTTTAGAATAATAAAAATAAAAAAAGTTAAAAAAAATTATAACACGACTACGTGAAAAAGGGGGTCTAGAAAACAAGAAAAAAGTCAGATAGATATCCAGAAATGCATAGCGATCAAAATGGTCAAGGTAGAGCCATGGTCACACTTTCTGTTTGATAAATAGATAGATAGATAATACTTTATTTGATCAATCACAAAAATATTACAAAAACAACACATTTAAAAATAACATCGCCTACCTATGTGGTTATATTAACAGAGGAATTACAAACTTTATTTTGATACTATATGTTTCAACCACTGAGTACAAGAGTATACCTACTAAATAATGGATTTTAAATCGATGTGAAAGCTCTATTTTTTCTTCAAATGACAGTTTTCGATCTTTATCTATGACACTTTTATTGTAATTACTTACTGACCATTCACATAGTGCTCATTTTCAAGCTACTTCATGACTTAAGCGATTCAGTATTGGTCTATTATAGCCTATTTATTTATTTTATTTTATTTTTTACATTTTAGGGAAACCAACGGCTATCAATACATACTAACAATAGAATAGAAATAGTAAAGCCAATAATAGGTATCCACAACTAGAAACGATGTATATAACATTGCAGATGCTTAGGAGCTAAAATAAGACTTAAATGAATATTAAGTATATTATAACTATGCTTGTATAAGAGTTCGAACTATGCACTCAACACTAACTCAGGGATGCTGCTAATGAAGGGATAGTATAGGATTAGTCCTCAGTAAAAAACTGGTTGCTCAATAATGTCCGTGCCAATTTAGTACCACTATAGAAAAGGTCCAGCTCACTGTCGGGATTTTAGTAAGCAAGTTGAAACTCTCGCTCGCTCGAATTAAGTACGCATTTTGGCTATAATTGGTTCGCGCAAATGAAGGTTCTAATATTGAACAAAATCTAATCTATCCATTAGCTTTAACCGACTTCGACAAAAGGAGCAGGTTCTCAATTCGACTCGTATTTTTTGTGAGTTTATAACGCTACTGTGCCCAGTGCTATCAGGAAATTCTCGTTTTTTTGTGTTTCTGTGCAATTTCGTTTCCTAAATAATTTGTTGAAAATTATTTTAAAGTTGTAGAACAAAAGTTGTTCGCCTAGACGTCTAGAACAGCCCTCTTTCGGCTTAAATGGTCTTCCTCAAAACACCCTGTATATATTGAAACTCGTTTTCTAAAACTTCTGCTTTCGAGGTTTTCCTAATAAAACTTCGTGTAAAGTTTTAGTTTGAAAATTTTCATCACTAGTTCAACTCTCAAGCTTATTTCTAAACGAAATGCAGCAGATTTGAAAATGTTATGCGGTGAAGGAAAATAAAATCGTAAACACACAATAAACTATGATATTAGGTTGAGCTAGCTTGAATAAAAAAAATATCGCAACAAATTTAGAACCTCCTCTTTTTTTTGGAAGTCTGTTAAAAATAGTATATTTACTTAGGGACGTAAGAAGTTAGAGGGAGTGTTATTTGTGATGTGTAGGGATTTTTAAAAGTCCCATTGGTTTGACTTATGAGGGTCATTGCTGGTTAATCTAACTAATTTTATCTTATCTTACTAATATTATAAACGCGAAAGTTTGTATGTATGTAAATATGTTGTTAGGGTGTGTGTATGTATGTGAGTTTGTTACGCTTTCACGCAAATACTACAGAATCGATTGCGATGACACTTAGAATATAGGCATGGCAGCTAAAAACTGGGAATAACACACAGGCTTCTTTTTATGCCGATATTCCCGCGGGAACGGGACTTACGCGGGTGAAACCGCGGGGCGCAGCTACTAAGGTTATAAAACTTTGTAATTCGAGTTAAAAAGCAGGTCTTTTGACATCATAACTGCGAGAATGAATTATTTATACCTGCTAGTGCATGTATTATAAATTTAAGGCCAGGTGGTACGTGTGGCTGGAAAATGGAACAAAACATAATGGACGACGACTTAATCACTTAAATTAATGTTTTTGTTACAATGTAGCGTACCGTGGTTCAGTATTACGTAAACCTCTGTGAATATCGGAAAAATAATGATATATGGATAGTGGCATTCTAATAACAACGTTCGAATTATCTTCCGACTTTTTAAAAGGCTTGTGAGTATTTCTCGAACAAAATTTGACTTCAGAACTGTAGGGCAAAGAAGTCACATTACTAGAAGTAGAATGCTGACGTAGATCTAAAAATGTGTTACGCTATATTAAGTCCTTTTTTACCCGACTGGTCGACGCAAGGGAGGGTTATGTGTTTATCGGTCTATGTATGTATGTATGTATGTTTCTATATGGCGTCCTAGAGGCCAAACGCGTGGACCGATTTTGATGATTCTTACGTCAATCGATTCGTCTTAAGGACGCGACTGATGTTAAATCCCTTCCGACTGAATATTTTTCTTCATAACCGGTATCAAATACATCTTTAAACAATGTATTATGTTATTGTATATGATACAAGAAGTGTCCCCTTTATTTTAAAAACAATAAAAAATAACTTTTAATACCACTATATTTGTATTTAAATACACTACAAGTTACCCTTGTTTTACAAAATATATGAATTTTTTTCTAAATCCTTAACCGCTATATTTTCTTATAGGCATCATAATATTCCTTATTATGTTCTACGTGAACATTCTTGTTCTACTAATATAACTTCTTTGCTGTTAGGTTATTCAAAAACCTTCGATTCGAAACCGAAGATCGACTTGACATGCATCACTGTCTTATTGAATAGCGCTGAGCGAGATAAAGAATCAATCCCGACATCGAATTCGAACCGAGGTTCTCTGAATACTCCTGCTGGTAGAGCTCGTCTGTCGGAGCCGAGTTTGAAACGCTTCGCTGTGAAGAGACCATTAATATTCTATTCACTTATAACAGACTATTATTAAAAACTAGTTTTTTCCTAAAAACCTATTTTCAAAATAACCCTACCTCAACGTTGAAGACCGTAGTAAAATATTTAAAATATGAAAATCTCAATAACTTATACATCATAATCTTACTTAGCAAAGTTTAAAACCAAACTTCATCTTAGTTTTTTTTTAATTATTAAATTTTTGAGTTAAGCTCTGCTCTAGCAAACTTTTTCATACCAACTTGTATTAATAAAATGAAGTTTGCAAATAGTTTAAGTAAGTTGTAGTAGGTGCTCATAACGACCTAGATTTTAAGCTTAGAATTCTGTATTTTTTTTTCGGTTTTTGTGATACTACTTGGAAATAGTACATATCCGTTGTCTAGTACTCATAGTACAAGCCTAGTGCTTAGTTTGGGGCTAGATTGCGCTGTGTGCAATGTAGTGCAATATATTAAATGAAAATTATCATCCTCAACGGAAAAAGAAGGGTGGTATAGAAGGTTGCGTGTTTGGAAATGACATTATGTTACGTAAAACGAGCCGTCGGTACTGCGAGCTTCGGTCAAACAATTTTCGGTGAAACCAACCATAGCGGAAATGAACAATCGGGGAAACAACTACTCGGTAAAGTTATCTATCGGTAAATCGTCTTCGGCGAAAGGTGTTTCGATGGATAGTGTTTCGAAGTAGAGCGTAGGGAACCCATAAGTTTAAAGTGATGTTGGTTACGTACATCAAAACTAAATATTTACATTAAAAAATGGCCTGGAGGGATACTAAGGAATACGTTTGTTTGTATGATCACGCGCTAGTCTAATTTATAAATGAAGATACCTGCATAAAAAAATCGCTAAGGCCGCCCATTTGTACAATTAACTCACCAATTGTTTATAAGAACAGTCTTGAGCTATCCTCTTTCCAACAAAAAAAGAACTACCACAATCGACCAAGCCATTTTCGAGTACATGAACATCCATAATACAGTCACAACTAAATTGAGAACCTATTCCTTTTTCAAGTCGGTTTAAAAGAGTGTGTTGCCTTTGACCGAACTGTCTTAGGGATGATTTATATTAGACAGTATCCGAGCCATACCGTGTCTGAGCTTCGTTGTCCATTGCTCGGCCGCCACTCAGTTGCAACAGACCGATCGACTTCTCGCCGAGCAATGGACAACTCGAGCACTCGTGCACGGTCTCATATAAATCATCTCTTAGGCCGGCTTGCATAACGGTTCCTTAACATATTTAAGCTATTAAACGTGTTTAAAATCTGTCAGAATTTCAATAACTGTCAATGTGTGGCAACAAATTACCAATCGACCCCTTAATGAAATAGAGTCCAATGTTCGATTTCCCATAAATTATTTTTAAATTGATTTAGTTAAATATATTTTTAAAGAGGACGATTGATAATATGTTGCCACACATTGACAGTTCTTGAAATTCTGACAGATTTTAAACACATTTAACATGTTAAGGAACCGTTATGCAAGCCGGCCTTAGTCTGTAAACTAAATTAACATAAAATAATAGACACTACGCATAGGTCGGCTTGGACTGACAACTACGGGCGTGGTTTTGACAGTTTCCTTATCAAATGGCTACTGAGGGTTGGTTGCCGCCAGGAATCATCCCAGGTGTCTGCGCCGAGAGATTACTTGCTTTCTAAAACGTGAATAAAATTATTGTCTTTGTTACTCTTCTGTACATACAATGAAAATGACAAATTACATCTCAGTCTTTGCAAAGCAATGCGATTAAAACCGAAAAAATGAATATATTTTAATTTCTTTTGGTTATTAATTTATCTTGTGTTAAGTTATTTAATATACCTGGAGCAAAGGGTGGCCATTGCCATACAACGCGGCAATGCTGCCAGTGTTATGGGTACGATTCGGGGTGAGTCGTTCATATAGTTTTAATATTTTTACTTTGTTCGTATTATGTTATATTTATTGGATTATATGTATTTATAGGTTATGTTTAGTTTTATAATTAGTTTTAATTTAAGCTTTCTGTTATTTATTCAATAAAATCCAGCTATCAAAAAAAATATCTATATATTTTGTGTTAAGTATGTGTTACTTATTATGACAGATTCGTATGAAATTAATGCACTGCCACGTACATTATATTAATTATTTTCATATCCTCATTAATTTTGCGTTTCCTGAAAGCATTCATTTATAAATAACCGTACCGAAATTTACCGCATTGTTGTGAAAATTTCAATAAACTCATCCATAGTCACCTATTTTAAATATAAATTACTAGCTGCGTCCCGCGGTTTTATCTGCATAAGTTCTGACTCCGAGGGAATATCGTGACCAAAAGTAGCCTATGTTACTCCTTCATAATGTTACACTCTTTTGGTGATTTTTTTTAGAAATCGGTTAGTTACCCAGCATATTCATTACAAGCAAAGAAATAAATCTTTCCTTACGTAATAAAACACTTTATTTACCGGGCTTAATCGCATTTTATTTATGATTTTTAAACGAACCGAGAATTCGCCCAATTTTACAATTGGCTTTTTTCAAGGTTGACTGAAAAAGCCAACTGTAAAGTTGGCGAAAGCTCGGTTCGTTTAAAAATCATGAATAAAACTCGATTAAACCCGGTAAATAAAGTGTTTTATTATGCAAAATCGCGAAAACCAAAGAAGAAATTTCCTTTTTATAATGTTAGTATAGAGTTCCTATACATAAATTCAATACTAAATGGGGTTACTCTGAACTCTGAATTATTCGTCTGAAAAATATTTCGAACCGATTCAAAAAGTGCGCGAAAAATATCGGATAGGTTTAGACAGTCGAGTTTGAGCTGGTCCCACGGCTCTAATGAGACCATCCGACCCGCTATGTCCGGATGTCATTCACTATCCCGCTTCCCGTATTAGTTTAACTACAGTTTGCAATGTAAGTAAATATACAGTTAAAAAATATTTATAGAAGATCGAAACATTATTTATAAAACACAATATATACCAGGTTTTTGTTAACTTTACAGTTTGCTTTTTCAAGGTTGTTTGTGAAAACCTAACTGTAAAGTTAGCGAAAGGTCGGTACTTTTTGTATTAACGCCGTTATTAAATAAAACGCGAGTAAAACCCGGTAAATATTGTATTTCATTATGCAAAATGCCCAAAATTACGAGACATTATTATTTCAAAACATGCTAATGAAATTTTGTTTTAGAAAAATGCTGTCAAAAGTCGTACTCTAGGTATTATTGTTTATTTTCTTACCTCAACGTTTCAACCTTGTTACAATGGTCATGGTCGCGAGAGGATCCGGGTGGGGGGGAGGGGGGCAGTACCCTTAGAAAATAATAATACGCGAAAAAATGTAATTATGTTAACAAATCGTATGAATTTATATGTCAAAGTCCAAATATTTATTTCCATAGGTTGCTTGTAAAATAGAAAAGTACCTACATGATCACTTGTTTCAAAGTTTTACTTCCTTTAAAATACAAGCATACAAACTTTCGCGTTTATAATATTAGTAAGATTATTTACACATGACTAAGTTATGTGACGTTTGTCTCTGTCTGTCAACTTTGAAACTTCATGTGACAGTAAAAGACAAACGATGCATAGTTATTCAGCGCATTAATTAGCGTTTATAAGTAAGGGGGTTAAAGTTTATAAGACAGTTTATCTAAATAAACTTATCTGAAAATAACAAATCAAGATTAGAACCAGTAACCTAACTACTAACTCGTTTCGTTTCATTCTCTAAAATAGGGTAGCAAGCTAGGCGGTTAGGTGACCTGAATAATAGCCTCTGGCTAACCTAAGATATACTAATGTTTTGTTCAATTTTAGTAGCCCAGTTTCGGGAAAATGGAAGTTTAATTAAACTTCCATTTTACCGAAACTCAGATAGGTCAGACGACCTCTGTGGCGCGTCGGGCGAACGCTTGGCTGCAATGCACAAGGTTGCGGGTTCGATTTCCGCTGGGTGCAAATATTTATGCCTAAAATTAAATATTTGTATCTGGTCTGGGTGTACTTTTATGTATACTATATACATAGAAGTACACCCAGTAGTGTTATTTAAAAAAGAAAAATAAATATAAGTAGTATATCCGTTGTCTAGTCACCGTAACACAAGCTTAGCAGCTTACCATGGGGCTAGATGGCGCTGTGTTTTGGTCACGGGATTTATTTATTTTAAACTACACTTACGAGCGTTTTAGGCCAGTTACAGTCAAACACAGAAATGCCTCTTAAATTGTGAGTGGTACTTAAATATTTGAGCAGTTATTTAATTTAAAATTAGAAGTGATTTTTTGAGTTTGAGATCTGCATTAATTGTCGGAGTAGAACTCAAATTCAGAGTAGCGTTTTTGTTAATATACGTTAGAGATTAATCGACAATCTAATAGGTCGATAGGACTTTGTGATTTTTCTTGCGATTAAAAATCTAGGTAATATATTCCTTACGGAGAATGGAGAATCCTACTAATATTGTAAAGCTGATAGTTTGTGAGTAGGTATGTCTTGTGTGTTTCTTACTCAATCACGTAAAAACCGCTGTACCGATTATCATGAAACTCGGTTTGTTGATAGCTGGAGACCTGGAATAACAAACAGGCTACTTTTTATCCTGATATTCCCGCGGGATCGGGACTTACGCAGGTGAAGCCGCGGGGCGCAGCTAGTGCTAGCATATATATAGCTAGCTAGCTATATATATGCTAAATAGGTTGAAAGTTTGTTACAGTAAAGCTTGTATGTACACAAATATACTAGTTTTTGTTGTAGTCAAAAATACCTATTAGTTTTGATTTTACAGGCATTTAAGCTTACGATAAATATTGAGTCTCGCTAACAATCACGTGACGTCATTTACAATACTGCCCTAATCAAAACGTTAAACGATATGTATTGTGACATCGACACATAGAGCGCGAGCGGACTGGGCGAGTGTGAGATGACGTCACACCGAAGTACGAGTCCGCATCGCACGTTTACTTCTATAAATCGGAAACGAATTAACGTATCGAAGTTATTAGCTTTCACTTGTTTTTTTAATATATTTGACAAAGAATATGGAGAGCTAATATTCAAAATTAGCTATTTTTCCTTATTATAACCCATCCCTTAGATTACCCACCGTCTAAGTATTATTTTACATTTCGTTTCTCCACTTACAAATTATTTTCAGTTTTTTTTAAAGTGTGCGTGAGTAATGATGCCTAACAATTTGACTTTGGAACTGATGAAGTTCGGTCGTCAAGTGTCTGGAGCGACTTTGAAAATATGCTTCACTGTCAAGTGTTAATTCTACTGACCTTCTAATTTCTTACAAGAAACCTGTCTTATTCTTTGATAAAATAATGTATTGCATAAAAACCTCATATTCCATTAGTAAGTAACAAAAAGCCATTTGTATTACGGGTGAGAATCTTTAACTAAACCTTCACATCCACTCTTCATCACGAGGAAACTCTCAACACAACATAAAACAACGAATAAGTAACCTACACTATTCCATTACTTTTCGACTACCACCATTCATTCGAAAACCAACCCTATGCTTTTATTTGCAAAGTGTATAGTTCTTTGCGTTTGTTCAGAGTAATCCCAAGCTACTAATCTTAGGGCACTCCATCCGCCTTTTGCAGATGCGAATCGATTAATCTTCCCATTGGAGTTATTAGGCTGTTGACCGGTTGCTATGGTTACGTGATGGGTATACCACAGTGAAAATATAAAGGTACAGATACACATGCCAGCTTAGCTTAGCTCCGGCAAAGAATAGTGTTACCCAATCTCTCCCCGTAGGTGTAAGAGGCAACTAAGGGTTCTAGCAGAGACTGGCAAACCTTGGGTACCGCCCGTGCGGTGGCAGATAAACTTTTTGGTACCAAATTATGGCCAAATCTATTAGGCAGTAGTATGGTCAATGATAACTTACCAACTGTGCCGACTTCAAGTATTTTGGTGTTGAAACAAACCTCAGGTTCCCGGGATTCCCGGGCAACCGAGACCATCGCCCAGATGAGAATAAGATACACATGCCACTAAATAAGCATGCTTACTTAGTGGTATGCTCTTCACCTGTAACATTTGCATAGAAAAGCATGCTCATTTTTCTTCGTTTTTAAAGCACTCGTGCAGCAGGTAGCATGCGAGTAGATCTGATGGCGTTCCATTTTCAAGCATGTCAACTACTGACAAAGACTTGACACATATACGATTAACGTCCGAATACAGAAACGCTACTCAACATCTGAGAACTACTTAAACAAAGAAGCAGCTCTCAAACTCCAAAATTGCCATACTAATTTTAAATTTAGAAACTGTTCAATAATTTAAGAACCTCTCAAATTTTGAATGACGTTTCTGTATTCGGCTGTAAGTGACATAAGGTACCTAATGGCATGCTTCGTGCCACTAAGTGCCATGTGTATCTAGACCTTAAAACCAGTTTGAGTAATGAACGTTCTTTCAGAAGCCAGTTGTAGGACCGTTGTAGAATTTTTGATGTAAATATTAGCGTGGCTTTAACCCATTATACGGGCTGCGCATTTCGACTTCCCTGTTTAATAGGTGGATCAAAACGTGCACGGTTTTGTTATCCAAACTGACTTTATAAGCTCGTATGCAGTACAGAACATTAACATTCACGTTTTGAAAAGTAAGTAACTAGTAGTTCGCCCTGAACTGAGACCTCACGACCCCCTATCTCCCTAACCCCCCTACCGATCCGGCCCATCTTACTTCGAACTTATAAATTTTATTGACCTAAACTACGCGCATACTAAAACTCATGAAGATCGGAGCTACGATACTTAAGTTATCGTCGAACAAGCATACAAAGATACAAGCGCCAGGCCCGTCTACACTGGACCTCACTCGCTTCGCTCGTTCGGTCAATTATCTAGTGTGTCTTCGGAACGTGAATACCAACCCATAATACCTAAAGAATTTTCTCAGATTTCTTATAAGAATCTCGAAGAAAGCATTTCAAACTCAACCTCTACGGCCGACCTTCATCAGTTCCAAAGTCAAATTGTTCGGCCAATTACACACCTATAAAAAAGTCGGAACAAAACTCGAACGTTGTTGTTAGAATATCCACCATCTATAATAATCAAAGATAATACCATATTTTTGTATCCATTTGAGCCTCTTTCTTAAAACTCGTATCCATTAAATTCGAAATTTATATAAATTATTAATACCAAGTTATTAAAATAAATGGAACCCCATTAGCACTTGCGAACGACTGTTAATATTTCACAGCGACTTTCAAGAAATTCACTTGAAAAGCTACTTGATTTATTACAGAACCATCTTAAAAGTTTATTTAAGTAACGGAAAAGAAAATGTATAGCTTTGTTTAGTTGGAATAACGAAAATAATAATGTAGATAGAAAACATGTAGGGAAGTTGTTTTTAGAGCACCATCATCATCATCAGCCTGTTGCAGTCCACTGCTGGACATAGACCTCTCCAATTGCACGCCACCTGGATCTATTTTCGGCTTCTCGCATCCAGTTTGTGCCAGCCGTCTTGCGCAAATCCTCACTCCAACGTGCCTGAGGACGCCCTACGTTTGCCGAGACGAGGTCTCCACTCTAGAACTCGTTTACTCCAACGGTTCTACGACAACCACGTTTTAGAACAGTTTGTGACTTTTGGAATACTACCCTGCATCGTGAAACCCCACTTACCATGTTGGCTATTAAGTTCTAGCCACGTTTAAAATATTCTTCTCCTCTTCTTCTTCTTAGCCTTTTTCAACCGCGCGGGTGTAGGCCTCCTTCAAACCATGCCATCTTTGTCGGTCTTGGGAAACTTCGATCCACTTTACTCCTGCTGTTTTCTTAACGTCGTCATGCCAACGCATCTGCGGTCTACCCTGTGGGCGTTTCTTGCCCCATGGTCTCCACTTTATTATAGATTTGCACCACGAGCCTTGTTTTCTGGCGACGTGGCCAGCCCACTCCCACTTCAGCTTAGCAACCCGCTTGGTTACATCTGCGACTTTGCTTTTCTGCCTCAGCCACTCATTTCCTTTTCGGTCCCTCAGTGTAACACCTACCAGTTTTCTTTCTATTGCTCTCTGGGCCACTTGGAGTTTATTGAGGATCTCTTTCGTGAATATCCAGGTTTCAGCTCCGTATGTGAGCACTGGTAGGATGCACTGGTCATGTATCCGAGCTTTTTGTTCGGCCTTGAGGTTCATCTTAAGTGCAAATTCAAGTTTGGAGTATGCCGCCCCCGCCAATCTTATACGCCTGTTAATCTCATTAGCCTGATTGTCTATCCCCATTACAATTTCTTGACCAAGATAAACATAATAAAACACTTTATTTATCCGGTTTTATCGCGTTTTTATTCATTACTTGAACCGAGCTTTCGCCAACTTTACAGTTGGCTTTTTCAAGGTTGAACCAACCAACCAAGGTTGGTCAAGGTTGGTCAACCTTGAAAAAGCCAACTGTAAAGTTGGCGAAAGCTCGGTTCAAATAATGAATAAAAACGCGATAAAACCGGATAAATAAAGTGTTTTATTATGCAAAATCGCGAAAACCATAGAAGAAATTATGAAGATAAACATACTTTTCAACCTTTTCGACCTTTTCAAATATTACCGCTATAATAATGTATTTTGTCTTGAGTAAAAATTTCCTGCGTTGATTGCGTAAGAAGTGCTCTAGATGGCGGCCGTACGTACGTCGTCGTTCGTACAGTTCCCGACAGCCTCCCCCTAGCGGCTGTCCGTTCAACGTCTAATTTATCTATTGGATGAAGAATGTAAGAACATTTTCATTTTATTTTTAGAAAATTTTAACGATAAATGTTAAGAGTTTGAGTTGTGTATTTATAATTTAGAACAATAAAAGGACTGTCGCAAACTAAAAATCAAACTTTAAATTCATTTATTTAGTAAAACCTTCACAATATCGCGAATGCGATGGCGAAGATGGCGTTTCAATCGAGCCTTAGTCGAAAAATTAGACAGGGAACATTCATATTCTTAAATTCGCCGCTCGAGGTGGGGACTCGTGTGGCCTAGTTGGTTAAGGCGCCGCGGTACTGACGCAGAGACGCGAGTTCAAACCTCGTCGCGAGTGAATTTTTGTAGATGAATTTTCCTTTTAAAATATTTCTAGTATTCACAAGACTTCAGAAAACTCAGTAACTAATTGAGTAAGTTGAACCACCAAAATTAAGGTAAAAAAAGATAAATTATATGATAAAATATGGCTACCGTTTTTTTTTGTAGTTCCTTGAGTTAAGTATAAGGTAGTTTGTAAATACCACTGTATTTGGTGATGTATTTTTTATAAACAATATATGAGCGTTCGATCACTATTTACCTTGATGGAAAGTAATGTTGCACGTCTCCGTCATGTCTAGAGTTTAAAATGTAGCACGATAAAAGAATAAAAAATTACCAAGCGTTTCGCATCGTCATTCTTTATTCGTACTGCGAGGGAATGGAATCAGTTGCCTCAGTATGTCTTCCCGGATGCCTACAACTTGGAGGTCTTCAAGTCACGAGTGAACAGGTATCTCCTAGGTAAGCGAGTAACATCTTAGACCACATCTTCGCTTTTTATCAGGTGAGATAGTGGTCAAACGCTTACCTTGTCGCCTACCTATCCGGTGATTGAGACAGGGAACGTTGAAATAAAAGATTTAGACCGATATAGGTAGTGACACATAAATTTATTTAAAACTAAGCCTAATTAATATTACAGTAGTAAGTAATTGAGTTTATTTAGAAAAAGTCTAGATCTATAAGATTTTATAATTCAGAACAGGTTATCTGTAGTAAGTTATATTTAGTTAGTTATTTAGAAAAGTCTAGGTTTAGAACTATAAGTTTTCATTATTCTAGTTTATAAGTTAATTAGGTATTTGAGAAGTATAGATTTAATTAGTTAGTAATAGTAGTTATGTAAATAATTTAGAATTTGGAAAACAACATCAATTTAGACTGAAGGTCGGATTATAAAATTAAGACATGAAACTGTTCCCTAATTAAGGTTGGGTCATGTTTTTAAGAAAGGTTCGAGCTATAGGTTGATGCAGTAATGTCTCTCTGGATTTCAGGGGTACAACCGATGATTAAATTTGACTCATCTGGTAGCGATGATGCAACTCCTGTTGAAGCGGTGATGGTTTAAGTCAGAATTTGTTATCTCAGTGGTTCACAGCCAGGAAGGTGGTCTGTGCCAATCTTCCACGGCCCACTCTGTCCGTGCTTCTGGTCCGGCAGCCATTTCACTAAGAGTTCGAGTCCTCCTGGGTCGGTTGCTCTTGAGAGTTCCAAACCGGAACGTAGAACCCTGGAATTACACCAGTCGAAGAGACAAATCAGTAAAGGCACTGTCAGGCCAGTCTGTGTGAACATCAGCCACCGAGAGATGAGTTTACAATATAAATAATTTCCTTGGCTGACGTTTACACAGACTTGTCGCAGGGCGGCCAACATTTTAGGATTAGTTTCTTAGATATAAGATAAGCACAATAGTAGGGTTATATTTAGTTCTTAAATTTAGTTGATTTTAATTTGTTAGGTTATCTTTAAGTTCTCAAAAGTAAAAGAAATATTTCAGACACAGTTTGTTCTAATTACTTAGGTATATACTGAAATCCTATTCTGAGGTTCAAACATTTAGCATCAGAATCAGTTCCAATAGGAACTGCCACATGGTAACTTGAGCATGTGTTTTTTACAATTAAGTACACAAAATCTACTCAAAAATGCAAGGCGATCGTAGATCGTAGTTGTCCACTTAGTTTAGTTATTGATTTTACTAGGAAACATGGTTTCTGAAACCAATCTGGTATACTGATCCAAGCTTGAGCACGTGGGAATCGAAAACGCAGCTTTTCCGAGTGTTTTCCGAAACGTGAGCTGAGGAAATATCACTTGTGAAAACAATAATATTAGATTATATTCTACAACTCACCTATTACGGGGTAAATTACTTTTATAATATATATTCAAGATTAATTATTTTTGGAATTCGCAATGGGTCTAGAGGTGATCGACGCGCAGAGGAAAAAGGGCTCTTTTTGTGTTGTCATACTATATTTTCGAAAGTCTCCTTCCAGCACCAAAATATGTGACATTTTGGGACAAGGTGGAAATGAATTGTGGTTAATCCATTTCAAACACCCTTTCGTCGCTGTTTTAAGTAATGTCTCACATTATTTTGAATGAGTACTAAAAGGATGCGTTAATCTAACTGCAAACTATTATTTTATAATATGATTCTAAATAGAAGATTTGTGGCTAGGAAATTATATCAAATGTAATTATTTTCTTAGTATGGTAACACTGGACGACGTACGTCACACGGCTATCTAAGTATACGTATACCTACATATAGTCACAGTATTTCAATTTATTCTACTGCCGTACAAGCAACGCCATCTACCGTTCATTGATGTGTATCTAACCTAAATTGTCACTACAATATCGATACGGAGTCTGTCTAAAAGGTTCACCTTTTTTGTGGGAGACGGACCGATACAACGACCAGATGTCGCTTATATTAATAAGTTCTACTGATTTTATCTCTTATTTTAATGTTTACTAGAATAATGTTGTTAAGTATTATAATATATGTAGTTATAATGATGTTTAGTATTCTAAAGTGTCAAACAACGTGACATCCTATCAATTATTAAAAAAAAAAACAAGAAAATTGGAAGTAAAAAAGTTTCTTTGTTCGACCTTCTCTTCTGAAATTATTGTAATGTTTATTTAGGTTTCATAATCGGACAAATGCAGAAAGGCTTCACAAAATTTGAGTTTTACTCGAATAAAAAGCAGCTCTCAAACTCAATATTGCCCAGACTAGTTTCAAATTTAGAAGCTACTTAATTATTTAAGTACCCCTCAAATTTTAAGATGCGTTTCTTGTAGTTGCCTGCAAAACTCGTAATAAAACCTTCTTATCGTAATCAAAATAACCAAATATTCAACATTTCAACATAAACACGCTCTCACATAAAATAAATCCATAAAAAAAGATATTCAACCGAATTTTATCATAAAAAAATATGTAAATTATACAGAATAGAAGAAAAAAACATAACTTGCGAACGGAAATCCGCAGAGATCCGTAATAAAATATAGATTCCTCGTTATTTATACGGAACCCGATGTTCGAGTTATGTGTTTTGTGGTACGATGTAATATTTTATTCGTATCATTTGATGCACTTAGATATATAGACCTTGGTATTATTCGATAAATTGAAAGGCAGATAAAATATTGAAATAAAACTCATTTCATTTTACGGTCCAAATCGTTCAAATGTTGTTTTATTTTCAGCATTTTTGCAATGCCTATCCGACGTTTCGGAGCCTATTACAGACTCCTTTTTCAAATCCTTCTTGCTCCTTCTAAAATCCTAAAATCAGAAGCAAAATCCTAATTATGTACTTATATTAATTTCTTTTATAACTCACGCATGCTACTTGAAATACTTTTAAGGATAAATACAATAAAAAGATATTTTATAATTAATTAAAATACTTAGACTAACTCAAAGTGATGCTAAAAAGACCACCAATCGCAAAATGTGAACTTCGCATAATTAGCACGTCCCAAAGGGTGAACTTCCCAAAATAAAAACTTTATGAGATCTAGACTTTATATAGAAATTCATATAAAAATCATGCCAGGGTTGGTGTGAATTTGTATTGCAATATCACTGTAGGCATATCACAATAAAAAATCGTATATTGAAGTTACGAGGAAAATTCATTTCAATATGGTTTAATATATAAAATGTGATGACTACTAAATAAAATAATATTATTTATTTCATTATGTTCATCGTTAAATATAAAATTCATCAAAATGTTATTTCATTTGGTTCGCTATAAATTTTAAATTAAAGTTTTATTACTCTGAAAATGTCGTCGTACAAACTTGATTAATTATAACGAATATTTTGCGAATTTAACTCTGAAAAGTATTTATTTTAAGAGAAAACCTTTTGATTAAAAATGCCTTTAAATTTGATTAAGTAAACCTACTCAGATAATTACATTTTAAAAAGAAAATTAATTAAATATACAGAATTTTCAAACGCCAGAGACTTGAAAACAAATCATATTTTGTTGATCGCTTTTTGATTTTGTATCGATAACTTTTGTGAACAAAAAGTTATTATAGCTTTTAAAGTTAAATAAAGTTATTTAATATAAGTTTTTTATTATATTTAAGTTATATTTATTTCGTAATTTGTTTTCATTGCTCAAGGCATATTTACTAAAAATATTTTAAAGGAAAAATTCATCTTCAAAAATTCACTCGGCCACACGAGTTTCCCACTCGTGTGGCCGAGTGGTTGAGGCACTGGAGTATTGATCAAGAGTAGCGATACAAATCTCGCCGCGAGTGAATTTTTGAAGATGAATTTTTGCTTTCAAATATTTCTAGTATTGTATATTTTGTATATACAATAGCCTTAATTCAGACAACAGAATTCACGTTCAAAGCTTAAAATACTGAACACCATCACAAATCCAGATAACATTCGCAAGTTTATGGTGTGTTACTATTTCACGGTTAAACGACAACCCTACGGTCGACAGTCGAAATTGCTTTAATAAAACACGAAAATAAATTTTCTTTTTCAACCGTCGCTAGGGGTGCCACAGGATATTAATGCTTCCGACGGAGTTTGCTAGATAGTTCATATTTTTGTGATTCTGCGACTGACTGGGGGTTGATGTATTGAGAGCTTTTTGAAAACTGTTACCGGATTTTATTAGCTTTCGTGGTTAATGTTTCGAAGGAGTATATAGTATGGAAATAATGCAGTATAGTACGTATACTTTATAACTGTAAACTGTGTTATTTAACTTTTTTAACACTAGAGTCATAGTAGTAAGAACGCTCGACGTATTTAAAGTGATCTTATACATCCAATTAAATAAAAAAAGTTGAAACTTTGAATTTTGTTATTATTCTGCTGACGTTTTAAAACGATGAAATGATTTTTTAAAGTTCACAAGATTTTGTTAAAATAGTTAGGTACATTTTACCGGGTCTTAATCGCGTATTATGATAATGTGAATGTTTTAGTGAAGAAATGGATGTTAAGTTTTCTTTTCAACAGTCTCTAGGGTTGATAGATTAGATAAGATATTAATGCTTCCGACTGAGTTTGCTAGATAGTTCATGTTGTCGTGATTTTGCGACTGATTCGGGAGGGATTGATGTACTAATTAAAAGCTTTTTGAAAACTGTTTCCCGATTTTTACTATTTTTAGTGGTGTGAGATGTTTGGAAGGAATAATGTAGTAGAAAATACTTTTTGAATGAGTTTTTAGAGGGGAAACGCGTTAAATAAATGTTTTGTTGAAAAACCTTACGTTAGTTACCTAAAATGCGTGTTAATTACGTAATGCATGTAATTTTGTAATTATGCCGTTATTAAATTAAACGCGAGTAAAACCCTGTAAATAGTGTTTTATTTTGCAAAACTGCGAAAACTTATGACAAAATTATGCGTGTAAAATGTTCGATTTCTGTGGCTTCGTTTCGTGAAAGTCTTGAAGTGTTGTGAAATTAAAAAAAAAACAAGAGTTCTTGTAAATTTGTAAGTTGCACCGTTTTACAAAATTTAGTTTAGTGAAAGTCTAACAAAATTAATCGTGTAAATTGTAATTTCGGTAGCTTCGTTTCGTGAAAGTCTTCAAGTGTATTTCAGTAGTGAACATAAAAACCAATGACAAGAGTTTGTGTAAATTTGTAAGACGCACCGTTTTACCAAATTTAGTTTTGTGAAAGTCTAATGAAAATAAAAACCAGTT
This sequence comes from Idaea dimidiata, assembly GCA_949358125.1. Classification (NCBI taxonomy): domain Eukaryota; kingdom Metazoa; phylum Arthropoda; class Insecta; order Lepidoptera; family Geometridae; genus Idaea; species Idaea dimidiata. Next base: position 14,582,002 of record OX442340.1, on the reverse strand, counting down.
TTAAACATGACAAGAGTTGTTGTAAATTTGTAAGACACACCGTTTTATAAAAGTTAGTTTTGTGAAAGTCTAATTACAATAAAAACCAGTTTCAAAATGAACTTTTCCGTAGCTTTCAGTTCTTGTAAAAAGGTGTTGTAAATTTATTAGTCGTCATAATTTGAGTAGCCTGGATTAGAGGAATAAGCTCGAAAATGGACTTCGAATGAGTGATCCATCTATGAGAATAAAATTCAAAATCCTGATTTTTTGATCGATTGACTAAATAACTAACTAGCTTATTTTTTTTTGGTCAGAAATAATGGAAATTATTTTGAAACACAAACTAGCTCAGGGCGAGGTAAACCCCTTGAGATATCAGTTACCTAAGTAAAATGTATATTTTGCAAGTAGGTAACTGTTTTTGGCAAGGGCAAGGTACCAGTTTTTTATTTTATTTTATTTCAATAATTTTATTATATATCAATGCGCAGCTGCATTAGGGACATGAAATTTAGAAAGTCTATTTATTTTTTGTCATGTGTAGAAAGAATTATTCAAAATTCTCACAGAATGGGAACTGACATAGATAAAACCGCGGGATGCTGCAAGCTTTGAACAAACTCTTGCAATAAAACCAGCGAATCAACAGCACTGAATTGTCACTGAAGAAAGATTAAAATTCAAACTGCTAATCAACTTAGTAATTGCAATTAAAATCCGACCAGAAGACTGGTGAAAGTTTCCTCTTGCCCAACAATTCCAGAATTGGCTTTTACACCCCTTCTTTAGGGGTACAAAAGGGGTTTGGACCCCTTTTTAACTCTTTAAGCCTTCAACCCCTAGACTTCATTACACGGTTGCGAACAGATAAAGAGTTTGTATTCAATTGTGCAGTTTTTCAATTAACTAGACTCCCTGAGGTTTTGTGCTTCTTCTTTCGTGATTATTTTGTGCTTGGTTTTCTATTCGTTTTGTGTTTTAGTCATTGAGATATTCTGCCCCACAATGATCTCCCTATTATAAGTCGTCGCTATGTCGCCCCTATATCGTTCAGCGTTAAAATAAAAAAAAAAAAACAAATTATAAAATAAAAATCATTACAAACCAACTCCAAAAAAATGTGTTTATTTGAATAGCCAGGTTTTTTTTTAAATATGGATTTGAAAAATTTTTTTTTGAGCGTCAACAGGTCGACAAAACAGCGAGAAACGATCATGGTAAGGCGGATTACGTAATCAAACAAATTCCTTGTTCCTTTTATGCGAAAAAAAGCCACTGCAGCGCTGACAATGTTTATACGTCTATCATAAAATAGATAAAAGTATTTCTGTTGCCGCTATAACAGCTGATACTAAGAATTCGAACACAACCAAATTTAACAGCCTTGAAGGCTTTGATTTTTTTTAAATCATTGTGACGTACATAAGTACATACTTTTTTTTTCGGTTGAGGGTAGTTGAAATAAAGACAACTTTTAATTTGTGCTCTCCCTATTTAATTAATTAAAAATAGTAAACAGAGTCTTAAGTTATAACAGTATTACAATCGTAATTTCTTTAGTGATAATGTTACAACTTGCACTTAGCCGTATTTTTTTCTATTCACCCCGACCCATGTTAGTGAATAGATTATAACCAACTGTGTGTCAATAAATTATTACAGAACATTAATTTCAGAATAGGTTTATGTTAATAGGATAATAAAGCTCGCAATAATCCAATAAATACAACTATGTTGTACATAAAACATGTCTGAAATATTATATAACTGTTAAACCCAAGCTTTATGTATATTATGTACGCGCTCGTAAACCTTACACTCGATTAATTTGGCAAATTTCCAGATTTCAAAAATATTTTGTGGATATTTATTTGTTATATGCATTTTTTATTTTATGTTATATGGTACTTAACCAGAAGCAAAGACAATCCGCGATACCATGCTTGTTTCTCCTTGCCATGTCGTCCTTTTGTCGTTCAAAAAAATAAAGTAAATTTTAAATAAAAAATACCCTGACTACTTTTAAAAACAACAGACAATTTAAAAATATCTTTTTTTGTTTTAAGTAAGTTTTTTTTAATTTTTATTATTTGATGTGTTTTTTTTAGCTGAACGACAACGCGAAGACTTATAAGACATCATGTTAAGGCCCAATAAATTCTGTTGACTGATTACAACGCATTTTTTCTACAAAACACAACGTTGAGGTGAATCAAACTTTGTGATTGACAGATGTGTTATTTTATCCATAATTATTAAACACTAGCAGTGCCCCGCGGTTTCACCCGCATAAATTCCTCACGAATCACGTATGTCATACCAAGCGTTGCTTAACCCGTATGATTATTCAAGTATCCTATATTTTATTTCAACCACTAAACTCTCCCTGTAGGCAAAACAAAAAATCAAAAGTAGCCTATAACCTTTCTCGACAAATGGACTCATCATCATCATCATCAGCCCGTTGCAGTCCACTGCTGGACATAGGCCTCTCCAATTGCACGCCACCTAGATCTATTTTCGGCTTCTCGCATCCAGTTTACAAAAGGACTATCAAAAAAAAATGTTTTTTTCAAATCGGACCAGTAGTTTCTGAGAAGCGCATACAAACAAACAATCAAACTCCACAGCTTTATTATATTAATATTAAAGTATAGATTATAGTTTCGTCACATAATTATAGACTTACATACAAACTTTTGCGTTTATAATATTAGTAAGATTGTATGGAGAGTCCCGTGAGCTAATGCAGGCGGAACCTAGCAACGCAGCTAGTAAATAATCAAATAACGAAAAAAAAATACCAAACGTTATTCGTATAGATAAGAAATAAAATAAGTTTCACCCTAACCGCAACATAATATTTCACATCTGTGACCGCAACTTGTAATCGAAAAAAGTGGGAAAAGGAACCAGAGCATTCTCTACGTGCAACTCTTAAAGGTAAGAAAAGCTCAACTTTCTTCCCCTGGGTTGTAAGCTCGGGGTCGTTCAGACTACCAATTTTTACATCGGACGATAGCTTACCGCATTTTTTTAATAAATTACTAGCTGCGCCCCGCGGTTTCACCACCCGCAATGCCCGGTCCCGTGGGAATATCAGGAAAAAAAGCCTTTGTGTTATTCCCGGTATTCACCCACCTATATTCTAAATTTCATCGCAATCGGCTTAGTAGTTTTTGCGTGAAAGAGTAAGAAAGTCGCATACATTCATACAAACTTTCGAGTTAGTAAGAAGTTAGATTGGATTTAAAGCTGCATACGGAAGGAAGTGTTTCGAATTTCTAACAAAAAAACTAGAGGTAAGTAGGTCGAAAAAAAAACTCAATTCAAAAATGTTTGGTGTGTTAATTTATATTAGACTAGCTGCGCCGCGCGGTTTCACCCGCGTTAGTCCCATTCCCGCGGGAAAATCGGGATAAATAGTAGCCTATGTGTTATTCCCGGTAATTAGCTACCTATATTCCAAGTTTCATCGCAATCGGTTGGACGGTTACGTGATTGGATAACAAACACACATCGGATTCTGTTCATAATGACGGCTCATATCTGTTTTATAAAAATGCATAGATTTTTATGCAAGGTAGCGCATACCTTCTTCTTTTCGTATAGTGGTGTGGCTCACCTAGTGTTAGAGTTTTCAGGTCGCCCTAAGGCCTCTAATTTGACCTAACGACTGCAATCAGAGATAACAACCGAGACCAATTGCTTAACGTGCCTTTCAAAACACGGAGGAGCTCAAGGAAATAATTTTTTGGCACACACTTGAACTTGAACTTGACGTAGCATACCATAGACTTTTTTTTACTGACTAAAAATTAAATTAGAAATGCGGATTAGAGTTGCGTCTTGCATCGCATTGCGTTGTTTTATAGATGTCATTATTTTAAAATATTTAAAAAAGCACTTTCCTTATGAGAATCCGTCTTTTTTAAATTCCGTCTTTATGTGAACAATCCATTTTGAAGTACATCTCTGTCTCAGAATCCAAGATCAAAAATGTATAACCTTAAGGTAAAGTCAAAACATATAATATGACTAATCGCCCAATAGAAAAGTTACCAGTCTACATTCACCCTCAGTGTTAACTTTTTACGAACTTTCTAATAAAAGGGGTCATTTTATCTGTGGGTTACCACTTTGCTACTTTTACGAGTATATTCTGTGGAACGGTTCAATGAAAATAAGCTGTTATGACCTCTTCGGTGGTTTGGGCCAAATTGGAAAGGCGCTGGAACGGATTCCCAGAGATGCAGGTTCAAGTCCTGTCGGGTGCGAAATTTTTGGAAAGCATTTCCTTAAGTATAGTTATCCAAGTGTAGGAAACACTTTTAAAAATACAAAAACGGTTAATCGGAAGCAACATCTCAACGTTGAATTTAATTCTATGGAAAATAGAATAGTTCAAGCTGGCAGTCTGCAAATATTGTCAGTAGATGGCGCTACGTGCCTCCAAAAACGTAAAAACAATAAGAAATGCAATCCTTAATTTCGACTCGATTGAACATGCATCCGTGGCCAAATTGGAAAGGCGCTGGAACGGATTCCCAGAGATGCAGGTTCAAGTCCTGTCGGGTGCGAAATTTTTGGAAAGCATTTCCTTAAGTATAGTTATCCAAGTGTAGGAAACACTTTTTAAAAATACAAAAACGGTTAATCGGAAGCAACATCTCAACGTTGAATTTAATTCTATGGAAAATAGAATAGTTCAAGCTGGCAGTCTGCAAATATTGTCAGTAGATGGCGCTACGTGCCTCCAAAAACGTAAAAACAATAAGAAATGCAATCCTTAATTTCGACTCGATTGAACATGCATCCGTGGCCAAATTGGAAAGGCGCTGGAACGGATTCCCAGAGATGCAGGTTCAAGTCCTGTCGGGTGCGAAATTTTTGGAAAGCATTTCCTTAAGTATAGTTATCCAAGTGTAGGAAACACTTTTAAAAATACAAAAACGGTTAATCGGAAGCAACATCTCAACGTTGAATTTAATTCTATGGAAAATAGAATAGTTCAAGCTGGCAGTCTGCAAATATTGTCAGTAGATGGCGCTACGTGCCTCCAAAAACGTAAAAACAATAAGAAATGCAATCCTTAATTTCGACTCGATTGAACATGCATCCGTGGCCAAATTGGAAAGGCGCTGGAACGGATTCCCAGAGATGCAGGTTCAAGTCCTGTCGGGTGCGAAATTTTTGGAAAGCATTTCCTTAAGTATAGTTATCCAAGTGTAGGAAACACTTTTAAAAATACAAAAACGGTTAATCGGAAGCAACATCTCAACGTTGAATTTAATTCTATGGAAAATAGAATAGTTCAAGCTGGCAGTCTGCAAATATTGTCAGTAGATGGCGCTACGTGCCTCCAAAAACGTAAAAACAATAAGAAATGCAATCCTTAATTTCGACTCGATTGAACATGCATCCGTGGCCAAATTGGAAAGGCGCTGGAACGGATTCCCAGAGATGCAGGTTCAAGTCCTGTCGGGTGCGAAATTTTTGGAAAGCATTTCCTTAACTATAAGAGGTAGCAAAAAAAAACTGAAAGGAGTTGCCCACCCGATTTTGACAAAATCATAAATGGCATTATTAAATTTAAAAAAAAATTAGAAATCGAACCTAGTATTTTTGGAAAAAAAATAAAACTTATTATATTATTGTCGCGATCGATAGTGTTGCTGATAGAGATCAAATCCTGGAAACAAACATAGTATGGTAAATTGACAGAAATGTCTATTTTACTTACAAATATGAAATAGTTAAGTATTCTATAAAAGTGCTCGTGCGTTACCAGTTCCTACAGCAATGACAATATTAAAGCATTTTAACTATCTCTTATAGTTTAGAATATCCCCCTGAAAGCCTATCGAAATAGTTCACCCTGTATATACCGTTTCATTATAAAATGTAAAAACTATGTTTATAGCGGGTTGCTGTTTAATTGTGATGTAAAAGTTAACTAATCGTGTTTATAAACAGAACTATCAAAATAAAGGCAAAATAAGGGTAAATTAAATATCAAATAAATACAAAAATATGGTTTCCGTACGTTACTGTTTTAATACCAAATCTACAAATTCTTAAATACAAAATTCTTTTCGTAGATGTTATCCTACTTATTTCGTTCACTATTCAATTTCACAAAACATTTTTAAAAACTTTACGAAAAGAATACTAAATTGAGAAAACTATGCAATTTTCGGAACAAAAATAATCATAGTTTTCTCAATAACACTACAGTTTTATGGCAACTATTATTAGAAAAGTTTTTATTTGAAAACACACAATTTAAAATAGTTTTTGGTCGATTTTAGCATTCTAACTTTTGTTTGTGTTTGTATCATTGACATAACTGTGTTTTTCTTTTAAAGAAAACAATGTTTTTTTCCCTATTTCAATAAACAAAGTTTCAAGAAAACAAAATCAATTTAATTGCCGCTATTCCATTTTCTTTACTGCGAAATTCATGACTTTTCTTATGACTCGCACATGTCGGTTGACGTTATTTGAAAGTGAACTCTATTCCCAAAGTAATACATCAGTGTATCGCTTGAGACTTCCCTTTAATCAGCTGATTGGTCGTTTTTATTGGAGCCGTAGTTGCTGCATTGAACATGGATGCTCGAAGATTAGATCGAAACGTCAAATGGATAAGGCAATGAGTGAGCACATCGCTTTTTTTATTACGTTTTACGATCTATAAAAAGTCAAGTTCTGTTTTTACTAGGGCAACGTTACAGTTTAATTTATTTATTATTTGAATTAAGAAGATAAAGTTGTTTTTGACAACAATAGCATTTTGTACGTACGAATTTTAGAAATAGAATAGAAAAATCAATCAATAGAAAAAACATCAAATCAGATCAACTCTTTTATTGAGGAATATCTTTTATATAAGCTTCTCGTATCACAGTGTTAATTCTTATACTCCTCCGAATCGGCTTGACCGATTTTTACGTAATTTAATAAATATGCACAATTAGTAGATCTGCAGCCGAATACAGAAACGTCGTTTAAAATTTGAGAGGTTCTTAAATTATTGAGCAGTTTCTAAATCTAAAATTAGTAGGGCAATTTTGAGGGATTGAGAGCTGCTTCTTTGTTTAAGTAGTCCTCAAATGTTGAGTAGCGTTTCAGTATTCGGCCGCTAGGCTACTATGTTTTTTTCATACCCCTAAGTGATAAGGGTTGTTCACCCCTAACATATTCCCGCGGGATCGGGACTTTTCGGGAAGGTGGCATTCACACAACAAATCGACTTTTAAAATTTGGTATAATTCTGAATCAATTCTTTTACTATTTGTGGCGTGGTATGGGGGACCTATGTTCAGCAGTAGACGGATAAAGGTTTAAAAGATGATGATGAATTCTGAATTCAATCTTCCAAATATTCTGCTCTGCTAATGTAGGATTAGTAGGATTTCTTACTAATATTGTAAATGTGAAAGTGTGTGTATGTTTATTACTCAATCACGCAAAAACGGCTAAATGGATTGCGATGAAACTTGGAATATAGGTAGCTGGATACCGGAAATAACACATAGGCTACTATTTATCCCGATATTCCCGCGGAAACGGGACTTACGCGGGTGAAACCGCGGGGCGCAGCTAGTACTTAATAATAGGGGTTAAAGTATGAAATTGCCGTTTTATTGCAATAGGTTCTTTGAATTGACATAGAATCTTCATGGTTTGAGGTTTTCGAATGAAACTTTTTTCAAATGGTTTCTGTGATGTTCTTTTTTTAAAAAATGTGAAACATTTGAATATCGACTTTCAATTGTTTTTGTTATTCAATTTAGACAAGAAAGATGGATACTGCGAAAATTCGAGTGATTTTTGAATACGAGTTCCGACGCGGAACTAACGCGGCAGAAACAGCCCGCAATATCAATGCTGCGTTTGGAGAGGGGTCTACTAATGAACGCACCGTGCGATTTTGGTTTAAACGCTTTTGTGATGGAAATTTCGACTTAAAGAACGAGCCACGAGGAAGACCGCCCACACAGGTGAATAACGATGAATTAAGAGAGATAGTGGAAGCCGATCCTAGTCAAACTACCCAGGAATTAGCGGCATGGTTTAACGTTACCTTACCCACTTTATTGACTCACTTGCGTCAAATCAATAAAATAAAAAAATACGAAAAATGGGTGCCTCATGATTTGACTGATCTGCAGAAAGAAACGCGTGTTGAAACTTGTGTTGCCTTGTTGAACCGGTACAGAAATGAAGGAATATTGGATCGAATTGTAACATGTGATGAAAAGTGGATTCTTTATGATAACCGGAAAAGAAAAATGCAATGGCTGACCCCAGGTCAAATGCCACAACAGTGTCCTAAAGCAAAACTTACCAATAAAAAGGTAATGGTAACTGTTTGGTGGTCTCAGCATGGTGTTATTCACTATAGTTTTCTTCGATCTGGTCAAGCAATTACGGCAGATGTCTATTGTGCCGAACTCCGAACCATGTTGACAAAACTAGCAGTAAAACAGCCCCGACTCATGAATCGATCTTCACCATTATTGCTCCACGACAACGCGAGACCTCACAAAGCACGAGAAACCATTTTGACCCTTCAGGAACTGCACTTAGAAACCATTCGTCATCCTCCGTATTCACCAGACCTTGTTCCAACGGACTACCATTTTTTTCGTGATTTGGACAATTATCTACGTGACAAGAAGTTTTCTTCCCAGGAGGCAGTACAAAATGCTTTCACACAGTTTGTGCAGTCTAGATCGTCGGAGTTCTATCGCAAAGGCATTAATAACCTTCCCATTAGATGGCAGCAATGTATAGATAATAATGGCAACTATTTTGATTAAATAATTTGTTAAAAATTTAAAAATAAACAATTAAGATTTTCAGTACAAATCGGCAATTTCATACTTTAACCCCTAATATAAATGTAATCAAGCAGGTAAGTAGTAACTAAACGAGTATTTTTAATACTTCTTCACGCAAAAACTACCAAACTGTTGGCGATGAAACTCACTAAGTAAAATAGCTGGAAATCTAAAATAACACATAGAGATCTTTTAATCCCGATAGTCCTTCAGGTTCGCAAGTAAAACCGTGGGAGGCAGCTAGTTCTACATACTTCCATTTTGATTTCTTACTCCTTAGGAACCACATTCCCAAAGTATAGAGTTTGAACTTTGGTTAACATATTTTACTTCCATATTTGAAAAGTTTACCTAGTGAGAAAAATGCTGGGAAATCTATATGTGACCTCGCTAAGTAGATAGCTGGAAATCTAAAATAACAAATAGATTACTTTTAACGCCTTTCAGGTTCGGGGATAAAACCGTAGGAGGCAGCTAGTTCTACATATTTCCATTTTGATTTCTTACTCCTTAGGAACCACATTCCCAAAGTATAGAGTGTGAAGTTTGGTTAACATATTTTACTTCCATATTTGAAAAGTTTACCTAGAGAGAAAAATGCTGAGGAATTTATATGTGACGGAGTGCCGTTGCCCAGTGCAGAAGGTTTGAGATCAATAGCAAGAAGAAATTGCATTTGTACGGATTTATATATTGGAAGAAGCGCCCCGGTGTTTCACATCCGAAAGTCGCGATTCCGTGGGAACGTCGGGATAAAAATCTTTTGATGTTACTCCTCGATAATGTAGCATTCTAATGAATGAATGAATGAATGTCATTTATTTGCACGAAATATGGTCACAACCTTAGAGTATACATAAGCTAACTATAGAGCGGTGGTATGCGAGTATGAACTGTAAGCACCGGTATGAACAGTCAAAAATGACAAAAACGATGTCATCAGCCACCTAGGGTTACGGCAATTGTTTGTTAGAATTTATTCTAGTAATAATTATGGTGAAATGTTCAGTGCCGCGGTGTAAAAATGATTCGCGGATCACTATTCAACCTCAACATTTGAATATCTATGTATAGATCATCTGCTTACACTTTGCGCAGCAGGCAAATACCCATAGACGCGCTCCATAGTTTGCCTATGTATACTCAAAGGTTACAACAGATGTTATCATGTTATCAATTTATCTTATCAATACATCAATTAGTATGTACAGTTCAACATCGTTGAACTATACCTACTAGTTGATACATCATCATCTATCATCATCTATCATCATCTATCATCATCTATCAATCATCTATTGATGAAAAAAAAAAATCGGTCCTGTTCAATTGTTTCGGAGCTAATCCGTTACAAACAAGCAAATAAATAAATAAAAATGCGATTATTTATGCTCCTCCTTATATTATTAGTAAGGATACAGACTAACTAGCAGGTTAATAATCGCTTGACAACGAATAATTTCAAATTAGGCTCAAGCGATCGAGCTTCATTAGTCCCAAAGTCAAATTGTTAGGGAATTACTCACGCACCTTAAAAAAATCGGAATAAAATTCGAACGTTGTTAAAATACTCACCATTATTAATAATCTGTGGCTAAATAATTTAATAAGTACCGATTCGATTCAACCAATCGGTGAACCAATAAAATTAAATTTACGATATAAAATATGAATTTCATAATTTTTATACCAGCTTTGTTATGAACAATTCAACTTGTAATATAACAGGCTGACACGCACCGGCGAGGTGGTAAACATAATTGACCGTAGTAGCGCTGTAGTTTCACAAACAAGTATATATATCACTTTATAGTGTGGTTAAGCGGTTTTGGTGCTATACGCCATCTAGGTATATACAGAAACCACGTCGGAGTTCAGTTGTATTGAAATATGTGAAAATATGACGAAGTTAATTAAGGATACTATATGATTTACATTTCATACTCCATTTGAATTGGGGTTTTTTATGAATTGGATTGGCTCCACTATATCACACTCTCACTTTACATTACGAAACTAATGTCATGCATTAAGCCGTGTTTCCAATACGAAAGCCAAAATATCAAAATGATACTGTGGACTTTATGATACTGTGGACATTATGATGAATGGACATAATAATACTGTGGACATTTAGATAGTATGGACTTTTTGATACAGTGGACATTTCGATATAGTGGACTTTATGCGACTAAGGGATCACATTTTAATGGTGCTACGCATTTTTTTTTTGCAACGATGACTATAACTTTCGCGACACTAGTTCCGTAATGTAAACTCGACTTCATAGAGTCAATTTCATAAAAGGAGTCTGGCAGCAGTTATATCAAATAGATAAAGGATACATATTTGTCTTCGCAGTTTATTTGTGAAAATTACTATAAATTGCATCCAATTCGTTTCGGAATGTAAACCCCGCTGAAAGGTGAAAAATGCTTAGGTATTTAGAAGTACGCCTGTGTATATATTATACAAGGTGTAACGAGTTTACCCTTTTAAGCCGAAAGGGGGTTGTTCTAGACATCTCGGCAAACAACTTTTGTTCTACGACTTTTGTAAATTCGAAGTACTTTACAAAAATTTTAAGTGTAAAGTGTACTTGAAAATCAGCTGTTTCTTAGAGTTCGAGGTTATTGGCCTTATGTTGTCCTTTCATTTAGTTTAGTCTACTACAAACGAAACTTCAATTACCTTTATTTTCAAAAGCAGCTGTTTTTCAGTAAAACATAACCTCAAAATTTTAAAAAAAAGTTCTAATTTTTCAGAAGTCGTAGAACAAAAGTTGTTCGCCTAGATGTCTAGAACAACCCCCTTATGGCTTAAAAGGGCATGCCCGTTACAAATTTTATACATTATGAACTGCAGAATGATCACATTTGATATCTCTATCTTATTTTTGAAACTAATACGAATTATACAACGGAAAGCTACAAAGCTGCGTTAAAAACTATTATCTGGGCTAGAAAATCGGAGACATTCACTGAACTTTCGAGCTTTTACTCATAGGATCTTTTCAAGATTTTTGAAACGGCAAGTTATTTGGTCAATTCGCACGAGCGATTCTAGGCGATCTTTGTGTTTTTGATGTTCAGTACTTCAAAACGAAAAGAAAAACAATGTCATATAAGATCACGTTCTAGTTTTTGATTGTTATGGTGGGTCAAATTTACACGCATATCTCGTTTGAAACGTCTGCAAACTACTGTGTCTTCAGAAAGCGACCTTCAATGAGAAGACGATACTACTATACTAGCTACGCCCGCGGTTTTACCCGCGTAAGTCCCGTTCCCGCGGGATAAAAAGTAACCTATGTGTTAATCCAGGTCCCCAGCTACCTGCAACTAGTACTCTCCCTTGTCGCTCTCGGAGGGCTCGGCGGAGAAGGCCGCGCCGCATAGGCAACGACCTAATGCCTCCCTAATAGGGTCTACAGACGGCATACTCGGGGGGGTCTGTCGTCGTAAAGGGCCCGAGTGGGGCGCACTGTAGTTCCGGTGTGCCAAGAGCTCAAACTTTGAGAGGCGGAGGTCTGCAGAGACTGGTGCTGTTGGGAGACACAGAAGAATACTCACATGCGCCTGTGTCCCCAACATAAAGCACGGGAGGAACTCGTTAGGTTTTTAGTGGGTAGGCCGTGGTGCTTCACGCCCGGAGAGCCCCACATACTCCTACGCCTCCCCCCCGGGGGTGGAGGAGATGCAATTCAATGCATTTCCCTAACGTAAAAAAAAAAAAAAAAAAAAAAAAAAAAGGTCCCCAGCTACCTATATTCCAAGTTTCATCGCAATCGGTTCGGTAGTTTTTGCGTGAAAGAGTAACAACCTCACATACATACACTACATACATACAAACTTTCGCGTTTATAAATTTAAGTAAGATTGAACTATAGTGGAACTGGAACAATAATCTATTTGTACCTCCTATATCCCTTACTAACATTACGAGTGCGAAAGTAACTCTGTCTGTTGAAATAAGCTTGTAAAACAGAAACAGAATCACATCCACAAACACACAACCCGCTCAACCATATTTGACTCGCCCTGGGACCTACATCCGGAGCACTGCGGTGCCATTTCCTCTCTATTTCTACATTCAGAATAGAACTATTACTCGTAGATCTTACTAATATTATAGTTTGTAGGTACATAATATATCTGTGTGAATTTGTTACTCTTTCAATCAAAAACTACTCAACTGATTGCGATGAAACTTGGTAAGCAGATAGCTAAAGACCTAGAATAATACATAGGCTACTTTTACCCTGATATTCCAGTGGAAACAGGAATTAGGTCGGTGAATCTGCGCGGCACAGCTAGTATTTCCATATATGCATTGGATTTTATGCATGAAAATATCAGCTCACCGATCTTAATTCAAACTTCGACGCGGAACGGGGCCTCGGGACTCATACAGAGTGTTTTAAATTAATACACTATTCCCAACTTCAGATTTATTTAGTTCGGAACTTTGAGGGGATTCTTATCGGCTTTCCTTTGCGTTTGAATTATGTACCGTATTGGGAATTCACTTTGGATCCTGTGATGTTTCTTGTGTTGTTCTTTAAGGAGCGAAAGAGGATTCGGCAAATAGCCCTTAAGGTCGTCCTTGAACGCAATAGTGTGACAGGGATAGCGTTAGCGAATTTCAGATGGGTAAAAGAAGGACGTACGATACGACATGATAAAGCGATAAATTTTAGACCAAAAAAAAACAAATATTTGCTAATTAAGAATGTTAATAGGTACGCCAAATCGGTTAAAAGTTTGTCACAGTAATGTTTATATCGCGAAAGTTTGCAAGTATGTATGTCTGTCAGTTTGTAACTCAACCACGAAAAACTACTGAACCGATTGCGATGAAACTTGGAATATAGATAGATAGCCTTGCTAAGGCCTTGCATAACACATTGGCTACTTTTTATCCCGATATACCAAAACGATTGACCAAAACGTTACCTATCTATACCTAGACACTTTTAGCCTTAATAATAAAAGGGGAATAAGGTCGGAGTAGTGACAACATGCTTCCGTGACAAGAACTTTCAAAGTTCAAGCAAGGAAATTCCTTATTACTCTTTTATTTTAAGGCTTTTATGATGTCGTTCTTGCACAAGAGTGCTACGAAAAAGACGTACCATTTTCATGAAGGGAGAATACTTATGAGCAGTCAACTGGTTTTATCGTCTTTGATCAAAAGGCTCACAAACTATAATATCAATTGTTTCAAAATCAGCAATAACAATTTCCCTGAATTCAATAGATTCAGAAGCAATAGCTAAATGGACGAGTAAATTACTAATGGGTCTAAAACAATGGTGCATTGATAGTACCTATTTAATAGTTTGAATATTTCAATGGGTACTATTGACGTTGCCCGAAATAATCTATTCCAGGCTACATCAATTGCTAAATTGCTTTCCGCTGTTTATACGTTTTTGAAATAAACGTTAAACAGTCTGTTTCATTTTGTTTGTTTATTACAAAATGTAGCCTTAATTAATTGACACGTTTTGTTATGAAGTAAATAGTAACACAGTAATAAATAGTACTTAACAGTAACTTTTTTAGAATGTTAAAATAAACGAATTACATCTCAGTCAACCTTGAAAAAGCTAACTGTAAGGTTAGCAAAAGCTCGGACTTTGAAAATAAAGCCGTTATTTAATAAAACGCTACTAAAACCCAGTAAATATTGTGTTTTATTAAGTAAATAGTACTTTTTTACGTAAGATAGGCTAGCATTTGACCTCATCTCACCTGATGGGAAGTGACGATGAGGTCGACGATTCATGCTTACCTAGAAGAAACCTTATCGCTCTTGACTTTAAGACTGAGTTTAAGTTGAGTTCTGAGTTTAAGACTGGTTTTAATTATTTCTGGTTCAAGTAAATTCGTGAACAGAAAGTCTTGGTAGATCTAGAGACGTTAGGTGTTCGCGAATAAAACCGAAATTTTCTTTAATTCCGCATTGAAACTCTCTAATATTGTTTATTACTTTTGTTTGCTTGTTCCCTCTACACAGTCGAACAGTTCGACTGATTTAGATGATAATTTGCACAGTAATAGATTTAGTGATGAAGTGTGGTATAGGATACTTTGATGAATTTAATCCCGCGGAATCGAGATTTACGCGAAACTGCGGAGGCGCAGCTAGTAAATAATAAATACAACGTTTATAATAATAATTATGAGAATTATAAACGAATTAAATAATAATTACTCTCATAAATATTATAATTATGAGAATTATTAACGTTAATTTTATTATTGTACTAGATGCACCCCGCGGTTTCACCCGCGTAAGTCACGTTCCGCGGGAATATAGGGATAAAAAGTAGCCTATGCTTTATTCCCGGTATCCAGCTACCTATATTTCAACGCAATCTTTAATATTGTAATTAAGTATGAGAATTACAAACGTTAATTTTATTATTGTATTCGCTCTGTATTTAACCACAGATAAGATATTTGTGTCTATACCCCTAAGCTCTCAACTAGTATAACCAGAATAAACTTCGGCAAATTTGCGACCCGAGAGGGCAAAGTTTGGCCACAACCCGCACCGGGCTGACATGACTGAACAAAAAATACTGTTTTGTCCATCTGACGCGTTGTCTAAAGATGGCTTACCGTAATTTACTAGTTAAATACTTGTGTTGGTTTATTTGTATTTAGGTTTGTTTTGTAAACTTTGTAGACTAAAGGAGGGCGAAACGTAACTTCCCAAATTTCGACCAAACGTCAGTAGGTAGTTATTATTTGTTCTGAACCAATTATGGCTATACGTTTAAGACCAAAAAACTAATGAATTAATTAAGAACTATCTTCGCCCCACGGTTTTACCCGCGTAAGTCCCGTTCCCGCGGGAATATTGGGATGAAAAAAATAGCCTATGTGTTATTCCCGGTATCTAACTACTTATATTCCAAGTTTCATCGTAATCGGTTCAGTAGTTTTTGCCTGATTGAGTAACAAACATCCAAACACACACACTTTCACATTCATAATATTAGTAGGATTATTGGTGGTTTATTTATTTATTTATTATATTAGAACGATCAATAACTATTGCTACTAAAGTTGGTCAAGTCCGATGTTTTGGAAATTACAATTCGTAATAGCCCTCCAGGCCCGGGGAAAAAATTGATAGGTCTTATAAACCACCAGAAGACCTATTTAGAAAGATAGAATGACATTAAATAAAAAGATTCAGCACTATACTTATTGATTGAATTAGGCGTTACTTTCCGGAACTCCATAACAACTATCTATACTTACAATAAAGGAAGAGAGAACAAGGAGTTTTGGCGGGAATGCGCTGAGGAGATGTGTTGCTAAATTTTCATTTTTGTGAAACTTAGTTCAAATGCGTGTAAATTGTTTAATTTCGGGGGCATATTAATCAATTTAGTTTCGTAAAGGTGTACAAGTGAAAATTAAAGTGAAAATCGGTGCAAATCATGGACTTTAGCTTAGTGTTCTCTCCAAAGCTCCGTGAACAAACATTGTAAAAAATGGCCTCCTTTTTACAATGATTCCCTTGACTTGACTTTAACTATGACGACTTGACTGTTTCGTTCGATGCATATAACCTGCAATTATTGATAATACTTGACACTGGCAAATGTCCGAAAGGAAAAGCCATTTTAAAGAAGAAAGAGAGAACAAAAAGTCTGTACTTCGGAGTAAATTAAAAAAATAGTTGTCTAGAGGACTCGGGAAAAGTAGTAGAACAAAATTATATAATTTTTAAAATTCATGTCTGTCTTTTTCTCTATTTATCTGTCTGTTCCTTATACAAATAAAAACTACTAATCCGATTGAAATTTGGTTTTCAATATTGGATAGTTTTATTTTCGAGGGAGGTCGTGGTATACTTTGTATCGAAATTCAATTAGTAGAACCGAGTAATGATCGAAAAAGTGCAACCGCTCGAGAACCGCTGGGTCGCCCGCGCCCGTGATATATTTTCACTTCCGCGGGTGAAACCGCGGGGCGCAGCTAGTGTTATATAAAAAATAATGTTTAGTTTTTAGTTCGATACCTGACTTATATTACTACGAGTATGTATCGTGCTGTGTGCAGCGTGCAAAGAGCACCACCCTCCCACCGCTCTTTGCATGAGGCAGAAAATTAGATAGGTATTATGTCAGTGTTGTGACACCATTCATTAACCGTGCAATCGACGCGTTTCGGCTTTTAAGCCATCATCAGGAACGTAGACCCCGACCGAACTGTGTGGGCGACAAAAATTAGTAACGACGCGTTCACCCGACGCTGTTGACTCGCCGACAGCTGGAACAAGTCAAGAGAGAAAGTGGAATTTTACTTCTTGGTCGGCACGGTAGGTACCTAAGTTATCATTCACCATCATCATCACCAGCCTGTTGCAGTCCACTGCTGGACATAAGCCTCTCCAATTGCACGCCACCTGGATCTATTTTCGGCTTCTCGCATCCAGTTTGTGCCAGCCGTCTTGCGCAAATCGTCACTCCAACGTGCCTGAAGACGTCCTACACTACGCGGTCATTAGCCATTCCAAATAGATTTTGAAATCTTACTAATATTATAAACGCGAAAGTTAGTATGTATGTATGTGAGGTTGTTACTCTTTCACTCAAAACCTACTGAACGGATTGCGATGAAACTTGGAATATAGGTAGCTGGGGACCTGGATTAACACATAGGCTACTTTTTATCCCGTTATTCTCGCGGGAACGGGACTTAAGCGGGTAAAACCGCGGGGCGCAGCTAGTATTTTTATAACCAGCGGTTTGACACCTAACCCTTCTAGGAACCACATATAATTAAAAGTAGTTGTATTAGTCGTATATTTTATATTTCTTTGAGGTGGTTTTATTATAATGATGTAGTGATATTTTTTGTATACCTAGGTGGCGAAAAATGCTAAAACAAATCAGTCCCTTATTTTGAAAAAAAAAACCAAAATGTTATTTTTAGTTTATTTTTTTAAAAACATTAGGTTCCTACCCAAGCCAGGAATAGGTCCTATTCGTAGGTAGCTATTTTGCTAATAGACATAGTGAAAAACCAAAAATCATAATACTTAGGTAGGTTGCATGAAATTAAAAACAGCTTCCAAAGAAAGATCGATTTTTAAAAGTTATTTCGTATTTTTTTATTGCTCAAGGCATATCTACTACAAATATTTTTACTCTAAATATAAATACTCCGGGTCAGTACCCCAGCGCTCTAATCAACTAAGCTGAGAGCTCGCGTTGCTTAGTTGGTTAGAGCTGGAGTACTGACCCAGAGTAGCGAGTTCAAACCTCGTCGCGAGTGAAGTTTTGAAGTTGATTTTTTCCTTTAAAAGATTTAAAAAGTCCCAACCAATGTGTTCAGTTCAGTTACCTCAAAACTTGAGCCCCTATCTAAATTTGGTTGATTCAACATCAACATCCTGTATGTATAACTAAAGGCCTTCGAAATTCCTTCGAAACTTTAACTAATTATAGATGTATGAACTAAATAACTAGCTCAACTTGACTAAGTTCTAACTTTAGTCTTCATATTAAGTTGGTTTCCACCTGGTGCCACCATATTGTTGAAGTTCGGCGTACAGTAACAGATGAATTGATAACTTTATTAGATAGATAGACAGAATAATAATAGATAGACGGGCTTTTTAGGATTTCGTCGCCAACATTCGTCCGCGGCTTAGCTCAGAGACGCTTAGTACTAAGAAGCTGTAACTTTGCATGACTATACAATATACATATTGTTCACGCCAAGTAAGTGCTAGAATAAAAAAAAAAACATTTTTAGGGTAGCCCACTTGTAAAATGGGATGTTTTTTTTTCTGGTTTACCTTACCGTGTGGGGTATCGTTAGATAGCTCTTTAAAATCGTTGTGAGTTTACAAAATCTTTTTTCTTTTTAGGGTTCCGTTGTCGAAATATTTATCTTTAAAGTGCATATAGAAGTGGTAATCCAGTTGAATATTACGTAATCGTATTAGGTAGGTGCTAGTTGTACTGACTTTTCCAGTTTGCAATCCCTCTTATTTTTGGAAACTACGAAACCGTACACTGCGCGTGGCGGACAAGGCACGCCCTTTGACATTTTTTTTTACTTTACCTATTTAATACCTATAATCATTACCTGTGTACCATTAACTTAGAAAATGATAATGATGACGATATGTACCTCTATATAACTATCGTAATATATACCTAAATTAGGTAAAAAATCCTTTTAATTTATCATTAATTTATTATTTGTTTTATCATTTTTTTGTTATTATAAGTGCCGCATTACTGTACAATGTACATACATATTTATTTCAATAGATATACTTTAAAATAAAATGCACAACATTTTTAATAAACGGCTTAACCGATTTTCTTTAAACATAGCTAAAAACACGCTCGATCATCTATCAAACAAAAAAAACTATATCAAGATCGATTCATCCGTTCAGGAGCTACCATGCCACAGACAGACAGACACGTCAATCTTATACACCCCTAATTTCCGTCGGGCGCTAATTAAAAAACAACTAATTAAATTTAAATGTACTTACATTAATGTGACTGCATTGCCTCTTTGGATAGCAATACCGCAATGCCTATTCATTTACCAAAGTAGTACCAAAGCAAAGTTACTCAACTGAACCGATGAAACTTGGTATGTGGATAGCTAGAGATATGGATTAACACATAGGGTGACATAGGCTTCATTCGATTCTGATATTCTAGTTGTTTTGTTTTTAAAATATCTTAATTAACAATGAACTTAAGAAAACATTTGATGTAATAGTGTAAGTATAAATCAATAAAATATAGTTAAAGAAAATGGCTTTTTAAACCTTTAAAACAATTTGCTGGAGGAAAATTTTAGTTATAACATGAATAAAGATAATACAAATAGGTACATACTTCAAGAAGTAATCGTTAAATCGCATAATTACATATTACTTTAGTATGAGCATACGTTTTTAAACATGATAAATAGTGATATTCTGGGATCGGGTCTGGGTCGGGTGGTAAAACCACGTGGTGCTATGTGGTATAATTAATCGTCTTCAACAAAAAGAGGAGTATATCTATTAAAACACTACAGGAGTATATCTATTTTGCATAATAAAACACTGTTTACCGGGTTTTACTCGCGTTTTATTTAATAACGTCTTTATTATCAACGACCGTGCTTTGGCCAACTTTACAGTTAGCTTTTTCAAGGTTGACTGAAAAAGCCAACTGTACAGTTGATAATAATGATGTTATTGAATAAAACGCAAGTAAAACCCGAGAAATATTGGGTTTATTATGCAAAATCGCGAAAACCTTACACAAAAGTATATCTATTCCAGATTTTTTTCTTTTTATTTTACTGTACACGGTAAGCTTTTCTTTCTAATTCGATGGCCTCAGTTCTGAAATTTAAAATCGCTCGGACCCTCGATCTGGAATAGAAAGAATAAATTACCGTGATACGTTTTCAGTGAAGAGAGTAATGGTCTAAAAGTTAAAGTTACTTACAATTTAGGTATTGGAAAATGTGGTCTTTGAAAATGTGGCCGCTGAAATGACGTTAATGCATTTTCTTTCAGACTATAAGACTTATTAATGGAGTACCTTCAGTAAATTAAATGCTGAGTGAAAATTGACAATGAATATAGCGATTTTTGCGTTACGAAACTAGTGGCATGTTTTTGGAGTTCCTTTCACTAAAAAAGTTACTTATTTGATAAAGTTGCTTCAACTTCCAATAACTGCTGCGAATAAACTTCCAATAACTGCTGCGAAATCTACTCCTCTTGTGTAACTGGTTTTGTAATGTTAATCTCATTTAAATACAGAATCTTCTTAATTTCACTATTAATTATTGAAAACACACACACATTTTACAATAAAAAAGCAAACAACACTTTATATAAAGAAACAAAATACAAAAACAAACACTTAACTAAAAAAAGAAGAAGCAATCGTCGACGCCTTCACGAGGCATAGTTCCCAAGATGCTGGCAGCATTCCCTCTCTGTATAGCGAGACTAACTCGCTGAGAAGAGAAAGGAACCCGCCAGCTCTGGGATTATTGAAGGTCAAAGCCTTTCATGAAGGCCTTAAATAAAGACGTTAACCAACTGTTCTATGAAATTATGTATTGGGCTTGTCGCAAAGTAATTCTCATAGAATATGTTGGTAGGGATAACTGCAGGAAACAAAGTGAAAAGCAAGTGAAATTTTCACCAAATCATCATTCATCATTAATAAAATTTGAGGGCCTTTGTGTGCGGTTCGATTCCTAACTGGAACAAGTCTTTACGCTGATCATAAATGTTTGTTTCTGTTTCTATAGTACCTAAATTCTCTGTCTAGTTTATGGATTTGTGTATGGCTTCCTTGTCTATGGTTTGCTTAGCTTTGTTGTTTAGACGGCGCTATGTGCAATACTGTGCAATATATATTTGAAAAATAAAACTTTGAATCGAATGCAGGGGAGATAAAATACAGAGGCACTTTTGCAATTCTCAGTCGTAATAAAAAGCAGAATCGAACGCGATACAACAGAACAATAAATAGACAATGCTGCAAACTGCAAGTCAAATATCTCCGACAAATATTATAGATCAAAAGCCCGTGAACGCCAGACCTTCGTTATTTTGTCTATCAGCACCTGCTCCTAACACAGTTAAGTCCGATGGTCAATGAAATATAGAGGGTTACATATAGATTTTGGCAAATATAAGCGGTAATAAAGGTGTTTCAAAATGTCTCAAATGATGAATTTGGGTCCATATCGTAATATGGGTAATATTAAAAGTGTCTAGTAAGGGATTTGTCACGATGTTAGGTGTCTGGCAATGAATGGCGTTGTTGTTAATAACATTCTGAAAGTACTCGTAATTACCTAATAATCACATAAAATGTATAAATTATTTTTTTACACCTTTATTCCGTCTAACTGCCGAAGCCACTGTAATCTTCTTCTATACTGATTCTTAACTAGCCATCGTTCTTACCTGTGTTGGTAGCATGCGCTGATTTACTTTCAGCTTTTACAAAATAACGAAGGTCTGGCGTTCACGGGCTCCTGGTCTACTACCAAACCAAGCGCTCTCTGAATTGCGTTCAGAAAGTATTACACTGAGCAGTTGACTAACGTAGTCCATTCGACTGGTTACTATCAACTCACTCGTTCGTAGCACATATACAGAATACGGTGGTAGATTTGGGGTGCTTTTATAAAGGAGATTTATAAGTTTATACTTATACTCGTACTAGCTAGATACGTTGCGCGGTATTGTTAGTTGCGATTCCGTGGAAATATCGGAATTAAAAGAAGCCTATGTTACTCCCCGATAGTATAAAAAAAACTTTTTATTTAACTAAAAAAAACTTTAATGAACCAGTCTCCACAATAGACCCGTCATGGACGTAACCTTCTGGCCGAACGGTGTGGTGTTCCGTCGCTTCCGCTGACAAATTTCACAACGATGCACAAAGACCTAAGACAATATTGTGTAAGGAAGTGCTATTAACTTAGTCTTAAGCTATTATTAACACATTTAATTATTATAAATTATGTAAGTATGTAAGTCTATAAGGTATACAAGATGTAACGGGCAAGTCCTTTTAATCCGAAAGGGGGTTGTTCTAGACGTCTAGGCGAACACCTTTTGTTCTACGACTTTTGAAAATTCGAACTTTTTTTTGAAAACTTTGAGATTATGTTTCACTGAAAAAACAGCTGTTTCTGAAAATAAAGGTAATTGAAGGTTTGATTGTAGTAGACCAAGCTAAATGAAAGGACAACATAAGGTCAATGACCTCGAACTTTAAGAAACAGCTGATCTTCAAGTAAACTTTACACTTAAAATTTTCGAAAAGTACTTCGAATTTCCAAAAGTCATAGAACAAAAGTTGTTCGCCCAGACGTCTAGAACAACCCCCTTTCGGCTTAAAAGGGCTTACCCGTTACATCTTGTATATCTATGGGCCTTGTTGCCTGCAATTAAGGTTTTTATTTTATTATTATTACAATAACCTATAGCCTATATAAACAGCAATAGACACTAGTTCTATTCTTACTCGTTTTTACTACTGATATTGTAGAGAACTTAAAAAATACATTTTATTCTTTATTCATAGTTTTCATTAGAGAAAGAATTTGTGAATTCAGTTCACTACTGAACTCCTTCAGAGGGATCGCATCAGAAATGAGGTGATCCGTCAGAAAACCAAAGTCTTCGACATAGCTCACCGGATTAGCAAGCTGAAGTGGCAGTGGGTTGGCCATATTAGCCGTAGAACCGACAACCGTTGGGGTAAACGAGTTCTAGAGTGGAGACCGCGTCTCGGCAAACGTAGTGTAGGACGTCCTCAGGCACGTTGGAGCGACGATTTGCGCAAGACGGCTGGCACAAACTGGATGCGAGAAGCCGAAAATAGATCTAGGTGGCGTGCAATTGGAGAGGCCTATGTCCAGCAGTGGACTGCAACGGGCTGATGATGATGATGATGATGATGATGATGACTGAACTACCAGAAAACTAGACTACTTTTGAACAAAACTACTTTTTATAATAATAGTACCTATAGACAGATTACTCCGAGAATTAATTCTTTTTTTTTTTTTTTTGAAGTTAATAATAATCGTTTATTTCTTTCTCCACAAATTGTTTACAGTAGGTAGGTATAAAGTAATAGATAAGTGATATAAAAACTATTTGTAGAGACTGGCACCTGAACTAGGATCCCCTGTGCTACAGGTACCAGGGACTCTACCTTCGGACTTAATGACTATAATTATGATAATGGAGAAACTTAACATAGGTAGTAACTTAACATGCCAAGTACAAGTAAGTACAAAAAAATAGATAATTTAAGCAACAGACTCTTCGATTCATTAGTTTGTGTATAAGTGTGAGTAAGTAATTGTGTATGTGGGTGAGTGAGTGAGTGTGTATGAGGGTGAGTGAGTGAGTGTGTATGAGGGTGAGTGAGTGAGTGTGTATGCGTGGCAGTGCTTGAGTGTGGGTGTATGATAGGGAATAAGGATTAGTGCTAAGCTCCCCTAATATCTGCCCCCAGAACACAAGGATTGAGTTTTGAATTGAATTGAATTCTAGTAATACTAGTGGGCGACTGCACTAGGTATATATTATAATGTAACAAATAGTCTTTGGACATTCCAATACTTCGCGGTCGGCGGCGGCTCCATCAAAACATCTACTCGTTCAATATTACTTATGCATATGCAACTATTTTACTATTCAAGTACCCAATTGTGTTTCGAGTATTGTATTTGATCCTTGTACCGTGCACAAAGACAATAAACCCAATTGACTGATCATACCGTGAAGTTTTCTACAAAACACAATAACTCACTTTTGAGGGCAGGGTTAAGTATTAATCAAATTTTGTGATGACTATTGCGTTACCTATCTCATCTTTGTATGTATGTATGTTTATATGCGAGGTTCTTACTCTTTCACGCAAAAACTACTAAATCAATTACGATAAAACATGAAATATAGGTATACCTATACCCGGGCATAATACATAGGCTACTTTTATCCCGATTTTCCCGCGGGAACGGGACTTACGAGGGTGAAACCGCTGGGCGCAGCTAGTCTAACATAGACGGATAGGCGGATGCATTAAGTCGTGTTTTCGCTACGAAAGTAGTGTCGCGAAAGTTTTAGTCAACTTTACAAAAAATTTGCTCGACACTAGTTTTATCAAAAAATCGCTGGAGCTACGCATTTTTTTTTTGCAAAGATGACTATAACTTTCGCGACACTAGTTCCGTAATAAAAACATGGCTTTACCTAACTATATTGAGCATGGTTGTGATTGGCCGATGCGTTACCCACTTATAAATTGACTCTTTGTGATTGGCCATTCTTGCACGAGAGTGCTACTAAAAAGACGTACTATTTTCCTGAAGGGGGAATACTTATGAGCAGTCAACTGCTTTTACCGTCTTTGATTCAGAGTATTGTATTCGATGATCGTACCGTGTAAGACATTTGGTATCTGAATTATGATGCTCTTCTAACTTAGTAGGTTTACCTTGTATTGGACGGGTAACTTCGCAAAGGTTTCTTTGTGAAAACTAAGGGAATTTGTTTCTATGTCTGTGATACTTTATTTGTTGTTCGCAAGTATGTAATTTATATTTCTTGTAACTTCTTGTTTAAGAGAACTATTTGGTAGATACATATTATGTACTTACATACATATATATATATATATATATATATAGATAGATAGATCATGTATCATATATCATGTATCATCATATAGATACATGATACTTACATGATACTTCTTTAATATTCTCCATAAAACGTGATTAAAACCGGTCTTTCGCACATTAAATATTATCCGATTTGTGTTTTTTTATCTAAGATCATGTGAGGTCTATTACTCTATTTTTGAGAATTCGGCTGAAACTTCTTCTAGTTTTACAAAACTGGAGAGTTACTTTTTGTCCTGCGGTTTAAGCCGTGTAATTCCCGATCTATTGGGAATTTTAAAAACTCTTTCTTAGGTATCCAACTTATAAGTATAATATATTTTAAAGAATACACTCAGCAAATTTTATATTTTTAGGCCCAGCTATTTAGGTTGTACGTTGATATATATAATAATATATAGTACAGCAAGACAATTAATTAGGAAATATACTTTATAGGTACTTTTTTTATTTATCTTTAACGTATACTTGTGTTTGTCAACAGATTCGAAAAGGGATCACTGCAATAAGACGGTGGAAATCTACGAAGATGTATCCTCACCGCCAGTCACTCCGGAAAACTTCGGGCGACCTCTTACTTGTACATATAGGTAAGTTATCTACTTAGATTATCAATTTATCATAGTGGGTATTCTAACAAAAACGTTAGAATTTGGTTTAGACTTTTTAGGGCTGATTTCTCAAATCCCCAGATAGAGATAATAATATCTGACAGATAAAATGTAACACCGAATGAAAAACGTCACTATGATATTAAAAAGAAACAAAATTTGAGGGATTTTAAATTTGTTTGGATTCGGACTTATTCGACAGATATCTTTTATCCGTGGAATGAAAAATCGGATGTAAAAAGTGTAAGAGTAAATTCCCTAACACTTTAGAACTGATGAGTTTAAACTAAGTTTGAAATGCTCGCTTACTCACTTCACTATCAGACGACTATTCTCCTTCTAGTTTCTTATACATACCGGTATACAAGCGGCACATTTAAGCCAAAAAGGGGTTGTTCTAAACAATTTAAATTTACCACTTTTAGAAATTCGAACTTTTTTTTAATTTTGAGGTTATATTTAATTGAAAAGACAGCTGTTTTTATATTCAATTAAAGTTTTGATTGTAGTAGACCAAACTAAATGAAAGGACAAATTAAGAAATTGTATTGATGTTGTTCACAGGTTTAGAGCATTTAGAGGATCACCAAAAGACTGGATATTGAGGATAAGATTCAAGAAGTTTAAAGTTGGCACGTTGATCAACGGGACGACATGCCATAAGGGATATTTGCAGGTAACGGTTTAGACCATACGCGCAATTGTGAATTCCATTGTCACTATTAACTCTATAATATAAACATAGAACAGAATATTATTCTTACGTGCTTCATGGTCTAAATCTTCTACTTCTTGCCTCATATGGGCTAGATTTTTATTTTCGTGTAGTGGTGTTAGAGTTTTCAAGTCTGCCTAAGACCTTTAACTTGACTTGACTGCTATCAGAAAAATAATTTAAAAATTAAAAAACCGACTTAAAAAAAGAACAAAAATAAATTAAAAACCACCAATAAAAAAAAATTGATAAAAAAGACCAAAATAACCTCTACATACAGCGCCACCGACTAATTAATCTGTTTTATCATCTGACGTCAGGCAGCCAAACTAAGTAGAATATGGAACCATACAGCCAGTAAAACTGCCCGACTTTATTTTGGTCTTTTTTATCAATTTTTTATTTATTGGTGGTTTTTAATTTATTTTTGTTCTTTTTTTAAGTCGGTTTTTTAATTTTTAAATTATTTTTTTATTTCCCCCTTTTTAGTGTACCTACGTACATACTTTCCACTGCCAAATAAATTAACAGTACCTATTGTTACCGTATTTTTAATTATTGAGGAGTTTGCTGATGAGAAGGTGGTTTCAGGTGGCCCATCAATCTGTACTTAGTTCTTTAGGGGTCTATTCTTTTTGGTAGAAGTCCAAAAACGAGTAATTTATTACATTCTGGGAAGCTATCCTGTCCATCATTCCGAAGATACTCATCAATCCTCACCAAATTTTATGGGACCACTTCAGGGCTCCCAACTTTCCATTAACGTTAACATTGTACTTATTTGTAGCAAAAGTAAAAATATTTTTTCCAGTGAAATATAGTGATTTAACACGGTGTTTTACAGCAAACTGTGTTGGTATAGTAGGAAATTATACGAAAAACATTTTGGTATCTCCCTAATTCAATGGTTTTGCAACTTAATCGGACAATAATATCAGTATTTATCTACCCACTAATAGAAATAGTGATAAAAGTTATCGAAACTTACCCTCGATTTAATCTTAGAGAACTGTCAAAATCAAGTGACAGCGTCAGAATTGATGATGACATACTATTGGTGTTGCCACAAATAGTCAATCTCCCTATATTTGTGGAAATTAACAAAAAAAAAATAATAAAAAATATATATATATGAAAATTCGAGAAAAATATCACTAAAAAATTGTAATAAAAAAAAAAAAAAAAAAAAAAAAAAATGTCAAACGCAAAAAGCACATCTCGAAAAAAAACTCCAGTCAAAAAGTGCGGAGTGTGTCAGAACCTAATTGTGCATAGACAATTCTTAAAGTGTTCGAACTGTGAGTCGTTCTATGACATTGTGTGTGTCAATGTAACTGAAAAACGGTTTTATCTGATGACAAATGAAAATAAAGAGAAATGGAAATGTGTAAGCTGCATTAAGAAAATAGCAACTGTCAAAGCCGTACAGGATTGTTCAGCAAAGACGAACAGTCCTAAAATTATCACAAAACCTCTGGCTATAAATGTTCACAACAGTTTCTCTTCCGACAACCTCTACTGTTCCGTTATCGAAGACGACATCATGAGTTCAACTAGAAAAGAAGATAGCTTGGAAAGACAAAGAAGTCTACCAAACTTAACTCTAATGGAAAAATCAGAGTACTTAGAACTTAAAAAACAAATAACTACTTTGACGAACGAGTTGGCCAGCGCTCATGACGAGATTGAAAAGCTTAATTCAGAAAATAATAACTTAAGAAGTTCCATTGAAACCACACAAAAGAAGTTAAATATATATAGCAAAATAATAAACAATACTAGTACGCCTAGAAAGACTCCTAACAAGCACAAAAAAATGTGCTCTGAATCAATAACCCGACATGAAAAAAATAATAAGGCAACAGAAAAAACAGAACAATCAACTAAAATAGATAGAAAACAAGTATTACTGCAGGAGACAGATGATGTTTCGGAAGATTTAAATAAGGACATAGATGATAAAGAGCTATCAAATGTTATCGAAACGCATTCAGAAAACACAGACGAAAAGGACAGGGTTTTGGATGGCTCTCAATCTTTCGCTGCTATGGAAAATCCAATCACAAACACTGAGACAGAGCCATTCAGGATCAACGAAGACGGAACGGTGCGTGAGGAATCAGATGGTTTCAACCATTCACTCATTTGCACAGGCATGGGGAAGAGTTTAAGTAAAAGGCAGGCAGACGAGAATCAAAGTCATTTTAAAAAGAAAATAGTCACTATTTTCGCTGACCAGAGGGGAAGAAATCTTGCCGCGGCCCTGCAGCGGCTTCTGGGATCGCATTTTCGGGTCTCTGCATTTGTTAAACAATTTGCTAGCACGAAGTACATAGTAGAATCTTGTATTGGTTTGTGTAATGATTACACTAAGAATGATTTCATAATAATACTAGCGGGTACAAACGACCGAAACCCATCGGAGTTCCATTCTTGTTTGTACTATTGCCTTGATCATCTTTTGAACACTAATGTGATTCTGGGTGCAGTGTTTCGAAATAAGTACCTAAACGAAGTAAAATTGAACAATGTAATGAGATTAGTCAGTAGAAATTTTAACAATATTAATCTTATATTTTTTGATGATTTGGAGATGTCGCATCAGGGCTATGATTATTACTGCACTAGACTTGGAAACAGAGTATGGTTAAGTCGGTGTTTGCTAAGGGAGATTTTGAGGTTGAGTAATAGGTCAGACTATGAACACTACTGTGAACGAAAGTCTCGTGTGTTATTGTCTGATATTGTGACTAAAGATGCTTCCACTCAGACACTTGCTTTTAATAACAGTGAATGTAACGGGTCAGCAACAAAATTAACATTTTTTCGAGGTTAATGATGTGATGCCTAGATCTAACTGCCTCCTTGCTACCTCTCTGAGGTTTTTCTATCAAAATTTAAATAGTATTTACAACAAGAAAGATGAGCTAAGCGTCTATTTAGAAGAAGAGTATCCTAACTTAGATTTCATCTGTTTTACTGAACATTTCCTGAATAAAGTTAAAATGGAGCTATTTAGTTTTCCAGGTTACAGACTAGCTGCTTACTTCCGTAGATTAGAACAAAGTAGAGGGGGTACTATGATTCTAGTGAACCCAATGAGAACCGTTGTAGAAATTGACTTTTGCAGGGAAATTAGTGAGGTGGATAGTTTTGAGGTATGTGGTGTTCGTGACATTGAAACTAATTTAAATGTCTTCTGCCTGTACAGGGTTCCCGAGAACGATAATTTTGACGTTTTTTTTGATAGATTTAGAAAGTTTTTAGACTATGTTTTTAATAAATCATGTGTGATTTTTGGAGACATTAACATTAATATCCTTAAAAAGTACAAATATCATGATAAACTGATAACACTATTAACTACGTATAATTTCCAATATCTAATATATGAGAAAACTTTTGAACGAGGGAAAGGTAAATCAAGCGTTGACAATATTCTCACTAATCTGCAATATGGGGCTATAAGTAACATACACATTGACCATAATAAATTAGCTGATGGTCATGCCGGTATTTTTTGTAATGTTCAGGCGAAAATGGTTAATATAAAGAAAAAGTCATACTCAGTTACTGTATCCAAAAGAATTATTTCCGATGACAACCATAAAGTTTTTGTTCAAAACTTACAAGAAATAGATTTGTTAAACTGTAATATCTATGAATTTCTAAATAAAATAAAGACTTCTTTTGTGACCTCATATAAGTTGAAGAATTGTAGATACAACCTAAATAAAAAAGATAAAATACATTGGATCACAAAAGGAATAAGAGTTGCAAGTAAAATGAAAAGGTTCCTAAATACTATTGACCGTACAGATAATGATCAATCAATACTTGATTATAGGGCTAAGTATGTAAAAATTTATAGAAAAGTTGTAAATGAAGCGAAAAGAAATGCGGTAAGAAGAGAGGTGGATACAGCTGGTAATAAAATCAAACAGTTGTGGACCGTAATAAATAGACACAGAAACAGGGTTGGAGTGAAACATCATCATGAATACTCTCTTAAGGTTAACGACTGCATGATAAGTGATCAGGCTCTGGTTCCAAATATTTTTGCTAATCTATTTGACCGCAGTCAAGCAGAAGTTACAAAGCTGATAGATAATCATAAGCAAGCGTTGACAATATTACGACGACATACAAATTTGGTGATGAATAGCATGGCATTAAAGGCAACAAACGCCAGAGAGATCATTCTTACTGTGAGGACCATGGAAACTAAACCTTCGCATGGCTACGATGGTATTCCGATCGTGGTGATTAAAAAGAATATTGCTTTTTTGGCAGAACCATTAGCAAATTTTTTCAACCAGTGTTTTGAGCTGGGGATTTTTCTCGAACAGTTGAAGATAGCTAAAGTGGTTTCCGTTCATAAGATAGGTGCAACAAATGTTCCGGAGAACTATAGGCCTATTTCTCTTCTACCTACGATCTCCAAGATTTTTGAAAAAATTATCAAAAAGAGACTTGTTGATCATCTTAACTACAATAGCGTCATAAATAAAAGACAATTATTATTATTATTATGGAGTTCGAGACAAGGCACTCGATCTCTTTAGGTCTTACCTGTTCGAGAGAAAGCAGTTTGTTGAAATTAAAACGTTAATTAACTCCGAAGAAATAATCATTCAATCTAAGATGACAACTATTAAAAGGGGAGTCCCACAAGGTTCCATTCTGGGACCTATATTTTTTATAATTTTTTTGAATGACCTAATTCAATTTATTAGTGATAAGATGCCTGACGTTAAAGTAGTGGTTTATGCTGACGACACGAATGCAATTATACCGGCTAAAAGTGCGCTAGAATTAGAAAATCGTGTAGAGAAGGCTCTGGAACTCTTTGATCATTGGTTTTCTGTTAACAACCTATCGCTCAATGTAAGCAAAACCAACAGTATTTTGTTCAAAACAACTGCTGGTAATAAGGAGTCTCTTAATATGAAGTGGAGGGGAGAAGAAGTTAAATCTACAGATAGCATTAAGTTTCTTGGCGTTCACATCGACAGTCTTTTAAATTGGAAAAATGAACTAAATATGATAGAAAATTCAGTAAATTCTGCTTGCTACGCTTTGAGAAGTCTGCGTGATGAAGTCAATATTTATCAATTAAGAACGGTGTATTTTGCGTTGGTTGAATCAAGGTTTAGGTATAGTTTAAGGTTTTGGGGCAACAGCTACGACTATAATATGGAAAAAGGTTTTAAACTGCAAAAGAGAGCTATTCGTACAATTCTTAGAAAGCCTCCTTGGGAATCGTGTAGAGATCTTTATAAAGAACTAGGCATTCTTCCACTTCCATGTCTGTATATACTTTTGGTACTGACTGACGTTGCTAAGAACATGCACAAGTATGTTACGGACGAAGAGAACAATTTGAGACTTCTGTCAAGAAGAAAAGATATTACTTTCCCTTATATACCAAAACTTAAAGTAGTGAGTGACTCTTGTAGGTTTCAGGCTGTAACTCTTTTCAATGCCCTCCCAAATAGTTTGAAAATCATCACGAATCTTAATATCTTTAAAAGGAATCTCAAAAGCTTTTTAATGGAAAATTGTTTTTATTCTATAGATGAATTTCTAAACAGGACTTAATACTGACTAATTTTGGTTTTAATTCTTTCGCAATTTATTTGTTGTGGTTGCCTTTTGTTGCTGACTTGATATTTTTTTTTCTTGATTTTTTGTTGTATTATTTTATGGTATAAGTTGATATTCAAACACAATGTAACAATTGTTTATGAATAAATAAAAATAAATTAAAAAAACCATCTCAATCGGTCAAGCCACCTTCGAGTAATCGGTGAACAAACATAAAAAATATATATATATATACGCGACGAATTGAGAACCTCCTCCTTTTTTGAAGTCGGTTAAAAAGCAATCAGGACCAACTACGCTTATGTGTTAATCCAGATCTTCAGCTGTCTACATACCAAGATTCAAAGTAACAAGTATACTTACTCATAAACTTTCACATTTATAATATTAGCAGGATTATAATAAGAATCCCCTTACCTGTAACTTCGCCTTGATCCGTTGTTTAACTCCTCAAACTGTCAAGTATCAATTAAAATGCAGGAGCAGTTAGTTACTCAAACTCTTTGATACTTGTAAAATAGACGTCGAAATTTAGCGTTAATTGACTCACACTTTGCCAATTTCGCTAATTAATTTTTGGACTTTCACAAAAGAGGGCAGGGTTGGATTCTCTTGGCTTATCTTGCTTTTCACATTTGTTTCAAGAACACGGATGATTTAGAGTTTGATGCAAAATTCAGTGCTTCAGATATTTTTATTTCTATAACTGACTTGTCCAAAATTTTATAGAAATCTTCTGTAAGTGTACAATTTTAAAATTAGCATTTGCAAATTTGATATTTTTGCACAGTTGTTGCAAAGAAATAACTGATCGAAACTGTCATCATCCTCGAGTAGGTAATTGGTGTGAAACAAAAATTTAGGGATATTTTTGGAATATCGGTAAATAAAAACAATTAGGTAGGTACTTACTACTTATCATGTCTAAACCGTAGTTGATGTTAAAACATGTTTGCCAAAGTATTTAAAATCCCGAATTAAATAAAAAAATCACCACGAAATTAGATTTAAGTACCATATATTTATAATTATGTCGTGTACTCATTGACAAAGTCAAAGTGAAAATTATTTATTTCAATAGAATGCTTGTACATAGTTTCTTTATTATACGACACAATAAAGAAGCTATAAAGGTCTTAATCTAGGTACCACCCGGCAATAAAATTCTCCATACTTTTAATAAATAATACAAGCTTCTCATAAAATGACAATGGAAGTTTAAATGATCGATCAAAATGATTAAAAAAGTGTCTGTTATTATTATTCAATACAGAAAGTAGGTCATTTGACCTTTTATTTTAACGATAGGAAATAGTAGATTGTTGAATAGGGGCTGAATGTCAAGCATTTCCTAAGATATACTTACCTAAGATATTTTAAGACCGCCAATAGTTCGAGGATAAAATGCGTGACATTCACCCTATTGTGTTTGTTGTATTTGTTTGTCGGGCTGGTTTCCGCAAGTCGACGTCTGAGCGCCTATTTTGCGTCATTCACCCAAATTAAACACTCTACTTTTCATTTAAACTGTTAGAAATTTAAAATACCTCTTGCACATTTAGTATAAGAGGTATATTGAAAATCAGTTTAAATATCAAGTCAATTTAGAACAGTTCGTGAAATCCAAACTCAATTGTTTTAATAGATTTAAAATATTACACTTGCTGCCAACATCAGAAAATTTTAAAAAACTTATCTACTAGCTACAATATAATAATTGGTTGAGTATTTAATAATAATTTATTTCCGGGCGAAATTAGGAATTTCAATCCTACGAATTGTATAACAATGACGGATTATATAAATTTCCTGTAACAAATACATGGTCATTTTAAAACGTCTTTAAATTCTAAATTTAGCGTGGTTTCGCAAAGAGAAAAATCACAAGAAACTCATAGGCGTTTACTTTGTTATGATCATTTTTTTTTAATTGTTGATAGGTAAACGCTTGACCACTATCTCACCTGATCGAAAGCGGCGATGTAGCGATCATTGTGTTATTTTATTATAACATGTTACTTC
Organism: Idaea dimidiata; assembly: GCA_949358125.1. Classification (NCBI taxonomy): domain Eukaryota; kingdom Metazoa; phylum Arthropoda; class Insecta; order Lepidoptera; family Geometridae; genus Idaea; species Idaea dimidiata. The sequence goes on along the minus strand of OX442340.1, from coordinate 14,547,990 downwards.
TGCGCAAGCTATAGGTTAGCAAGTTATAGATCATCTTTGTCTATTCTTCCCCGATTCTTTACCCACCTAAGACGTAAATCTCACAAAATAAACTTATCTATCAGAATACAGCCCCCGTTAAACTTGGGATCTAATTTGGTTGAGTAATTACTGGATCATTCCAGTTTGTTTGAAACTTGTAATTCGGTATTCCGTACTGCTAACACAGGAAATGGAATCTTTAGCTGGGTCGTATTATTTTGACGACAAGGACTATTTTAAGGTGAAGGATTGATAAACTAAATACTTATACTAGTTTACTATGGGTAGTTATCTCGAGTTGCGGCGTCTCGTAAGCGCCAAGAGAGTATTTCTCGTTTTATAATAATAATATGATATCATATATACTTCTTTTTAATTTATTTATCAGGAAAAACAATGCGTAGGTATAAAAAACAAAGGTATTCATCTAAAAAACCACGGTAAACACATAAAATAAACGTACAAATAGGTACAAATTAAAACATCTTGTGTTTGTTTGTACCTACCGACAGTAAGTGACTAATGTAAACTTAATACTTAACATCAATCCGAACCTCCGTGGTTTTTTAGATGTTAAAATACCTTAGTTTTTTATACGCATTGTTTTTCCTGATAAATAAATTTAAAAAAAGTATAAATATGATATCATATTATAAAACGAGAATAGAGAAACAAGGCAGGTACTTATAGGTTAATATAGCTGCATGTTATTCAGTGCCATATAGACACAATCATATCTGTAAAACATCAACCAACATGAGTTAATTTTATTAGATAACTAGCTGCGCCCTGCGGTTTCACCCGCGCAAGTCCCGTCGGGATAAAAAGTCCTATGTCCTTCTCCTGGTTCTAAGCTACCTACCCACTAATTTTCAGCCAAATCGGTTCAGCCGTTCTTGAGTTATATATGGTGTAACTAACACGACTTTCTTTTATATATATGTCGAATAAAGTAGTGATTAATTTGAATTTTTTTTTAGTCTATTTAGTTATTTCGTAACGTTTTTGTATGTAGATATGGCAATGTTTCCTATTTAAAAAAGTAAGTTGAACTGTCATGTTAGAAGGTTGTCAAAAAAGAGAAAGAATGCGAATATGTACTGTTGTTGTATTATTGAAGATTAAAATAGAAGCAAGTGAAGAAAATCAGTGAGTTTTACTTAAATTGAAGCCAATTCCTACAACTTTTTGGGGGCTCGTCCGGGATTGACAAAAAATTTGAAGTAAAACGAAGATAAGTTGATCAGAATTCATTCGAACAAAAAAGCCGTTTCATCATCGTCGCCGCCATTGAAGCTGTTTTACCGACGCGACGTGAGTGAACATAGCCACAGCTGTCAGAACTGCGACCGACGTTTTACTGACAGTGGGAGAAAATGTTACCAGTTCTGGAATTAAATTTCCCTATGGTAGAAAATGTTGCCAGGTCTGAAAAATAATATCCGAATGGTAGAAATTATGATTGCGAAGATTACTTTTTATTAAGAATAAAAATAAATGAGTCCGAACAAGCCGAAATTTTGTACGAAGACTAGTAGAAGAAATTCAAAGAATTTAAAGCTTAATAGTAGTACAACCGCAAAAATGCCGCCGAAGAAAGATGATAAAGAAAGTGAAGACGAAGAGTTAGATGTGCAAATTTCATTCAAGGACTTAGAAAGATCTATGACAATTTTCACCGGAGACGACACTTATCCTGTTGATTCATTTATCGATGAATTTGAAGATACTGCTCAAATCATGAGGTGGACTAAAATCGAAAAACTTATTTACGCGAAGAGACTTTTAGATGGAACCGCCAAGTTGTTTCTACGATCGCTGGGGCGTGTTAAAGACTACTCGACTTTTAAGAAGGCACTCACAGAAGAATTTGGACCTAAAATTAATAGCGCCATCGTACACAAGAAACTAGCATCGCGTAAAATGAAGACCGATGAGACGTATCAACAATATTTCCTAACAATGAAGGAATTAGCACTTCATGGCAAAGTTGAGGATGCAGCCCTGATAGAATATGTGATAGATGGGATACGTGACGCTGAACCAAACAAAGCTATTTTGTACGGGGCTTCGGACATGAAAGATTTTCGTAAGAAGTTGGACACTTATAGCGAATTTAGAAAGAAGATGTCAAGTAAGCCGTCACATCTAAATCAATCATCTGGACATCACTCATCTCGTAAGACGGCTCATGTGAAGAGATGTTTCAACTGTGGTGACTCTGATCATCAAGCGCCTACCTGTACAAAAGGCATCAAATGCTTCAAATGTAATGAGTATGGGCATAAGTCGACCGATTGCACAAAAGTTAAGAAGACATTAAAAATCCAGAATAAGAATGAAGAAGATAAAGTTCCATATAAGAAGATTAAGATTAACGGTAAAGACTTTACAACTCTCATTGACACTGGAAGCGATGTGAATCTTATAACCAAAACAGAATTTATGAAGATTGAAGAAGATATTAAAGACTATAAGGCTGAATCAACATGTTTGAGAGGAATCGCAATGAACGAAGTTTATACAGAAGGAGTTTTTACCGCAAACGTACAAATTAATAATTACTTCACTGATGTCGAATTTCACGTCGTAAAAGATAATGAATTGCCGGTTAAAGTATTGATCGGTAATCCAATCTTGAAGGAGTTCGAAGTTTGTTTTACTCCCGAGGGTATCTACATGGAAAAGATTATACACCTAACATTATTGATGGAGAAGAAAGATAATGAAGACGAATATGATATAGAAGATTCCAAATTTGCTGAGAAAATACGGAAGATGTGTAAAGAGTATAAACCTACTGAAAATAAGAAAGAGAGTAACGTAGAATTAAAGATAATACTTACCGATGAATATCCTGTTTTTCAAAATCCCCGACGTTTATCACCGTTAGAGATGACTGCTGTAAATACGCAAGTGAAAGAATGGTTGGACAAAGGAATAATTAAACCAAGCAAGTCTGATTTTGCTAGTCCTATAGTTCTGGCCGACAAGAAAGATGGATCTAAAAGAATGTGCGTGGACTATAGAAAATTGAACAAAAAACTGATTAAGGAAAGATTTCCACTACCTATCATAGAAGACCAGATAGATAAGTTAAAAGAGGCGAAGATATTTACGTCGCTTGACCTCAAAAACGGATTTTTACACGTGAATGTCAACAAAGATAGTCAGAAGTATACCGCGTTCGTAACACCTCAAGGGCAGTATGAATTTATGAAAATGCCTTTTGGTTTATCCACAGCGCCTTCAGTTTTTCAAAGATTCATCAATGACATCTTCAGTGACCTTATCAGAGACGGAATTATACATGTTTATTTAGACGATTTGATCCTACCCTCATTAACCGAAGAAGAAGGAATTAAGAAACTAGAAATTGTATTACAGAGAGCTAAAGAATACAACTTAGAATTCAATTGGAAAAAATGTCGTTTTTTGAAGAAGACAATTCAATACCTTGGTTATATTATTTGTGATAATGAAGTTCGACCGTCACCTGAAAAGATCAAAGCCGTTGCAAATTTTAAGAAACCTAACAACATAAAGGCTATTCAATCATTTCTAGGACTGACCGGCTATTTCAGAAAATTTGTAAAAGACTATTCTTTGATTGCGAAACCTATGACAGACTTACTGAAGAAAGATACTATGTTTAATTTTGATGAAAGATGCGAGAAGGCTTTTATTGAATTGAAAAAGATATTATGTGGATCTCCTGTTCTCAGAATATACAACCCTGACTTAGAAACTGAACTCCACACAGACGCCAGTGCAGACGGGTATGGAGCTGTCCTCTTTCAGAGAAGCTCTGGAGACAACCAACTCCACCCCATCCATTACATGAGCAAGAAGACGACTCCGTCGGAACGCAAATATCATAGTTATCATCTGGAGATATTGGCTATTGTTGCTGCTCTGAAAAAGTTCCGGGTCTACCTACTAGGAATTCATTTCAAGATCGTTACGGATTGTTCCGCATTGACAATGACTTTGCAAAAAAAGGATTTGCCACCTAGAGTTGCTCGATGGGCTCTGCTTTTAGAGGAATACGACTATAAGATCGAACACAGACCAGGAACAAGAATGAAACACGCAGACGCATTGAGCAGATACCCTGTCTGTTTAATACTTACTGAAACTATAGCTCGTATAAAGAAGGCACAGAACGAAGATGAACAAATCAAACTTATTAAGAAAATTTTAGAGACAGAAGATTACAAAGATTATGTTGTGCAGAATGAAATATTATACAAGATGAAGAATGGCGATAAATTACTAGTAGTACCTAAAAGAATGGAGAATGAGATAATTAGAAGAAACCACGAAAAAGGACACTTTGGAATTTTAAAAACTGAAGAATTAATAAATAGAGATTATTTTATAGGTAATTTAACAGAGAAGATACGAAAAGTAATCAATAATTGCGTTGAATGTATCCTTATAGCGCACAAAAGAGGTAAAAAAGAGGGCTTACTTCACCCAATAGACAAAGGCGAGGTACCATTATCGACATATCACATCGATCATCTCGGACCTATGACTTCAACCCATAAGAATTATAAGTACATCCTTACTGTAGTGGATGCGTACACAAAATTCACATGGATCTATCCTGTTAAGACTTTGAGTACAGAAGAAACTTTAAACAAGCTCATCCTACAACAGCAAACTTTCGGTTCACCAGAAAGAATTATTTCCGACCGTAACGCTGCATTCACCTCAAACGATTTCCAGCAGTACTGCAAAGATGAAAACATTACGCATTATACAATAACAACTGGACAACCAAGAGGAAACGGTCAGGTTGAACGTATCCATCAGATTATTATTGCTGTTTTAAGTAAACTGAGCGCCGAAGACCCAACCAAATGGTATCGCCACGTATCTAAAGTACAAAGATGTTTAAATGGTTCTCACCAAAGAGCCATCGGGATGACACCGTTTGAACTACTTTTTGGATGCAAAATGAGAGATAAAAATGACGATATTTGTAAACTAATAGAACAAGAAAACATACAGAATTACAACGAGAAAAGAGATGATCTAAGAAGAAAGGCAAAGGAATGCATTCAGAAAGTTCAAGAAGAAAATATAAAGAACTATAATAAAAAACGAAAGGAAGCCAGAAGATATGAGGTTGGCGATCTCGTAGCTATAAAGAAGACGCAGTTTTCACAAGGAAGCAAATTATACCCTAAGTACTTGGGTCCATACACGGTAGTAAAGCAAAACAGAAATGACCGCTACTCTGTGAGGAAGATCGGTAATAGTGAAGGCCCGATCACTACAACTACCTCAGCTGACCTGATGAAACCATGGATTTCTCCTGAAGACGACGATTCATCTGGGGCAGATGAATGATCAGGATGGCCGTGTCGAATAAAGTAGTGATTAATTTGAATTTTTTTTTAGTCTATTTAGTTATTTCGTAACGTTTTTGTATGTAGATATGGCAATGTTTCCTATTTAAAAAAGTAAGTTGAACTGTCATGTTAGAAGGTTGTCAAAAAAGAGAAAGAATGCGAATATGTACTGTTGTTGTATTATTGAAGATTAAAATAGAAGCAAGTGAAGAAAATCAGTGAGTTTTACTTAAATTGAAGCCAATTCCTACAGATTCCTTCCTTCCTATAGATAGAAGAGATAGAAGATAGATAATAGATATAGATGTTACCTACTTATAGGGATTTTAGGAAATAAGATTTGAATTTAATCTTGAGGTTTTGTCTGATTAGGAGTTATATTCCTAACTAGGTAAAACTGTATTACCAATTTGAAGTGCAGATTACTAAAAATCAATAGAGGAAAACCGAAAAACCAATGTTCAAATGTATACCGTTTCGTTGTAAAATGGAAAGCTCTGTTTTAAATGGGTGCTTTTTTAAATGTTTTTGAACGTATAATAACTGCCTACTGACGTTCGGTGGGATCCGAACCTTGGGAAGTAATTTTACGTAATAGACCTCCTGTACACTTGAACGAGTGCTCTAGTCAAGGCTCGCCGAGAGGTCTCCTATATCTACTAAGAAAAAACAAACTCGAGAACACTGTCCCCTTAAGTGATTTTGGTTAAGATTTATTTCTTATTTTTTTAACTGACTTTTAAAAAGATTAGAAACCTTTAAATCTATAGATTATGTCTCAAGAAAATTCGCTCTTGAGTTTAGAATGACATTCTACCTAGAATCTAGACAGAAGTTGCATGTTCGCACCATTTTCTTACGGTGCTCCCTTACCGTGAGCATTCGCGTGTAATGTAATATTACAGATTCGACTTTGAGCATCTTGAGGAGTAGTCTTTAAGGCTACGTCCGCTTAGGCAGGAGGCTAGCTTAGCGCCTAGCAGCCAGTGATTAACCTAATTAAAACGAACGGTTTAGAAAGTTAGCGTACGGCCGCACTGAGCGCTTGGCAACCTAGCCGTGTTGTCAGAATGCAAACTAGGTGCTAAGCGCTGAGCAAGCCGCCTGTCTATGCGGCCGTAGCCTTAGGAACGGCTCCACGAGCGTTAGAATCGCGGCGATATTATCGTCGAGCCACTTATTTCTATACAATCTCAATGAACCTGTCTCCACACGGCGATGTTAACGCGACACAGTGCGTTGTATAGAAATAAGATAATGGGCCCTACCATGATGTCTTATAATAGGTCGTCGCGAAGTCGTTCAGCTAAAAAAAACACATCAAATAAATATAAAAAAATAACTTAAAAAAAAAAAGATTTTTTTATATTGTCTGTGGTTTTTAAAAGTAGTCGGGGTATTTTTTATTTAAAATTTTCTTTATCTTTTTGAACGCCAAAAGGACGACAAAGCAATGACAAACGAGCATGGTAGCGCGGAAAATCGCCGCGATTCTAACGCTTCGAGACGGTCCCTTAGGGTCTCATTGTCTCATATGTCTACAATGTATTCTAATGTATTCGAATTGGTATAGCAATTCAAAGAGGAATGTAGCCAGCTTTTTGGGTACCTTACGTAGGGATGCAATTTTGGATTTTTCATTTTAATTAATTTTATTTAAATATAAGTAATATAAGTATGTTTATGTATTTTTCTGTTTCAGATAGTAGACGGGAACGCTAAAACGGACGTGTCGAACAGAAAAGAACCGGGTCTTTTCTGCGGAGAGATTGAACAGCCGCAGACTTTTATATCGGAGACTAATTTTGTGAAGATCGTCTTCCATGCTGACAACTTCACTGATCAAACGTACTTTAGCTTCGATTCTAGGTAAGGGTAATGCTAACACAGGAATACCCCCGATCATCCAAAATTTCATTTTAACGTCATATAAATATCAATGCAGCAGAGACATGTTACGTACGTCGTCGTTTTCGCTCTTAGTAGACTGTGCACTTGAGAACTTTTGAAATAATATAACACCGTCACCATGCATACATGCACGCCTCCATGCATCCGTGGCCAAATTGGAAAAAGGCGTTGGGACGGATCCCCAGAGATGCAGGTTCAAGTCCTGTCGGGTGCGAAATTTTAGGAAAGCATTTCTTTAAGTATAGTCTTCCAAGTGTAGGTAACACTTTAAAATATATCAAAAACGGATAATATAACACAATATATACACGTTTTAATAAATATCGTCATTATTTTTAATGACGTTATTTATTAAAAAAAAAGTTATTTATTTTATTTTGCGTTATAATTGCAAGTTTATAATTTCGTTTTATTTAATACAACGCGAGTAAAACTATTTAGTTTTATTATGCGAAGTCGCGAAAACCTTAGACAAAATTACTTTGAACTTAAAAAACTTTTGAAATTTCAATTTCAATCAATCAAGTTCTCTAAGGTTAAGGTTAAGGCTTAAAGGTTAAGGTAGTTTTTGCTTTGATAAATCAAAAGGGTCCTGTTGAACGCAGTTGGTCTCAGTCTGTCCTTATCTAACTAACCGACGAACACTAAAGTGAAAAAAGGACAGACTGGGTCTCTCTAACATCGAGCGGGACCGTTTTTTCAACGAAGTAAGCGTTCTAGTAATCACTGTACTATTTCTATGCCATGCAGTCAGTCTTTTATTGAAAATTTGACGTTTACCTATCAAAAAATATTTGTCATTTTTTGATAACACTTCTGCTTGGCGAATACCATTTTTCAAACATTTTTGTGTCAATAAAGTTTTAAATGTAGTTTAGTTGCGTGATACAGTTTCATTTTCAGTGTATTTGGTTTGCAATTGCAATGATGTTGGAATTAAATTGTGGACAATTTCTAATACGGGAAAGCCATAGATAACGTATTTATTGATTGATATCCCACGTTTCAAATCTATGCAAAGATGAAGCAACGCAGGATGCATAGTTTATTGATTTGACAGATGACTTACAAATCCCACCAAGAATCTAAGATTTTTGTAAACATCTTTTACAAACAATAATCAACAATTTTATATCCTTATTAATAAAAGGGGATTAAGATCGGAGTAGTTATTCCATTTTTTGTTTCTGTTTGTCAACTTTGAATGTTTATGTCACGGAATGAAACAGCGTGGTCTCACTACTCTGACCTTACTTCCCTTTTATTTATAAGGCTATTAGGATTTCGTTGTAGATTCTTCTGATTTAAATTTGAACCACTTTTGCCAGAACTAATCTGTGTTTCTTGAGCTGTATGATGTCTAAATTATCCTATTTTATTCAGGGCGGAACAGCAGTTTGAAGTATATCTGCGTTACGGTCAGCATCCCGAGCTCTATCCGAACAGGAGAGGAGAAGTTGTTGCTGGGTAAGTGCCACACACGAGCAGAATCATTCGTGTTGCGCAGTGCTGATTCTATGGCGTCGCGGGATTAAACTTAAGAAACTACAATCTTAACCTACGAGGAATAAATAGAATGGAGAACTCTACTTAATTCGAAAAAAAAACATGTTCCACGGTCACACAGCAGCAGATGCACAAACTGACATGTTCTGTACAGTATTACGTATGATCGACCTTGGATCGACCAATGGCGGACGATCTTTAGTGACAGACTGGCGGTCGAATCATCGTTCTAGGCCCCGCAACCACCGTTTGCGTGGAATATTTTTTCAAAAGATTGCTACATTCATAATTATATATTCGAGTTCGTTAATATTAAATTTATAAAAATAAATTGTAAACCATTAAAACGTTCTGATGTTTCAATAATTGATACATCGCCGGCGGGCACTTTATAGCCGAACACGGTATTCAAAATAAAAACGGTAATGTAAGTCAAATATTGCAAAACGCTCGAGGGTAGAGACATGAGCGTCAAAGGGCTGATTGGATTGCGAAGGGTGAATTTATTTATTTTACTACGACTTTGTTTCATAAGCGTATCAAAGGTACTTTTTGATCAAGTTTAAAAGTCAATGAAAAATATTTTATATACGTTCTTGTGAATGAAAAAATATGTACGAGTGTAACTCGCGCATGAAGGGTTCGTTCCTTTGAGTATACATAAGCAAGCTATAGAGCGCTGGTATGCGAGTATGAACTGTAAGCACCGATATGAACAGTCGAAAATGACAAAAACGATGTCATCGGGTTATCGGTTACGGGAATTGACTGTTTCTCTCGTTAGAATTTATTCTAGTAATAATTATGGTGAAATGTTCAGTGCCGCGGTGTAAAAATGATTCGCGGATCACTATTTAACCTCAACATTTGAATATCTATGTATAGAGCATCTGCTTACCTTTTGCGTAGTAGGCAAATAGCCATAGGCGCGCTCTATAGTTTGCTAATGTATACTTTAAGGTCCGTACCGATATAACAAAACAATCACGTATTATTTTATTCTGTACTAGCTGCGCCCCGCGGTTTTACCCTTATAAGTCTCGTTACTGCGGGATTATCGAAATCATAAGTTGCTAATAACTTTTCTCGATAAATGAACTATCAAACACAAAAAGAATTGTTCAGTTCCAACTAGTAGTTCCTGAGATTAGCTCTTTTAAGTCTATTCTTAGAGCGAACAGAAAAACATAATCTGTGAAGCTTAAGATACAGTCTGGTAATAGACAGACAAACAGTGGAGTTTCATTTCCTCCCGATTATGTTATTTTTTATCAGTCGAATAGAAAACAATTTTAAACCAAATTCTATAAAATCAAAACGACAAAAATCACATCACAAAAAACTTTCTTATTCATTTCACTTTAAAATCCCATTTAAAAATATCGAGTAACCCCCTTACTTATAAACGATGATTAACAGATGACCTTAACATGATTATTAACAGATGACCAAATTATGTGACTTTTGTCTCTGCCAGTCCACTTTGAAACTTTTTGTCACAGTAAAAGACAAACGACATATAGTTATGCAGCTGTTAACCAGCGTTTATAAATAAGGTGGTAAGCATTTAAACTTCATTTAATTCAATCATCAATTTCATTTAAAACGACCTAGGTACACTTCTCTGAAACTGTGTGAGTGAGTTGCAAACAGTCCGTATCACAAAATGTATGCTCAGCACAAATTCTAACATTGCCCGGTTTACGTTCCTTATTTAAATTATCCGTCAGATTGCTGAGCTAGCATCGAGGCGATTCGTGTGATCAACATTTCGAGTACGCTGCGACAAAGTTATTTATCTATGCGGACGGACTTTAGTACCTATAGAACGTATCTATTTCACGGTAAAGTAATAAGTAACGTTAATTTATAAATTTCCTAGGAAATTTATTAACTTTCGTAGGATTCTAAACGGGAGATAAATTGTTTTATTTTACGAACAAATTTTCGTCAATTTATAAACTTAAACTTTGTATATGTATATTTTGTCGAAAATGTGTTCATAAAATAATACAATTTAAGTCTCATTTAGAATTCTATGAAAGTTTATTAATTTCCTAGGAAATTTATAAATTAGCGATTCTTATTATTTTCCGGACATGTATACCTACTAATTTTACAAAACTGAAAAGTTTGTTTCTTTGTTTGTTTGTTTGGTTAAACGCGCTAATCTCAGGAACTACTGGTCCGAATTGAAAAAATATTTTTGTGTTTGATAGTCCATTTATTGAGGAAGGTTATAGGTTACTTATGATCCCAATACTCCCGCGGGATCGGAACTTACGCAACCGCGGGCGCTGCTAGTCTATTTTAATATGGGAATTATTATTATGCAAAAAAAAACATTGTTGAAATTAATCTTAATAAAACGTGAGTTATTTATAACTAGACTCCCTATCATCCCTCCCTACCCTGTGTCTACAGTAAAGTTGATACAGTAAAACGACTGTAAAGTTGATGAAACGTCGGGACAGCATTGCAACAATGCTGTTTCAAAATAATATGCGAGCTAATAAATTAATATATTATCAATTATTTAAATAGTTGATTTGTATTAAATTAAACCGATTTCGGCCTGATTTTTCAAATCCCTAGGTAGAGATATCTCATAAATAAAATGTAACACCACCGAATTAAAAACGTCACTATAATATTTAAAAAAAAAATAACTCTAAATTTAGAACATCAAAATTTGAAAGCTTTTAAATTTGGTTGGGTTCGAACTTGTTCGACAGATATCTTTTATCTGAGGAATGACAAATCGGCTTAATCTAATTCATATCATTTATTAGTAATAAATAATTACAAGTCAAATGTCAAACAAAAAAAATAAGAGGCAAAATAAAAACATAAAAATCATAATAAATTAAAGATAATAATGATAATAACAATAGAATAAAAAAACATAAGCACTAATAAAATGTCATGAATCAAATAGGTTGTATAAAAATACAATAATCAATAATAAAAAATACAAGGGTCAAGAATAATGAAATTAAAACACAAAATGTGACTAAAAATAAAGAATACAAAGATCGTCAAAAGTAAAATATCAAAGTAAAATATCAACAATCATTGAAGTTTAAAATGTCTACCTTGACAAAGAGAATCTATAAATGTCTAAATACTAAGCTTGTATTATGGGTACTAGCCAACGGATAAACTACATTATTGTACTTATTTTTTAGAAATACATACAGACATACATATATACATGTCAGACATAGAAAACACCCAGACCAGAAGCAAATAGGTATTCAATTTAAGAATAAATACTGCACTCGGCGGGAATTGAACCCGCAAACTTCTGCATTGCTATCGAGCCTTTGCATGACGTGGCACGTCCCGTCAAAAGGGGATTAGCACTAGCTATTAACTAGCTATCAGCCCTAAAGCTTCCCAAATCCAAAACTGTGTCGCAGTCATATCACAATGCTTTTCTGCGTACGAAAATTCCCTTTGTCAGTTGAAATCGTTCGTGTTTGATAAGTCAGTCATTTCGGACGGATCAGTCTGCCGTATCAGGCGGTTCGGTACAAAAGAGCTTCATTAAAAACTGACATCAAGAAGCAAGAAGTCTTTTGTAAGCATTCTTTGACAGTGCTCCGTTTAATGAACGGGAAACCTTTGAAATACTAATTTTTTTCGCTGTCGTAGTCGTATTTTCTGGAGTTTGCTGCTAAAAGTTGCTGCCTTTGAATTTGCTTCTTTTAAGCTTTTTACCTTATCCTGGTTATTTCTGTTGATTTTTTTTTATCTATTAAAAACCGGCCAAGGGCGAAAAGGTTCCGTAAAGTTAAGACGAAATAATCACGTTTGTAGCATGAAAGCCTTACTTATATTACATTTATTTTATTGCTTTTAAGTATTTGATGTTTTAACTGCAACAGAAATATCAACTTTGAAAATTTCAACCACTTAGCTATCACGCTTCATGGTATACAGCCTGGTGACAAATAGCCAGCGAAGTCTCTATCATAGGGTCCCGTTTTCACCCTTTAAAATAATAATTACCTTCCAAACTGCTTCGAGGTCTACTATTCGCAAAACTAGTGCAAATTTAAGTAAAATCAAAAGGCTTTCTACAGCTACATTTCTCTGCTCTTTACCAGTTTCCATCAAACATTGTTGTAGTCTGCACATTGCAAACGTAAAATCATTCCGCCAGCATTGCCCACCAAATGGCCCACTTTGGTCCCGACGTGACCAGAATCGTTTATAAATCGTGTCGAAAGTGCGACCGTTCGTCTATAACTGCACCCTCTGATTTACTTCGGTATACTTCGGGTAATAGGCCGTCGGTTTAGGATTTGAAAGCCTCTGTTGTAGGAACATCGGGTGAACGCCCGACTGCGTCTCAGAAGGTAGCAGAATGGATTCCCGCCAGGTTTAATACTTTTTCTAGCTCTCGTTGCGTGAGTGACAATCACCATCAGCGAAAATAAGACGCATAGGGTAGTTTGTTAACACAGCAGTTCGAAGTAATGAGGCAGTAGGTAGGTACTTAGTACTTACTTACCAGACAGAAACAAATATTGTCCCTACCATAATTTATTTTATTATTTTATTTATTTATTTAGTACACAAGGAAACATTCACAATTATTTAACAGTCATAATAGATATAAATACAGAGGTGAGTCTAACCCAGCTTAGAGTTATCTACCGACAAACCTCAGGGGAAAGAAAATAATATAGTGGAAGGTAATGAAGTGTACAGAAATTGATAGAAAGAAGAAAATAACACATTTTGTAAATCCCACAAATACGTATATATAACACAATCAAACGCCATACATTCACGTACATAAATATATCATACATATTTAATTATTTTTCTTTCTTTTTAAAATGGCTACGTGTTTCAGGTCGTACTGTGAAAGAGTGTTTCGAGACTGTCGCCTGCAGACTTGCTACGTCCAATCAGCGGCGTATCCAGGAGTTTATCCAAGGAATTTACATTGCAGGTATTTTGCGCACATCTATTAAATTTTATAAAAAAAAAAAAAAATTCCTTTCAAAACCATGACAAAATGCTTAAAAGTACCGGGAAATTTGAGATCGTCATAATGGTCCTGAGAAATTTGAAGACATTTGAATGACATGTTGAGATTTGAGGAGGGTCCCCAATCATCCTGAGTAAGAAACTTTATTGATCAAGTTTTGTAGGAAACTGTTTCTTGTAATTTGTAAAGCTTTCCGAGTTTCGTTTGAGGATTGAAATACTAAGTTTGTTTGTGTACATACATATTAATTTTATACGTTATTGAATATACCTGTTGTAACGACCCTCGATTTTGGTCGTTTCTTTAACTTATTTTTCTTAGTAAAAATACAATTAAAATTTTAGTTTCTAACCAAAAAATACTTTTATAAACCGATTTTTTTCAAGCTATTGTTTTTACTGACTCCTAGTCACTTTATTTTAGTAACAATTGCAATTTTTACACACCTATTACTAAATAATTTAGCGTTTTAATCCAAATAAAACCCTTTCATTTCACAATGTTAAAATAGAATTTTTCGTACGGTTTTTGTTGGTTTTTTCATTCTTTCTGGTCAGCGGCCCTAGCCAACATTGTTATCGAATAACGAAATCGCCAATCGACAGATTTTTTTGTATGAAATTGACATAAGGTCACGCTTCATTTTTCGCGAGATTATGTCAATTTCATACAAAAAAATCTGTCGATTGGCGATTTCGTTATTCGATAACAATGTTGGCGAGGGCCGCAGCTACTCGGACCGGGCAAATCTACACACTTTTTATTTGTCGCTGTAGGCACATTCGACTTTTAAATACTAGTTTAATTCATTTTACATATACTAAATTTAGTTGCCGAACAGATTGATGTTATTACATGCGGGAAGAATGAATTTTGTAAAGTAGCACAGTGGACAATCTGCTATAACATTAAAAATTAATAATGCTTTTTACCAACTCTATTGCATTGGGGGATCCTGTAAAATAGCTGTAGTTGTTTTTGAGATAAATAAATAAATAAATTTTGAAACAATAATTTTAACAATACGTAGTTTTTGTTGATGGTGACAAATATTTTACTTTGGATACCTAAATCAAAATCTGAATATTAATGTTGTATCTATTGTTGTGTGTAAATGTTGTTTAACAAACAATTCTTTCTTTTAAGATTAAAAAAAGAAAACCAATCAATTAGAAAACCAAGCAATAGAAATGACAAATTATATCGAAAAAGCAGACTGAAAGGCTTTGAAATTTGTAAAAGTGCTTATAATAAAAAATAGTTTTATTTCAAGACCAAATCTCCTTATTAATAAACGTGGAGTAAGGTCGGAGCAGTGACAAGAACTTTCAATATTAATAGACAGAAATAAAACGTAATAAAATGACTTACACCTGATTTCACATTTATTAATAAGGCTACTTGTGTTTTACGCCTTTTTTAACCTATTTTTCAACCCCCAGGTATCACCTAAACACGCGTCTGCCATACATAAAACTGTACATCGAGAATGAAGAGTTCAACATAGACGGACAGAGATGCGAGAACATCATGACCTGTCCCATGAGGCCTATTACGTCGGGTAAGGTTATTAATATACATTTAAGCCTAATTTACATAACGAAACTGGTGTCATGCATTATTGAGTTCATTTCACAAAAACATTCTCGCAGCAGAAGTAATTTTATCGAAAAGCTAAATGTGCTGTGTCTAGGATTTTTTTTTGTGAAAATGGCTTCAAGTTACATATATGCCACTAGTCCCGTAATGTAAATTCCGCTTTATAATTAGTGTATCTAACACCCTGCAAGATAGGTCTTTTATTTCACTTTAGTAGTTTATACACACAATGAGCGTACGCCTTAGAGTATACACAAGCTAACTATAGAGGCGCTGGTATGCGAGCATGAACTGTAAGCACCGGTATGAACAGTCAAAAATGACAAAAACGATGTCATCAGTCACCTAGGGTTACGGGAATTGACTGTTTCTCTCGTTAGAATTTATTCTAGTAATTATTATGGTGAAATGTTCAGTGCCGCGGTGTAAAAATGATTCGCGGATCACTATTCAACCTCAACATTTGAATATCTTTGTAAAGAGCATCTGCTTACACTTTGCACAGTAGGCAAATACCCATAGGCGCGCTCTATAGTTTGCTAATGTATACTCAAAGACGTACGCCAAGCGACTTGTTAGACACCAAGCTCACAGTGCGGCCGATCACGAACATTCTATAACGTTCATTTTAATTCGGGTCTTGCTAAATGACTCGCTAACCCAGCCTCCGATTTGAGCGGACGTAGCCTTAATTGTTTCTGTTCCCTTCAAAAGCAGGGTACCCAATTCTAAAACTAGAACAGTTTTAAGGAGCCCTTTTTCCCGGCGATCAATCCTGATTGTACGTCAAACTTATCCCTTTAACTGTTGACCACGCCGGTCGGACGGTCTGGAGGTCAGCCAGGATCCAATTCAATTTAGATAAAAGGGTCAATTGCCTACAATGATTCTATTGGGACGAACACTAACAAAGTGTTCAACGTTTTTGCTACGGTTCACTGTGTGTATAACATTTGTTGTCTGTCTTTTGTTAATATTAGATATTTAGTTTTCTGTGGGAGTTGATAACTGGTGGACTGAAAAGAAAATAATAGCCTTTTTACATTATAATTGCCCTCTTTTGTAGTAAACACTAAGATGTTAGAAGTGTCAGTTAAATTAAGATTGCATTACACTTTGTTAAGTAATCTATGCAGTCAAAGGAATGGTCCTTCTACACCGCGACATTCACTTGTAATTAAACATTACAGAATCGAGCATTACAACATACAGCGGCCACCTTGTCATTCATGATTCAATGTGTAATTCAATTGTAATTGTAATTAATTTTGTAATTCAATTGTAATTGCAATTAATACGGGGCTCTTCTTAGCCCAGAATATATCTTTGGCGATTCAACGGGGTAATGCCGCCAGTGTGATGGGCACTTTTGGACTCAATGGTCATTCGCCTTAGATTATTTATTTTGTTTATTTATCTTTATAGTATTTATTTCTTGTGTAAGTATTTTTAGATAGATAATTTTCGAATATTTTAGATAGATAGTTGTCATATTTCTTTTTGTTTTTATTGCTCAAGGCATTTTAAACTTAGAAATATTTTTAGCAAGGAAATATATTTCCTTGCTAAAAATATTTCTAGATAATTGTCATATAAAATTGCCAACAACTGGTGAAGGAAACTAAAAAAGTAATTACATAAGACAATAAATAATGTTCATCCATTATTCATATTGTGAATATAGTATGTGTAATATCTTGATTGAACTTGTTATATCAATGCCCTTCACCTGTAATAAAATGTTACCTACTGTGAATACTCGTCAGTCGGGCAGGTAGTATTGTAATGTAATGCTCAAAGTCGAAGATAAATGATGTTGCTGCTGCGCCCCGCGGTTTCTAAATATGTGGTTTCGCGGAATATGGATAAAAAGTAGCCTATGTGTTGTTCCCCTTATCCTGCTACCTATATTCAAAATGAAATGAAATGAAATGAAATGAAATGAAATGAAATGATTTATTTGCTTAGAAACATGGTATACAGGGTAAGTCTTAATATTAATATTGGTCACACATATTTCACCAAACAATTGGTATGCAAATTTTTAAATAAAAAAACAAAATTCCAGAATAAATAAATCATGTCTATTATTTCTTATTCCTATTCCTTAATACAGTGTCATCGTTTGTTTAATATAATGTCATTTATTTATGATGTGTCAAAACTTATATTCTAAAAACTCCCGGAGAGAATAAAAACATTTGTCAACCAACATGTCATTCAGTTTTTTATTGAAAAGATTACCATTTAGATCTCTAATAGTCTTTGGTAACTTGTTATAAACATTAGTAGCTGTTATAAAGGAATTACGATTCTGCAAAGCCGATTTTACATATTTTGGTATTACTAATTTATTAATATGTCTTTCACTGTGTTTATAATAATCCTCAAACCTTACAAACAGATGCATGTGATTTTTTACAAATTTGCAAATTTCCAATATGTATATGCATGGCAGTGTAAGGAGTCTATATTTCTTAAAATATGGTGTACAAGAAGCCCAAGGTGGCTCATTGAAAATAGCCCGTATACATTTCTTTTGTGTAATAAAGATTTCATCAACATCGACAGCGTTACCCCATAATACTACACCATAGCGCAGTAGCGACGCTACATGGCCATGATATGCCAAGAGAGCTGTCCTATGGTCAGTTATTCGTGCCAATTTCCACAAAGCAAATACAAAACTGTTTAGCCTACCATTCACATATTGTAAGTGAAGCTTCCATGAACAGTTACTGTCAAGTTGAATCCCTAGAAATTTGATATTATTACTCTCATGGATCTGCTCGTGATTGTAAACAATCTTAATTTTATTACTCTTTTTCTTTCTGTTATAAAACTGTAGGAATTTTGTTTTGTTTACATTTACTTTCAAATTGTTTTCATTAAGCCAATGTATACACTTGCTAACAGTTGAGTTTAGCTCGTCTATATGTCTTTCCTCTGTGTCGTTGTTGACGACAACAGAGACGTCATCTGCAAATAGGACACAATTATAAGATATGACGTCGGGCAGGTCATTTATATAAAGTAAAAGTAACAAGGGACCCAATACGCTACCCTGTGGGACACCATGCTTATTTACTGAAAATGTAGATCTGTATGCAGTTATTTCGTTATGGCTGTTTAATTTAGACAGCTCGACACATTGCAGTCTAAGATTTAAATAGCTTTTAATCCAGTCGAGAGCTGGACCCCGGATGCCATAGATTTCGAATTTA
This sequence comes from Idaea dimidiata, assembly GCA_949358125.1. Classification (NCBI taxonomy): domain Eukaryota; kingdom Metazoa; phylum Arthropoda; class Insecta; order Lepidoptera; family Geometridae; genus Idaea; species Idaea dimidiata. The sequence continues at coordinate 14,529,361 of OX442340.1, read as the reverse complement.
GTTAACAGTCTTTTATGAGAGACATAGTCAAATGCCTTGCTCATGTCAAAAAATACTGCAGAAACAAATTTACCTCTGTCCACGTTAGCTAGAATAGATTTAACTAACGTAAATGCGGCTAATGATGTAGATTTACCCTTTTGAAAGCCATTTTGATTATCTTTAATAATATTGTATTTATTTAAGTACTTCATCAACCTACAGTGCATAGCCTTTTCAAAGACTTTAGACAGAACTGGTATCAAGGTAATCGGCCGATAGTTATTGAGATCGAGCTTATCATTTTTCTTAAAAATAGGTTTAACTATCGATGTTTTGAGTTTATCGGGGAATACACCAGTTTCAAACGATAGGTTAATTAAGTGACACAATACTATTGCTAATTCAAAGTCGCACCGCTTTAAAATCATAGTAGATATATTATCATAACCAACAGCTTCTGTTTTATTTAATGTTTTGATAATATTTATGACTTCTTTTGGGTCACAAGGTTTTAAAAAGATACTATGTGGTTGTGAATCTGTCCTAACTATGTCACTAGTGTTATTATTTTCTGCTAAGTTAATATAAAATTCATTAAAAATTTCAGCTACTTCAGCTGGATCAGATTTAATACTGCCATTTTGATTGATTTTAATATCAGCTTGAATTGATTGATTGGTCTTATTATTAATTATCAACCATGATGCTTTACATTTATTTTTTGACTGGCTTATATATTTAAGATTATTATTTTTCTGGGATAGTACTATTGCTTTCTTTAAAGTTTTGTTATAAGTTATGTATTTCGTTTTAAAAAGTTCATAGTTTTTGCGTAAAAGAGTAACAAAGTCACATCTTAGCAATATTACAAACGCGAAAGTTTGTATGTATGTATGTGAGGTTGTTTACTCTTTAATGCAAAAACTACGGAACCGATTGCGATGAAACTTGGAGTATAGGTAGCTGGGGACCTGGATTAACACATAGGCTACTTTTTATCCCGTTATTCCCGCGGGAACAGAAATTACGCGGGTGAAACCGCGGGGCGCAGCTAGTACATAATAGGTACATACAAACTTTCGCGCTTATAATATTAGTAAGAAGTAGGATATGTGGTGAGTTTCCAGTAAGCTCTAATGATCGCCAAAAAGTTTATCAGTTAAAACCAAAAATACGAGCTGATTTCTATAACATTTTCCAACAAAGGTGAACCCATTTAAAAACTATCGCCCCATCCATTATCAGAGGAAAATCCCTCATTTCCCTGCATGATAAACGACCAATATCAAAAGTCCTCACTATTATATTTTTTACATAATTCCCGAAGGTAAGGTGGTGGATAAATTTATTGCCATCATAAATAACGAATATCTAATAATGGACGTTAAATAATATGAAAGTTTCTCAGTAACTTGCAATATTAAATTCTTACGGCGATGGCGTGCTGTGCGCTTTTATGTAGAGGTAGGAACTAGCACTATCACGTGGTTTTAGCTGCATATTTTCACTATTTATACTAGACCGTCATCCGACCGTGCCGGGTCGGAGCTTCGTTGTCCATTGCTCGGCGAGCAGTGGATCAGTCTGTTACAACCGAGTGGTGGCCGAGCAACAGACAACGAAGCTCGGTCTGGCACGGCCGTGGGACGGTCTAGTATAAATCATCCCTTAATCGCGTGATTTTATGTTTTTAAATTTCTTACCCTGATAACGTCCCACCGACGTTGTTCGATTAAAAAGACGACCCGGAAAAATATAAAGTTACGTGTTGCAATCTATCCTATCCTATCCATATAAAAATGCGTCAGTTTGTGTGTGTGTGTGTATATTCCAACTATTGAAGACCAGGAATAGCACATAGGCTACCCTACGCGAGAAACTAGCAAGACTTACCCATGCAAGTTCCATAACTTGCGCAGATATTTTTAGATGGAACCTCGGCTTTGCAGCAACTTCTGGGAAACCACTTATTTGCTCCGACAGATGTCAGATGTAGGTAAAGTGTACACAGTACACAGGCTTTTATATTGAAAACGTCGAACGTCTGAACACGATGTCGGTGGCCTAGATTCCGATGACATGTTAAATTGTTTGAAAATTGTTGCGACGTAGGTGGAATCTTAAAATAAACTTGTTTCTTACTGAAAACCGAGAGCATTTCGGGCGTTTCAGTAGGCAAACTTTTGATTTTGTGCCGCATTTTGCCTTTATTTTCTCGGGGAACACCTTTATTTTCATGCTAGCTACTTTCGACTTGAAAACCTTAGAAAACTGGCGAAAAGCTAGGTAACATTAAGTATTTTTTAGAACATTGTTTTATAAAACTGTGTTTTCACTACGAAAATAGTGTCGCGAAAGTTATAGTCAACTTCACAAAAAGAGTCGCGCAGCAGTTTACTGGAACTAATTCTATTAAAAAATCGCTGGTGCTACGCATTTTTTTTTGCAAAAATGACTATAACTTTCGCGGCACTAGTTCCTTAATGAAAACACGGTTAATATATTAGGGGTTAAAGTATGAAATTGCCGATTTGTACTGAAAATCTTAATTGTTTATTTTTTAAATTTTTAACAAATTTATTTAATCAAAGTAGTTGCCATTATTATCTATACATTGCTGCCATCTAATGGGAAGGTTATTAATGCCTTTGCGATAGAACTCCGACGATCTAGACTGCACAAACTGTGTGAAAGCATTTTGTACTGCCTCCTGGGAAGAAAACTTCTTGTCACGTAGATAATTCTCCAAATCACGAAAAAAATGGTAGTCCGTTGGAGCAAGGTCTGGTGAATACGGAGGATGACGAATGGTTTCTAAGTGCAGTTCCTGAAGGGTCAAAATGGTTTCTCGTGCTGTGTGAGGTCTCGCGTTGTCGTGGAGCAATAATGGTGAAGATCGATTCATGAGTCAGGGCTGTTTTACTGCTAGTTTTGTCAACATGGTTCGGAGTTCGGCACAATAGACATCTGCCGTAATTGCTTGACCAGATCGAAGAAAACTATAGTGAAACACTGTTGTGGCATTTGACCTGGGGTCAGCCATTGCATTTTTCTTTTCCGGTTATCATAAAGAATCCACTTTTCATCACATGTTACAATTCGATCTAATATTCCTTCATTTCTGTACCGGTTCAACAAGGCAACACAAGTTTCAACACGCGGTTCTTTCTGCAGATCAGTCAAATCATGAGGCACCCATTTTTCGAATTTTTTTATTTTATTGATTTGACGCAAGTGAGTCAATAAAGTGGGTAAGGTAACGTTAAACCATGCCGCTAATTCCTGGGTAGTTTGACTAGGATCGGCTTCCACTATCTCTCTTAATTCATCGTTATTCACCTGTGTGGGCGGTCTTCCACGTGGCTCGTTCTTTAAGTCGAAATTTCCATCACGAAAGCGTTAAAACCAAAATCGCACGGTGCGTTCATTAGTAGACCCCTCTCCAAACGCAGCATTGATATTGCGGGCTGTTTCTGCCGCGTTAGTTCCGCGTCGGAACTCGTATTCAAAAATCACTCGAATTTTCGGAGTATCCATCTTTCTTGTCTAAATTGAATAACAAAAACAATTGAAAGTCGATATTCAAATGTTTCACATTTTTTAAAAAAAGAACATCACAGAAACCATTTGAAAAAAGTTTCATTCGAAAACCTCAAACCATGAAGATTTTATGTCAATTCAAAGAACCTATTGCAATAAAACGGAAATTTCATACTTTAACCCCTATTATTATCTCCTCTTCTAATAGGTGTCGAAAACTGTCCCTATGATTACATCAAGATCTACGACGGGAAAGACGAGTCGGCAGCCGTGATTGGGACCTTCTGCGGAATGGGCAAGTTCCCGTACTCTATCATTGGGACTTCTCAGGATCTGTTCGTAGAATTCGTCAGCTCACCTGCGGGTAAGTGGTTAAGAATATTTATCTTTAAGAAATTTAGATATTTAAAGCACAAATAACAAATATTTATTAAAGTCACACCACGAAACATGAAACAGAAAAAAAACTTTAAAATTATCTTTAAACTATAATGTGTAAAACCAATGACTGATTTGTGGCAAGTCAGAGACTTGAATCAGTAAGTAATTTAATTGTTATGGTAATTTTGAATCCAGGCCATTCAAAATTATTTGGCAATGGATCAAGTCACTGACTCCACGAAATCAGCTCGACTATTAGGTTCTTGCAAGCAACGTTATTTGGAACCAGATAAAAGTTTAAAAATGGCATATTTTCCCAAAACGACTTCACACAAATGATAACAGTTTTGAGGAGATTCGGTTTTTTTGCAAATGGACACACATCCTCAATCACTTCTATAAAAATAAGTTGAATAATTTGACCAAAACTGAAACTAATCAAGGTAATACCCCCTAGGGCCTCTCCTCAACACCGGTTTCCACTTCAACGTGGGCAACTGGCCTGGCCACGTGGAAGCTCCCGGGTCAAGAGTCGGGACCTGCGACTGGCTCCTGACTGCTGAAGCTCTGAAGAAGTCTGGAGATACTGAGGGTATCTTCCTGTCGGTGGCACATTGGTATCCTCCTCACACATCCTGCACTTACCTGATGCAAGGGTTACCGGGGCAAGTTGTGCGGTTGTATTTCCCAAGGTAAATGGAATTTAGCATATTAGTTATTCGACAAACACTTACAGCATTTAAACACCAAAACGTTTGAAAGCCATTATACCATAATTACAAATTATTATTGCAAATATTTTTTTTTATCATATTATATTAGATATTAACTTCCATAAGACTAGCGGCTTTCAGTCATTTAATCAGTCAGGTCTTTGAATATTATATGTATATTATACATGTGTAGCAAAAAAAATCCCTTTAATCTTTTCATTGCCAACAGTTTCCGTATCAACCGCATAGAGTCCCCCATAGTGCCCTGGACAGGCGACTGCGGGGAGTCTCTCACGCTCTACGACGCTCCTCGCCCGGACGATGCGAAGATCATCAAGACATTCTGCGATACCTTCAGCAGGCCGATGGAGAAACACGACTTCGTCTCCACCGGGAATGCTATGTTTGTCAGATTTGAAAGCAAAACTGGCAGTTATAGTGGGTAAGTTATTATAAGTTAAGAAAATTCTGTGATCATTACACAGAACCATCTAGCGCCATGGATTTACATATGATGGATATGGATTTAGTACTTATATTTTGATTTTTCCTTTGAAATAACATACTACTATTAATAAACCGGATCAGAAACAGAATTATTTTCGAAGTATAAGTTCTACTTGTTATCTGTGTAAATCGAACCTGCAAGCTTCTGTTTTGCAGTCAAGTATTCATCCAACGCACTACAGAAGTCGACAAATCGGGCATGGCGTGGCAAAAGATTACTGGCATTTTTTTACCAATATGGATCAGATTCAACAACAGTCATTTTACCGATTTACCAAAAACTTCACGTGTCCTAATCCAAAACACCTGCCTAACAATAATAATAATTGATCGAATATTTTTTTCCTCTGCACCAAATATCTACGAACCGTAGTTTATTACAAGCAACTATATAGATTTTACGGAGGTAGCAAAATCCACTATCTGAACATACTATCCAATATTTATTAGATGCTGGGTGTTTTCTATGCGTATTGTATCGCATAGGTATCTACAAAACATATTCTGTAGTATATCCGTTTTCTAGTACCCATAAAACAAGCCTAGTTGCTTATTTTGGGGATAGATTGCGCCGTGTGCAACGATCCTGCAATATTTATTGTTTTCATTGTCCCCAGATCATCCCTCTACTACTGGGCTCACTACGACTTCTTCAACAACACTCGCTTCGGCGAGCCGGTACCAAACACCGCTTGTGACGAAGTCATAGCCTCTTGGAAGCAAAGGGCAGGAAGGCTCAGATCTCCCTTGAACACGTTGGTCTACAAACAAGCACCACCGGGTGAAGATGTCCACTGTTTGTACAGATTTGTGACCGACAAGAGGATTTATGCGAGAGTAATACTGACGATTCTGAGCATTAATTTCAAGGTGAGTAGTTTGTAATAAGCGTTCAGTGGACTCGGTAGGGTGGTACATTCATTAGGGAAAACAGATAGGAACTTGCTACTCTACCTTTCTACCTTATATATTATCTATTTTAGCATATGCTACATCGTAGATGATCGTGGAAGATCCAAAAAAATTGTAGAAAGATCATTTATGGAATCTCATTTTTTTTCCTATTTAGTGATAGACTTCATAATAATAATAATATAATAATAATAATAATAAGCCCCCCAAAATCCTACCACACGTCCCGATCGACCATCTGATCACGTGGGGGGCGGGCAACGCAACAACATGTTACTGGGCGGCCAACGTGGTAAAGGTAACCCTTATAAAAATGGAGACTAGACAACAAAAGAGAAAACGTTTAACGCCGCTACCTGGGGGCTATCGCCAGGGCACACCTGGAGCCAACGCTGGGTGTTGCAGCGGACGAGCCGTTGGTGGTAGTGAGTTGAGACGGCGGACTCCTACCGGGTCACCCGAACCATGCGACAGCCGACCACAACTTTCCCCTTCTTCTTCACAATCTTCTCTTTTTCCTTCACTACCTTCCTCACCTCCTTCCTATTTAAATACTATTACTCGCTATCCTACTTTATCTACTATCTCTAATTCTACCTATCCATCAAATGCCGAAGACGTTGTGCAGGCGACACTAGCTGTCGATGATACTGCACCCGGCAAGGCAAAACGTGTGCGTATGAAGTGGAGCAAAGAGATGAATACATTCATTCTCCGCACATATTTCATACTTACATCAGTAGAAACCGATACCACTTCTTATCTTCCGGAACTACACACCAAATTTTTAGAGCGATTCCCTGAGACACGAGTTAGTAGACAACGAGTGGGAGATCAACGAAGAGCAATAATTAGACGAAAGTTATTAACTGCACAAGAGATCAATAAAATACGTAGCGAAGCGGAAATGTACCTAAATAGTATATTATCAGTCCCTAATCAACCTAGTCCCACTAACACTATAGCAACATCTCAAACTAACCCACAATCTCAATCTCAACCTGGTCAAAGAATGCGCTGGAGCCGTGAGCTTAATGAAGAAATTATTAGAGGATATTATAAAGTTACAATCATGGATACAAATAGAACAGCATACCGCAAATTACTACATCAACATTTCATAAACAAATTCCCACATTTAGCACACATAACAGAGCAAAGAGTAGCTGACCAACGACGAATAATAATAAACAATAGAATATTTGAGGCCGCTGAACTCGATCGAATAAAACAGGAAGTAGCTGACGAATTAAGAATAGATAACATACCTTGTTTAAGTGACACTAGGCAAAATAGAATAAGCAATAATGTAAATGAAACCTGAACTAAATAGAATAGATACAACAATATTTACAGATATAGATAACCAAGACAACAACTTAGAGAATGAGCATGATGAGAGAAATTTGAATATTGAAACTACTTTCCACGATGCACTAGAATACTTCAAAACTACTGACCCGATAAAGAGACCGTACATACCACGACAAAAAACTTCTAAAAGATTAGCGAAAATAGTAAACTACTTAGATAAAATAGTGTTTAAAAAGTATATAGATATGGATACGTCATTTGAAATGTTACAAACTACTATTTATTCCGCAGCTTGGACAACAGCTAAACTCAACGGTTCTAAACTAAGCATTCCAGCCTCAGAAATTGTTAATCTACAACATAGACCACGCAAACCTAACTGGCAAAAACGATTAGAAAATAGAATATGTAAATTACGTAAAAATATTGGTGTACTGACCCATTTTATTAACGGAAATAGAAGTAGAGCAATGCAAAAGCGAGTAGATATTATCCTCCAACAGTTTAGCTTACACACGGCCCACGAAGACCCAAATACTGAACTCCCACAGTTTTTAGACACTTTGAAACAAAAACTAGCAGTTTATAGTAGTCGCCTTAAGCGTTATGTAGCATGCACTCTCCGAAAAACACAAAATAAACAGTTTCATAACAATGAAAAGTCTTTTTATAGAAGCATAGGTCAACAAACATCAAACAATAACAACAACACTAGGTCAGACCAACCTGCACCTGTACCACCATCTAATGAGTTGAAAGAGTTCTGGTCTAACATCTGGAAAAACCCAGTTGAACACAACTACGAAGCACAATGGATTATAGATGAAAAGACCAAATTAGAAACTACTGAACCGATGGAATATGACCGAATACCTGTCGAGATTTTCAATAATGTAATAAAAAACCTACATAACTGGAAAGCACCTGGACCCGATCATATCCAAAATTACTGGTATAAAAAATTTACCTTTTTACAACCTTACCTATACAAACACATCAACAACTTCATTCAAAACCCTGAAATTACCCCGACCTACGTTACCATTGGCAATACATACATGCACCTAAAAGACAAAGATGACTCTACGAATCCTGCAAAATACAGACCCATAACCTGTCTACAAACAATTTATAAAATTATCACAGCATGTATCGCACATCTAGTATATAAACATACAGAAAACAATAACATTTTAAACGAACAACAAAAAGGAGCAAGAAAAAATAGTCAGGGGTGTAAAGAGCAACTGACAATAGATACAGTGATCCTAAAACAAATTCAACAACACAAAAAAGATTTATATACAGCATACATAGACTATAAAAAAGCTTATGATTCGGTCCCGCACTCTTGGTTGATACAAATATTAGAAATTTATAAAATATCTCCACAAATAGTTAATTTTTTGCAATACATTATGAATACATGGACAACTAAACTCTTATTACGCACACAAACTGAAACCATTGAAACAGACGAAATTAAAATAAAACGGGGTATCTTCCAGGGTGACACCCTAAGCCCATTATGGTTTTGCCTGGCTTTGAACCCTCTGTCAAATATTTTAAATGCCTCGAATAAAGGGTATACAATAAATTACAAAACTTGCCCTACACAACCTACCAACACTGATCTACATACAAATAATAAAGTAAATTTCACGCATTTGCTATATATGGATGACATAAAACTATTTGGATCTACAGATGAAGATTTACAATTACTATTGCAACTCACTGACAAGTTTTCACAAGACATCAGGATGAACTTTGGTATTGATAAGTGCAAAATTAATTGTGTCAAAGCTGGACGAAACTATTCTATGTCATATCATTTAGATTCTGGAGAAACAATAGACCCGTTAGATGAACAAGAGACATACAAATATTTGGGATATAGACAGAATACTCAAATTTTAGATAAAGATATAAAAGCCCATCTCCGTACCAAATTCAAACATCGATTAAATAGTATATTAAAAACTGAACTACATGCTAAAAATACTGTTAAAGCAATTAACACCTATGCTATACCTATCTTAACATACTCTTTTGGAATAATTAAATGGAACAAAACTGAACTAAAACAATTACAACGAAATATAAATACTAGCATGACAAAAAATAGAAAACATCACCCAAGAGCGTGTGTACAGAGACAGACGCTACCACGAACTGAGGGAGGTAGAGGCATTATAGATATTCAAAATTTACACAATAAGCAAATTAGTAACCTCAGGGCATATTTCCATAAAAAATCAATGACATCAATCCTCCACACAGCAATAGTCCAAAATGATAAAAAACTTACCCCTCTCAATCTCAAGGACAGAACTTTACAGAAAAATGAAGTACAGACAGACAGACAGACAAAAATAGAAGAATGGACTCGGAAGTCTCTACATGGAAGACATCGTCAAGACCTGGGCCAAACTCATGTCGACAAAGATGCGTCGAACGCTTGGCTCACTCATGGTGAACTCTTCCCTGAGACAGAAGGATTCATGGTAGCTATACAGGATCAGGTAATAGAGACAAGAAACTATCAAAAACACATCATCAAAACACAGAATCTCCCCACAGACCTATGTAGACGCTGTAATAGTGCAACCGAAACTATCCAACATATTACAGGGGCATGCAGGGCAATTGTACAAACTGACTACAAACATAGACACGACCAAGTAGCTAACATAATCCACCAAGACATTGCATTAAAACACAATCTACTACCTTTAGCATCAAAAGTCCCGTATTACAAATACACACCAAACAACATACTTGAAAATACCAGCTACAAACTGTATTTCGACAGGGGGATATTGACAGATAGAACTATTCACTTTAATAGACCTGATTTGTTACTTATTAATAAAATACAGAAAACCGCTATTATTATTGACATCGCCATTCCTAACACTCACAACCTACAAAACACAATAACAGAAAAACTAACTAAATATATTGAATTAAAAGAGGAAATCATGAGAATGTGGCGCCTAAGATCAGTAGTTATAGTCCCCATAGTACTTTCCACAACTGGAGTAATCCCCAAGCAACTACAACAATCCATAAATAGTTTAGATTTACCAAAACATATATTTTTAAGTTTACAGAAGGCAGTAATTCTTAACACATGTAGAATTGTTCGTAAATTTCTACAAACTGAACAGCAATCAATTCCATTTAATAATCCGGACCACTTGGCTTAGGCCCGTGACCAGATTAAATATACCGGTGTCAGAACCGAGATGAGAAAATCATAAAGACAAAAATAATAATAATAATAAGCCCGCAGGGCACCTTGAGGCGAGGTGCCGGGGAGTAGCGACCCCGCGGGTTCCCGAGTGCTCCAGGGGGAAGTCACCGTTCCTCACCTCCGGCTTGCCTTAGTTGGCTGGTCGGAGTGAACACTGACGAGGAAGCGGTCCCCCGCCTTTGGCTTGCCTTTACCGGCCGGTCAGAGTGGAGTCGCGAGAGCAGAAATGCTCGGAGGATGGACACCTCACGTCAGTGATGAGTTGGCCCGCTCACTGGCATACCAGTGATGACTTAAAATCCAGGGAGGTATATCCATCCTTCAGCCACTCACGTCCCTGTTGCTCCCTTGCTGTAATTTGCTCAGCTGATTAGGGTAGCCCAGTTTGTGAGTTGGCGAGTCTCCGTCTGCCATTTTTACGTGTTTATTAAACATTGTTACGGCAGGCGCCATAATCACCATAGTTCCCCCAGTAGCCAATCCACTACCATCACGTCACTATAGCCCATTTTGTTTTCATCCGTAGATTTGTCAATAGTTCTATCCGATCCGGTGGTTGTCCTTTGCTACATTTTATAGTGCAGACTGGGATAATCGTCGGCTTGGTGTCCACTTCATTGTTTGCGAGTAAAATTGTTATTGAAAAGGGCCTCTACGTGTTGGCTTCGGCTCCACGCACGCCTTCCAAAGGTCCGGGACTCCATAGCCCCGTGATACTGGACGTATAACAGACATATAATAATAATAATAAAGCCTTTTTATTTCTACTACTATTTACATACATTTTTCTTTTCTAACAATATATATATATTATATATATATTTTTTATTTTTTTTTATTTTTTTTTAATCTTAAGTATAGGTACAATATATATATTTATTTATTATTCGTAGTAGTCGCCTCTCGGACGTAGGCCTCCCCCATTTCGTACCATATTTCTCTATTTCTAGCTTTCGACATCCAGTCTGATCCAACTCTTTGCTCGAATATGTCCGACCATCTTTTCTTTGGTCTTCCTCTGCTTCTTTTCTCGTCTCTTGGTATCCACTCTGTTATTCTTTTTGCCCATCGATTGTTATCCATTCTGCATACATGTCCGGCCCATTTCCATTTTAGTGATCGTATAGTTTTCTTTATATCTGTTATTTTCGTCTTTTCCCTAATAGTTGTGTTCCTAACTCTATCACTTTGTCTTATTCCTAACATACTACGTTCCATTTTCCTTTGGCATATGGCAAGTTTATTTTCATCTTTTCTGTTAGTGACCAGCTTTGACAACCATATGTTAAACATGGCAGTATAGCTACTTCATAGAGTCTTTTCTTTACTTTCACGTTTACTCTTTTATTTTTCAAAATTTCTTTAAAACTCCAATATTTTTTCCAACCTGTGGCTATCCTTCTTTCGATTTCGTTTGTAGTATAGTTTTCAAAAGAAACACTCTGTCCTAAATATATATATTGATTTACATACTCTATATTATTCTGGGCCACCGTTATGATTTTTTTCTCTCCATTAGACAATATTTTTGTTTTTGTTGGATTCATTTCCAAGCCTACTATTTTACTTTTTTCGGTCAGTTCGCGTAACATGTTTTCAAGATCTATTGGGTTTTCTGTAAAAAGAACGATATCATCCGCGAATCTTAGGTGGCTCAAATATTCTCCGTCGACTCTTATTCCTTTCGTATCCCAATCTAAGTTTCGAAAAATTGACTCCAACACCGCGGAAAATAGTTTCGGTGATAGAGGGTCACCTTGACGGACGCCTTTCCTGATAGGAAATTTCTCGCCTTCTCTTTCTAATCTTATTTTTGCCTTGATGTCGGAATACAGGTTTTTTAATAGCTCCACATAATCTTCTTCTATATTTTGCTCTAATAAGGCTTCCCAGATAGAGTTATGATTGAGAGAGTCAAATGCTTTTTTGTAGTCTATAAAACATAGATATAGTGTTTTTCCATATTCGTTGGCCTTCTCTATCATTTGAGCTACAACGTGTATGTGATCTATTGTCGAAAAGTTCTTACGGAAGCCTGCCTGTTCTCTCGGCTGATGTTCGTCGAGTGCTTTAGTAAGTCTATTTAGTAGTAATTTAGAGAATATCTTATATATGTTAGACATCAAACTAATTGGGCGATAGTTTTCTAAGTTATTTTTATCTCCTTTTTTATGTAATAGAATAATGGTAGATATCGTCCACTGATATGGAAATATTTTCTCTTTTAATATTTTGTCGAACATTATTCGAAGTGGAGCTTGTAACGGTTCTAAAAGTGATTTTAAAATTTCGTTCGATATATTGTCTTCACCGGGTGACTTGTCGTCTTTTTGTGTTCGAATTGTCAGCTTTAATTCGCTTTCCAGTATGGTTTGCATAATAGAGTCATGATGTCTTTGTATTATTTTTGTTTCTTGTTGTTCCTCTCTATTTTTCCTATAAAGATTTTTGTAGTAGTCTGTAGCTTCTTCGATTATTTCTGTTCTGTTACTCAGAATTTTTCCTGAACAGCTTTTCAGATTTTCGGTCCACTCTATGTTGTTTCTTAGTTCTTTGTAGGCTTTTTTTACCGCTCCTGATTTTTCTATAAAGTTTTCTAACATGTTTAGTCTGTAAATTTTCTTTTCTTTCTTGATATTTCTGTTAATTTTTTTGCTAAGTTTTGTAATATTTTTTCGTGTTTCTTTAGTTCTTTTTTCTTTGTAAAATCTACTTCTTTCTTCTAGTAAGTCTATAATGCTTTGCGATATATGATATCTCTTCTTTTCAGACGGTGGCGTTTGTTTCAGGAATTGTTGTATTTCTAACTCTAAGGCGTTATACTGATCTTGAATTTCATTTATTCCACTTACACATTTCATAAAGTTGCTCTTCCAGAATTGTATTTGTTCTTCAGAGAGTGTTGGAGTGCTCCTTTTTTGACTGTAATTGTTTTTAATACATTTTCTTTGGCTCTTGGAATTTGACACTGCTATTTTGCATCGTATCATGCGATGGTCTGTATAAAAGTTTAGATTATTTATGATATCAAATTTCTTTATTGAAGATGGTTGGTTTGTTATGATATAATCTATTTCGTTATAATAGCAACCGTTCGGTGATTGCCAGGTCCATTTTCTTGCAGGTTTTCTTTTGAATAAGCTGTTGACAATAGTAAGGTTGTTTTCCAATGCAAATTCTACTAGTGATTGTCCGTTTTTACTTCTTTCCCCGTCTGAATACAAACCTATAGTTTTATGTTCTCCATTTCTTCTTTTTCCGATTTGAGCATTGAAGTCTCCCATTATAATTATGTTTTTGCTGTCGACGAACTCTATAGCTTTTTCTATTGTATTATAAAAAGTATCTATATCTTCTTTCTTATATTTTTCTGTCGGTGAGTAGACTTGTATAATCGATAAAAGATTGTTTTTATTAATTTCTAACTCTATGCATGCTACTCTGTCTGAAAATGTTTTCAGTAACATAATTTGATTTTTCAGGGACTTTTTCACTAGAAAACCTACACCATTTTTTCCCTTAGTGCTGTGTGAATGGTAGAGTATAAGATCCTCGTATTCTTGTATTTTTTCGATAGGTCTTCTGACTTCACACAGCCCTATAACGTCCCAGTTGAGATCCTTTACAGCATGTCTTATTTCCGTTAATCTGTCGTCTTTTAATAGCGTTCTCACATTTAGACTTGTAACATTTATGTATTGAGTTTGTGTTTCAGTTCTCTTCTGGATTGGACAAACGACGGGGCGTGGGGGGCAGTGGTCTAAATTCCCCTCGGTGACCAGCCGGCTTGGGGAATCGGGAATGAATTCGTTATTTATTAGTTTCGAGTTTGTGTTGTCTGGTTTGTTTTGAAGGGGCTTCCTTAATTGCTATTCATCTGATTCACTTGAGGAACGGGCCGTAGAGTATTTAGGAGTATCGGTTTGTTTTGAAAAATATCGAGTTACCGATGCTTGTAAACCCAGAGATTGATTTTGAGACTTCAGTATCTTTGTCTTTAGTTTCTTTGATGTTTGAAGGGTACCTGATTGTTTTGTACCTTTTCCCTCTTTCTTGTTTGGCGGGGTGATTACTAACTCTCTTTTTTTGCTACTGGTAGCTTGTGAATCCTTCTTGTTCGTTGTTCTGTTTTGTTCTTTTATTATTAAGCGGTCATAACGTAAGTAAGCTATTTTTCCTTCCTTCCTCTCTTTTTCTAATTGTTCTCTCAAATCCTTTCTTTTTTCTAGTACATTTGGTGGGAAATCTTCTTTTAGGTACATAGTCGTGTCGTTCAGCTTTCCTTTACTTTTCAGGATGGCCAGTTTCTTTCCATAGGTAGTGAGTGTGACTACGACAGGCCTAATTTTTTGTTGATCTCTTTTTCCCATTCTTCGAACAATTTCTAGGTCTCTTTGAGTGCATTCTATGTTTAAGATGTTTTTAATGATCTCTATTATCTTATTTTCCAGCTCAAAATAAGAATTTTCTCCTTCCTCGACTGCAAAAAGTATAATGTTTCGGTGTCTTAAGTGCTTTTCTATTTCGGACAACCTTTTTTCTTGATTTGAGTTTTTTGTCTTTAGGCTGTCTATTTCTTCTTGTATACCTTGAAATTTCTCGTCTATATGTTCTTTTATATTATTCAAAATGCTCTTCTCCAACTTCTGCAAGCGTTGTTCCGAGTCTGTGTTTAGGTCAACTCGTAGTTCTCGAATCAATTGTTCTATATTGGACATTTTTATTTTGTTTTGTGATCTGCGCCCTTTATCGGTGTAAATGTAGACTCTGACACCAGCCAGGAAGATAAATATGCAGTACGATTGATTTATGTGACTTAGTACCGCTCCACTCCAGTAGATGTCCTTAGGTGCGTAGTTTATGCAGGATCGTATAGATGGCGCTGTTATTACTTTATCAGAACAGCTTCCTTATGACTTGCATAATTTGAGCAATGTTATGATTTATTTTCACAGATCACAGTATAAATTTGAAATTTCGTATCCTTTAGTAGCACATATTAGAGTATTCACTGTTTATTATTGTTTATTGTCACTATTTGTAGCTGATCAGCCGTTTCTGTGCGATGTTTGTTTTCACTGTTTTTCTTAGATTTTCGCTTTATATTTCCACAGATTTTGGTGATTTATCACTTTGGTTCATGTATTGGAACCACTTCTTTGTTTTTAAGCACTTTACACACTTCTTGCTTCGTTAATTTATTTTTTATATTTTTTTTATGTTAGAAGGGGTTAAGATCAATGTGTACGACAACACGCCCTCTAGCGGAAAAAATAGACTTCATAACAGGCAAATAAATCTCCTGTTTATAATTTTATCATAAGGCTTACTTATTTTTGTTATAGGAACACCAATACACAGGGGTCTCTTGTCAAAACTGTTACGAAGACAGAGCCGATAAGCTCATCATTTGGGAACCAGTGCCCGGCAAAGCTGCAAACACATCTATTACAGGAGTAAGCACCACACCTTTGCCCCTCCACGTTGCAGTGCAAAAAGCAGTTGGTTCCTGTATTTGCGCGAAACATGCCAACACTGTCTCACGATCCAGGCCTTACAGAGTCGTTTCTTCTGGGGAGACTCTAAATCTTCAGCTCATAGTTGATAATGCTCATGCTGCTGCTTCATACTTTAAGAATCCATCGCCTTTGTTCGAAGCACGGTACGAGTTCGTTCACGGACCTTTATGCGGCCCAGCTATTATAGCTGCTTCAGCTGCCGACGGAGAAATTGTCTACCCCCATTTGGAAGCATTAGGTTACACAGAACCACCTAAAAAGATACAATGCATCTGGGATCTAGAAATAGAAGAGAAAAAGGATATCTTCTTGAGGTTTGAAAGTATCAATTTTGCGTCTCGACACTGCGAAGATGGTAATATCCAGATCTATTTACCAGGAAGAGTGGATCCTTATCTATCAATCTGTGGTGGTAATGTGTCTGAAACTTCAAAACTGCCAATCTTTTCTTCAGGAGAGCTAGGTTTCGAGGTTTTAGACGATCCTTTAGTTATTGAAAAAGATAAGACTAGATCTATCCGTATCGTTTTTATTGGCAGCGCGTCACCTGCAAAAGCTGCATTCAAAATAATCTGGACTGGTCTTTCTCACATGCCAAGAAACTCTGACGGAACATTGATGACATCGCGTTTGACAGATAGCTCTAAGTCTTCTGAAATTCAAGGTTGTGACTTTATTTGTCCTGGGGATGAAGGGCTTTGTATTCCAGCTCGATTGATCTGTAATGGGGTAGTGAACTGTCCCAACGTGACCACTGGAGAAAGAAAGTTCTGGACAGCTGAAGAGAAACGAGCAAAAGAGGCGTACTCAGAAGACAGCTTAAGACGATTGGGCTATTTAGATGCTTTGGGTGGGATTCCATTTGGGCAGTTGAACGATGAAGCTCCTGAGTTGTGTGCTGGGAAGAAAAACGCTGGGAGTGGGGAATGGACAGGGCCGGCTTTAGGCGCAGGATTAGCGGTTATTCTTGGCATTTGCGCTTTAGCAGGTGCTTGGCGATTGTGCTGCCGTAAGCGGTCTCCAGATGAAGAGAGTCTTGATTACTGACATGCGGCCCGCGGTGCCCCGCACGCACCGCCAGGGCTGCATTCTCGAACCGCATCTAGGGATCTGTCAATGGACTGGACGTTACATTGACAGCCACTTTACTGAGCGCCACCCTCCCCAAAAACACTTACTTCTAACCTTCAACAAACTTCTTTCATTCAGTTATTTCTCCCACAAATTCTATTTACGGCTCGTTCAATCCGGAACCTGCCAATAAAATAAGTCCCTTTAAGTAAACGATTTCAGTCTGAGCAAGAAATATGACATCTGTTATGTTTGTAATGTTTTTAATCAACGGAAACGGTGGCTGTGTAAGCAATTTCGCCGCCGTTATATATTTGAGGGTGATTTTAGGAAAGCGCTCGACGTTGTTATGTAATTATTGTATATAACCTTAAAGCTGTGTATCCATTGAGGAATTAAGGAATTAAAATGATGATGGGTACTCAGCTTTATCTGAATAATAATGCTTGAACGAATCATAGGTTACAACAAGGTGATAGTAGCCATACATACATGTAAATTTAAGTCATTATCAATTAGGGTAAGCGTTGCATTAAAGGCTATACACAAACTGAAGCGGCTCTTCACACATAAGGATCGTCGTTTTTGTTTGTGTAAAGCTTAACACGAGGTTATGAGTAGTGTGAGATAACAGTTTTATACATTTAAGTTGCATTTTTTGTATTTTTATGTAATAAATAACTAATAAACGTTAGTCAATCGAATTCTATAGTATAAACCTTTATGGCCCCTCGGAACTTAGGCGCGAGTTCTAAACCGCACACTCACAGTCGTATTCACAGACGACTCTCAGCTTGGCTCAATGCTTTGCCCTTCTCTTGTGAGTAAAAATGTGGCAAAAACTAAGGCCACTCAGAGAGTCGTTTGTGAATACGGCTGTTACACTCTGTGCATAAACACAAATAATAACATGATACGAGCAGGGAATGATACTCCTTGCACTAGTCGCATCGAAAATCCGCATTATTCGCTACTAGTGTCTATATTCATAGGGGCCATTAAGATTTACGCACACTGTAGCAAAAAATAGGCACCTAACTAAACCTATTGTACTTCATTTGAGCTACTTTTAAAAAGTAAAGAAATACATAATTTTAGTTCATAAACCCCTAAATTAAAAGACAAAATTAATTACCAGTATCTAATGGAAAATAAATACAACGCATAATTTCTAGAAAATATAATTTAATAACTGTAACAATTTACTTTAAAAAGTTTGCATAGTTGCTAATGCGATCATAAAAAGTAATTTAAGTTTGACAGTTTCAAAATTAAATTCTCTATTTTAAGCTATTTGGCTCAGTTTGTTTTGAAATATTGCCAGAATATTAATTTTATTTGCTTTTAATTGGATCCAGTTTAGGTAACATGTTATTGTTTTAACAAGAAGTTTTCCGCTGTGGATGTTTTATAAGTAAATTTTAGTTATTATGATTTTTAGAAATTATTTTTAGGCTTTTTATGCTTTTTGGGTGACCTGATCATAAGAAATAAAAATGCAGTTACTAAAAGGTTTTGAAAAAAGCTCATATTGCAGGATAATAAAACATTCTACTGTGGTGGAATCCAATCTGGAAAACTGGTAATATTGAATCTCTACGTCTTTTAAGTTTAAAAGCTAACTTATTTTATCAAAAACAAGCCCCGAATGATCTTATTAATGATTGAAGTATTTTTGTCGATTGCCTACGTTTTTACAATACTAAAAAGCGGCAGTAATTTTGCAAATTTTCAAATACATAAACATACTTACAGTTAAAAATATACAAATATAGATTCTGGTATCTAAGTCCTGTGCTGACTGTCCCTATTTAAGTTGTACTTTGCCCTAATATTGAATTGAAAGACCAAAGAAATTGCGTTCATTGTCAAAAGGCTAAGGAGTGCTCAAACAGCATTATAGTTAAGTTAGGGATTAGGGTTTCCAATTACTTAACGTTTTATCGAAGTGACTCGTAAAGCATACTTGATGAAATGGCTCTTGAGCCTTAGTTAATGCCGTGCAGTAAAGTCTTAAGCAAAAAGACGTTTAGATATAAAATTCTAAACTGTCAATCGCCATCAGCATAGTAAAAAAAGGAATAGTAGTCCAACTGAGGCCGATCAGCGAGTTAATTACCTACTCCTGCGTTGACGCCTAGGGTTGTCACTATAATTTTAATTAAATATTATTTGCGTATTATTATTAGACACTACAATAAATTTTGGCTTTATTGGAATTCTTAATTAATATTTTAATTAAAAACGAAACAAAGAAAGTCAGGCGAAGCAATCAGAGCGGGCGTGCTGCGCAATACGTAAATAGAAGCACGGTGCAAGCCCTGTACTGCGGCCGGTCGAGGTCGGTCGAGACTATGCGCGTGTGTTCGTGAAATTTCCGTGCGTAAACGGCGCCCGCTGCTCACGCACTCATTAAAACCCGCAGCAACTATTTTGTATGAAGTAAAGCTACTGTTCTTATTCTACTGTTACTTTTTTTTAATATTTCTTATGTTTATTGTTCAAGGCATTTTCCTAAAAATACTTTAAAAGAAGAATGCATCATTAAAACTTTTCCCGTGTCAAGATTCGACCCACGCTTGCCAGGCGAGTGCGCTAACCACTGCAACATGGTGAATTAACGATTTTGCTTTCTCCTTGTTGTCCGGCAAGTGAGGTGCACAGGTTTGAATCGTGTTACTGGAGAATTATTGATGTTGCATATCTCTTTTTTTTTTCAATTTTATTTTATCAAAAATTGACAGGTACTGCTACAGTCTGTATCCAATTTAATCATTGATCTCAACATTAACAGTAAATTTGACATCAGAAGGAAGACAGATGTAAACAGCCACTGCGGTAACGCTACCTCAAAATCAATGATACTTTTGAAGCTTCAATATACGATTTTAAACTTACATGGTTGTTTTCACTACTAAAATTACTTAATAACGGGGTATTTACAATGTTAATAATTTATTATTTATTATTAATTAATTTATGTTTAATAATTTATCCGCGGAGCTCGATATTCAACCAGCTGCTGTGGTATCATCTAATTAGCATCCACCGCTGTCAGTTGCTATTTGCTGTCAAAAAGCAAATTTTGTATTGTACGTTGCTGTTTGAAGTAATCACCGGTAACAACCACGTTACGTCAAAGCAGCAATGTACTTCAACTTAGCCACTAGTAACGGTGGATGCTAATTACATGATACCACAGCAGGTCTCGTGAAAAAGCTGGTTGAAATTATTAAACATGATAAATGCCCCGTTATTCATAAATGCTAAAATCAATACACCTAAGACGTAGTCAAATGATCATGTGCATTTAATGCTGTACAAGAATCTAAAGGAAATAAACTATTTTACTTTGACTGTGATTTAAGTAATTTTAGTAGTTTTTTAAGCGTCACTTAAGCGCTCGCAGCGGTTGTCTTTTTAACCGACTTCAAAAAAGGGGGAGGCTCTCAATTCATCGCGTATTTTTTACCGTTTGTTCGATGGCTTGACCGATTGAGATGGATCTTTTTCTATTTAAAGACATATGTTACAATATTGTCAGTACTGCCGCGGCTTTTTATATTTACGTAAAAGGAAAATGGATTATATTTCAGACATCACCTCTAGTATCTTCCTTATTAATAAACGTGAAGTAAAGTCGGAGTAATCCTCCCACTTTTTGTATCAGTCTGTCAACTTTGGAAGTTTTTGTCACGGAAAAATACTAAGCATGTTCACCACTCTCACCTTACTTCACGTTTATTAATATAATAATACATTACACTATAGGCGCGAAGTTATTAACTTGTGTATATCGAATAATAGTTATTTATGTATGATTAATCATTATGTTTTAGCTTAATTGACCGATTGGGAATGTTGATAAATAAAATATATTTTGTACAAACTATTATTGATTTTCTATTTCATTTTAATTCACCCTTTAATGTCTTTTTGAGATTTTTTTTCTTCGGGTTTCACGATTTTGCACAATAAAACTCATTATTTACCGGGTTTATATCGCGTTTTATAAATAACGGCATTGAAGTACACTTTTACTTTAAAGTTAGCTTTTTCAAGCTTAACTAAGATGTAATTCGTCTATTTTAATATTCTGAAAAGTTACTCAAAACTACTAAACCGATTTCGAAAATGCTTTCACTAATAGAAAGCTATTTTATCGAAGAATAAAGGCCAATTTTAATCTTGATATTTTGACGGGATTGAGACTTACGCGGGTAAAACCACGGGACTCAGTTAAAAGTTTCGATGTGTGCTGCTGAGATGTGCATTACGCAAAAATGGCTGAACCGATTTGACTGAAATTGGCAGACAGCTAGTTAATAACCAGGATAAACAAAATACTTTTTATCCTGGTTATCCCGAGGAAACTATACCAGATACAGCTAGTGGGAAAAATTATATAAGAAGTGCAAGTAGTACTTACTTGCACTTCTTATATAATTTTTATTTATGTGTAAAGGTTGATCGTTTTATTTATGTGTAAAGGTGAATCGTTTAAGCAATAAAACTACTGAACCGATTTGTGATGAAAGTTGTTACAATTGCTATTACTGTTCCTAAATTAATCCCGAACAAATTAATAAATATTAAGGACTTGACACACAACGCCACCTAACCCCATTTAAGCATTAGGCTTGTAGAATGGATAGGCCTACTAGACAACAGATACACCACATTTATTCTTTTTTGTTAGAGTTGTGGCGGTCGCCCACAGCACCTACTAGATGGCGTTACTAGTATGAAATCCTGAATCGCGATATCAACTTTCTTTCCGAGATAAGCTCATAATACAACTACCGACGAAACACCGTCGGGCCGCGGCCTACCGGGCAATACCACCTGAAGATCTTCCCTTTGGAGGTATATAATATACTTCCTCATACCTTCAAAGAGTCATTAGATAAATATATAAATAGATAGAAGATAGATACACCCAGAACCAGAAACATTTACTTTATTGTCAGCATAAATTCTTGCCCTGCGGGAATAAAACTCGCAAACTTCTACTTTGCATGGGGAGTTCACTCGACGTGCCACAGAGGCCGTTAATGATGAAAATACAATTTTAACATGTATGTGAAATGCCTATCTACACTGAAAAAAATATATTGTTGTGTGCAACCAAACTTTCGTTTATGTGTAACATAAAAAAAGTGACTACAAAACTATGGTAATACATGACCAAATTGATTTGGTTAAATTTTTTAACTGTATGTTTTGTAATAATCTAATCGCAATGATGTCTAATTTAAACGAACGAGTTGAGTTGTATCTCAGCTTAAGTTTAGTTACCTCTATCTTAACTTTTTAGGTAACATATCGTTACTTAACTTACTCTGTTTTGTTAATACTAATCAATTAGCTCTGTATTGACTAACCAGATCCTTAGTCTTCTTATAACCACATACTTATTTTATATGTAAATAATTTGTTAGGTTAATGTTAACAAAACTGATTGCTTGTTTTAGCTGTACTTGCTTGATTACAATTTGCCATTAATTTTGTTGATTTGAACCAACTAATTTTGTGATGAGTAACTAGATTTTTGTTTTACTTATAACCCTATACTTAAGTTAATGGTAACAAAACAGTGTGATAACAATAACAAAAATGTTTTGTAGTGTGTATCACATGTTTAGTTACTAGTAGCTAATCATATGGTTGAAAAATAAAATGCACTTTTGTTACATACAACATTTATTTTTATTTAAAATCAAAGTAACATCACACTAAGGGCCAGGAAAATCACTTAGTCTTGTCACTTGGGTTAATGTAAAAAGGGCGAAATACTGTCATTGTTCATGATGTTGAAGATCATGCTGACGTTAATTTTATGGTTATTAAAAATATATACAGGATGAACCATTTCAATGGACTGTCAGGGGGATATCTTAAACTATAAGAGATAGAGAAAAATGCTAAAAGGAATGGCGTCCCCGATTTTGACATAAACTAAAATAGCACTATTAGATTTTTGAAAAATGTATTTCTCTTGTCAGAAATCGAACCTTGTCATTTTGTAAAAAAATAAACACCCTAAATTATTGGACCTATCGATAATGTTGCTGATAGAGATCAAATCCTGGAAGGAAACAGTGTGTTAAATCAAGAGATTTTTCTGTCGATTTACCATACTATGTTTCCAGAATTTGATCTTTGTGAGCAACACTATCAATCGGTACAATTATATAGGATGTTTATTCAATTCCTGGCTAGGGTAATACATTTTTCAAAAATATAATGATGCCATTTTAGTTTTTGTCAAAATCGGTGACGCGATTTCTTTTAGCATTTTAGATTAGGATATCCCCCTGAAAGTCCATCGAAATGGTTCACCCAGTATACATATATTTTTAATAAACATAAAAGTAACGTCAGTAGGATCTTCAACATCATGAATAATAACAGACCCAGGCTCGTATTTCGTCGCTTTTACATTAACCCAAGTGACAAGACTAAGTGATTTTTCTGGTTCACAATGACATTAAATAATTAGGTATACAATTGTCAAAAAGAATCAATTATCATAACAAAACGGTAGGTTCTATCCCTACAATTTGCGAGCCCGCGCAATCAACTATACATAAAAATACTAAATTAAACAGGTACCTCTTCGAGGTAATTAAAATAAATTAAAATGAACTTACACAAGACCTGTCAATGGCTGCTTGCGAATATTCACTATGTCCAGGTTCCTCAGCATCTATCTCAAAGTTTGTATCTAATGGCTGTACCACATATTCAATTGCCACGCCTGGATCTGGAGCACTTTGTAAAATCAGTTCTTTAGAAGAAACCTAAAAAGCCAAAATTGATTAGAAATCGTATAAAAACAGGTTATGAATAGAATTTTAAAGGTAAAGGTATCATTACAATTGTTTTTTTACCATATCTAACGAAATAGTAGTATTTTCTTCTTCATTACTTCTGTATGTTACTGATGGCAATCCTGTTATAGATCTTAATAATTTGATTTGAGTGTTGAGTTTGGCTCGATGGCCTACTATGGGTATGAGATCCTTAACATCATTTTCGGATAACATTTGTAAGGTTTCCAAATCTATGGATTGTTCTGGAAAAAAATACACAGGTACTTAGTATGTTTTACTAACAGGTCCTTCCTATCCTATACCTTTGTCAGTCCGAAACACTTCAATTAGTAAGTAAATAGGTAAGTATCTAACAATTTGTTATCAAAGTACGTAACATATCACAAAAATAAAATAAATTTACCTTGAAATGTAGGTATGTACATTTCCAGTCCCCATTGACGCAAATAATCTGCCAGAGGATGAGCTGAGCTTCGGCCATGCCTTTAGTCCGCGAATCTTTAATAGTTTTACAAACACGATGGATAACTTATACCTATGTAAATGAACGAACAGGAATCAACCTGTTTTAAACAAATGTGTTCAGTTTCGTTTAAACAAAAAATGACTGCCATAAGATAACATTTGGTTCGAGATCAAAGTCTGGCTTTGTTGTTAACTGTTAAATTGAGTTTTGTTCTATGCAGCCAAAAAATAGACTAAATTGTTCGAAATGTTCGTTAAAAATAGTCAAACTTCACAGGTGATTAGCTGTAAAACTTTTGTCTATAGCTTAACAAAAACGATCGTTTGATGGCAAATCAATGTTTTGGTAACGTTTAGACACTCAAATATTTTAAATTGATTTAACTGATTTTGTAACATGTAACCACTGGGGTTTGTTTAAATTACTTTAGTTAACGATAACTTAAAGTTTAGTTCTACACAACCGAACTAAAAATAACAAAACCTGTTTTGTGTTTCCTTAATTACCCACTTTTATTATTTTAAACCAACTTTAGTAGTGACTAACCAATTTTTGGTTAAAAGTAATTTAACTAAATCATTTTTGTTATTTATTTTTTTCAGTGTAGGTTTAGTCTAATAGAATGAACGTCTTTTCCGATGATTTTACTGTTTACTGTACTGTATCCTACGAACCATTCTGCATGTTTTTTTTTAATTGTGAACCGCTTAAGGCCATTTAAAAAGGAGGCAGTGTCAAGTATTATAAATTTTTGCAAGTTATTTGCAATTTGCATCAAAACAGTCAAGTCGTTGTAGTAAAAGTCATGTCAAGGAAGTCATAGTGGCTCTTTACGATGACGGTCACGCGAGCTTTGAATACAACGCTAAAGTCCATATTTTGCACCGATTTTTCCTTTTATTACACTTGTACTCCTTCACGAAACTAAATTGATTAATATGCCTCCGAAATCAAGCAATTTACACGCATTTGAACTAGGTTTCACAAATATGAAAATTTACCAACACATCTCCTCAACGCGTTTCCACCAAAATTCGCAGTAAAGTCACTTAGGTAAAGTTGAGTATTTATTCTTCTCCAACCCTATTGTTCGATTTTCAAATAAATACGATCACGTTCGAAACAATCGGATTACGATTCAAATTTCGAATTTATGTACTAAATTCGAAACGATATTTTTAGTCCTGTCACGATTTGAAGCAATAAGTTTTAAAAATGGAATTGTTATTGCATCAAATATGTAACGGATAAATTCGATTACAAGTGCATTATTAACCTAGTCGTTTAAATAGAGAATTGTTTGAAAAATATTAATAATAAAAATACAGTGAACAAATAAAAAAAACGTAAATAACCTCTAAAGTCTGAAGTCGAAATGTCAGTAATTAACCACTGTTTTTAAAAAAAAGTCTAATTGAAATAAAATATTGATTTTTAATCTAAACCAATTTCAGAACTGTCAAATTGATTTAAAAACGGAACTGATTCCATCACCATTAAATATCAATTGGAAATCGACCTATTTCAGATCAATATTTGAGTATGGGCTTTGATAAATTATTATTACAAAAACTTATATAGTAAAGAAATATAGAGCAATCTAAAAGTTTTATTAAAGAAACTTTGTAAGTACTTTTTAGGATTCCGTAAGCATCGAGTAAAAATAGGACAATATTACTGAGACTCCACTATCTGACCGCCCGTCTGTCTGTCCAGGCTGTATTACATGAAACGTGATAGTTCGACAGTTGGAATTTATAAAGTTAATGTTTATTCTATAGCCACTATAACAACAAATTGAGTACTAATCCTGCTAATATTATAAAGCTGAAAGTATGTGTTTATGTGTGTATGTTATTCAATCACGAAAAAACTACTAAACCGATTGCGATGAAACTTGGAATATAGGTAGCTGGAAACCTGGAATAACACATAGGCTACTTTTTATAAGTACCAATAATTCCCGGGAACGGGACTTACGCGGGTGAAACCGCGGGGCGCAGCTAGAAACAAACATTCAAAGCTCCCATACAACAAACGTGATTTTTAAAAGTTAAACGCAAAGTTAGTACGATTTATTTTTACCACTAGCGCCATCTAGTTATAGAGTGACAGACTGGTCTCAATGGTACTCGTATTATAAACTAGCTGCACCCGCGGTTTCACCCGCGTAAGTCCCTATCCCGCGGGAATATCGGGATAAAAAGTAGCTTTTGTGTTATTCCTATACCTACCTACCTATACTCCAAGTTTCATCGCAATCGGTTCAGTAGTTTTTGCGTGATTGAATAACAAACTCACATACATATACATACATACAAACTTTCGCGTTTATAATATTAGTAAGATAAGAAGATAATTCGCGCTACCATGCTCGTTTGTCGTTGCTATGTCGTCCTTTTGTCGTTCAAAAAATAAAGTAAATTTTAAATAAAAAATACCCTGACTACCTTTTAAAACCACAGACAATTGAAAAAATTCTTTTTATTTTCTTTATTTTTTTTTTATTATTTGATGTGTTTATCATTTTATTTTATTTTACTTGAACGACAACGCGACGACTTATAAGACATCATGGTAGGGCCCATTAACGTTTGCGTTGCGTTCACGGATTGGTTGGTTCAGTGTTAACGTTCCATACTAAATTGTAATATGGAGGGAACCCTTCATGCGCGAGTCCGTCTCGTCGCTTTTTTACAATTTATAAATTTATTGTAAAAGAAAAAATGTAGAAGCTTATGTAACAAAGTGAAGTACTTTAGTGAGCTGAACGATAAAACTGTAAAAGTCAGTTTGTAAAATGGGCCAGCACCCACTTAGTTTTTATTAGGCAGTTATTTCTTTTGATTTTTTTTCAAGTTAAGTGCTTAGTTTTAAAGTCTTTGTTATTGAAAGCCCTTTGGTTAGCTCTTTTACGGATCTAAGTACTTAGATAAGTACCCTTAGTCTGAGTTTTTTCGTGAAAAAAAACGCGAACGTGATAGTTAAGTTAACGCGTATTTTGTATGGAAACTGGTAACTTCGATATTATCCGCTAGGGGCGCTTTTTGAGTTCCCATACAAAATACGCGTTAACTTAACCGTCACGTTCGCGTTTTCTCTACGAAAAAACTCACACTAAGGGGGAATATTGGATCATCATCATCATCAGCCTGTTGCAGTCCACTGCTAGACATATGCCTCTCCAATTGCACGCCACCTAGATATAATATTCGGCTTCTCGGATCAAGTTTACATTGGATAGTCTGGTTTAAGGGGGTAAGACCTAAATTGTTGTCATTGTTGTGTTGACTTGTAATAAAATGTATTTGTTGCTTATTGGTTTAACTTCTGTATTCGCGACTTTGTATTGAAATAATTTTTCAGATTTGTATCGCGTTGTTTTTAGGTGTAGGACGTCCTCAGGCACGTTGGAGCGACGATTGGCACAAGACGGCTGCCACAAACTGGATGCGAGAAGCCGAAAATAGATCTAGGTGGCGTGCAATTGGAGAGGCTTATGTCCAGCAGTGGACTGCAACAGGCTGATGATGATGATGATGATGTTCTTTTTAACAGCATTATTGCAATGTCGTGCCTACGTTTCGGTGCCTTTGCAGCTCCTGAGGAAGGTAAGTCAAAAACAAAGACCTGGTATCACAACAATGGTGTTAATAAAAACAACGAGATTAGGTAAATCCGAAAAAGAGTGACAGTGACAAAAAAATTGTTTACACATGACAAAGTTATGTGACGTTTGTCTCTGTCTGTCAACTTTGAAATTTCATGTGACAGTAAAAGACAAACGATGCATAGTTATGCAGCGCATTAATTAGCGTTTATAAGTAAGGGGGATTGTGTTTTATAACAAAACAAAGTTGCGAAAACAGAAACAAAAACTATGCATGTTAACTATTCCAAATCGCAAATTACGGTTTACTTAATTTGCTATTACTACGGTTACAGAATGTAGTACGGAATATTCCGCGCTCCCATGCTCGTTTGTCGTTGCTATGTCGTCCTTTTGTCGTTCAAAAATATAAAGTAAATTTAAAATAAAAAGGTACTCCGACTACTTTTAAAAACCACAGTCAATTTAATAAATTTTTTTTTTTTTTTTAATTTGGTTTTTTTTTTAATAATTATTTGATGTGTTCTGAATTATTATTTTTTAGCTGAACGACAACGCGACGACTTCGCCACGATTTAAAAGACATCATGGTAGGGTCATTCTCCAGTCTAGTTAGATACTTAAAGTTGTACGTACCTAAGAACCAGCTAACAAAAGCAGTCAAGAGCCCATTGTACTGCAACTTTCAATGGCTGACTTTCACAATTTTTCAGTTTACCGACGTTTCTATACAGAGTTGAATCAGTCTTGTTTCGTCGAAGAAACTTGTTTAACAAGGCTTTCTTTTGTCATTCCGGTTTCTTAGGGTTTCGTAATCAACAAAAAACCCTTATAGTTTCGTGATGAGACGGTTAGTACTAAGAAGCTGTAATTTTGCATGAGGATACATATTGTTCACCCCAAAAAAGTGGTACAATAAAAAAATAAAAAATTATACCCCCTCCCCCTCTTTTCTTGATTACCCCGTGTAAGGTAGCGTTTGATAGCTCTTATAAAATCATTGTAAGTTTTCAGAGACAATTTTTCATTTTGAGGATTCCGTTTTCGAAATATTGAGCTTGAACGTGCTAGTTTTTAGAGTTATGTGCCCCCCCCACCCCCACAGTCCACTGCTGAACATAGCACGCCACCTAGATCTATTTTCGGCTTATATGTATTCACAATTGTAGTAAATATAAATGACGTTTAAGGAATATTATCACAGCTGAGCAGTTTTTTCAAACTTACGAATACTTTTAAATAAAAAAAATGAAAAGCTAAATTTCTAACAATTTCCATTGTTAAATATTACTTAAGTACCAGGTAAGGTAAGTGTTAGTTGTAAAGACTTTTCCAGATTGTAATCTCTAATATTTTTGGAAACTACGAAACCCTGCACTGCGTGTGGCCGGACAAGGCACACACTTGGCCAGTTTTAAACTATTAAGACTTTTAAATTTGTTATAATAATAGTTAGATGATTTTTTTTTGTAGCTAATGTTTTGATTCCCTACTGCAAAAGAAAGTAATTATTTCCAACTGTTTATTTGTCTTCCTTCCTCTCTTTACACATGTGAAATTCGCTAACGCCATCCCTGTCACGATTTGGCGTTATGATACAAACTTAAAATATATCATAGAAATAAAAAAAAATAATAAAAAAAAAATTACCAATAGAAATACACTAATTACAACGCAAATAGTTCCACACTAAGCTAAGCCTGTATCGTGGAATCCATGAATACAATGAGTTTATTACATTCACAACTTATTCTGGGTACTCAATGGTTGGTACTAAAAACCTCAAACATATCCTAAATTCATCATAATTTCCAAATAATTTCTTCACAATTAAAATAACAGTAATACAACATAAAATATTATCATTAATTATTATTAAACATTATTATGTAGAAATAGTACTACAAAGTAACTAGAAAGCTTACTTCGTCAAAAAACGGTCCGGCATGAAATTAGAGAGATCCCAGTCTGTCCTATTTTCACTTTAGTGTTCATCGGTTACTTAGATAAAGACAGACTGGATCTAACTGAGTTCAACAGGACCGTTTTGATATATCAAAGCAAAAACTACCTTAACCTTCGAGAACATGATTGAAATTGATATTTCAAAAGTTGTCAAGTGCACAGTCTTCGAGGAGCAAAGACGACGATATGACATGTCTCTGAAATATATAGAGTAATACACGTGCCCAGCGGCCCTAGCCAAAATTCTTATCGAATAACGAAAAGAAGACTTAAGATGTCTACTCTAGACGTCTTTAAATATGTATTAATATTATAGTATTGAAAAGAGTACAGTTATTTATTTATTTTCGGTCTTAAAATGAATTAGGGATGATTTTAAATTAGACCGTCGCCCGACCGAGCTTCGTTGTCCATTGCTCGGCGAGCATGATCGGTCTGTTGCAACCGAGTGGCGGCCGAGCAATGTACAACGAAACTCGGACCCGGCACTGCCGGGAAACAGTCTAATATAAATCATCTTTTATGGCCACGAGAAGAAACACGCCAAGTGTGTAGCGTAACGACCCAGAACAAAACACACATAGCCTTATTAATAAACGTGTGGAGTAAGTTCGGAGTGTTTTTATCACTTTTTGTTTATGTCAGTTAACTTTGAAAGTTCTTGTCGAAAAAAAAGACAAAGTACGTTCTCACTAATCCGACTTTACTCCACGTTTATCAATAGGCTAATTAGGTACTTAGCATACTTTTAGTTTGAGTTGGTTGTGTTTCTGCGTGTCTGTTTGTGGCATCGTAGCCCAGGAACAGATGAAGCAATTTTGATAGTTTTTTTCAACACACTCGTAAAGTGGGTCTAATTTCGCCGGATTTAAATATATTAAGCAGATCATAAATCTCGAGTGCGTTATATACGCAAATAATAGTGAAGTTCTATTTCAGATACATTCGATAAACGGCGGGAAAGCAGTGTGCATAACAGTTTTGTGAAAGAGTTTATTTAAAAAAGTTAATGAAGTTAGTAAAGTCAATTTATTAATAAAGTATAATATCATATTTTTTTATTCTGTTTCCTCCCAAGTGGGTTGAACTTGCGAGAAAATATCACTCGGCTTTACCAGCTCTAAATTCCGCCTCGTGTGTTATAATAACAATCATAACGCACTTATAATATCGTAATGTAAATAAATAAATAATAAATATTGCACGACATTACACACAGCGCAATCTAGGCCCAAACTAAGCACTAGGCTTGTACTATGGGTACTAGACAACGGATAAACTACATATTAATAGTCTTTTTTTGTAAATATTTACATACTATGCATAGAAAACACCCAGAACCAGAAACAAACATTTATGGTCAGCAGAAATATTTGTTCCCGGCGGGAATCGAACCCGCTACCTTCTGCGTTGCAATCCGAGCTTCGCCCGCTGCGCCACAGAAGCCGTCAAATACTATTTATGAAATACTTAAAACAATATTAATATACGATTAAAACTATCCTGATGTTTTCTCTACAAATATTACTTAACTAGCTGCGCCCCGCGGTTTCACCCGCGTAACTTCCTATCCCGTAACGTTAATGATCCCTCACGTATGTCATACCAGGTGTTGCTTAACGATTATTTAAAGTTCTATATAATATTTCTACCTCTAAACCAACCCTGTACCAAGTTTATGAATATCGGGTCACCTGCTCTTTTTCACCCATCACGTATGTTGTACCAAGTGTTGCTCAACCCGTACGATCATTCAAAGTACCATATATATTATTTCTACCTCTAAACCAACCCTGTACCAAATTTCATTCATATCGGTTTACGGGTTGTTGAGTTAGAAATAGAAATACACGATTTTATTTTTCAGAGCTGCCGTCCCGCAGTTTCACTCGCGTAAGTCCCGATCCCGAGGGAATATCGGGATCAAAAGTAGCCTATGTCATATCTGAATAATGTAGTTTTCTATTAGTGAAAGAATTTTTGAAATAGGTCTAGAAGTTTCTGAGATGACCCCCAAAATACATACATACATACATACATACATGTTACCAACGTAACCTCTTTATAATATTAATTACCAACATAAAACAAAATATTAAGAATCAAAAGTACAATGAGATATTGCAAAATAATTATTAAAAGTCACTGCAGTTTGGTGACACTACCGTCTCGCATGGAGCCGACCGATTGCCGCGCGGCATGATGCCTCACAGAGTTGGCTGGCCACCCTCATCATCGTCGCCCGCTACGTGTATATATATGCACGCTTGGTACTTAGTAATTATTTATTGTGGAGTTATTTTAAAACTGTAATATCTCGTGAGATATTCATTGAAATCAAGTGATGTTAAGGACAATTATGTTTAAAATTAAATACTTTTAATGAATAACGTATTTATTTGGATAAGGATTAATATCATATTTACAAAATTACCTTCGGAAACAATGCATTGTTCTACAATAAATTTCATTACTCTAAAAGATGTTATATTGAGTCAACTTTAAGAGTTAGACATATGCTGTCGCGGACTATTTATTAGATCCTATTTAGAGGAAGAATTCTCTCATAAATGGTTTTTATGTAACTTTGACCGTTTACTCAGCGCACGCGACAGAATCTTGGAAAAGGCGGATTATTTTCCCGTTTTTGCAACATATTTCATGGATACTCCGCTCCTATCAGTCGTAGCGTGATGTAATATAGCCTATAACCTTCCTCGATAAATGGACTATCAAACACAAAAATAATTTTTCAAATCGGACCAGCAGTTCCTGAGATTAGCGCGTTCAAACAAACAAACAAACAATCAAACAAACTCTTCAGCTTTATAATATTAGTATAGATATAGATTATTATTATTATATTATTATTAGTATTAGTATAGAAGTATAGATAACGGAGTATTTACCATGTTTTACTTTGTTTTTACACAGCTCGATATTTCACCGGTATTTGCAACTAACTTGTGCACAAGACTGACACTTTGTAAATAAAATATGGCAAAAATGGCCATTAATAAATAACTAGCTGCGCCCCGCGGTTTCACCAGCGAAAGTAAAAACCACGTTATCACGGGCGCGCGAGTGGCCAAGCGGCTTTCGAACGGTTGCACTTTTTCGTTCATTACTCGGGTTCTACTAATTGGATTTCGATGCAAAATATACCACGAGCTTCCTCGAAAATAGAACTATCCAATATTGAAAACCAGATTTCAATCGGATAAGAAGTTTTTAATTGTATAAGGAACCGACAGATATACAGAGAAACAGACAGACAGACATGAATTTTAAAAATTATATAATTTTGTTCTACTACCCTAAGTCCCCTACACCACTTTTTTTTTTTTACTTTCAAGTACAGACTTTTTGTCCACTCTTCCTTTATTGTAAGTATAGATAGATATAGTTTTTTTTTTGTTTGATAGATGACTTTCAGTTGAAGTTGTGTGATCAATCTTTTAAGCAAACTTGCTTGTTTTCTGGGGGCTTTGACAAGTCATGTGTCGAATTTCCTACATTTCTTGCAACTTATGGGACTTTTCCTACAACTTTGGAACCTTTTGTATCAAATTTCTACGAAAGTTGGGCAACTGTAAGAGAGTCAAAATGCCCCAAGTACTGGGTGAACTGTGGTTATACCGATGTCTGTAATATGTAATTTGATATACAAGATGTAACGGGTAAGCCCTTTTAAGCCGAAAGGCGGTTGTTCTAGACGTCTAGGCGAACAACTTTTGTTCTAAAACTTTTGAAAATACAAACTTTTTTTTTGAAAAATTTGAGGTTATGTTTCACTGAAGAACAGCCGCTTTTGAAAAAAAAGGTAATTGAAGGTTTGATTGTAGTAGACCAAACTAAATGAAAGGACAACATAAGGTCAATGACCTCGAACTCTAAGAAACAGCTGATCTTCAAGTAAACTTTACACTTAAAATTTTCGAAAAGTACTACTAAATTTTCTAAAGTCGTAGAACAAAAGTTGTTCGCCTAGACGTCTAGAACAACCCCCTTTCGGCTTAAAAGGGCTTACCCGTTACATCTTGTATACATACAGTGTAAAGAAAAACCTGGAATCGCTTTAAAGGTGTTGTTAAGTATTGAGGTTCCATTCTATTTATGATTTCCTTTATGGAGAATGAGGAAAATTAATTACCCTAAAAAAATAAAAAACAATCTAAGGTAAATATGAAAACCTACATGGCAAGTGGGCGGGCGCGGCGAGCGATTATTCCCCATTATCTCCAGGGTGACAATTCGTGGCGACTGTCCCCTTTGAAAGCTGGCTAAAGGGAACAAATGGGAATTATGTTTCTCAGTTGTCACGGCGTGGGGGAGGGGGACATATGGGAATCTGTTCTCCCATTTGTCCCCCTGTTGGTGTTATAATAGAACTATCTGCGCCCCGTAGTTTCCTTCACTATCAAAAAACCGCCCTGCGGGACTATTGTTGGCAAATTTGGAAAACTCCCTAAATTTTGGGTAAATTAGAGTACCTATTATTCTTAACCTTAAAATTGGAATATCTTTTTTGATTTCACATGCGTAGGTAAAACCGTGGAACGACGATGTCGATGTCCAATAAATTTAATTATCAAGGTAATAAATTTATTATTTTAGTCTTGTTTAAATGAGATTTTTGATTTATCAACCCAATTATCACGTGCCCTGCCATCAATACAAGTCTAAAGTTATTTTTATTAAAAGAAGAACAAGAAAAGCGGAAGTTATTTAACTTGGTTAATTCCAGTTCCGGTTGCAAAGTTAATTAAGTTGAACGTTTGTTTGACTTCGGATTCAGGAGTTCGGTTTGAAATACTTTTTCTGTTGAATTTCTTGTGGTTATGACTTTTTTTATTTATAGATACGTTTTTAATTGAGTACTTTAGACTAAAAAGCAAAATTTATTTAAAGAAAAGTACAGTCAAATATAACTTTCTCTGTTTGCGGGAAGTTGGATATTTATAAATAAAAAGGTATTGGACGACATTACACACAACGCTATCTAGCTACGCCAAACTAAGCGCTAGGCTTGTACTATGGATACTAGACAACGGATATACTACATATTATTCTTTTTTTTTATCGCGCACCCATGCACAATGTTATGTGGGTTAATAACATCGTTCTTACGGTGAGGAAAAACATCGTGAGGAATCCCACGGCTTAGTTAGCTCCAGACGTATTGACCAGTTCTTTCCTCTGGGCATGGCTGACTAGGCTGGGAGGGTGGTATAGGTGCTGGGCAAGCCTACTCCACCTAATAACGTTCCGGGCAAACAGCGCCATAAAATAGCATGGATTAAAAAGTTGCTTGCGCTGTATAAATCATCTAAATTTAGATGAAAAGGCTAATTATTATTAATATTTATTCTTATTTTGTAAATTCATACATATGATACTTACATAGAAAACACCCAGAACCAGAAATAAACATTTATAGTCAGCAGAAATATTTGTCTCCGACGGAAATCAAACCCACAACCTTCTGCGTCGCAGTTCGGGCTTCGCCTGCCTTCACGAAGGCCGTCAACTAGCTTTTTTCCGTTCCGTTCCGAAGCCACACTAAAATCAATTCGCCTAAGACGTAGCCAAATGATCATGTGCATTTAATGTTGTACGAGAATCTATTCTCATAATTCGTTTATTTCATAATCATGGGTTTACATAGATCTTACGAAATACTTAATAAAAGGTACATCCATGGTTCGCCTTTTTGTAAATAAAATAATGAATAAGGTCAATAAAATAATAATTTATAGTCAATTTTAAACATTAAAAATTACTCATTACATAAAATTATATAAATAAACTATTAAAGAGAAGTAAAATTGAAATCTAATGTCAAAAAAGCATAAAATCTAAATATTAATTAACTTATCGTTCAAAAAATGTCTTAAGTTTTAATATACTTTTTGAGCAAGAAAGCCATTGAGTACGGTTTTAAATCTTCTGTTATCATTTATATTTCTTATTGCCAAAGGAATTTTATTATAAATAATAGGTCCCATAACGTCGACACTAATTCTGCTTATAAGACCCGTAGTCTTACTAGTCACTTTTATACAACCTGCATGACGACTTGTGTTAGGATATGCCTTGAAATACTGAGGGTTTGTTTGTTCTTATAAAATTTGCAATTTCACTTATGTAAATTGACGGAAGCGTCTAATCTAAAGGAAATAAACTATTTTGAATTCTTTGAATTTAACCATTACCATTTCTACCAGATTTTTTCCCTGCATTTTCCTTCCCATCCAATCTACCTTCGACAAAAAACCAAAATAAAACTTGCAAGCCCAAAAACGCCGGTAAAATCTCCAATTATACCCATTTCTATTCAGAGCAGTGTCCTCGTTATGTTTTTTTTATTGTCTGTCGCTTACGTAACTGCGCTCTTATTCTCGCTTTTTAACGATCAATCGATTGAACCTATTTTATTTATAGTACTTTATAGTAGAGTTTTTTTATTATTTTTATTTACGAATCGCGAATTTGCCACTTTTACAGCAGCTGAATGGTTAACTTTTTACTTTGGACCAACGCAGACAACCGACTTTTAAAAAATAATAAAATAATTTCTTCTATTGTTTTAGAGATTTTGCATAATAAAAACTTTCGCCAACTTTACAGTTGGCTTTTTCAAGGTTGACTTGACCTCGGTTCGTTTAAAACCATGAATAAAAACGCGATTAAACCGGATAAATAAAGTGTTTTATAAGGAGATACCTGTTCACTCGTGACTTGAAGACCTCCAAGTTGTAGACATCAGGGAAGACACGCGAATCCTCGCGATAAGGGGCTACCATGAGGCTAGATAGCTCGATGAGTGGAGCATGATGTGTGATATTATTCAAAAGAAATTAGGTATCTCCTAGGTAAGCGTGCAATATCTTAAACCGCATCGTCGCTTTCTATCAGGTAAGCGTCAAACGCTTACCTGTTAATTATAAAAAAATAAAATAAAAATATAAAGTTGACTTACTTTTTTTCTTTATTAGTAGAAATATCTATTTGATCTAACCAGCAGTCTACATTGCAGTCGAACGTTGGCTAATCAGGCCACAGGAGCTGTGCCGATAAAAACATCGGCCGATGAAAAATTTCCAGTGTATGTACTTCGCCTATATTTGAATACGTTTTTGAACGCGATCAGTGAGTGTTGGCTGATGGGTTATGTATTGGGTATTTTTGTTGTCTTTTAATTGATGTTTGAGCGTTGATTTTTTCGTATGCTGTGTGAATCTACCGTTAACATATAAAAACGGCAAAGCAGTTTTTTCACTTTTTATTTTTTGAAAATATTTTAAAGAAAAAAAATTCTTCAAAAATTTACTCTCGATGAGATTTGAACTCGCGTCTCTGCGTCAGTATCGCAGCGCCTTAACTAACTAACCACACGAGTTCCTATCTCGAACGGCGAATTTAAGAAAATGAATGTTTCCCCTGTCTACTATTCATCGACTAAGGCTCGATTAAGACGCCATCTACAGGATCACTTTCCAGTGATTTACTTGTGCTAATGATTAACTTTACATTAAGAATTATTGAAGATGATTTTACATTTCAAATATTTTTAGTAGATATGCCATGAGCAATAAAAAACATATTACGAAATATTTATTTTTAAATATTAAATGTTTTTTTTTTTTAATTCTACTCTAAAATTAAACTTACCTTTCGGTATAAATTACGTTGGTTTTACAACATTTTTGTAACGCACGACGTTAACTGTAGAGTTCTGTCGGCTTGTTCCAATTCTTTATTGTACCTACACACCAAATACAAATTGCAATAGATTCAAAGACATTACACAACTTAAAAAAACAGGCCAAGTGCGAGTGGAACTTGAATCTTACTTCTTACTAATGTTATAAACGCAAAAGTTTGTATGTATGTTTGTGAGGTAGTTACTCTTTCACGCAAAAACTTTTGAACTAATTGCGATGAAACTCGGAATATAGGTAGCTGGGGACTTGGATTAACACATAGGCTACTTTTTATCCCGATATTTCCGCGGCAACGGGACTTACGCGGGTGAAACCGCGTGGCTCAGCTAGTATTAAATATTATTGATAACTTAAATATTTGTTAATTACTAGCTGCGCCCCGCGGTTCCCGTATGAATATCGGGATAAAATGTAGCCTATGTGTTATTCCCAGTATCCAACTACTTATATTCTAAATTTCATCGCAATCGGTTCAGTAGTTTTTCTGTGATTGAGTAACAAACATCCAAATACACAGTAGGATTGTTTTAAGTATTTGTTACTATTAGGGGTTAAAGTATGAAATTGCCGATTTGTACTGAAAATCTTAATTGTTTATTTTTTAAATTTTTAACAAATTTATTTAATCAAAATAGTTGCCATTATTATCTATACATTGCTGCCATCTAATGGGAAGGTTATTAATGCCTTTGCGATAGAACTCCGACGATCTAGACTGCACCAACTGTGTGAAAGCATTTTGTACTGCCTCCTGGGAAGAAAACTTCTTGTCACGTAGATAATTGTCCAAATCACGAAAAAAATGGTAGTCCGTTGGAGCAAGGTCTGGTGAATACGGAGGATGACGAATGGTTTCTAAGTGCAGTTCCTGAAGGGTCAAAATGGTTTCTCGTGCTGTGTGAGGTCTCGCGTTGTCGTGGAGCAATAATGGTGAAGATCGATTCATGAGTCGGGGCTGTTTTACTGCTAGTTTTGTCAACATGGTTCGGAGTTCGGCACAATAGACATCTGCCGTAATTGCTTGACCAGATCGAAGAAAACTATAGTGAATAACACCATGCTGAGACCACCAAACAGTTACCATTACCTTTTTATTGGTAAGTTTTGCTTTAGGACACTGTTGTGGCATTTGACCTGGGGTCAGCCATTGCATTTTTCTTTTCCGGTTATCATAAAGAATCCACTTTTCATCACTTGTTACAATTCGATCCAATATTCCTTCATTTCTGTACCGGTTCAACAAGGCAACACAAGTTTCAACACGCGTTTCTTTCTGCAGATCAGTCAAATCATGAGGCACCCATTTTTCGTATTTTTTTATTTTATTGATTTGACGCAAGTGAGTCAATAAAGTGGGTAAGGTAACGTTAAACCATGCCGCTAATTCCTGGGTAGTTTGACTAGGATCGGCTTCCACTATCTCTCTTAATTCATCGTTATTCACCTGTGTGGGCGGTCTTCCTCGTGGCTAGTTCTTTAAGTCCAAATTTCCATCACGAAAGCGTTCAAACCAAAATCGCACGGTGCGTTCATTAGTAGACCCCTCTCCAAACGCAGCATTGATATTGCGGGCTGTTTCTGCCGCGTTAGTTCCGCGTCGGAACTCGTATTCAAAAATCACTCGAATTTTTGCAGTATCCATCTTTCTTGTCTAAATTGAATAACAAAAACAATTGAAAGTCGATATTCAAATGTTTCACATTTTTTAAAAAAAGATCATCACAGAAACCATTTGAAAAAAGTTTCATTCGAAAACCTCAAACCATGAAGATTCTATGTTAATTCAAAGAACCTATTGCAATAAAACGGCAATTTCATACTTTAACCCCTATTATTATAGAAATACATCATCTGTGAGAATTTCAACTGTCTTACTATTACGGTTCTCGAGATACAGCCTGGTGATAGACAGAACGGACGGACGGACAGCGAAGTCGTAGTCCCGTTTTTACCCTTTGAGTACGGAACCGTAAAAATAGGTATCACACTGCACGCTCTTAACGCTTAAAGCAATTTCTTCC
Source organism: Idaea dimidiata (assembly GCA_949358125.1). Lineage (NCBI taxonomy): Eukaryota > Metazoa > Arthropoda > Insecta > Lepidoptera > Geometridae > Idaea > Idaea dimidiata. Next base: position 14,489,538 of record OX442340.1, on the reverse strand, counting down.
CGTAACGTGTCCACTACAGCGCCGTCCATCCATCAGCCCATCCTAATCTCTTTCAACTTCGAAACAATAAAATTCATAATCTCTCCACGAACCTTACCTAATGAGTCCACAAAAATCCTCAAAGCTTAATAAAACAGTGGGTACCTAACTGCCTACCGAACTTAATCCTAATTTCCTTGGACTTAGTAAAATCTTCGTTCATCCCCGTTGCGGGTAAATTAGAAGAAACAATCAGCGAAAATTTACAACGACGTCAAATTTAATGCCGATTTTGCACAGTTATAATGACCTGCTGATTGTGTGGTTTAAGTTATAAAAAACTTTACAAAAGCTCTTTCCAACCAAAGAATCCCTATAAGAATTTATAACTAGCTGTGTCCTGCGGTTATACCCGCGGGAATATCGGGATAAAATATCGGGACGCGTTATTCCAGGTCGCCAGCTACGTAAACTCGAAGTTTCATCGCAATCGGTTTAGTTTTTTTTGCGTGAAAGAGTAACAAAGTCACAAAAATATATGTACATACAAACTTTCGCGTTTATTATATTAGTAAGATTTTATAAACGTTAAAGTTTAGATGTTTTAATGCTTGTGTTTCAATCACATAAAAGTATTGAACCGATTACGATGAAACTTGGTATGCTAATAGCTGTGATCTGAGATCTGGATGAAAACATAGAATATACTTTTTATCACGATATTTCTGGAGATCGGGATCGATCGGACTTAAAGCCCGTCCATCTGTCTGTATCTTGAGAACCATGATAATTAGAAGGTTGAAATTTTCACAGATAATGTATTTCTGTTACCGCTATAACAACAAATACTAAAAAGAACAAAAAATTATAAATATTAATCCCATACAACAAACGTGTTTTTTTTTCAATAATGGTACGGAACCCCCCTAGACGCAATAAAAATACTAATAATATTATGAGTAAAATCAGTGGCAAACCGTTAAAAGCTACACAGCTTCTATAAAGTTTTTTTTCTCAGAATCACTCAGGTTTTTCAGCTTTTGACTTGCACCAAACGTATCTCACTAATTTCGGGACGTCGTAAAAAATGCTCTAAACATCGGATACTGGTCGTAAATGCGAGGGTACCTTAACTACCTAATACGCCTTTGGAACCGGAGACTTCGCAGGTGCCCTTGTCTTTTTTAGTCATGCCTCGAAGCTTCAAGTTTTAAATATATCGCCGTCTATCGTTTAAACAATATTATCTTTATACAATTTGTAACGGGTATGCCTTTTTAATCCGAAAGGGGGTTGTTCTAGACGACTAGGCAAACACCTTTTGTTCGACGACTTTTGAAATTCCAAACTTTTTTTTTAAAATTTTGAGATTATGTTTTACCGAAAAAACAGCTGCTTTTGAAAATAAAGGTAATTGAAGTTTTGATTGTAAACCATCAAACTAAATAAAAAGATAACATTAGGTCAATGACCTCGAACTCTCAGAAACAGCTGATTTTCAAACAAACTTTACACCTAAGTTTTTCGAAAAGTACTTCGAATTTTCAAAAGTCGTAGAACAAAAGTTGTTCGCCTAGACGTCTAGAACAACCCCCTTTCGGATTGAAAGGGCTTACCCGTTACACCTTGTCTGCAAAATCGGGAAAACTATAGAAGAAAATTACTCTTGTTTTTTAATAGTAATATTGAATCTAAATGCTGTAGGCATTAATTTATTTAAAAAAAACTAAAACAAAAAAAAAATGGATTCAAAACTGCAATTATTAGGATTATTGTAAAGCTTCTATGTTTCACAGCTAACTGCAAAGCGAGATAGAAATATAGATTTTAGTGCACGTAAACTCAATATTTTAGCTTCAGAAACAGTTTGGCTGTAGTTTGTACACGTATCGTGTACGTTTACTGTTCGTTCAGTGGTTCAGCTACTGTTCTGTTAACAAAAACCACAACTTTCTGCACCGCAGGCGTGTTCCAAAATTAAATTCATATTTTGATTACAATTTAAAAAAAAAAAATTTCTTTGGGTTTTTTTTCCGTTTCAATTGCGTTGCTGTTATTTTATCTCCACGCGGTTATGCCCCCGTAAGTCCTGATTCCACAGAAATAATTAAATTCAATTTTAATTCCAATTTTATTAAATTTTAATTTATTTAATTTTCGTTTTTTTTCGGTTTTAATTGCGTTGCTGGTATTTTATAGCCACGCAGTTTTACCCTCGTAAGTCCTGATTCCACAAACATATCGGGATAAAAAGTAGCCTATGTGATATTCTAGCTCTTTAGCTATCTACGTACCGAGTTTCGTTGTAATCGGTTTTGCGGTTTTTACGTGATTGAAGTAACAAACAAAGTCAATATTTTTGGAAACTAAATAATCGTTTTGTTTATTTTACTAGCTGCGCCCTGCGGTTTCACCCGCATAAGTGCCGTTCCCGCGGAAATAACAGGATAAAAATGTGTAGCCTATGTGTTAATCCAGGTCCCCAGCTATCTATATTCCAAGCTTCATCGCAATCGGTTCAGTAGTTTTAGCGTGAAAGAGTAACAAAAAGTAAAAAAAAAACAAAAAGTATACAAACTTTCGCGTTTATAATATTAGTAAGAATTACGAACTAGCTACGTCCAGCGGTTTCACTTGGTTGAGATACCGGTTACGGGGGAAGAATTAAAATCCGGGGGTTGAACTTACGCGTGTGAAACAACTACTCTAAACCCCAAAAAAACTGGGCAAGTGCGTGCCTTGTCCGGCCACACGCAGCGTACGGTTTCGTAGATTCCATAAATATCAGGGATTACAGTCCGGGAAAGTTTAAAAACTAACCTTACCTTACCTAGTACCTAAGTATTTAAATTACGTTTTTTAACTAATTCTGTAGTACTAATTCCGTACTTAAATACTATAGTTTGTAAGTACGAAATTAGTTCGAAATATTGCTTATCGTATATAAGTACTTACTCGTAAATTTGACAAGACAACTCAGCTGTGTAAATTTTCCTTTAAACTTCATTATATTTACTACAATTGTGAATACATATAACGTATCCAAGTATAAACATTTGGCTGTTAGAGGGGGGTACACATAACTCTAAAAACTAGCACTTTAAAGCTCAATATTTCGGAAAACAGACCCCAAAAAGGAGAAATTGTTATCGAAAACTCACAATGATTTTAAAAGAGCTAGCGATACCCCATACGATGGGGAAAGTAATAAAAAAAAAAATCTTCCATGTGGGGGAGGTACCCTACGCCATCTACAGGATCACTTTTCAGTGATTTACCTGCGCCAATGATTAACTTTACAGTTAACGCTTTGAATTTTTCCTTTAAAATATTTCTAGTAAATATGCCTTGAGCAATAAAAACAAATTTACGAAAAATATCCCATATTTAAATTCCTACAGACGGACGGAAAAAACGAAACTATAAGTGTTTCTTCTTCACTACGAAACCCTAAAAAATGTGCATGAAATAAATATACCGAGAAAATAACAGCAATGAAATTTTTTCTATTAAAATATCCCATATTTAAATTCCTAGAAAACCTGCTAAATATTCACTGCGTCCGCGTTTATTAAAGTAGGTGAAATTCTAGAATGATATATTACAAGAGTCTACTGCGAGAAAGAGACTGAATTTCGCTTCATAATAATAATATGCAAATGCACCGAAACCCAGCCGGAATTACGGGTATCTTTCTCAGATTTATTAGCATACCAGTTGTCATATTTTTGGTTTAATGTTATTTGCCTAGTTTTTTCCTATATTTTCGCGTTTTTATCATAATAATATAAACTTATCCTGTTTTCGCGATTCAACATCATAATAAAATAAACTTTTTAAAAACACACGCTTTGTTAACATATTTACATTTTACCGGGTCTTATCGCGTACTATTATTTATTTTCGTACCTCGATGTTTCGATGATGTTACAATGATCTTGCAATTAAGCGCGATTAAGACCCGGTAAAATGTAAATATCATAATAAAACACAATATTTTTCTCGCGTTTTATTTATTAACTGAAACAATGCCGTTAATAAATAAAATGCGAGTAAACCCGATAAATATTGTGTTTTATTTTTATTTACGTAGTATATCTGTTGTCTGGTACCCATCGTACAAGCCTAGTGCTTAGTTTAATGTCGTGCTATATATTTTTTTACTTTGATAATTTAAGGTGGTGGGTATACTAGCAACAACAAGCTTCGAATTTTGAATTATCTTTTTAAAAGTGTGTCAATTTTTAACATTTTGGTTTTGAACCTATGAAAGTTCGTCCGTCAGAGACGAGTTTGAAATGCGCCACCATCAGGCAACGTTAACCTTTGTGTTATTTCCGGTATCCAGCTATCTATACTCCAAGTTTCAACGCAATCGGTTCAGCGGTTTTTACGTGATTGAGTGACAAACATACATACACACATATTCACAAACTTTCAGCTTTATAAAATTAGTAGAATAGGATTAGTAGGAAGTAGGATAGGATTATGTATTATTTATAGTCTTCATAGTAATGTTTAAGTCCTAGGTATAGTCTATTATGTAACAAAAGTTTATGAAATAAATATTTATTATTATTTTATTATTATGTCGGGACTCTACCGTGATCCAAAACGTAGATTGGTACAGCTACTAAGGTATACAGGTCGGATCGTCCGCCATTGGCCGATCCAAGGTCGATCATACGTTATACTGTACGGAACATGTCAGTGTGTGCATCTGCTGCTGTAAGACCGTGGAACATGTTTTATCGAATTTAATAGGGAATTTAGAACTTCATTCCATTTATTCCTCGTAGATTTATTCACTATATTCTTTGTCTATGTAGCGTCATTGGTCACCTTAATATTTTATTTCTACATTATTTACATAACGTCCATACCTACCTATCTACTGAGGTAGCTTGTATTCGAAATAACAAGATGTTTTGTTAGAAATAGCGGCTGCATCTGCATTCTGACGTTATTTCAGACACGGAAATGGGAAAGGCTTTTTCAGGAAATACTTTTGTATGAATGCGATGTTTAAACTATTCATAACTAGCTGCGCCCCGCGGTTTTACCCGCGCAAGTTGCGAACCCGCGTTGTTCGGACACCTACCTACCGCAATGCAATAATCCACACTTAAACGGTCGCCCATTGAACTTCCCTAGTCGTCCGTTTAAGTGTAGAGTTTTGCACTGCGGTAGGTAGGTGAAGTAAGGTAAAGTTTGTATTTCATCAGTAGGTGACGATAACGATGACGAAGGATGACGATGACGATGGATGAAGATCAATGACGATGTATGACGATGACGATGATGTCACTCTACATCACTTACCCTACCCCGGTGTCGATTTTCATTCATTGAATTGTTATCACCCGCGTAAGTCCTGATCCCGCGGAATTTTCGAGATCAAATCCCGCGGGATTTACGGGATCATAAGTATCCTATGTTACTCGCCATCGCGGGATTTTCGGGATCAAAAGTATCCTATATTACTCTCCATCATTTAAACTATCCCTATGCAAATTTTCATCTAATAAATAGTTATCACCCGCGTAAGTCCCGATCCCGCGGGATTATCGAGATAAAAAGTATCCTATGTCCTTCTCCTGGTTCTAAGCTACCTCCCCACCAATTTTCAGCCAAATCGGCTCGGCCGTTTTTGAGTTATAAATGGTGTAACTAACACGACTTTCTTTTATATATATAGATACTAGCGGCGCCCCTCGGTTTTAACCTTATCATTATAAAATATCTTACTAATATTATAAACGCGAAAGTTTGCAATATGTAAATCTTTATATATGTAAAATGTTTGTATCTGTATGTATGTATAATAAACAGAGGCCGCCTGTGACTTTGTTACACTTAACACAAATTACTGAAACGATTGCGATGAAACTTGAAATATAGATTGCTGGTGACTTGCAATAACACATTTATAAGCTACTTTTCCCACGGGATCGAGACGCGATTAAGAGCCAGAAAATGATTAAATTATAAATTTCAAAATCTATTTTAACAATTCTAAAGAGTTACATAAACTACCGCCTCATAAATATTAATATCAAAACGTTCTAGTGTACGCAGACTTTGGAGTTACTGTAAAATTTAAATTATAATTATGATTATCCCTAGCTAACTCAAAAAAACTACCATGGCTTCGGAACGCACCACCCTTACATGAGAAGGCGCCACAAAGAAACTCATGGGGGTTATCATTATGCTCGTAAATTTAAAACAATATTTTACATTATTTTAAGAATTAACAAAGCCAACTGTAAAGTTGGCGAAACCGCTCGGTCGTTTAAAAATGATGACGTTATTGAATAAAACGCGATAAACCCGGTAAATAAAGTGTTTTATTAAAAACTTTAAACAAACAAACATCTATAAATTCATAACATTAGTGGTACATCTTGTAACATAATAACTTAGGTTCTTGTTTTATCATGGGTGTCACTTGCCCCGGTGTTTCACTTACCCCACTTTATCTAAATTTCACTGCAGACTGTAAATTGCGCTATTTATTCCATAATGATACCAGTTCAGTTTAATATTCAGCTTAACCTAGAAAAAGTTCGCAATAAAAATAAAAATAATCTATTCTGTGGAACATTCATTTGGCATTAATGAACCGCTGGAGTTCTTTTAGGTTTTAAAGATGCTCTGTGTTTAATAGTGCTATCATCTTTTTTGATACCATTAAGAAATGCTGCAGATAATATATTATTATTTTTCTCTTTTAAAGAGAGTGTTTTTTTCTCTTTTATTTGTATGTGGTCTGGGTGTTTTTCACTCCGATTTAATGTCGCTGCGCAACTGAATCTCTTTGGCGAATATGGCGGATGCAAGCCTACCACTTTATATTGCAGAATTTACAAAATTAAAACCTGTATTTTCTAATTCAATTTCACTGCCTGTATTGAGCTAAGTTCAGTTAATATACAAAGTCTTATTAGTTTACGAACAATATTGACTGAGTACCTAACATCACTTATTTGTACAATTTAGAGGGAAGTTTGTTCATATAATATATGGTAACTTTTCGCATCAAATTCACCATCGTTCTTCCTCAAATTCATACTGTACAGTTCATAACTGTATAGCTAGATAAATGTATAATATAACGGTAGCAAATAGTCCCCAAGTGCAGTATTTACATCTAGCCCCGAGCACAATATAGTAACTCAGGATGTCTTGGTCCGTCTATTTCTGTACACTAACTTCGAGTAAGTACCTTCAGTCTAAAATGGGTCCTATGTTTCAAATAGGCCGAGAGGTGACACCGTTTTCACGACAAAAATACGACCAAATACATTTTTGTTAGTTTTGTCTTAGATTTTTGCGATTTTTCATAATGAATGAAACAGAAAATTTACTTTTTATTTGTTAATTAAATTGATTTTACAGTTAGCTTACAGTTAGTTTCTTTTTACAGTTAAATTTCTTTTCGATCACTTAGTCAGGCAACCTTGAAAATAGAAATATTTTTAGCAAGGAAATATATTTCCAAAAAATCCCCATGACAGGATTCGAACCTGCGTCCTTTCGCTAACCAGGCGACTGCTCTAACCACTGAGCTACACAGGAATCATGTGACACGGTATAATTTTTCGGCCATATCTTTCCTCGCTAATTGTTTTACCAACTAAGGCTTGGTTTCTGCGCCATCTACCGGTCAAGCTTTGCAGCTTTGAGCAATAAAAACAAAAAAGAAATATAACCTTGAAAATGCTAACTGTAAGGTTAGCGAAAGCTCATTGCTTTCGCCAACTTTACAGTTACATTGTAACAATGCCTTCATAAATAAATTGCGAGTAAAACCCGTTAAATATTGTGTTTTATTACATAGTTGTTTTTACCTCTCGATCCATGTGAACAGCAGCTCACTACTCCGATCTCACTCCATGCTTATTCATAAAGCTATGATAGTTCAAAGTTCTAACGTTTCAAAAAAAATTTCACCAGCTACCTCTTGAACTATGTGAACAGCAGGAAAGTGGTCGCCGTTTGTATTATGCACATGCCGTGTTCAAGTGTCCCCCAGCCACCCTCTACTCAGTCGCTAGTCGGTAGTCGCCACGTCTACACAAGTTTCGATTGGTTATCGATGTATGCAGCCGTGCTCCTTAAATAAAGGACTGGCTGGATGGGATGTAATTTGAATATGGAACTCTTGTATTTGAAGTTTAGTTAAATTAAATAAACGACTGGCTGGATGGAACGTAAGGTATAATATTTTGAATATGGAACTTTACACTGCAAGCGTAATCCTAAAGTAAGGGCTGGCTGGCTGGAACGTGGGGTTTGAATATAGAGCTCTTGTTTTGAAGTTGAGTTAGATAAAATAAACGACGGATGTATGGATGAATGGATATTTTAAATATGGAACTATACAATGCAGCCGTGATCCTTAAGTAAGGCTGGCTGGATGGAATGTGCATGAGGTTTGAATATGGAGCTCTTGTTTTTGAAGTAGAATTAATTAGAACTGGCTGGATGGAATGTAAGTTTTGGGTATGGAACTATGAATGTAAAAAAGCCATGCTCCTTTTAAATAAATGACAGCCTTTATATAATGTAAAGTTCAAAGTCCGTATTAAATAAAGAACTGGCAAATTAAAAAAAAATGTTTTGTACAGCCATGGCAAAAAACATAAATTAAAATTTAAAAAATACCACGATCGGACTGTTTGTTTCTTCTTCTTTAAAAATGGCTTTTCCTTTCGGACATTTGCCAGTGTCAAGTATTATCAATATTTGCAAGTTATTTGCATTGAACAAAACAGTCAAGTCGTCATAGTTAAAGTCAAGTCGAGGGAATCATTGTACAAAAGGGGGCCATTTTTTACAATGTTTGTTCACGGAGCTTTGGAGACAACACTAAGCTAAAGTACATGTTTTGCACCGGTTTTCACTTTTATTTACACTTGTACACCTTCACGAAACTAAATTGATTAATATGCCCCCGAAATTAAACATTTTACACGCATTTGAACTAAGTTTCACAAAAATGAAAATTTAGCAACACATCTCCTTAACGCATTCCCGCCAAAACTCCGACTGTTTGTTTGGTAAACAAAAATATCATCTATCTACATCTATCATCTAGCCCCATGGTAAGCTTAAGCTTGTATTACAGTGACTAGCTAAAGGATAAATACTTTTATTTATTTTTCTTTTTTAAATACATACCTATATTATACATAGAGAGACATGCACTAATACCAGAAACAAATATTTATTTTTAGCATAAATACTTGCTCTCCACGGAAATCAGACCCACAACCTTCTGCATAACAGTCGGATATTCACCCGACGCAACATAAAGGTTGTCTGTGCAAATTTGCACAAATAGGATATTATTTTATGGCCATATTCGGCTTTGGTATTCTCAGAAATTCTACGAACTGTTATTTTTACTAAACATAATATTAACTAAACAATTCGAAACTGCACCATTTGGTTTTACCATCTCCCTTCTACAAGCGGACATCCAGGCAAACTGATAAGCGGCACCGGTTCATGGTAAAAACACCCGTCATCCAAACCAAGCGTTTCGCATCGTCATTCTTTATTCGCACTGCGAGGGTATGGTATCAGTTGCCTTAGTATGTCTTTCCGGATGTCTACAACTTGGGGGTCTTTAAGTCACGAGTGAACAGGTATCTCCTAGGTAAGCATGTAACATCTTAGAACACATCGTCGCTTTCAGGTGAGATAGCGGTCAAACGCTTACCTATTAATTATAAAAATAAAAGAATCTGAATATTAGGTACACCTACGGCCAAACGAAACTGGGTCATTATTTTATCATCTTACATCTCATTTACCTAAATACAAGTAAATAGACCAACCCAATTAAAATGAGACGCTCAGAAACAAATCTCAAATTCTCTAAATAAACACGAATAATGAACAATTCTTGCTACCAAATAAACATGTTATTTATCTAAACTTTCTAGACAATTGTTTATATTCAGCAAATAAAGCCACCGGAACCGAGATTGTAAACTGTTTATACAACAAAGATATATTTGTGGACAATTAATTAGGGTTTACTGAAAATACTTATGCCATTAAATTTGAAACTTCTAATAAAACACAATAAATAACGGGGTATTTTATTGTGTATTTTTTTATTTATTGGGGGCGTTGTGTGTTAGTCACAAGATTTATATATTTATTTATTTACCATGTTTATTTTTGTTAATACGAAGCACGATATTTCGCCAGTAATTTCAAATGACTTGTTTATTTATTTATTTATTAAAAAAGGAACACCAACAGCATGCACACTGCAACTATTTACAAATAGAATAAGATATTTTATATACCTATTCATTGACATGTGTGTATACCAATTACAGGTGTACACAACTATCACCGAAAATTATTTGTGCTACATATTATTATTTACTCATTTATTTTTATTCTTAGTTTAAGTTTTTATAAAAATAAACTACATACAAAATATTATTTATACATTACCACAAAACCTACAAACAATATTCTTTACATAAAAATAAATTTATTATTATTGTTATGAAAGAAGTGAAAAGGAATTGGCGGTAACTAAAACTTTTTGTGTTCGACCGGTGACGGGTGAGGTGCCTTAGTGGTATTCTGCGGCCCTCCAGATGTATCCGAAAAAATCATAAAAAAGTACATAAAAATAAAAAAACAATCAGAAAAAGAAAAAAAGACATCAAAACCCAAAGTGCAACTCTGCAAAGTTACAATTCGGAGACAAAGACATAAATAATAATCAATTGGTTTTTCTTGTTGACAACAAGCCAGTTGAAATTATTTGAGACAAGACTTATGAGTTGAAATTTTTTGGGTTTCAACATGGGGAATGGGTAATTTTAATATTTAGTTATTTATTTATTTTAAATTATTTTTGTGGTAAAAACAGCCCTGTTTTCACAGTTTAAAATGGTATTTATTAAACACAACATTTTCCTCATTTTATTTATTAACAGCGTTGTTGCAATACTGTACCAAAGCACTTCCATTCATTAGAACGTAATGGCCGTGCTGTAAACGCCTTTTAATTACGTGGTTGTTTTCACTGCGGATGCGATCAAATAACATGATACATTTTGTAAATATCCCGTGACTTGATAATTTTTAATTCGTCTCATTCGACGACCCCTGTGGTGCGTCGGGCGAACGCCCGACTGCAATGCACAAGGTTGCGTGTTCGATCCCCGTCGGCGCAGATATTTATGCTTAATAATTAAATTTTGTATTTAGTCTGGTTGTCTTTCTATGTATTATAATGTATGTATTTACAAAAAAAGTATAATTTATAGTATATCCGTTGTATAGTACGTACCCTTGGTACCAACTTAGTTTGGGGCTAGATTGCGCTGTGTACCTAATGTCGTGCAATATTTATTTAAAGTAAGTAAACTTTTATAAGTAATCAGTATTTTCCTTATTTTCACAAAAATAATAATTCAAAAACAAATACCAAACTAAATAAAATATTATTAAACATAAAATATTTTATTTGCCAAAATAAGTACTTGAATAAAAGGGTTCTTTACTTCGTATAAAATTAAATATAAATAGTTAAGAAAATTATTTCATTCATTTAAATCTAGAACAAAATATAAAATTAATTTGATTATTTTTTTTAAATTCATTAGAAATGAGACAAAAAAATCTTAACTAAATTCTTTGCACGTAATTGTAATAGCTAGTAAAGCGAACGTTTCTAAAGAATTTCTGTAAAAATATTGTAACAAAAGCGAATAATAATGCGAAATACAATCCGATCGGATAAAAATAATTCAGCATTTGACCACGTCTAGAATAATGCAGTAAGTATAGTTTATCGTATTTTACATGCTTATGTTTATTTCTGTATTTGTCTCTACCGCGAGTTATACCGACTAACTCTAAGGCCGTATGGAGAACGAAAGCTGGTAACCAGCGCTGTGGCCTGATTCTGTAAAAACATGGCATGCGACAAGCAGGCGGGATGCAGGAGCATTGCATAAGTCGATTTGTTGCAGGAGTAAAAATAAAAAAATAACTTTAAAACCACTATTAAACTGGCAAAGTTACCCCTGTTTTTTAAAAACAAAACAATTTTTCTTCTAAATTTTTATCTTCTTATAGGCGTCATAATATTAGGAAATACAATGCCTAAACCCTTCTTATCGTTAATTTAACATCGTCAACATTAAAAAAAAATATTATTTTAATCATGCCTCGCTATGCTCGGGATTCTACTCTAGAATCCTTCGTTTTTCTCTGGATTAAAAAAACACTCTCGCCGTAAAAATAGTCTTTTATCCCTTGGTATACAATTTACTATTAGCAAGGAATATATTTCCTATAAAATCCCCATGACATGATTCGAACCTGCGTCCTGTGTTAAAATGCCTTGAGCAATAAAAACAAAAAGAAATACTAGTTTTTAAGGGTAATGTTTATCGAAATATTAGCTGCGCTCCGCGGTTTCACCCGTGTAACTCCCGTTCCCTCGGGAATATCGGGATAAAAAGCCTATGTGATTTTCCAGGCACCTGTATTCCAAGTTTCATCGCAATAGTTCCAGTAGTTTTTGCGTGAAAGAGTAACGAACTCATACGAACTGACAAATAATATAAGTAAGATAAGATTAATTAAACACTTTATTTACCGGGTTAAATCGCGTTTTTATTCATGATAAACCCGGTAAATAAAGCAATTATGCAAAATAACTAAAACCATAGAAGAAATTACGATAAGATTATTATTTTCGGGTGTAAAAATTGTATCTGATACCGTGATATCACATCACTCGCGCCCTTATAAGTTTGAAAATCACGTATAGAGGCGGGACGCCACGTTTTAACCGCGCATGCGTCGAAAATTTGCCTCACAGCGTCACAGCTCCCAGTGTCCGAGAAGTGATCGCGTCAGTGCAGTCAACAACGAACGCGAGGAACGTTCTTTGTTGACTGCGTTGCCAAAACTGATGTGATGCCTTCAACGAATATAGATGAATCACGGACGGTGATTATATTATCTAGATAGAAGACTTTTTCATCTCGAAATGTATGAAGAAGTTAATCTCTTTAAGATTGCTTTATATCTAATTTTTCTCGCAAATTTCGGCATTCGTGGTACAGTAATTTGAATATCTGATATCTATACTAATATTATAAAGTTGAAGAGTTTGTTTGATTGTTTGTTTGGTTAAACGCGCTAATCTCAGGAACTGCAGGTCCGATTTGAAAAAACTTTTTGTGTTTGATAGTCCATTTAATCGAGGAAGGTTATAGGCTACTTTTGATCCCGATATTCTTACGGGGTCGGGACTTACGAGGGTAAATAAAAACAAAAGTCGTATTAGTGTTAACTAATACGATAGGAATGAAATTTGGTACAGGGTTAGTATAGGGGTATAAATAAAATATTTTTTTCTAATCGGACCAGCAGTTCCTGAGAATAGCGCGTTCAAACAAACAATCAAACAAATAATCAAACAAACTCTTCAGCTTTATAATATTAATATAATATACTAGCTGCGCCCCGCGGTTTCACCCGCGCAAGTCGCGATCCCGCGTTGTTCGAACACCTACCTACCGCAATGCAATAATCCACACTTAAACGGTCGCCCATTGAAGTACTGTTGAAGCCAGGCGCTACCGCGCCTGGCATCATCAGTACTTCCCTGGTCGTCCGTTTAAGTGTGGATTTTTGCACTGCGGTAGGTAGGTGAAGTAAGTTAAAGTTTGTATTTCGTCAGTAAGTGACGATGACGATGACGAAGGATGACGATGACGATGGATGACGATGATGATGATGCCAGTCTACATCACTTATCCTACCCCTGTGTCGATTTTCATTCATTGAATGGTTATCACCCGCGTAAGTCCCGATCCTGCGGGATTTTCGGGATCAAAAGTATCCTATGTTACTCTCCATCATTTAAACTATCCCTATGCAAATTTTCATCCAATAATATTATCACCCGCGTAAGTCCCGATCCCGCGGGATTTTCGGGATCAAAAGTATCCTATGTTACTCTTCATCATTTATACTATCCCTATGCAAATTTTCATCTAATAAATATTATCACCCGCGTAAGTCCCGATCCCGCGGGATTTTCGGGATGAAACGTATCCTATGTTACTCTTCATCATTTAAACTATCCCTATGCAAAATTTTCATCTAATAAATATTATCACCCGCGTAAGTCCCGATCCCGCGGGATTTTCGGGATCAAAAGTATCCTATGTGACTCTCCATCGTTTAAACTATCCCTATGCAAATTTTCATCGAATAAATATTATCACCCGCGTAAGTCCCGATCCCGCGGGATTTTCGGGATCAAAAGAATCCTATGTTACTCTCTATCACTTAAACTATCACTATGCAAATTTTCATCTAATAAATAGTTATCACCTGCGTAAGTCCCGATCCTGCGGGATTTTCGGGATCAAAAGTATCCTATGTTACTCTTCATCATTTAAACTATCCCTATGCAAATTTTCATCCATTAATATTATCACCCACGTAAGTCCCGATCCCGCGGGATTTTCGGGATCAAACGTATCCTATGTTACTCTTCATCATTTAAACTATCCCTATGCAAATTTTCATCTAATAAATATTATCACCCGCGTAAGTCCCGATCCCGCGGGATTTTCGGGATGAAAAGTATCCTATGTTACTCTCCATCATTTAAACTATCCCTATGCAAATTATCATCTAATAAATATTATCACCCGCGTAAGTCCCGATCCCGCGGGATTTTCGGGATCAAAAGTATCCTATGTGACTCTCCATCATTTAAACTATCCCTATGCAAATTTTCATCGAATTAATATTATCACCCGCGTAAGTCCCGATCCCGCGGGATTTTCGGGATCAAAAGTATCCTATGTTACTCTCCATCATTTAAACTATCCCTATGCAAATTTTCATTTAATAAATAGTTATCACCCGCGAAAGTCCCGATCCCGCAGGATTTTTGGGGTCAAATCCCGCGGGATTTACGGGATCATAAGTATCCTATGTTACTCTCCATCATTTAAACTATCCCTATTCAAATTTTCATCTAATAAATAGTTATCACCCGCGTAAGTCCCGTTCCCGCGGGATTTTCGGGATCAAAAGTATCCTATGTTACTCTCCATCATTTAAACTATCCCTATGCAAATTTTCATCCAAATCGGTCGAGCCGTTTGACCGTGAAGAGGGAACAAACAAACAAACAAACAAACAAACAAACAGATTTTCGGATTTATAATATTAGTAGGATATTATATACATAATATAGTATGGATAGATTAATTAGTAATATAGTCTTTGAGTCTATATTACTACTTAATTCAAGTTATTTTACAGAACGTTTTTTTGATACATGTTATACCTATAGTTTATCTTGTTTTTTTTTTTTAATATGCCAATTGAAATTTACTTTTAAGATAAAGAAGATTTGAATGGAAATAAAAAATAAAACACTTTATTTATCCGGGTTAATCGCGTTTTTATTCATTGTTCCAAACCAACTTAAAACAAGGAGCAACAATAACCTGCACATACAGTGCCACCGACCTATATCTATTTCGTCATATGAAGTCGGGCAGTTTTACTGGCTGGGTGGGTATGGACTCATCCAGTAAAACTACCGTTTAAATTGTAAAAATAAAAATAAAAATTAACAAAAATTGTAGTTTGTCTGCTGTACTTCAGATGACGAAACAGATAAGTCGGTGGCCTGTGTATGAAGAGGTTATTTTTGTTAATTTCTTTTAGTCCAGAAACCAAGAAGATAACAGGCACTATTCAGTACATTGCTGCTTTAACGTAATTACCGGTAACAACCACGTTACGTCAAAGCAGCAATGTACTGCATAGTGCCGTCATTTTCCACGGTAATCAGACGTCCACTAGATAGATAATCAGGGGGCAGTTCTATGAAAAACAAAACAAATTTCGCTTCCAAGCTTCGACCTTAATTAAAACAAAAAAGTAATATCCATGTTCGTATTCGGAATTCAAAGGACTCGTCGACGGTTCCGTGAGTCATCTCGGGTGTCTATTGTACCCCACAATGTAGCCAACATACAAAGACGAATGAGAGTCGTAATCTTAAACCATAGACATCATCATCCGAGCGATATTCCTGGTTACATCCCTCTCTGGAGCCCGGAGTCCGCTTTCCTACTTTTGAGTCCCCATTTTGCACATTATTCGAGGCTATTTGAACGCTTAGTTACGTTAGTTACTACGTTAGGGATGATTGATATTAGAGCGTCACGGGTCCGAGCTTGGTTGTCTATTGCTCGGTGAGCATTCGATCGGTCTGTTGCAACTGAGTGGCGTCCGAGCAATGAATGGACAACCAATCTCGGACCCAGCGCCGGCGCGCCGCATCTTACATTTTACTTCTCACTTCTTACTAAAATTATAAACGTGAAAGTTTGTATGTTCGACTTTGTGACTCTTTGCGAATCATATGACTCGTACTCGTGTGTGACATCACGTCACACACCGCTACTCCGCTATATGTGTCGATATCACAGTACATGTCGTCTTACGATTTGATTAGGGGAGCGTTGTCAATGACGTCACGTGATTGTTAGCGAGACCCAATATTTATCGTATATTTAAATGCCTGTAAAATAAAAACTAATAGGTATTTTTGACTACAACAAAGGTGTCTAGGAAGCGACACGAAAAGTAGATTACCGGTGATAACCTCAAAGCAGCAATGTACTGCATAGTGCCTGTCATTTTCCACTGTTGTCAGATGTTCACTGGATAAATAATCTGGGGGCTGAACTCCTTGTCGTTCTTCGACGTTAGAAAGTGTTGTCTATGGTCGCCTGAGTAAAGGTATTTTTGTAACAGTCGTACCAATCTCACGGATGGAACCTTTTATGATATAACGGTGATATTTATTGCGTAATTAACTTTCATTTCGTGACATTTTTTTGCTCTCCGAGTTTTTGCTGAACTGTATGTTTCGTCTTCGTAACGAAAAAAACATTTTTTTATGATTCGTAGACGCCATACCTATATATGGCGTAATTTCATGGAATTTAATAAATGAAGAATAAATACTGCAGGATGTTGTATGATAAATAGAAAACAAACCAGCTCTGGTATCATGTAATTAGCATCCACCGTTACTAGTGGCTAAGTTGCAGTACATTGCTGCTTTGACGTAACGTTGTTGTTACCGGTGATTACTTCAAACAGCAATGTAAAATACAAAATTTGCTTTTTGACAGCAAATATCAACTGACAGCGGTGGATGCTAGTTAGATGATACCACAGCAGAAACAAATATTTGTTTTTTAAGCATAAATACTTGCACACGGCAGAAATCGAACCCGCAACCTTCTTTTCTGGAACCTTTTCTAGTACTGAGTATGTATTTACAAAAAAATATTTAACATGTAATACATAAATCCGTTGTCGAATGCCCATAATATACAAGCAGAGTGTTTATTCCTCGACCTGGCGCGTCGGGCGAACGCTTGACTGCAATGCAGAAGGTTGCGGGTTCGATTCCCGCTGGGTGCAAATATTTATGCTTAAAAATAAATATTTGTACCTGGTCTGGGTGTATTTTTATGTATGATATGTATGTATTTACAAAAGAAAAATAAATATAAGTAGTATATCCGTTGTCTAGTCACCGTGACACAAGCTTAGCAGCTTACCACGGGACTAGATGGCGCTGTGTGTTGGTCACATAATTTATTTATTTTATTTTTTTGGGGTTAGATTGCGCTGTGTGTAACGTCAAAATAAACAATGTTCCAAAAATATAAGGAGTTACGCAGTTGAAACCAGGGCAGTTATTAGTTAGACAAACACAGGCATGACGTGGAAAGCTTACCTTGAACCGTGTTCACACGACGCGACACTAATCCGAACATCCATCTTGATCAGATGTCGCTTGAAAAACGACGGCTATGTGACCCGCACATAGCTCTGATGTTTTACTTTAGTTTCTGCCCTTTGTTTTCTGTCTCTGCTTTCTAATGGCGATAGATGATAATCATCGGTCCTTGTCCGATTGCATATAAATGAGCGAGATGGAATTGCGTGAAAAAATCTACAATTTCTCGTAAAATCAATAATTAACGAAGATTAAAATAATATTTTTGTAAAATGCGATGAAGGGGTTCTAGATATTGTATTTTCTAATATTATGATGCCTATAAGAAAATATAGCGGTTAAGGATTTAGAAGAAAAAATGATTTGTTTTGTAAAACAGGGGTAACTTTGCCCGTATAATAGTGGTATTTAAAGTTATTTTTTATTGTTTTTGAAATGAAGGGGACACTTCTTGTATCATGTACAATAACATTAAACATTGTTGAAAGATCTATTTGATACCGGTTATGAATAAAACTATTCAATCGGAAGGGATTTCACATGAGTCGCGTCCTTAAAGGGAACGTTATAGAATCACTATGTTGTCCGTCAGTCCGTCCGTCCGTCCGTCCATCTGTCAAGACTTATTAATAATAATAATAATAAAAGCCTTTATCCGCTGACCAATACAATACAATTTTTAAATTTAATCAATATTTTTTTTTTTTCCTTTTTCAGCAACTAGTTTGTTGGTCAGGTTGTCCTCGGACATAGGCCTCCCCTAGATTTTTCCACACATCTCTGTCCCGAGCTAACCTTCTCCATCCTTTAGGTAAATCTTCTTCCCATCTTTTAATTTACCTATTACCTAAACCCTAAATGGTACTTCTCGATTAAAACGTAGTCTGGTGTCTTAATAATATAGTTTATCTTTATTTTGCAATATATAGGAACACAAACAAACACCTTGAACTTATAACGCCCCTCTTTTCCGTCAAGGGTTTAAAAAAAACAGACGTACCTACCTATAAGCCCTTGCCTTATAAAACAAGCATGTTCAACTTCAAAACAACATATAAAGTCCACTTCATATTAAAAACTCGAAAAGTTGGAAAGTTCGGGCACGAAACCTAACTTGAAAGTGACCAACTTCTAACGTCATAATATAAACTTAAGGTTAGCCATAGATGAAGCATTTTAAATCAGTGGCGCGGCGGGCGAAGCTCGAACTGCAACGCAGAAGGTTACGGGTTCGATTTCCGCCGGGAACAAATATTTCTGCTGTCCATAAATGTTTGTTTGTGGTTCAGGGTGTTTTCAATGTATCATATTATGGCGGTATTTACAAAAAAGTATAATATGTAGAATATCCGTTGTCTAGTACAAGCCTTATGCATAGTTTGGGGCTAGTTACCGCTATGTGTAATGTCGTGCATTTTTTATTATCATTGCGGATCTGGTGAGTGAAACATGAGAAAGGCACTTCCAGATTCTCCCCGGATCTATTCCTTGCAAGGGTTTCTTGGAAGAAATCGCTTTCAGCAAAAAAGAGAGAAAAAAACCCATGAGTTTCTTGTGATATCCTTCATTGGAGGTCGCGTTCCGAAGACACGCTGCTTTACTTGATGTTTCTAAAAAGTATATTTAATTAAAAAATAAACATATTTTGATTTGATTTGATGCCGTCCGGACGTTGGTTCAGAGCCTTTACAGGCTTCTTCCTCAGCGTAGACTGAGATGTAAAATATATTATCTTTATCTCATAAATAGATTTATTCCATAATAAAACACTTTATTTATCCGGGTTAATCGCGTTTTTATTCATTGTTCCAAACGAACAGTTGGCTTTATCAAGGTTGACTGATCAAGGCTCAGTCAACCTTGATAAAGCCAACTGTAAACTTGGCGAAAGCTCGGTTCGTTTGGAACAATGAATAAAAACGCGATTAACCCGGATAAATAAAGTGTTTTATTATGCAAAATCGCGAAAACCATAGAAGAAATTAGATTTATTCCATTCAATGATTGTCTGAAAGAAATCGCTTGAAGGCCGACCATTTGTGGAAATCACATTTCAAGCTCTGTCTTTACTTTATTTGTTTAATTTTTCAATGCCTAATGACTCTAACTTAACTTAAAACTGCTATTTGTGTAATTCACTAAGTATTGGTACAATAAAGCATTTATACCTTTTCATATGTATGTATAGGTATCTTTACCGTCGTATGTTAATGATCGGCCGACTATTTAGTCTCCACTTTACATCCATCCTAAACACAAGGGACTTTGTATTGTGTTTCTAAACTCGACATATTCTCCGAGACATATTTGATGGAACTTTGCACAAGTTATAAAAGAAAAGTTTTTAACTTTGACCTTCAATTTCTATAATAAATATTGGAACACATACTTATTTAAAAATACATAGAGAAGGCGAGAGGCGTGACATGACATATAATAATAATTAATCAGCCAGTTAATGTTTCCCACTGCTGGGCAAGGCCCCCTCTTAGAGGGGTTAGGCTGTACGACGCCACGGGAGCCTACTCCGGATTGGTGAATGTCCCATATCTTCGGACCGTGGTGAGTCCTAGGACATGTCGGTTTCCTCACGATGTTTTCCTTCACCGTAAGAGCGATGTTATTAGCGCACGTAACTTTTTCATACGCGGCCGGCTGGGTTCGAACCTACGAACCTCGGAATCAAAGACCACTAGACCAACACATGACATGACATGATTAAGAAAAACCCATTCCGACCTATTATAACCAGATCACATACATAAAAATCAAGGATCTACACGATGGATAAGTATATAGGCTTTTGCCAAAACTTGTATGTAAACGAAAATGTAAAAATATTCAACTTATTTTATTGCTTAACTTGTGCTGTAAAATTTTTCGCTTCAAAAACATTTACGAATCAAGTTCTTAGATAATTTTTAGATAATAAGATACAGCAACCTTTTAAAAAGTAGTCAAAACAAAGTCGTCGACACGTCGCCGCCACGTCAGCGCCACTTGCCACTTTTATAAAGCGACTTTCCACTTAGGCAACCACTTAGATTATTATTATTTATTTATTCCTTAAAAAGTGTTTGTAGAAAGTTTGTTTAGTTATTTATACGTTAATAAGTTAATAACTCGTTCCTTATGTGCCGTTGGTTTGTTAGATGAGACCAAAGTTTACTAAGATTAAAAAAAAAAGAGTTTGTAACGTATCTATACCCATCGATGTGAAAAAATTTTTAGCCGTTCGCTGTCAAAACATTATTTCCTTTGGATATGGCTGACTAGGCTGGGAGGGTGGTATAAGTGCTGGGCAAGGCTTCTCCACCAGGCCGTATGCAGAAAGAAAGCTGGATATAGGCGCCCAGTTTCTAAACAATGTACAAAACCAGTACCGATAAGCGCCGAACGTCACCAACAGGTTTTTGTCAAGCTTAGACACGCGCAGGTCAGCGCTTATCGCCATTGTATAGGAACTCGGCGCCTATTACCTGCGCAGATTACCCGCGCCGTCCAGTTCCGATAAGCGCTAGTAGATCGGCGCTGGCTGCCGGCTTTCTTTCTGCATACGGCCTTACATGTCCCGGGCACTACAGTGACATAAATAGCATGAATAACAAGTTGCTGGCACTGTATAAATCATGTAATACTAGGAGTTCGCCCCGAGCTGAGACCTCACGACCCTCTCCTACCGATCCGGCTCATCTTCCAACTCATAAATTCTACTGACCTAAACTACGCGCTTACCAAAATTCATGAAGATCGGAGCTACGATACTTAAGTTGTGGTCGAATAAACATACAAAGATAGAAAGATACTAGCGGTAGGCCCGTCTACGCTGGACCTTACTCGCTTCGCTCGTTCGGTCAATTACCAAGCTGATTGCGATGAAACTTGGAATATAGGTAGATAGATACTAGGAATAACTGAGATCGGCTAATTTTTATCCCGATATTCCCGCGGGAACGGGACTTATGCGGGTGAAAGCGCGGAGAAAGATTAATTAATCAAAAAACACAGTACATATAAACAATAAAGGCGGGTTGTGACGTTACTGTGGGTGAAAACCTCATAACAACTTTATCATACGACTTCCTTTATTCATAACAATTATGAATAAAGTCGTTTATAAAATAGTTAAACAGACTGCCGGAACTGAACAATAGAGAACAAAACTTGAGAAATTTGCTTTCTTTTCAATTCGAACTTAGTTTGTCGAGTATTAATTGCCTATTGTACAAGTTATTTCAAAAGACACAGATATAAAGTCTTTATCAAAATGACTTTTTAGTACATATCGATATGTCGATATAATGATTTTTTTAGTACATTACGTTATGACGATTATGATGGTTATAACAGACGAGGCGGAATTTCAGGCGAGAGCATAATAAAGCTGGGTGACAAATGAAATATCCATAGATTAGTTAGTAATACGTAGATGAAAGGAGGTTAGTGAAGGACGTACACATAAATTACGACAGGTGGCCTCCGACAGAGCATGACCAACCGGTTATTTTCAACCTACATAATAAATTCCTAGGAGTTCGCCCCGAACTGAGACCTCACGACCCCCTATCTCCTCAACCCCTATACTGATCCGGTTCATCTTCGAACTCGTAAATTCTATTGACCTAAACTACGGGCTTATTAAAATTCATGAAGATCGGAGCTACGATACTCAAGTTATCGTCGAACAAACATACAAAGATACAAGCGACAGGCCCGTCTACAATGGACCTCACTCGCTTCGCTCGTTTGGTCAATAAAGATTCCCAGACCAGATACAAATAAGTATTTTTAAGCATAAATATTTGCACCTGGCGGGAATCGAACCCGCAGCCTTCTGCATGGCAGACGCGCCATAGAAGCCGTCAAATGATCATGACACTGATCACTTTCTGCACAAAGCACTTCCATATCGGTGAAGTAAATCTATAAGCTATAGTTTTTTTTATAGGATGGTGTAAGGACTGTCCATGTGACGAAACAGCAAAATTACCGCGCAATCGTAGTCGGCATCGAAATCCGACTACGCAAAGGAATAATCAGCGAGGTGAAAACGACAGCGTTTATTTGCATGCATTTAAACCCGGCATTGTCGACTTGAACTGTCATTGAATACGAGGTCTCTTGAGCTGCCGGTTTCAATGACAGTTGAACTCGACGGCGGCGTCGCCTTCAAATGCATGCAAATTAGCGCTATGGTTTTCACCGAGCAGGTTATTCCTTTGCGCAGTGGGATTTCGATGCCGACTACGACGGAAGATGCGCGGTTAGGTCCCTATTTTGCAAACGGGATTTTCTTCTTTTTTTTTTTTTGGTTTTGCGGAGAAAGAGAGAGATAGACAGAGAAAGAGAGACAAATAATCTCGTAGCATGCTACGAAAATTATGACTGCTACAACTGCTGCTACATAGACGTTGCTACGAAAGACTTTCGAACAACGAAACAAGTACTTAATTTACTTCTAAAGAACGGCTGAATAAAAGTTTAGTATCCACCGCTAACTAAACTAAATACGAGAAATATCGGAACATCAGTCCGTATACTTCAATAAAATATAGAAGGTATAAGTAGGGCTAAAACAGACTCTATCATTGAACCTGTAGTGCTTGTTATGGATGGTTTAAATTTATGATTTGTATTTGTTTTGTCATACGATTATACATAATAATATACTAAACTAAATAAGTTTAGCTTAGTTCGCTACACTTTCAAAACTGACCATAACTGGCACAGCTTGCCGTGTGCTCACTACACGTCTTACGCGATTAAAACCGAGAAATGAGTTAAATTTCAAGTTTTCGTACCTAATTATGTCTGAGGTTTTTGCGATTTTGCATAATAAAACACAATATTTACGGGGTTTTCAACTCGCGTTTTATTTAGTAACGGCATGTCTACAAAAGTACCGAGTTTTCGCGAACTTTAAAGTAAGATTTTCAAGGTTGACTGAGATGTTATTTGTCTGTTTTAATATTATGAAACGCGAGTAAAACTCAGTAAATATTTATTTATTTAGTTTTAAATGTGTTGTTTTTGTAATATTCTTGTGATTGATCAAATAAAGTGTTATATATCTATCTATCTATCTATTTTATTTTTGACGTACCTAGTGTAAAACCGGGTAAATATTGTGTTTTATTTTTTGACGTACCTATTCAATTAAAATCACATAAAAACAGCTCTTCCAAATATCTAAATCCAGTGTAACAGTTTGAAAAATTAATTTCGAACTTTTGACCGAATTACGAAGTTCGATTGAATATCACAGTCATTAGGTAGAAGTAGAAGCTAGCAGACCAACTTTCATACAATATTTTGAGTGATTTATTTCGATGGATAAAGTTAGTCCGAAATTTATTGATGATTCGTATTTTTATTTTTTGGGCGTAAAGTTTTGAATGAACAACAAACAACAAATGTTGTAATAAAATATTTTAAAATTCTGTTTAAAGTACTATGAGATGTACTAATTACAGTTTTTTTTCGATAGGTCGTGCTGGCGCCATCTTTAGTGATTTCATTTCTTTTTGACGGCCTCTGTGCTCAATCACGCAAAAACTACAATTTTTGAACAAACCGATTGCGATGAAACTTGGAATATAGGTAGCTGGATACCGGGAATAACACATAGGCTACTTTTAATCCCGATATTCCCGCGAGAACGGGACTTACGCGGGTGAAACCGCGGGGCGCAGCTAGTTTATTATAAATCGCTTATAAACAAAATAGACACGTATTTTTATCAATATCATGTCTCGGTTAGAAGGAAAGGCCGAGCTATCAGTTATGGCTACTTATACTCGAACGAAACGTGAAACCAAACATCAATAATATGCTAATTTAGTTGGAGGCATTGCTGGCTCACGAGTAAGGATGGGACAGGTGAAATATCGATACCACTTTGTCGATATTTCTTCATTCTAATAGAAAGGTGCTAGTGCTTCTTCTTTCGTTGAGTGCTATTTTGTTTTATACTAAGAAAGGTTAAGGATGTCAAAAATAAGTACGAAAATACCATTTTTTTAATATTTTTGAAGTAAAAACTTCTTTTGACGCACCGCAATTTTTTTTCGTAGGTAGTAAGTTAGGCTTACCCGAACTAGAAAGATACAGTCAGCTTTGCAATTGCCAGTGAAGTTTTCAATTCTGCCCGACAAAAGAATGCCTTAAGCACACATTTTTTTATAAATTATTAAAACCAAATAATAGGGGTTAAAGTATGAAATTGCCGTTTTATTGCAATAGGTTCTTTAAATTGACATAGAATCTTCATGGTTTGAGGTTTTCGAATGAAACTTTTTTCAAATGGTTTCTGTGATGTTCTTTTTTTAAAAAATGTGAAACATAATACATATATTTTTTTTCATTTCATTGCAATGATCATAATATGATTCACATTGTCGTATATTTATGGCTATAGTAGAACCGGAGCAAGATTCTACTATAATAATAGGGGTTAAAGTATGAAATTGCCGTTTTATTGCAATAGGTTCTTTGAATTGACATAGAATCTTCATGGTTTGAGGTTTTCGAATGAAACTTTTTTCAAATGGTTTCTGTGATGTTCTTTTTTTAAAAAATGTGAAACATTTGAATATCGACTTTCAATTGTTTTTGTTATTCAATTTAGACAAAAAAGATGGATACTGCGAAAATTCGAGTGATTTTTGAATACGAGTTCCGACGCGGAACTAACGCGGCAGAAACAGCCCGCAATATCAATGCTGCGTTTGGAGAGGGGTCTACTAATGAACGCACCGTGCGATTTTGGTTTAAACGCTTTCGTGATGGAAATTTCGACTTAAAGAACGAGCCACCGACGCGGAACTAACGCGGCAGAAACAGCCCGCAATATCAATGCTGCGTTTGGAGAGGGGTCTACTAATGAACGCACCGTGCGATTTTGGTTTAAACGCTTTCGTGATGGAAATTTCGACTTAAAGAACGAGCCACGAGGAAGACCGCCCACACAGGTGAATAACGATGAATTAAGAGAGATAGTGGAAGCCGATCTTAGTCAAACTACCCAGGAATTAGCGGCATGGTTTAACGTTACCTTACCCACTTTATTGACTCACTTGCGTCAAATCAATAAAATAAAAAAATACGAAAAATGGGTGCCTCATGATTTGACTGATCTGCAGAAAGAAACGCGTGTTGAAACTTGTGTTGCCTTGTTGAACCGGTACAGAAATGAAGGAATATTGGATCGAATTGTAACATGTGATGAAAAGTGGATTCTTTATGTTGCGCGGCCGGGATTTGAAACCACGACCTTCGGAATGAAAGTCGGGGTATCTACCACTAGACCAACACTATAGATTTAATTAAAGATAGTGGGTATTCAACAACATTTCATTTTGATCCGACTTTCTTAAGGCGGCGATAGATGATAAGCAACGGTCCTTGTCCTATTGCATATAAATGAGCGAGATGAAATTGCGTGAAAAATCTACAATTTCTCGTAAAATCAATAATTAACGAAGATTAAAATAATATTTTGAAAAAATGCGATGAAGGGGTTCTAGGTATTGTATTTTCTAATATTATGATGCCTATAAGAAAATATAGCGGTTAAGGATTTAGAAGAAAAATTGATTTATTTTGTAAAACAGGGGTAACTTTGTCTGTATAATAGTGGTATTTAAAGTTATTTTTTATTGTTTTTGAAATGAAGGGGACACTTCTTGTATCATGTACAATAACATAATACATTGTTTAAAGATCTATTTGATACCGGTTATGAATAAAACCATTCCATCGGAAGGGATTTCACATGAGTCGCGTCCTTAAAGGTTTGTGAATAATTTCTCGATCGAACAATGTGACTTTGGAACTGATGAAGGTTAGCCGTCAGAGTCGAGTTTGAAATATTTTATTTGTCAAGCGACCATTCACCTTCTAGTCTCCTATAAGACACCTGCGCCTATATAATCTATCTATCCAGTCAACGACTGACATCGGTGGAAATGGGGGAGAACTTTGCTGTACATTGTTGCTTTGACGTAATTTGGTTATTTGCAAAGTTCCTGTCAATTTCCACTACTGTCAGTCGTCGACTGATAAAATTCCGAGTGCTATTAAAAATCTTTGTATTTGATGTTTGAATGAAATTCTTAAATCTGAAATCTATCGATACATTTCATTAAGTTCACTCTCCCCCACACTCCAACACTAGTGAAGTGAAGCCTACGATAAAAGTACGCCATAAAAGCGTTCTCATGTTCCCATAGTATTTTATTGGCAACAATTGCTCGTTTGTTGGTTTTATATCCCCTTTTTTATATTTTAACGTAATTGACGTTAAATTCGAAGAGGCTGTAAAGATTCGACGTAACACTGTGAATTTTAATATTGTTGATAGTGGATTATGGCTGAGTAAAGTTAAAAAGTGTAGACAAAAACTGTAAGATATCTGTAGTATATTAATCCCAATGTCTTTTTCTTTAAAAATAAAAAACGTGCGCTATTAACATCGCTCTTACGGTGAAGGAAACATCGTGAGGAAACCCACGGCTTAAAGTCCGGCACAAAGGCCTAGTTGTAGGGCTAATTGCGGAAACACACAGTTAAAACTTTAACTTGATACTTATGTTTGGTGAAAGTGGTACCAATTTAACTTTTAGTATAAAAGTCATTGGATAAAGCATTTTACATCAATTCCAAACGACTACACCAATTTCAATTAACCACGCCCAATTTAATCCCTCCCTATTAAAACTAAACCATAATCAAAGCAAAAATACCACAGATCACCCACAGACAGACACTGCAAAATTTAAAATGGCGACAAAAAAAGCAGGTAAAAAAACAACGCAGTCCGTTATTCAAACCCGGACACTGAAAAATTATTCAATTCAATTTATTATTTCAACACAGAGTGCAAAATTAATTATCGAAACTCGATACTCGTCTGAATCCGGATCATTAACGGCACAGGTTCCGGAAAATTCCGGATCCAATCGTGTGTCACCGGACTGTAATTGTTTTATCCGTATTCGGATGTCACCACGGAGTTTTATTGAATTGAATACTGAATGCAGGTACAGAGGGTGTCATAATAATTGCTGCGAGGTTCATTCGCCTCTGTATTATAATCCATACAGCAGACTAGCTGCGTCGCGCGGTTTCCCCCACGGAAATATCAGGATGTTTTATACATAAAAACCTTCCTAATGAATCACTGTATTTACTCAAAAAATCGCATGGAAATTCGTTGCGCAGTTTTAAAGATCTAAGCATTTATTTAAATTTTAAATAGACAGACAGGGTTGCGTAAACAAAATAGTTTTTATTAAGTTTTTATACTTAATATGTAGTTAAGTTATAAAAAAATACTATATTTATATGGATGTTGTGAGTTAAGTGTTCGTTTACTAGTAAACAAAGCATAAGCTCAAATTGAAACGAACGTTCTAGAATGCTTGCTGTACATTGTTGCTTTGACGTAATTTGGTTATTTGCAAAGTTCCTGTCAATTTCCACTACTGTCAGTCGTCGACTGATAAAATTCCGAGTGCTGTTAAAAATCTTTGTATTTGATGTTTGAATGAAATTCTTAAATCTGAAATCTATCGATACATTTCATTAAGTTCACTCTCCCCCACACTCCAACACTAGTGAAGTGAAGCCTACGATAAAAGTACGCCATAAAAGCGTTCTCATGTTCCCATAGTATTTTATTGGCAACAATTGCTCGTTTGTTGGTTTTATATCCCCTTTTTTATATTTTAACGTAATTGACGTTAAATTCGGAGAGGCTGTAGAGATTCGACGTAACACTGTGAATTTTAATATTGTTGATAGTGGATTATGGCTGAGTAAAGTTAAAAAGTGTTGACAAAAACTGTAAGATATCTGTAGTATATTGCCTAGTAACTATAGTACAAGCTTACTGCTTAGTTTGCGGCTAAGTTCATATCGAGTAAAATTTATTTATTTTTATGACGATACGAGTAGAAACAAACGACGATCGAAGTAGAATCAATAGACGACCAAAAAAACATAAGACGATTAAAAAATAACTGGAAAAAACATTTTAGTATGTTTTTATTTTACTTTAGAACGATGAAAAATTTCAAGTCTGGGAGTAAAGCTGGAAGAATATAAATAGTACATTACAATTTACCATAGCTATTAAATCCCAATGTCTTTTTCTTTAAGAAAAAAAAAACGTGCGCTATTAACATCGCTCTTACGGTGAAGGAAACATCGTGAGGAAACCCACGGCTTAAAGTCCGGCACAAAGGCCTAGTTGTAGGGCTAATTGCGGAAACACACAGTTAACACTTTAACTTGATACTTATGTTTGGTGAAAGTGGTACCAATTTAACTTTTAGTATAAAAGTCATTGGATAAAGCATTTTACATCAATTCCAAACGACTACACCAATTTCAATTAACCACGCCCAATTTAATCCCTCCCTATTAAAACTAAACCATAATTAAAGCAAAAATACCACAGATCACCCACAGACCGACACTGCAAAATTTAAAAAGGCGACAAATAAAAAAACAAAAAACCCGACTGCGTAAAAAACGCGATTTACAAATACGAAAAAAACAACAAAAAAAAAAACTAAAAAGAATAAAAACAAGCCCAGTAATTTGAAATTATGCTAAGTAATACTGAATAATTATTCAAATAGTTTTGTAATCGATACACACAGAGCACATAATAAATGAGTAAAAAATTACTCACAGTCGGGACCCATTCATTTTACCGATCTAATTTTTTTCCAATGGGTCCCGACTGTGAGTAATTTTTTACTCATTTATTATGTGCTCTGTGTGTATCGATTACAAAACTATTTGAATAATTATTCAGTATTACTTAGCATAATTTCAAATTACTGGGCTTGTTTTTATTCTTTTTAGTTTTTTTTTTTTTGTTGTTTTTTACGTATTTGTAAATCGCGTTTTTTACGCAGTCGGGTTTTTTGTTTTTTTCATTAATATTTTTATTTGCCGCTTTTTAGTTATTTTTATTTATTGACGGTAAGTCTCGTAATCTATTCATTTCATTAAGGGAGTTAATATCATGTGGATTATTCAGTAGATAACTAATATTATAATTAAGTAGGAAGGTACTTATGTTCCTACTTTATTTATTTATATATTCTATTTCAGTTAGGTTTTAGGTATTTATTGTTTAAATTTATTATTATTCTTTTAACGTTTTTAGCACCTAAGTAAGATAAGTAAGGTAACGTTTTCAGCACCTAAGTACCTAAATGTTATTAGGCTTTTGTTCACACAAGAGGTACAATTTATGTAATTTTTTTTTAGTTTATTTTAATAAATTTCTGTCACCTGTACCATCACGGCTTATAGTTTGGTAGTTCTAAGCGTAACTACGTAACAAAAATAAAAACTTGTTCGTTAGTAATAAAAAGCATGAACACCTCATTGGTAATTAACTTTCTACCGCTCTATTTCCTAAACTGTTATTTAAAATCAAAAATGGTAAAAGAAACCTAACATTGATTTTTAAATACCTATTCAACGATACCCATCTTGACATACTTTGTCGATTTTGGATTTTTTAATTTTGACAATGTGGCATCTGGTTGTGACAAAAGTTGATTTGGATTACTGTCATGTCTTTAGTCACACTCTCCAGATTAAGACGAATCGATTGACGTGAGAATCATCAAAATCGGTCCACGCGTTTGGCCTCTGGAATGCCACATAGAAACATCCATACATACATACATACATACAAACATACATACATACATAGACCGATAAACACATTACCCTCCTTTGCGTCGCGCAGTCGGGTAAAAAAGCAGGTAAAAAAACAACGCAGTCCGTTATCCAAAACCCGGACACTGAAAAATTATTCAATGCAATTTATTATTTCAACACAGAGTGCAAAATTAATTATCGAAACTCGATCCTCGTCTGAATCCGGATTATTAACGGCACAGGTTCCGGAAAATTCCGGATCCAATCGTGTGTCACCGGACTGTAATTGTTTTATCCGTATTCGGATGTCACCACGGAGTTTTATTGAATTGAATACAGAATGTAGGTACAGAGGGTGTCATAATAATTGCTGCGAGGTTCATTCGCCTCTGTATTATAATCCATACAGCAGACTAGCTGCGTCGCGCGGTTTCCCCAGGATGTTTTATACATAAAAACCTTCCTAATGAATCACTGTATTTACTCAAAAAACCGCATGGAAATTCGTTGCGCAGTTTTAAAGATCTAAGCATTTATTTAAATTTTAAATAGACAGACAGGGTTGCGTAAACAAAATAGTTTTTATTAAGTTTTATACTTAATATGTAGTTAAGTTATAAAAAAATACTATATTTATATGGATGTTGTGAGTTAAGTGTTCGTTTACTAGTAAACAAAGCATAAGCTCAAATTGAAACGAACGTTCTAGAATGTTCGCAACCGGCCGCATTGAGCGACTAGCTAGACGCCAAGCGCTCTGTGCGGCCGGTCGCGAACATTATAGAACATTAGTTTTAGTTCGGACCTCGCTAGGCTCTAGGCGTTAAACCCGCTTCTAGACTGCGTGAACGTAGCCTAAAGCAAACATGCCACTGAAAGCACACGTTCTAAAATTGAAATTAGAATTCAGTTTATTAGAATTTAGAATTGAAACGTGTGGCCGCACGACCTTAACCGAAGAATAAATCGATTCTGTATTAATCAAATGGTTTCATCGAAATATCAAATTCGGTCACATTTTGTAAATGCGTTCCTTGTTACGCTGAGATGGGGTGCATAATTTTACTGATTGATTTTGATTTCTGTAAGAGAATTTCTGCTAAGGTTGCTTTTTCAACCTTAACCCAAATTGATATTTTATAATATGCAATGCTTGGTTTTATTCGACAGAACCATATTTCAAACCTATCAGGTAATTTCGATGACCTGATAAACTACTAAACTATTGCGATGAACACTGTATGATACATGGTACGTATAGCTAAAGATCTTTATTATGGGGACGATTCAAAAATTTGTAGATTTGATATATTCCTTCTCCTTAAAAATAAATATTTGTATGTGGGCTGGGTGTCTTTCTATGTATAATATGTATGTATTTACAAAAAAAAACAGATAACATGTAGTATATCTGTTGTCTAGTACCAATAGTACAAGTCTAGTGCTTAGTTTGGGGCTAGATTGCGCTGTGTGTAATGTCGTACAATATTTATTTATTTAAGTCGTCACGAAGTGTACCTAGTTGTTCAGTTAACAATAAATTAATTCAAAACAACTTAAAAAATTTTTTTTTTTATTAAGGACGACAAAGCTACACAAACGATCATAGCGCGGATTATTTCAGTAATTACAAAACATAATATGGAAACATATTTTGGTATTTAATTTGTCGTTCTTTTGCCTTCAATTTGGTAAAAGCCACGGACAGACAATCGGACATGACGAAACTAAAGCGTTTCTTTTGACTAAGAAACTCTATACAAATGAAATAAATAAAACAACCCTTCAGGAATAGAGTTTTACTTGCACTTTAAAACGAAACGTGATTTCTTTGAATATTATTTTTTCCTGTATTGATTAGTAGTAGTAGGTATATTTACATTATACCGGGTCTTAATCGCGTACTATTTTATATTTTTTTACCTCGACGTTTCGATCATGTTACAAAGATCTTGGTCTCGAGGGGACTGCAGCTGCGGCGGGTGTCGTCCTCTATTTATAACCGTCGTTTACTGTCCGGTGGTGGATAGGTAAAGAAATTTTTAAAGTACGTAAGTAACCGCACTACCCACATTTTCTATTACACTAGTTTGTTCGTAACTATTAAATAATTAATTTTTACTAACTGTTTACGAACTAGTGTAATAGAAAATGTGGGTAGGTAAAGAAATTTTTAAAGTACGTGAGTAACCGCACTACCCACATTTTCTATTACACTAGTTCGTTCGTAACTATTAAATAATTAATTTTTACTAACTGTTTACGAACTAGTGTAATAGAAAATGTGGGTAGTTACTCACGTACTTTAAAAATTTCTTTACCTACCCACCACCGGACAGTAAACGACGGTTATAAATAGAGGACGATACCCGCCGCAGCTGCAGTCCCCTCGAGACCAAGATCATTGTAACATGATCGAAACGTCGAGGTAAGAAAATATAAAATAGTACGCGATTAAGACCCGGTATAATGTAAATATGTTAAGGACGCGACTCATGTGAAATCCCTTCCGATGGAATGGTTTTATTCATAACCGGTATCAAATAGATCTTTAAACAATGTATTATGTTATTGTACATGATACAAGAAGTGTCCCCTTCATTTCAAAAACAATAAAAAATAACTTTAAATACCACTATTATACAGGCAAAGTTACCCCTGTTTTACAAAATAAATCAATTTTTCTTCTAAATCCTTAACCGCTATATTTTCTTATAGGCATCATAATATTAGAAAATACAATACCTAGAACCCCTTCATCGCATTTTTTCAAAATATTATTTTAATCTTCGTTAATTATTGATTTTACGAGAAATTGTAGATTTTTCACGCAATTCCATCTCGCTCATTTATATGCAATAGGACAAGGACCGTTGCTTATCATCTATCGCCGCCTTAACAAATCGTGTGAATTTAAAAAGTTTATTAGTAGTAGGTACTCTGCACTTTATATTAGTAATACAGTTTTACGGTTCATTAGTAAAAATTAATTATTTTATATAATTATTTTATAATTAATATTAATTAGCAAAATATTGTTTCACAGCGCTTACGAGACGTCGCAAATCGAGTTAGGAACCCATAGAAAACTAGTATGAATTTTTAGTTTATCAATCCTTCGTCTTAATCGATACTTAATCTTATACTTCTTCGATAATCAGGATTAAAAAGTAGCCTCTTTTTAATCCTGATTATCCCACGGGATCGATACATACGCGGGTGAAACCGCAGCGCTGCTAGCAATTTACAAGGTGTAACTTTGCACTTCTTCTTCTTCTTCTTCTTTAAAAATGGCTTTTCCTTTCGGACATTTGCCAGTGTCAAGTATTATCAATATTTGCAAGTTATTTGTATTGAACAAAACAGTCAAGTCGTCATAGTTAAAGTCAAGTCGAGGGAATCATTGTAAAAAGGGGGCCATTTTTTACAATGTTTGTTCACGGAGCTTTGGAGAAAACACTAAGCTAAAGTACATGTTTTGC
Organism: Idaea dimidiata; assembly: GCA_949358125.1. Taxonomy (NCBI): domain Eukaryota; kingdom Metazoa; phylum Arthropoda; class Insecta; order Lepidoptera; family Geometridae; genus Idaea; species Idaea dimidiata. Next base: position 14,455,536 of record OX442340.1, on the reverse strand, counting down.
ACCGGTTTTCACTTTTATTTACACTTGTACACCTTCACGAAACTAAATTGATTAATATGCCCCCGAAATCAAACATTTTACACGCATTTGAACTAAGTTTCACAAAAATGAAAATTTAGCAACACATCTCCTTAACGCATTCCCGCCAAAACTCCAACTTTGCACTTAAGAGGAAGCTCCAATAAAAAATATGTCATGAACGGCCCGCCCACTTACCCCTACATCCACGAGTCACACGCACACGTATGCACTTTCGAACATCGCAACTTTTTTGATCTAGCACCCAAGCGCGCGAAATCAAAACTGTTATATATTTTTTCATAGGTTGTAAACCGATTATGGTCGTTTGGAAAGTAGCCAGTGTCAAGTATTTTATAATACGACCTCATTGGTGCGTCGGGCGACCGCCTGGCTCACGGAACACTATTACTCCTAGCGGGCCTGGCTGCAATACGGAAGGCTGCGGATTCGATTCCCGTCGGGTGCAAATATTTATGCTTAAAAATAAATATTTGTATCTGATCTGGGTGTCTTTCTATGTATAATATGTATGTATTTACAAAAAAAAAAGAGGTATAATATGTATTATATCCGTGGTCTAATACCCCTAGTACAAGCCCAGTGCTTAGTTTGGAGCTAGATTGCGCTGTCTGTATATGTTGTGCAATAATATTTATTTAATAATTTGCAAGTTGTTTGTTTTGTATCTTCAAAACTTGTATCGTCCGATTATTCCTAGTTGTCCCCTCTAGCCCTGTTCCCCGGAGGGACAACTAGGAATTTTTCCCCAGTTGTCCCCGGGGCGACAATTCGTGGCGACTGTCCCTTTGAAAGCTGGCTAAAGGGGACAAATGGGAATTATGTTTCTCAGTTGTCACGGCGGGTGGGGGGACAGATGGGAATCTGTTCTCCCATTTCTACCCCGCATGTTGGTGTTATAATAGAACTAGCTGCGCCCAGCGGTTTCATCCGTGTTCGTAATTAGTACCCTAATGTACCATTATTGTTTTAATGATCTTTATAAACGCATACGACTTGCATTTATAGCAATATTTTGGATTAGGCGTGAAGTCGTCCCCTTCGAAACTGGGACCAGGGACGGTAGTTCAGACATTGGGACGAGTCGACTACATACATATTAATATACTCTAGAGGTGAAGTAGTCCCACTAAGAAGATACTAAAAAGACTTTGTAAATTTTTGGGAAAAAAAAGTTAATAGAAGAGATTAGTGGAAAACAAAAGACGATCGAAGTAAAAACAAAAAACGATCTAACCTAACTCCGAAACTATTGACACTAGACCACTAGTTTCTCAGCCTAAGTTATATAGCTCCTCGAGATCATCAGTTTGGTTGACAGCTGTCAAACTTGAACCGTCAATATCTCGGAAACTATTGACACTAGACCACTAGTTTCTTAGCATAAGTGATAGAGCTTCTCGAGATCTTCATTACAAACTTCACCCCTAACCGACGAACCCCTTTCGACTTGCATTCATAGTAATATTTTGTACTTTGAATGCAAGTGGTATGCGTTTATAAAGTTCATTAAAATAATAATGGTACATTAGGGTACTTATTACGAACACGGGTGAAACCGCGGGGCGCAGCTAGTTTTATTATAACACACACATGCGGGGTAGAAATGGGATAACAAATTCCCATCTGTCCCCCCCCCCACCGTGACAACTGAGAAACATAATTCCATTTGTCCCCTTTAGACAGCTTTCAAAGGGGACAGTCGCCACGAATTGTCACCCCGGGGACAGGGCTAGAGGGGACAGCTGGGAATAATCGCTCAAGCAGCGGAGAGGGAGAAAATAGGATAAAAGATTCTGGAGCATGTGGATCGAACAGTGTGGACCAGGCTAATGGCATGTTTGGAAAATTTCATAACTTGTCGATACTGGACTTGACGAATTACCTATTTGACTTATTACAGACTAGACCATTGTCGTGCCATTCTCACTTTTCTTGTTAGTTTGTCTGTCCGGAGTCCGGGCGGAATCTTGCAAATTCAATTTGATACACTTTCCAATTAGCTAGCGTGCTGAAACTGTGTTTCGGTTTGAATCGCGTTTGTTTTGTTGGCTTTATAATACAAGCCCGACGTTTCGGAGCCCTTCCGGCCTCCCTCATCTGAGGCAACAAACGCGATTCATACCGTAATACTAGAATGTCTACCTTGGGAGCGAATACTATTTTTCGAATGAAAAATATTCATCGCCCACTATGAGAATAGTTAGTAGATTGTATTACAATGAAGCAAAATAATATTTCTACGGTGAGGGTGGTTTTTTGAATCCAGAGCGAAGTGAGGGATTCTAGAGTAGTGTGATACACTTTACTTTTTATTACCCTCTATGAGAAAATAGAAGGCGCCTCATATTTATAATTTGAAAGCTACTTTATTATTTAAGTAGCCCTCAAGTCTTAAGTGGCCTCAAATTTTTAATCAATTTTAAATTTAATTCAAATTTGAGGCCATTCAAAATTTAAAAGCTACTTAATTATTTAAGTTTCCCTCAAATTTTAAGTGGCCTCAAATTTTAATCAATTTTTAATCCAATTCAAATTTGAGGCCATTCAAAATTTAAAAGCTACTTAATTATTTAAGTTTCCCTCAAATTTTAAGTGGCCTCAAATTTTAATCAATTTTAAATCTACTTTAAATTTGAGGCCTTTCAAAATATGAGAGCTACTTAATTATTTAAATACCCCTTAAAATTTGTCAAATAGTTGCAATAATTAAAAAATATTTTTAAATTTCCACCCTAGGGATGAAATGAGCTACTTTCAACCCGGATATCTACCCATGAAAATTAAACTTTCCGAACGGGAGAGATGAAAAATTGGTTTTGTTGCAACTTCATCAAAAATGTTGTGATACAAAAATATCAGCGCAACGAACAGAAAAACTATGGAGTTCTTTTTATTTTTTTCATTTTACAGTTTTCACAAATAGGTTTTTAATATTATTACTATTTACTCTTGCATTAAAAGTTTCATTTGTAAACAAAACTGACTCCTTTTTATTTACAAAAAATTAAGTATTTACATTTCATGAAATTCCAATTTCCTACGTTGAACTGGTGGTGTAACAATTATTGAATGGTTTCCAATAGGCGGAAGTAGTCGTTTTCTCGATGGTATTTCAGATTTAGAGGTTTGACAAACACTCTTTTTGACGGTTAGGTAATCTGGATCGAGAATTGTTCTTTTTCTGGGATGGCGTGGATCTATCAACTCAGGCAGTAAGCATTCCATGTAAAAACTTGTTAACTTCGGTTCCATCTCTTTTTTCCAAAATTGATCGTCTTTTTCCGGTATTTCTATTTTCAATTTATTATCACCTTACCATGCGGCCAAAAGACAATTATTTTTGTTTGCAATGTGCATTTGGCCCTGAGCCTGAATGTACCAGTCTGATTTTTATTCATATATACCTGTAATACAAGCAAATGTTAATGTTCCAAATTTAAATTACTTTATTCCCTAGGGCTTAAACGCGCATTTTACTTCCCAGATATCTCATTAGATATTTAGCGAGTCATACTCGTTTTACGTTGACCTCTTTGGTCAAATAATATTAGTTTATGCACTGAGGTACTAAAGCCCTGTCTTATATACCGGGCGTCATATTGAATCCAAAGCATACGAAGGACTCTAGAGTTAACTCCCAAGCACAGCGAGGGTTTTAAAAACTTACTTCTGAGCGAAGCGAAGGAGTTATGTACCGTGAAGCGAAGCGTGGGATTCAAGCGCAATTATTAATTAATTAAGCCTGTCTTTATCTTTTTCAAGATAAAGGCTTAATTACCGAGGTGAATACTCTACTTTACTTTATATTAACTAAAACTTTTGCCTTACCCTTCCGTCGAAATAAAATAGAAGAAAAATAGCCCAGTTTTTATTTTTTTATGTGTTTTGTCTAGGTGGCCAGTTCAAAATGGCCGTATGCTACCAGAACCTTAGTTCCAAATTTAAATTACTTTACATACCTATAACTGCTCAACAAAGTTACTTTATTTGACCAAAAAGGTCAGCGTAAAGCGATATTATACACCTAGGGCATAAAGTAATTTAAATTTAGAACTAAGATTCAGGTAGCATACGTCCATTTGGAACTGTCCACCTAGACATAACACATAAAAAAATAAAAACTGGGCTATTTTTCTTCTATTTTTATTTCGACGGAAGGGTAAGGCAAAAAGTTTTAGTTAATATAAAGCCCCAACTTATTTCATCGACTAAAGCCGATGCTTGGTTTTGTCATTTTGATGTATCATTGTTAAATTTAATTAATATAGAGCTATTTCATAATTTGTTTTTATTGCACAAGGCATATCTACTAGAAATATTTTAAAGGGAAAATTTATCTTCAAAAATTCACTCACGTAGAGACGCGAGTTCAAATTTTTGTTGTAAAAACGATTACAAAAATATTGCTAAAATAGAGCTGTAAATATATTTTATACACGTAGCATTAATCTATTATTTTGTTGTTAATTAAATTTCTTATTAAAAAATAAAAATTCTTATTTTTGTAGCGTCTTTATTGTCTCGCAGTAGATGTGTAAAGTAGAGTATTCACCTCGGTAATAAAGCCTGTCTTTATCTTGGGCGCTTGAATCCCACGCTTCACTCAGGACTCTAGGTACATAACTCCTTCGCTTCGCTCAAGATACGTCCGCTTTGGATTCAACATGACGCCCGCTATATAAGACAGGGCTTTAGTACCTCGTTGCATATACTACTATTATGCCCTACTTAGGTGTATAATGACACTTTATGCACCTAGGGAATAAAGGCTCGCTTTACGTTAACATTTTCTTATCTATATCTATCTATACTTATAATAAAGAAAGAGAGAACAAAAAGTATGTACTTGGAAGTAATTTAAAAAAAAAAGTGGTCTAGTGGACTTAGGAAAAATAATAGAACAAAATTATATAATTTTTAAAATTCATGTCTGTCTGTTTGTTTCTCTGTTTCTTATACAATTAAAAACTACTGATCCGATTGAAATCTGGTTTTCAATATTGGATAGTTCAATTTTCGAGGAAGGTCGTGGTATACTTTGCATCGACATCCAATTAGTAGAATCTGAGTAATGAACGAAAAAGTGCAACCGCTTGGCCGCCAGCGCCCGTGATAACGCGTTCACTTCCGCGGGTGAAACCGCGGGGCGCAGCTAGTGGTCAAATAAAATTACTTTGTAGAGCAGTAGGTGTGTAAAATTACTTTGTTGAGCCGTAGATGTGTAAACTTACTATTTTTGTCGTGGGGGTTTTTTTGATTGGTGGGGTAATTCGCCCACTAAGAGCGGTAACAGCTATCTCCGCACTATGAGATCCGATTTTAATGAAACTTGGTAGGTATAGAAGTTCTATGATTTTATTTGTCGTGGGGGATTTTAATTTTTGGGGTAATTCCCCTACAAAAGGATGTACTAGATATCTAAACATTATGTGATCCGATTTTTCTGCTCTATTATGATGATTTAAAGAGCCCTTTCAATAATTAGTTCCCACGAGGTCTACTGTTCGTTGAATCACTTGTAATAATATTATTATCAAATACCTAGATCACAAAGAACACACCTTCCAAGTTTCATCTCTCTACTACCAGCGGTTCAGTCAGTCAGTCAGTCAGAGTAAGTCAGTCAGGACAAAGAGTATTATAGATATAGATAGATTACAGAAGTATAGATAATAGATTAGTAGGTATGTAAGTACTAGCTGCGCCCTTCGGTTTCACACGTGTAAGTCCCGAACCCGCGGGAATATCAATTTCAAAAGTAACCTTTGCCAAAGTACCATCTATCTTTGAATCGAAATTTATCAAAATCGGTTTAGCGGCTTGGGCGAGAAAACGTAACAGCCTGATAGAGTTACTTTCTCATTTGTAATGGTCGATTATTAGCTTGCATTACCTTGATGAGGTGTAGATACTTATTATATTAATTCCGCAAAATCCTTGTAGGTAAGTACCTATCTCAATTTTCATTTTGACAATGGAAAAGGTAAATAGATTTATTTTTTCGCCTCTCTTGCGATATTTATATTTCTTTTTGATGTTTTAGCAAGCTTTCGTTTGGAAAAAGCTTTTTTTATTGCAAATTGCTAGTAAATACAGTTACTCTGATTGCAACACTAAGTACAAATAGTATCGTTGGCGATTCAACGGGGTAATGCCACCAGTGTGATGGGCATTTTTGGACTCAATGGTCATTCACCTTAGATTTTTTATATTGTTTATTACCTTTGTAGTATTTATTTCTTGTGTAATTATTTAGTCTTTCTTTTTTTAGTACAACAACAATCAAATATCAAAGATATGATATAATGCTAGACAGTTTTATGACAGTAGGTATGATTTGACATGACTGTCATAACATAACAATTATTTTCATATTGGCCGGAAAAAATGTAAAAAGTTCGAATCTATAAGAAATATAATTTAAAATAGATTACGTAATTATTTGGGAGCGAAAACTGACATAGGTCCACCTTCGACGGCGCCAGACGGCGGACTGAGGTTGGCGCAACGTCTACTTAGATGCGTTGTATTACAGTTGATTTTAGATTGAAGGTTTTCATGCTTTTAACACGAAACTAAAAAGGCGTAAGTCTCAAATCATTTTTCGATAATTTTACGGAAATTAAGCAATATTAAAAATCATCACATAAGCAATTAAAAGTATTGATTATTTCCTTTGTATTTAATTAAAAATTGTTTCGATATATAGTATAATAGAGGAGAAAAGAGTAAAATATAGAAAATACAGCACAATTTTCAAAGTAAAAAAGTATCGAACAAAACTTAATGAATCGTGATTCTGTTATTTACAACCCTTAGAAGAAGGTTCAATAAAACATGTATTTGAATTTCACATTAGCTAAACTTGTGGCTGATGCAGAATATGCTTCGCAACAAACAATATTTTTCTTCTGCTTAGACTTAAGATTTTCGAAAAGTACTTCGAATTTCCAAAAGTCGTAGAACAAAAGGTGTTCGCCTAGACGTCTAGAACAACCCCTTTTCGGCTTAAAAGGGCATACCCGTTACAATTTGTATAAGTACTACGTATAATAATAATGAAATCGATTTAAAACGAGTACGAATATAAAGGAACAGTCGTCGCAAACATTTGTCGGCCATGTTCGATGTTCGAGCAAACAACGAACGATGTTCGATGTTCGAACCTACAACCAACTAATTATTTTCAACTGTACCGACAGCCTTTCGGGTTGGAGTATTCATTACAATATGGCTGTGCTTTCACTAGATTTGAATTCAAAAGTACGCATACAAAATATATTATTTATTCAGCGCAAGCTACTTTTAATCCATGCTGTTATGGTGCTGTAGTGCCCGGGACATTGTTAGGTGGAGTAGACTTGTCGAGCACCTATACCCTCCAGTATAGTCAGCCATGCCCAGAGAAAAGAACTGCCCCCAGATTATCTATCTAGTGGACGTCTGGAAACCGTGAAAAATGACGGCACTATGCAGTACATTGCTGCTTTGAGGTAATTACCGGTAATAACCACGTTACGTCAAATCAGCAATGTACTGCATAGTGCCTGTTATTTTCCACTGTTGTCAGACATCCACTGGATTGATGATCTGGGGGCTGGTCGATACGTCTGGAGTTAACTAAGCCATGTGTTTCTCAACTACGTTTACCTTCACTTTAAGAGAAGACATTTGTGCGCTATCGGCCGGGATTCGAAAGCACGACCTCCGGAATGAAAGTCGAAGTATCTACCACTAGACTAACACCGCCCTAAAACGTACCTAAGTACAACGAAAATTACTAAGAAAGTTTACAACAAAGTCAGAGGACGATGGCATAGTTGATAACAGTCTGGAATTGCGAACAATATGGCGAAAAAAGTAGACACCGACCTGTCTACCTTGAAGAAGAAGTATGTAATAGTAATAGGTTCTGAACCGTCGGATTGGCATTCCAACAATGCTGATAATAAAAAAAACGTGATTTAACGCGAAAATAAAATAAAAATTCGATGTTGTGCCTATTTACCGCACTGTTAACGCACTCTGTCTAACAATCCACTTAAGAAGAATTCGACGTCGAATCATAGATCAATAAAACAGAGCTGTCGTTGAAATAGAAAGGTGCACTTTATTTGTTGCATACAAAATACGAGATAACTATACAGAAATGAATAAGAAGTGTCTTTCTGTCATCTATCAAATAATTTATTTTCAAACATTTTAAACTCACACGATTTGAACTCATAAGTTTTTTTCCCGGGTCTTATTCGCGTATTATTATTTTTAAATTCTCTTACCTCGACGTTTCGATCATGTTACAATGATCTTGGTCGCGAGGGGACTGGAGCTGCGGAGGGCTTCGTCCTCTAATTATACCAAGATTATATTTTTTATTTTTGCTAAATTCATTGTGTTTTTTTTTCAAAAAGTTTTGCCCTATATCCGACCGACGACGATGAAGTCGACGACGTAACATGCTAACCTATACGACACTTTTCTCACACCACCAAGCTTTTGCCTACTTACCGCACCGTTAATTCACTCTGTGCCCAATCCACTAACGAAGACATCGACGTCGAGTCATAGAGCAATTAAAACAGAGCTGACGTTGAAATAGGAAGGTGCACTAACTTACCGACAATTACCTACCGTACGCGTTGTGTGATGCTTTTAATTGTTGCATACAGGGTTGTCACGTTAGTTAGCTGTTTCTGTGTAACCTTGCGGGTAAAGCAAGGCCACCCGCCTTTCTCGAATCTATTTATATATGTTATAGCTTGAATGGGTGGTTACCCGGTTATCGGTTATCGGTTGATAATATGTGCGGCTAAAATAATTTACTCGAGCAAAGTGAAAGTCAAAAATATTTACTTCCATAGGATGCTTCTTTGCGCATACAATTTTGAAGAGTGCTCTTTGTCACTTTATGCATCTCGGAAAAAAAAAATACTTTTGAAATTCCAAAAATATGGACATACTCGGGTGATACCACGTGACGTTGCAAATTATAATATAAATATACAGTGATTCAATATCACACAAATTCATAGGCAAAATAAACAGAATTTAAACAGCCTATGCTCGACGAGGCAAATGGAAGAAGGGCAACAAACTCTTTATATTTCCCTTTTGTAAATAAACGAAGATGATTTTCTGCGACAATGTGACAACCTTAGCATCACGCAAGCGTTGCACTCCCCTTGTAGGTAGGTAATGTTACTTGCGTATCAAAGTAAAATTCTGCTTTCATATTATATGGGTAAGTACAGTCAGCGACACAAATGTAAGCCCTCGATTTTAAGATAAGTTTTATTTTAGTTTATTTTATTTTTGTATATAAATTTAGTATATTATTTGTTTCTTTTTTAATTTGTAGCTATTGTCTTTGTATGTATTTTAATTGTAGTTGATTCCTTTTTTCTTAAGATTGGCATTGTATTTGTATTTATTTATTATGTGTACTTACCAATTATTATTAAACTCCATTTTCGGCTTCAATAAATATTACATTTCGTTTATTTTGTAATTTTATTTCGTTTAATTTCATTTATTTGCTTTATTTACCGGGTCTTAACCGCTTATTATTATTCATTTTCAAAACTCGACGTTTTAACTATGTAACAATATTTGTAGTCGCAAGAAGACCAAAAGGTCATGGTACATTATCCCAGCACAGCGACGGCACGGCTCCGACCCAGCAATTACCTTGTCATTTGATTTAGAGCAGGGGTTCCCAAGCTTATTGGAGACACGCCCCTTTTCGACCATAACATTATGAAATCCGCGCCCCCCTATCCTCCAATCAACATTTTCAAATCAGAATAAAAATGAATTAAATTAGTAATTTTATTGCTTATTGTCATACAAAAGACATTTGGTAAGTAGTAGATTCATTTTTTGTATAGATTTGACAAAGTTTACAAGTCTCGGCTTATCCATGGAAAACTGGGTTGGCTGGAATAACATCACAGCCATCACAATGACACATTTTTGACATATTTTCAATAAGATATATGTCATATAAATATTTGTCATTCTTGCAATTGAAATGATGCTGATATGAAATTTTCCTTAACTGCATTACGAGAATCGAGCCACAGGTTTTATACTCAACTCTACACATAGGTGCCCGTGCCCCCCTGAAAAGGTCCTCCTGGGGAGCGCGCCCCCCACTTTGGGAAACGCTGATTTAGAGCATTAAATCGTGTGTCTAGCGCTGCATTCTTCAAATATATCTCTCACGGCAGATACCGAACTCGCAACCTCATACGGCACAGGCTTCACAAAGATATATTATTCTCTGTATAAACTGAACCTGTGGTTAATTATATGTATGTATTTTTATTTATTTGTATTACTTAGCTTAGCTAATAAGCATTTAATCCGCGATACCATGCTCGTTTGTCGTTGCTATGTCGTCCTTTTGTCGTTCAAACAAATAAAGTTAATTTTAAATAAAAAATACCCCGACTACTTTTAAAACCACAGACAATTTAAAAACATCCTTTATTTTTTTTAAGTTTGATTTTCTTTTTTTTTAAATATTTGATGTGTTTTTTTTAGCTGAACGACAACACGATGACTTCGCGACGACTAATAAAACATCATGGTAGGGCCCAATATCTGAAATTAATGCAGAATTCAAAATAAAACGAAGCCATTCCAAATTCTGAGTTACAATTCTAAAATCTATCAAACGAACTTCCCCTGGCTAAAAATATTATTTGTTATTTAGGAATCCAACAGCTATTACAAAAGTATAAATTAAGGTGTATCGACAGAAAACCCAATTACACGATCTTATGAACAAAAAAATAATGTAGATCATAAATATTAAAATACTAGCTGCGCCCCGCGGTTTCACCCGCAGAAGTGAAAACACGTTATAACGGGCGCGGGCGGCCTAGCGGTTCTCGAGCGGTTGCACTTTTTCGTTCATTGCTCGGGTTCTTCTAATTGGATTTCGATGCAAAGTATACCACGACCTTCCTCAAAAATAGAACTATCCAATTTTGAAAACCAGATTTCAATCGGATAAGTAGTTTTTAATTGTATAAGGAACCGACAGATAAACAGAGAAACAGACAGACAGACACGAATTTTAAAAATTATATAATTTTGTTCTACTACTTTTTCTAAGCCCTCTAAGACAACCTTTACTTCCAAGTACAGACTTTTTGTCCTCTCTTCCTTTATTATAAGTATGCATTAATTAACTTACCGCGTTTGTGTTTTCCGCACGAGTGTACAACATTTAGGGTGCACACAATAGAAGCGAGATAGGCGTCGATGTCGGTATATTATAGTTACCTATTGTTGGAATGTCGTCGCTCTGATAACGTGATATATTTTAACATTTTTGTAGCCTATGTTGTGTTTAATACAGGTATTTGTTGTTGATTTTGCGTTCAAATAAAATTTTGCACTACAATGCATATATACAGGCAGATCCAACTAGTGACGTAAATATATTTAGAAATATTTTTAGCTATTATATAAATATAGGATTCGAACCTGCGTCCTGTCGCTAACCAGGCCACTGCTCTAACCACTGAGCTACACAGGAATCACGTGTCATGTTATAATTTTTCGGCCATATCTCTTCTTGCTAATTGTTTACCAACTAAGGCTTGATTTCAGCGCCATCTACCGGTCAAGCTTTGCAGCTTTATTGACTGGCTCAAATATTTCTAAGTTTAAAATGCCTTGAGCAATAAAACACAAAAAGAAATAGTAAATATATTTTTTCGATTTCTCACACCTGGGGGTGCGGTATCCGTAAATTATACCACATATCCATATACACTTATACCTATGCGAAGACAACCAACATTTTATCTCACTAAAAATGCGACAGTTTAGATGTTTGTTTTTCAATCACGTCACAACTACTGAACCGGTTACGACGAATCTTTTTATATAGATAGCTGAAGATCTGGATCAAAACATAGGCTACTTTTTATCCCAGACCCGGCTAGTCTATACTTAAGTAATATTAAATAAAATAAAATAAACCCTTATTTCGGACAAATAGAAATCCATAGATTCGTTACATATTAACTATTTGTACTTTGTTACGATCGGACGTGTATATTATTTAATGTTGTAATTTATTAAATTTACTTACTTGCAAAATCGTGGCCTAGACAATATTCCTAACTTTATTATCTGGGTCATTGGGTTATTAGTGTATTGACAATTTATTGGTCAGTGAATATTTATAATGCTATTTATTATACAATTATAAATGGATCGCACTCCTTTTACCCCGAGCCGGTTAACGTGCCGCAGCCCTGAGCGCCCCTCGCCTGCGAGTGCGCCCCCGCTCGCGCCCAAACCGCACGAAGAGGGTATTAACATGGTGAGCACTCCCGAAATTCAATCCTGGATGAATACAATTGAACAGTGTCTAAATGAAGTATGCACTATTGTTTTGGAAGGAAAATTGAACTCGGACCAGAAGCAAAAAATTGCCGGCTTGTGTCGTAAAGTCGCAGGCGGGACCTCTCAGATGGCCGTACAATACCAGTCCCTTAAGGCTAAAACTATTTGTGTCCAATCCTCTCTTCAAGCCCTAAATGAAAAACAGGACCTCTCGAAACGGATTCAAGACCTCCAACAAATTATTGAAGACTCTACAAAATCCATCCCTGCTAAAGTTACATTCGCCGATATGATAAAAAAAGGTTCCAACGATTTCATACAGCCCACAAATCTAAGCTCTGTCGCAATCTATCCCACAGACAAAATGAAGACCAGTGAAGGAAAATCGTTAGTCCAAAATATTATTAAACCGGGACAAATGAAACTGCATGTTCGGGGTTTGCGCAAGACGAGAAACGGCGGTGTCATTATTAGCACTGAGACTAAGGATGACATTGAGAAACTGAAACAGGCAACGCAGTTGACGACCTCTGGCCTTACTGTAGATGAGCCTTATAAACGCAGACCAAGAATAGTTATAATTGGAGTGCCCACGTCAATGCAGGATTCAGAGGTCTTTGGTTGTGTGTACCAACAAAATCTGGCCGATAAACTTCAAGGTACGACTCTTGATTCATTTTTGTCCTCAATTAAGCTCAGTCACAAGTCTGGGAAGAAAGACGCCGAGACCTGTAACTATGTGTTAGAAGTCCCGGCGCATATTCGTAAGGCCCTAATTACCAACGACCGAGTCTACATCAATTGGTCATCGTGCCCTGTAAGAGATTTCACTTTGGTTACAAGGTGCTTTAGATGTCAGCAATACGGACATGCAGCCAAAACGTGCCGGGAGGAGGTCAACACCTGCGGACACTGTGGCGAAATAGGCCACGCAATAAAGGACTGCAAGAAATCAGCCGAGTCACCAAAATGCGCTACGTGCTTCCGTTTTAAGAAGCCCTCTAATCACAAAACTGGTGATTCTTCCTGCCCTGCCAAAAAATTAGCGGAAAGTAGGTATATTAACTCTATAGATTATGTGGGCGCCTAAGAGCGCCTTTTCAAAGTATTTTTCTGCGCATTCTATTTTTGTATTTATATTAAATAATGACTAATAATATTGTTTCCGATTTAGATAATTTCTCTGTATCTGAGTCCTATAGCTGCGATGTTGAAGAGAGCAAGCAGTATCTCTCGTCATATGATCACCCACTAACCATTCTAACACAAAATATACGTAGTATTTCGTGCTCTAAAAATTTCGATAATTTAAGTATTTTTCTACAAAGATTAGGTACTAACTGCGACATTGTTATTTTAACCGAATGCAGAATAAATGATCATAGCATTATCCCGTCTATGGCGGGATATGACAAGTATAGCAGCAAGTGTACTTATAACCAAAACGACGGGCTGGTGGTATATGTTAAGAGCAGCTTAAATGTCTCTGTAGAGGAACCGAGCATGACTGAATGCAATCGACTTTTAATTAAAATTGGATCAGACTTTACAATTTTAGCTATTTACAGACCCCCTGCTTTTAAAAATGTCAAAAACTACTTAAACTGTTTAAGTGACACCATACAAAAATTGTCATCCACAAAAAACTTAATGATAATTGGAGACATAAATATTGATATTCTACCAAATAAAATGGGCAAAATCAGCTCCGATGCCGAAGAATATCTAAATATTTGCTCATTCCATGGACTACTTGCTGCACACTCGTTACCCACATTTGACAGTGGTTCTTGCTTAGATCATGTTATGCTTAAAACCAGTTTGCCATCTATTACTCTTGTAAATAACTCATCGATCACCGATCACAGAGCTGTCCTACTAACCTTAAACCGTAAATTGTCAAATCGTCACCGCACACATATGTCTAAAAAAATCAATTTAAATGGACTAGAAAACGATTTATGCAACATTGACTTTGACCCAGTTTTTTCCGATGACGCGGATATGTGTATGTCGAATTTAATAAACATAGTTCAACAAGCTATTTTAAGAAATACGACTTATATTCGTTTGAGTAACAGAAATAACAATATTAAACCCTGGATCACACCAGGGCTTATTCGGTGTATGAGGCATAGAGACAAATTACATATAAAGGCCAAATCAAATCCAGCTAATTTGTTGCTACAGTCCTCTTATAAAAAATATCGCAACTTCTGTAATGACCTCCTTAAAAAAGTTAAATGTAATTATGACAAAAATGAGTTAGAAAAGGCTGAATCAAATGGTAAAAAAGTATGGAAGTACATAAAATCTGTAACGTACTTAAAAAAGCAGCATGAGTCGTCTTCAAGGTTATTACAAGCTAAGTCTTCACAATTAGAATCTGCAAACAGCGTAAATGATTTCTTCGTAAATAGTGGTAAAAACCTGGCAGAGAAGATCGAGATTCATTCTCAGTTTTCACATCCTTATCCTCAGTCAAATTATATCAATCCATTGAGGTCGTTTGCGCTGTTAGACATCGATGAGGCTGAGGTCAACAGAATCATCATGGGATTAAAAGATGACTCTGCCGTAGGTTGGGATAATATATCTAATAAAATCCTAAAACGATTTAAGCACATCCTAGTTTCTCCCCTCACACGTATTTTTCGAAGATGCTTATCCGAAGGTATTTTTCCGAAATTTCTTAAAAAAGCCGTTGTTGTTCCAGTATTTAAATCAGGCAGTAAAGAACAGATTTCAAACTATAGGCCTATCTCAATACTACCGTCAATCTCTAAAATTTTAGAAAAAATTATTAATAACAGGCTGGTCAAATACTTGGAGAAGCAAAACATATTGTCGGGAACTCAGTTTGGTTTTAGGCCCAAGTTATCAACCGCTGACGCTGTTCATCATCTCTCTGATTTCTTGGTTGGGGAACTCGATAAGGGAAAACGGACAATAGGAATATTTCTGGACCTTGCTAAAGCATTCGATACAATTTCCATTCCCATCCTATTACAGAAGCTTGAATCTTTAGGAATAAGAGGAACACAGCTTAAGCTTTTCGCTAACTATTTAGATGAACGTACGCAATGTGTAAAAATAGACAGTGTCATCAGTTCTGACATGAGGAATACCTCTTTTGGTATCCCTCAAGGAAGTATATTAGGCCCTACGCTATTTTTAATTTACATTAATGACCTTTGCAACCTGAATTTGGGTGGTGGTAAAATAATATCCTTCGCTGATGACACTGCTCTACTGTTTTCTGCAAACACAGTTTCAGAAGTTTACGAGCTCGCACAACAAGGGTTTAATGATGTAAATAATTGGCTTCAGCAACACCTCCTAACACTAAACACTGATAAAACTAAATTTATTCAGTTCTTTATGCGAAAATCAAGTTCGGCACCGCCTGTTCCAACATTATTTGCTCATCACTGTGAGGTCCCTTTGACTAATCTTTGTAAGTGTCCGATGATTGCCAACACTGACAAGATAAAATACCTTGGAGTAATAATTGATGAAACTCTCTCATTTAAGTACCATATTAATGCTTTATGTGGCAGAGTACGTAAGTTAATATTTGTTTTCAAAAACCTTCGCTCTATAGCTGATCCAAAAATAATCAGACAAGTTTATTTTGCTTTATGTCAATCAGTATTAACTTATTGTATTACGTCGTGGGGTGGTGCGGCTAAAACCCTATTACTAACTGTGGAGAGAGCCCAGAGGGCAGTCTTAAAAGTTGCTACTTTCCGACACTTTCAATACCCTACAGATCTCCTCTACATGTCTTGTAAGGTACTATCAGTGAGACAATTATTTATAATGAATATTGTCCTCAAACAACACTCTTCTCTTCCATACTGCACTGAAAATACTAACAAAAGACGAAAAGATAAAGTTTGCCCTCAAAATAAGGCAACAAATCATGCCTTCTCTCACAGCTTCTTCCTGTTTCTTGGACCACTGCTCTACAATAGATTAAATGCAAAATTAAATATTTACCCCCTAAATTATAACTTAACTAAAAAAGTAGTCCAAGAAGCACTACAATGTATGACTTACGATGATACAGAAAATTTACTTAATGTTCTAAAATAATTATAAATTATAGAAATACCTACCTCTTATACCTAATGTTTAGAAAAAGAATGTTATGTTATATACCTACTCGATTGTTGTACCTACTCTTTTACTCTTTTATGCACTATCATTTATTTATTGTAGTATAATAGTTTCGTATTTTGTTTGTAAGTGATTTAATTTTAAAACGTAATTTATAAATGACCTACTTCACCTGAAACACAGGTTTCACCTAGTTCAGGTATATGTATTATTTATAGTCTTCATAGTAATGTTTAAGTCCTAGGTATAGTCTATTATGTAACAAAAGTTTATGAAATAAATATTTATTTATTATTTATTTATTTATATTATAAAGAGGAAAGATTTCTTTGTTTATTTGTTTGTAATGAATTGGCTCCAAAACTACTGAACCGATTTCAAAAAGTCTTCCACCAATTGAAAGCTACATTATCGGAAAATAACATATGCTACTTTTTACCCCGATGCTTCTACGGGATCGAGACCTACACGGGTGTAACCGCGGGACGTAGCTAGTTTTAAAGCAAAAAATGTAACTGAAAAACAAAGATTTCATTTCTTATTAGTGGTTCTTATAATCTTCAAATTGGATCTCATAATTGAAACTGGCATCACTAACAAACCAGACAACAAAGAAAAGAATCGGCTAAGTGCGAATTCGACGCGCTCGTCGAAGGTTTCGTACACATTTTTCCCATAAGAACCAAAGAACCGATGTTCTAATTGATCGTGCTACATCTCAAACCAATATCCTATCGTATAATAATATTCAGGCAGACTAACAGACGGTATCACATACCGGCTCGTAAGAGAGTAGTCAAACGTTTTGTTACTTTGCGAGATACGGGTGGCTCCTCAATTCAGATGTTTGGATTGAGGAGCCACTTTTAAACCGTTGTAACTTTTGACCTATTTTACTACAAAATCTAGCACTTATCCTACAAAATCAGTTATTTTACTACTTAATAAGTATTTTATTTCAAAACCATGACTTGGCTCCTCAATCCTTACAGACATTAAAAGCTCACTTTCCGTACGTAACTCTTTATCCATTTTAAGGTGCGTTTATAACGTCTAGGATGCGATATACGTACGAAGTTTAAGTACGGTTTATAAGATCGCAAACTTAAGGCCCCCATACCCGCTAAACTGAAAATCCTTGTCGAATTCATTAAAATTTGTTGATTATTTTGTGACGCAATGTTTTAAATTATCTTCGTTTGTAGCGTTCCCTACATTTTGGTGTAGTTTCAAGACAAAAACGTCTTTTAAATGCCTTTTGAGGGTCTATACAACCCTAATAACGTGACAGGGATAACGCCAGCGAATTTCAGATGTGTAAGTGAAGGACGTAAGATGCGACCTTGCAAAATTTTTGTGCGTTGAATCAAACAATTGCTAGTTTCAAGATAACTAAATGTTATTCTTGAAATTCAAAACATTCACTGCCTGTATTGAGCTAAGTTCAGTTCTTTTACAAAGTTTTATTAGTTTTCGTACAATATTGACTAAGTAATATCACTTATTTGTACAATTTAGAGGGAAGTTTGGGTTTTTTTTCTATCGGGAAAATTTTCAGGAATCGTGTTTTCACGACATTCACGTGTTAGTAAATATCCTCGACTTTAATAAATATGGTTTCAAAAATTTATTTCAAATAACTTTTGTAGTAATTCATCCTAGAAACATCAGTTCTGGCCTACTACGGCCCCTTAAGACATTTTAGACAAAAAAAACATACAGCGCGAACCTTGTGAGTCCAATCTATAATGTTACATTACAAGTAATTGCTTGCGACGAAGGAGCATCCTTAGGGAAAAGATCCGTTTTCACCCTTGAAATACTAAACCCTAAAAATGTTAAAGAATCTGGTAACATCAGAATCAAGAGTTGGACGCGCGCCAGTTCTCATTATGGCAACATTAATTGAATAACCTCGAAGGCTCTGCGATGGTTTTTTCACTAACATTATTACTGAGGGTTCAGACTGCAGATTTAAAGTCGAGCTCCGAAGCAAAAGAGGAATGACAAATGAATTAACATCGACCGATCGCTTTCATAGTCGTACGACACTTTTTGCGCTACTTAGAAAGTAAATTAATTTTAATTTCTAAAAAATTAAAAGATCACAATTATTAAGAAACATTTTAAAGGAAAAAATCATCTTCAAAAATTCACTCGCGGCGAGGTTTGTACTCGCGCCTCTGGGTCTCTCTCAGCCTCATACAAATGAGGTATTGTTGAAGACAAAAAAAACAAACACACAAATGTTATAGTATTACGTCTACAAAAATACCTCATTTGTAAAAAATTTAACTCCAGGCATAACGGTTGCTTGGTGACGGACAGACGGACAGTGGAGTCTTAGCAAAAGAGTCTCCTTATTATTACCCTTTGACTAAGGAACCCTGAAAATAAAATAACCTTTGTCTTTTGACTATACGCGTCAATAAAATTACGCTACTGTTCAGTCCAATTCACATTACCAAAGTAGTGTAATGCATTATAGAGTCTATTTCTCAAAAGCAGTCTCGCAGCAGTTCCTGGAAACAATGATATCAATCAGTTCAATAGCACCGCTGTGTACGTGCATTACTTTTTATGAAAACGACTATAAATTGCATGCCACTAGTTTCGTAATGAAAATCTCGCTTTCCTATCGGTGTATCCTAATCAGCCGATTCAATATATCGGCTGATTATGAGTTCCTAGCCTGCAAAAGGCCAAGTCAGAGAATACGGTGATTTTTTGCTAACATTATTAGCTAACATTAGCTTTCGCTTAGATAAGATAACAGAATAATTAATTGAATAAGTTGCCGGTTTACTGGTCTAAAATGAAATGTGATACTTTTGTAACTTATTTTTATTCTTTCCGTGTAGTGGTACCTATGATTCACCTAGCGCTAGAGTTAGGGATTGCAACACACCGATCGACTGCTCGCCAAGCAATGGACAACGAAGCTCGGCCGGATGGTGGTCTAATATAAATCATCCCTTAACAGGCTCTAAAGCCTCCAACTTGACCTAATGACTACTACCAGAAATAAGGCACCCAAGACCAACAGCTTAACGTTACGCCGAAACATAAAGGCGCTCAAGGATTTTTTTTTGGTATAAAATATCTATAGAAGGGGGTCAACCTGATTTTTGGCCGTCGCCTCGCCACGCTATATAGAATTACATCGGTCAATTTCAAATCTGTCAGGCGTCCCGTGACGGCTCACTTTGTTTTCCTATATTATATCTTACTTCGTACAATATTATAAACGCAAAAGTTTATATGATTGTGACTTTGTTACTCAATCACGCAAAAACTACTGGACCGATTTTGATGAAACTTGGAATATAAGTAGATGGGGACCTGAAATAACACATAGGCTGCTTTATTCCTGATATTCCTCGTCAGTTGCATTGCAAACTATAAACGTTTAAAAAACATACCCCTCATAAAACCATCCAATAAAAACCTATTTAATACCTCCCCAAAATAGACTCAAAGCTAAAAGGCGGAAGCAGTTTAATTTACTCAACGAACTCCATACAAACGAATAAAACAGCAAAATAAAACGGGAAACTCGAACTGTGTAAAAAAAGCACAATGAGAAAGTCCGGTCTAAAAGGAACGAAACCAAAAAAAACATACTGGCCAAGAAACTTATTCTGTATCGAGTACGAGTCTATGTGGAATCGGCTTGACGATTCTGTAAAGAACTTACGTTCATGTCACTGCGTTTCCGCTTTAAGTTTTGAAATTGCTGCTTCCGCTAATTACCCAACCAATGTAAGTAATTTATTTTCAGAAACTCTTACGACTTCATGTGCCTAACTGGCCAATATAGAGCAAAATAAATTTTGTGATCTTACCGCCTGTACTTAAGCTATATTATGATGAATAAATGATTTGATTTGATTTGATTTGAATGATTAATAACCATTTATTACTATAATAGTTTTATGAGATATAATCTTTATTAAGTTGACATCAAGATTGATAATAAATAAATTTTATCATATTCAATATTTGCATGCCAAGTTAGGTGCTGGTAAAAAAAGAATATATTAAACTTTATCCTTTTATTTTGTCCATAATACTTCTATTGTAATAAATGACATAATTCATTGAATTAAAAATCTCGCACGAAGTACAATTAGAGAAAAGTTAAAAAGAAAAATCGAGATTGAAATTAAAGTTAGAGCGACAAAGCGAACGTTGTCGAAGCGAAGCGAGCGAAATCATTTTGAATAGTGAACAAAGTATGAGTAAAGAAGGAAAATGACTGAAGACGACGTGATATTTGAATTTTATAGAATACACTGTTCATGTGTTAATACTTGAAATTCTAACGAAATCAGTATTTGTTTCGAAAAATCCCGTTACAGAATTTACGTCCTAAACAGAATTGGAGTTTGCTCTAGGAAACGTAGACTCCCGTATCGCACACTGAATACTAATCAAACGTGTTTGAAATCTATAATTGGATTTTTTTCTGTTTCTTCGTTTGCTAATTAGCTATGTTTAATTGAAATGACTATACATATGGGTTGGGTTGCGTCTGAAGTAAAAAAGCGAGTAAATTCAATGATTATACAGTTATTAATTCTTGTCCATTCAAAGATTGCCTGGAAGAGATCGCTTTAAGCGATAAGGCCGTGCATTGTTCCATAATCGTAATAATTATTTAACTTATCAAAGTATTTCTTTCACTTGTATTTTTATTTTTGACAGAGAATATGTAGAGCTAATATTCAAAATTAGTTATTTTTCCTCAATCTCCAGCTATCTTTATTTCGCTTGCAGTTGCATTGCAATCTATTTGGTAGTTTTTGCGTGAAGGAATACCAAACATACTTAATCTCAAACTTTCACCTTTATTTTTAAAAATCATTTATTAATATTTTGTTTTATAACACTCATTTATTGAAATTATACATACTTTTTTAGGTTATATATGACCGAGTTAATATTAATTCTTTTACCAATGACCAAAAGTTAAATTACAATCGTCATACATTTTAGAGATATCTGTAGGTAATTTAAACAGGAGCAATCAATAATCATGACCAAGGATTCTTTTCATTAAAATATGACGAAGTAGTACACCTTATTACACAACCCCCGCGCGGTTTCACCCGCGTAAGTCCCGTTCCGCGGAAATATCGGGATAAAAAGTAGCCCTTGTGTTATTCCCGGTATCCACCTACCTCTATTTCAAGTTTCGTCGTAATCAGTTCAGGAGTTTTTGCGTGATTGAGTGAAAGTCAGTAGTTTTTGCACACATACTCTCAAACTTTCAGCTTTATAATATTAGTAGGATATATTTTTGTGAATCTTGTAATGAACATGTCACATAGTAAATAATAATAAATCCTGTGACCAACACACAGCGCCATCTAGCCTCATGGTAAGCTGCTAAGCATGTGTTACGGTGGCTAGACAACGGATATACTAATTATATCTATTTTGCTTTTGTAAATACATACATATTATACATAGAAATACACCCAGACCAGATACAAATAGCGCGGATTCCCAGCGGGAATCGAAGCCGCAACCTTATGCATTGTAGCCAAGCGTTCGCTCGACGCGCCACAGAGGTCGTCAAAATACGTCTTTAGGTAGTTTATTATAATAAAGAACACTGGTGCTACAGAACGACCTGCTTCTTTTCCAGAGCTTACTATAGGGCATAGACGCAGACGCAGTGAGCAGAATATTAGCATTGACCATTTCCCGATCTTGTTTCAATACTCCGACTTCCGCTTCCTTAATTATTAATAAACAATCGTTTGAAGCGCAACAAAAACAAGGTGAAACAAACAGTTAAGACTTGGAGACAACAGTCCCAAACAAAGTTTATATCATTAAAGAGGTCACGCAAACAAGCGACATTTCAGTTGGCCGATAGATCGCCGAACATTATAATGAAAGGCTGAGTTGTGTTGAAACGGAGATTTTATGTAAACCTTGTTTTCCTTTTACTGAGGTTACCACCAAATTTTAAAATGGTTATAGGAAGAAATATAACTGAAAATCGAATTTTATGTTTTCTACAAAAGTAAAGCAAAATCATGGCAAATATCCTGTTTAAAAAATATTATAATACAGCTTAGACTATCTTGCTTTACTTACGTCTACTTCATTGCATAAATGTTGACTATCACTTTATAAGGTCACACTTTTTAAACTTACACGTTTTCTGTTTATTATTATGTAATATTTTATGTATTCTTTTTTCTTATTATGTAATCCACGGTTGGTGCAACCCGTTTGTCGAAACATTGACGAAATTTTAAATTTAAAAATGGTCTTCAAACGTGAAGTCCTAATAGTTTCTAAGCTGTCGGCCGATCAAAAGTCTCTCGTCTGTTTCGATTCAAAACAAAGTTTTTATCATTAAGCGGTAATGGCCGGCGGGAACTTAATCTGTCGTTAACGACTGAATTTTATAACCCCCTAAACAAAGCACCTTGTAATTTTATGGATATTTTAACACCAAGAATAATAATTTACAATTATGTCCCATTAAAATAATTTATTACCTATTTTACACTTTTTACGTGAATGTTTAGCGAACTGTAAACGTATTGACCTTATGGCCAAACCTCGAAATGAAATTTTCCAAAATATAATTACAATAATCTCGCTATCCAGAGCAGTAACTTTGTTTCCGAAAACTTATTTTTGGATTTTTAATTTGATCGATGCAAGTAGTACGAGTGCTAATTGTATTTCTACTTTCTACTAATAATGTCGAGTATAATGTGTGTTTAATTTATATCCATCTGTACTTCCGAATATGGTTTCAATATCATTATTCGTTACATACTAGTATTTGATAAATGTTTAATAAGATTCATATTATAATAAACTAGCTTCGCCCCGCGGTTTCATCTGCGTAAGTTCCGTTTCCGCGGGAATATCGGGATAAACAGTAGCCTATGTGTTATTCCCGGTATCCAGCTACCTATATTCCAAGTTTCATCGCAATCGGTTTAGTAGTTTTTGCGTGATTGAGTAACAAACACACATACACACATACTCACAAACTTTCAGCTTTATAATATTAGTAGGATATACAAATTTTTTAAGCAAACAATAAAAAAACAAAACTCACAGTCAATTTCAATTTCAAATTTGACGTCAGTTTGCCAAATAAAATGTTGATACTTTACCATTTCCATACATTTTCGAGTCAATAAATGTTCGATTACAGTTCAGTTGCGAGTTTCATTTAAAGTGTATTGTAATTATGTTGAAATGTAATTTTGGACAATTATATTACAAGAAGAACCTCCCACTCTATTGAGCACCTGCATCACAGTCTATTGAGGACCTGCATCACAGTCTATTGAACACCTGCATCACAGTCTATTGAGGACCTGCATCACAGTCTATTGAGCACCTGCATCACAGTCTATTGAGGACCTGCATCACAGTCTATTGAGCACCTGTATCACAGTCTATTTAACACCTGCATCCCAGTCTATTGAGGACCTGCTTAAGTGCCCCAACACCTGCACACTGTAGAAACGGACAACTTAAAAAAAAGGTGACAGACAACCCTACGCCATTAAATAGGATTGTTTTTAACAATTTCATCTTACGTAAAATTCTTTTACTCTATAAAACTACATAAAGGTACTTAAAAAGCCATTAGGGAAAGTAACCCACAGAGTATACTTTACTTACCGCTCAAGTACCAATTTACCAATGGACGATTATGTACTGTGTACCTTAATACATTACTTTGATTTTTACGAAGAAAATGACACGATCATTCACTCTCTATCGAAGGCTGAAATCTATAGTGACTTTGACTTTGCTCAGAATGAGCTTAGCAAAAACTAAGCGTGAACTTT
This sequence comes from Idaea dimidiata, assembly GCA_949358125.1. Lineage (NCBI taxonomy): Eukaryota > Metazoa > Arthropoda > Insecta > Lepidoptera > Geometridae > Idaea > Idaea dimidiata. Next base: position 14,431,165 of record OX442340.1, on the reverse strand, counting down.
GAATTGCAAGTTAGAGTAAAACGTTTTGCTAAACGTTTGGTGGAGGCATCTGGTGACCGGAATGCTGGCTTGTATTTTGCCCAAAAAATAAGTATTTGCATACAACGGGGCAATGCAGCCAGCATTTTGGCCACTTTTCCCTCCACCAAGGGTTTAGCTGATTTAGATATAGTTTAGTTTTTAATTAGTTTAATTTTAATTTAAGTAATTAGTTTTATTTTAGTTTTAATATTATTTTTGTAACTATTTTCAAGTTAGAGTTGAAATTCATTTTGTAATATACGAATAAAATAAAGAGAACTTCATAGTCATAACAGAGAAGCAAAGTCATTATTTTTGATTGATATACATTCTAAATTTAAAAAAAGTTCGACTTTACTAAGCAAAAACTTTTGGATAGTTGCGAAGATCGCTTTGCGAAGACAAGTTTTGGTATTAAAAAAAAACCAAAACTTGTCTTAAGTCAAAGTTTTTGCTTAGCAAAGTCAAAGTACGGACTTTAGATTATGTACAGAAACTTAAAATATTGTAGGCCTGTGAGGGATTGTTTTAAAAATATTAAAATTTAAGACACATTATGTACCTACATCACTTTAAAACAATAAATAAATATTCTTTATTCTAGACATTTATTTTCTTCGAATTTTAACGTCGCACTGGTTTTCCAATGGCCAATAGCAACTGGGAACCACATTTCAACATCGATATTTTTTATAGTCGTGTTTCGGAACAAAACAATATTTTATATAGTTTTGTTTGTTGACATTAAGATAGCCCAAAAAAATAGACATACTATTTTTTTGTGTGTAAAAAAAAGCCTAATAATTATTAAGTTGTATCTGAAAAATAAACTTTTTCAATTCACATGATTTGACAATAAGTAAAAAGACGGAGTCGTAGATAACTTAGAAATATTTTAACAATGAGATTCTTACTTCTTATCTTACTTCTTATTAATATTATAAACGCGAAAGTTTGTATGTATGTATGTATGTGAGTGAGGTTGTTACTCTTTCACCCAAAAATTGCAATTGCGATGAAACTTGAAATATAGGTAGCTGGGGACCTGGATTAACACATAGGCTACTTTTCATCCTGATATTCCTGCGGGTGAAACCGCGAGGCGCAGCTAGTAATTTCATATATTTATTAATTACACCATGTCACGTGATTCCCGTGTAGCTTTGTGGTTAGAGCACTCGCCTGGATAGCGAGGGGCACAGGTTCGAATCCGGCCATGGGAATTTTTAAAAAATATATTTCCTTGCGTAAATATTTCCAAGTTTAAATTTAAATATGCCATGAGGAATAAAAAAAAAGAAATATTACATAGATAACTGCTAAATAAGCGATAAGGATAATATTTGTTCAAAATTTATTTAGCTTTAAATGTGTTGTTTTTGTAATATTTTTGTGATTGATCAAATAAGGTATTATCTATCTATCTATTTATCTATCTCAATCGTTCACATTTGAAATTTTTGAAGACAATTCCATACAAAAGGTAGGTAAATAAGATATGTCATTGTAATTAAGTGGTAGAACTATTTTACTCTCAAAATAGTGCTACACATCCCAGTAACAAACACATCTACATATTATTTTATTTATTACAGCAGTATCCGCTTAAGTAAAGTACCTAAGAACGCTTTGCATAGAGCAACTGTAAATTCTCGTACAAACCAGTTTGCATATCCGACTTGTACCGGCTTAATCCTGTAAAAACCGGTATTTACCGGACGCCGGTATGTTTGTTTCTTTAAATTTTATACATGTTTTCGTTGTTTCTGTTGTATTAGTAGGAATTCGAAATGAATTTTACGTATAAGCTTTGAAAAGCTTTTAAATTCCTTGTAACCCAGATTGCTATATTAATCGTGGTCTTTATTCAACCCAAGAGGAAAGGATACATAATAATTCTTCGTATTATACTGAAATACTTACTGATTTATTTGTAGAAGAAAAATTTACACGTTTTTTTATCAGAAGGTACATTCTAGCTACATTATAGGTATACAATCTAACAATAAAAGGGTCTGGACCCCCGGTCGGGGCTCTTTTTCGCCCAGAATATATCGTTGGCGATTCAACGGGGTAATGCCGCCAGTGTGTTGGGCACTTTTGGACTCAATGGTCATTCTCATTAGATTATTTATATTATATATATATTGTAAATTATAGTTTTTTGTTTAACATAATAGGTACTCATTAGAAGCGCGTCCTATATTTTAATTGTAATTGTATTAACTTTTATGATCTAACAATTCATAAATAATAATATTAAGTAGCAATTAGTTATTTCGTAAATTTGTTTTTATTGCTCAAGGCATATTTACTAGAAATATTTTAAAGGAAAAATTCATCTTCAATAATTCACTTGCGGCGATATTTGAACTCGCGTCCCTGGATCAATATTCCAGTGCCTATACCGCTCGGCCACGCAAGTTCCGGGAACTTGATGAATTTTTCCTTTAAAATATTTCTAGTTATTAGTTATCAAATTCATAGTCATATTAAGTTAAAAACAATAATAAATAACATAAAAAATGACCAAGTCATAGGTGAAAAATAAAATATTAAAAACAAAATCACGAGTAGTCAATTCGTACAGATTAAAAATAAAAATATTTTAAAAAAAAAAGTAAATTGTGGGTATTTTTTATTTTATTTTATTTAATAATGGCATTATTAAAAAGTACCGAGCCTTCGCCAACCCTACAGTTAGATTTTTCAAGGTTGACTGACTATAAACCAACTGTGAAGTAAGCAAAAGCTCGGCACTTTGTGACAATGCCGTTAAAAAGTAAAAAATAAAGTTTATTCAAATTCAAACAAAGGATTTTTTTTTAAATACTGAAATACTGATTCATTAAACGTCGAAACCGCGGGGCGCAGCTAGTATTATCTAAAATATAGTAATGAATTTCCTACTTCAGGAAATTCCATAACTTTTTAAGGTTATGAGCAGTAAAAATAAAAAAGGCTAATATCAGTATTTAACGAAATTGTTTTCAGTAAAAACTTTATTACGAAACTTGAAGAAAAGCTGTTATAAATCTAATTAGTTTTTTACTTTATTATTGTACTGTATGTAGGTATTTAATCTTAGTAAAATTAAAAACACAAAAGTTTGTATGTATGTATGTAAGTATGTCTGTAACACACCTTTAAAAAAAACGAACAAAATTCGAATTTTTTCGTCAGAGTATACTCTTACTTCTTAATTATATCATATCATACTTCTTACTAATTAATTATATCATATCATACTTCTTACTAATTAATTATATCATATCATACTTCTTACTAATTAATGTTACTAATCTTACTAATATTATAAACGCGAAAGTTTGTATGTATGTGAGGTTGTTACTCTTTCACGCAAAAACTACTGAACCGATTGCGATGAAACTTGGAATATAGGTAGCTGGGGACCTGGATTAACACATAGGCTACTTTTTATCCCGAAATTCCCGCGAGACCAGGACTTACGCGGGTGAAACCGTAATATTATAAACGCGAAAGTTTGTATGTATTAAGTATGTATGTATGTATGTGAGTTTGTTACTCTTTCACGCAATAACTACTGAACCGATTGCGATGACACTTGGAATATAGGTAGCTGGGGATCTAGATTAACACATAGGCTACTTTTTATCCCGATATTCCCGCGGGAACAGGATTTACGCGGGTAAAACCGCGGGGCGCAGCTAGTATTATTATAAACGCGAAAGTTTCTATGTATGTATGTTTGTGACTTCACGCTTTCACACAAACACTGCTGTACCTACCTACCGATTGGATGAAACTTGGAATAAAGGTAGCTGGGGAAAATAACACAGGCTACTATTTATCCCGATTTTCCAGCGGGAACGCGAATTACGCGGGTGAAACCGTACTGTAGACGCACTTACCCTAATACTATTTCTTCATCAATTGCGATAAAAAAAAATCATCAAAAACTAAAAAAACAAGTAATTTTAAGTCGTATTACAAGGTGGTAAAGTCCAATACTGCGTGTAATATTTTCATCTCACTAGTGGGTAGGTACATACAACCATCACGGAATGAGTGAAGTAGCGTAGGGCTGGAGATCCTTTGAAGGCTGCAGACCACGGCATTGTGTTTCGAGTATTCTTGTTTGATGATTGTGTGGTACAAGTTAGAAGCTCAATACAATATAACTCAATAACTATAACAATAACATAACTCAATATAGCTCAATACATTAAAAGATCGGCACCTGCCGATCTTTTAATGTGCGGGCTAAGCTAGCCTTAAGCACAATTTACATTACGAAACTAGTGCCATGCAATTTATAGACATGTTCACAAAAAATGCTTAAACACAGCGGTACTAAATATTATTGACCGAAGGAGCGAAGCGAGTGAGGTCCAGTGTAGACGGGCCTGGCGCTTGTATCTTTGTAACTTTGTATGTTTGTTCGACGATAACTTGAGTATCGTAGCTCCGATCTTCATGAATTTTGGTATGCGCGTAGTTTAGGTCAATAGAATTTATGAGTTTGAAGATGAGCCGGATCGGTAGGGGGGTTGGGGAGATAGGGGGTCGTGAGGTCTCAGTTCGGGGCGAACTCCTATTCAATTTAATGTATTAATTGCTTTTAGTAACAGCTGCGAGACTGCTTTTGTGAAATTGACTTTATAATGCATGACATTAGTTTCGTAATGTAAATTATGTTTTAGCGCGGTCATTACTTGGATGGGGAACCGATAATGTGTGTTGTAATAAATCAGTTTCTAAATCATACAAATTTCAAGAAGAACTTACTACATCTGAATGTCAATTAAACATTCTACAATCTCGTTGCCTAAAAAAACTTAAAAACCTTTCATATCTTTCTGTTAACATACAACGAACGTAACACTTTTTTTATCGTTTTCTAATAAAATGAAACATGAAAAAAAAAGATGAAAAATATGTAACGTTCGCTGTAATTAAAAAAAAAAATTTACTTTCAACTTTATCTCATCATACCTCCCAAACTAAAGGCAAAGCCGAAAACTGCATAACACTTCCAACCCTATTTTAATTTCACTAAAGCTCAATGTTAAATATTGACAACATCATCTAGGCCAGTCTCTCTCCATAATCTTGTATATTGTACCACACATAATTCCAACGCTTCTCACTGCGTCTCGTCTTTTGAGGTAGTCGCACATTGAAGCTTAACCATGCAAATTATGAGTTGGGTACACACAGCATACTTCCTACTACCGAGTGCAGTGTGCAGTGTCTTTATTTCACGTTCCAATATTTTAGTTCGTGAGCCTATGATAAATAAACCTCCTTCACTTTCGAAGACGCCTTGTATTACCGTTATTAGTATCTACAATATTTATGGGCAGCATATACAAGATGTAACGGGTAAGCCCTTTCAAGCCGAAAGGGGGTTGTTCTAGACGTCTAGGCGAACAACTTTTGTCCTATGACTTTTGGAAATTCGAAGTACTTTTCGAAAATTTTAAGTGTAAAGTTTACTTGAAGATCAGCTGTTTCTTAGATGTCGAGGTCATTGACCTTATGTTGTCCTTTCATTTAACTTGGTCTACTACAATCAAACCTTCAATTACCTTTATTTTCAAAAACAGCTGTTTTTTCAGTGAAACATATTCTCAAAATTTTCAAAAAAAAAGTTCGAATTTTCAAAAATGTTAGAACAAAAGCTGTTCGCCTAGACGTCTGGAACAACCCCCTTTCGGATTAAAAGGACTTGCCCGTTACACCTTGTATATATACACTTCTACATAAAATGTAACCTTCTGCGTCACAGCTGGGTTTTCCTTCGACGCGCCACAGACGCAGTCAATAGTAAATCAGTACGTTTATCAAATCATCATTAAAGCAAAACAAATGATTGCGGTCAACTAATTAAGGTTTCCAAAATTACACTATAGATAATAATTCATAATATTTGAACAAGAACTTAAAAAATTAAACCTATAACTGATGAGTCGGGACTCGTTTGCATTCAACTTCCGCGCCCTACATTTTAGGTCACTTGTTAACTTACATTCTTTTTTTTTTAGTTTTAATCTCGTTGCTTTTTATCAATGCCCTACGATTTAATGCAATACGATTCCCTCCCCTGAAAAAGGAAGGTTATTATTTATTTATTTATTTATTTAACAAACACTTTCAGACTTACAGCATTTAAACACCAAAACGTCTGAAAGCCAATATTCTTATTATCTTGTGTTAAGAAGGTTGTGGAACGCTCGTTTAGTAATAAAAAAATAAGAAAAGAAAATAAGGAAGGTAAATAAGGTAAGTCAGACTGCTACACATTTCCGGGCTATGATAACGATTTTCTCTAGAAAATGTGGAGGACTTCTAAAAACTTAAAATAGTAGCCATATATTTTTAAAGATATACTGTTATTACATTTCTACATTATATATTTGGTCGGAATGAATAAAGTGAAACATTTTATTGACCCGGGAAATTACGTTGACCAAACTATGAACATTTTTTAAGAATATAGGACAAGGTGAGTTGAATAATTTGAAAAATAAGATCTAACCTACTCTAAATCTTTTACATAAAACTTTAATAGCCTTATTAATAAACGTGAAACAAGGTCGGAGTACTGAGAACACGCTTTGTCTTTTTCCGTGACAAGAACTTTCAAAGTTGAAAGACAGAAACAAAACGTGGTAAAATTACTTATTTTAATCCCAATTTATTCTTATATTGCTAATATTATAAACGCGAAAGTATGTACGTATGTATATGACTTTGTTACTCTTTCACGCAAAAACGACTGAACCGATTGCGATGAAACTTGGAATATACGTAGCTGGCGACTTGGAATAACACATAGGCTATAGGCTATATTTATCTTTTATAATCTTACAAGCTGCGCCTCGCATTTTCACCCGCGTGAGCCCAGATCTCTTGGGAAAATCGGGATAATATTGTAGCTTTTCATAAGTGAAAGAGTTTTTGAAATCGGTCCAGTTGTTCCTATTCATTACGAACAAATAAACCTTTCCTCTTTCTTTATTAGATAACCAGCTGCGCTGCTTGATTTCAATGTGAAGTATACCACGAGGTTACTCGAAAATAGAACTATCCAATATTAAAAACCAGTTTTTAATAGGATTCGATTTTTTTAATTTTTATAAGGAACGAACAGAGAAACAGACAGACAGCCATGAATTTTAAAAATTACCTATAGGTATATTTTTTCTACGACTTTTCCTAAGTCCCCTAGACAACTTTTTTTTAATTTACTTCCAAGTGCAGACTTTTCCTTTCTTCCTTTATTATAAGTTTAGATATACAAGATGTAACGGGCAAGCCCTTTTAAGCCGAAAGGGGGTTGTTCTATACGTCTAGGTGAACATCTTTTGTTCTACGACTTTTGAAAATTCGAAGTACTTTTCGAAAATTATAAGTGTAAAGTTTACTTGAAGATCAGCTGTTTCTTAGAGTTCGAGGTCATTGACCTTATGTTGTCCTTTCATTTAGTTTGGTCAACTACAATCAAACCTTCAATTACCTTTATTTTCAAAAGCTGCTGTTTTTTCAGTGAAATATAGCCTCAAAATTTTCAAAAAAAAGTTCAAATTTTAAAAATCGTAGAACTGTAGAACAAAAGTTGTTCGCCTTAAAAGGGCTTGTTCGTTACATCTTGTATAATAGATATAGATTAAGTATTAATACAATTAAAACGAGCACCTCCTTTTTTAGTTTTTTATGTCGGTTGTAACTATCTAACAACCAGCAGGTTTCTGTTCGTCACTAATGATACATCGTAAGTTGAGATAATCAGACATTAGAAATGAGACAAGGGAGAAGCTGTAATAAGATACAACTGCGAACAAACGAACGACTAAAGACAAGAGGAATAACAACGTTATGAACATACGACGCGACGTACCTATCATTTCTGATATCTCATATAATAGGCAGGTACAGTTGGATACAATAGTATAAATAATAAAAATCTACCTACTAATATTATAAACGAAAAAGTTTGTATATATGCATGCATGTACTAGCTGAGCCCCGCGGTTTCACCCGCGTAAGTTCCGTTCCCGCGGGAATATCGGGTCAAAAAGAAGCCTATGTGTTAACCCACCCACCCAAAAACTACTGAACCGATTGCGATGAAACTTGGAATATAGGTAGCTAGGGACCTGGAATAACACATAGGCTACTTATCCCGATAATCCCGCGGAAACGGGTCTTACGCGGGTGAAACCGTAGAGCGCAGCTAGTGATAAAAAAAAATTGTGGCCAACACCATGGTAAACTGCTAAGCTTGTGTTACGGTGACTAGACGACGGATATACTACTTATATTTATTTTTCTTTGGTAAATAAATAGTTATGTATATATATTCATATTCTACATAGAAAGACACCCAGACCAGATACAAATATTCATTTTTAAACATAAATATTCGCACCCGTATTCCCGAATGAACGGGGCTTACGCAGGTGACACCGCGGGGCGCTTCTAGTGAATAATACATTTCGATATTCCCGCGCGATCGGTACTTATGCGGGGGAAACCGCGGGGCGCAGCTAATAAGACAATAAAATGATCTGAAACAAAAGACGTCTATAAAAAAACTTAATTAATCAAAGAATACGCACTACGCACGTAATAAATTAGACAAAGAACAGATATCCCAATAAGCCTCGGCCAGCCTACCAAATGAACTTAATACAGGCTGAGGTCATGACTGTGCGTTTCCATTGACTCTGGAATCCGAATTCGGACAGACATTGATACCGGGATGCGATGCTGGGTCACGTTAATCTGTAGACCTAAAAAGGCCGCTATAGCAATTCCGCTGGCATATAGCATTTTGACACATTCACGATAAATGTGCACCTGCTGTGGTATCATCTAATTAGCATCCACCGCTACTTAGTTGCTATTTACTGTCAAAAGGCATATTTCGTATGCTACATTGCTATTTAATTGATATTGTATATAAATATTTAAATTGATTATTTTATCATAATATTATTCCTTTATTGTATTATTTGTATATAATAATTATCCTTGGTTTTAGTAAACGCACCTAACCCCTTAATCATTCGTGTGATCCTCTCCATCCCAAGGTTGCCTAGAAAAAACCGCTCTCAGCGGTAAAGCCGCTTATTGTGACACTCTAGATTTAAGTTTCGTTATTTTTGTTTACTTATTATAATTGTTGTAGTGTGAGTTAATTAAGTAACGAATGTCGGTACCCTCATGTAGATAAAATAAACAGTGTTTAATCAGCTAACGTTGTTTTACTACATGGTGACAGCGGTTCGTCAAATTTAAATAAAATACATAGTGAAAAAGCGTTCGAATAGGTATTTTATTGTTAAAATAGTAAAACTATACGTGGAGAAATATGGAGCATGCACGTCCACCGCCGGAATTACAAATAGACGGCAATCCGGTTGCGCGAGGTGACGCGTGGAGAAAATGGTGGAAACAATTTGAGGTATTTTTGAAAGCATCGGGAGTGAATAAGGAGCCAAGCGATGTGCAGGCTAGCCTGCTGATAAACCTCATAGGTGCTGACGGTTATGAGATTTTTTCGACATTTACGTACACAAAAGAAGAAAGTGCCGACGATTTACTGTGTTTGAAAGCAAAGTTCGACAAGCACTTTGGCACTAAAACAAATGTGTCGATGTTACGATTTAAGTTTTTTACGCGTAACCAGTTAGCGGGAGAGAGCATTAGCCAATATGTGACAGCACTACGATTACTAGCCCAACAGTGTGAGTTCGAAAATCTCGTCGATGGATTGATACGAGATCGCATTGTATGTGGTGTAAATAATACGGTGGTAAGAGATCGCATGTTGAGAACGGAGGGTTTGACTCTTGAAAAAGCCATTCAAATATGCGAGGCGGCAGAGTGTTCAAATGAAGAAAGCCGGGAGATTGAACAAGGTACCTCGGCGTGTGTACAGGTGGATGGATTAACCAAAGGTAGAAATATGAGCGCGAGTCGTGGCGGAAGCGGCGCGGGCGGCCGGGTGAAGCGCGGTGCGAGCGGCAGTGGCGCCGCCGCCGCCGGCATCGGGCCGTCTCGACGTCAATCGAAGGAGCAGTGTTCTCGGTGCGGAAATAATTTTTGTGTTGATTTTCAACGTTGTCCGGCCAGAAATGCTAAGTGTTTCGTTTGTAACAATTATGGTCATTTTGCGAGAAAGTGTTTATTTAAGTTAGGTAAAAAGGTGCACGATTTAAACACATCTCAAAACGACGAGGAAGTGGAGGAAGACGAGGATGAAGAAGAAATGCTTTACGTGAATGTGCTAAAATCGAAAGAGAGGGTATCCAAGGGACAATGGATTGAAAATCTTAACATTAACGGTATGTTTGTAACTTTTAAATTAGATTGTGGAGCAGATTTAAATGTAATATCTAAGCATGAATTTCTTCGATTAGGGCTCACAGAAAAATGTTTAAAACCCCATAAGAACAATGTATTTTCGTATACAAGAAATAAGCTACCAATAATTGGAAACTGTCAGTTGATTGTACAACATAAACAAAGGAAACATTATCTAAACTGTGCGGTTGTGGATATGAAAGTACAAAATATTTTAGGTCGGGACGATTGTGTAGAATTAGGGTTTATAAAAAGAGTTGATATGTTAACGATTGAGTTGGGAGAGTTTCATGATTTATTTCAGGGCATAGGGGAGCTACCAGGGCTACATAGAATAATTATTGATAAATCAGTACAGCCTATTGTATGTCCGGCAAGAAAAATTCCATTCGGTGTACGTGAAAAATTACAAATTGAGTTACAAAGAATGGAGAAATTAGGTATAGTGCGTAAGGTGAATCATCCAACAGAATGGGTTAACCCTATAGTTATAGCGGCTAAAAAAAATGGCGATATACGTGTATGTTTGGATGCTAGAGTGTTAAATCGCGCGGTAAAAAGAACACAGTATAGTTTGCCCACTGTGAGTGAAATTGCAACTCGTTTAAGGGGTGCTCGTTACTACAGTGTGTTGGACGCCCGGTGTGGGTTTTGGATGTTGAAGCTAGATGACGCTAGTGCAGACCTCTGTACATTCAGTACACCGTTTGGACGATATAAATTCATTAGGTTGCCATACGGTGTAAGCTGTGCACCTGAAATGTTCCATGCTAAGGTAAGACAGCTTTTAGAAAATCTAGAAGGGGTAGATTCATTTAGTGACGATATTATTTTATGGGGTAGTTCAAAGGAAGAACATGACAGGCGGCTCAGGTCTTTATTACTGCGTGCAAGAGAAGTAGGGATAAAATTTAATAAAGATAAGTGTAGATTCGGGGTAAACCAAATAACATATTTAGGGCATGTTTTTGATGAAAGCGGCATGAAACCAGATCAAAAGAAAGTGAGTGCTATTTTACAAATGACTGAACCAGATGATAGGAAATCACTTGAAAGATTTCTCGGGATGGTAAATTATTTATCTAAGTTTATACAAAATTATTCACAGACAGTGGCGGTGTTAAGAAATCTTTTGAAAAAAGATAGTGAGTGGGTATGGGAATCACAGCATTCAAAAGCAATTAAGCTACTAAAGGAAAAACTTACTACAGCCCCTGTTCTAGCGTTATATTCAAACGATTTGCCTATTACAGTTTCAGTAGATGCGAGTGCCGAAGCACTGGGTGCTGTAATATTACAGGAAGGAAGGCCTGTGGAGTTTGCATCCCTAACTTTAACAGATACACAAGGCAGGTACGCGCAGATTGAAAAAGAATTACTAGCAATTGTTTTTGCGTGTGAAAGGTTCCACCAGTATATATTTGGACGAACGAAGGTAACGGTGCAATCGGACCATAAACCACTTGAATCGATTTTTAAAAAATCATTGTCTAACGTACCTATACGATTACAACGCATGATGTTAAGGTTACAAGCTTACGACATCAAAGTTGTTTATACTCCAGGTAAGTATATGTATATCGCAGACACTTTGTCTCGTGCAGCTTTACCAGAGTTGATGCATGAACGGATGAATGAGGAAATAGAAGCACAAACGTGTTTTATGTTAGAACAAGCACGGTTTAGCGACGAAAAGTTAGGGTTGGTTAAAAGGCATACCGACACTGATAAGGAGTGTAGATTAATGATAAATTATATTATAAAAGGATGGCCAAGACGTAAGAATGAAATTGACGAAAGTATCCGTATGTATTGGTCGTATCGAGAGGAATCTCGATACGACCAATACATACGGATACTAATTTTTAAGGGAACAGCAGTATTTATTCCAAAAACATTACGGAAAGAAATGTTGAATCGCATTCATGAGGGTCACTTGGGAATCGACAGAAGCAAGAGGCGGGCGCGAGGTATATTATTCTGGGTAGGTATGTCGAGAGATATCGAGTACACAGTGAGGGAGTGCAAAACATGTGCAGTGTACGCGCCGGCCCCTCGCCGTGAACCTCTGATGTCTCATCACATACCCGATATACCGTGGTTAAAGGTAGGCTCCGATATATTTGAATACAGAAGAAAATATTATCTAATATTAGTTGATTATTTTTCCAATTTTGTCGAGGTTAAGGAGCTTAGCAATATAAATAGTAAATCGGTTATTTCGGCTATGAAGGAACAATTTGCTCGTTATGGGATTCCAAATCAATTAGTCACTGACAACGGGCCAGCTTATCGGTCAAAGGATTTTATGGCATTTACAAAAAAATGGGAAATCACCCATACAACCTCCTCCCCTATGTATGCACAGTCCAATGGTAAGAGTGAACGGTCAATAAAAACGGTCAAAACATTATTGAAAAAATGTATTGACTCCGGGCAGGATTACTATATGAGTTTATTAAATTTTAGATCCACGCCTAGAGATGAAATCGATTCACCAGCTCAGTTATTAATGGGAAGACGACTAAATACACGTTTACCCATATGTAAGTCATTATTAAATGAACGGGTTGATTTAGAACGTAACTACAAAAATATTATAAAGCATAAAAACTTACAAAAAAGTAGGTATGATAAGTCGGCGAAAAGCCTAGTACCACTACGTAAAAACGACAAAGTAGTTGTAGCGGACGGCACACAAAGAAAACCAATGACTGTTATACGAAACGCAGATGAGCCTAGGTCTTATATATTGCAGGACGCAATCGGTCGTAAATACCGTCGAAATCGCAGGCATATAATTTATCGTCAACCAGCAGAGGTAGAAAAATTCGAAGATGCAAGTGATTCGTATGTACAGAATAAGTTAGGTGTTTCCCGACAGGCTGAGTGTGTGAGCGGCACAGCTGATGTAGATAACGGTGCACTAAAGATACAACAAAATCAAGCATCTAACCGTACACCACCCTCGCCGCCGATAACACGTGCCAGGGCCCGGCTGTTGGCTCATTCAGAGGCACGCATTGATAATATTAACTTAGCATATTTTTATTAGGTTAGTTATTTAATAAGGAGCTAAATCATAATATAATATAATATATATATATTTTCCTCAAAGGTATGTTACCGATTTAGTTGGTATATGAAATTATGTAGCTAAGATCAGGTGTTAAACTATTTAGTCCTGTTTTAAAAATAAGTAAGTAGGTACATACCAATATAAAAAGGAAAATAAATATGGTAACATGTTATCATAATGTGTTGGTTGTTGTAAACTGTTTGCTATGTATGTATGCGTAAGTTTTTATATTGATTTAAAATACGTTGTCTGCTTGTATTACTGGGTTGATGTTATAGGTACCTGTATATCCGATTATTATTAGCTTGTAAGATAAGGGGAAAGATGTAGTGTGAGTTAATTAAGTAACGAATGTCGGTACCCTCATGTAGATAAAATAAACAGTGTTTAATCAGCTAACGTTGTTTTACTACAATTGTGTTTTTGGTGTCATAATAAAGCGTTAAATAAATAAATAAATTGCTGCTTTGAAGTAATCACCGGTAACAACCACGTTACGTCAAAGCAGCAATGTACTGCAACTTAGCAACTACTAGCGGTGGATGCTAATTAGATGATACCACAGCTGGTTCTCACCGCTTTGTTCTATGACAGGTGCACGGTTATTGTGAATCTGTCAAAAAGCAATATTGCTAGCAGAATTGCTATAAGGACTTTTTAGGTCTACTGGTACTACTAACATGAGACTAGGATTGCAGTCTAGACTAACATTAGCAGAAAGAGGTAGTATATACATGCAAACTTGTTTGTTATCTGAAAAAGGCTCTAGACAAGTCATGTGTCAAATTTCATACATTTCCCGACAATTTATGTGACCGGTTTCGTGAAACATATTTGTATGAAAGATGGGTAACTGTAAGAACGCTGCAATGCGCCAACTACTAGGTAAACAGTGCTATTAAGGCAAGACGCAAATAGATTAAAATTTATACTTAAAAAAGCCGGACTTAACCAATCCGCCCGAGAGTCGCATTTGACTTTTTAATCAGACTTTAAGGTCGGCTTGCATAACGCTATTTAAAAATATAAATTTAACTAAATCAATTTTAAAATAATTTATGGGAAATCGAACATTGGACTCTATTTCATTAGGTGGACGATTGATCATATGTTGCCACACATTGACAGTTTGACAGATTTTGAATACGATTAACAGCTTAAACATGTATAGGAACCGCTATGCAAGCCGGCCTAAATAACAATTCATTAGACTTTAAGCATTGAAATTAAAATAGAGATCCTGTGCCAGACTAATTTAAATTTAAAATATTTTTATTCTTTTAAATATCATGACATATTTTTAAGAAACGTCGTGTCTTTGGAACGCGACCTCCAATGAGGAGAAGACACAAGAAAACCGTAAGGTTTTTTTTTGTTTATTTTTCTTGCAATGATCATGTGATTCACATTCACATATTCAGGGCTATAGTGGAACTGGATTAATTATTACCATACATTTTGTAAACGCGGGACGCAGCCATAGCTCTATTATAAAAAGCCGAAATTCGGACCAAAAGACGTGAACAATGTAACCACACCATTAGACGTAAAAGCCATTTGATTGAAAAAGTTCTTTGGGTTCTGCTTTATTGAAAGCGGAACGAGTCCCGGTGACAGATGTGACGATTTATTCCCGCCGAATGAAACGTTAAAAAATTTAAGGCTTTTATTACGTTCCGACTTCCGAGTCCAAGTTTGGAGGTTATTAGGAGTTATACAACCTTTTTTAGGGAAATTCCAATTATTGTATTCTACCATAGAAATAGTACAGTATTAAAATTACTTATTAACGGGGTGTTTACCATGTTTAACGGGGTGATACATGGTAAACAACTCGTTAATAAGTAATTTTAGTAGTGAAAATAACCATGTTAGTTTAAAATAGTACAGTATTAACTAGAATGCTTAAAGTTAAAGTTTTAACTGTGTGTTTCCGCAATTAGCCCTACTATTGGGCCTTTGTGCGTGATTTGAAGCCGTGGATTTTCTCACGATGTTTTCTCATCGTAAGAGCGATGTTAATAGAGCACATAAATTTCTCTGAAAGAAAAAGACATTGGTGCGCGGGCGGGATTTGAAACCACGACCTTCGGAATGAAAGTCGGGGTATCTACCACTAACTAACACTACTCTCTCTAACCAGAAAGCTTACTTCGTCGAAATATACGTCTCGAACAACCCCCTTTCGGCTTAAAAGGGCATGCCCGTTACTTCACCTTGTATAGGATCCCTGCGACCCCCAGTTTCACACGCGTAAGTCCTGTTCCCGCAGCAATATCGCGATAAAAGCCTATGTGTTATTCTAGGTCTCCAGCTACCTATATTCCAAGTTTCATCGCAATCGGTTCAGTAGTTTTCGCGTGAAAGAGTAACAAAGTCACATCTTATCTTACTCTTACTAATATTATAAATGCGAACGTTTGTATGTATGTACATACGTATGTGAGTTTGTTACTCCTCACGCAAAAACTACTGAACCGATTGCGATGAAACTTGGAATATAGGTAGCTGGATACCGGGAATAACACATAGGCTACCCCGATATTCCCGCGGGAACGGGGCTTACGTGGGTGAAACCGCGGGGCGCAGCTAGTACATATGAAAAAAAAATGAAAAAAATAAAAAAAAACTATCTGTGACTAACACACAGCGCCATCTAGCCCCATGGTAAGCTGCTAAGCTTGTGTTACGGTGACTAGACAACGAATATACTACTTTTATTTTTTATATACAGGGTTATGGGTTTCGAATCCAAAACCGTTCAGGGGGTGATTCTTTTTTACATCAAAACGAATAAGTTTTGTTCTACGACTTTTTGAAATTCAAAGTAGTTTTCGAAAATTTTAAGTGAAAAGTTTACTTGAAAATCAGCTGTTTCATAGAGTTAGAGGTCATTGACCTTAAGATGTCCTTTCTTTTAGTTTGGTCTACTAAAATAAAAACTTAAATAGAATTTATTTTCAAAAACAGTGGTCTTTTTTGAGTGAGCTACAACCTTAATATTTTCAAAAAAAAACCGAATATCCAGAAGTCGTAGAACAAAAGTTATTTGTTTTGATGTGGAAAATCACCCCCTGAACGGTTTTGGATTCGAAACCCATAACCCTGTATACTTACGTACAAATTTTCGTGTTTATAATATTACTAAGATTCATTCTATACGTAGAACTAATATACCTAAAAAAAACAATTCGCGCTTGACATTTTCTTTTTCATACATTTTTCGTCGGAAAGCTGGCTTAGGGGACCCCCAAAACAATCAATTAGGGAACTTTCAGTCTCCTTGAATTGTAAATGTGAGACTTTCGCGTCGCCTTTGTTTATTTCAATTTTTTGTTACATCTTTGTTTTTGTTTCAATATAATTGTGACGGCCCTTTGTTCCTCGTCCCGTTTCGCTTTAATTGCGTACTGCTCACATTGTTATTCTTGTCCGTATCAAGTTTTTGGGGCGTATAATGTTATTTAGTTTCTTATCTTTCTGTTTTCGGTTTTGTTTAACTATTTGAATTTGGATGAGGTAACTAAAATTACTTATTAACGAGGTGTTTACCATGTCTAGTATCGAGCTCCGCGAATAAATTATTAAACATGGTAAACACCCCGTTAATAAGTAATTTTAGTAGTAAAAATAACCACGTTAGTTTAAATCGTATATGGATAAGGAAAGTTTTATTTTGTCTCGATGCGTGTTGGAAAAAACTAACTTCATTAAATAAGCGAGTGGGACTTGCGCATTAAATGTTCCTATCATTATTGCAAAAAAATAAATAAACAAAAAACACGTTTGTTGTATGGGAGCCCCCCTTAATCTTTTGTTATTAGAATTTGTTGTTATAGCGGCAACAGAAATACATAATCAGAGCCCTTAGTATGAGTTTTGATAGTTTCTCGTCTCGATGAAACTGGCAGTTTACTTCATACATTTTCCATCAGCGCCTCTAGCGGTAACTATTATGAACTAAAATAATGTATGGAAGTAAACTGCCAGTTTCATCGAGACGATTAACTATCAAAACTCATACTAGGGGCTCTGAGAAAAAATAAACTGTCTAGCTATCACGGTTCTTGACATACAGCCTGGTTACGGACAGACCAACGGATGGACGGTAAAAAGGATCCTTAAAAGAAATAGCCACAGCCGAATTAAAACCCTTCTCCTTTTTTGAAGTTCGTTAAAAACCGAAAAATGAAAATGTTAACTAAATTTATTTATTTATTTATATAAACGGCTATTTATTTATTTAAATGAATAAAAAAATATTTATATTTTATTTTTTTGTAAGACGTCTTCAGGCACGTTGGAGCGACGATTTGCGCAAGACGGCTGGCACAAACTGGATGCGAGAAGCCGAAAATAGATCTGGGTGGCGTGCAATTGAAAAGGCCTATTGTTTATTTTTAAAATGTTCAACAAATTTATTTTATCAAAATAGTTGCCATTATTATCTATACATTGCTGCCATCTAATGGGAAGGTTATTAATGCCTTTGCGATAGAACTCCGACGATCTAGACTGCACAAACTGTGTGAAAGCATTTTGTACTGCCTCCTGGGAAGAAAACTTCTTGTCACGTAGATAATTGTCCAAATCACGAAAAAAATGGTAGTCCGTTGGAGCAAGGTCTGGTGAATACGGAGGATGACGAATGGTTTCTAAGTGCAGTTCCTGAAGGGTCAAAATGGTTTCTCGTGCTGTGTGAGGTCTCGCGTTGTCGTGGAGCAATAATGGTGAAGATCGATTCATGAGTCGGGGCTGTTTTACTGCTAGTTTTGTCAACATGGTTCGGAGTTCGGCACAATAGACATCTGCCGTAATTGCTTGACCAGATCGAAGAAAACTATAGTGAATAACACCATGCTGAGACCACCAAACAGTTACCATTACCTTTTTATTGGTAAGTTTTGCTTTAGGACACTGTTGTGGCATTTGTCCTGGGGTCAGCCATTGCATTTTTCTTTTCCGGTTATCATAAAGAATCCACTTTTCATCACATGTTACAATTCGATCCAATATTCCTTCATTTCTGTACCGGTTCAACAAGGCAACACAAGTTTCAACACGCGTTTCTTTCTGCAGATCAGTCAAATCATGAGGCACCCATTTTTCGTATTTTTTTATTTTATTGATTTGACGCAAGTGAGTCAATAAAGTGGGTAAGGTACCGTTAAACCATGCCGCTAATTCCTGGGTAGTTTGACTAGGATCGGCTTCCACTATCTCTCTTAATTCATCGTTATTCACCTGTGTGGGCGGTCTAACTCGTGGCTCGTTCTTTAAGTCGAAATTTCCATCACGAAAGAGTTTAAACCAAAATCGCACGGTGCGTTCATTAGTAGACCCCTCTCCAAACGCAGCATTGATATTGCGGGCTGTTTCTGCCGCGTTAGTTCCGCGTCGGAACTCGTATTCAAAAATCACTCGAATTTTCGCAGTATCCATCTTTCTTGTCTAAATTGAATAACAAAAACAATTGAAAGTCGATATTCAAATGTTTCACATTTTTTAAAAAAAGAACATCAAAGAAACCATTTGAAAAAAGTTTCATTCGAAGACCTCAAACCATGAAGATTCTATGTCAATTCAAAGAACCTATTGCAATAAAACGGCAATTTCATACTTTAACCCCTATTATTATAGATAGAAATACGCCCAGACCAAATACAAATATGATGATATGATGATGATTTATTTATATAACAAACACTTTCAGACTTACAGCATTTAAACACCAAAACTTCTGAAAGCCATTATACCATAATTACAAATAATTATTGATAAGATTTTTTTTTAATCACATAAATATTAGATTTGAGTAAAACTAGGTAGACATCAAAATGAATCAGCTTAAACGTTTATCTTGTGTGTAGTACTTATCCTATCCTACTAATATTGTAAAGCTAAAATCACGCAAAAACTACTGAACCGATTGCGATGAAACTTGGAATATAGGTAGCTAGATATCGGGAATAACACATAAGCTTTTTATCCCGATATTCCCGCGGGAACGGGACTTACGCTGGTGAAACCGTGGGTCGAAGTTAGTAGAAAATAATTTGATTTCAAAGCGTCGCCGTAGGGCCGCAAATTCCTTAAGCGCGTACAGGCTAAATAAATAAATTTTGCACAACATTACCCACACCGCTATCTAGCCCCAAACTAAGGCTTTTATGGGTACTATACAACAACATTTTATGCTTTTTTTTTATAAATACATACATGGAATATACCCAGAACCAGAAACAAACAATTATGGTAAGCAGAAATATTAGTTCCCGGTGGGAATCGAACCCGCAGCCTACTGCATTGCAGTCGAGCGTCCGCCCGACACGCCACAGAGGCCGTCAAGGCTAAGTTTTATTATGATTTATTAAATAGGTGTATTTACAAAAAAAGGTATATTATGTAGTTTATCCGTTGTCTAGTATCCAATATCCATAGTACAAGCCCAGTGCTTAGTTTGGGACTAGATTGCGCTGTGTGCAATGTAGTGAAATATTTATTTATTTTATTTATTGTTTCTAAAAAATCGACTTAAAAACACGAAGTCACTTATAAGACCATTTGAAACAGTTCTTCTAAACTTGCTACAAAAAACGGTAAAAAGTTGCAAACACAGTACTGTGACACCGAAGCACTGCAATTCGTCGTACAGAACCACTGTACAAAAAGCCACAGTAGGCTGACTCGATAGGTACATTAAAACATGCATGAAAGCGGTGTTGGTCTAGTGGTATTTACCCCGTCTTTCATTCCAAAGGTCGTGGTTTCGAATCCCGGCCGCGCATCAATCAATGTCTTTCATTCAATGCATCAATGTCTTTTTTTTTAAGGAAAATTTATTTGCGCTAATAACATCGCTCTTACGGTGAAGGAAAACTTCGTGAGGAAATCCACGGCTTGAAGCCACGCACAAAGGCCTGGTTAGGGGTAATTGTGGAAAACAAACACTTAAGACTTTAACTTTAACTTGCATGTATCATGATAGGTAGATTACATACGTAAAATTGAAAATAAAACCTGGATGATACAGGTTTGAAAAAAGCTCACGCCCGGCAGTGGGAACAAGTTGTAGACGATGATTATGATGACGTATGGAATGAGAAACCATTTTAGATTTGAAAGGAAAAACAAAAAAGCACAGGCGATTGATTGATAATGTATTTATTAAACTTTTTTAATCTCATACAATTCGCCCATATTAACATTTTTTCCAATAGTCTCAATCGAGAGGAGTCAGTTTCCTCGTGACCAAGACTATGCAAAGTTTACGAAGCGCGTTATTTTTAGATTCAGAGTCAACTTACTGCGGGTGAGCGCCACCGATATTTATGCTGTGCCACCTACACGAACTTTACAAAACTATTTGTTATTAGACGAAGACAAAGCTTCGTTTCTTTAACAAGTAAAAAATACAAAAACATTACAAAGAACTGTTCCTTCAGGATTTAAAGTCACGTAGTTTGTTTGCAAAGGTTGGAACTTTGACTTTAACGATTTCTAGTAGCTATTTTATTTTGTCGATAACAGATGGGTTTTAGTTATACAGACTTGAAGTCGGCTGATAGTTACAAGTTGCAAGAGATGTATAATTAACAATAGCCACAGTAAAATAGAAAGGTGGTGCCTGAGGCACAGCAGTACGTAAACAACCAACAAATGCTCGAAAACGACTCACTCACTTAAACATGCTCGTCGAAGAGACCCCTAAGGAGGTTTCGCGTAGATGTCAGTACTGAGTGCTGCGTCACGACCGCGCCATGACAAGTGTGAACGTGTGTGTGTGCAGTTTCCATTCTGCTCTCTCTATGCACTGTGCTATAGCCCTAGTATGGGTATCATTTAGCAGTAGATATAACCACGGTATAGAATAGGGATCCCATTTCTTCCCGTGGATGTCGTAAAAGGGTTTAAACAACCTCTTCTTTACTTTTGTGTTTTACAGCCAAATACAGAAACACCTCCTACAATTTGAGGGGTACTTAAATAAGGGAGCAGCTTCTACATTTAAAATTTGTATTGGGAAATTTTGAGTTTGACAAGTATTTACTCATTTAAGAAGAACTTAAATTTTAAGCATTTCTGTGTTCGGCCTTTAGTCTTTTAGACAAGACAGACGAAAGTAGGACAGAGATTCGAGTGATTTTATACGTTGAAACGAGGTTTAAACTGTGAGAAAAAATCGTGTAGATGCGATATAGCCTCACGAATAATATAATATACATTATATACAAATAATATACAAAAAAAGGCCGTTCACCCTCGGCCCGTCAACGGCCCGTTCTAATGGAATTCATCCATTGTCGTAATTAATATTGAAATAAAACTCATTATTGCTGGGATGTATTTAATGTTAAATTGTTGTTTTTAATATATTAAGCACTAGCTGCGCCCCGCGGTCTCACCCGCAGAAGTAAAAACGCGTTATAACGAGAGGGCGCGAGCGGCCGAGCGGTTCTCGAGCGGTTACACTTTTTCGTTAATTACTCGGGTTCTACTAATTGGATTTCGATGAAAAGTATACCACGACCTTCCTCGAAAATATAACTATCCAATTTTGAAAACCATATTTCAATCGGATAAGTAGTTTTTAATTGTATAAGGAACCGACAGATAAACAGAGAAATAGACAGACAGACATGAATTAAAAAAAAAACAATTTTGATCTACTACTTATCCCAAGTCCCCTAGACCACTTTTTTAATTTATTACCAAGTACAGACTTTTTGTCCTCTCTTCCTTTATTATAAGTAGTATAGATTTTATTTTTCTTTCGTCCTTCTTCCAATGTGAATCACCCTTTAGGCAGCTCAGGCCTTTACAAACCATAATCACAAAAAACAACAATCAAATTCCTCTAATTAATTAATAACATCCATTATACACCCAAATCTTTCACACCAATATAAGAGAGATCTTTCAAAGATCCTCACGAAGGTATTTGATCCGCGAACTCCATAATTAATTTACGTCTGGAAAATAAAGTGCTCAAGCAATTAACTAATGAATAGACGAACCAGCTTCGTTATTCCTCTACCGAAGACAATAATACCAGTTGACTGCTCATAAGTATTGTAAATTGCACGAAAATTGTGCGTCTTTTAGTGGCACTCTCGTGCAAGAATGGCCAGAATACTTTGCCTAAGTAATGCATTTTGTCATAGGTTTTCATCATTATCATCAGCCTGTTGCAGTCCACTGCTGGACATATGCCTCCCAATTGCACGCCACTTAAGTATATTTTCGGCTTCTCGCATCCAGTTTGTGCCAGCCGTCTAGCGCAAATTGTCGCTCCAACGTGCCTGAGGACGTCCTACACTACGTTTACCGAGACGCATAGGTTTTCAACGTCTGCGAAAATGTGACACAGATTTTACTTACCCGAAGTAATTTTTCGACTTGTCTATAAATACTAGTGATAGACTCTTTGTGATTGGCCGATGCGTTCCCTATCTATTTCTAGACTCTTTTTGGTTGACCGTTTTTGCACGATAGTGCTATTGTATAAGTACAAATACTAAGTAAGTAATGCAATGGCCAATCACAAAGTTTGGTTTTTACCTCACCCCCTGCCCGCAACGGTGAGTTATGTTTTTTTTAGAAAAAAATCGCGGTATGCTCAGTCATTTGGCTTTATTGTCTTTGATTTACCTACCTACATAATTGTAACGAAGGCAAGTGTCTACAGTTAACGGTGCCTGCCTTCTGTAAAAATAGTTTTTAACTTTTGCTAATGTGGATTGTTTCTCCAACGTTACTTCTTTTACTAGAAATATTTTTAACGAAAAATACATTTTCGAAAATAAGATAGATAGGATTCGAACTATTTTGTTACAGAGATTGCTACCCTGAAAGCAAAAGAAATTATGTTAAAGGCAGTCTTTAAAGGGTTTGGTGGGTTTGTATAAAATATCCCATCTTCTTCTAAAAGTCAAACTGTTCAGAAAATTTACCCACACTCCTTTAAAAATTGAGACTCATAAATCGTACGTCGTTGTTCTATTACTTACCATCTAGGTAATCTAAGGCGTAATGGTGCTACCACACCAATCGATCGATCGTCGATCGATGCGATCGATTGAAGGTAGAATGGATTAGTCGACGTCGACCGATAGTGTCTACCAGACCAATCGGTCGACTGTCAATCGGCGATCGAATGATGGTATAATGGAATAGTCGACGTCGATCGCTGCCCGTGCGCTAACTGCATGTGTTTGTGTTTTAGTTGTGTGAAACTCGCTTTTATTTCTGAGAGAATAAATAAAATTATGAAATATAGCCGGAGTTAATCGATCAATACCTTCGACCAGCAATCGATCGATTGGTAAGTCGACCGGTATCGATCGATTAAATCTACCACACCAATCAATCAACGTCGACCGATGTCGATAGATGGCATCGATCAACGATCGGTCGATTGGTGTAGTGACACCCTAAGCCTACAAAAATCTTAATCCTTATTAGCCTTATTAATAAAAGAGCGGTAATATTGAAATAAAACTCATTATTGCTGGGATGTATTTAATGTTAAATTGTTGTTTTTAATATATTAAGCACTAGCTGCGCCCCGCGGTCTCACCCGCAGAAGTAAAAACGCGTTATAACGAGAGGGCGCGAGCGGCCGAGCGGTTCTCGAGCGGTTACACTTTTTCGTTAATTACTCGGGTTCTACTAATTGGATTTCGATGAAAAGTATACCACGACCTTCCTCGAAAATATAACTATCCAATTTTGAAAACCATATTTCAATCGGATAAGTAGTTTTTAATTGTATAAGGAACCGACAGATAAACAGAGAAATAGACAGACAGACATGAATTAAAAAAAAAACAATTTTGATCTACTACTTATCCCAAGTCCCCTAGACCACTTTTTTAATTTATTACCAAGTACAGACTTTTTGTCCTCTCTTCCTTTATTATAAGTAGTATAGATTTTATTTTTCTTTCGTCCTTCTTCCAATGTGAATCACCCTTTAGGCAGCTCAGGCCTTTACAAACCATAATCACAAAAAACAACAATCAAATTCCTCTAATTAATTAATAATTAACGGTGCCTGCCTTCTGTAAAAATAGTTTTTAACTTTTGCTAATGTGGATTGTTTCTCCAACGTTACTTCTTTTACTAGAAATATTTTTAACGAAAAATACATTTTCGAAAATAAGATAGATAGGATTCGAACTATTTTGTTACAGAGATTGCTACCCTGAAAGCAAAAGAAATTATGTTAAAGGCAGTCTTTAAAGGGTTTGGTGGGTTTGTATAAAATATCCCATCTTCTTCTAAAAGTCAAACTGTTCAGAAAATTTACCCACACTCCTTTAAAAATTGAGACTCATAAATCGTACGTCGTTGTTCTATTACTTACCATCTAGGTAATCTAAGGCGTAATGGTGCTACCACACCAATCGATCGATCGTCGATCGATGCGATCGATTGAAGGTAGAATGGATTAGTCGACGTCGACCGATAGTGTCTACCAGACCAATCGGTCGACTGTCAATCGGCGATCGAATGATGGTATAATGGAATAGTCGACGTCGATCGCTGCCCGTGCGCTAACTGCATGTGTTTGTGTTTTAGTTGTGTGAAACTCGCTTTTATTTCTGAGAGAATAAATAAAATTATGAAATATAGCCGGAGTTAATCGATCAATACCTTCGACCAGCAATCGATCGATTGGTAAGTCGACCGGTATCGATCGATTAAATCTACCACACCAATCAATCAACGTCGACCGATGTCGATAGATGGCATCGATCAACGATCGGTCGATTGGTGTAGTGACACCCTAAGCCTACAAAAATCTTAATCCTTATTAGCCTTATTAATAAAAGAGCGGTAAGGTCGGTGTATTTATTTCCGTCTTTCAACTTTGAAATTTCTTATCAAAGAAAAAGACATAGCATGTTTTCACTAATCCTACCTTACCCCCCGTTTAACTTATAAGAACGCATTAGCCTACAAAAATCTTAAACCTTATCTGTTTAAAGTCCTCATTACAGCATATCTGTAAGAGAATGGGTTGGATAATAATATAATCATTAAGTTTTATGTGCACCTAGTGGGAATAAGTGAAATAATCAAGACGCCGGCGCCGCGGCACGATGAGTCTACTCTGTATGCAAATACAGCCGCGGGATGGCATACCGTGCTGACTAATTCACAGAAAACAACGTTAGAGACGTCAATGAGTACTTAAAGTACAGATGGGACGTACCAAATTATTTTTTTACAATACATTATTTAACCAACTAGTTCGGGAACTCGTGTGGCCTAGTTGCTTAAGGCGGTGCGGTACTGACGCGGAGACGCGAGTTCAAATCTCGTCGGGAGTGAATTTTTGAAGATGAATTTTTCCCTTTATAATATTTCTAACAGGTAGGTATGCCTTGAGCAATATTTTTTTTTACGAAATACTTTATGTTTTAACACTCTACAACTGACCTTATTCATTCGAAGGTTGTCTGGAAAAGATCGCTTTAAGCAATGTAACTTTCACCTTTTTGTACCACCATAAATAAAGAGATTTTTATTTTAAACTTGATTGTAAAATACGATCAAAGTAGAAAGAAAAGAAGGTCGAAGCTTAAACAAAATAAGATCGAAGTAGAAAAAAGAACGGTGGAAGTAATAAATCGGTCCAGCCGTTTTGAAGATAAATGGGAACATTGGAATGCGCGCAAACACATAACCTCTCACCCTGAACGTGTATACCCTGCTCCGTTCTATCGTAGGTAAGTGAGGTAAGATAATTATGACATAATTTGACCTCTGCCCTTGTACAGCTGCAAATAACCAATGACATTATTTTTATTTTTTGAACATGTTTTGCTATCAATTAATTATTATCATTTATTATACTGACAATGCCTCTTTACAGCAGCAACTGAAACTCATTTTTTTTTGTAAACTCAATTAGGTATGTATTTCATTTTAAACCAATGTATGTTATATTTTTATTTTTTATTACTTTTGACGTCACCGAGTGTTCCAAATAATTTAGTTATGTAGTGTTCCTATGGTCTGAATAAATGAGTATGAGTATGAGTTAAACAGTACACAAAATATCCTATTTATTTAAAGACAGAGTGACATATCTGTTACAAGTGTAATCTTTGCTCTAATTCTAAGCTCTGCGGGAATCTTCCCGACTTCCAATCCCAACGGCAATTCCAATATAATAATATAATACGGTTTTTTTTTTCTCGGCGTCGACGGCGACACACTAAAATCATATTTTACGTGACTCCCTGCCTTCGATTTTGATTGATGAAAATATTATGCATTCTGATTGCAAAATTATTTTTCTTATATTCATAAAATATATATTAAAATATACAAGTTGGTAGTTTTATTTTATTTAATTTTTAAATTATTTTTGTTTTTTTTTTAATAAAACACTTTATTTATCCGGTTGTATCGCGTTTTTATTCATTATTTAAACGAACCGAGCTTTCGCCAACTTTACAGTTGGCTTTTTCAAGGTTGACTAAGATGTAATTTGTCTATTTTTAAATCGTTCGTTTAATTGGTTCGTTTAAATAATGAATAAAAACGCGATACAACCGGATAGATAAAGTGTTTTATTATGCAAAATTGCGAAAACCATACAACAAATTATGTTTATATTTTTAATTTTTTTTTTTGTATTTATTTTGGTTATTGATTGTATGTGACTTGAATAAATATCGTGTTAATAGGTACTTTAAATAAACATTATATCTACTTGAAAGAATGATTGAAGTTTATTGTTTAATAGGTAAATTTTTATTTTAAATAATAAAATCAAAAAACGAATAAATCAAATAACCTTCCCCTTATTGTTCCTGGTGCAAAGGTTAAAAAAAACCTGATTGCAGTTAATAAATAAGATTAACAACACAAGCCTTGGAGTGAATCAGTCATAGTCAAGCTGGTCTAATTTTGCTATTACTCAGATCTCCTAGCTTATGAATACCTAAAGGTAAAGCAACCTTAAAAATAGCTCGATGCTTCTAGGAGCTTTAGAAATGGTGGATGCACTAGGGTGGGACTCCTAAGTGACTGGTAGACTGGACTGTGAATAAATAAATAAATATTCACGACATTACACAGCGCAATCTAACCCCAAACAAAGCACAAGGCTTGTATTATGGATACTGAACAAATTGAAATCTTGTTCCGCCGCTTTCAATTTAAATTTAGTGTTATTTAGGTAATTTACGATCCGTTTCGCTCCTGTCCCCTAATTCGGCCTCAGTGGAAAAGTACAATAATAAGGTTAATAACCTTATTAAAGATTTTTCAGAAAAAAATACATCGTCAGACTGCAATTTGCTCTGCTCATTTTTAAGTATTCGTAGATGACAGCTACGAACGCTACGGATTCGAAGCGCTACGAAAATGCTACGAGCTGCATGCGTAGGCTATCTACAAGAACAATTAAGGGGAAAAGATACCTACTCTTCTGCTATACAAACGTAGTCGACTGTTTCCTTCTTGAATAAAGGCATTAGAGCAAACGTATTCATGACATAAAACTATATCTGCTATGACCAGACCATGATGTCTTTATGTGTTTTTTTTTTTTCAAATTGTATTTTTCTAATTCAAATTAGTCACAAATATGTGGCGAACGTGTTCGTATCTTTTTCGTCGAAAACAAAAAAATGCAATGTAAAAAAAAGGGTTAAATCTTCCATGACTTCACCATTAATAAACAGATACTAAGTTTTTAAATGAAAATAATAATAATAATGATTACTTATTGTTACTCCAAACGAAAATTAAGAGTAAAGTGTATGCTATGCCGTTGTAGTTTCTCTGCAATGGAATTATAGAAAACTTTTGGAATTACCTTTTACAAAGAAAATTAAACCTTTTGTACCACACCAGTTTTAAGTTTTTGTGTGTTGTAATATCTGTTTAAGTTATAGTCTAATAAAGCAACAATTCATTCAATATACACAATTCCTGCATTATGACATAACCATGTTTAAACTTAGATATATTTTTCGCACGGAAATATATTTTCGAAAAATCCCCATGACAGGATTCGAACCTGCGCCCCCAAGCTCTGTTGCGATTCGATGACCATGTTGTCTTTTTTTTAATTTCTAATTAGGTATAATTAAAAAAAAAATAGAATATTTATAAAAATAATACGCGTGGCTCTCGGGGACTGCCGTGGTAAAGCTATTGCATAGCATTTTTTGCATAGCGGGCGCCACACCGCTGTGCGGGTCGGAGTGGGGGGTGTTCGGTTTATTTTCGTTACGGAATTTCTTGATTCGGTCGCCGCGTTCAAAGCCTGCGATAATAGCTTAAAAATATTGTTATTGGATATACTGTTATAGGAAACTTTAATCGTACTTCACTTTTTATGGTAACGTGTGTACACCTATAATTGGTAAGCGCACTTGTCCATCTTTAGAAAATTGTTACTTTCTGTATTAGCTCTAGTGTATTTTACTATTGGTGAACCTAATAAATAAATAAAATAAAATAAATAATGCTTTGAGCAATAACAACAAATTACGAAATAAAAAAATATTGTCATGGTCATGACTATCTATAGTACCAATTTAATAAGTTTTAATTTGTTTCTAATTATAAGTGATAATTTTAGTTTCTACTGTTAGCCATTTTAGCCTGAGATACAGGATATTCCTAGTTCAGGCATATGTGTTACTTAGATTTAAATCGAAATTTAGACTTTAAGCAATTTGTACAAATTTTTTTGGAAATAAATTATTTATTTATTTATTTTAAATATAGGTTTTATGACAAACATATTTGCTCTAAAGTCCAAGTTAGTGTGAAGAACAAGTGTATTCTCTCCTCTTAAATGAATATAGTTTGTAGTCCTTTCTAGAGTTACACGAAGTTTAATACTCATGTTTGAAACCTACGTTTCGCTAAGAACTAAATCAAAATGATATCTCTCGAGAGAGAAAGAGTTTAAACGAACACAAAAGTTTGAATAGTATATTTTTCACAAAGCAGTCCGCGTGGAAATAAAAAGTTTAATGTGCAAGTGAATCCTGGGGGCGATATTAGCACTTTGCCTCAATGAGTTTTACTTTGGACTTTGAATGATGACGACTATTTAGTTAGTTGTTTTAAGTACCTACATAAAATCGGTCAAGTGCGAGATGAAATCGTTTGCTGAGGGTTCAGGGCCGTTTTTAATCTTTGAGTACGGAACCCTAATTAAAGTTTATTTTTACTACAAGAAATATTGACAGTTCGGTGGTGTCAGAATTAGAGATAATAGAGGTGACTTCCGCTCAGGGCCCTGATTCCCTAAAAACACAGCATGCGACAAGCAGGCAGGATGCATGAGCATTGCAGAAGTTGATTTGTTGCAGGAGTAAAAATAATAGCTATTCTATAACTTCTTCAAATACTGATTGGATGAGGAACAAGGGGAGCTATTTAAATAATAAAGTAGCCCTTAATTTTGAAGGCTACTTAAGTAATTAAGTGAAATAACATTTACAGAATACGAATTAACGTACATCTCCCGCACGTCGCCTGCAATCCGCCGGCATTCCGCATGCTATGTTCTTACCGAATCGAGCTTAATTCTGGGGCAAAGATGAGCCTTCGCCATTCAGCGCGGGAATGCTGCAAGTGTGATGGGGACCTTTGCACCACGAACAATAAGCGGCGGGTTATTTAATTAATTTGTTTTTTTTATTTAAATTAAAATGAAACTTCTTATGTCCCTAGTTAGTAATTATAATATATTATTTGTATAAAAACAAAGTTTTATGTTCGATGGTTAAAATTTAACGTCAATAAACGCACTTCAAGATAAAAATACAACAAAATGTAAAGTAACTTCATTTTTCCACGTTTGAACTAAAGTAAAAAGCATTCTGATTTTTACCAAAACGATTACAGAAAGTAAAATAATAAATATAGAGACACGTTAGGGACAATTTGCATTTTACATCTAAAATTTTAGAACTAAATTGTCTTTCATTATTCGTACCTACGGAAAGAAATTACTTTAAAAGCAAGTCTTGAATGTGGCAATCATTTTTAACTTTAACATGTGAACATGTGCTCGGTATTTTTGTAATAATGCCGTTATTAAATAATAATTGTGTTAAATTAAATATTATTGTGTTAATGTTTAACATAGGGGGTTGTTCTAGTAATTTGGGCGGAAAACTTTTGTTCTACAACTTTTGGAAATACGAATTTTTTTTTAAGATTTGAGATTATGTTTTATTGAAAAAACAGCTGTTTAAATAAAGGCAATTAAAATCTTGATTGTTATCAAGCAAACTAAATTACAGTACAACATAAAGTCAATGACCTCTAACTCTAAGAAACAGCTGATTTTCAAGTAAACTTTAAACTTAAAATTTTCGAAAACTACTTCGAATTTCCAAAAGTTGTAGAACAAAAGTTTTTAGCCCAGACGTCTAGAACAACCCCTTTTCGGGTTAAATGAGTATCCTTGTTACACCTTATTTAATCGGTAATCGAGTTCAGAAGCTTATTTTTAGAAGTCGGTTATAAAAAGGAAATTTCATAACCCCAAGTATAGACTTTGAGTTTGAATCTTTTAAATCGTTGGTGCTGAGCGAAATTCAATAAAGCGTCGTCGTCGCGTCGACTACCCGTTCTAGTATTAAATTTCTCCATAATACCAGATATAGGTTGGTAAACAAATATTTCAGATGCAGTTTGTTTAGGGTTTTCATTAGATATTTCGATTTTTATTATTAGTTTGTAATAAACTGAAAGCCGAAAAAAGTTAGTTGAAAACAAAAAATCGTGTAATGTATATCACAAAAACACCTATTTCAAATTCATTTTTTAGAAAATTTCATTTCTCTAAAGGTAACTCTTTAACGCGTACATTCGCGTGTAATGTCATATTTCAGATTCAAAATCACATACATCGCGCACCTTAGTTACATTTTACCGGATCTTAATAGCGTATTATTACTTATTTCCTTACCTGAACGTTTCGATCATGTTACAATGATCTTGGTCGCGAGGGGACTATCATCCGGGGGAAGATCGTGGTAACATCATCGAAACGTCGATGTAAATAAATAAGTATAATAATACGCGATTAAGACCCGGTAAAATGTAACTATGTTAACAAATCGTGTAAATTTAAAAAGGTTATCGAATTTATAATGTTACATTACAAGTGAATCATTTTGCAATCTTTTTATGAGTAAAATCAAATAATTCGTGAAAACAAGATATCTATTGCTAATTTAGTAAACCGATTCTAACAATTTCAAGTGTATGTTATTCTTATTATGCTTTAATTAAATACGTCACGTTATCTGTAAAATTAAAATTGAAAAAATATTTTAAAAAAATGTAAAAATAATAATTTAAAGTGATTACCTCAAAGCAGCAATGGACTGCATAGTGCCTGTCATTTTCCGCTGTTGTCAGACATCAACAGAAAGATAATAAGGGTACAGAGCGCCGAGCGTTTTCAGAAAATTTTAACTGTTTTATACCACTAGCAGGAATAGTAGATTATTGTTATACAAGGGCTGAAAGTCAAGTATTTCACCTGAGATATTTTGGCCCTCGAACGAAGTGAGAGCTCCAATAGTTTGAGGGTGAAATGCGCGACATTCACCCGAGTTAAACACTCTACTTTTCATTTCGACTGTGAGGAAATTAAAATGCCTACTACTCGCACTTTTACTCCCTTATTTAAAAAATATTATTTACACATGACTTAGTTATGTGACGTTTGTCTCTGTCTGTCAACTTTGAAACTTCATGTGACAGTAAAAGACAAACGATGCATAGTTATGCAGCGCATTAATTAGCGTTTATAAATAAGGGAGTTAATAAAACAGGTATACTGAAATTTAATTAAAATTTTATGAAAATGTAGAACAATTAGTAAAATCTAAATTCAATTGTTTTAATTTAATATCTAGATCAAAAAAAAGTTAAAATATACATTTACTGCCAACATTAGAAATTTTTCGAAAAACTTATCTAATTACTACAATAATATTAGGGGTTAAAGTATGAAATTGCCGATTTGTACTGGAAATCCTTATTGTTTATTTTTTAAATTTTTAACAAATTTATTTAATCAAAATAGTTGCCATTATTATCTATACATTGCTGCCATCTAATGGGAAGGTTATTAATGCCTTTGCGATAGAACTCCGACGATCTAGACTGCACAAACTGTGTGAAAGCATTTTGTACTGCCTCCTGGGAAGAAAACTTCTTGTCACGTAGATAATTGTCCAAATCACGAAAAAAATAGTAGTCCGTTGGAGCAAGGTCTGGTGAATACGGAGGATGACGAATGGTTTCTAAGTGCAGTTCCTGAAGGGTCAAAATGGTTTCTCGTGCTGTGTGAGGTCTCGCGTTGTCGTGGAGCAATAATGGTGAAGATCGATTCATGAGTCGAGGGTGTTTTACAGCGTGTGTTGCTAGTTTTGTCAACATGGTTCGGAGTTCGGCACAATAGACATCTGCCGTAATTGCTTGACCAGATCGAAGAAAACTATAGTGAATAACACCATGCTGAGACCACCAAACAGTTACCATTACCTTTTTATTGGTAAGTTTTGCTTTAGGACACTGTTGTGGCATTTGACCTGGGGTCAGCCATTGCATTTTTCTTTTCCGGTTATCATAAAGAATCCACTTTTCATCACGTGTTACAATTCGATCCAATATTCCTTCATTTCTGTACCGGTTCAACAAGGCAACACAAGTTTCAACACGCGTTTCTTTCTGCAGATCAGTCAAATCATGAGGCACCCATTTTTCGTATTTTTTTATTTTATTGATTTGACGCAAGTGAGTCAATAAAATGGGTAAGGTAACGTTAAACCATGCCGCTAATTCCTGGGTAGTTTGACTAGGATCGGCTTCCACTATCTCTCTTAATTCATCGTTATTCACCTGTGTGGGCGGTCTTCCTCGTGGCTCGTTCTTTAAGTCGAAATTTCCATCACGAAAGCGTTTAAACCAAAATCGCACGGTGCGTTCATTAGTAGACCCCTCTCCAAACGCAGCATTGATATTGCGGGCTGTTTCTGCCGCGTTAGTTCCGCGTCGGAACTCGTATTCAAAAATCACTCGAATTTTCGCAGTATCCATCTTTCTTGTCTAATTGAATAACAAAAACAATTGAAAGTCGATATTCAAATGTTTCACATTTTTTAAAAAAAGAACATCACAGAAACCGTTTGAAAAATGTTTCATTCGAAAACCTCAAACCATGAAGATTCTATGTCAATTCAAAGAACCTATTGCAATAAAACGGCAATTTCATACTTTAACCCCTATTATAATTGAAGATCATCTAAGCGGCCATGCCGACACGATAAAAAAAATTAGTAAGAAATCATGGCATTATAGTGAGTAGCAGAATAGAAGAGTAGGTAATTCAATTATTATAATAATAAGGCGTTTTTTTTTATTTCAGACTATAATCTGACGTTTTGGTTACTTGTATTTCACAATTTAAAGAATGTCAATGTCTATGTCAAATGGTTGCATTAATTAAAAAATAAAGTTTACTTTCCACCCTAGGGATAAAATGAGTCACTTTCAACCCGGCTTTCTACTACCCATGAAAGTTAAACTTTCCGAACAGGAAAGATAAAAAATTACATTACATAATCTGTACTCGCCCTTAGACCAGCGGCTTAGGCTATATTTAGTCATAGTCAGTCAGTGAACAACAGTCGGGACTTTAAATTTCATGTGCATAGATTACATACATACGTACAATACACAATGGATATAAAAATCCAACTTAACCAAAACTTCTCAAATTCACAACTCTATAAAACTGTCTCAAAATACATTAAAAGCAAATCGGTCGACTTATTTTGATGAGTTTTTGACGAGTACTTGGCATGACGATAATAGGTCACGTAGAACTATTGTTACTCGATACTTTCCTTCAGTAAATTGCTCTCATTTTCGAAGGTAATTTTAGTTAAATTGGTTTCGGTACTTGGTACCTCCTGCTGATACTATAATTTATGCTGAGCCCTGCTTCAAGGATAATAAGCTTTACTGGATTATTGTTCTAAATTATTAGCCAATTGCTTTATTGTCGTATTTCGAACTTGATAGAAAAAGTAATACAGTGAAACACAATATTTACCGGGTATTCTCGCGTTTTATTTATTATCAGGCGCTCTATTTTTGAATCACTTACGCCAATTCGAACGATTTAATTACCTCGATTTCTACGGATTTTCGTTCACTAAAAAAATATGTGAATCGCACGACTGTAACGAGGGGTATCAACCACTCGTCGCAGGAGTTCGACATTGATCGAAATCCAACCACATTCAATTATGAAAAACGTTGAAAGTGCAACGACGGTTTCAAAAATACGAGTATTGTTGCAATATCGTTCCGGGTTAGTCCTGTAGACCTTGTCGCGAGGTGCGCGACTTGAGTAGCAACACTAGTTGAATTGCTATTTTATGTACTTACTGAGATATGTTAAATTAAAATGAAAGTCAAAGTATGGACTTAAATTTAATAACAAGATAAGTAAACATATCTCTAGTACATAATATTGTCTAGTTTATTACAGTAGTTCCTAGTTTAAGATTAGATTAAGTATAGGACTGTAATATTAGTTTACTAGAACAGTAAAGATAAGTTTTATAGGTTTTATACAATACTTATTGTAGATTTAGGGGAAAGTTAATTATTGAGAATCCGTAAGACAATCAAATTCATTCAGTAGTAATTGTGGATTCAATACGGTATAATAGGAAAAGGAATCTAAATAGATTCAGTAGTTACAGAAGAGAACATGAGATAAGGGTGTTTTAGGTCCGAGCAGAGTTTAATCATGTTTGATTTCATACAGGAAGTTAAGTGAACTTAGCTGAGTGGCATTATACGCAATGTAGGTGTGGTTAGCTAACGGTCCGGGGCCTCATCCTCCATAAATTCTCATCGAACACCTTTCGGCGGCCTTGCGTGTCTTCATTAGGGTTTTTTGGGGCGTTGTTCCAATTAAAACGCCGAGTAGAGAAAACAAGGTACACGCTTGTGTGTCCTCAACCAAGGTCCTTTTATCCCAGACAAGGATCTTCTTTATACCCGACAAGGGAACCCTAGAAGGGCTATTAATTATCAATTAGTTATTTTTCATAGATTCCGTCGATTATTCTCTTTGATTAAATCAATGTAATATTAGGTTCATCTAATCTGAAAATATCCCTGGGCCTTCGTCAGCGAAAAATTAGAAAGTGATAACAGATCTTTTCGTTTTCTCGTAACGTCAAAATTCTGGACTTTACATAGTAGCCGGTGTCAAGTTATAATTTTTTATTTTGCAAAATATTATTTTTTATTCTTTTATTTTAAATTTATTTGATTTTAATATTGCTTAAATAATTGTGAACAATGATATGTATTCCTAGTCAAAATAAATTTACCGCTGAGTGTTTATTTTCGAAAATAGTTAACATTGATTTCGATCTGAAATACTCGTAACTCCATCTAGTGAATTCTGATGTGTAATATTGATAAAAGGTTATGCTTAACCTGCATTAGAGGGCGTTGTTATATGTTTACCTATTTTACTTGTTCTTCTACTGTTAAATTAAATGTTTTTATTATTCGTTAAGCCTAAACAGTGTTGTTTTATTTATTTTATTAAGTTTTAATTACAACAATCATGTACAACGTTACATTACCCGCCGTCTTGGGATAAAGAATTTTGCCCTGAGGTTAAAATTCTTTGACTACCAACTAACAAATCCACTATCATTACATCAACTTTCATCATTCTCATTCACACATCACTCTTTTATTCGAGCTACACCAGTCGTTAAGAGACTGATGATGCCTCCTTTCATAAGCAAGTCTTCTTTTCAGCTTCGCTGAGCTTATAAAAGAAAGACCAGAACTCATTAAGTTGTCCTATGGTTAGGTCATTTAAGGGTAAGTAAGTTTATTGCTTGGCTAACAAGATTCTAGTTTCCAAGTAAGCTGAATTGCTTTATTCAGTTAAGAATTTGATTATTTAAGTTTAACCAAGTTCTTTTAGCATACCTGGGTTTTTAAGGGAGACCCAAAGTATAAATTAGTATACTTATGCATACCTGAGCTTCAAGAGATACTCATAGTATTAAGTAACTTAGTTTAAGCTAAGTTTGTTTTAAGTTTAAGATAGGTTTAGGGCTTATTTTGAGAGTTCCTATGTCCGCTCTGTTTAAGTTTGTTTAATGTTAAGATAGGTTTAGGGCTTATTTTGAGAGTTCCTATGTCCGCTCTGTTTAAGTTTGTTTTAAGTTAGATAGGTTTTGGGCTTATTTTGAGAGTTCCTATGTCCGCTCTGTTTAAGTTTGTTTAAGGTTTAGATAGGTTTTGGGCTTATTTTGTGAGTTCCTATTTACCGCTCAGTTATATAAGATTAACTTAAGTGTAAGTGAGGATTAGGTCTATATAGATACCTATAATCCGCCTTAGTATATTTAAGTACTTAACCTAAATTTTACTTAAGTATTCTAATATTACTAGCTACAGAGAACAATCTTTTATGTCCTAACATTCCATCATCTAACTTCAGTTCAGAAATCCATTCCGTTTTTTTTTTCATTCACCCAGGACTGGTGTTGAGTAAACTATTCTACTGTCGAGATAGTTTGTCCGGGGGGGTAGGATAGTTTGTCCGGGGGAGTAGGATAGTTTGTCCGGGGGAGTAGTAAAAAAAAATTCAAGGGGTAGCTAAGTTTAAGTTTATAGATTCTAGTTTAGGGTTAAGTTTTTTTTATGTTTTGATGAGCTACGAGTATGTTCATCCTTTTCAATGCGTATTATGCGGTTATGAAGATGGTTAAGCATGTTTTGAATTCGTGACAATGAAGTTTCACTTTGTTCAGGTTGGTCTAGATGTGTTAAAATTTTAGTTATGGTTTCATTACACTCTTTGATATCTAAGGTTGTTTCTAAGGGTGATGTCAAGATTTCATCTGAAGGATATTTAGTAGCAAGGGGAGTGATCTGTTTGCGCAGTTCTTCAACTGTAGAACCTGGTGTAACACCACGGATACGTACCTCATATTCGAGTTCAGCTTTCTGAAGGGATAAGTACTTAACAGGCAGCATCTTGGTGAGTTTGAGTCCCACTTGAAGTATTTACACAAGTACACAATGTAAAGCATGCAATTTATTAAGTTATAATGTTTTTAGAAGTCAAGTTATAGAAGCACAGTTGTTTTTTTTTGAGTTTAGTTAATAATATAATCTTAAGAACCTTTATATTATCACTGAGTACTAGATTGTTTGTAACAAAAGGGCCTGCCTATCCTTGTTTACAAAATAAGTTTAAATTCTTATATACTAGTTATAGTAACCTAAGTAACCGTCACCAATGCACTGTAGCCTAAAAAAAACAAACAAGATTGAACTCTGATAGATTTTCCACTTTAAGAAATGCCTTTTATGCGGCGTGGACGGATCTAACCACCACGTAAGAGGGCGCCATTTTATGTCGCGAGGTGCGCGACTTGAGTAGCAACACTAGTTGAATTGCTATTTTATGTACTTACTGAGATATGTTAAATTAAAATGAAAGTCAAAGTATGGACTTAAATTTAATAACAAGATAAGTA
Organism: Idaea dimidiata; assembly: GCA_949358125.1. Lineage (NCBI taxonomy): Eukaryota > Metazoa > Arthropoda > Insecta > Lepidoptera > Geometridae > Idaea > Idaea dimidiata. The sequence continues at coordinate 14,393,107 of OX442340.1, read as the reverse complement.
AACATATCTCTAGTACATAATATTGTCTAGTTTATTACAGTAGTTCCTAGTTTAAGATTAGATTAAGTATAGGACTGTAATATTAGTTTACTAGAACAGTAAAGATAAGTTTTATAGGTTTTATACAATACTTATTGTAGATTTAGGGGAAAGTTAATTATTGAGAATCCGTAAGACAATCAAATTCATTCAGTAGTAATTGTGGATTCAATACGGTATAATAGGAAAAGGAATCTAAATAGATTCAGTAGTTACAGAAGAGAACATGAGATAAGGGTGTTTTAGGTCCGAGCAGAGTTTAATCATGTTTGATTTCATACAGGAAGTTAAGTGAACTTAGCTGAGTGGCATTATACGCAATGTAGGTGTGGTTAGCTAACGGTCCGGGGCCTCATCCTCCATAAATTCTCATCGAACACCTTTCGGCGGCTTTGCGTGTCTTCATTAGGGTTTTTTGGGGCGTTGTTCCAATTAAAACGCCGAGTAGAGAAAACAAGGTACACGCTTGTGTGTCCTCAACCAAGGTCCTTTTATCCCAGACAAGGATCTTCTTTATACCCGACAAGGGAACCCTAGAAGGGCTATTAATTATCAATTAGTTATTTTTCATAGATTCCGTCGATTATTCTCTTTGATTAAATCAATGTAATATTAGGTTCATCTAATCTGAAAATATCCCTGGGCCTTCGTCAGCGATAAATTAGAAAGTGATAACAGATCTTTTCGTTTTCTCGTAACGTCAAAATTCTGGACTTTACATAGTAGCCGGTGTCAAGTTATAATTTTTTATTTTGCAAAATATTATTTTTTATTCTTTTATTTTAAATTTATTTGATTTTAATATTGCTTAAATAATTGTGAACAATGATATAAATTTAATAAAATTTATTTTGACTAGGAATACCCTAGTCAAAATAAATTTACCGCTGAGTGTTTATTTTCGAAAATAGTTAACATTGATTTCGATCTGAAATACTCGTAACTCCATCTAGTGAATTCTGATGTGTAATATTGATAAAAGGTTATGCTTAACCTGCATTAGAGGGCGTTGTTATATGTTTACCTATTTTACTTGTTCTTCTACTGTTAAATTAAATATTTTTATTATTCGTTAAGCCTAAACAGTGTTGTTTTATTTATTTTATTAAGTTTTAATTACAACAATCATGTACAACGTTACAACCTAAAAAGGTCCTTATAGCAATTCTGCTAGCAATGTAGCTTTTTGACAGATTTACAATAACCGTGCACCTGTCATAGAACAAAGCGGTGAGAAACAGGTGCACATTTATCGTGAATGTGTCAAAATGCAATATTGCTAACAGAATTGCTAAAGCGGCCTTTTTAGGTCTACTGATTCCCCCCGAATATCTGACGTTTGGCGCAGATATTTTATTTTAATCGAAACTAAATAATATTAAATCGACCAAACAGTTATAAGTCTGCATAATTCAGTTCACTTTGCGGCGACTACATTGAGTAATATCGACACCCGAATGTAAAAACATTGTAACTCAGGTTACAATGAAATTAAACTATACATGTAGCGGAATCAGAAAAGAATGCTCTTTATTTCTGTCTAAGAACCGTATTTCTACGACTATTAGGTTTAATTTTAGGCAACAGTAAAATGCATTGTAACTCGAAAAAAATCAATAGTTCACATATAATATCATCGCAAATTAGAATACAATTATGGCAAAATTTGGCACAGAGCCCATTTTAGGTCATAAACAGCGTAAATATCATTGTAACTAGAGTTACAATGTTTTTAAATTGAAAAAAAAACCGCAAAAAGCAGAAATATATAATTGTAATTGTTTTTACAATGTTCTTATAGCTGAATATTTGAAACTGATTATTTTTTTATTTATTTAATAACGTTGTAAAATAAAATACAGTCAATCTGGCTATCTTTGGCCGACTCTCGCTAAAAAAGTTAAACGAATCATTAATGTAATCTACGCTATACACAAATAAATGCCAACTATCGTGGGTTCGGGAGGTCTTTTTAAGTAAAAATAATAATAACTTGTCTTTTTCAAGAAAATAGTCGCAAAAAATCGATTAAACCTCCGGGTCAAAGTTACCATATGAGTTGGTCTTAGATTGGCCCAAGTCCCACTTGCCTGCTGTTTTTACTTATTTTATGGATTTTAAAGCGCGGGGCTTACATTGGCCTACGTATTTACCTTTAAAATACAACTGAGAACCATAGACATAGTTGGATACTCCTGGTTTTAAATTTTTGGGTATGGGGAAATAAAATGTTACCATTAGAGAATCAACACAACTTTTATTAAATCTAATAATTTTGGTGAAATATTAGGAACTTTTGTTTAAAGCTTGTTTACTGACTCGACATAAAGCTAAAATATTAAAAAAAAATTATAAATAAAAAAACATTTGCATAATGCACATTTTAACATGAGATCAAACTTCGCAATATTAATCACCCCATTCCATAGCCAGGAAGTCATCTTCTATTGTAAAATGGCCCTTTTCACTTTTGATATGAGAGTCATTTAACACTCTTATGATATCTGTATCGTTCACTGAAGAAATTTCTGGACGCCTAGGCCAAATCCAGCCTTCTTCAAACTTTTGCATTACAGAAACTTTGTAGTTTGGATGTTTAACTTGAACTATTCGTCCAGGAAAAAGTGTTCCTTCGTGGTTAATAATACAAAAGCGATCTACAGTCTTTAACGTATGGTTAACCGTCTCAAGTTCCAGTATACCTTCGTGTACTTCATATGTCTCTATGGTGGTATACGTTTCTTCAAAAGCTTCGTCTAGTTCAATTTCTTTTTCTTGTGTTATTTCTGATTCCTGTGGCTTTTCTTTACACTCATCAAATGCTTTTCCTGTGTCCAGAGATAATAAATTAGCAACGTTTTGACAATTCTCGACATCATCGTTATCTACTTCATACCTTCTTCCTGATGGTTGTGGATCATCTATTTGATAGGTAGTTTTCTTCTTTTTTGCTTGACCTTTTTTAGAGCCTACAGGACGCCCCCTTTTCTTAGAAGTTTTAGATTTATTCGTAGTTTCTTCTCGTTGCTTAATGTACTTTTGAATTTCTTCTACCGACACACTTTTCCCGGCTACAACAGGTATTTGGAACTTTTGAGTTTGTTTAACTCCCAGGTCATTGTTTCGTACGTCATCTATATATCTTTTGAAACTCTCTCCAACGCTCTCTCTTATTTCTTCTATTGGCTTTCCATAGTCGGGAAGTTTATTTAATGGTACATTGACATCACAAGGGTGTAATCCAGTTGCCTTAAATCCTGAAATTAAGTTTGATCCCGTAGTATCAGCACCCAAATCTAGAGTTTGTTTTAATAAGGCAGCAAAGACATTCTTTGGCAGCATGGTTGCGATTTTTCCACGTTTAGTGTCTCTCCATGCGCTTAAAACAGATCTCCATTTGTTTTTTAAAGAACTAAAATAGGCAACGTCTAGAGACTGCAGTAAATGCGTGGAATTAGGTGTCAAACATATAAATTTTATGTTATTCTCCTCACACAGCTGCAAAGTCTTAACAGAAACATGCGAGCTTAGGTTGTCTCCAATGCTTGCCTTTTTTCCTGGTTTGTTTTTAAGCAATGGTAAAACTAAGGACTGGAACCACTCGTCAAATGTCTCGGCATCGATCCAGCCACTTTTCGTTACAGCCATTCTAGTTCCAGTTGGTGCACCATCGAGCCAGTTTGTCCATTTTTGTTTGGCCTTGTAAATTATGAATGGTGGTAGAAGCTCGCCTACGGCATTTCCACAGAACATCACGGTAAAGCAGGATTTTGTGGCGTTTTTGATAATCTCTGGACTTATGCAACTACGTCTAAATAGAAGCTTCATTTTCTTTGGATTATCGTGAAAACCCGTTTCGCCAAAGTTGTACAAATTCTCGGGAGGTACATCCATTAATTCGGTTTTAAGGTGATCAAAAATGTTTCTATCATCTCTTTATTTATTTGGGCTCTCTTTCTACTAATATTGTGCGCTATTCGCTGTTTAATTTCTGGATGTCGCTTTAAAAAGTTCTTTCCCCATTTCCAGCCTGCCATATTATTTTTGAATGTTTTTATGGTTTTCCCTTCATCGTCTAAATATCTTTTTATTATAAAACGTACGTCATGCATTCCTATCGGGATTCCCAGATCAGCCAAAGCTATAATATGACTGAGAAAAATGTTTTCTTCTGAGTCCGAGAGTGCAATTGGTTTTCCAACAGGTTTCGTTTGCTGTCCCTTCAATTTATATTTTAGGGTACTGCGTGGCATTTTATAGAATTTTGCAGCATCCCTTTGAGACATTTTGCAGTTTTTTATTTTATCCTCTAGTTTTTTCTCAGAATAGTTACTTTTGGTGCCATATTTCCTAACTCCTACCGCAGTAGTTTTCTTTCGACCCATGTTACCACTATACTTATACAGTACATGATAGCCTATGACAAAAAAAAAACATTATTTTTACCGAAACATACATTTTGCAAACACTTACTAACTTCTAACTTAAAGATCTCAATTAGTTTAAACCAAGTTAGTTTATTTTGTAAGACTGTTAATAATTAATAATGATAAAAGTTAATATTGCTGACAAAAAATATTTTCATTACCATTTTTTCTAAAGTTTATCTTTACGCATAATATAATTTATTCTAAAAAAAGAAGTCTAATGTCAAAGATGTTATATTTTAAAACTAATTTTATATTTCAGTTACTGTTTTATTAAATGTAGAGATTGTTACCTAGATCTAGATACTCTAAAGTTGTTTCTGAAATGTTTGTCACTGATTTCATTATTAAAATAATTATGATTACAAATACAAGCTAGTATTTTATTTATGTCGGTATTGATTTGATTTATGTTTATGTAAATAAAATAAAATTGAAGCCCATTCAAAAAAAAAACATCCTATATTATTGTTACAATCGATGCTGTTGTTGATAACGATTAAATTCTGGAAATAGTGCGGCAACACAAAGGGAAATCAAGAGGTCACTTTTGTAATTTTCTGTATTTTTTCTTTTCCATACCATGTTTTACACACTTAGCTAGCAATTTTAATACCTTAGATTTTTATTGTAACACAGTTTACAATTATGTTCACATTAAGAATATTTTAGTTCCAGCAAACATTTTCATTGTAACCAAAGTTAAGATGTTTTTAAGTTTAAATAAATCTGAAATAATTTCTACAAAACATTGTAACTTTGAATACAATGTTTTTTAATTAATGTTTTTTAAAAAACTAGGTAAATCGTAACTTTAAAATGGCACTTACGCAAGTTTTAGCTCAATGAGACCCAAACCATTCGAAAGAGCTTTGAAAAATAAGTACAAAGCAGCTTTCATTGATAAAAATATGTAAAAAATTGAGGGAAAAAACTTGAATTGAAGATTATAAAATGTTTAAAATGGCTCTCCTGAAAACCATACCAAATTGAGTTACAATGTTTTTACATTTGGGTGTCGATATCTTAATTAAAATGTAATTAAAACCTATTAAGTTGAACTATAGGGTAATATATTATTAATTAATGAATTTCGGGTAGTTTAAAACTGTTTTAATATTGTGTCGATAACTTCATAAAGGTTTTATTATATTGGGTAAAATGAGAATTCATTGTGTTTTGTTTAGTATAGTCAGAAGTATATAAAGTTTTTATTAATGCCTCATTGATATATTCATATTTTCATTTATTTTTCATCGATGGGCTTTCAAGGGGATATCATAAACGATAAGAGATAGCGAAAAATGCTAAAAAGGAGTTACATCCCCGATTTTGACAACAACTGAAATGGCATTATTAGATTTCTTAAAAATGTATTACTCTTATACTTAAAGAAATGCTTTCCAAAAATTTCGCACCCGACAGGACTTGAACCTGCATCTCTGGGGATCAGTCAATTTGTCCAAATTGGAAAAAGGCGTTGGGAAATTTTTGGAAACCACTTCTTTAAGTATAGTTATCCAAGTGTAGGAAACACTTTGAAAATATAACAAAAATGTATTACTCTTGCCAGGAATCGAACCCAGTCTTTTTGCAAAAAATAAACAGCCTTTATTAATGTAAAGATCAAATTCTGATAACAAACAAAGTGTGGTAAATCGACAGAAATGTTTATTTTTTTATAATCCTTCACAATGTATACTTTAGTAGGTTACTAATTGGATAGTCCTGGAAAGTATTATTTGTTTATTTGAAAAACAAATAGCCTCCGAAACTACTGAACCGATTTAGAGAATTATTTTACCGACAGTAACCTACATTATCGAGGAATACAATAATTATGCTACTTTTGATCGTGATATTTCCACGGGATCAGAACCTATGCTTGTGAAACCGCGGGAAGCTGCTGTGGAACCGCGGAAAGCAGCTTTTCTGTACGATAATACTTAAAGAAAGTAAAGTAGAGTAGAGCAGAACATAGCAAAGTAAATCAGGACAGAGTAGAGCAAAGCCGAGCAAAGCAGAGCAAACCAAGCAAAGCAAAGCAAAGCAAAAGAAGGCAAAGGAAAGTAAAGTAAATATTTATTGTTGAGCTGTGTGTGACAAAAGTTCTTAAGAATGTAATGGTCTCAACTGCTTACTTGGCTTAGCTTAACTTACAAGCGAGACATTACAAACCAGAAAATAGCATTACAAGTGAGAAAGTAACTCCGGTTGTCTGTATGTATATTGGTTACATGTCATCATATACATTGTCGCTTCTAAACCCATTATGCGCTACGGGTATATGTCCCAAAAACCCGTCAGAACCGATTTGTCATCGGGTACTGTCCGGCCATCCATCAAGTGTTCATGAATTATATCCCTTGCACAGTGTTGTGAAAGCTCACCTGTGACCGTTTTGTTCGTATTTGCCCTGTTATTTTGGGGTCTGTACTTCAAAGGAAACCCACTGTTCGGTTAGCTCCAGTTAGTATTGACCAGGGCATCTACTTTAATTCTACGAAGGAACGAAAACACGGTTCAGTTAGCTCCAGACGTATTGACCAGAGTCTCTACTTTAATTTTACGAACGAAAGAAAAAAGAAACTCATTTTAAGTTAAAATCTGTCATTATAGTAGGCAAACAGGATGATCGTTTTTTTCATTCGTTCGTTCGTGGAATTAGAGGCCCAGTTATTTCCTCTGGGCATGGCTAACTAGGCTGGGAGGGTGGTATAGGTACTGGGCAAGCCTACTCCACCTGACAATGTCCTGAGCACTACAGCGCCATAAAACGCATGGGTTAGAAGTTGCTTGCACTGTATAATTCACCTAGAACTAGATGAAAATGAAAAAAAAATTGTAAAAAAATTAACCCTAATATTTAAATTACGAAACCGGGCATTATAGACAGAAAAACAGTCCCACAATATAGTTACTGAAAGCAATTTTATCCAATATTTAATTTATATTTTACCCAATATATAGGACCGCTGTGCCTATGAAATATTTTTGTATAAATGATTTTTAATTACATGCCACTTGTTTAGAAATGTAAATCCTGATTAAGATATGATTAATACTTATTAGACCAGTGCCGGAGCCCGTCCCTGCCCCGGCTCGGAGACGGCCCGTTCTAATAAACATCATCCCTTAGGTAGTAATATTATCCATCTGTCTTGAAAATAAAAATAAAAGTTATACAAAACTTAAACCAGTGTAAGTAGCCCTTTAGTTCAAATAAATTTCCATACAACAGGAGGATTTTTGATTGCTGGTCATCAATAACAGACCATCACATAGTCGTATATTGAGTACGGAACCCTCAGCGGGCGAGTTCGACTCGCACTTGACGAGTTTTTTATTTATTCATTTGATTTACGGTTTATTTGACTAAGCTTATGTGGCTACCTCCTTCCAACGACTCCCCGCGACCGCTACAGTGTCGTCGGTTAATTACTATATTGTACAACTAATTTAAAAAAAAATCACTGGTAATAGAAAGTTGACCTCTAGTACTCACCTTATGACGTAACAAGGATAGGGCTAGCAAATTTCAGATGTGTAAAAGAAGGACGTAAGATACGACTATAGAGAGCGCTGTTGGTCTAGTGGTAGATACCCCGACTTTCATTTTGAAGGTCGTGGTTTCGAATCCCTGCCGCGCAATGTCTTTTTCTTTAATAAAAAATTATGTGCGCTATTAACATCGCTCTTACAGTGAAGGAAAACATCGTGAGGAAACCCACGGCTTAAATTCACGCACAAAGGCCCAATTGTAGGGGTAATTGCGGAAACACACAGTTAAACTTTAACTTAGATACGACTATGCAATATTTTAGTGAGTAAAATCAAACAATTCCTAATAACAAGATAACCATTGCTAATTTAGTAAAACTGTTCTACCAATTTCAAATGTATGTTATTAATTATTATGCTTTATTACAGAAAAATAGAGGTTTAAATAAGTCACTTTAAGCTGTAAAATGAAAATTTCGGTTTGAAACGAGTTGTTTTAGATTTAAAAAAACTGTAATAAAAGTTAACCAATCGTGTAAAAAAAACTACCGAAATGAAGATAACAGAATGAAAAATAAAATACCAAAATAGTATTTCCGTATGTTTTGTAATTACTCTGCCGCCAATATTGTGAGTATATCACTTAAATGTGCTGTGCTGACTGGTATCCAAAAAACACGTAAATTAATTAATTACCTATAGAAAATAACTTATTGTTTTGTGTATTTCATTTTAAATACTTTTTTTTGTTAAAGTTTGGTTATATAACTTATTTTATTATTTGATGTAAACAAAAATTAGCTGAACGATAAGTGGCGGATTTTCTTAATTATCTGTCTGTGGTTATTAAACTAGTCAGGGTATTTCTTATTTCAAATTACTTCATTTTTGGACAACAAAAGGATGACAAAGCAACGAGAAACGATCATGGTAGCGCGGAATATCATCCTTTTTATTTGTGTTTGTGTGAGTGAGCCGTTTTCAAACATTTGTCAGTAGTTTTCATACTGCTTTGCCCCATGCCCCAGCCTTTCTATGTACTGTGCCTACAGTAAATAGTAGTATACATACACCTTTTATTTGTTTTCTAGAAACAGAATGGGAGCCCTAAATGAATCTACCTCTGTCAAGTAGATTTCAATAAATCTAAATATTTAATTATGTTGACTTAAATGAAAATAAGGTTGCTTAAGGGGATGTCATACTAGATGCTTGCATTTGAAAACGGAAAAAGAGTGGTTTTATGTGAAAATCCGTATCAAAATAGTTTCGTCCGTTCGTGAGCTACGATGCCGTAGACAGGTACCTCAAAAGGGGGTTATAAACCGCTTATTTCAGTCGGGGGACAAAAATCAAGATCTACTATTATGATTTCAAAGAGAAACAAGTTTTTTTTATGAAACCAAGTCGCAAACGACAACACGAGTACAACGAGAGTCGTTTCATCAGGATTAAAAATATCATACTAATATTATAAATGTGAAAGTTTGGGTTTATGTAAATAATATTGTAAAAATTATACCAATAAAATAAAATTATTAATTGTTTAAAAAAAATGTATTTTTTTTTAAGAAAGTTATTTTTGTATATATTTTTTAGTGGTCTTAACCGCTTATAAATAAATACCAGGCAAAATTATACTATGAATACGAATCACGCGAGTTTAAAATTCGCCTCCATAATATTTTAAAAAATGCGGTAAGTTAAAAAACCCTTATAATAAGGGTTATTTGTCCAAATACATAATTATATTGTTTTTGTATTATTTGAAAGAAAGATAGTTATTATTATCTAAAATAGTTTACGTACCTACTACGATATTTAATTACACTTTTAAGATAAAAAAAATGTTATTTGGTCAACTCACGAACAAGAATTTTTCAATTGGGACCAGTAGTTCCTGACATTAGCGCATTCAACCAAACAAACAAACAAAGTCTTCAGCTTTATAATATGTTATAGGTTAGTAAAGATATAGATAAGTTCATCCAAGAAAACTTTATTGTTGTTGTAACATTATATAATTTTAATAACTAAAATTATTTTCTCTAAAAACGTAGGCAATCACCTTAAGGCAATCTATTATTTAATATTCACTACAAAACCTAATTTAATTCTCTTAGTTTTCCATTTGAGTTGGATACCTACTTGTTTGGCGGTTAATTTAATTATTTTGGCTTTGTAATAAAATAAAAAATATTGAACAAATTACTGACCTCAAAGTCAGTATTTACTCTTTTATTATACGTATAGGGCTTATTTTTACCATTTTTTAAATATCTAGAACATTAAACACTTTAAAACACGCGATTAAGACCCGAAAAAATATAAAAATATTTCTATTTATATTCTACTAGCTAATACTACTTCGTGGCACCATAAAATAAACTTGACACTGGACCTATAACGCTCTCGTTATATTAAATAGAAAAAAAACAAAACAGATAATTGGTTGATTCTCTATCTTAAAGACGACAAGCCACAGGCGATTAGTTTTGTCGAAAATTTTATTTATTGGACAGCTGGTGGTGCCTTCAAAAAACAGGACAGATTTTGTTTCTAAAAACTTTTGAAATGAACCCGATTTGTTAACATAATATGTACATTGTTTATTTTTACATTAGTAAGCCGATTAAGATTAACCAGGTAAAATGTCATTAGATTTTCTTTCTGAATGACAATTTTTTCTTCGTTCGTTCGTTCTGTTGTTAAAACTTAATTTTGTGTTCTGATGACAGCAGATACTGCCTCATTTTTGCCTGTGGCTTATAGCCCGCAAGATAGCGAATCAGACAGCCGGATGGTGCCAAAATATCGTAATTAAGTAAAATATTATTTATTAAATTAAACATGAAATTACAAAAAACATCAACTAATAAGTTCGTAATTATTGTATTGTATTGTATTGTATTTGTTTGTCGGGCTGGTTTCCGCAAGTCGACGTCTGAGCGCCTATTTTGCGTTAAGTTCGTAATTAAGTTCAGTTCGTTACCTACTAACAATATTTATGAGAAGGGCTTTCGACCATTTCAACAATTTATCGTCACATTTTATCCGTAATGTCACCCTCTAAATAATGACCGTGTCAGGCGTTGCTTAACCCGCACGGCTATACCAGATCGGCGGAGGCAGCTAGGCTAATAAACTTTTAAAGTAATTCAACTTATAGAGGTAGAAAGCGATATAGCTCTTCGAGATCTTCATTTTGGATGACAGCTGGCTGTCAAACTGACAAAAACAATAGACGATCGATTCGAAAATCAAACCATTCCAATACAAAGCATCAAATTGAGTTTACAAAACTAGAAGTCAAGTATGTATTAGGTTTCGAAATGCGCCCTCCGATGAGAAAGAACTACAAGAAACTCATGTGGGATTACTTTTTTACCCGACTGCGCGACGCAAAGGAGGGTAATGTGTTTATCGGTCTATGTATGTAGTGATGTTTCTATGTGGCGTTCTAGAGGCCAAAGGCGTGGACCGATTTTGATGATTTTTACGTCAATCGATTCGTTTTAATCTGGCGAGTGATAGCATGCTAAAGACATGACAGTAATCTAAATTAACTTTTGTCACAACCAGACGCCATTTTGTCAAAATTAAAAAAATCAAAATCGTCAAAGTATGTCAAGGTATCGTGTCATAGGTATCGTTAAATAGGTTTTTTGTGATCATGTGTTCCACCACAACCGTCATAAAACTTCTCCCAACAAATACCTACTAACAAACAGTCGGTAATTAAAATAAATTCGGTCCTACCATATTAATCCTGACAACGTTTGCTTAACACGGTTGTTTTCTGCCGTTTCTCTTCGGATTAGAGTTGAGCCCGAGAGTTTCGCTAATTAGGGACACAATTACTACTGTGCCGAGGGACGTATGTACGTTACTAATTGGTCAAAAACTAGTAGAGATAAAACAGCTCGGGAGCTTACTGCTTTTTTCAATCGAACGTTGCTATAATACTTATTTATGTGTAATCGGACCCCTTACTTTGAAATGATAGACAATTCATAGACGTCTAACCTAATCTTTATGCAAAGCGTCATGTACCCAAAGTGTCGAGTGTCTTATGTATCTTGTGACACAAGACAATTGATGATTAAGGCAGCGGTTCCACCAACAGCGACAAAACGACCTTTCTGACTGTTTACACTGCCGGCGACCACTCGCTTTACTAGTTTTGTCGCTGAGTTTTGAAAAGAAACTTGCTCAATAACCCTCGTTCAGCGATGCTCGCTCGCTTGATCATTTCTACACATGAAAGTAGACGTATGGATACCATTATCAGCGGATATCAGTTTTAAGATGACTGTAAGCTGCTAAGGCTGGAACACCGCCTTAGGGTGTCGAGCTTGTCAGATTTTTACAGGATGCATTTTGGGGAGTGTACTACTGAATTACACAATCTGGTCTTACCATCTCCATTTTACCACCGAACGTCCAGGCAGAATAAAATGCGATAGCGTTTATTGGTGAAGACCCCCGAGACCCGCGCCCAAAACATTTCGCTTCGTCATTCCTCCTTCGCACCGCTACAGATTGCAATAGGCTGCCTGAGACTGTATTCCTTGGCAAATACAATTTGGAGGTCTTTAAGTCGCGTGTAAATAGGTACCTTCTAGGTCTGTGTGCTTTATCTTAGAATGCAGCTACACTTACCATCAAGTGTCATAGTGGTCTAACGCTGGCCTATACGTAATACAAAAAAAAATTATTTGATGCTCTTATGCGCACCTTAGTTTTTCTGTTTATTAACTGAACACTTTATTACGCGCCGTGACGGCGCGGGCGGTTTGTATCACGGGTCAGCAGTTCCCACTGGTGATTGTTTTTTACGCAAGTAAACAAAATAAGGCATTTTCTATCAAAAGTTAAAGTTTTAACTGTGTGTTTCCGCAATCAGCCCTACAACTGGTCCTTTGTGCCGGACTTTAAGCCGTGGGTTTCCTTACGATATTTCATATTTTTTTCTTAAACGTTAAAGACAGGTGCGCGGTCAGCCGGGATTCGAAACCACGACTTTTGGAGTGAAAGTCTGTGTACCTATCTACCACTAGACCAACACCTCTCATTTTCCAACTATCTCTCCCCATATGTTTTCACAACCCCACACTAATTCAATACAGAAACATTGTCGCCGTGAGGTACAATTAGCAAACTAAATGCATAAATTAATTAGTAACTTTGTTGTTCGTGATATAGATTCGTATAAATTTGTTTGGCTAGTTTATTTCATTGTTTTTGTCGCGAACATTCTCGATTGCTCCCCTAGTGAAAGGTAAGTATTAAGCCGACGACAAAACAAGATAGTGTACCTACATTGTTTGTGTCTCATAATATTTTATTTTGGTCATGTTGTTGGTTTTCGCCAACAACATGACCAAATTTTTATTATTTAACAGACCTTATTTTGAGGCGCTCGTGGAACTTAGATGATTTAAATATCTCGATTTCTGCTGATTTTCATTCGATGTCGACTCCTGGGGCATGTGGTTAAGACCACTCGTTGCGGTCGTTCGATTCAAATAAAAAAACAACCGACATGGAACGAAACTCAGTAAAAATTTAGCTATTAAAATCGCTCCATTGCTGTCAATCCAGCAGTCAGCTCTAAATTTTGGTATCACACTCATGTTTCGTTATTTTGTGACTTAAAATCGGGGCGGTTTCCCTAAAACAGGACATAACTAAGTTTTAATGATTTAAGTAAATAAAGAACAAATACTTACAAAGCAAAACGTACTTAGATATAAGACTTACCACTTTCTCCAGATTAACACAGATAGACTGGTAATTGTGAACTAATATTAATACTAATAATATAAACTGTATAACACTATGTATTCTGTCGACGTACTGCAAAGTGAACGAGACTTGTTAGTAGCGTACCCTCAATATAAAAAATATGTTTTAAAATTGAACCATGTTTGTATGCCCATAGGACTATAGATTCTTTAATTGTGTATACTATTTGTTTTTACCTAGATCCACAAACAGTAAAGCATTTAATTTCATTTCTATGGGCAACGCGATTTAAAAAATAGAGCCACTGGCTCGTGCTTAATGTATCTTGCATCTGCAATCTGCATCTTGGTGTTGTAAAGTTATTCGTGGACGCGTGAATCGTTGTAAAGTTTTCCATGGTGGCGTGCATGTGTTGTAAAGTTTTTCGTGGTCGCGTGCATTCGTTGTAAAGTTTTTCGTGGTGGCGTGTATGAGGTTTGATATTTGGTGTTACACTTTTCGAAGTCGTGTATTGCATCCCTAGTACGTCGATAGTCCTCTAACGTGCTTATATTTTTAATGCAATTGTTAGGTAGGTAGGTAGGTACCTACATAGGTATGAAACAAGTTGTAGTTACAACAGCGTAGTAAACAAATATCGTAATTCGTAACAGAGGTACAAAAACTTTTAACAACAAAAGTTTCCCGTATTGTTCGAGTCGTTTCGGAACGAGAAGTACTTAATGATTGTACCGATATCGATGGTTATAACTAATTCTTGCCCGTATAAATTATGTACCCTTGCATTGTTTTGTTTGTGTCTCTTCATCTTACTTCTTACTATCTTATCTTACTAATATTATAAACGCGAAAGTTTGTATGTATGTGAGGTTGTTACTCTTTCACACAAAAACTACTGAACGGATTGCGATGAAACTTGGAATATAAGTAGCTGGGCACCTGGATTAACACATAGGCTACTTTTATCCCGATATTCCCGTGGGAACGGAACTTACGCGGGGCGCAGCTAGTCTTTTATATTGCTATATTCCAGTTGGACATTAGCCAATGTCAAGTATTATTAATATTTACAAGTTATTTGCATCGAAACAGTCAAGTCGTCGTAGTAAAAGTCAAGTCAAGGAAGTCATTGTAAATGGTGGCTTTTTACAATTACGGTTCACACGAGTTTTGGAGGCAACGCTAAAGTCTATGTTTTTCACTTTCATTATACACTTGTACACTTTCACGAAACTAAATAGATTAATAGGCCCCCGAAATTAAACAATTTACACGCATTTGAACTAGGTTTCACAAAAATGAAAATTTAGCAACACATCTCCTCAACGCATACCCGCCAAAATTCCGAGACGCACCTTAAAAACATTCTATTTTCGAAATTTAAAACAACAAAACCTATCGACTGACGACAGAGTTCGACGTTAAACTTAATTGTTCCGATTCGTCAGCTTGACTGACAAGTGTGACGAATTCAATCAGCGCAGAAACAACTCAATGTATAGCGTACAACGGGCGTATTTCATTATATTTCAATTTCATGGATGCCAGCACGTGACGCGTGCGAGTAATTCCACGTCCGTATGTAGAAAACCAAAGACAATAAAGTCAAATGACTGATCATACTATGACTGTAACTGATCATATTATCGTGACTGTGTAGGACGTCCAACATCGAGATGGACGGACGACCTTGTTAAGTTCAAAGCGTGGGATGCAGGCCGCTTTCGATCGTTTCCTTTGGAAATCCATGGGGAAGGCCAATTCAGCAGTGGCCTTCGTGGGGCTGATAATGATGATGAATAATACTGATCATTCCTCGAGTTTTTCTACAAAACAAAACTTACCGTTGCAAGCTGGGGATGAGGTAATAATCAAACTTTGCGTTACCTTCAATACTTAGACTCTTTGTGATTGGCCGATGCGTTACCAATATATACGTTAAGTATTTGGCCGTTCTTGCACGACAGTGCTACTAAAAAGACGAACTATATTTCTGAGAGGAATATTTATGAGCAGTCGGTTTTATCGTCTTTGTAGAAAACAGACGTCATGAGGCGGTTAGGACAATTCGTAATTTGAAATTGCTTTCGTCAGCGTGAAATTACTTGTTTACCCAGTAGGTAACTTTATTGAAAAAAAAAAAACAAAGCAGTTAGCAGCGCTGAGGCGTACTAATATTGGTACGCCTCAGTGCTGCTCAGTCAACTGTGGTCAAAATTATCTAACTGGAAGTCTTGAAGAAAATTTTACTCTAGGAGGTCATTGATTGGGATGATTTTTAGACCATCACCAGGTCCAAGCTTCGTTGACCATTGCTCGACCGCCACTCTGTTACAACAGACCGATCGACTGCTAGCCGAGCAATGAACAACGAAGCTCGTGCTCGAGACGGTCTAATATAAATCATCCCTTAGCCGTTACTTTTCGAAACGCCATTTTTAACATAGTTAAAAGCCACACTAGAGTCATAGTTGTAAGAACACTCGACATATTTAAAGTGATCAACTACATCCAATTAAATAAATAAATTTTGATTTTGATTTGTAGAAATTCACACACCTATAAAAAAGAGATCAAAATTGAAACTTCATTCTAAGCATCTATCATTATAAGCAGTATCTATCTAAGCCAACAGCAGTCTATATTTCGTAAGAACATACTCCAAAATTTCGACAAAATCCTTTGTCATCTTCCATGTTATAATGCCGGCACAAATTTACCAAAGTTACAGGGTGTGTCAGTGAGGTGTCTACGAAGTGTTTAATATTAGATTTAACGTAAGAATCCCAACGCTATCTATGTAGTTTGTAGACAGAATAAGATATTACAAAGTCTAGGCATGTCTTAAGACTAAAGTTGAACGTGGACTTGCAACTTTGTGATCAATCGGGCTACTGTTACGCAGAACAATAGATTTATTGTCGAAAAATAATTGAGAGTTATCAAAGCAAATCCATCATTGTCCATTTTGATCGAAAACTTATGTATTCATGATATCTAATGGAGCTGGTTTAGTATGAATTTTAATTTAGATGCAATCACCTCTAATAACCAAAACCACATTGTCCTAAACTAGTCAAATACAAACGCGATTGTCCATTTTAAATCTTTAAATGACAAAGATGCAATGAATGTATAATATGGACCATGTAGGGTTTGCTTTTACCACAGAATACTACCAATTTTACACTCCTTATTAATTATACTTTGAGCAAAGATTAATAATAAAATAAATAATTTTTATCTTCTTCTTTTTAAATTCTCTTCTTTTCTCTCTCTCTTCTCTCTATAATTCTAAAATGAATTAGCGAAATCGGTCCAGCCATTCACTCGTGATGCTGTGACCAAGCGAAATAGGAATTCATTTTTATATACAAGGTGTAAGAAGTAAACCCATTTAAGCCGAAAGGAGATTGTTCTAGACGTCTAGGCGAACAACTTTTGTTCTACAACTTTTGGAAATTAGAAGTAGATTTTGAAAATTTTAAGTTTAAAGTTAACTAGAACATCATTCTTAAAGTTGGAGGTCATTGACCTTAATTTGTCCTTTCATTTAGGTTGATTTATTACAATCAAAACTTTAATTGCCTTTATTTTCAAAAACAGCTATTTTTTCAGTGAAACATAACCTCAGAATTTTGAAAAAGGGTCGTATTTCCAAAAGTCATAGAACGAAAGTCTTTGCTCAGATGTCTAGAGCAACCCCCTTTCGGCTTAAACGGGTATCCTTGTTCCACCTTGTATATTTATAAGATTACTGAAATTAATCCTACTAATATTATAAATGTAAAAGTGTGTGTGTTTGGATGTTTGTTACTCAATCACGCAAAAACTACTGAACCGATTGCGATGAAACTTAGAATATAAGTAGTTGGATACCGGTAATAAACCATAGGCTACATTTAATTCCTATATTCCTGCGGGATCGGGACTTACTATGGGCTAGTAAAACCGCAGGGCGCAGCTAGTAAATAAATAAATAAATTCTGTAACCAACACATAGCGCCATCTAGCCCCATGGTAAGCTGCTAAGCTTGTGTAAATTGTCTTCACTTTGTTGTTCAGTACCCGGTGTCTGAGTAAAAAGTAGTTTGTCCGCAGTAAGAGCTACCTAGGCTTATCGTTAAATATTTATTCACTACGCCTACGAAGGTACTGAAACTTAGAGAGGATTTTGGTGAACTGGATCTATAATATTGTTTTAGAGTCAACAAGAAATTGTCATAAATTTGAAATGAATATCTCTGTAGAATGAATTAGTAACTTAAATAAATGATTTATACAAAGCAAAAAGCAATTTTTATAATTATTGCACGATATTGTACACAGCGCAATATATAATAGGCTTGTACTCTGGGTACTAGACAACGGATATACTACATGTTATACTTTTTTTTGTAAAAACAAACATATTATACATAGAAAGACACCCAGACCAGATACAAATATTTATTTTTAGCATAAATATTTGCACCGGACGGGAATCGAACGCGTAGCCCTCTGCACTGCAGTCGGGCGTTTGCCCGACGCACCACAGAGGCGCCAGTCAGTCCTATTCTTCAGAAACTACAAAAATTGTACGGATATTGACCTCTGCGGCGGGAAACATTGATTTTTGCAATTAGAGAAACGCAAAAAAAAAATGTCATAGAAACAAAATTGTTCCTTGGGATGTCAGGAGATAGCCCTGACCCGCCTTCATAATTCTTTACCAATAACCCTGTACATGCCTTCTCTATTTATGCTATTGTACCTAATTTCCCGTACAGTCCCTTTCATTCCTCAGTCACGTGAATAATTATTATTTTTATTGCCACTGTAATGGTGCGCAAGTGGCGTATATTGCTCTCTTTTCAGGGTTCCGCTGAACCAAAACATCTGTTAAGCAACTAATATTATAAAAAAATAAAACCATTTTACGTTTTTAATCGCGTTGCTTTTAATATCAGCATTTGTGCGATGCTGTTCGAACGTATTGGAGCCTCTTTCAGGCTCCTTTTTCGAGTGAGACTTACCTATCTAGTTTAAAAAAAAATCTAGTAAGGAAAGAAGGAAGGCCCAGGTAGGTAGGTGAACCTGCAGTCTGAATAGGTCTTGAAAAAGGAGGCAGAAACAAACTGAAACGCTGGATCGGCATTGATTGCTGATTTTAAAACCGACGCGATAAACCGTACAATGAGTTCTATTTCAAAACAGAAGAATAAACTAAAATATTATGTTCATTCTTATATGTGTGTAAGTAAGTAAACGAACAGAACAGGTATGTTTGTTAATCCTTTTAACAAAGATCATACTGAACCGATCTTCATCAATTTTGGTATGCGCGTAGTTTAGGTCAATACAATTTATGAGTTTGAAGATAAGCCGGATCGGTAGGGGGGTTGGGGAGATAGGGGGTCGTGAGGTCTCAGGTCGGGGCGAACTCCTAGTATTTAATATATTATACTTAATCTATACGGAACCCTTCTCGTTCCAATCGAATCACACTTGTTTTTTTTTTATTCCCATTCACGAATGATTTTTTTTGTCTTATATTTTACGAGTCAGCTGTCAGTGACATCTTTTGTTAGAAGTATTAGTATTTTTATTTATTTTGGGGGCTTCCGAGGGTCGTGGTTTAGGGTGGAAAACAGTATTATTGCTCTAAACAGGCGATGGAAAAGAGTTCAAATAAAATAAAAGGAAGGAACATAATAGTTGCAGCAAGAATGAGAATCTGGATTTTCAAAGATGGCTAAAAAGATATTCACATTTCGTAATTATTTTTTTTTGCTAAAGGCATATCTATACCATTAATATTTTAGGAAACATTCATCTTCAAAGATACATATTCACATATTCGTAATTTTTAAGTGTAAAGTTTACTTGAAGATCAGCTGTTTCTTAGAGATGGAGGTCATTGACCTTATGTTGCCCTTTCATTTAGTTTGGTCTACTACAATCAAAACTTCAATTACCTTTAGGGTTTACATTTTAGTATAATTTACAATATATATATAATATAAATAATCTAATGAGAATGACCATTGAGTAATGGTCTTCAAAGATGAAAGATGAATTTTTTAAGATGATTTTTTCCTTAAAAATATTTGTACAGATATTCATGCTAAATAGTGAGAGGTTTGCCAAACTTCGTATATTTTTTTAGATAAAGCCTATAAAAGGCGACTGAGGGATCTAGGGGAACCTTGAGTTTTTCCCATGCGATGGCGGATAGGTAAACTTCATGGTCCCTAGGAGGGTTGGTGCCAGTCAGCCGGCCGACCGTAAATAAATGCCAAATCTATTCGCAATCGGTATGCCGTATGGTCGATCAAGACTTATTTCTCTGCATCGACCCCAAGTAATTGATGGGCATGGAACCGGAAACATCGCCTTAATATGAGATGAGATAGATAAATATTTATCCAACAAAAATAACTTTCAATATCTCTACCAATTCTATATTACAAGCTATATATTACCTGTGGAAATCTTCCATAATAATCTACCTACCCGCATTCTGTAAGCGAAAACTTCAAAGACACTTTATCTAAGGAAGTACCTACCTACATAAGAAGTACGCAGGTAATATAGGATATTTTGAACATGCGATAGCAAATAACATGTAAAGGAGTTTATACATTGGATATCGGTCTACTACGGTCACTTTGTGCAGTGATCTCAGTGTCTGCTTTGCGCTTTTGCTACTCGGGTTCTATTCATTGGATTTCGATGCAAAGTATACTCGTACCACGACGTTCCTCAAAAATAGAACTATCCAATATTGAAAACCAGATAAACAATCGCATAAGTAGTTTTTAATTGTATAAAGATCAGACAGAGAAACAGACAACCAGACAGACATACATTAATTTTAAAAATTATTTAATTTTGTACCACTACTTTTTCTAAGCCCACAACTTTTTTTTAAATTTAGTTCCTAGTACAGACTTTTTGTCCCCTCTTCCTTTATTATAAGTATAGATTAAGGAGTATCGTGAGGAAACCGACATGTCCGAGGAATTACCACCACTGTCCGAAGACATGGGACTTTCGCCAATTCTGAGTATGATTCCGTGGCACCAAGCCCCTTTAAGAGGACCTCTTTCACTACCAACATATTATTATGTAAATTGTTGTAAAACCCCCTTTATGCTGGTATTACAAGAAGCTCCATTCACGCACACGACACGTAATCGTGTTCTTCTAAACGATTGCTCTCACTTCACGGTTGGATTCATGGGGATCAATTTATTTTCAATTTTTTCCCTCGAATTAGCTGGATTTATACGGGCTGTTTTCACGCACGTAACACAAGTTTATGTTGACTAGGAATATGCTTTCATGGATTTTGTTCCACAATTGTATGAAGTAGAAAATCTTTCATTGCTTTTGTTAAATTACTTTTACCAATGAGCTCATTGGTCTAGCTGCACCTGCTTATCTTGAATGGTCGAGATTATCAACGCATGGCAAGGTCATTACTTGGTTGGGTGATCGATAATTTGAGACAAAAAACGTTTTAAGCGTCAAGTTAGAGCCTCTTGCACCTGTCCCCATTTTATCCATCTAGTGGACTTCTGACAACAGTGGAAAATAACAGGCACTACACAGTACATTGCTGCTTTGACATAACGTGTTTTTTACCGGTGATTACCTCAAAGCAGCAATGTACTTCATAATGCCTGTTGTACTTCATTTTCCACTGTCTGATATGGGGGCTAAAAACTGATATCAGCCACACGTTATCAAAACCAGAATCAGAAAAATAAGGACTTCTGTTGGCATTTATGTGGCATGGCTAGACTCTTTGGCCATTAAAGAAATCGCTACCAGGGCTAGTTATAAACATTACGATGCGATAGAAACATTATTGGTCGAGCAACCGAAGCGTCTGCTTGAAGTCTCGCGTGAAAATTTGCGTTTATCTGTCAGTATGTTTGTTCTCAACTAAAACGGATTTTTACTGTCGTCAGGAATTCCGAAGTACGGAGCTAGCTGTTTATAAGATACGACGTAAAAAAATATTTAAAAAAAACGAACTGGTTGTTCATCTGCGGTTATAGTTTTCAGTTACAACCGCAGATGAACAACCATTCCTGGAAGAAATCGCTTTCAGCGACAATGCCTCCCATTTGTGCAATTTACGTTTAATCTATGTCTTTACTTCGTGTAATGTAAATATTTGTGTTTTGTTGTAATGTTGTATGTTGTACAAATAAAGTTATTATTTATCTATCTCTATCTTATCTATCATTCTTTGGGGTGAATCAGTCATAGTCAAATCTAATTAAGCTATTCCTTTGAAATACCTAAACGTTAAGGAATCTTAAATATCGTTCGACGCATCTAGGAGTCTTAAAAAATGTTGTATGCAGTCCCATGAAACGGCACAAAAAAATAGGTGATACACAAACAAACACTCACGGCAAAAACATAACACTTTCTAGGGCAGTCGTGTAAAAACATAACCCTGCCATGCCGTCGTCGATTGAAAACGGTCCCACACGCATCTCCACACGCGTCTCCACACTTCAAACACGCGTGTGATTCAGTACGTGTACCAAACTACGGTATCTGCCACGTTAAATTGGATGTCTGCTCCGGTTTGCGTGACGCGGGTTTTACTTTAATTTGTAGCGAGCATCTAACCTGAATGTCGGAGCTTTTGTTCTTCCAAATTGGTTTTAAATTGAGCGTCAGGTAAGTTTTTGTTGTTTTTTAGTTTTTTTTTTAAATTGATGAATTTATTTACCTTTACCTACATGGCGCAGTGGACATTTTGGTGTTTGTTAATTGTTAAGTTGGTAGGTTTGGTTAGTTATATTGTTCTAGATTTTAAGTACGACTAGGGTGTTAGCAAAAGGCAAACTCTAACTTATAGTATTACTAGCAAACCCGGCGAACTCCGTTTCGCCACCAGATGGCTTCGTTTTTGAAATTTTTCCTTTTTTTTTTCTTAATTTTCTTTACTATAAACCTCACGGAGCCCGAGACCTTTCCAACGAATGCAAAACCGTGGAAATCGGTTCGTGCGTTCTGGAGTTATAGCGTCAGGAAGGAAAACCCGACTTATTTTTATATAGTAAAGAAGAATAGAGAATAGGTTGGGGAAAAAGTCTTTTCGCATATAGTGTGTATGAACTTGTAATAAAATCTCTTTGGCTATAATTATATACCATTTGTATCTAGTTGGTTCCGGAATTATTAAAAAATAATTTTAAAGAAGACAATTCCAAATTCAAATTAGGAAAATGTGTGATTTTCAATTGTTTGTCTTATTGTTAAAATGATTGAATCTAAGGAAGAAATTCGATACATTTTAAAATTTGACTACATAAAAGATAAAAATGCAACTCAAGCCGTGATTTTTTTTTAATGTTTATGGAGCTAATGCAGTATCTGTGAGAGCAACTAAAATTTGGTTAAAGCGTTTTTAATCGGAAAACTTTTGATATCAAAGATGAACGTCTTATAATTTTATTTATCTATCTAAAGTTACTTAAAGCTTAAGGTAAAATCCCAAATATCTTTAGTTAAAACTCCCCAGCCTTCAGTCTTAGCTCAAAGCATCAACTTGAGCCGCGCGACGTGCGACGGATGACGCTTAATATTCAAAACGCGTCTTCAATGTATGATTTTCGAGGTAGATTTCTGAAAAAAAAATGTTAGACATATTTTATTACATTTATGATAGGTGGGCTAAATACACTGTGGTGTTCACTGTGGTAGCATTTTACTGTCTAAGAAGAGGGCCTTGCCCTATAGCGGACAACAAAATCGGGGAAACAACTATTCGGTAAAGTAATCTATCGGTCAATCGTCTTCGGCGAAAGGTGTTTCGATGGATAATGTTTCGAAGTACAAGTACCCACAAAAAATAGTTTAAATGAGCCAGTAAATTTATCCCACCGCAGGGCAAGGGCCTCCCTCTAAGAGGTGATTTATATTAGACCGTTTCCCGGCCATCCCAGGTCTGAGCTTCGTTGTGTGTTGCTCGGCCGCCACTCGGTTGCCATAGACCGATCGACTGCTCGCCGAGCAATGGTCAACGAAGATCGGCCAGGTGACGGTCTAATATAAATTATTCCGAAAACGCGTTAGGCAGTAAGTCGCCGCAGAAAATATCTCTTGTCTTCGGACCGATAATCCTACTAATATCATAAAGCTGAAAGTTTGAGAGTATGTGTGTTTGTTACTCATCACGCAAAAAATACTGAACCGATTGCGATGAAACTTGAAATATAGGTAGCTGATGGATACCGGGAATCACACATAGGCTACTTTTTATATATAGGTAGATACCCGATATTCCCGCGGGACCGGAATTACGCGGGTGAAACCGCGGGGCGCAGCTAGTACTTACATAATGGTTAAAAACTCGAACATTTTAAATTTTTGCAACAGCGGCAACACAATTACGTCACCTGTGAAATATTCAACGGTTCATGAGTATGGTGACAGGTGACAGACAGTAAGATGTACAATGGAGTCTTAGTAAAATTATTATTGTTACCTTAAAAATCATTTCACTTTATTCCCCAGTGTTCTTAAACAGCTGCGTTCTTCTGAGCTTAATTTCGTACCATAACGTCAAATTGCACGGATTATGAATTTCAAAAGAAAAACGTAAAAGGCTATGCGATATTTTAAATACAAAATAATATTTTCTAATTAAAAGCTAACTAGACCTTGTTTATCAGTGTCATTTACTAAGTAAACTGTAGCTTAACTGTAGATAAGACGACTTCAGCTGGAAATCCGGAAGATCAAAGCTACAGCTGGTTATCCGATCTGCCACGCCCATTTCTCCGCAGGGCCTTAGAGGCCCTGCGGAGAAATGGGCGTGGCAGATTTACCATAAGATTTAAGACCACTGATTACGTAATATATGGCATTTCGATTATGTTCTACCATTTGCAATAAATTAATCATAGTACGGTATTATGGTGTCTTACCACTTTAATCTTGATTGAATTATATCAAGGATAAACTAAATGAATACCAATCTAAATGTTAATAAGAATATGTAAATTACGTCAATTATAAGTTTTTTTTTTTATAATTGATAGGTAAGCGTTTGACCACTATATCACTTGATGGAAAGCGACGATGTGGTCTAAGATGTTGCACGCTTACCTAGGAGATACCTGTACACTCGTGACTTGAAGACCCCCAAGTTGTAGACCCAATCCGAGAAGACATACTCAGGCAACTGATAACAGTTAACTATTTATTTTAAATTAAAAGTAAATACATTAGCCTTGAATACATATATTTAAACGTAAATTTTATTCTTAACTTTACTTATACTATAAAGTTGAAAGTTTGTATGCATGTGTGTAGGTTCCTACACTGATACATACAAATATGTGTGTAGGTGTATGTGTGTAGGTACCTACACACATGTATACAAATATGTGTGTAGGAGTATGTGTGTAGGTACCTACACACATGTATACAAATAAGTGTGTAGGTGTATGTGTGTAGGTACCTACACGCATGTATACAAATATGTGTGTAAGTGTATACATATATACAAAAACAAATAGGTAGCTGGAGACTTGGAATAACACACAGGTTACTTTCCCACGAGATCGGCTAAACCGCTAGCTGCAACTTGTATTATTATAAAATATAATTTAAACTGTTACATGTTACGTAAAACAAATCAATTAAAATCATTACACAGTATAAAACAAAGTCGCTTAAACTACAATTTTAACTTTTAATTGTTGTTTGCCAAACTGAAAACCTGAAAACCTTGGTCAGATTCACCGAAAATTGTTGATTATTTTCTGACGCAATGTTTAATTGACCGAACGAGCGAAGCGAGTGAGGTCCAGTGTAGACGGGCCTGGCGCTTGTATCTTTGTATGTTTGTTCGACGATAACTTGAGTATCGTTGTTTCCGAGATTTTTTTTAAATATATTTAAACTAGGAGTTCACCCCGAACTGAGACCTCACGACCCCCTATCTCCCCAACCCCCCTACCGATCCGGCTCATCTTCGAACTCACAAATTCTATTGACCTAAACTACGCGCATACCAAAATTTATGAAGATCGGAGCTACGATACTCAAGTTATCGTCGAACAAACATACAAATTTACAAAGATACAAGCGCCAGGCCCGTCTACACTGCGGCCCTAGCCAACATTCAAATCGAATAACGAAATCGCCAATCGACAGATTTTTTTGTATGAAATTGACATAAGCTCGCGAAATCAAGAGTGACCTTATGTCAATTTCATACAAAAAAATCTGTCGATTGGCGATTTCGTTATTCGATATGAATGTTGGCTAGGGCCGCAGAACCTCACTCGCTTCGCTCGTTCGGTCGAAACAAGTAATAAAAAAGAACAAACAAAACTAAAGTTTTACCCAAATCGAGACCGAAAATAAACCAAAATCTACTCATCAAACACTTTTTTCTTTTCACCCCTGAAATTTGCTTGCCATCACAGGGCAAAGTCGTTTGTCTTATTCTGCTCTGCTGTAATCCGTGACCGAAATAACTGTACAGTGTTTCACGAAGCTTTTATACCGAACGATATTATTGAGTGTATGCGGTTTGAATATGAACTGTCAACTACACGGATTTTGAAAGTATTTACTGTCTTTGTTTGAAGGGATTTTGTGTGGAAATGGGGTGGCGATTTATATTGGAAATGAAGGGAAAACGTGTTGGTAGATTTTTACGTAAGAATACTGACGAACTTTAGATTAAAGCAACGTGGTAAAAACCGGAAAATAGCTTTAATAAAACACTTTAATCGGGTTGAATCGCGTTTTATTCATGGTTTTAAACAAACCGAGCTTTCGCCAACTTTACAGTTGGCTTTTTCAAGGTTGACTGAATAAAGTAAATAAAGTGTTTTATTATGCAAAATCGCGAAAACCATAGAAGAAATTTAATAGCTTTGATATCATACAATACAATTGGCTGAACTTTGATACTTAAAGAAGAAGAGAAAATTACGTCAACTTATCAATAACCACTAAAATTATCAAATGTGAGGTAATCGAAATTACCAGCTATTTGCACACCTAGTTTCATCGCAATCAGTAGTCATTGTGTGAAAGAGCAAGAAACATACTTCCACACAAACTCGAAAAATTTAAGTGGACGAATAATAATTCGCTTGTATAATTAATTAAAAAATATATTAATTAAATTCAAAGAAATCGTTTGTAATTTAAATCAGTAGCAGTGACACTGAATTACGTCCCTTTTCTTCGAATGACACATTCATTAAACAAAGGTATTTTACGGTCTAATTTATACATTTTAAAGTAAGATTTAAAACACGCTTTGCACTTAAATTTAGGGATATTGAATAGCTCAAATTATTTACTTTATCAATAAATAAATATTGCACTACGTTGCATACAGCGCAATCTAGCCCCAAACTAAGCACCAAGCTTGTACTATGGGTACTAGACAACGGATATACTACATATTATACTATTTATTTTTTTGTAAATACATATATTCTACATAGAAAAACCGCCAGACCAGATACAAATATTTATTTTTAAGCATAAATATTTGCACCCGACGGGAATCGAACCTGCAGCTTTCTGCATCACAGCCGAGCGTTCACCCGACGCGCCACAGGGGCCGTCCCGCTATAATAATAATAGTAATTAGTTACGTCCCGTGGATTCAGCCGCGTAAATCCCGATCCCGTAGTAATATCGGGATCAAAGATACCCTATGTTACTCCTGGATAATGTACCTTTCTATCGTTAAAATAATTTTTGAAATTTGTCCAGTATATTTGAAGCCTATTCGTTACAAACAAAAAAATCTCTTCTCTTTATAATATTACTTAAGACGTACCTGAACTTTAGTATTTTACAAGCATCCTATGGAAACAAATAATTTGATTTTTGTCTTTTTCCGATCCACGGATGTCCGTGATAGAATGTCCAGGTCTTCAGCTATCTGTATACCAAATTCCTTCGCAATCGGTTTATCAGTTTTAGCGTAAAGGAGTTGGTATGCATGTAGCTGAAGACCTGAATTAATACTCTGTTTTATAGTCGATATTCCACTGCAGTCAGGTCATGGGTGAAACCACGGAGCACATCTAGTAATTTATCAAATTGTCAATTTAGATTTTCTTCTGTTTTCGAGATGGTGAATTGAAATTGAACTCATTAAACGATTTTAATCGTATTAATAAACGTGAAGTAAGGTCGGAGTAGTGACAACATGCCTTGTGTTTTTTCGTGACAAGAACCAAACAAGAACTTCAAAGATGACAGACAGAAACGAAAAGTTCGAAAGCATTTACCAAATCATTTTACTAAATTCTTTTAAATTAGCTTAAAACTTCGAAAATAACAAAATATATTTGTTTTAAAAATCCTTTTCAAAAAAAGAACGCTGTCATAAAACGCTTTAGTAAAATATAAAACCTCTTTCGTAACATATAACTTTCAGCGTTTGAATAAAAAGGGTGCTTCACACAACAATAGCGATTCTCATCTCTAGGTAGGTACAGTTAGCATCATAAGTCGATGACCATATTCAGATGTTCGAAAATACATCATAATTAACTTTTTAAACTAACAATAATTTAGGTTTGAACGTTTAATAATTTCATAATTACCCGGGTCTTATTTCCGTTTCGATCGTATTACAATGGGTTTTGGTCGCGTGGAAACAACATTTTTATTTTACTTTGATGGGTTTTGGTGGGTAGGTTAGGTAGGTACTTTACACGATAAAGACTAAGGAAAATAAGAAATTACATAATATCATAATTCTGAAGTATCAAATCAGACAGACATTTTATTTTTAAACGTAAATATTAAGTTATTTTTAAAGAAGCGATTCTGTTTTAACACCCTTCAATTTTATTACGATGTAATAGCGATTTTGAAAATGGATTTCTGATGCTGACCGTACATTCAGAAATTAAAAGCTGGAAAAAAAATCAATTGTCATAGCAGACATGCACGCCTCGGGTGTTTTCGGGTAGAGGTAAAGGAATTTGGTCTGGACTAGATCATTTTAGCTGCCTTTTTATTAATTTTTTGTAGTACTTTTTAGCAGTTTTCTACGATCTTACTTACTTCAATTACTTTTTATATATTTTCCAATATGTTCCGTAGATGATCAATGTATTTCTTGGATTTTTATCGAGCCTAGTTCCCACCGCAAGAGAAGCGAAGACCGTTTAACATCCAAAGATCGTGTTGAAAGCTCGAAAGAACTTAACAGTGCTTTGAAAACTAATCATCAAAAGACAATAAAGAATTTAAACGAGCTCTTACTATAAGACACTAGAAGGATAATGGTCACTTAATAGTAAGGCATTTCAAACTCGGTTCTAACGGACAGGCTTCAAAGTCAAATTGTTCGGGAAAAAACTGACACACCTTTAAAAAAAAGTGAGCATTCACGGGACGCCTAACAGATGTGACACTTTTGACATTGACAGATATTATGTTGTCATATAGGACTCACCACGGCTTCGTCACGCTAAAAAAAATATTTACCTCTGCCTATAAATGTTTCACATTAAGAACTCTGAACAAAATTCGAAAGTTGTTGTTAGAATACCCACTAGCTATGAGTAAAAGAGTTTCGACTGTAATCGACTTTTTGGGATTACACTGACTTTACAAAAACACATTGTACTTACCTAGGCTTTGAAACTATCCCAAAATTCAATCCTCTTTTCCCAAAAAACCTCCACACACGATATACAATAAGGCCCCCACAGCGCAATCCTTTACCAATTTAACTCTGCAAGCAATTCACAACTACCCACAAAGCCGAATTAAGTTCTTTGAAAAAGTTCCCTCTGAACAACACTAAATATGTTTTCTTTGAGCTCATCGTGAAATATTCACGGCGACTATCATTGACTTATATGTATACTGGACTTGGCTATAGCAAGTGTGATTTAAGCACCATAACCTAAATCTAGATAGTTTGTGTTTTTTTAAGGTAACGCACCTATTAATCACTCTTGTGAACCTATCTATCCCAAGGTTACCTGGAAGAAAGCGCTCTCAGCGATAAGGCCAAGGCCACCTATTGTGTGACTCTAGATTTAAGTATTAAAGTATTTCATTTTGTTTTTATTGCTCAAGGCATGGGGATCTTGGGGACATGGAGATTTTTTTGGAAATATATTTCCTTCCTAAAAATATTTCTAAGTATTAAAGTGTTGTCACCGATTAAAGTAAGTTAACTATTGTATGACTTTAGATTGTAATAGTTTTAGATTTTATTATTAATAGATAACAGACATTCCCTATTTAAATGTCAAACAACAGATTCCGTCTTGAATTTAAACTAATTTTTTCGAACAACGACCGACGTTTCGAGGTCTTTCCAAACGTCCAGCTCAAGGAGAGATTTCACCTTAGAAATCTTTTAAATGAAAAATACATTTAAGTTCATAAAACGGATATTTTCTTTCTTTTTATTTGTTAAATCATTTCCCCGGATTGAGTAAAGATGCGTTGTTGGTTCGAATCCCGCTCAGCGTTGACCATGCGTTGTGTTTTTGTATTTGTAGTTTCAAAAATGAGGGCCCAGTGTAGGCTTAAGCACTGAAAACAAAAATAGATTTCATCATGTTTAATAAAAACAGCAGAGCAACATCAAGTCCAGGTATTAGATCTATGGGTATAACATTGCAGGCTCTATAGTCAAAAGAAATCGCGCGTGACGGGAACGGGCTGCGGATTGAATTTATTCTTTCCACCCCACTTTCGCTCCCAGTTCTCTCGCAAATAAAAACTCCAATCTATTATTATAAAATGCGAGTTCTCCTTTTGTTTATAAGTCGCTGTTTTATTGAATAACGTTATTTACGGGTTTCTTTTTTGGTGTTTCGTTTTTTATTGGTTTTAATCAAGATGTTTTTTGATAAAGATAGTTAAAGAATTAAGACAGGTCTATTGTAAGAGAAAAAGATTAATGATCGACGGCAGAGTTTCATCAGTTACAAAGTCATTTTTTTTCGGAAAATTACCCACTTGCCTTTTAAACCTTTAAATGTTAGATTACCCACTATCAATGATAGATAAATCTAAGACCTACGCTTTCACTGCAACATTACCTGAAAATGTTCAAAGTATACTAATAAAATAAAGAGGAAAGTTGTATTCGTTTCTTTGCTTGTAACGATTAAGCTCCGAAACTACTGAACCGATTTTAAGGTTCTTTCACTAATAGAAAGCTACATTATCGAGAAGTAACTTAGGCTACTTTTGATCCCGATATTCCCATAGGATCGGGACTTAGGCGGGTGAAATCGCTGGAAGTAGCTAGTAGGTTTAGTTCGAATTTCCAAAAGTCACTATTCATAGTAAGTTTTTTTAATTCAGACCATAATTTGACGTTTTCGCTTCTTATTATTTGACAATTTATCTTCAGAAAGATGTGTCAAATTATATTCTACAATTAAAAAACAAATGTTCTGCTTCTGTTTTCTTGTATTGGTGTGGCTCACATATTGTTAGAGTTCAGGTCGCCCTAAGGCCTCTAACTTGACCCAACAACTGCCATTCGAGATAACAACCGAGACAACTGCTTGACGTACCTTCCGAAACACGAAGAAGCTCGAAAATATATTTTTTGCCACATAAATTTTCGGTTACCCATCTTAGTAATGACCGCGCCTAGCGTTGCTTAACCCGCGCGCAGTATAATGTTGAAATAAAATGGAACCATAGGATCGCTTAAAATTATAGACGCATTGCAGTAGCGGATCGCCTGGAGCCTTAATTGAATTAATAGTTTGCGGTAAGTTTATCAAGCGGATAGTCAGTTTTGCATAGACGGTTTAATGCAACAGATTGTTTGTCTTTGTCACACACTGTGTCCGTACACAGTGTGTGACAAAGACAAACAATCTGTTGCAATCAACAATCTGTACAAGAACGGTCTTGTTACACAAAATTTATATTTATAAGACAAACAAAGTCGGATAGACCCACGATTGACCTACCTATTTGTTCCTTTGTCAGTAACTGTCTGTAATTAAAAAAAATCCAGCCAAGTGCGAGTAGGACTCGCGGACGAAGGGTTCCATACTATTATTCCAAAAAAAACGTTTTTTTTAATTGGGAAAAAATGATATTTATACCCCCTTCAATATTTATTCATAATAAAACATTTTATTTACCGGGTTTAATCGCGTTTTATTCATGATTTTTGAACGAACCGAGCTTACGCCAACTTTTCAATCGGTTCTAATTTTTGCGTGAAAGAGTAACAAAGTCACACACATACATACATGCATACAAACAAACTTTCGCGTTTATAATATTAGTAAGAAGTAAGATATATTTAAGACCGGGCATTAGTTACTGTAAAGAAGAAGCAAACAAACCCAACACAAATTAACATAATAAAAATTATTGTTTATTATTGCAGGCACTTAGTAGAATGTCGCAGCACAATACCCTCTTTACAGTCTCCATAAAGAAAACAGCAAATACCATAAAGATAGCAATTAAAAGTCATAAAAACTTAATAGCCACCATTATTATGAAAGCGTTTTGAATTAATGAGCGTAGTTCACAAAATTAATGTTAACTGTAATTTACATTTACGGTAATTTTAATATTAATGAATGAATGAATGAATGAATGTCATTTATTTGCTCGAAATATGGTTACAGAGATGTCACTTAAATAATATTCCAACATATTAAAAAAATGTCGTTTTTAAGATTTTGAATTTAATTACAAAATTATATATTTTGAATCTAATTACAAAATTAAATAATGAGTTTTTAGTGTTTTCTTTTGTTTTCGTAATTTTGCATGACGGTGAAACGTCGGTCGTCCGCGTCGGTTGGTACAGCATTGTAATAATACTAGTCATATAAATAATTAATAATTAAATTCTGTGACCAACACACAGCGCCATCTAGCCCCATGGTAAGCTGCTAAACTTGTGTTACGGTGACTAGACAACAAATATACTACTTATATTTATTTTTCTTTTGTAAATACATACCTACATATTATACATAGATATACACCCAGACCAGATACAAATATTTATTGTCTTGCCATTGACTGAGATTAGTTAGACTCGGAAAGTTAACTAATAGTTACGATGACTTAATTAAACAAAATGAAATGAAAATTTAACAAAACTTATTAAAAAAACTAAAACCAATATGAACTTATATATCTACTATTTACACTGTAATAATTACCAATATGCTTACCTATTAAAAAGTAATTAAACTGCAACCATGGAGTCTTGAAATCTACAGTGAATACGGTAATTTCTTTTAGACAAGCATGCTACACGCCGTCGACCTCATCGTCACTTCCCATCAGGTGAGATTTATTATTAAAAGGCACATAAACCAAAACATTCATGCAAAAATTGTACACTTATTAAGATGAGGTCAAACGCTAGCCTATTTCATCTAAAAACAAAATTGAAAACACAAATCTTACAAAACGTCAATTCTCTTAACTCACCCAATTACTTAAAACACCTACTTTTTCAAAGTTGATTGATACAATTAAACGCAACGACGGAGCCGAAAGCTTTCGCCTCGTAATGAAGTTTGTTATTAATATTACAAAAGTGTTTAAAACGAACAACTTTTATATCAGCCAGGCGGGCTTATTAAAAGTTAATCATAATTTGCGAGTTCGGCTAAAGTCGGCTAAACTCGGCGCGAGGCGGCTACGACTTGACTCATCTTAAAACTTGGATGCACTTTGTAAGAACACGACATGTGATACTGGTTGGGCAGAGTGAACTTACAGTTTAGAAACACATCTTTTTTAAAACTGACGTCATACGTCAGTATTTTCTGAACCACAGGTTGTGGCAGAGTGATAACTTAAGGTTTCGTATAATTAATTATTGAAAAACTAACTTACCAGCTTTATTTTTTTCTCTTTTGGATTTGTATTTTTGTATTTTATTAGTGTGTATCGCAATAGACTTAGGACATTTAGTTAGGATTTAACTTTTTATTGTAATTTATTTATGCTTAAGTACTTACTTTTTTAAATACATTTTAAGTATAAAGGTGATTTTACATTTATGAATAATAAATAGATGAAAAGCTTTTAGTTACGTATTCCTATTAGGCATTTTACTTTTTAGACATTCATTCATTATAGACATTTACTTACCAGCAGCCCAATTAAAATTGACATATGTTCACGAAAAGTCACGTGACTTTTCACGAACTTATATGTCAATTTCATACAAAAAAATCTGTCGATTGGCGATTTCGTTA
Source organism: Idaea dimidiata (assembly GCA_949358125.1). Lineage (NCBI taxonomy): Eukaryota > Metazoa > Arthropoda > Insecta > Lepidoptera > Geometridae > Idaea > Idaea dimidiata. The sequence continues at coordinate 14,359,158 of OX442340.1, read as the reverse complement.
TTCGATAAGAATGTTGTCGAGGACTGCTGTACAATAATATTACAAAAGTGTAAAACCAACGAGTTATATCAGCATAGCGGGGTCTCATTTGCGAGTTCGGCTAAATTCGGCTAAAGTGTACTAAAATCGACTAGAGTCGGTTAAAGTCAGCTAGCGTCTGCTAAAATCGGCTAGAATCGGCTAAACTACGGCTACAAAGTTGGAAATAAATTAACATGAAAACTGGAAAATGTATAGTTAGAGACTTTGAACTGTAATGAATTTTGACCTGTATCGTACACTCTGCTTATTTGCATTTGACAACAACAGTGAAGTTTTAATTAACCATATAGTCTCTTAATTTTTGATTACTATAGCTTGGAGCAAAAAGCTTTCCATACTCTTGTGCCCCATCCCTCAGCCTTTCTATGTACTGTGCTACTACTATTTACTTTGAACAAATCTGAAATTGCTAAGAAGCCGATGGCAGATGAGTTGGAAAAATAAATATTTTATTTTATTTTTTTATTTTATTTATTTCACAAAATCCACAGCTCTTAATACTAGATATTACAAAAGAATAAAATTAATCTTACAGCCACTAAAGGATTTAGATTGTTTATATTAAATATATGATTTATACAGCACAAGCATCATTTATTCCATGGTATTTATGGCGCTGTAGTGCCTGGAACATTGTAAGGTGGAGTAGACTTGCCCAGCACTTCCCAGCCTAGTCAGCCATGTCCAGAGGAAAGAACTGGTCAAATACGTCTGGAGCTAACTAAGCCGTGGGTTTTCTCACGATGTTTTCCTTCACCGTAAGCGCGATGTTATTGACTTACATAACTTTTTTAAGGAAAAAGACATTGACTAGCGGTAACTCTAATTTTAAACCAACATACTCTGTACTTATATTTTTTTTAATGTGGAGGAAATAATGAAGTTATTATTATATTACATCGGTGCACGGTAAGCCGGGATTCGAAACCACGACCTTCGGAATGAAAGTCGGGGTATCCACCACTAAACCAACAACACTCGATAATAAAATATCACTTAAATACGACATTTAAAATTTCTACGTTACGACGTCCTTTAAACTTTAAGAAAACAACTTAAGAGTCATTAGTGTTAACGATTAATTTAAGCTCTAAGGCTTTTGACTTAAGGGCGATAATTGTTTGAGTTTTGGATGTTGGTTAGTGTAATATTGTAGGGAATTTAGAAATTGGAAGTCACTGTCGACAAGTAATGGTCGAACGTGACGCGAATTCCATTTCAATTTACTATCCTGTACTATATCTACTAATAATAATAGGAATGTGAAAGTTTGTGTGTACAGACAAAATCCTACTAATATTTTAAACGCGAAAGTTTGTATGTATGTGACTTTGTTACTCTTTCAGACAAAAATCCCAGAACCGATTGCGATAAAACTTTGAGTAATAGGTAGCTGGAGCCCTGGAATAACCCATAGGTCATTTTTATCCCAATATTTCGGAAGGGACTAGGCTGACGCGGGTGAAACCGCGAGGCGCAGGTAGTAATATCATAAACGCGAAAGTTTGTATGTTGACTTTGTTACTCTTTCAGTAAGTCAATCGTCAAATTTGAGATTGAAAATTCACTGCGATGATATTGAAATTATGTTGAAAGGAAACTTTTGTTAATTAAATACGGAAATACGGGCTCTGACTGACTGAAAAACGCACAGCCTTAACCGCTGATGGTTTAATGACTGATTAAAAAAATTATTACACCTAAAACTAAATTAAACAAATATTACAAAGACAAAACTTAAAACTAGTGTGGTACAATGGGCGGCCTTATCGTCTAAGGGCGATCTCTACCAGGCAAACAATGGAAAGACAAGATGTAAGGAAGGGGATGGGTGAGGTATATACTATAAAATATTGCAATATAGACAAAAAGGACAGTGATATTAAAATTTTAAAAAGAAAAATGCATAATGAAAATGATACAAAATAATAATCCCAATATTATAAATGTGAAAGTGTGTGTGTTTGGATGTTTGTTACTCAATTACGCAAAAACTACTGAACCGATTGAGATGAAACTTGGAATATTAGTAGTTGGATACCGGAAATAACACATAGGCTTCATTTTATTCCGATATTCCCGCGGGAACATTATTTGCGCTTATGATATCGCGGGGCGCAGCTAGTCTTTATGTTTAAAATGAATCCAAATTTCGCTTGGTCACAACATCACTCTTGAACGGCTGAAACGATTCTGGTAATTCTTTTTGTGTTGTGTTTGCTATGATCAGGAGAAGGCTCTTATGGGAGATTTTTTTAAATTTTGGATAAAGACTTACGCGGGTGAAACCGCGGGCGTCGCTGGTAAAAAATAATAACAAACACATATCAACAAAGTACGAAACAAATTAATAATATAATTAGTTGTATAGTTGAGAACTGAAATTTGGAGAGAAGTTCTTTATAAATTTAGGCATCCGATAAGAGAAATCCAGTCTAATTATTTCAAATCCCAAGGGATCGGGATTTATGCGAGTGAAGCCACGGGACTCTGTTACTTAGTTTACCTATATTCTCGTAGTGAAGGTGAGCTGTAGAAAAATTTAGCGGCAGCACCCCTAATTTTCTTTTGTGCCGAAAAACTACGTGATCGAAATACAGAACGTGTTTTTGAGGTAAACCAAAGATTTGGCTTGGCAATAGAAACATGCATTAAACGTGTTTTTTCACAGAATTTAAATTCGGCTGAATATAGACCAGACAATAAAACGAACCTTACCTTTTGTATTTTATTACTTGCTAGTAAAAAAAAAGTATCGAAGCTCGTGTGTTTATGGTACTTACTAATATTATAAACGCCAAAGTTTGTATGTGACTCTGTTACTCTTTCACGAATAATTCCTTAACCGATTGCAATTAAACTTGGAATATAGGTAGTTACATAGAAAACACCCAGAATCAGAAACAAACATTTGTTCCCGTCTGGAATCGAACCCGCAACCTTCTGCAACGCAGTTCGGGATCCGCCCGCTGCACCACAGAGGTTTTATTCTTTGTGAAATGTATGTGTCCACTAAGAAAAACTTTTTGGAAATACACACGGGATGGGGATCCATACGGATGTTAGTCTTCTTAGTTTCTATATAAAATATATAATCATAATAATATTTAAAGAAAGTCGTGTTAGTTACACCATTTATAACTCAAGAACGGCTTAACCGATTTGGCTGAAAATTGGTGGGGAGGTAGCTTAGAACCAGGAGAAGGACATAGGACTTTTTATCCCGAAACGTGAACGGGACTTACGTGGGTGAAACCGCAGGGCGGAGCTAGTAAAATAATAAAATCCGGCAAAGTACGAATCTGACTCACGCACGAAGAATTATCATATCACAATTGGGTATGGAACCCTAAAATAAACATTGAACCAAGCAAAAAGCGTTGGCTAGTTAACTAGATGGCGCTAGTGGTAAAAATAAATCGCGGTAACGTTGTGGTAACACCGAAAAATCACATTTATTGTTTTATTTCATTTTTAGTATTTGTTGTATTAGAGTCTGCAGAAGTACTTACATTATTTGTAAAAAAAAGTTTTTTTATAAATGACAGACAGCAGTCTCTTACAATCCGTTTTTACCCTTTGGCTGCGAAAACCTCAAACACCATAAAACTGTTTGTAATGCAAAACGAAAATTGTAATCATATTGTCTTAACTTCCAGTCTAGCTTGAGAAGTTTGATTTCTTTGTTTTTTTTGTCAAAGATTCTTAATCCAGGTTGAAATTAAGTAGGAATAATACGATATTTGTATGCAAGAAGGTGATATTTAATTTTGCTAATAGCTACGCATGTATTGCATTGTTTTTGTTAGGTCAGATTGTAGGTCACAGGCGGACGCAGACGATAGACATTTCGATCGATCGATAGTTTTTTTTTAGTTTCTTGGTTGTTTTGATTTTTTGATGCTGCATTAATACGATAAGGCCGCTAATTTGCTCAACATTTATTTAGTTTAAAATTTTATTTTTAAAATGTGTTGTTTTTTTAATATTTTTGTGGTTGATCAAATAAAGTATTATCTATCTATCAAATACACAATCTACCAGCGGAAAAGAGTGTGTCAGAATTCACGCGAGTTTCAGCGGCTTTATACCTAACTAGCTGCGCCCCACGGTTTCACCCGCGTAAGTCCCGTTCACGCGGGAATATCGGGATAAAAAATAGTCTATGTGTTATTTCCGGTATCCAGCTACCTATATTCCAAGTTTCATCGCAAGCGGTTCAGTAGTTTTTGCGTGAAAGAGTAACAACCTCACATACTTACATACATACTTACATACAAACTTTCGCGTTTATAATATTAGTAAGATTATATAAAAAACAATGGTTTTTACCCGACTTCGGCGAAGCCAAAAGGAATGGTAATGTTTTTGGCAGTCTATCTATGTTCCACCGTAGAGCCCAAACTACTGAACCGTTTTTCATAAACAAAGTGTCAATAGATTCGTAATAATGGGCCGGATGTCATAGGCTACTTTACGTTAATTTATGTAAACATTTAAAAAGACGGTAATTATTTAATAACTAGATTCTAGCCTCGAAAAAAATTTTACTGAGATAACCATCACTGGTTTGGTTTCAAAAGAAAGGTTTTGGTGATGACTTAACAAATAATTATATAACCGATCGGGAAACGGAAAAGTTGTAAATAAAAAAATAAAGTTTAAAATACTATAAAACCTTGCGTAAAAAAGGGGGTCTAAAAAGGACGAAACAAGACAAGTTATAATACTCAAAGAAAGTTTATTAAAGCTTTTCATTGAAAACAAAAGCTTTCCACACAATAAGTTTTCTACTTAAAATATTATTACGTACTAAAACCTAAGATCCAATTATTTTAAACACCACAGTCTAACCACAGTATAGGGACCTATAGACTTTCTTCTGTTATAGTCATGCTGATTTGAAATCAAACCCAATTTGAGTTTTAATCTCGTTTCTTTTCTTATATTTTGCACTAGCAGTTAAATTTTAGCACTAATAAGTTTGAATTTCTCGAGAAAAGTTAGTTTTAAACCACATCTCCAGCTGCCTGCGTAACCTCCAGCTATTTACGTACTAAGTTTTATTGGAATCGGTTCAGTAGTTTGCGCGTGATTGAAACACAAAAAAACAAGAAAACATTTTAACTCTCGCATTTATAATATTAGTGGAATGTGATTCGTTAGTGGTGGTATACCTAGTTGTCGTGGAGCCGTACTAATACCCCACTGTTCGTTTTTTACATCACGCAGTCGGGTAAAAGTAGCTCGTTCACACAGTGCAAGTTAGCGTGCGAGTCACATTGCCGGCTACCTGCATTGCAGTAACTCGAACTTTTCAAACGAAACGTACAAGTAACTTGTACGTGCGAGTATAGTTGAGCTACTGGCGTACAAATAGCTGTCTGGCTAGACACCAGCTCGCACGCTATCTCGTACTGTGTAAACGAGTTTTAATTTCCTTTCTTAAAGAAAGGTCATCCATAATGGGATTTTAGAGGAAAAAAGGACAATGGAGACCGGACCGCGTCATAATCATATTTTTTTCTTTTTTCTTAACACAATGAGATTTCCCGTTAATGTTGCTAGTAATAAATGAAAGTCAGAGGCATATAAGGAGAGCTTGGAGCGCTGCGCTGTAGAGTTTTTGGTTGTTGTTTTTTAATGTACGCTTATGGTTTTTAGGGTTTCGTAGCCAACAAGAAACCCTTATAATAAAAATAAAATATTTGATTATTATTGAGTTTTCCACAATAACAATAACAAGATACGAGTAAGTACTTAAAATAAAATTTGTGTCTACTAGCTGCGCCCCGCGGTTTCACCCGCGTAAGTCCCGTTCCCGCGGGAATATCAGGATAAAAAGTAGCCTATGTGTTAATTCAGGTCTTCAGCTACCTATATTTCAATTTTCATCGCAATCGGTTCAGTAGTTTTTGTGTGAAAGAGTAACAACCTCACATACATACATATATACTTACATACAAACTTTCGCGTTTATAATATTAGTAAGATTGTTGTTTAGGCTAATGTGGAGACTGGAGCCTGCACTAAAGTTTTTTTTTTAAAACCTGTTTTACAAGTCTCCAGAAAGTTAGTTTCTGATGCCCGTCCGTCCTCTGCTTAGCTTAGAGACGGCTGGTACTAAAAAGCTGTAACTTTGCATGAGTAAACATATTGTTCGCGCCAAGAAAGTGCTACAATAAAAAAAGCATTTTTTGCAAGCCTGTTTTCGAAATATTTACCTTTAAGTGCTAGTTTTAGAGTCATCTGTACCCCCCTCCCCTAAAACCCCTAAACTCCCCTCTAAAAACCATACTCGTACTAGGTAGTTGTAACGACCTTTCCAGATTGCTATCCGTTATTTTTGGAAACTACGAAACACTACACTGTGCTTACATCAAAATAAGATCAACCTATATCATAATAAAATTCAAAGACAAATATAGTTACGTATTTGTCTGTGCTAAATTTATCAAATTTGGTTCAATACCTACCTAGTTGTTTTGCGAATACATATTATCTATCTTTCCAAACATTTCTTTTTTACCAATATTTTTTTTCTTTTCTGGAAAGGAAGTCTTCAAATTTTGAGCGCTTTTTTTTAAATTAATTTCCTAAATGTGTAAGCCATTGATCTCAACCACATTTCAATTTTAACTGTTATGACATCAGAACTCCAACTCAAAGAGGCTTTTTTAGTTTTAATCGTATTCATCGACTCCATCTTAGCTCCCGATTTTTATTTGTACGATAGACGTAACAATATTGTCAGCGCTGCAGCGGGTTTTTGCGACGTTTGTATTTACATGTCATTTTGCGGAGAAAGGGAACACGGTATGTTTTTGACAACACCTCTAATAGTACATAGATTCTGAAAATAATATCTTTGTTATATCTGATAGCATTCGTTAGGTCAAGTTAGAGGCCTTAGGGCGACCTGAAAACTCTAACACTAGGTGAGACACAGCACTACACGAAAAGAAAGAAAGAATGGAATAAACACAGAAATAAAATTTGTAAGTACAGGAATTTAACCCACAATCTCCTACATACTTAAGTTGCAAGCGAGTGCTCACTACGCCGCAGAGGTCATCCATCAGTCATATAAAGTAACATAGTTCGGTCAATTGTTGCCTGCATAACCTAACAAAACCTATCCCATTTCGAAATATATTTTAGATTCGCTCACACGGTTTGCCGGAATGGGCTTTTTTATATTTTTTTCTCGTTTTTGCGTCATCTGGCAAACGTTAGGGCGGGCAGTGGGATTCGCTTTTTATAACGATTTAAATCAATACATACGACATCATATTGCAGAATTTGGTGAATTTTAAATTATCGTTGTTTCTGAAAATATTTTATAGGAAGAAATGCATCATCAAAAATTACCCTGTGTCAGATTTCGATCTATTGGTACAATAATAATAGGCCTATTTATCTTATTTTAGATGATTTATACAGGTGAAGCAACTTTAAATCCATGCTTTAAATGGCGCATTAGTGCCCGGAACATTACTAAGTGAAGTAGACTTGTCCAGCACCTAAACCACTCACTCGACTTAGTCAGCCATGCCCAGAGAAAAGAATGAATAACGGAGCTAACTAAGCCGTGGGTTTCCTTACGATGTTTTCTTCAAATACACAATAGGAATTGAAATTAAAATAAGTCTTTATTTATTTACACCATTTATTTTCTAAGATAATTAATTTGTTTATTCTATCTAGTTCTTCTCGGCTTCTTCTTTTAGCAGTTGGAATATGAAAGAGAAGTCCTTCTGTCCGTATCCTCGAGATTGGACGATGCGGTACAGCTGTGTGGCGACAGCGCCGAGTGGGATAGGTGACCTGATGCCGAGTGCCATGCCAGATGCCAGCTCCAGATCCTGAACAATAAAGTTTTATATGCTTAATCTCATGGAGACCAAATGTCTTACTATGGCGAGTCTGCCCTTTCGCAGATTTCCTAATCTGCCAAGGAGAATGGAAGACCTAAGAAGCCCACACTTCTTGTGCCAACTTGCCATTGTAAAGGCTGATGCGTGCCTAACTTCACTACACGCGATGCTTAAGATTCGTGAAAAGTGGAGAAGTAAAAATAGGAAAACAGACCAGGGCTCCCAAGAGAGTTGCAACTGGGAACATCGCTCGAATAATGATGATGACATGATGGGGATGACAAGGTCGACTATGTATAAATGTTTAAAACATAATCTAAATCTATAAAATGTTCTGTCTATAAAATGCTTCCACGAATGGCTTACGCCATGGATGAATTGGCCTGTGCCAGAAGTTCCAACCCTACACACCTTAACCATAAGTTCGTTCTTGAACCCTCCGTCATAGTTTCTGCTAGATGGCGCTGTAGCCACCAGCCCGGGTACTGGGCAATACACCTCCGTAGACCAAGACCGAGCCGACGAGTTGTTCAGGACATCCAGCAACACTTGCGGGTCCAGACCCATTCTGAAATAAGATAAAAAAACAAATCATATAACTGTGATAGAAGTATAGAAGAGTACAGGGTAGCTTTTTTATGTCTTTTTACATAACCACAGAATAGCCAATATTCACAAATAGCCTTATTAATAAACGTGGATTAAGGTTGGACGCCATATAAGCCAAATGGGGGTTTTCTAGACGTCTAGGCGATCAACTTTTCGAATATCGAACTTATTTTGAAAATTTGTAGAACAATAGTTGTTTACCAAGACGTCTTGAACAACCCTTCATCCTCGTTACACCTTGTATAAATATTAAATACAGTTAGGTGTTTTAACGCTCCTATAACTTCCATAACAATTTAACTAGATATTTGAACGTGTAATAAAATTTAACATCCAGAATTTAGGCAATGATAGTAGTTTACTGCCGACGTGACTGGCAGTTAATAGTTTTCAGTGTGAAATTTAAACCAGCACTGGATATGAAAATGTAAATTGTAATTTTGATGACTAACTTGTTACAGAAAGTTTTATGAGTGTGAACCTTTATTTACAATTCCACATAGTTATTTCCATTTCATATTTCCGATTCAACAAATAATCTAATTTATAAAATATCGATGGAAAAAGAGATATTGTTTAGTTTTACGTGTTTTCTGAACTACTTCATATCTTGAGTTATCTACTGATATCTGATTCTGATTAAAATCGAGCTGGAGATTGTGTGGTGTTATTAAATACAAAATAAACTATCAAATACCAATCCATTTAGCCGCGGCTTATGCCACCAGGAACATCGCTCAGATGAGAAGAAAAATCTATCAAATACCAGTCATGTTCTTTATACAGTTTTAATTTAAAATCTTAAACAAAATGACAAACGTACTTAATACCCATATTCATGCACTCAGCAGTGGCCATCCCAGTGATGCCCATCAGCATGTTGTTGGTCAACTTGGCCACCTGGCCAGCTCCCACGTCTCCACAGTGGAACTGCTTTGCTCCCATGGCTTGGAGCAGGGGAATGGAGCGGTCAAAGTCCTGCTTGCGACCACCGGCCATAAAGGCTAGGGTTGCGTTTTGGGCTCCCATAACACCTGGATAAAATAAGTAAAGTTAAAAAGTTTAGTGCATTTCTTTCAAAGGGAGTTAAGTTACTATATTCATAATAATAATTTAATTATAATTTCAAATTATTAGTTTTAGCTTCGGGTGACAAGAGGGCTGGCAGCTACTTTGGCTAACGAATTGGTATAGCAATTCAAAGACGCAATGCAGCCAGCCTTTTGGGTACCTTACGTAGGGAGGGACCCATTTTTAGATTTTTCATTTAAATTAATTTTATTTAAATATTAGTATGATGGTGTTTTAACTGTACTGCATAGAACTGGATTGCTGTCTATTGAGACTAGAAGGAGAATGGTTGCCTGATAGTGAAGCATTTCAAACAAGTCTCTAACGGACAAGCTTTACCAGTTCCAATATCAGATTAGAAACTTCCGTTGTTAGAATATAGACCACCATATAGATAATTTAAGCTGTACTGTATATTTTTTCTTCTATCTCATCTGTACATATAAAATTCATATTCTAAATTATCAACGTAGAGCCAAATCTAAAATGTTGAGGTTATGACGTGTTAGACAAGGGTCAATATAATTACTAATTATTAGGTAGGTATGTTTCGGGATACATTAGCCTACCAAACAATCTAATGACTTTTAAACATTAAGGATGAAATCTACAGTCCGCACTTTGACTTTGCTAAGCAAAAATTTTGACTTAAAACATTTTTTTGTATTTATAAAGCGTTCTTCGTAACTATCCAAAGTTATGGCTTAGTAAAGTCGAAGTTTTTCAAGTTTTGAATGTAAATCAATCAAAAATAATGACCTAAACTTTGCTTCTCTGTTATGACTATGAAGTTCTTTTTATTTTATTCGTATATTACAAAATGAATTTTGGGCTATAAATTCCAATTCAAAGTTTATGCTTAGTTTTTGCTAAGCTCAGTCTAAGCAAAGTCAAAGTATGCACCATAGATTTTAGCCTCAGAATAGCATAACTGTAGGCTGACTGAGGTATTCCTATATCATAAACCTACCTACTATTTCTCGGTTCTAATTCTCGCTATCTAATTTGCCAAGATTTCTGGGCTTTACCGGGTATTATGCCTTTAGTCCGGGTCACCCTGCCATACCCGGATAATAGTGTGGCAAGTTAACATTACTTGGGATAATCCGATATAATGTGTCTTTTTATCTTAATATATTGGTGGGTCAGGAAGAAATATTGTGGAAGTTAAGTTGATTTCATACCGGACGCGCGAAATTAAAAAGTGAGTGCAGAAAAGTGTATGTCCACGGTCTTGAAGTTACGAGTGACCAGCTAAGTTTGTCTTAGGCCACAAATTATCTACTTATTTTTATACAAAATGCCTAAATTACTACCTGACTCATATTTATACTAATATTTTGAAGAATAATGATTTAATTTTTTTGTTTAGACGACGTTTTTAGGTTTAGACTTCCTGCTTTTATAAAAACATTCACTTTTGACCATCAGCTAATTAGGCGAGTTACTATGTTAGACTACCTGAGATTTAGACGATTCGATACTAACCCGTTTGTTTGCAATGAATAGGCTCCGAAACTACTCAACCGATTGCAAAAAATCACCATTAGAGAGCTTCATTATAAATAAATAAATATTGCACGATATTACAAGCACTAGGCTTGTACTATGGGTACTAGACAAACATGAAACATACATGATACATAGAATACACCCAGAACCAGAAACTAACGTTGACCATTAGGTCAGCTGAAATATTTGTTCCCTACAGGAATCGAACCCGCAACCCTCTGCGTCGCAGTTCGGACGCCGTCCGCCGCGCCACAGAGCCTGTCAAGAGGAGAAGTAACATAAGCTACTTTTGATTCCGTGACATTAGCTCATTTCGAAATACTGTATTTCCACATCCTAGCTAGAATAATACCCATCCAAATTCATACAAATATTGCTTCAGAAAACTCTTGTAAATGTCCAAAACATCTAAATGAAAGTAACTACCTGGTAGCAAATTTCAGATAAAATCTGAGCGTAAAATAATTGGTTTAATTACTGGAAAATATCTTCTTAAATAACGCTACAATTTATATCTCCATGGCATCCGGTATCCATTTCTCCCAAGGGTCACTTGTAACCCTTATTAATAATAGGTAGAGTAAAGATAGTATTCGATTTATGTTCCATTGGTTTGACTAATTTGATTTTTTTCTATTTTTTCCTTTAGTTAGATATTAGGCATGGCTAGACTATAATTTTGTCAAATTCTTGTGACCGTCACTGAATTTCATTTTCGCTTTATTTTTTTGGTTTCAGTATTTGTTTTCTACAAAAAAAAACAAGTATTTTCAGCAAACATTGTCTTATCTTTCTATGAAAGACGAATTACGTATTTTTTTATGCTTTACTGTACACTTAGTGTGAGTTTATTCGTAAAAAAAAAACGCGAACGTGATGGTTAAGTTAACGCATATTTTGTATGGAAACTGATAACTTCGATATCGTCCGCTAGGGGCGCTTTTTGAGTTTCCATACAAAATACGCGTTAACTTAACCATCACGTTCGCGTTTTTTTTACGAAAAAACTCACACTACGAGTTCTGTATCATATTTTAATACGACAAATTTTTTGAAGGTAAACCCACGGTTCAGTTACCTCCAGACGTATTTTAACCGAGATTCTCTTTACACTGGACATGGCTACTAGACTGGAAGGTGATATAGGTGCTGGGCAAGCCTACTTCAAAATGTCTTAGCCACTTCTTCGTCATATATAGTATAAATTAAAACTTGCTTGCGCTGTATAAATCATCAAATTATTGCTTGTATAAATTATCTAAAATTAGACGAAAAGGCCTATTCTTTGGAATAATCTACTGTTCCATTCATCATTAAGTACTATTATCACGAAAAATAAACTGAAAGAGTCGTATAATTTATCTTCTACATTTAATGCTTTAAGACGCAAATGTTTCTATGAATGTTTGATTTCATTTGATAACGTTGTTATCAAAGATAAGACCTGTTTTATTAAATCTAGGTTTCGGTTGCTACACCCTTTTGAGGTTGACGCCGAATGTATGTATCAAGTAATTTAGACAGGTATATAAAGACTATGGGCATGGTTAATGGTCGCTTGACAGTGATGCATTTCAAACTCGTCTCTGACGGACGAGCTTTATCAGTTCCAAACCGAATTTGTTTAGGAAATTACTTACTCACCTTGGAACAAAATTCGAACGTTGCTTATAGATCTATGATTTGAATCAATGATAATCTACGTAAAACAAATATAAATTAAGAATCTTGTAAAAAATTAATGAAACACACAAAACACATTTGCTGACTTTACAGTCAGCTAAATCAAAATTAAAGTTAACAAAACGTCGGTAATTGAAACAATGCCGTTAATAATACAATGCCAATAAACTCGGTAAAACTTGTGTTTTATTGCATACAGAATCGCGAAAACATAAAAATAACTTTGTAAAAAACTGTCTATTTTTACAGTGTATGTTGACGATCAAATAAAAGTAAAATAGTCCGCCTACAGTCCTGAATTTACATAATTTGTGTGGATCTAAAGCCTACGCCTGCCATTGTTATATAGTATTTAAACCTAGTATTTAAATAGATACCTGCCCAAATTCTTTGATATATTTATTCTATCTGTGTATTACAAAACAAACTTTCTTGATTTCACGATGAAAGAGTATTTTCATAAACATTATTGAAAATGATGACATAGTTTATCATTGGCAGTAAAGTTACAGAGAGCCATTTATATCTGTTACTATCGACGTTATTGATAGGAACTTCAACGTTTCTACTTTTGTATATAAAACCTTACGTACCATCAGCATTAAAAGTAGATGACCATGACCACATTCAGATTTTAATAATCGCTGTACCTACGTCATAATTATGGAGTGTCAAAACAAAAAATACAATCTTCTCTGTTATTTTCAAAATGTCTGTTTTTGGTTTGACACCTCAGAATTAAATTCATGTGATATTTTCAACGACCTCGAATATAAATGGAAGTAGCAATCCTTTGACAAAATGTTCCACGCAAACGATGTTTGCTGGGCCTAAAACGATGATTCGACCGCCGCGTCAGTCTGTCACTAAAGATCGTCCGCCATTGGTCGATCCAAGGATGATCATACGTAATACTGTACGGAACATGTCAGTGTGTGCATCTGCTAGTGTGTGACCGTGGAACATGTTTTTTTCGAATCTAATAGAGAAGTTAGATCTCCATTATACTTATTTCTCGTAGGATATTTTACAGGAACTCGCTAGAGAATAAATTAACAAACAGACAGACAAAAGTAGCTATGAAAATTGGTAGTGACCAAACTTCATAGCTACTTATTCGCAGTGACGAATACGACGCGGGCGCAATTTTAACCACAAAGACATTGGCCAAATACGCATTGGGAAACTCACGCATGTATACCGGTATTCCTTACACTGTTTTATTAAAGCTTAGGTATATTTATTTAATGTAGGTTTAATCTAATACAAACATACTTATATATAAATAAAATAAATTAAAATTAAAAATCCAAAAATGCATTCCTACGTAAAGTACCCAAAAGGCTGGCTGCATTGCCACTTTGAATTGCTATACCAATTCGTTACCGATATTAGGCTTGCCAACACTTGCAGCTAAAAATATAAAGTACATCCAAAAAATATAGTATTCAAAAGTAAAAACGTAGAGCTGAAATATAGCACAACACTACATAATATAGTACGGTTTGCAACCCTAACCGGTATACGCATACGGGATTGGTTAAGGCAATCCTGCTTTGCTTGCTCGACCACGATGCAATGCGAAACGGAGTGTCAGACGACCACCCACTCGGTGGACCGACGACTTTGGAGCGGTCGCGGTCGTCGTTTGATAGAGGTAGCTCGCGATCGCTGTTTGTGGCGTCATATAGAGGCCTATGTGCAGCAGTGGACGGCTAGGAGCCTAGATGATGATGTACGTGATGATGAATCTAGCATTGCGTAAACAAATCCGCAGGGAACAGCTAGTATCACGATCATTCACGATAAAATACCAACTGTGTTTACTTATCAAAGACCTTGACAGTAACAAATACAAATGAGTGCCGTATACCTACTCTTTATTTATCTGCGGCCAATGATAAGCAATGTCACTGAAAACGCCTTCTGCTGTTGTGTGGGATAAAACTTATACGGCGTGAAATTTTAATTATACAACTTATTTGTTAATAATTCAGTTAGTAACTAATTTAGTCAAAGTCGCTTGACAGTGTAGCATTTCAAACTCAGCTCTGACGGCTGAGTTTCATCAGTTTCAAAGTCAAATAGTTCGGCCCCAAGGAGAGTTGCCGTCATTTAGGCGGTCATAATCATCATCTCAGCCCTTAACCCACCACTGCTGACGGCCTCCCCCATACGACGCCACAAATAGCGATCGTTAGCTACCTCCATCCAACGACTCCCCGCGACCGCTACAATGTCGTCGGTCCACCGAGTAGGTGATCTTCCAACACTTCGTTTCGCATTACATCGTGGTCGCCACTTGAGGACTTTACTCCCCATCGGTTATCTCTCCCTTGAACCATATGGCCTGACCATTCCCCCCCCCCCACTTAAGCCGTGTTTTCATTACGAAACTAGTGTTGCGAAAGTTACAGTCATCTTTGCAAAAGAAATGCGTAGCATCAGCGATTTTTTGATAAAACTAGTTCCAGTGAAATGCTGCGCGACTTTTTTTGTGAAGTTGATTATAACTTTCGCGACACTACTTTCCTAGTGACAACACAGCTTTAAGTCTACTAATTTTGAGAGCTATTCGGCGGTTACCCGTAAAAATATGATATGGTAAATGAAGACTAAGTTCTACTGTGCCGACCACAAATAATTTATGGTTTAACAATAACTGTTGTTGGGGCTGTTGGTTTCTAAGTAAATCTAACAATTCTTACCTCCAGAAACAGGTGCGTCAATAAAGTTGACACCAGCATCGCTGGCTACAGGGAAGATCTGCTTCGGAACATTTGGGTCGACTGTACTTGAGTCGATGAGTAGCGCGCCTTTCGGTGCCTGGAAGTGTGTTCAATACCCTTTTAGGGAAAACTATTTCATTTACACTTGCGTAAGTCCCTTTCCCGCAGAAATATCGTGATAAAAAGTAGCCTATGTGTTATTCTAGGTTCCAACTACCTATATTCCAAGTTTCATCGACCAGTTCAGCGGTTTTGAAGTGACTGAGTAACAAACTTATATACATAGGTACTAACTGCGCCCCACGGTTTCACCAGCGTAAGACCCGTTTCCGCGGGAATATCAGGATAAAATGTAGCATATCTGCTACAGCTATCTGTATTAATAAATTAAAAAAGAAGAACACAATCGTATTCACAAACACACAACCCGCCCAACAACACTCGAGCCGCCTCCGGAGCTCTTTGATGCAATCTTTCCTTTCCCTTACTCTAGAATTTTATACTTAATAAAATTCAAGTTTAACTTACATGTTTAACAACACCGTCCTTGCCAATGTACGCGTCTAGCACCACCTTATTGCTGGGCAAGATGGAGACGACCACGTCTACACCGTCGACTGCAGCCGCGATGGAGTCGGCCCCAGTCACACCGGTCTTCGCTGCCTCCTTCTGGGCGTCTTTCGACGGGTCGTAGCCGCGGACTTTGAATCCCTGGAAAGAAATATTGATTTATTTACTGGAAAGGGAATTATAGATAGGCACAAAAAGCCTTCACCCTTAAATCATCATAAATAGTGCGTATTCTAACAACTTCTTGGCCGCCGACTTTGGGAAAGGGGTTTGGATTACCGCTCGGGGTCATTCCTGTTGCAGAGGCTTTCCATCGTGGTGCAGCGGGGTAATGCCGCGAGTGTGATGGGTTCCTTTGCGGCGGAAGTGGTCCAGGGAGGGTTGTTTGATTGATTTAATAGCTATTAGTTATCAGTTTCCAATTATTCTTATTAGCTGTAAGTTTTTGTTTATGTAGTAATTAAAGAATATAAATAAATAATTTAAATAAACAGAAAAAAATACTTTGGAACTGATGAAGCGTCCGTCAGAGTCGAGTTTAAAGCGCTTCAAGTATGCAAGTTAGCATTCGGAGGTAAAAGGAGTCATTAATAACTTCTCTCCGTTCGCGGTAAGAAATCGACTCCAGTAGGGGTATTCAGAGAAGTTAGATCCGAATCCGATGTCGGAAATGATATCTCCATCTCGCTCAGCGCGATTCAATAAGTGACAGGCATGTCAAGTCAATCATCGATTTCGGACCGAACCTCTCTCGAATACTCCTACAGTTTTTGTTTATATCACATTTACTTAACTAAAAATACACGCCGTATACAAAACTTTATCTCAAGCCTGATTTTTAAAAAGCTCTCTTTCTATATTATGAAGATGAATAGGCTCGTTTACCATAAATCTCGTCGGCTGATAGTCCTTTCTTTTCCAGCCATTCAGCTAAGGTATTAAAAAAATCAAAATGCAAAACAAGACCCTGCAAATAATGGACCCGTTTTTCTCCTACATAATAACTTCGGTACTTGACCTAAAATCAATGTAAAATACCCTCAGTGAAAACCTCGGCGTCCCTACTGAAAACATACAGTTTAAATTTGTGTTTGGTACCCGGGATTAACAACGATTGGCCGACTTTTATTCCGCAACTCTAACAGCCTAATATAGAAACGCCACTTAACATTTGAGAGCTAGTTAAATAATTGACCCGCTTTTAAATTTCAAATTATGCAATGAAATTATTTATTCAATTAAACATAAAATTACTAAATCAAATTAATATACAACCAACAAATTATTTCAAATTATTATAAGATTTTTTTAAATTACAGAGCTGCTTAATTTTTTATGTAGGTAGAGTTCAAATTTTGAAAAGCGTTTTTGTAGTTACTGTCGCTGTCAATTAAAAATGCTAACAATAATATTGTTATTTGTAAATATTGAGTTGAGATCAGGCGCTGCGGTACTGACGCAGAGACGCGAGTTTAAACCTCGCCATAAGTGAATTTTTGTGAACTTCTTTTAAGTGAGTCGACACGTTATTTTCTTCTATATCGATTAAACAGGTAACTCTTATGTCTTAATCAATTCTAAGAAACATTATTAAACTTAGAAATATTTTCCGCAAGGTAATTTTTTTTTTTTCAAAACATCCACATGACAGAATTCTAACTTGTGCCCCCTCGCCAACCAGCTGTGGTATCATCTAATTAACATCCACCGCTACTAGTGGCTAACTTGCAGTACATTGCTGCTTTGACGTAACGTGGTTGTTACCGGTGATTGCTTCAAAGCAGCAATGTAGAATACGAAATATGTTTTTTGACAGTAAATAGCAACTAGTAGCGGTGGTGAGTGCTTTAACCACTGACCTGCACAGGAATCAGTGGTTAGAGCACTCGCCTGGTGTGCGAAAAACAAAGAAATAATGAATATATTTGCAAACCAAAATTATGCCCTAATTCTTCAATTAACTCAAATTTTAATACCCGACGTTATTTAAGTGGCATGTGTCTAGTGCAGGTAAAACATTGTTGTTGAGACCTTCCAATAATTACAATGAAATACAATTTAAGTTACGAAAAGTACCTGCCTTTTTTCTCATACAAATATAAAATTAAGAAATATTTAGCTGACATTTGCCAAAGTTCTAAGTAAGCGAGTCCTATTCTACTGTCAAAAAAATTGTACATTAAAATTAATTGATTTATTTTTTCGTTTTAAGCGAAGCGTCATTCATCCACTTAATCATAATATTGTGATTTCACTTTTATGATAGACGGTTTCATTTATGCTTCACCGCTGAAAGCTCCAGCGTCTTTTTTCGAACATGAAATGTGTTTGAGACTAATGTCTAAAACTAATTAAAAAAAATAGATTATGATGTAGGGATGTTTTAAGGAGTCGAAAAACTCACATTTCTGCGCCGGTCAAGAATAAGGACTTTATGTTTTCAGTCTAAACGTTTCATGCAAAAAATCTCCATCAACATAATTTAACATAATCTTCGAATGAAATGAAAGGATTTTAATTTTAAATTACAATAGTATTAAATCGTTTGCCCATTTTGAGTATAATTTTGCACAACGTGCTGATGGTAGTATCGTTAGGTCTGATTTAAGTATCAAATCATTATTAAAATATAATATCATTTAAAATACTTTATTCATTAAAATTGAGTAGGTACACAATACAATGTACATGATCACATTTAAACTTCTTATAGCTATGATTTTAGTGTGGCTTCGGGACGTGTCCTCCGATGAGAAGAAGCCACAAGAAACTCATGTTTTTTAATCAAACAAGTGGCCTTTGGAGAATTGTTAGATATAACTCTATATTAGACAATGCTTGCCTCTATTTGGCACATTATATGGTATATATATATACATATATATACCTAATACAACTAGTCTAGAGAGAGAGAGAGAGAGAGCGGTGTTGGTCTAGTGGTAGATATCCCGACTTTCATACCGAAGGTCGTGGTTTCGAATCCCGGCTTACCGCTCACCAATGTATTTTTCCTTGCTAAAAAGTTACGCGTTAATAACATCGCTCTACGGTGAAGGAAAACATCGTGAGAAAACCCACTGCTTAGTTAGCTCCAGACGTATTGACCAGTTATTTCCTCCGGACATGGCTGACTAGGCTGGAAGGGTGCTGGGCAAGCCGGTATCAGGTAAAGTATTACCTGATAATGACCCGGGCACTACAGCGCCATGAAATAGCATGGATTAAAAGCAGTGAACGAATATATAAGCATTGAAGTATTTCTTATGCTTCATAATGACACCACGTAAAATAGGCCGTGATAGTTAAAAAGTGTGCAGCGAAACGTATCTGTCACTTCGGTTGTACTCGGATCTGGTCATTCAAAGAACCAATCACGTTAGAGAACAGCGTATTGCTGCCGTCCATCCTCGTAGTCAACACGCAATTGGTGAAAATATAAACAAAGGTCCAATTGCTTAGCTAGTAGCTTGGTATGTTGTTTGTGTATACAATGTATATACATACTTCGTATTTGAGTAAGTTTTGGCGCTATTATTTGAAGTGAGTTAGTATGGAAAGGCTTCTTCCATGCTTATATCCGTTCACTGATGCCAAGTATCATTGAAATCGGTAAAAAACTTCGGCATAACAAAAGCAAATTCTGCCAGATTTTAAAGCAGAGACGCTTCGCTGTCTAAAATTACGTCATAAGTATATGATAGAGGAATTGCACCAAATGATAATTAACTAAGTAATTACGATAAAATAATTAGATAATAATGTCGTATTCTTATCTTCTTCATTTACTAGCTTTCGTACGTGACTTCGATCGCTTTAGATAGCAAACTTTTAAGCCACGTTTTATAGTACGAAAGAGGCCGTTCCGTTTGCGGTGGGAACCGGGCTTTAAACTACTAATAAATAAATTATGTGAACATCACACAGCGACATCTATGTGCGGTAATGGTAAGCTATTAAAACTTTGTAAAATTACTCCGACGTTACTCCAGGTTTATTAATAAGGCTAGGTATCTTATGATACGATAGAAAATACACCAATTAACCTACCAAATGTTTGTTTCAGCTAGGTCCATTAATAAATAACATTAATTAATGCAGGTAGGTACTTAATAATTCCCCGTTTTACATTAAGCCATTAAATTATGTTAATTTATTTCAAACACGTTTCTAGATTGTGAATATAGCTTCGCTGGAAATAAGTCTACGATCAAATCAATACACATTCCACAGACAACAAAGTTCAAATTCTTTAATGAAAATTTAAGAATACAATTTACTACTATACTATTTTTCCAATTGAGCTCATTTTAACCGACTTCAAAAAAGGAGAAGGTTCTCAATTTAGTTTTGGCGATGTGTTTTTTTTCTGATTTTATTGTGTTGCTTTTATTTTAGTACCTACGCATTTCTCAATGCCACATTTCGAGGCCTTTGGAACTGATAAACAAATTTAATATCATACCATACAGCATCGCAAAAAACAACTATAAATGAATATTATTCTACTATGGATGTGTTTGTTAATATGTATGTTTGCTTATGCCCTTTTAACTTTTAACAAATCATTTTTCAAAAAGCGTCTTGATTATCCACTGGTTATAGAGTCGCGTCACTCTAAATGTAATATGGTGCCCTCTGTATGCAATTATTCAATCTTTCAATATTAAATGAAGCTAAACACTCGACTAAAAATAATACACCGGTTCAATCGGACGATATTCGTACTTTAATCGAACGAGCGTGAACTTGACCGTACGACCCGTCTATTACTTCATACCGCATGGTTGTTTTCAAGCATTTGACTGTAACTGACCTACCTTTTTGACCAAATTCGCCGCCATAAAACCACCCATATTCCCGAGACCCAAAAAGGCTACATTCTTATCTGTGCCCGAGCTATAGGACCTCTTTGACAGGTTAAAACACTGGCTGGTGAGAATCTTGCGCGCGGCCATTTTGGTATTCTTTATTTAAACACGTTCACCGACGCCCGCGCAGCGCGACTGACTGGCTTTGACCACGTTCTGTATTTGTTATCTGGTTGTTTACTCTGTCTTTCTGTGTAATAATGTGTTATTTTATTATGTAATTGGGGGAGTGTGTTGCTAACTTGGGCCTTTACTAAGTTAGACCTTGACGGTGGTAAGGTTGAAATTTAGTTATTTTTTTTAATTAACCGACTTCAATAAAAGGAGTTTCTAAATTCGGTTTTAGCTGTGTACTAATAAAATCTAATATTAGGGGTTAAAGTATGAAATTGCCGATTTGTACTGAAAATCTTAATTGTTTATTTTTTAAATTTTTAACAAATTTATTTAATCAAAATAGTTGCCATTATTATCTATACATTGCTGCCATCTAATGGGAAGGTTATTAATGCCTTTGCGATAGAACTCCGACGATCTAGACTGCACAAACTGTGTGAAAGCATTTTGTACTGCCTCCTGGGAAGAAAACTTCTTGTCACGTAGATAATTGTCCAAATCACGAAAAAAATGGTAGTCCGTTGGAGCAAGGTCTGGTGAATATGGAGGATGACGAATGGTTTCTAAGTGCAGTTCCTGAAGGGTCAAAATGGTTTCTCGTGCTGTGTGAGGTCTCGCGTTGTCGTGGAGCAATAATGGTGAAGATCGATTCATGAGTCGGGGCTGTTTTACTGCTAGTTTTGTCAACATGGTTCGGAGTTCGGCACAATAGACATCTGCCGTAATTGCTTGACCAGATCGAAGAAAACTATAGTGAATAACACCATGCTGAGACCACCAAACAGTTACCATTACCTTTTTATTGGTAAGTTTTGCTTTAGGACACTGTTGTGGCATTTGACCTGGGGTCAGCCATTGCATTTTTCTTTTCCGGTTATCATAAAGAATCCACTTTTCATCACATGTTACAATTCGATCCAATATTCCTTCATTTCTGTACCGGTTCAACAAGGCAACACAAGTTTCAACACGCGTTTCTTTCTGCAGATCAGTCAAATCATGAGCCACCCATTTTACGTATTTTTTTATTTTATTGATTTGACGCAAGTGAGTCAATAAAGTGGGTAAGGTAACGTTAAACCATGCCGCTAATTCCTGGGTAGTTTGACTAGGATCGGCTTCCACTATCTCTCTTAATTCATCGTTATTCACCTGTGTGGGCGGTCTTCCTCGTGGCTCGTTCTTTAAGTCGAAATTTCCATCACGAAAGCGTTTAACCCAAATCGCACGGTGCGTTCATTAGTAGACCCCTCTCCAAACGCAGCATTGATATTGCGGGCTGTTTCTGCCGCGTTAGTTCCGCGTCGGAACTCGTATTCAAAAATCACTCGAATTTTCGCAGTATCCATCTTTCTTGTCTAAATTGAATAACAAAAATATTTTTATTTTATTTTTATTTTAGTTTTAATATTATTTTTATTTTTGTAACTATTTGTTTTATTGCGTTTAAATACTGCTTAAAAATTAAAAAAAAAAAAATAACAAAAACAATTGAAAGTCGATACTCAAATGTTTCACATTTTTTAAAAAAAGAACATCACAGAAACCATTTGAAAAAAGTTTCATTCGAAAACCTCAAACCATGAAGATTCTATGTCAATTCAAAGAACCTATTGCAAAAAAACGGCAATTTCATACTTTAACCCCTATTATATCAAAATAAAACGAAAATATTCTAACACATTGCGTCAGAAAATAATCAATAGTTTTCCATGAATCCGACAGGGATTTACAGTTTAGCTCGTATATACCCCTTAAGTCAAGAGTGAATAGGTTTCTTCTAGACAAGCATTTTACACACCGTCCTGTGAATTAAACCTGGTTAGTCAAACGTTTCGCAATTGATTAAAACCTGTTCAAGATTGTATAACATTCCATAAAATTATTAACTAATTAAAACTTGATTTTGTCATATTATAATTAGCACAAACTATCGCCCGGTGAAATACTCTGAGCACAAAGAAAGATGCTCACCGATGCTGTTGCTATAAATATTTTATCAGGCGTTAGCTATCCGTACTGTGTATGTGTAAGTAGGTATCTTACTTTTTATTATCTAATCAATATTATAAACGCGAATATTTGTATGTATGTATGTATGTGAGTTTGGTACTCTATCACGCAAAAACTACTAAACCGATTGCGATGACGACCTTGAATTATTAGGTAGCAGGATACCGGGAATAACACATAGGCTACTTTTTATCCCGATATTCCCGCGGGAACGGGACTTACGCGTGTGTAACTGCTGGGCGCTGCAGTATCATATTAAGTTCAAAGTCTTAACTGACTGAATGACCTATACAGGCCGATATCGGTGATTAATGCCAAAAGGGAGTTGTTCCAGATGTCTAGGTATATAAGGTTTGTTTTGTATATCGACGCAGAGTCTAAACCGCTGGTATTGGAGCCACAAAATTTGAAGAGTGTATTGTCTGTGGTGTGTATGTATCCACTAAGAATTAACTGATTTCTAGATGACCCAGCTAGTTAAATTTAGAAATGAATTAATTTCACAGACATCACATAATATTGTGTGTATTTAATTTCAGAGTGGATAAATCAACATTTCATTTAGTTAATAGCGACCGCAGAGTGGACTGTTTCACATATTAAATTTTCGACTACAATTCACTAGCCTAGTCTGTTTGCCACTATGTTGGTTAAATAATTAATTTTCAAATGTTACTGTGAGTGAACCTCCTGTGAACCAGCTGCACAGTGCACGGTGAATAATGCGACAAAAAAAAAAATAGAACCGCGAACGACCTGTCCGAGGAAGCTGTGGCGCTTTATTACTTGTTTTTTTTTTTGGTTGCTTAAACGTTGGGGTGAAACCGCGGGGCGCAGCTAGATTTATTGTAAATAAAGCGCATTGATGTTACAAGTTGCTTCAAGATATTACACATTGTAACATTACAAGGTACGCGCTGTTACATTACAAGTGAATGTACCTTTGGACAAATCGTCTCAAAGGTGACATACCTACTCACGATTGGCGGCAGGGATCTCAATATTTCTCAGTAATTCAAGACATTCTGAAAATAATACTATTTTGGTATTTTATTTTCCATTCTCTCATTTACATTTTGGTAGTTTTCTTTACACGATTTAATAACCGATTTTTTAAATCTAAAACAACTCGTTTAAAACAGATATTTTAATTTTACAGCTAAACGTGACGTATTTAAATCTCAATTTTTTCTTTAATAAAGCATTTAAGTATGTATGTTAACACTTGAATTTGTTAGAACAGTTTTACTAAATTAGCAATAGTAAACATGTTATTAGCTGCGCCCCGCAGTATCACCCGCGTGAGTCCCGTTCCCGCCTAAATATCGGGATAAAATGTATGTGTTATTCCCGGTATCCAACTACTTATATTCCAAGTTTCATCGCAATCGTTTCAGTAGTTTTTGGGTGACTGAGTAACAAACATTCAAACATCCAAACACACACACTTTCACATGTATAATATTAGTAGGATATAGTAGAATATTACGATTAGGAATTGTTTAATTTTACTCACTAGACTAAAATATTGCATAGTCGCATCTTACGTCCTTCTTTCACACATCTGAAATTCGCTAGCCCTATCCCTGTCACGTCATTAGGTGAGGTATGGGGCCTTAACAGAGCGGTCAGTTGTTCGATGAAACGAACGCATTATGATTCAATGTGCGCTGTTTTTTGAAACGCAATTAATGTAATACCTATGTTTTAGAATAACCATTAACTAATATTACCTGCACCTATACAAGGTGTAACAGGTAAGCCCTTTTAATCCGAAAGGGGATTGTTCTAGACGTCTAGACGAACAACTTTTGTTCTACGACTTTTGGAAATTCGAAGTACTTTTCGAAAAATTAAGGTGTAAAGTTTACTTGAAAATCAGCTGTTTCTGAGAGTTCGAGGTCATTGGCCTTATGTTGTCCTTTTATTTAGTTTGATGGTTTGCAATCAACACTTTAATTAGGTACCTTTATTTCCAAAAGCAGCTGTTTTTTCAGTGAAACATAATCTCAAAATTTTCAAAAGAAACGTTTGAATTTTCAAAAGTCGTAGAACAAAAGTTGTTCGCCTAGGCGTCTACAACAACCCCCTTTCAGATTAAAAGGGCATACCCGTTACAAATTGTATAATGTAATTAGGTTTACGGCTATCTAATTGAACCTATTCCACTAAGTTCAACTATAACTTATAGTTGAACTTAGTGGAATAATGAACCAGTTGAACTAATTGCAGCAAAATATTCCAGTTAGGCTCTGATATTTTTTTGTATACCTAACTTGAACTTTCTGGACAACATTAAGGCCGGCTTGCATAACGGTTCCTAAACATGTTTAAGCTGTTAAACGTGTTTAAAATCTGTCAGAATTTCAAGAACTGTCAATGTGTTGCTACATATTATCAATCGTCCACTTAATGAAATAGAGTCCAATGTTCGATTTCCCATAAATTATTTTAAAATTGATTTAGTTAAATATATTTTTAAATGGCCTTATGCAAGTTGCCCTTATTGTATTAGTTACAACTTTTATACTATTAGTTTATTTTTCAAATAGCTGCGCCCCGCGGTTTTGTCCGTGTAAATCCCGTTCCCGCGGGAATATCAGGATATTAAGTAGCCTATGTGTTATTCCCGGTATCCAGTATGTAACTTTGTTGCTATTTCACGCACAAACTACTGGTCCGATTGCGATGCAACTTGGAATGTAGGCATCACATAGGCTAATTTTTATCCCGATATTCCCGCAGGAACAGAACTTACGCGGGTAAAACCGCGGAGAGCAGCTAGTTTTGAAGATGAACTCTCAAACATCTGCACATGTAACATACCAGCTGAGCCCCGCGGTTTCACCGCGTAAGTCCCGTTCCCGTTTAAATATCGGGATAAAAAGTAGCCTATGTGTTATTCCAGGTCTCCAACTACCTATATTTTAAGTTTCATCGCAATCGGTTCAGTAGTTTTTGCATGAAAGAGTAACAAAGTCACATACATACATTCAAACTTTCGCAGTTATTCTACCTATCGAACAGATATATTTACTTCCAGGCCAAGTTACATGATTTACGACCTGGATTATTAGTATAGTGTTGTTTGTTTTGATTTATAGTACCAGTTTAGAGTTCGTGATAAGGAGGTCGGTTGTCGGGGACATCCCGCGGGAACACGCCTTTGTTTATCATTGTTTGGAGTTGTCGACTTCGAGTTCCAGTTGGAGTTGCGACAGTTTTTTGGTCGTCTGAGAGTTTGACGCTAACAGTTATTGAGTGTGTGTTATTTGATATCGATACTAGCTGTGCCCCCGGTTTTACCCTCGTAAGTCCCGTTCCCGTGGGAATATTGGGATGAAAAGTAGCCTATGTGTTACTCCAAGTCTTCAGCTACCTTTATTCCTAGTTTCAGCGCAATCGGTTTAGTAGTTTTTGCGTGATTGAGTAATAAACTTATAGACATACATCCTATTTCCTATTCATATTGTAAAGCTGATAGTTCGTGAGTATGTGTATATGTGTGTTTGTTACTCAATCACGTGAAAACCGCTGAACCGATTACGATGAAACTTTGAATGTAAGTAGCTGGATACCGGGAATAATACATCGGTTACTTTTTATCCCGATATTCCCGCGGGAACGGGACTTACGCCGGGCGCAACCAGTATCAGCCTAACAATAGTAGGTAGGTAGGTAAATATAGTTTTCCAATTTCTAGTTTCCCCTGTAATATAATAATAAGCTACCTATCAGGGCGTATACAATTAATTTAATTTCCCGCAGTTTCCAAGTTTAGCTAATATTATGAGGCAAATTAATCTGAAATAGGTCGGTCGTAAGCCTACGAGGTGTGGAGATTGCCAATCTCAGAAACTGATCAAGGTTCGATAGGTATGGCTGTAAATTTATTAGATAAATTGGTTACTACCTACCCTGACTGGTTTCTTATGTACTATATCTTACTAATATATAATATTTATTAGTAAGATATAATATTTATTAGTAAGATATAGTAGATATATAAAAAACGCGAAAGTTTATTATGTACAGGCTGCGCCCCGCGGTTTCACCAAGTCCCGCAAGTCGGATCCCTCGTTGTTCTTACACCTACCTGCAGTAGGTAGGTGAAATAAGGCAAAATTTGTATGTCAGTAAGTGATGATGACGATGGATGACGATCGATGACTATCAATGACGATCATTGACGATAAATAACGATGGATGCTGATGGTTCAAAAACAAAGAAATTAAGCAATTTTTATTTTTTATCCCGATATCCAGCTACCTATATTCTAAGTTTCATCGCAATCGGTTCAGTAGTTTTTGCGTGGTTGAGTAACAAACACATTAACTCACAAACTATACAATATTAGTAGGATGGTAGTCGAAATGTGGCGAAGAGGTAGGTCAATACATAAGAATTTAGAATTTAGTCATGACTTTTATTACAGTAAATAATAACTTAGTTAATAAATAACTATCACAATAATAAGGAACTTAAAATATACACCAACTAATTTAGGCATATCAGGAATACTTAAGAATACTCAAATATATCGGTAGATAGACAAAAAAGGTTATAAACCACGGAAAAATCAAATTTAAACAATAGTATTTTCCCCTGAATAAATGCATTTTAGAATTTTGCTGGGAAAACATAAGCGAAAGGCATAATCAGCCAATTAAAGGCCCTTATACGAGCTAAACTGAAAATCTCTGTCGGATTTATCGAAAATAGTTAATTATTTTCTGAAGCAATGTTTTCGAATATTTTCGTTTATTTCGTTTGCCTTTTTAAACAACAATATTTTTTTGTCTAACTAAAATGTGCTAAGGCTTCAAAACTTTTAGAAAATAATCATCAATTTTCGATAAATCCGACAGTGATTGTCAGGTTTAGCTCGTATATACCCTTTAAATGAATATCAACTTTAAAGCTTAGTCCCTTCGTTAAAATTCAATTGTTAATTTATAAACTTTAGCTAGGTTAGCATGACAGCACGAGAAACATTTTGTCCAATCGACATAAAAGTTTCGTCTCTTTCTCTCACACAACGAGAAAAAAAGACAGAGCTTTTATGTCAATTCTACAAAATGCTTCTCGTGCCATTATGTTAGTCTACTCTACTAGCCTTATTAATAAAAAGGGAATACGGTTGGAGTAGTTATTCCGCTTTTTGTTTCTGGTTATCAACTTTGACAGTTCTTATCATGGAAAAAGCATTTCTCACTACTCCGACCTTAACCCGTAGTGTGAATTTTTGCGGAAAGAAAACGCGAACGTGATGGTTAAGTTAACGCGTATTTTGTATGGAAACTCAAAAAGCGCCCCTAGCGGACGATGTCGAAGTTACCAGTTTCCATACAAAATACGCGTTAACTTAACCAACACGTTCGCGTTTTTTTTTTACGGAAAAACTCACACTACGGGTACTTATTCCCCTTTTATGAAAAAGGCTATACATGTCGTAATCTAGTACCTAGACCAAGCTTTTTTTCACTCATTGAAGTGGAAAACTGTATTTTCGTGGTAGAAAAGGAATCCTTTTCTGAAAGTTCTACAACTTTTGAACATTTACATTTATGAAGCCACAAACTTTAACAATATACGGAGACTAGAACAAAAAACAACGTAAAGTACCTACTTCATTTTTACCATCAATATTTTACTTATCTATGATAACTTTATCAGTTCTAACACTTATCGACTATCGTGAATAATAAATAAATGCTTGTAGTTAGTTATACCTAACATTTTAGTTTATACCTTATATCTAACAATTTTTGGCAAGAAATAAATTATTTTTACAAAACATCGAAGTAATAAATAAGGACTTAGGTTATAAAGGACTGTCTTTTGTCGTGGTATTCGTATTAAATTCTGAGCGTAGCGAAGGACTCTATAGTAAGCCCTCGAGTGTAGCGAGGGCGATTATTTTTAATTCTACCTAGAGTCTGTGTTAAGCAAAGAAATTAAGCAGCTAAATTGTAGGGGAGACGTTTAGAAAAATATATTTTGGAGACTAATCTTTTTAAGTGCCTATTTTTTCAAAGTAAGGGTTTATTCACACTTTACATAACATTATTCAAGGCCGTTATAAACATCCATATAACCTACTGAGACGTAGGAACTATTATCTAATCTACATATCTTTAGTCAGGTATTTAGATAAATGTTATATCAACAATCATTCGATAGTAAATACCATCGGAATAACACGCAACACACGTCAAACTCGCGAAATTAATGAGTCATAATCGAGCAATAATCGTAATTGTACGGAAAATAAATATTGAAGTAAACTAGAAATATTTTAAAGGAAAAATTCGTCTTCAAAATAACTTTTTTTTCCTTTCAAATATTTGTAGTAGACATGCCTTGAGCAATAAAAACGAATTACGAAATATTTAATTTAGTAAATATAAATAATTTAGTTCAATTAACTTAATAGTTTTTTCTCCAGTTTCCGCGACTTTGTATTCAAATATAACTCATTTTACGGTTTTGATTCCGTTGTTTTAATATCAACATTTTTACAGTACCGATCCAACGTCCGAATAGGCTTCGAAACGTTTGATCGGCATTGCAACAGTGCTGATATTAAAACAAAGCGATGAAAACAGTACAATGAGTTTTATTTTTAATAAATTAATGCGAAATACGACCTTCGGATACAAAGTCGAGGCACCTATCACTAGGCCAACCTCTATTATCACAATAAAATAAACATAAAAATACAATGACTCCACTTTACTAAGTAATATGTACATTTTACTATACGTACAATATGTACATTCTCTATTACATTTTAAACAATCATGGTTTGCTTTAAGCTATAAATATACTAGCTGCACTGATTTACCCTCGAAAGTTCCGTTCCCGTGGGAATATCGTGACCAAGAGCATTCTTTGTTTTATTCCAGGTCTCCACCTACATATATTCCAAGTTTCATTTTAATCGGTTCAGTAGTTTTTTCGTGATTGAGTTACAAATATACATACTCATAAAGTCTAGGAACTAGATATTTCTTCACTTTACACTATATATTAAACGGGGTATTTAATATTATTGAATCCTATAATTCAATTTTTTTTAAAATCCCGTTTTGTCTCGTAAACAAGTAAGTTTGCAATTACTTGCTAAATATCGAGCTCCGTAAAAAATTTAAACATGGTAAATACCCCGTCATTGAAAATATTTGTAATCAAATTTAAACTTAAATTTTGATTATCGGTATAAATCATTTTAAATCTCTAATTTTGAATCGATTGTGCCACTTCGAGCAATTTAAATAACTCTACCGATTTCGGTAATTTTTCTATGTGAATCACACGACCGCAATGAGTGGTTTCAACCACTCGCCGCAGAAGTCGGACACCGAACGAAAATCGGCTGCATTAAAGCAATTTTATTGACCAAAAAAATAGCTTGGTTGCTAGAAATATTTTTAAAGGAAAAATTAATCTTCAAAAATTCACTTGCGGCGAGATTTGAACTCGCGTCGCTGGATCAATATTCCAGTGCCTATACCCCAAGTTCCCCAGTTCGCAGTTTCCCCCGCAAGTGGGGAACTTGCGTGGCCGAGCGGTATAGGCACTGGAATATTGATCCAGCGACGCGAGTTAAAATCTCGCCGCAAGTGAATTTTTGAAGATGAATTTTTCCTTTAAAAATATTTCTAGTAAATATGCCTTGAGCAATAAAAACAAAATTTAAATTAGTTTATAATACCTAATCATAAATGCGTTGTTTCATATAATTGGAAGTCGGGATATGATAGAGACAATCCTCTCAGTTTTTGTGTCAAGAACTGTTCAGCTTCAATTTGCATCTTTTCATCGAAGTGCGCGGTCCAACCACCTGCTTCTCCTGCAAAGAAGAAATAAATATGAGTTAAAAAATAAATAAATAAATTCTGTGACCAACACACAGCGCCATCTAGCCCCATGGTAAGCTGCTAAGCTTGTGTTACGGTGACTAGACTACGGATAAACTATTTTTTTCCAACTTTTGAAAATTCGAAGTTGTTTCCGAAAATGTTAAATTCAAAGTTTAATTAAAAATCAGCTGTTTCTTAGAGTAAGATGTCATTGACCTTAAGTTGTCCTTTTATATAGTTTGGTCTACTACAACTACAAGATTACTACAAAACTTCAATTTCCTTTATTTTCAAAAACAGCTGTTTTTGGTGAATCATAATTTCAAATTTTCCAAGCCAAGTACAAATAGCTACCAGATACCAAATAGCTACAAAAATAAACACCAACCTTTTCTAATGAACTGTACTGCATCTTTCCCCTCTTCAGTAGAGTTGTTAACATTCTTGTTCTTCCTGAGGTTATCGAAGCTGAGATACTGCGACAGTCTCAAGATGTCCTCATCTTTGTATTTCGTCTGCAGGAACTCGCACATCCGGTGGATTTCGTGAGGCAGATCCTATGAAAAGAACAAGACATGTTTAATGTGGGTAACACTTAGGGAAATATGCCGGGATATGGGATATCGAGCCGACAGTTAGACTCGACATCTCGGGACTTAGTTATTAAAGTCCCGGGATGCCGATACTTTGATAAAAACACATCGTTATTTCCGTGCACTGAAATCATATTTTTTAATCTTATTTTATTTGTTTTTTTTTAATGTATGTTAAACACGATATTTTCCTTAGTGTTTTTCAACATTTTAGGAAAAACAACAGTTTGATATTTCAACATTTCAGGAATTCAACATCAGAAGAATTCAAAAATTTTGGGAAGTTCAACATTTTAGAAATTTAAATCTATATTGTATAATTTTAATTTGTCGACAATATCGATGATTGTAGGGTCTGTTCCCCCTATGTCGAGTCAGTCGAGTCTGAGTGGTAAGGGTTAGTACTCGTACGGCCCACGGCTCGATGACTGTTTGATATATTTTAGTCAAAGTCAAATTAGGAGAAAATAATGAAATACAATATTTACCGGGTTTTACTCGCGTTTTATTTATTAATGGCATTGTCACAATGTACGTACTATGTACCTTCGTGTCAATTTTTAACAAGCTAACTGTAAAGTTAGCGAAACGTAAGTAGATTTTAACAACGCCGTTAATCAATAAAACGTGAGTAAAATCCGGTCATTTTTGAAACAATAGAAGAAAATGTCAGAAACCATACAGGTTTTTTAGGAAAATTCCTACAGTTAGGCTACCAAATCTTCAGTTAAAAATGGTACTATCAAAATGTCACATTGCGGCGTCATATTGTGTCAAAATGTCATAAGCGGATGTATATACCGTAATAATACTATCTTAGCGTAATCTGATAAGTCTTTAGTATATTTTAGTTAAATCATCCTTTGACGTATCAGAGATAGGTATATAATAAGTAGGTACGTAAGTTGGTATTTATCGGTTGTAATTTGTTTTTGTACGTAAGTACTATCTTTATAGTCGATTCTTAAGCCGTGTTTACAAACGAATCTGGCTGAAATCTGTAGTCCGTACCTAGACTTATGCCTATGACTAGCTTAATTATTCTCTTGCATTGTGAGTGACTATCGACGTCAGTGAAAATGTGACAAAAGTCGAGTCCACCTTTTCTCGACGTATCGACAAATGAGTTACACCATAGTTCTAATTATAATAACATATTAATGTAGTTGTCTAAAAGTTGTAGTAGTATTAATATAGTTGTGAAAAAGTTGTAATTGTCTGTATTTTATAGTGCAGACAGGGATAATCGTGTCCACTTCATAGTTTGCGAGTAAAATTGTTATGAAAAGGGTCTCTACGTGTTGATTTCGGCTCCACGCACGCCTTCCAAAGGTCCGCAGCTCCATAGCCAGAACTATGATACTGAACGTATATAACAGACATCAAGAAGTATATGAAGAATAGATAAAGAAGCAATAAGTCGGCGTATGAGTCAATAGCGTCGGTGGACTAATTGGTATGTCGCTACCCCGGATTGGTTTGAGATGCGTTGTTGGTTCGAATCCCGCTCGACTTCGGTCTTGTTCTGTGTTTTTGTGGGTATATCTTTCCTTTAAAACATTACATTATAAAGTAGTACATAATATAAAATATATAATTATGTAACACATACCTTTAGCATATCTTCGTAGAAAACGAAGTGCATGTTGGGGTGATGACGCTTCGTCCACGCTTCGTTTGTGTGCTCTACTATCGGTGTCCAGGGCACTAAAATATAATATAAAAACAAAAGTTAATAAAATATATTATCAAAGAATATTGTGGCAGTATTACAGGGGCAAAGTCTAACCCCCTTATTTATAAACACTTATTAATGCGCTGCATAACTATGCATCGTTTGTCTTTTACTGTCACATGTAGTTTCAAAGTTGACAGACAGAGACAAACGTCACATAACTTAGTCCTTTGTAAGTATATACCCCTATATAAAACTACTCCTTTATTTATAAAATATTATAAATAAAGGAGTAGTTTTATATATTACCCCTATATACCTATACCCTATATACCCCTATATAAAACTACTCCTTTATTTATAAAATATTATAAATAAAGGAGTAGTTTTATATAGGGGACGAATCGAAGTATTTGTAGATTTGATTGTTAATATATCTCAGTATTTACAAAACATACGGAAACTATAGTTTGGTATTTATTCTAACGTTCTTTTGCCTTCAACTTGGTAGTTTTGTTTACACGATTAGTTAACTTTTACAACACACATATTAGCAAGGATATGGATTACAAACATTATAATTTAAGTAGAGTTTTATAAAAAGTTAAAGTTAAAGTTTTAACTGTGTTTTCCCGCAATTAGTCCTACTATTGGGCCTTTGTGCGTGATTTTAAGCCGTGGGTTTCCTCACAATATTTTCCTTCACCGTAAGAGCAACGTTATTAGCGCACATATTATTTTCTTAAAGAAAAAGACATTGGTGCGCGGCCGGGATTCGAAATCGCGACCTTAGGAATGAAACTCGGGCTATCTACCACTAGACCAACACCGCTCTTAGTATAACGTTGCTATGTAATCTGTGGAGAGTAAATCTAGTAATCTTATCTGAATTGACAGGCTCTTAAACGAGATCAACATTTGTAGTAAAACTAAATTCAAATACTTAGTTGCGGGTAATTTTGTACAGTCTTGAGCGTGCACGTGTGACTGTATCTAAAAAGACAACGACTAAGTTTTATCTGAATGTAGTTTAGTTTTTTCTTCTGTTTTTGCGACTGTATTAAATGAATCCTATAAATAATTTCCCGACTTTGAAACTGATGAAACTGGTCCGTCATTCCGATTGATGGTCAATCAACCATTAACCCTCTTATTTCTTACAAGAAATATCTAAATTCTTTCCTTACAGCATTGTGAAAGTTTGAACGTTAGCGTATGGCAAGTAAAATCAAAAAGAACTTACACAAATCTCTTCTGAAAGCTTCCCAAAAGTGTGAAAACTTCGCTCTGTTCAGACTCTTGCCCACCATTTTATGTAAATAATAATAGGAAACAGCGACATCTCTGGGATCTCTAGCTACGTATACAACTTTAGCTTTTTCCAATAGGTTTGGAGGCAGCATTGAAAGAGGCAAATGTGTCTTGATGAATCTGGGAGATGATGATTCTTGTACGTGCGTCCAGGACGGCTTTTTGATAGCCTGGTTGAGGCCTTGGAAGTTGCCTAGGTTCATGAAGTTGGTCTTGATCAGTTCAAATGCTATGTCAGGTATCATTGAGGTTATTCTGGAAAAGGTAGAACTCAATTATTTATTTATTTAAGACAAATAGTAGCTTACAGTATACACCAACACGCCCACTATTTTAAATTACAACTAAGGTATAATCTAAGATTTCTATTAACTGAAAACAGTTTATCATTATAAATTGTACGGGCGAGCAAACTAAATACAGACTGGATTTATCCAGGGACCCTAATACGAAACAACTTCGCACGAAACTTCGCAGCCGATCACGTCATAGTCAGTAGGTGATAACCGTTCGTTCTGGACCAATAATTACTATACGTAAAGACAAAAAAAACGAAGAATGTATTAAGAATGATGGGTTCAGAATGAAGGATAACTACCTACGATTTGGAATAGGGTCCCAGATTATGTACATAACATATAGGTCGGTAGAACAACAATTTAGAAAAAATTTGGACCATTCATATAATAAGAATAAATAAATGAATATGAATTTGAATATATTTTTTTAAACATTGCTCTTACGGTGAAGGAAAGACATCGTGAGGAAACGTAGAATTCACGACGGTCTAAAAGCATGGGACATTCGCCTATCCCGTGGCGTCTTACTGCTTAACGTCTCTAACGACCAAATACAGAAACGACACTTAAAATTCGAGGGGCACTTAAACAAACACGCAACTCCTCAACTCAATAAATCCCATACTAATTTTTAATTAAGTAGGTGCTCAATTATTTAAAAAGACTTCAAATTTTAAGTTTTGTTTCTGTATTCAACCGTAAGACCTTTGCCCTGCAGGGCGTTAAATTATTAACATCAAGTTTAGTGACGAAAAAAGATATAACAGAATTAATAACCATTTTTTAAGTCAGTTAAAGCTTGTTTTCAACTTACTCTAACATAGGAAATCTTTCGTATAGAGGCTTCTGTCTTGATGTTTCATAATCGAGATTATTTTTCAACATCCACACCATTTCCTGCGTCCATGTTGTACCTGAAACAAAAAAAACATCATTAGATACCAAAACAAATTATCACTTACATCAGAGAAAAAATAGATAATAACATAAGCCTCCGACGCAAATAAAGTAATCAAAAAATCCTAAAAGAATTTCATTTTATCTATCGACGCAAATTGTTTTCAAAATTGGACAGATTACGAGAGGGTACAAAACCTTGGCTTAGTGTATTTTATTCCTTGTAATTTTGTAACATCTTCAGGTGTTGAAACGGTCCAAGATTAAGCACGCTAACCAAAACGTCAGTGATTCATCTTAGACCGCGTTAACACTTTTCGTTGTTTTTCAAATGCAGTAAGGCAACCGATTTCAGTCGATAGGAACTGCAGCTCAATCGCTTTGTTTTTACTATAAGTATATTGAGCATTTGATCACCGCCCTTCGTTTCGAGGTCTTTCCAGACCTCTTACTCACGAACTTACGTAAACAACGCGATTAAAACAAGAAAAATTTTAAGTTGGGCTTGGCTAAAATTTAGTAATAATGCCGTTATTAAATAAAACCCGAGTAAAACTCGGTAAATATTGTGTTCTACCAGAAAAATGTGATTAACATACGAATGTTTTTAATAGATTCCAGTCACGTCTTTGCAGAGGGAGGTACGGTTGACTGGTATTATATTAAAACTCACCTGATCTGGGAAAAGTGATCACCCATACGTCGTCGGGCCGCACATCCATGTTGTAAATGGCTTCAGCATGTTTCAGGAAGGAGCCCGGCATCACGTATTTGTTCTTGCCACATTTTATGAACTTTCTAGTGTAGCCTGTAACAAACAACATAAACTTTGTTACAGCATGGTTACAGCAGAGAAGTTTTGACTATAATCTGACGTGTCAATTCTTGTATTTGTCATATTTTCTTAAGGCCCCATACTCGCCTAATGACAGGGATAGGGCTAGCAAACATCAGATGTGTAAAAGAAGGACGTAAGATGCGACTATGTAATATTTTAGTAAGTAAAATCAAACAATTCCTAATAACAAGATAACTATTGCTAATTTAGTAAAACTGTTCTACCAATTCCAAGTGTTTGTTATGCTTTAATATAAAAAAAATAGAAGTTTAAATACGTCACGTTTAGCTTTCAAATTAAAATTTCGATATTAAACGAGTTGTTTTATATTTTAAAAAAATCTGTTATTAAAGTTAACCAATCGTTTAAAAAAAACTACCAAAATGAAGATAAGAGAATGAAAAATAAAATACCGAAATTTCCGTATGCTTTATAATTACTGAGGAATATTAAGATCCCTACCGACAATATAGTGAGTAACCTTAAGAAAAAAAAAATCGTAGACCAAAATTTAAAAAAAAACTTAGTATAGTATAATCAAGGGAGTTTTTCGAGGGCACCCGTATGCCGTAGATACTTGACCTCGAATTTCTCTATTATAGAGTGTTTAGTACTACGATTTGAACACACCAATCGTTTGTATTGATTTCCTCAATTAATTAACACTATAAAGTACCTAATTAATCCTTTTAAAGGATTGTAAATTAATTTACATTAATCATGGTGTACTAAACGTACTAGTTCTAGTGCAAATTCCGTTCTTTATCAGAATTATAAGACTTTGATATTGTAGTTTGCGTGAATGATAATATTATTGTTGTAAAATTATATCACGCGCCGCTTTTGAAGTTTTTTTTTGCAAAGATTATTTTAGATTAATAATGATCGGTTTGTGTGTTGGTCGAATTTTTGATTTTCATTTTTGGTATGAATTTTGAAAAGGTCAGTTTTGATCATTTAGAAAACGCTTCAGCATTTTTTGGTAATTTAGCATGTAATTGTTACCACTTCAAAAGTTTTAGCAAAACTCTGCAAAAACAGTTCAACTAATTATGAGAAAAAATGACTATGCTGAGACTATGTATAGACGTTTTAATAAAGGTGGTCTAAGGTACGATTATTGAGACAACGTTTTGTTTCTCTACGAATTTAAAAAGTAGGTTATCCTTATGGATACACTGGCGTCTAAGTATGCTCTTAGTTAGAAATAATTTTATTAGACTAGGATGGGTTGATTGCTAAATAACTAAGAGGGAGCAAGATGGCAGATATATACGCATATTGCTATCCTTTGCCTAACCCTAGTCTAAGTCAAATTGCATTCAAATTGTCATAACTAAGTCAAAATTCAGTAGATATTTTGTGATTTCACTCTGTACACGAACTCCATTTTTAGCCTATTCTTCTCTACGTTTGTGGTAGTACTTTGTACTAATTTAATAAGTAATATTATCTAACCTTGTAAAACTAACCATAGTCGTGCGAACCATTAACATCTTTACCTGATTCTTTTAGTAAAGCCGTTGTTTTTGTAACCACTTCAGTGACATCTTGTCTTACTAATATTATAAGCGCGAAAGTTTGTATGTATGTATTGCTGTATGTATGTGACTTTCAGCCGAATACAAAAACGTCATTTAAAATTTGAGAGGTTCTTAAATTATTTAGCAGTTTCTAAATTCCAAATTAGTGTAGCAATTTTGGAATTTGAGAGCTGCTTCTTTGTTTAAGTAGTTCTCAAATGTTGAGTAGAGAGAGTTTCAGTATTGGGCCGTAAGTTACTCAATCACGCAAAAAAACGACTTAACCGATTGCAAATAACACATCGATTTTACAACATTTAATAACACATACTTTTTATCCTGATATTCCCGCGGGATCGAAACTGCGGGGCGAAGCTAATACCTACATAAAATATGTTTTATCTAAATGTTGTTTGTCCAAGGTCCTATCTATCTCAAACACCAAAACTCATCAAAAACAGACAAATTTACTTTCACATTTATAATTTTAGTAGAATTGGTATTAAATACATTGCAGACACCTACCTATACATCGTATAAGCCAACAAAAGTTTCCGAATGAACGCATCACTTTTCCCACCAACAGTCTGTATTCAGGAAGTCTATTCACCGAATTTCATTAGACCGAACACTTCCATTCCTACCCCTTTGTTTCGTAACAGGAAACGGAAGTGACTTCTTTTCATTATAGTAAAACCCTTCTATTGTTTACCTTCCTATTTTGTTCGCGTGTCAGAATGTAAATGGTTATTTATTATTGACTCTCAAAATACGTGGAAAATATTTTTCATTAGATAGCAAAGAAACATTTTGAATTAGTAGGTACGTACTTACTTAGTTATATTTTAGTGACAATTACTAAGTTAGCATAAATAAATGTAAGTAAAGTACTTAACTAAAGTAAGATAGATAGGGCTTTGAATAGATATTATTTATTTTTTCATAATGAATAACCTTTTATTTTTACTTTACACGATTTGTTAACATTTTTACATTTTACCGGGTCTTAATCGCGTGTTATTATTTGTTCTCTTACCTCAAAATACAAATTGACATAACTAGGTCGAAATTCAGTAGAAATATTGCAATTTCACTCTATACACGAATTCCATTTTCAGTCTATTATTCTCTACGTTTGTGGTAGAAACTTTGTACTAATATAACAAGTAATACTATACAACCTTGATACAAAACTAAACCTCGACTTTTCAACCATGTAACGATAGTCTTGGTTGCGAGGGGACTAAGCCAAGACGTTTACAACGAAAATAAGGACTGTATCCTTAACGACAACAAAAAACTGTTACAGTCTACTAAATAAAAGGAACTTTTTTAAATAAAATCACAGTTTATCTAGTAGTTGGCGCCTCGGCGCTTCTTACAGTTCCCCAACTTCAATTTAAATTTGTTTCCCGGACCCGGTCACAAAGTAGGAAAGGTAACTTAACTTGGAAGACATGTAGGAAATCTGACACACAACTTCTCAGAATCCGTGTTCAAAAAAACATTTTAATTCTACGAAAAAACGAACGAAACTGTCAATCAGAAAGAACATCTGTCAATTTTCATGGCACCATAATTTTCATAAACAAAAGTCAAGTTTACATAACAACTTGTTTCTACTACGATAAAACAATCACAAAACAAAACACAAACAAATAAACGAAAACCTACCAACTAAACACTTTTTGATAACCTTCTCCTCTTCCGCAGTACAATACTCCATCTCATACGGTTTATTTTGCGGTGCCATTTCCGAACTCGCACGATCACTTGTCAAAAAACCCATGTCGACTGTTGTTCAGGCAGCTTTGACGGGCATATTTCAAAGATCGATATGAAACACAATCTTATCTATGATATACATAGGTATCAATACCTATTGATCCATTCTGATATTGACTGAATCATCCGAAACTCAAATTTTGCGGCAGAAGTAGCTATACTGTACGTAGTCGCGTAGTCAACCGTTTGTCGCGGATCGTAATGACGTTTTAAACTAATCTTTATGACACAAACTAGTTGTTAAGTGCTAGTTACTACGATTAGTAGATTAATGTGAATTTACATGCCTCAGTTATTTATTTTTAACTCCAAAATTGAAGGAAAAAGTTTACATTTCGTCGGTCTCTATCTTCTGTCACTAGGCTGTCTCTCATGAACCGTAATAGATTTATAATGTACTGGCTATAGTATACTGTAAATAATACAGTTCAACTGTCTTCATAAATAATAGGTACATTTAAATTTTTCATATTTCGATTGCCAATATCTACTAATAACAGAACAAAATAACAATTTCTGTGGAGCTCCCATAAAAATTCACGGAAAATTATTGATTTTCCGTGGATTTTTAGGGTATATTTGGTCATTTGATTTGTACGGCATCGGTTACGTACAGTTTCAATGAAAGAGGCATTGAAACTGTACCTTAATTCATTATTTCGTACTGCCGTACAAAAATATAAGCCCAAAATGTGCTCCCTCTATCTGTACTTTTGAATTCTAGCCTACACCCAGTTGGACAGCTTACAAGACTGAGTGACGGCATAATGTTGAATCTTATTATTGAATGTCCTTCTATCCTTCTAAATAGGTCTTCTGGTGGTTCGTATGACCCATCAACTTTTTGAATGACAAAAAACGCCGTTTTTTTCACGAAAAACACATTGGTTGTATGCGAACCCGCTGATAGCTGTTAGTAGAATATAATGAACACACGAGCGTCTGTGGTAACACCTTAATGCATTCATAAGTAGGTTAAGTAAACTTCGTAAACTACATTCTGATTTGAGATATAAAACATAGGTAGGTAGGTACTTTTGCATTTATAATATCAGAAAAAGTAAGAGGTGGCTAGGTTGGGTTTTTTTAAGGCCCCTAGATACGAGCTAAACTGAAAATACCTAAATCATTGTTGACGATTTTCTGACGCAATGTTTTAGAATGTTTTCGTGTGTAGCGTTTGTAAATATCATTGTTCCCTAAATTTGGGTGTAGTTTCAAGACTTAAACTTCTTATTGTTTCAAAGCCTCAGGACATTTTAGACAAAAATGTTTTTTTATCTCAAATGTGCTAAGGCTTCAACACCTTTCGACATTTTAATTTAAAATCTACATCAAACGTCGGGAACAATGTCATTTACAAACGCTACAAACGAAAATATTCTAAAACATTGCGTCAGAAAATCACCAACAATTTTCCATGAATCCGACAGTGATTTTCAGTTTAGCTCGTATTCACGGACGGGGCACGGACAACAAGAAAAACAAAGGCTGTCTTCATTCTAGGGTATAAATTTAAAAAAAATGCTTTCCAAAAATTTGCGCCCGACAGGACTTGAACCTACATCTTTGGAAAGTCCGGCCAAAACGCCTTATCCATTTTGGCCACAGGTGCTCGTCTATAATAGTCGATTTGAAATAAGGATAGCATCTTTATTTTTAAGTTTAAGGTACGCAGCGCCATCTACCGGCCTTCATTGTAGACTGCCAGTTTGCATTTTCTATTTACATAGGAATTAACACAACGTTGAAATGTCGCTTCCGATTACCAGTTTGATATCAAAAAAAGCCGAGGGTATGCTAAACCCCAATTTACTTGGGGTCGGCACAGGAGGTATGTCATCATTGACCATCATACACTGCAAATAGATTTTAAAAGAAAGAATGAAAGAAAACACGTTTATTCAGACAGGCACACGACTTACACAGTAGGTCCAATAAACACATTAATTATATACACAACATAATTATACATTTGGAAATACTTTAACTAACACCAATCCTCCTAGGGACCAAATAGTTTAAGGATGATTTATAATTTCGTTTTCCATTGCGCGGCGAGCAGTCGATCGGTCTGTTGCAACTGAGTGGCGGCCGAGCAACAAATAACAAAGCTCGGACCCGGCACGGACGGGTGACGGTCTAGTATAAATCATCCCTTATCCCTTACCGCGCGGGGAGAACTCAAGGTTTGCTAGAGTTCCCTCGATCCCTTAGTCCCCTTTAAGACACCCACAGGAAGAGATGGGGTTTGCTCTATCTTATGTTGGGCATACAGAGGCCTTCATGTAGTGTGAGTCACCAATGTTTATGTTATTTATCTTTGATTTAGTTGACCATTTGATACAGATTTAAATACAAATGATAGCTTATCATCATACAGTCATAATAAGAACTAACCCCGCGTGATTCATTATGTGGGTTAGTTGCTGAAAGTGAGTCAAATAATCCTATACAATAATGATTAATAAACATCTACATAGCTATATTAGCGGTATAATTGTACGGTCAATGACTTCCAACTCTGAGATAATCCTGGATTTCAAGTAAACTGTAAACAAAAAATATACAAAAAACTATTTAGATTTTCTAAAAGTTTTAGTACTAAAACTTGTTCGCCTAGACGTGTAGAACAAAGTATATAAGCAACTGCTCCACAAACTCTATACTATATAAATATAGGCAACATAATATTATTATTAGCCTTGCTATCCAGCGCGGGAACGTCGCCAGCATCTTGGGCTCCATGCCTCAGATGAGCGTTGCTATTTTTTTATTTTAGATTTATAATTTAAACTACTACATTTTCTTAGTTAGTAATTTTAAATTAGTTTGTATTTTTGACGTTCTAATTCGTATGAAAATTATTATTTCTTGTTGACTATTATAATGATTTAATTTTGAAGAATTTCAATATTTTTATTGTGTCAATCTGTAATATTTTGCATGTCAATACATTGACTAATATTGAGACACTTTCTATTTTATAAGAACACCTATGTACCTTTGTCAATTGTACCAACTTTTATGCA
The DNA here is from genome assembly GCA_949358125.1 of Idaea dimidiata. Lineage (NCBI taxonomy): Eukaryota > Metazoa > Arthropoda > Insecta > Lepidoptera > Geometridae > Idaea > Idaea dimidiata. The sequence continues at coordinate 14,316,248 of OX442340.1, read as the reverse complement.
AATAAAGAAACTGAAGAAACTAAAACTAAATAATGTCGTGAATTTATTTCCTATATATGTACCTACCTACATTTCCCAGTTGCATCCCTCTCGGGAGCCTGGGGTCAGATTTCCTGCTTCTTCTCTTCGCACGATCTTCGGCACCCCGTGCAGTGAGGCTATTTGCACGCATAACACCACTTACGACGCGACGTCAATACTACACCATAAAAAGCATGGATTAAAAGTTTATGTATAAATCATCTAAAATTAAATTAAATTCCAAATATTATTAATAGTGACTGATGTATGTTATATCCAGTATTGTCCAATATCACGGGGCTTTAGAGCCCCAGACCTTTGGTCGTGCGTGGAACCGAAGAAAACACGTAGATGCCGTTTTCAATAACAATTTTACTATAATAAAACGCAATAGTAGTGATGTATTGGTTGTGGTTCCACTACTGGGCCCTGATTCTCTAAAAACATAGCATTCGACAAGCAGGCGGGATGTATGAGCATTGCAGAAGTCGATTTGTTGCAGGAGTAAAAATAATAGCTATTCTTTAACTTCTTTAAATACTGATTGGCTCAGGGACAAGGAGAGCTATTAAAATAACTAAGTAGCTCTTAATTTTGAAGGCTATTTAACTAATTAAGTAGTAATTAAGTACAACAACATTTACAGAATACGAAATAACGTACTTCTCCTGCACGTCGCCTGCATTTCGCATGCTATGTCCTCACCGAATGGAGCCCCTGGAGTGACTACGATTAGATTGGCTCCTGTTGTAACAATCTATAACAACCACTTAAAAATGGCAGACTAATGTTTATTAATACGTCATTCAGTCATAATGATCAATGATCATATAGTTTCATTATTTGCACTTTTGGACTCAATGGTCATTCACCTTATGTTATTTATATTTTTTTATATTGTTAATTATTTTGTAGTATTTATTTCTTATGTAAGTATTTAGTCTTTCTTAATAAGTAACCGTTTCTGCTTTCCATAATATATTTTGCGTAAATCGGAACAACAAACAGTAAAATAAAAAAACAGAATGCATTCTGCGTTCTGTTTGTTTTTTATTATAATTTACCTATGTGCGTCAATAAATATGCGAACATAAAACATAATATTATATCATACAATCATATCACGTTCCGTTTATCAGAATACGAAGGGAAATTTGTGAGTGTCATAAATTTTATAGACTCAGATTACGTCGGTGCCTAACTGTTATTTGGGGATCCGTTACCAAATATTACGTTTAAGGGCCTATATAACCATAACAGCGTGACAGGGATAAAGCTAGCGAATTTCAGATGTGTAAGTAAAGGACGTACCGTAAGATGCGACTATGCAAAATTTTATTGCGTAAAATCAAACAATTGCTAGTTTCAACATAACTAAACGTTAATCTTAAAATTCAAAACATTCACTGCCTGTATTGACCTAAGTTCAGTTCTTATACAAAGTTTTATTAGTTTTCGTAGAAAATTGACTGAGTAAAATCACTTATTTGTACAATTTAGAGGGAAGTTTGGTTTTTTTTTCTATCGAGAAAATTTTAAGGAATCGTGTTTTCACGACATTCACGTGTTAGTAAATATCGTCGACTTTAATAAATATGGCTTCAAAAACTTTATTTCATATAACTTTTGTAGTATTCACCTTAGGAACATCAGTTCTGGCCTATTACGGCCCCTTAAAGGGTTCCGTACTCAGAACTAAACCAAGACCAAGACTAGAAGGAAGACGGGATGGTTTTGACTCTTTTAAAAGTAACTGGTCCACAATATCCCTAGACCGCGATAAATGGAAGGAAGGTGGAGAGGCCTTTGCCCTGCTATGGGTCATTACAGGCTTGTAATAAATAACAAAATAATATACCCGATATATCATGGTAATAAAATGTAGGGTTATACAATAAAATACTTTAATCTTATCTATACATCGTATGTACCTATCTAAAATAACTTATTTAGATTCTAGTATCAGGTGAATCATTCTATAGAGACGATAACTGTGTCCTGTGGTTTCGACCGCTTCCATATCGATCACATGGAAATTTTATAGGAATTAGTCTGTAGATGATATTTTGTACTCCATCCTTCTTCCTCCTGTCCTTATTTCAATAGGTTAAGCCAACATCACGTTCCCATGCGGTCACCCATCCAAGCACAGCAGTGGTATTCTCTAATGTAACAGCCTAGAGCTCGACGCTGTTTCAGCGTCGAATCTGAGCAATACGACTGCGCTTTGATTGGACGCTCACCAAAGTGAGCGTCCAATTAGAGCTCGACGCTGTTTCAGCGTGGAATCAGAATTCCACGCTGAAACAGCGTCGAGCTTTAGGCTGTTACATTTAATGAATACCACTGCTGACCGCGCCCGACGTTGCTTAACTCCGGTGATCGGACGACGTGTCTTCAACGTGTTATGGACGTTGGTACGGTCCTTCCTTCTTCCTGTCCGTATCCCATTTGTTTTGCCTGCCTATTGGGATAAGGATCTGCCTGACGACTCTAGTCTTTGAACCTTGAAAGAAGAAGAGATCGGTAATTTAGAAAAGGTCGCTTTCACCGATAAGGTCACCTAGTGTCTAATAAGTTTAAGTCGTTTTTTGTTTTCTTTTTCTTGGACGTAATTTTATGTTTTGGTGTTACGTTAAAGAATTAAGTACTCCCTTTTTAAAAAAATATTATTTACACATAACTAAGTTATGTGACGTTTGTCTCTGTCTGTCAACTTTGAAACTTCATGTGACAGTAAAACACAAACGATACACAGTTATGCAGCGCATTAATTAGCGTTTATAAATAAGGGGGTTCATCAACCAATAACGACACATGCGGGAAAATATGCAATAATTTTATCCTATGCCGGGGCAACACGGCATATAATAGTAGGTAATAGCTGTGCCCCGCGGTTTCACCCGCGTAATTCCGTTCCCGCGAAATTATTGGGAATAAAAAGTAGCCTCTGTAACACAGAGGCTACTTCCAGGTTTCATCACAATCAGTTCTGTAGTTTTTGCGTGAAAAAATAACAAATTCACATACATAATTACATACAAAAATACATTCATACGTACAAACTTTCGCGTTTATAATATTAGTAATATTTAAACTTTTTATTATTTCAATTTCATATAATAAATGTGAAAGTGTATGTCTATAAACTGTCAAAGTAAATGAGTACCTATGTTTGTTACTCCTTCACGCAAAATCTTCTAAACCGATTCCTATGATACTTAGGTACTCGTAGCATACTTAGCTTAGACACAGATCTGGATTGACACATAGTCCAATTATTCCCAAATGTCCACGGGACCGGTTCTTAAGCTGGTAAAACCGCGTGGCGAAGCTATTGCTGTAAATTGGTCATCTGAAGAAACCACTCGAATCCGGAACAGTATATATCCGAGGCAATTGAAAGTTCTAGAATTCGTAGATAGGTGAGGATGATCCAAGAGTCCACTTCAAACTTAGAATGCTACTTAACAAAGGCAGCTTGAAGCGGAGACTCGCGACTTTCGAGCTTTCATAGAGGCGAAACTTTTGCTTGAGCTTTCATACTGTTCTAAGGAGTTCGTAGGTAATTAATGAAAGGGTAGCTATCTCTTCTTATCTTACTTCTTACTAATATTATAAACACGAAAGTTTGTATGTACGTATGTATGTGACTTTGGTACTCTTTCACGCAATAACTACTGAACCGATTGCGATAAAACTTATAATATACATACGTAGCTGGCAACCTGGAATAATATATAGGCTACGCGCTAGTAGCTAGTATTATACATTACTAGCCGCGCCCCCCTGTTTCACCCGCGTAAGTCCCGTTCCCGCCGGAAAATCGGGATAAAAAGTAGCCTATGTTTTATTTCCGGTATCCAGCTACCTATATTCCAAGTTTCATCGTCATCGATTCAGTAGTTTTTACGTGAAAAGGAACAAAGTCACATACATACATACAAACTTTCGCGTTTATAATATTAGTAAGATGAATCCTTATTTCCCGTGATCACAGCATCACGCAGGAACGGCTGTATGTATACTGTATGTATGTTGTTTGTTTTATTAGGAGAAGTTTTCTATGAAAGCTTTTTTCTAATCGGTTCGACATTTCGAAAGCTGAACTGATTTAGATACGGTTTGGTAAAGAGTACCTATCGGTAACTGCGGAATTGGCATTTACGCGGTTGAACCCCTAGATAGAAATAATTGCAAAATCCGTGACGGATTCATCGAAAATTGTTGATTATTTCCTTTGTTTTTGAATATTTTTGTTTCTGGATGACATAGTTCCCTACGTCTTGGTTTAAATTTGAAACAAATAATGTTGAAAAGTGTTGAATTGAAACCTATTCACAATTTACATCTAAAAAAATCAATACAAAAATATTCGAGAACAATGCGTTATCAACAAAATTCAAAAAAATCAATTTAAAACTTCTTTATTTAATTGGAAGTATTTTCGATGAATCCGACAGGGATTTTGAGTTTAGGTCTTATATAGCGGTGTTGGGTTGGTCTAATGGTAGATAATTTGACTTTCATTCCCAAGGTTCCCTTTCGAGTCCCGGCCTATCTCGCTCCAATATCTTTTTGCTTGCGAAAAAGTTACGTGCAATGCCTATTATCGCTCTTACGGTGAAGGAAAACATCGTGAGGAAACACACTGCTTATTTACATTATTTGTCTTAGAATTTGTTACAGTGCACATGCAGGAAGGACGATTAATCTCTTGTCCTAAAATGTGTGTTTGTGTATGTATGATGTTGTGTATGTGTGCGTGTGTAATTACACAAACAACGTGAAGACAATTTGTTAAGAGATAACGTAGCTGTGTTTGGTGACATCGAGCTACGAAGCTTATAAATAGGGTTGTTCGGAGCAGTGTAACTCTGGCTTCAAGGCTTTAAGGCGGGATCTGGGGGAGATAAGCAACCCTATAGTTCTCCTTTAAAAAACGTAAATTTATCCAGCAGCCGCAAGCGGCAAGCAGTCGGGTTACACATGTTCAGTGATGAGAAATGACCTAACAATGGGACTTCATTACCGTCCCGCGTCATTCATTACCATCCGTCTCACAGTTCTAACAGGGTGCTATAGAAACACTATCAGTTCTATACCTTTTTTTAAATTCCTACTTTCATTTTATGGTTAATTTTAGAACTCTTGGTATCTTTTTAGAATTCCATACTTAGGTTCAAAAAATAGTGATAAAAAATCCTTATAATATCACTCGCTTGTACGTTTATCTGTTATAAAACGCCATATCAATATGTCCAATGTTCCCAGTGCATTGTGTAACCCAAGCGGCAAGCAGTCAGGTTACACATGTTCAGTGATAAATGACGTAACAATGGGACTTCATTACCGTCCCGCGTCCCGCGGCATTCATTACCATCCGTCAAGTCGTCCGTAAAACAATATCCCGTCGAACAGAGTGTTGCAGAAACACCAACGGGCGAAACTACTTTGATTCAACAAACGAGCAAAAAAGAACTGTCATCCATAAAGAGAAACTGTCATCCAGAAAAAAAATCTTTCATAGGTATAGTAGGCATCTGTCGTCCGAAGATAAAATTATTGTAAATCAAAGTTTGCCTGCAGTTTTATGGATTCTATATCCTAGGTACTTTTCCTTCATATTTCCTTTTTTTTTATCCGTACTGAAGTTTTGAGGTAAAGGTAAAAAAAGAAACTCCTATATAGGACCAGTCGCTTGTCAGTCTGTCATCCACCGATTTTCTCAGGAACGGCTGGATTTAACAAGATGTGACAAGGTGTTACTAACAAACTAGCATCAGAATTCACCGGTATTTTGGACACTTCGCTCGTAGAAACCCTAATAGCCTTGAGGAGCGCATGGTGGTTGGCCAGATCAACGGAATCACGCAGTCGCTCACAGGCTTTCCAATTGCCAAAGCTTTTAAGGCCGCCGAGGATAAGCAATAGTGAAAGAGCGTGGTGCAGCGAGTGATTGACAATTCTTTCTAGACACGACCTTCAGCAATGAAGATGAGCTGCGAGAAGATGACTCGGAAGAAGAACACAAGTAACACTCTCTACTCGACTATTTATATATGTTATAGCGTCCCCACCGACAACCAAATGCAGGCATTCCGTGCGGGGTCCACTATATTCGAGCGAACACCCCGAAGGGCGGGGCGTCGGGGATCAAGAAAGAAGAAAAGGAAAGGAAAGTCTCGGAAGTAAAGCAACAGCGTTACCAATTTTATGGAATAGTCTCATAACATAAGTGTATTAATAATAAACTGCTACGATATTTTGACAGTGGGTTGTCAGGGGAGCCTTATCTTAAATTAGATTATTCGAGCATTTTCATTTGACATTTCTGTGACATTTTATATATGCCCTACCAATCGGCTCACTTGGGACTAACCTTTGTAAATATTATCAGCATTTTATGTTATTAAAATCGTGTTTGAGTACAAAAGTAGTGATTTTGTTTGTAAATTGAGAAGCTATTTCGTAATTTGTTTTTATTCCTCAAGGCATATTTACTAGAAATATTTTGAAGATATTAAATTAATTTTTATTTAAATTTTAAAATTGAGTAGCTATATAATAAATTACTCTAATATTGTTCACATTTGTAATGTGATGTTTGTATGTAAGTGTTTTATGTACGTAGTAATGTTTGCTATAGCTGTTTGTATGTATGTATGTGACTTTGTTACTCTTTCACTCAAAAACCACTAAACTGATTACTTTTTATCCCGATAATCCCGCAGGAACGGGACTTACGTGGGTCAAACCGCGGGGCGCAGCTAGTTAAATATATTTTTTTTCTAATGACTCGAGGGGTATCTAAGATACCGTGTACACGTTCACTAATAATGTTTCTATTGTTTCCTAAATGATTAACGAGCTAGTTGCTTCCGCCGGCGCCCGGGCCCGGCTGCGCGCGGGTCTGGGAATGATGGTACGTATTATACCTGCAAAAGGTTACCCATGGATTTCGGGTAGGTTACCCACGTTGTTTACTGTGATTGTATTTTGTAATTGGAACAAAGTCGACGGCCTCTGTGGCGCGTCGGGCGAACCCCCGACTGCAGAAGGCTGAGGATTCGATTCCCGTCGGGTGCAAATATTTATGCTTAAAAATAAATAATAAATATTGCACGACATTACACACAGCGCTATCTTGCCCCAAACTAAGCACTAGGTTTGTACTATTGGTACTAGACAACGGATATTACTACATATACTAGTTTTTTTTTGTAAATATATACATACTATACTTAGAAATCACCCAGAACCAGAAACAAAGATTTATGGTCAGCAGAAATATTTGTTCCCGGCGGGAATCGAACCCGCTACCTTCTGTGTTGCAATCCGAGCTTCGCCCGCTGCGCCACAGAGGCCGAAATATCGTATCTAGTCTGGGTCTCTCTATATATAACATGAAAACATATTCTAAAAAAAAAGTGTTATAATTATGTGGGACATCCGTTGTCTAGCACCCAAAGTACAAGCCTAGTGCTTAGTTTGGGGCTAGTTTCAACAGGGCGCAACAAATTTGCGGTAGTACACTAATAAAATAACTAAGCCAATTCCAACGGTAAAAGAAAAAAAAAACTAGAAGAAACTTATGAAAAATTAATATTGCACGACATTGCACATAGCGCAATCTAGCCCCAACTAAGCACTAGGCTTGTACTATGGGAACTAGACAATGGATATTATTATTATTTTTTGGAAATACATACTTACATATACATAGAAAGACACCCAGACCAGATACAAATATTTATTTTTAAGCCTAAATATCTGCACCCGACGGGAATCGAACCCGCAGCCAAATGGGTACATTTTAGCGTGCCATAGCCGTCTCGATTTATCCTTAGACCGGTTTCCCAATATTATTTTTGTGAAGTCTACTAATAACTAAATCAATCCCAAGTTAAAAACATGATAAATCAGAGATTATCCTTTAAAATTACATTACATTACTACTTTTTTTTTCGTATATTAATTGTAGTACAGTTGTCATTTATTTCACCATAAAATTACATTGCATAATATCAAACAACAATTTATATAAACAAACAAAATACAATAACAAACACTTAACTAAAAAAAGAAGAAGCCATCGTCGACGCCTTCACGAGGCATTGTTCCCAAGATGCTGGCAGCATTCCGTCTCTGTATAGCGAGACTAACTCGCTAAGAAAGGAACCCGACAACTCCTTCAAAAAACCTACTTGCACTGGGACCCCAACAACCCAAAGTCTCAAAACCCACTGGAGTGAAAGTGTAAACAACATTACTACTTTAAAATTAGATTATTATTAGAGATCGCTTTCAGCGATAAAACCGCCCGTTGTGTCTTCTAAATTTAAATATTTGGTCTGTTTATAAAATTTGTAACGGGACCTTTTAATCCGAAAGGGGGTTGGTCTGGACGTCTAGGCGAACACCTTTTGTCCTACGACTTTTGGAAATTCGAACTTTTTTTTGAAAATTTTGAATTTATGTTTCACTGCAAAACAGCTGCTTTTGAAAATAAAGGTAATTGAAGTTTTGATTGTAAACCATCAAACTAAATAAAAGGACAACATAAAGTCAATGACCTCAAACTCTCAGAAACAGCTGATTTTCAAGTAAACTTTACACCTACATTTTTCGAAAAGCACTTCGAATTTCCAAAGTCGTAGAACAAAAGTTGTTCGCCTAGACGTCTAGAACAACCCCCTTTCGGATTAAAAGGGCTTACCCGTTACACCTTGTATATTAAATTGTAATTTTATATGGTGTGTACAATAAAGAATTTATTCATTCATTCATTCATACTGGTGCAAAGCTTACCAGCTTCCGTCGCAACTATTCTGCGATATAAACCCTTAATCTACTACTTAAATCTCTAAGTAAAACAATTTTATAAATATCGTACAAAAATTTAAAAAGTTTCAATTAAAAATTACACAACAGAACCGTGTAACTGTAGAAGCTTAATAACTTAACTGCAACTGACAGAAGTCAAATTAAAATCGCATCACTTAAAGGTGGATTTACATCAAACGAGCGAATGCTCATTCTATCCCCATTACATCAAATTCTTCTAGGTGAACAGGCGTAGAGCATTCTTTCGTTGTTCTTAGTTGTGCGTTCGCAAAGATTCTATCGAATATTCTAAAAAAAGAAGAAGCCATCGCTCGCCCGATGCTCGGCGCGAGAGCGCGCGAACAGTTGCTTAGAGCGTTCTTGCGTGTTCGGACGTGCTCGCGCCACTGAGCGGTTTTAGTAAATAAATTATTTTTGTATGGTTTTGAATTGACAAGAATGAGCAAAAAACATTCGATCTAGCTTTTGTTTACACTAAAAGATTAAGAAAGAATGCTCTTGTTCTAGCTCTAGCTCTATGTTCGTCTGATGTAAATTTACCTTAAGAAGAATAAGTTTCCTTCGGTTAAAATGACGTCTCACAGAATTAATATCCAACATTAAGAGACTAGCCAAGAAGCAAGTTTAATTAAGAAATTATTTTGTATTTTAAGTGAAAACGCGACATCTGCACACTAAAGCCTGATAAGGATCTATCTAAATATAAAGGAAGACCTATTAAATTTAATTTTTTACCTTTTAGGTACTAATAAACATACCTACAAAAAAAATCATGTGTACAAAAAACGAACGAAGGGGCCATTATTCAAAATTAATCACATTTATTGTAAATGAGAGATGAAAGTCCGCATCGTGTGTTATACAAGATGTAACAGGTAAGCCCTTTTAATCCGAAAGGGGGTTGTTCTAGACGTCTAGGCGAACACCTTTTGTTCTACGACTTTTGAAAATTCGAACTTTTTTTTTGAAAATTTTTAGATTATGTTTCACTGAAAAAACAGCTGTTTTTGAAAATAAAGGTAATTGAAGGTTTGATTATAGTAGACCAAACTAAATGAAAGAACAACATAAGGTCAATGACTTCGAACTCTAAGAAACAGCTGATTTTCAAGTAAACTTTACACCTAAATTTTTCGAAAAGTACTTCGATTTTTCAATAGTCGTAGAACAAAAGTTGTTTGCCTAAACGTCTAGAACAACCCCCTTTCGGATCTTGTATATAACATACCGCACTATGTTATATATAACACACGTTGCACACACACATAACTCATAACATATCGTAATGTAAAATTTCCATTTTGTTTTTTAAAATATACTTAGAAGTTTAAGAAGCTTAACCTTCATTAAAAAATCCTTGTCGTGCTCTATATACCTACTACTCGTACCAAACTATGGTCTTTGTTAAATACAACTGGTTATTTAATTAAAATTTTACTTGAACATTTTAAAATATGCGGCAAAATAACGATATTTAACTCGTTTTACACGCACGGTTGTTCGCGCACGGATGCTGTCCGTGTTCACGCGTAAAACTCTAGTTGCCTTAAAAGGAAAGTAAGGTCGGAGTAGTTATTCCGCATTTTGTTTCTGTCTGTCAACTTTGAAAGTTCTTGTCACGGAAAGAAACAAAGCATGTTCTCACTGCTCCGACCTTACTTTACGTTTAGCAATAAAGGCCAAAGTGTTAATAAGAGTGTCACAAGAATTCTGATTTTTTAATAAAGTCGGTATTTTTAATTATTATGTTTTTAAATCACCCTTTTTAGTGTAGGTACCTATCTACCTACCTACTCGACTGCCACTAAAATCAAAAAAATTGTAACCGTAATTTAATTTTCATTATTGAGGAGTTTGCTGATGAGAAGGTGGTTTCAAGTGCTTCATCAGTCTGTACCTAGTTTTTAGGGGTCGATTATGTTCGGTAGAATTCCAAAAATGAGTTGTTTTTACTGTATTCTAGGATGCTATTCTGTTCATCATTCCTAAGATACTCATCAGGTCCTCTCCGATTATTTATGAGACCACCTTTAAGATCCCATTTTTCTATTGAAGAAAAAACCATCTCAATATGTCAAGCCATCTTCGAGTAATCGATGAACAATTGGATTGATTACTGCGTTTTGAGGAGCGTTTCCGTTCGTTGCTCCGAAGATCCCCATCAGATCCTCATCAAGTTTTGATAGGACCTTCTCGGAGCTCCCACTTCTCCATTAAATAAAGAATCTTCTCTATCAATCAAGCCGTTTGAGTAATCGATGAACAATTGGATTGATTAATGCAATTTGAGGAGCATTTCCGTTCGTCACTCCAAAGATCTTCATCAGAAAAAAATAGGAAAAAGACACAAATGAATCAAAGACAATCTGAAAATAAATGAATTTAATTTAATTGTTGTTGATATTTTTTTTAAAGTGTTTCCTACTCTTGGATGACAATACCGTGGCCAAATTGGAAAAAGGCGTTGGGACGGATCCCCAGCGATGCAGTTTCAATTCTTGTCGGGTGCGAAGTTTTTAGGAAGCATTTCTTTAAGTATTGAATTTAATTTAATAAAATTATGGAGCTCCCAACTTTCCATTAAAAAAAGAATCATTTTAATCGGTCAAGCCATCTTCGAGTAATCGGTGAACATTAAAAATATATTATACATACAGACGAATTGAGAACCTCCTCCTTTTTTGAAGTCGGTTAGCAACAATTAATTTTATTTTGAAATGATACTTATTAAAATTTAATAGTTCACGCTTAAAAAACAGTGTGTGTAAATCACGTTACACAGAAAACTTTAAAATAACGTTGAATTCATTTTGTACAATAATGACATTGCTTTTATTAAAACGCTCTTTGTATGCAAAAGTATATTTTAAAATAAAAAAGAAAAAGAAATGCGACGCAAACTGAAAAACAGAGAATCTACTTTTGAACTCGATTGTATTTTTTAACTAAAACTATTTTTATAATTTTTTTCTATTAGGCTTTTTCAGAGCTTTCAGTTTTTGTATTCTAAAAGCTTTGAAAGGCTTTTAACCATAGGAGATAAGCGCTGAGGCGCCAATTTAAGTAAACTGTGGAATAACCTTTAGGTCAAATGTGGCATTGTCGTTGCTATTTCCTACTTTTAAACCGAGCGTTTAACTCCAACTTAACTAACTTAGTTCGCATAGTACAGCCAATTTTTTATACATGTGCATCGCCGCAAATCGTGCCATATTATGCTAACTTCAAAAAAAACATGAAAGCTAACTTAGTTTTTGAATGCCCGGCCTTAGGCTGAAACCTTAGTGTATACATGTATACTCTGAGCTGAAATCGTACTTTGACTTTGCTAAACAAAAACATTGAATTAAGACAATTTTTGGTATTTATAAAGCGACTTCGCAAATATCGAAAGTTTTTGCTCAGTAAAGTCGAAGTTTTTCAAATTTAGAATGTAAACCAATGAAAAATAATGACCTAAACTTTGTTTCTCTGTTAGGACTATAAAGTTTGTTTTATTTTATTCGTATACAAAATGAATTTCGACTATAAATTCCAATTCAAAGTTAATGCTTAGTTTTTGCTTAGCTCAGTCTGAGCAAAGTCAAAGTACGCACTATGGATTTCAGCTTTAGACTCTACTGAGACTGATTTTTCATAAACAATTTTTATTAACTATAAAATAGTTGAGTAGTACTCAACTCAACCCATTGATCCCAACCTTAACAGTAGATATATCGCATCAGAAGGAAGATAGTTGAAATAATACATTGTAGAAACGCTTCCTCAAATTCAATGATACTTTTGACTTTTAAGCGTCATTCATCGACTTCATATTAGCTGCGGTTGCTAAGATGAAGCGATTGAAGTCACTTTTACGATAGACGTAACAATATTGTCAGCGCTGCAGCGGGTTATTATACTTATTTATTTCACGAAAACGGATCAAGACATACCTACATTTGTTTAAGACATCGTATCTAGTACTAGTACCATACTAGTACATAATATCTCAATTCCCTAACCTAACCTATTTCTCTAATGAGGAAAAATAACTAATTTTGAATATTAATAGTAATAATAATAATATAGCCTTTTTTACGGAGTTTTACATAGTTTTTACACAAAAAATGCTTAAAAATTAAATTATTTGTCTCAACTCTGTGTGAATATTGACAAAGGCCTTCTCTAGCTATTTTGAATATTAGCTGTCTGTCAAAAATTAAAAATACAAGTGAAAGAATTACTTCGATACGTTAATTCGTTTCCGATTTGTAGAAGTAAAGGTGCGATGCGGCCTCGTACTCGGGTGTGGTGACGTCATCTCACACTCGCCCCAGTCCGCTGGCGCTCTATGTGTCGATGTCACAGTACATGTCGTCTTACGTTTTTATTAGGGGAGCATTGAAATTACGTCACGTGACTGTTAGCGAGACTCAATATTTATCATAAGTTTAAATGCCTGTAAAATCAAAACTAATAGGTATTTTTGACTACAACAAAAACTAGTGTATTTGTATACTTACAAGCTTTACTGTAACAAATTGTACACCTATTGACATTCTTCATTTACTATATTCTGCCTTCAAATCAAATTGTCACCTACATAACCCATTTAAAAGCTAAACAGCTTAAACAGCCAATCACATTGTTAACCGGAAATGAACCCTACTCCCCCGTAATTAGATTGTAGATAGAACAACGCTGCTCAAACAGTGGAAACAATGCTTGAACGAATGGATTAACACGTAATGGCTGTAGCTGGAGCATCCAAACGGAAAATATTAGATTATTTACGAATCAATAAAGGGTTTTACACACTTTGTGTTTGGATTATTGATTACTTAACTTACACACTATATTACAATTATTTTGGACTTATTAGGAGGTTGTGTGATGCGTAAATATTCACTGATGCAGTGATACAGAAAGGATTTTGGAATTTTCCATGGGATCGAAAATTAACCGGGTAAAACCGCGAGACGCTGATAACTTCTATAGTATCCAATACAGTTTAAATATGTTTAAATAGCTGGCTATCGTCGATTTTGGGCATCGGTTAGAACACGTGCGTCACGTGTTTGTATGTACAAAGTCAAAGTCAAAAATTTATTTATTTAAAATTGGATGTATTTGATCACTTTAAATACGTCGAGTGTTTTTACAGCTATGAGTGCTATGACTCTAGTGTGGCTTCGGAACGCGCCCTCCGATGAGAAGAAGAAACTCATGGGGATATTTTTGTGATCATATTTTTATTTACAATCGTCAAAATATATTATATTTTTTACATTTTTTTACAATGATTATAATAATAATATTATAATCATTGTAATGTGAATAATCACATTATCGAATATTTAGGGGTATAGTGGAACCGGAACAATATTCTACTATAATATTAAATAACGCAAAAGCTTCTTAAGTAATTCTATCTATCGGTTAAGGAAGTGTATTCCTATATATAATATGTATGTATTTACAAAAGAAAAATAAATATAAGTAGTATATCCGTTGTCTAGTCACCGTAACACAAGCTTAGCAGCTTACCACGGGGCTAGATGGCGCTGTGTGTTGGTCACAGAATTTATTAATTTATTTAAGTAAGTGAGTAAGTAAACGAGTAACGTCAACGGCATCGGAACTTCCGCGGATAAAACTGCGGGGCGCTACTAGTCATAGGAATTAAATGATAAAGTCTGTCTTAATTATTTTTTCTTTTTGAATTGGGGGTTAAATAGCTTCGTAGGCATTTTGCTATGGCATTTTCTAAGTTTGTTTTATTTTCATCTATAATGTTAGATCAATTATGGTGCAATTTGTTCGGTCTGAGTAGTTTCATTTCTCTAGCGGCTCTTTATTAAATAAGTATTCGTATCTTAGTAGCATTTGTATGTCAGTTACTATAATTTTATAATTTAGTTGACATTTTAAATGTTTATATAACCTATTGTGATAAATATATTTTTATTGTTTATTTAATCTGTTATTTCGGTAGCTGCTAACTTCGAAAAATTGACCATCTCAATTTGGTCGGGTTATAGGCTGCTAACTTTGGCTGCTAACTTCACACCGGTAAAGACGAGAGTATTTTTTAACAAAACCAATCTACCCTTACCTTAAGTCGACTGTGCCATTTACATCAGCGATGTTTTCAGGTTGAATTAACAGGTCTAGTTGGGCATGAACTGGGGTGAACGTAAATAGCTTATTCGCAGCTTTTATACTGGACATTTGCACCCTTATCAAAATTATCTTGTCACTTGAATGGGTGATCGATAATTTGTCACCTCCCGAAGCACGTAGGAGTTCGAAAATCTGTTTTGCGCAGTGGCTGACTAGTGATTACAACTGTTTTTATCGCCGATGAGATATCTACTGAAATTAAACTCAAAGTTTTTCGGTTCTAATAGCGTTTTGTTCATTATTTTTAGCATTATTTCAATGTTTAACGTTTTGAGACCTTTACAAGTCTCTTTTTTCTCTTAAAAAAACCTGTAAACCTAAAGAAGAAAGGTCTAGAGGTCCCGAATAATAATAATCAAATCGCGATTAAAACCGAAAAATTAATTCAATTTCAATTAAATATTGCGAAAACAGAAGAAGAAAAATTGATTCTAGTGGCATGGGCTTTCAAATGTAACTTTTCGATAAACTTAAATTCAAAACATGATCCAACAAGTACGA
This sequence comes from Idaea dimidiata, assembly GCA_949358125.1. Lineage (NCBI taxonomy): Eukaryota > Metazoa > Arthropoda > Insecta > Lepidoptera > Geometridae > Idaea > Idaea dimidiata. The sequence continues at coordinate 14,300,714 of OX442340.1, read as the reverse complement.
CTTTAGGTCACTTTCATTACACCTAGTTTTCGCAGTTATAGTCTGGGATATGTATTAATAATATAATCAAAACCAGTCTCTAAAAATAAGTGAATAAATATGCGCGAAAAACAAGTTCTAAACCTCAGAATTATAAGAACTAAATGCAGATAGAGCATGGATCTTGTTCAACAGCCACGCCATCTTTTTTCTTTTACATGAGTGTTCTACATCTTAGCCAATTTTATCACTTACCAGTGTTAGGTGTTACTTAGATAGTGAGATAGTGGTCAAATCTTGTATCATTTTATTTATTACAAGCAGCGCCCGCGGTTTCCCCCGTTGGTTTCTTTACCGTCGCCGCTCTCGCATTATTATGATAAACTCACTTAAGTACTAATACTTAAGTATTCTTAAGCGCACACGACAGAAGCTGTAAAAGGAGCATTTTTTCCGTTTTTCCAACATTTTTCATGGATGCTCCGCACCTATTGGTCATAGTGTGAATTTATATAGCATATAACCTTCCTCGATAAATAAAGTATCAAACACAAAAAGAATTTCTCAATTGACACTAGTACTTCCTGAGATTAGCGCGTTCAAACAAACAAAGAAACTCTTTAGCTTTATAATATTAGTAATAGATTAATAAATATACGCTACTATCAGCGCCCCGCGTTTTGCACCCGCGTAAGTCCTCATCCCGTGGGAATATCGGGATCAAAAGTAGCTTATGTCACTCCTGAATAATGTAACTTACTACTAGTGAAAGACTTTTTAAAATCGGTCCAGTGGTTTCGGAAATTACCCCCAATATCCATAAATAATAATAAATGTTTCACTACATTACACACAGCGCAATCTAGCCCCAAACTAAGCACTAGGCTTGTATTATGGGTACTAGACAACGAATATACTACATATTATACTTCTTTTTTTTAGGAAATACATACATATTATACATGGAAAGACACCCAAACCAGATACAAATATTTATTTTCTATTTTTAAACATAAATATTTGCACCCGACGGAAATCGAACCCGCAGCCTTCTGCATTGCAGTCGAGCGTCCGCCCGACGCGCGACAGAGGCCGTCAAATCACATACTAACATGTTATCTTTTATAATATTAGTAAAGATTACAATGCGATGACACAGATTCTTAAATGGTCAGAGTTCCATCTCTGTACATATTTTAAAGTCTTTGTTCCGAACTATTTTTATTTGTTTTGCTTGCAAAGTTTTGTTCAAAAAGTCGTCGGTCACTTTATACCAGCTACCTACGCCACATCCTGCGGTGTGAGATACTTGTCGGACCACTGGGAAACACACATTTGTTTTCATTATAATAACTTGTGCATTCAGTTTAAGAAATATACGAGCTTATTTTGCTGGGTAAGTTTTCAATTTCGATTTTTAAGAACAGAGAACAGCCCCCAGATTATCTATCTAGTGGACGTCTGACAACCGTGGAAAATGACGGCACTATGCAGTACATTGCTGCTTTGAGGTAATTACATAGCTCACAATCACATAGCTTAAACAAAGTAACATTATTTACTTCAATTATTTTACTCACGCATATATATAATGTCTAAAAACGCTTATCAGTTATAAAATATACCTACCCACACATTACCTAAAAGTAAATGTACCTACTTAGTCTATTTAAATCTACTAGAACTCCTGGTTTTTCACTTTGGTAGTTTTAATTTCTTTATTTTAATTATAGTCACAACTCGCAACTGTTACAACTCGCGTCAGTCGATTCAAATATTTTTAATATAAACAATGTAAATCCTTTAGTGGCTGTAAGATTAATTTTATTCTTTTGTAATATCTAGTATTAAGAGCTGTGGATTTTGTGAAATAAATAAAATATAATATAAATTACCGGTATTAACCACGTTACGTCAAAGCAGCAATGTACTGCATAGTGCCTGTTATTTTCCACTGTTGTCAGACGTCCACTGGATAGATAGATGATCAGGGGGCAGGACTCGAACACCACTATCCGTCTGTGTGAGTGGTAGTGTCACTTGATCACAATCTCTTTTTATAAAGAAACGAACACTCACTTTACTTTAATTCTACGATCGAAAGGAAAATCTGTCACGATACTTGCTATAAAGACAGATCCTGTCTGGATGACAGTTTTTTTTGTTCATTCGTTCGTTTCTAGAATTAAAGTAGAGGCTCCAGTTGTTGATCTCCAGGTTTTTACGTTAAAGAGTTACAAACATAGCCATTTAAACTCACATACCTATTAGTAGTAATAAATTAATTATCAATAACAGATTAAAACCAAACGACTTAATACTTTACAGTCCTTGAGTCAAACACATTTGAATTTAAATCCCAAAACAGGTGCCTACGAACTGTAAAAGCAATTAAAACTGATAATTAGTGCGAGAATCGGTTGCACCTTCCACTTGAATCTCTCACTAAAGTTTCGTTAAGCTGAAACACACTTCAAAGCAATCTCGTCTTTGTTACACAGCTTTGATCTCGTCAGATCGATTTCATTTCAGCTTTCTTGTAATTAAAATAGAGTAACTGTTGTCAAGTGGTTCGTTTGAGTTGAGTAGTGCAGGACAAGATTAGTTTAGCTCGCCAGAATATATTGTTAAAGTGGGCTTTCAAGACACCGCATCGACCAGGTATGGTCTATTGTACTCTGACTCCATTGATCGACGCGCCAGGAGACTGTTAGGTGATGACTCACTTGTCAAGTCGAGTCTTTTGAGTTTAGGGCACCGTCGCAAAGTCGCTAGCCAGTCGGTCTTCTACCGAATTCACTTCGAATTCTTAGAGGGCTCGCAGGAACTGCATGAGCTTGTTCTCTCTTGCCCTTTTTACGCACGGCTGATACCTCAAGGGATATGGTAAACGTTCCAATTTTACGTACAAACGCCACGCCTAAACCTTTCTTGTGCGCACTGCCAAAAAATGGAATTCTCTGCCCGTTCCGCTGTTTCCCCTAAACTACTTACAACCTTGGAGTCATCAAGTCTAGAGTGAATGGGTATCTTCTAGCTAAGCATGCTACATCGTCGACCTCATCGTGGCTTCCCATCCGGTGAGATGAGGGCAAAAAAATACTACGTTTAAAAAAAACTCTTTATAGTTCATTACTTATTCCTATTGAGTCCAGAATTTCAAGACTTTCGGGCTGTAATGTTGTGTACATCATAAGATGAACTATACCAGAATGGTGTTGATCTAGTGGTAGATACCCCGACTTTCATTCCGAAGGTAGTGGTTTCGAATCCTGGCCGCGCACTAATGACTTTTTGTTTAAGAAAAATTATTATTATATTATAATAATTTTTATATTAGATGCGCTATTAACATCGCTCTTACGGTGAAGGAAAAACATCGTGAGGAAATCCACAGCTTAAAATCACGCACAGGCCCAATAGTATGACTAATTGCGGAAACACACAGTAAAAACTTTAACTTTTAAGGTAAACTACTAAAAATTAAGAGTTATCTGATTAAAGTATTCCTGCAGTTTTCTTACCTTCCTTTATACATGACATTGGGCATAACCAAAGAAGTTATATTAAAAGAACTAGAGTGGACATTGCTCATGTAGACAATGGTCATGTAGAACTAAAAAGTGTTCTGCTACATTGAACATGCTGGTCTGTCAATAGTGCTATTAGAAAGGGACAGCATGCTCAATATAGCTATGACTTCTTTAGGCGGAACTTATAAATTTGTTTGTTTATTTATTTGTCAGGACGAGGGTACCTAGTACTTAAGTTGTTTTTGTGTAAGTAAGTGGATTACTTAACTTTTTAATGTAATTATTCAAAATGTATTTGTCCGAAAAGTATTTTCTTTCAAGTAGAATAGGAAGTGTCCAAATACTTTTGTCCGCGCATGTAGCTTTACTTTTGGTAAAGTGTCTAGTGGCAACGTAATTTGCACGTTATTTTATCAAATGGATTTTGACGTAATAATGATCCACGTTAAGAGCAAAGACGATAAAACCAATTGACCGCTCTTAAGTTCACTCTCACGAAAATAGTACGGTAGTGTCTTTTTAGTACCTAACACTCTCGTGCAACAGTCTAGGTATAAATACGTAGGTGAAGCAACAACCAATCACAATGTCTTAGCCCTACTTTTCACGTATCTTGACTTCTGGTCCATCCAAAGGTTGCCTGAAAGAGATCGCTTTAAGCGATAAGGCCGCCACTTGTGCCACCTACTTTTAAGTTGTGTTTGTTTTCTTTGTACGTATTTGTATTTGGTGTGTATAATAAATAATTTATTCATTTATTCATTCATAGCTTCCATATAGTTTATAAAAATTTTTAATTGAAATAGTAGGTACCGCTAAGACTTTATTTTAGTTTTATTTAATGTTAGGATTTAAGCCATTTATGGCAAAAATATTTCTATAATATCCAAGTGCAGGCTAAAGCAATCAAAATAAATATTTAATAGTAGTTTATGCACCGAGGTACTAAAGTCCTGTCTTATATAGCGGGCGTCATATTGAATCCAAAGCGTACGAAGGACTCTAGAGGGTTAACTCCCGAGCGCAGCGAGGGTGTTAAAAACTTAACACCTGAGCGAAGCGAAGGAGTTCCTTCGACCTTAGACCTAGAGTCCTGAGTGAAGCGTGGGATTCAAGCGCCCAAGATAAAGACAGACTTTAGTACCGAGGTGAATACTCTACTTTACACATCTACTGCGAGACAATAAAAGGGCTACAAAAATAAGTATTTAACTAACAACAAAAAAATAGAATAATGCAACGTATATGAAATATATTGACAGCTTTATATTAATTAAATTTAACAATGTTACATCAAAATGACGAAACCACACATCGGCCTTAGCTGATGAAAAAAAAAAGTTGGGGCTTTATACTAACCAAAACTTTTTGCTTTACCCTTCCGTCCATGAAAATAGAAAAAATTTGCCCAGTTTTTTATTTTTTTTATGTGTTATGTCTAGGTGGCCAGTTCGAAATGGCCGTATGCTACCAGAACCTTAGTTCCAAAATTAAATTACTTTATGCCCTAGGTGCATAATGTGCACTTTATGCACCTAGGGAATAAAGAGTCGCTTTACGTTGACCTTTTTGGTCAAATAAAGTAACTTTGTAGAGCAGTAGGTGTGTAAAAACTTCTTATTGATTAATTTACAAATGTTATTACAATGTACAAATTTAAAAAAAAAACTGAATAACATTACAGAACAAAATGGAGTCAACTACTTTTCCTTATGAAATGAAAAACGTGACGGAAGAAGAGGATAAAACTATAAAGAAGTATTATAAAGGTAAGTTTAATATGCAAAGGAAAGGGAAAGACCATTTTGTAAGCGTAATATGCTATACAGTCATGTGAGGTTGCCATACAGTAGTGTGCAATCTCAGTAGGTACTTAGAGTACCCACCTACCTAGAGAGCAAAGGCAAATTAAAATAATGTATGTTGTCACCGGCAGATAACAAGATCCGCTGGATCGTAGGATTGTAAACCAGAGATAAATTGTATTATTTTACGTCCACATTTTTGCAAATTTATCAATTTGCGACATCTCGTGGTAAATTTATAAACTAACGAAAATCCATTTGTAAGATTCTAAACGGTTCGACCAATCACAGAAGAGCTTTTAATTTTACGCGTCTTTAAAATACGGCAAATAACACACTGCTTTTTGATTGGGCAATGTAAATTATAGTGTAGACAATGGCAATGCTTGTGTCCATAGACTTAGGTACTATATCCGGCCCACCGGACGGGCAGCCTCCACGCGGCGTGGGTGGAAACAGCGTCGATCACTTGAAGGGAATTTTCCCTCCCATTGATCGGCGCTGGCCGATGGTCCGTCATAGTAGGAACACTTCACAAACACGCGTTAAATTCCTTACCGGTGATTCTTCCTCGGCTCGGTCGCACACACTTTCAATAACTCACACATCCACACACGGATCGTCCTCGTTGACGGACTTTTCCGTCAGCCTGGTCGAACCACACACATACACGTAGACACACATGCACCATACACATGACATACAAATACACTATACAAATTAGAGTAGGTACACAAACAAAAAACGAAGCTGTGGATCAGCCAAACCAAAACATGAAGGCGATTTGTGATATAACTACCCAGGTGGGTCCCGGGCGCGATGCGACCGGGGAATCCCACCCCGCTACGGCGGGCAGCCCCCAACGTATTCTGGGGGGGGCAGCAAAGCGCGTGATTGTGGGGGGAGCGGATAAGGAGATTGGGGGGAAATCTGTGAGAATGTTGGCGGGGAGACTGAGGGGGTGATTGGGGGGGAGACTGAGGGGGAGATTGGGGGGGAGACTGGGGGCGTGATTGGGGGGGAGACTGAGGGGGAGATTGGGGGGGAGAACGGAACTGAGAACGAGATGGGAGTTGAGACCAGGGAAGTGAGCGAGATGAGAGGTTACTTCCTTCGAAGTTCTGCTAGGAGAAGTTCTAGTGCGGAATGTTTAAGGGACCGGAAAGGACACAAAAGCAAAGAGCGAAAAGGCCTTGACCGGAATAAGGGTTCGCAGAAAGAAGGGAGCCCGTGTCGGGGAGTAAGTCGCGAGAGGAGTTCAAACAGGAAGGATGCAGAGACAAGCTCTAGAAGGAATAGGAGCAGAAGTAGAGACAGGAGTCCTCGTTCAAGGGATAGTAGGAACGACAGTTGGGAATGGGACCGCGAAGGATCTCTCTGGATTCGACCTACGGTTGCTGATTCAGTCGATAGCGATAGTGAACGGCCCTCATCACCCTTTCTTTTGTCGGCTGGACAAAAACGACCTGCCGGAGAGCCAAACGTCGTGGAAAATGGGACGTTCCCGGCCAAAGTTCCCACAGCTAGACGAGGAAAGAAGGACCAAAAAGGTAAAGGACCGACCTACGTTAGGTCGGACTTCCTAAAACCGCGAGAGCCTCGCGCTGTGGAGGCTGGTTTGAAGAGCGTTGTTGCTGTGCAGTCACAAGTCCCCGCTTCCGATGCAGACACACAGATAGAGAGGCTCCAAAGAGAGAACGATTTTCTTCGGAGCAGAGTACTGTTACTGGAGCGGGAGATGGCAGACCTGCGGTCTCAACTGCACATTGTGACCGAGCTGCGGACTACGAGACCGAGTGCTGAGATGGTGGCTGAGATTGAAGCCGAGATGGAAGGGGAGCTGCCCCAGGTTGAGGTAGCTGGGATCTCCACGCCAGTGCCGGGTTCGAGCGGAGCTGGTCTCTTGAGGCCGCCCGCTGTCCCTGAGAGAGAAGAGTGGATAAGAACCATTTTTGACCAGGTGGCCAAATATGTGGATGCTCGTTTCACGACGATAAGTGCTCGTTTGCCTCCGGAGGAGCGATTGCGCCCACCTCTGGCTGCTGGCCGTCGGCGACTAGCAGCAGAAAAGCCACATCAGACCTCTACTTATGCGGAGGAAACTACTAGTCGGAGCAATAGAGTTTCTAAAGGCCAAAAGTCTCCTGCAACTCAACTCACGAGAGACCTCAGGCACGGCCCACGCATCAGCTTGTGGTGATTTCGGAGCCACAGTCTCAAACTGCAGCGCAAGAGACTCCCAAGAGGACCAAGAAGAGGGGAAAAAAGAAGTCGCTCGCTGCACAAGAGGTTTTTCAAGCCACAAGCAGTGCAGAACCCTCTTCGCAGACCCAAGAGAGCCAGCAGATGGAGTGGTCCACGGTGGTCAGGAGAAGCAGGCTCAAGGCACAAAATACGCCGAGAGCGACCGCGAGAGTTTCGCAGCCAAATAAACCCAACCTGCGAGTTCCCAAGTCTGCGGTTGTGGTCATTACGCTGACGCCTGAGGCAATAGCGAAAGGGGGCAACTACGGTGATGCCATCGCGTTGGCCAAGACCAACATTGACATCAGTGCCCTAGGAATTCCCGAGGGTGTGAAGTTCCGAACAGCGGTCACAGGGTCCAAGGTGATGGAGGTTCAGAAGGGCGAGGATAGCGCATCAAAAGCAGACGCCCTTGCCGTGAAGCTGAGGGAGCTATATGGTGAGGACGTAGTTGTCACCAGGCCAACAAAATGCGCGGACATACGCGTCTCTGGCCTGGATGACTCCGTTACTGCTTTGGAGGTTGCCGAAGCTATTGCTAAGACTGGTGGAGTAACGGTCGACACCGTAAAGACCGGCGAGATCCGCCGAAGCCCATCACGCACTGCCTCGATCTGGGCTCAATGCCCTGTGGTAGCAGCCAAGAAACTGATGGAGACCGGCAAGCTATTAGTAGGCTGGGTCGCAGCTAGAGTAAGGTTCTGGAGCGCAGACCTCTGCTCTGCTACCAGTGCCTTGAGCGCGGCCACGTGGGCAAATGCTGCGAAGAGCAAATTCCAACCGGGGCGGCCTGTGTTTCAGGTGTAGTAAACCTGGTCACAGAGCTGCCAGCTGCACCGCAGATCCGCACTGTAGACCTTGTGCCAAAGCCGGGAAACCTGCCTCGCATACGGTTGGGTCTGCCGTCTGTAAGGCAGAAAAGAAGGGAACTGGTTGGCAGGCTCAGTCCAGCAGGAGGGCCCAGACATTGACCAACAGTTAATAATGGCCATGTCCGTGCTGCAAGCGAACATTAACCACTGCGCAGCTGCTCAGGATCTCCTGGTTCAAAGCGCTGCGGAGTGGTTGATCTCTGTGGTAGTGGTCAGCGAGCCGTATACTGTCCAAAACCAGTCAAACTGGGTCGCAGATCTTGACGGTGTAGTAGCCATGACCTCGAGAGTTACAGTTGGCTCTCCCCCTTTCGCTCGTGTTGTGAAAGGTCGAGGATGTGTCGCTGCGGTGCTGGGCGAGGTTGTGTTCATAGGGTGTTACTTCTCACCCAATACGACCCGGGGGGAGTACCAGGATTTTATCCGGGAGTTGGACACTCTGGCCAACTTCTTCCGTTCGCACCCTATGGTGGTCCTTGGGGATTTCAACGCCAAGTCTACGGCGTGGGGATCTCCCAGGACGTTACCGAAGGGTCGCGATCTCGAGGATTGGGCCCAGGAGGCTGGACTATGGTTGGTGAATCGCGGGACAATGGCTACGTGTGTGAGGCACAACGGGCATTCGATTGTCGATCTCACATTCGCGAGTCCGTGCCTCGCCACGCGCATCGATGGTTGGAGGGTCCTAGAGGAGGTAGAGACGTTGTCCGATCATCGTTATATCCGTTTCAGCGTCTTAGCCCAAACCTCAGTCCATTCAGCACCTGCCTCATTCCGCGATGAGAGCCCTCGCTGGACACTTAGTCGCTTGGACCCTGAACTGGTGAAAGAGGCGGCCTTGGTGGAGGCGTGGCCAACTGCACCTGAGAGGCCAGCGGATGTAGACTCGGAGGCGGCTTGGTTCCGGGGGACGATGACTCGCATATGCGATGCATCGATGCCCCGCTCCAGACCTCAACCCCCGAAACGTCGAGTGTATTGGTGGAACGCAGACATCGCGCAGATCCGTAGGGACTGTGTGGTGGCGAGGCGTCAATACACTCGACACCGTAGAAGACGCCGACGTGGAGACGACTTCGCGGAAAGGGAAGCCACACTGGAGGAGGCTTATAGAGCGTCCAAGCTTGCGCTTAAAATAGCCATAGGCGAAGCTAAGAGCAGGGCCAGAGAGGAAATGCTGGAGACTTTGAATGATGACCCGTGGGGGCGACCGTACCGCATGGTCCGAGGCAAGCTGCGCCCGTATGCCCCCCCACTCACGCAGAGTCTCCAGCCTCAATTCGTAGATAGGGTAGTAAGAACGTTGTTCCCGGAAGGTGGAAACATAATCCCTCCCCTAATGCTGCCCCCAGACTACGCTACACCAGAGGAGACAAACGAGGCGGTTGAGGTAACGACAGTAGAACTCCGGCTGGCTGTCGCCAGGATGCGGGCCAAAAACACCTGTCCCGGTTGGGACGGTATCCCGGGTCGAATATGGGCTTTGGCTTTAAAGGAACTGGCACCACGATTCCTTGCCCTGCTGAGTGCCTGTATGGAGCGGGGCCAGTTTCCTCGTCTCTGGAAGACGGGAAAACTGGTACTGCTCAAAAAGGAGGGTCGCCCGATTGAGTCGCCATCTGCGTACCGCCCCATCGTGCTGCTGGATGAGGCATGCAAGCTTCTCGAGCGAGTCGTAGCTGCACGTCTCGTCGCGCACCTGAGGAGAGACGGCCCGGATCTGGCGGATTTCCAATTTGGTTTTCGTGTAGGCCGCTCGACAATCCAGGCCATCATCAAGGTCAAAGCGCTTACAGAGGAGGCAATTGCCCAGGATGAAGTCGTATTGGCGGTGGCTCTAGACATCGCCAATGCCTTTAACACCATCCCCTGGGCGGTCATAAGGGAAGCGCTTCAGTTCCACCGAGTGCCACCCTACCTCTGCCGCCTTATCGGCGACTACCTCAACGATCGTCGAGTGGTATTCCCGGGGCGAGACGGACCGTGCAATCGAGAAATGTCGCGCGGTGTTCCACAGGGGTCGGTCCTCGGACCCCTTCTGTGGAACATCGGGTATGACTGGGTCCTCCGTGGACGTAATGTCCCGGGCGTGGGCGTATTCTGTTACGCAGATGATACGCTGGTAACCGCCCGGGGGAGTACATTCTACACTGCGGCGGCCCTGGCGTCCATCGGGGTGGAGGACGTGGTGGCCCGCATTCACCAGTTGGGACTGAAAGTGGCACCAGAGAAGTGTGAAGCTATAAGCTTCCACAGCCCCCGTCAAGTACCTCCACGAGTATTACGCGTGGACGTTTGCGGAGTACGGGTGAATGTGAAGACGTCGATGAGGTACCTGGGCCTTGTCCTTGACTCGACCTGGAGCTTCACGGCGCACTTTGCTGCACTCGCCCCGAGACTCAATGCTGCTGCATTGGCCCTCTGCAAGTTGCTCCCGAATGTGGGTGGACCGTCGGTGTCGTGCCGGCGACTGTACGCTGGAGTAGTGCGCTCAATGGCCATGTACGGAAGCCCGGTGTGGGCGGACACTCTTACGGACCAAAATCGAGCCGTCCTGCGAAGGTCGCAGAGACTGATGGCCGTGAGAGTGATACGCGGATACCGCACCGTCTCCTATGAGGCCGCGTGCGTTATGGCCGGAGTCTTGCCATGGGACTTGGACGCGAGAGCCCTCGCGGCCATGTTCCATTGGCGCGAGGAGGTGCTGGAGCGGGGAGACCGACCAGCTCAACGGGAGGTGGAGAGGCGCCGGTCAGAACTCCGTGAATACGCCATGGCAAGATGGGAGGAGCGACTGGATCGGCCTACGGCTGGGCTTGCCACAGTTGAGGCCATACGTCCGGTACTGTACGAGTGGGTAGAGCGACAGCACGGAGTTCTCACGTTCCGGCTGACACAGTTACTTTCTGGGCACGGCTGCTTCGGAAAGTATCTGTGTCGTATAGCCCGTAGAGAACCCGACGAGAGATGCCATCACTGCTCGAGCATCATGGACACCGCTGTTCATACGCTCGAAGTGTGTGTAGCATGGCGCGAACAGCGGGATGAGCTACGAGCAGTAGTGGGGCACGATCTGTCGCTCCCCACAGTAGTGTCGACGATGGTTGTCGACGGGGCGGCATGGCGGGCCATGCTCCACTTCGCCGAGGTCGTTATGACGGCCAAGGAGGAGGCGGAGAGGGAACGGGAAGTGACAACCTCCCTTCCCATGCGGGCTCGCCGACCAGGAGGTAGGCCACGACGTGGGAGGCGCCGGGGTCGTATAGACGACCTCATGCCGCCATAAATGGGCCCGTAGGTGGCAGACTCGGGGGGGTCTGTCGCCGTGTAAGGACCCGAGCGAGGCGCACGTGGTTCCCGTGCGCCACTCATGCGGATGAGGTCGAAACCTCGAGAGAGAGGGGTCCGATAACGGACTCACGCCGTCGGTGCGCGGACGAGTACGCACGTGTTCCCGCGACTCCGGCACCGGGCGTGCGAGGAACCGGTGGAGTTTTAGTGGGTAAACCTCTGGCCGCCCACCAACATAAGGCCAGCAGGGAGCCCCACATAACCTCGCTGCTCCCCTCCGGGAGCAGTGGGACGATGGATAAGGCTCATTTCTCCACCATAAAAAAAAAAAAAAAAAAAAAAAAAAAAAAAAAAAACTATATCCGCAGTTTCTCGGTCGCTCATTAATTGACCGAACGAGCGAAGCGAGTGAGGTCCAGTGTAGACGGGCCTGGCGCTTGTATCTTTGTATGTTTGTTCGACGATAACTTGAGTATCGTAGCTCCTATCTTCATGAATTTTGGTAAGCGCGTAGCATTGTAGCGATGCTGTTCGGACGTATCGAAGCCTCTTTCAGCCTCCTTTTTCAAGTGAAACTTACATATCTAGTTTAAAAAAATCTAGTAAGGAAAGAAGGAAGGCCCGGGTAGGTAGGTAAACCTGCGGTCTGAATAGGTCTTGAAAAAGGAGGCTGAAACAGACAGAAACGCTGGATCGGCATTGATTGCTGATTTTAAAACCGACGCGATAAGCCGTACAATGAGTTTTATTTCAAAACAGAAGAATAAACTAAAATTTTATTATGTTTATTCTTTTATGTTGTAAAGTAAACGAACAGACAGGTATGTTTGTTAATCCTTTTAACAAAGATCATACTGAACCGATCTTCATCAATTTTGATATGCGCGTAGTTTAGGTCAATATAATTTATGAGTTCAAAGATGAGCCGGATCGGTAGGGGGGTTGGGGAGATGAGTGAGGTCTTAGTTCGGAGCGAACTTCTAGTTATTTACGTTTCAGACTACGTCCGTCCTTTCGTCCGGGTGGGACCTGCAGGATACCTCTCTATGGCGGGCTATAAGGATGCCGCCCGTGACATTTGTAATTTGGAAGTTAGGTCTGATGATATCTGGGTCACTTCCTTTTCCAGATCGGGTAAGTCCTTACTTACATCAGCTGTTTGTTATTGAAAGTGTCAAAATTAGTGCAATAAAATAACTGTGTTAAGAGTAAAGGATACCTAATTGTTAATAATTAAAAGAAAACTTAGAAGCACACCGTTTTATTTCCTTGTTACAAGATAAGTGAATAATAATATGGCGCGAGCGTCGGCTCGCACGGGCGAGCGCGTCTCTATCCTTCTCCTTCCGACGACTTGAACTTATTATGTCCGTCCTTGTCAGACTCGCGATGCGGCATCGGTCGGTGTCGGGCGGCATCGGCTCCGCTCGGCATACCCCCGTCGCGGTTAGTGTTGCCCGTCGATTGACACTCGTTTACATACTCCGGGGCCGAAGTGAAGAGCGGGCATAGCTTGTGAACCGCTCGCCTCTTAACGCCGCCTCTTGTCATGACATCAGCAACTCGCGCCACCCCATCGGTACCAGGATAGAGGCGGGTGACGCGGCCTAGGCTCCATTGCAGTGGGGGCAGGTCTGCCTCCTTCAATAAACATAAATCTCCTTCATTCAAGTGTTCTCCTCCATCCAGCTTCCATTTGGATCGTTGCTGGAGCTCTGCTATGTATTCACTCGTCCATCTTCTCCAAAAGTGCTGTCGCAACTTCTCTATTAGTTGATATCTAGTAGGCCTTTTCACGTCGACTGGTCCGGAGGGTACTGAAGTCAGTGGCCGTCCGATCAAGAAGTGTCCAGGGGTTAAAGGATTGAGGTCAGTTGGATCGGATGAAAGAGGAGTCAAGGGACGTGAATTTAGAATTGCCTCAATCTGTGCGAACAAAGTGGTAATCTCCTCAAATGTCAAAGAAGCATTACCGGCTACACGCTTGAGGTGAGACTTGGCGGACTTTACGCCTGCCTCCCAGATACCCCCGAAGTGAGGTGAATATGCTGGGATAAAAACGAACTTAATTCCTTGATTGGACGCGAAATTGGCTACGGGTTCACGACTAGTACGGATGACTTTACCTAGTTCATTGTTTGCGCCTTTGAAATTTGTACCGTTATCCGAAAATAAAACTCTAGGCTTGCCTCTTCTAGAAATAAATCTGCGCAAACTTAAATAAAAGCCTCCGTGGTTAGATCACTAACGATCTCTAGATGAACTGCTTTAGTAGCTAGGCATATAAACAAGCATAAGTAGCATTTAGAAATTCGGTTACCTTTGCCCCTTTTACTGGAAATTAGAAATGGTCCAGCGTAGTCGACGCCAGAAGAGTGGAAAGGGAACGTTGCATTACTTCTCTCTGTAGGTAAATTTCCCATAATAGGCTGTACCGTATAACCACGAAGACGAACACAAACGACACATTTCTTAGTTGTACCGCGGGCTAGGGTTCTGCCGCCTATAGGCCAATATCTTTCGCGGATCGAGGCCAACAAATGTTGGGCTCCAGCATGGAAGAGTCGTTGGTGCTCGTACTGAAACAGCAATTGGGTTAGGTGATGTTTAGAATCTAGAATCATTGGGTGTTTTTTATCAAAATCGAATTCTGAGTTTTTAATTCTACCACCTATTCGTAGGATACCCTTTTCATCAATAAATGGATTGAGAGACAGTAATCGAGACTTCAAAGGTAGGCTTTGTTTGTTTTTTAACGCATTGATCTCATTTATAAATGTTTCTGATTGACTAAACTTAATGAGCATTGACAGAGCATAATCTTGTTCAAGTGCATCTAGTGGTTCTATATTTCTATCATTTTTCTTACGACAGTTATTTATAAACCTTAATACGTACGCGTAGGATCTTATCATCCTTATAAAACTAGAGAACCTATCAAATTGAATAAATTTGTTATCACTACAAACATGTGTATAACATTGGATTTCCTTAGTGTTCTTCAACTCAGGTAAGCTAACAGGAGTTTGGGTAGTCTTTGGTGTAGGCCAAAGAGAAGAATCACCGGTTAGGAACGTAGGCCCTCGCCACCACAGGGAAGAGGATTGTAATTGCTTGGGACTCATACCCCTGGAGGCCATATCGGCGGGATTTAAATGAGTAGGAACGTGGCGAAACGTAAATCCCGGGGTGAGTTCAATAATTTCATTGACTCTATTACAAACGAAAGTCTTTAAATCTCTAGGCGGTGTCCTGACCCATGCTAGAACTACAGTGGAGTCAGTCCAGATTACCTTCTCGGTAATAGTACACCGTAATGAAGTTAAAACTTTAGAACATAGTCGAGCGCCCAATAATAGACCACATAATTCTAATCGTGGGATTGTGGTTGGTTTCAAGGGGGCAACTCGAGTCTTGGCACATAATAGGCTAACGTTGACGTCGTGCTTATCGTTCTCAGAACGCAAAAACACGGAAGCCGCATAGGCTTCTTGGCTGGCGTCAACGAAGCAGTGGAGTTGTATATTCTTGGCATTATCGCACAGAACGCGTCTTGGAATATTAATCTGGGGAAAATTCTCAAATTCGTTTAAAAGACTAGACCAATTTTTACAAATTCTAGTGGGACAGGATCGTCCCAGTCTAGTTTAGAGGTCCACAGTTGTTGTAGCAAGATTTTAGCTACTATTATACATGGGGACAATAGTCCTAAAGGATCGAAAACCTTTGCGGTAATGGATATCACTGTACGTTTAGTAATTACTTGTGATGGACTTAAATCGGTCGAAAATTGGAGTGAATCAGACTTGGGAGACCAATTAAGTCCTAATACGCTAGATTCTTTGGAAAATTCTACCTGGTTACTGGTGTCGTTTAGATCTTGGGATAATTCAGGACAGTTTGAATGAAACTTCCTCAATGGGAGGCAAGCTGACTCTAGGATCTCTGTAACTTTAGAAAAAATATATTTTAGACCTTCAATAGAATCGGACCCTGTATTCAGGTCGTCCGCATAGAAATCATTTTTAATAATATTTGCAATTAATTTGTCCTTACATTCATTTGCTAACTGAACTAGGCATCTAGTGCTGAGAAAGGGAGCTGATGCGGTTCCATAGGTAACAGTATTGAGTTGAAGGACTTCAATAGGCTTGGTATCGTCGGCACGCCATAGGATTAATTGTAGATGGCGCTGGTTACTATCTATTTCAAATTGACGGAACATTTTCTCGATGTCGGCGGTCAGAATGTACTTATGTTCTCGAAAACGTAACAATATTGATATCAAATCACTTTGTACCACGGGTCCTACCATTAAAATATCATTCAGAGATTTTCCTGATCTAGATTTCGCGCTAGCGTTAAATACAACACGTAACTTAGTTGTTGTACTTTTAGAACGTATCACAGCATGATGAGGAAGGTAATAACAGAGTTTATCTGGTCTAGGAATCCTAGTTAAATGACCTAATTCGGAGTACTCCTCAATAAACTTGCAATAATCGGTCTTTAATTGAGGATTGAGTTTAAATCTCTTTTCTAAGCTTAGTAGACATTTTTTGGCCATGTAATATGAGTCACCAAGAGCAACTTTAGGGTTCTCCTTTAACGGCATACTCACTACAAACCTACCATTTTCTAAACGACTTGTAGTTTTAGTAAAATGTTCTTCACATAACATTTCTTCAACTGAATAGGTTTTTACTGAATTTAGTTCATCAATTTTCCAAAATCTTTCTAATGAATCTTTAATATCTTGAGAAAAGTTACAGTAAGTTTCTGAAATGGGACCATTGTTAATAGGCCCTCCTACCAAATAACCTAACTTAGATTGCTGAAGCACAATAGAACCTAATCTAATTAGGTGTGACTGAATCACATCCCAGTATACATCAGAGCCCAGAAGGATATCCACTTCTGCAGGAGAATAGTACTGGGGATCAGCTAGTTGTATGTTTCTTGGTACTTTTATAAGCTTTGGGTTTATAACAGTATTTGGTACAATACCTGTTATCTGAGGAACAACCAAACACTTAACTTGAATTTCAAATTTAACACTTAATTTTGACTTAATTTTAAAATTACACATCTCTGTAATATTACAAACTGCATTGTTAATGCCACAAACTTTAATAGCATCATTTTTTATAGTAGGTAAACCAATTTTATTTTTAAGTTTCTCGGTCACAAACGATGACTGACTACCAGTGTCCAAAAGTGCACGAGCTGAGTAAATGTCACCATTTATCTCTATATCAACAAGGGCTGTACACAATAATACATGGTTAGGGGACACGGAAGCTAGGGCTATAGGTAATACATTTGAAGTAAACCTTTGCTCAGAAGTTTCTTGAACGTTTGAAATATCTTTATGTAAAAGAGTATTGTGCCTTTTATGACATAGGCGACAAGATCCCTTGAGTTGACATTTAAAGGAATTATGGGACTTGCCAAAGCAATTCTTACACAAATCTAGTTTTTCAATTTCAGATATTCTATCTTCAACATTTAAATTATTAAACTTGGGACATACATGTAAAAGGTGAGAATCATTGCAAAAGTAACATTTAAAAGACTTTCCCTTAGTGGAAACCACTAAACACTTTGATTGGGAACTAGTTGACCCAGAACTCGGTCTAACATCGGAACGGTTGTTTTGTTGAACACCCAAAATTTCAATACGGCCTTGTATAAAGTTAAAGAAATCTTGCAACGTAGGCATCTCAGCTAACCTTTGTTTATTCTCTTCCCACTTTCCACTAGTTATGGCATCTAACTTCGATGAGACCATAAAAATAATTAAGGCATCCCACATATCCGTAGGTTGCCCAAGGGACTTGAGAGAACCTAGGTGCTTTGATACATGATCAACAATAAAACTTAAAGCCTTATAAGACTCTCTTTGTAACGGTTCAATTGAAAATAAAGCCTTGAGGTGCTTATTCACAAGTAGGTTTTTGTTATCAAATCGCTGACATAGTAAATCCCATGCTACTTTATAGTTATCACCACTAACTACTACACTTTTAATGAAAATGGCTGCACTGCCTGTAATTGATGAACGCAAATAATGAAACTTTGCAATTGGTGAAATATTAACATTTTTATCAATAACGGACTCAAAAGTTTCTTTAAATTCTAGCCAGTTCATGTAGTTACCGTCAAACGATGGTAAGTTAATAGTAGGTAGCTTTACTAAGCTATTTACTTTGCCTGAATGGCAACTTGCAACAAATGAAGATTGTTCACACTTTTCCGAACCGCTCGGATCAGACTTATTTTCAGAAGGGCAATCATCGAGCAAAATTTGTATTCTAGCAATTAATGAGCAGAA
The DNA here is from genome assembly GCA_949358125.1 of Idaea dimidiata. Lineage (NCBI taxonomy): Eukaryota > Metazoa > Arthropoda > Insecta > Lepidoptera > Geometridae > Idaea > Idaea dimidiata. Next base: position 14,282,656 of record OX442340.1, on the reverse strand, counting down.
TCTATTTTCAATTTCATCTTGTATTTCAATTTGTTCATCATCATCGGATGACATTAAATTAATTTCACTTTGTAATGTATCATATTCATTTTGAATAGATTGAATTTTAACGAGTTTTAATGAAAGTTCTTTATATTTCACAATAGGGATCTCGGATAGATCTTCTAGGTTTTGAACATACTGTTCGAATTTGGTTAAGCGACCTTTGATAGTGCCGCGTTGTCTAACAAGACAGGACAGCTTTTCTGAATCTACCATTTTGGTTTGTAATAAATATTAATTAAATTGAGTAACTCACTTGAGGCACAACAATGAACAGGTAAGTAAGGTAATTGTGCATCCGAACCAGTCGCGATGACAGCTCGCCGAGCCCGCAGCTCTGCCAGTAGACTGCAGACCCGTAACCGTCGAACGTAGGAATCGCGACCAGCAGCGACGACACGGTGTTGTTGGTCACCTCACTTCGTAGGCCCGCTGAAAACGGTCGGCATATCTCTTTGTACTATCTAAGTTCTAGAATAGTTTGAGTAGATGCCCTAGGATATTATCTAGGTTTCGTTAATGCGTAGGGACAATGCTTGCGTGCTGGTTAAAACGTGCGTGCTTGTAGGTAAAAGCGTGCGATTGGGGTTATATTGTCTAGGTTTCAAGCTTGTTTAATAATAGCACACTTGTTTCACTTAGTTATGCTCGTAGGTTATAAAAATAGCTAGGTCGTAGGCACTATAGCTCGTAGGTAAAATAAACTTTGAAAATAATAGCATACAGCGCACTTGTTTCATTCGAAATGCTAGTCTTAGGTATAAAAGTAGGTGCTATAGCTCGTAGGTAAAATAAAACTTGGGAAATAATAGCTTTTAGCACACTTTTTCATTCAAATTGGGCTCGTAGGTTATAAAATATTAGCTGCAATAGCTCGTAGGCAAATAAAAACGGCGATGCCCCCTCCGAAGCTCGAGGAGACCACCACCAGGCTCACACAAATCGTAGGCACTACTGACACGTAGTTTGCTAAGAAGGTTAGGTTTCTAGGATTAGGTAAAAAGGATCGGACTTACTTCTTTATAGGCTAGACCTGATCAGGCTCCTGAAGTTAATATCCAACTAGGTTACTAGGCGACTTTTCTTGTGGTGTCTTCAGTTTGTTTTCTCGTTCCTTGAATTTTCTTGAAAATGTTTTAAATTTGAAGTTTTCTCGTTCTTTGAATGTAATTTTGTCTTGAGGATGTACTTAGCTGCTGCCAGGTTTCACGTTGATGCGCCAATTTGTTAATAATTAAAAGAAAACTTAGAAGCACACCGTTTTATTTCCTTGTTACAAGATAAGTGAATAATAATATGGCGCGAGCGTCGGCTCGCACGGGCGAGCGCGTCTCTATCCTTCTCCTTCCGACGACTTGAACTTATTATGTCCGTCCTTGTCAGACTCGCGCTGCGGCATCGGTCGGTGTCGGGCGGCATCGGCTCCGCTCGGCATACCCCCGTCGCGGTTAGTGTTGCCCGTCGATTGACACTCGTTTACACTAATCGTTCTGGACACAAATGTTTATATGTATTTCAAAATCTTTACTAACATTAAAAGTGCAAAAATATTTTGGTCTATCCGTTAAAACAAATTGTAAAAGAAAAAACACAATTGCATCCACAAACACAAACCCGCCCAAGACATCCGACCTGGATTTACTACATATATACAAAATCTGCTGTTTCAGGAACGACCTGGCTTCAAGAGGTGGTGTGGTTAGTTGCGAATAACTTGGACTATGAAGGGATCAAACAACGCCCACTCAATAATCGCTACGCTTTCCTTGAGTACGTTACTATTAATAAACGAGTGCTCAACTCGTGCTAGCGGGTACAAAGAAACTTTGGCCAAGCTAGTACGCGTTTAGCTGACATTCTACTAATATTATAAATGTGAAAGTGTGTGTGTTTGGATGTTTGTTACTCAATCACGCAAAAACTATACCGATTGCGATGAAACTTGTAAATTGTAATAAGCTACTTTTAATCCCGAAATTCCCGCAGGAATCCGCCGGGAGCATCTAGTTAGGAATAAAAATTTGCCATTGAAAAGGACCCCTACGTGTTGGATTCTGGTCCATATGCACATCTTCCATAGCTTCAGAGCTCCTTAGCCCATTGATACTGGAAGTATCTTTTCACTTCTTTTCGTATATTAGTATAACTCTTCTGGAGTTATGAGTTTTCAGATCGCCCAAAGACCTCTAACTTGACCTAACGCCTGCTATCAGAGGTAACAACCGGGACCAACTGCTTACCGTGCCTTCCGTAGCACGGAGGAGCTCGAGAAAATGAATTTTGCCACACAAATTTTCCGTCACCCATCCAAGTAATGACCGCGCGAAACGTTGCTTAACCCGCACGACCGTTCAAGATCGGCAGATGCAGCTAAGCCAATGATCTCTTTCAATGTTCTTTGTGAAAATTCGATTGGATTTCGTTTGTTAGACACACCTATAAAATCGATATTATCGGTCAAGTCTGACCAGTAGGTGTCATTGTCAGTACCTACGCCCACTTTGTTATCAAAATGATAATTATCTACCTGTATGATGTCAATGAATATCCCTTTCCTGCACTCACCTGCTCATTACGGTTCGGACCCCCGAACAATACCCCCAAACCATAAGTCGTCGCAGAATCACAAAGTTGTCGTCAGCTAATAAAAAACAACATAAACAAAAAGATTTTTTAATTTTTTTTAAGTATGTGTGGTTTTTAAAAGTAGTCGGGGTAATTTTTATTTAAAATTTACTTACTTTAGTGTTAGTAATTACCGCAAAATTGTTAAATCGTTCTCGGGAAAAATCTAACAAAAAGCTTCTGATTGAAGTACTTAGTTATAGAATAAGTGCCCTGTACCTACACGCCTTCTTTTCGTGCCTGATAACAATTTTAATCGCCGGTAAAACAGTATGATTATTATCGATCAAAAAAGGCGCAATAAAAGCGAAAGTTGCGATTAATTATAGGTATAAAAAACACGATTATGCATGATTAAGCGATAATTTATTATTTTCGTTTCAGTAGTATTTTATGGTTAAAAACCTAAAAACGATTCTGTAAGTTTTAGATTACGAAACTAGTGGCGTGTATTTTAAAGTAGAAACCCAGTGGCCCGATTCTGTAAAAACATAGCATGCGACAAGCAGGCGGGATGCAGGCATAAGTCGATTTGTTGCATTAGTAAAAAACAAAAGGTATACCATAACTTCCTTAATACTGATTGGCCGAGTTACAAGGGGAGCCATTAAAATAATTAAGTAGCCCTCAAATTTGAAGGCTACTTAAATTATGAAGTAGTAATTAAGTAAAATAACATTTACAGAATACGGAATAACGTATATCTCCTGCACGTCGTCGCCTGCATTCCGCCGGCATTCCGCATGCTATGTATGTCCTTAGGGCCCAGGTCAAATGTCCCTAGAAAAATAATAAAGCAGTCCAAGTAAACGCGTAGGTAAGTTAAGAATTTCGTCTTTAATAACCGATTGTGTACGGAACCCTCGGCGTACGAAACCGACTCGAACTGGGCTGGTTTTTTTATTATTATAGCGGATTACTATAAACGAATTATCTTATTATTTTCAAGTGCACATGTACCAAAATTAAGTAATAAACTACTTAATAGGGCAAGGTATTCAACTCAGGTATTCAATTACTTGCATGGGTGACCGATAATGTGTGGTCAAATGATTTCGACCTTCACAGTAGATTGCCATCAGAGGAATGAAAGATGAAGTCCCGCTACATGAAATTCAATTATAATTATACTTTACTTTTATTGAATTACATGTACTTTTGTTTTTGACGCGTCAGTGGAACGTCGTCTTGATTTTTTATTTTTGAAAAATTTGGTTTAATTGCGTTTAAATTGTCTAATTTCGGCGGCATGTTATCAATTTAGTTACGCGAAGTTCAACGAGTGAAGTGAAAATAAAAATACCAGTGCCAAACACGAAATTAGCACGTTACAAACAAATGTTCCATGGGGTTGGAGAAAAATCGTCGCCATTTTTTCTGCAGCCTTCACGCATTAAAAATTATTTCAAACGATTACAGTATAATAGTGGTAGTTCACTATTAGTACGAGGAACTGGCTAAATTGTCCTACATTGCTGACAGAAAGCCATAACTAAGAAAATGAAATGAAATGACTTAATCTTAACTTCTTCTTCTTCTTCTCTCTACCCTTCCCACTCTACTGTTCCTAGTTTAGCTAGGATCAGCGACCCAACCGCGCATCCTACGTCGTAATCTGCACCGAAGGGACATAGGGTTGACCTCTTGTATGGGACTATAAAATGGGCTGACTGTAGACTGGACATGACTGAATCGTGACTGACTGAGTTCTTTAAGCTATTAGTTTCCTTTCCACCATATTAGTTTCAACTTGGTACAGTCAGAATACGACTTTAGGTACTAGGTGCATATTTTAAAGTTTAAATTTTTTCAATGACGTTTCAATAATTGTTAATTATTCTGCTTGATACTATTTTTATAGGAACTCGGGTCTCGATCGCGTTTTTGCACTTTTTATAAATTTATAAAAAGTGTAATTTTTTTATAAATTTAAATATAAATTTACAAAAAGTGTCGTGTCGTGTCAGTTTCGTGTCAGATTCAAAAGAATCGTGTGAGTTTATAAAATGTATTCAGCTTGATATCACAAAGCTTCTGGTGTTCGTTATTAGATACCTACATGACAACCAAAAATTAATGAACCGTTATTGAAACAAATAAAACTTTAAAATCTGTCTGCAGCTATCTGACTGTATTACTAGATGAGATAGGTCAGGGATGGGCAAAGTACGGTCTCTTTGCCCCACATTCAAACACCCTAATTAGATATTCATAGTAATGAAAAGGTGAATCATAGAGTTTAAACCCAACCACTTCAGCTAATGACAAACGCACGCGCATATAGGTAGGTGATAATAACGATACCTAATAGATACAATTGATTTATGAATCAGAAATAAAACAAACGATTAAATTTTCTACTAATTTATAAAAAAAAAGATAAGTTGTAATGAGTCACTCGATTGTTGCATACTCGTATTGCCCCACGGTTTTAATTCCCACTAACATAATAAATGCAAAAGTTTAGACGTTTGTTTAGATAGGTATCTGTTAAAATTACTGATCCGATTGCGATAAGATTTAGTATGCAGATCGCTGGATAAGTAAGTGTATTATATACGTTATCAAGAGTCGTGTTGGTCAAGTGGTAGATACCTCGACTTTTATTCCGAAGGTCGTGGTTTCGAATCCCGACCGCGCACCAATAACTTTTTCTTTTAGAAAAAAATATGTGCGTTATTAACATCGCTTTTACGGTGAAGGAAAATCACGCACAAAGGCCCAATAGCAGGGCTAATTGCGGAAACACACAGTTGAAACTCTAACTTAACTTTTTAGTCACCGTAACACAAGCTTGGTAGCTTACCATAGGGGCTAGAGTGCGCTGTGTGGTGTTCACAGAATTTACGTATTAACTTACTATGTCCCGCGTTTTCACCTGCGTAAGTCCCGGTCCCATGGGAGTATAAGGATCAAAAGTAGTTTCTCTTTGTTTTTATTGCTCAAAGCACTTTAAACTTAGAAATATTAGGCCAAAAATTATAACATGTCACGTGATCATTTCATTTCATTTCATTTCAAAATGCCTTGTGCAATAAAAAACAAAAAGAAATATTAAATTGGAGTTTCTCATGTTGGGTATGTTTACTGTAAAGTGAATCACCTAAGCCAGTCTATAAAAAGCTGCAAAGCTTGACCGGTAGATGGCGCTGAAACCAAGCCTTAGTTGGTGATCAAAAGTAGCTGAAGTTACTCCTCGATAATGTACCTAACTTTCTATTGGTCAAAGAAGTTTTGAAATTTGTCCAGTAGTTTTGGAGCTACCTATTCGTGCCTTCAAACAAACCTCTTATAATAAAACACTTTATTTACCGGGTGTAATCGCGTTTTATTCATGATTTTTTACCGACCGAGCTTGTCAACCTAAAAAAGGCCAACTGTAAATTTGGCGAAAGCTCGATCGGTTAAAAATTATGAATAAAACACGATTAAACCCGGTAAATATAGTGTTTTATTATGCAAAATCGCGAAAACCATGGAAGAAATTAAACCTCTTTTAATTTAATATATATACAGATTAGTAAAGATTTATCGCCCAGGTACCCAACTCAAGCATCAGAGGTAGCCAAGGCACCTTCAAGCTACAGTGGTCTAGCCACTATAGATGACTACAAGAATCTGAATACCCTGCCGTCTCCGAGATATGTGAAGACACATCTCCCTCTGTTATTATTGCCACCTGCATTGTTAGAAACAGCTAAGGTAAGGTTATCTAAAAGGGATAGATCAGTAAAACTGTGTTTATCTGTAGTTTATTTGCTTTTATTACAAAAATATTACATTCCACTGTTGACAACGCTTTTTGAAGTCATGTCACTATTTTATGAAAACTATAGATGAGATATTTATTCTAGCCAAAGACACATGCTTGGCGGAAGTGGTGAAATCATAACCATCATAAGAAAGTTGAATTGTCTACCAACATTTACAAACTAATTAGCTACGTCCTGAATCACAGTAATACTTATCACCTAACAGCTCGGTCAGTACTTATTACCATCAAAATTAGCTCAACAATATCAACATCATCCGAACCAATTCCCGGTTGCATTCCTCTTGGGAGTTCGAGTTTCACTTTCCTACATTTACGTCTCCACTTCGCATGATCTTCGGCATCACTTGTAGTGAGGCTATTTGCGCGCAAGCCTAAAGAGGAATGCATGAATGAATAAATGCACCAAAACTTAAATTTAACAAATATTGCAAAGACATGAGACTTAAATTTAGTGTGGTACAATGGGCGGACTTATCGGGAGGCGCTAATAAAAAATTAGCTTAGCCTCCTTAAAACCACAGTGGTCGCTTACAACAGAAATCTAAGGACCCCTGTCGCCTCCGACATTATTTTATAATGAATACACAGATATTGTGTCTTAAATATCTGAGGTAGATCCATCTCTCATTATTTTTCGCCTCTACGAAACTAAAAAAAAAAACTCTTCCAAACTACTAAACCCTACACTTGGCGGAGCCCGACAAGGCAAGCACTTGCCTATTTCTTTATGCCTGCCATTTATCCTGTATTCCATTTCCATACTAATACGACCATACGACTCTGCTGAACTTAATTCCTAGTCTATTTAATTGTAGGTATTCTACATTGCCCGTGACCCTCGAGACGTTGTGGTGTCCTTCCATTTCGCCCACAAACTGTTCCGATACTTCGATGACAATGTCACCTTGAAGGAGTTCTGGGACCTTTTCAAAAGTGACTTGAGTGAGTATTCAACACTACGTTTATTAAAAAAAAAACGCATTTTGGTTAAAAATTCATTGCGCCATGCCGAACTTAAACCCACGACGGACTCTTCTGTGTACGCGGGCGAACTATCTGCGCCATGCGAGCTCAAGTATTTACGTACAGGGTTGAATATTAGGAAAGCCATAATCGTCATCATCTCGGGCTTTATCCGTCCACTGCTGAACATAAGCGTCCCCGTACGACGCTACAAATAACGATCTCGAGCCACCTCTATCCAACGACTATTGACTATTATTTTTTGTGTTTGGCTCGTGATGGCTAAGTTTATATTATGTTTTATAAGCCATTTTCACCATTGATATGAAATTAAACACATTTTTCCGTTCGCTTTTATTATATTAAGCATTCTTCAAAGCCTGACGTTTTGAAGTCGTACTGACCTCTTGGTAATTAATTGTTCCTGCTGTTGATTAAAAGCAACGCGATTAAAACTGACAATTTATAATCAATTTTATTTATTCTAGTAATGCACACTCCAATATTCCCGCATGTGAAAGAAGCTTGGGATAGAAGAAATCATCCAAATTTATTGTTTATGTTCTATGAAGAGATGCAACAGGTACGTACATTAGTTTTTAGTCAGCCACAGACCGAAATTTGTGTCAGGATAAGTGACGGGAGGCTTCCGATAGACGAGGATTAATTATATGTTCAAATATGGTATGGTTATAAACAATCAGTCAATTTGCAAACTAATCACATTCTACGCAAATTTATTTATCTTAAATCAAGCCTAGTCGAAAAAACAAACAGGGGCGATGCCAACGACATTAACCCCCTTATTTATAAACGCTAATTAATGCGCTGCATAACTTTGCATCGTTTGTCTTTTACTGTCATATGAAGTTTCAAAGTTGACAGACAGAGACAAACGTTACATTACTTAGTCATGTGTAAATAATATTTTATAAATAAGGGGGTAAATAATACTAGGCGATGCATAATCATTAACGTTGTCACGTAGATTCTCGTATGGCGCAATGGTAAATATACTCGCCTGAAACCCGTTCGAACCTCGTCTCGGGAGAATTTTTCATGATACATTTTGTCCTTGCAAAATATTTCTACTTCTTCTTCTTCTTTTCGTGTAGTGGTGTGACACACCTAGTGTTAGAGTTTTTAGGTCGCCCTTAGGCCTCGTACTTGACCTAACGACTGCTATCAGAGATAACAACCGGGACCAACTGCTTAACGTGCCTTCCGAAGCACGGAGCAGCTCGAGAATATGATTTTTTGTCACATAAATTTTCGGTCATCCATCCAAGTAAGGATATTATAATATTTCTACTAGAATTCCTTATTTATTTATTAGGTTCACCAACAGTAAGATACACTAAAGCTAATACAGAAAGTAACATTTTTCTAAAGATGGACAAGTGCGCTTACCAATTATAGGACCAATTATGATGGTTTTATTCCTTGAGGAATAAAACCATCATGACTAAAATCGACATTAGAGGATTTAGGCACTTACCTATTCCAAAAACATAAAAGCGTGTCACTGATAGGATGATAATATTTGATTAGCACCTGTGTTTACAAAATGAGTCATATTTCGGTTTTATAAGTTAGGCAGATGGGCGGTACTTTCGCATGATTATCACTACCTATGGAATTTCTTTTGATGACTCATCATCATCCGAGCAATGATGGTTGCATCCCTCTGGGGAACCAGGGGTCCGTTTTCAGCTCTTACGTCTCCACTTCGCTCTGTCTTTGGCATCTCGTATAGTGAGGCCATTTGCGCATACCAACCATCCCTTACGACAAGTTATGTCAGCATTTCTTTTTTTTTGAAAAATATAATTTAAAACTATAAACCTGACTACGAAATAAAGTCTAAAATGGACGAAAGAAGAAAATAATTCAAATAGAAATCCAATAATAATGAATAGGTACAAAAATGGTCAAGGTAAAGCCATGGTCGCCCCTACTGTATCATATCAAATCCACCCTGGATTCGAACTCGCAAACTTTTGCAGCGTTCCACCCGACGGGCTACAGATGCCGACAAAAATGCATTTTTTTTGTTTATGTTTCATCAGTAAATGACGATGACGATGACGATGGATGACGATCAATCGCGATGGTGATGATGCCACTCTACATCACTTACCCTACCCCTGTGTCGATTTTCATTCATTGAATAGTTATCACCCGCGTTAGTCCCGAACCTGCGAGATTTTCGGGATATAAAGTATCCTATGTTACTCTCCATCATTTAAACTATCCCTAAGCAAATTTTCATCCATTAAATAGTTATCACTCGCGTAAGTCCCGATCCTGCGGGTTTTTCGGGATCAAAAGTATCCTAAGTTACTCTCCATCATTTAAACCATCCCTATGCAATTTTCATCTAATAAATGGTTATCACCCGCGTAAGTCCCGATCCTGCGGGTTTTTCGGGATCAAAAGTATCCTATGTTACTCTCCATCATTTAAACCATCCCTATGCAATTTTCATCTAATAAATGGTTATCACCCGCGTAAGTCCCGATCCCGCTTGATTTTCGGGATCAAAAATATCCTATGTTACTCTCCATCATTTAAACTATCCCTATGCAAATTTTCATCCAAATCGGTCGAGCCGTTTAACCGTGAAGAGGTAACAAACAAACAACAAAGAAACAAATTAACAAATAAACTAACAAACAGACTTTCGGATTTATAATATTAAGTATAGTCAGTTAGTATATTAATAGGAAGTAGGATGTGAGTTTGTTACTCTTTCACGCAAAAACTACTGAAACGATTGCGATGAAACTTGGAATATAGGTAGCTGGATACCTGGAATAACACATAGGCTACATTTTATCCTGATAGTCCCGCGGGAACTGGACTTACACATATAATAATAAAGAATAGTAATAGATGATGAATGGGGCATCTGAAACCACCTTTTCATCAAAATATTTTTATTCCATGCCCCCAGGATCTGCTCAGCTCAATAGACAAGGTATGCCAGTTCCTAGGCAAGGAGTACAGTCATGATCAGAAGGTGCAGTTAGCTGAACATGTTAGCTTTGACAACATGAAGAAGAATACCACTTTCAAACAGTCTGCTACTGCTGAAGGAAATGAGAAGACCTTCTTTAGAAAAGGTGAGGTTTTTTATACCTAATAAGTACTACATAATTTCTTCTAAAGTTTTCGCGATTTTGCATAATAAAACTTTTTATTTATCGGGTTGAATCGCGTTTTATTCATGGTTTTAAACGAACCGAGCTTTCGCCAACTTTACTGTTGGCTTTGTTTGTCAACCTTGAAAAAGCCAATATCTATAGTTATTTAAAATTGTTCATGTCTGGCTCAACCGAGTATAGTCAGATAGATGAAATCTTTCACCAAGTAGCTTCCGCCGACTTCCTTGATTGGCGGTAAACATCTATCCGCTTCACCTAACACTAGTCAATCGAATGCGGTTTGCGAAATGAACAAACGTTCCTATTTCCCTGAATTCGTATAAATATAACGCGTCAAGGATGTTAGTGAATACCGCCTGAAAAACTAACGTTTAATTATAACATGTACTTACCTAGAAATATTTTAAAGGAATAATTCATCTTTAAAAATTCGCTAGCGGCGAGATTTGAACTCGCGTCCCTGGATCAAAAAGAGGATGAAAAAGTGTTCCACGAAATTGAGCATGCTGTCTCTTTCTAATAACATTATTAGAAAAGGACAGCGTGGCTCATACAGCCCGTCGCTCGTCGCCTGTACTTACTTCGCCATGTATTACTTAGATTTAAATCGAAATTTAGACTTTAAGCAATTTGTACACAATATTTTGGAAATAAATTATTTTTGTTATATTTTTGAAGTGTTTCCTACACTTGGATAACTATACTTAAAGAAATGCTTTCCAAAAATTCCGCACCCGACAGGACTTGAACCTGCATCTCTGGGGATCCGTTCCAACGCCTTACCAATTTGGCCACGGATGCATGTTCAATCGAGTCGAAATTAAGGATTGCATTTCTTATTGTTTTACGTTTTTGGAGGCACGTAGCGCCATCTACTGACAATATTTGCAGACTGCCAGCTTGAACTATTCTGTCAGCATCCGTGGCCAAATTGGTAAGGCGTTGGGACGGATCCCCAGAGATGCAGGTTCAAGTCCTGTCGGGTGCGGAATTTTTGGAAAGCATTTCTTTAAGTATAATAAATTATTTATTTTTATTTATTTTATTTTTAACAAGCTGGGTGTCTTACCCTACGTATATTTATCTAGTTTATTCATCCATGATTATTATCCTTGTCGCTTCATAAGTTACCCGGATTGCCAACAAACAGAACCTCGAATAGTGTTGGGTTCTGCTTTGATCAATCTACTTGGTTCTACTTATTTAGTTAGATATATCTACGGGCAAAACCTACACCACTGACCCAATACAATACTAGTCCGCCTTCAAAAATAGCAAAACATTCAAATGTTGAAAAAATAAACAAAAACTATGTTTTATGTTTATTTTTTCAACATCAACACAAATAGTAATAATATAACAGTAAAGGAAAAAATAGTCATAGGTAGGTACCTACACTTTGATGCTGACCGTATAAAGCCGATTTTATACGTTATCTGAATCTGAACGAATGAGATTAATTCGCACAAAATCAAGTATAGGAACGTTCTGATTAATAGGTTAGCTTACCCTTTGACTCGAACGGTTCACTTGCTTGGATTATTGCAATCGGAACATTTATTGCATGTAGGTAAAGCGGGACCTCTCTGGGGCGCTTCGGGCGAACGCTTGGCTGCTATGCAGAAGGTTGCGGTTTCGATTCCCGCTTGGTGCAAATATTAATGCTTAAAGATAAATATTTGTATCTGGTCTGGGTGTATTTCTATGTAAAATATGTATGTATTTACAAAAGAATATTCGTTGTCTAGTCTCCGTAACACAAGCTTAGCAGCTTACCATGGGGCTAGATGGCGCTGTGTGTTGGTCACAAAATTAATATATTTTTTATTTTCACTAAAAAAATGCGCAGACACAGCGGTAATATCCGTTAGATAGTAGTGTCTACGCTTATAAAATTGATAAGTGATTTCAGTAACAAAATTTATTCCAGTAACTACTGCGAGACTGCTTTTGTGAAATTGACTCTATGGGCCCTACCATGCTCGTTTCTCGTTGTTTTGCAGGGCGATAGTAGCCCGACAACAGTCCTGCAAAAAATCGGTACCATGCACATGCTTAAACTGAACGATTTAGGTCTACTCTATTGTCTCTGGCCTGCAAACTCATCGAAACTGAATTTTGTTTGGCAGTCAGTTGACAAACAAAATTGTTAGACTTGTGTGATAAATAGTGCTAATTTTATAGATTTTTCTTGTTTTCGCGATTTTGTGTTGAAATAAAACTCATTTTTCGTCTACCCTGTGGATGGAGCCTCCAAATTGGCTTAAAACACATATAATCGGCGAGCGTTGCAACAATGCTGATACCCAGAGATATGATAGATTGATTGCTGATACCTACGTAACAAAAACAATGTGATTAGATAATTATGTCGGTGCCTTGTATCAAAGCACTCCCATGAAGCACCTAACATTTGAAGCTACCAGCCGCGGTAGCGCAAGCCAGGGAACAATTGCTGCCAGGCATCAGTACCTACCTACTTGATTATTGCATAGATAGAGATACCTCATTTTCCAGGTATTGAAACATTGGGCCAAATGTTAAGTATTGCCACAGTTTACATAGTAGTTGGCGCCTCGGCGCTTGTAAGCTAATAAAAAAAGAAAGCCACATAAACATTTTTTTATTTTCCATTATACCTACCAACTTACAACACATAAAACGGATAGGTAACTAGGTATGTATGTAATAAAAACAAATTGCCTAGGTACTTGCGATAGTAAACTAAGGAACAAAAATGTTTATTTGTAGAAGTGTAACCTGTGACTTCCACTGGTATTCTTAAACAATTCCTTCAACTTCCCTCGACTCGACTTATCCACATTCCACAAAACTAGTATTCACAGTGGTCAAAAAAACGTCCCTTTAACTCTCAAGTTCGGGGTGAGGAGAGAACTGAAACTTAATGAAACGAAAGTGTGTTGAATGAAAGTGGTTGGCTGCATTGACTGCATACATATATCCACCTATAAAAGCCCCACGAGACAACACACAGAGACTTTTAGAAATAGGAAAGGGGAATCTCTATAAATGTACAAATTGTTTGTGAGCCAAACTTACAAAATTTTGTAGCTCGGTGGCTAGGATCGGTCCATGACTATACAGGATATTTGCTAATAGCCGATGTTGCAAGCGATTTGAGGAATCTGATATTCAAGGCCTTCTTCTAGGTTTGTTTACTCTCCAGTATTAAACCCAAGCAGAACAAAACTACAACTGGGCCCTTACCTATTCGTACCAAAAACACCATGGTGCAACAAAATTTTTGATTCAGTAGTTTTAGAACCATGTTATAGTAATACTTTTTGTCAGATTTTTTACAAGTCCTTGGATAAACATCTTTAGATGCACTCTGTCTTTATATTATAAAAGCTGCCTATAATTTAGCACTAGATTGCAAATTAACATTCTGCATTAATTATAAAATGAGTAAGGTTATCAGTTTGGTACAAATGTTACATAGGGGTCATAGGACAGTAAGTAAATCCTATTAATAATATGTTTGTTACTCAACCACAAAAAAACTGCTGAACCTATTATGATGAAACTCGAAATATTTAGATAGTTGGAGACCTGGAATAACACATAGGCATTTTAACCCGATAATTCCGCGGGATCAGGACTTACGCAGGTGAAACCGCGGGGCGCAGCTAATAAGGAAATAAAACAAAAATGTACTCTTTCATTTCAACTAGATAGTTTTAATTGAGCATTTTTATACAGTTTTGCCGTTTTCACGAGTTCCTATTCTCTCTCTTGTGCCTTATTATAAGTAGCATTCCGCAGATTAAACTCCTCTTGAAAAACCTGCACCCGAATATTTTTTCTCCTAAAAAGATAACATAATTATATTCTTTGAAATGAAATATATTTATTCGTCTGGAGTAGGTTAAACAGTTGGTACATACAATCAATCAATTCAATCTTTTCAATTTGTGTCTGTTTTATACGCTGACTGCATTATGCTGGCAAATATAAAAATTGTTTTTTTTTTAATGTAGTTTAATTGAAAACACTACAGGTTTAAAAACCTACACATACCTTATGATACTAAAACAAATAAAATGATTTAAATTAAAGAAGGTGGAGGTGACTACCGCTCCGGCTTGTTTCTGGGGCAAAGGTTAGCCATCGGCATGCAGCACAACAATGCTGCAAGTGTGATGGGAACCTTTGTAGGAACATTATGGGGCTGGTTATTTGATTAATTAGTTTTTTTTTTATTATTATTTAAAATGTAGTTGACCTATTAATTAAACTATAATCTGTTAATATATAAATTAGAATATATTTTTAAATAATAATATAGTATTTGACTGCTTTATTAAATAAAAGATACAGGAGTATTTGAGCACTACCTCATCTGATGATAAGTGACAATGGTGATCTTAAATCATACAATATTTACTGCTTTTTACCCAAAAATTAGTTTATGTTTCAAGAACTCTACCTACCCACTGCAGGCCGGTTTTCTCCAGATACAGTGTTCAGTCATACTGATCACTTTCTGCAAAAATAAACAAATTCATAATTTGCAAAGTAAAGTAATGTAAAGACCAAAGTTCAATGTAATAGTCTCAACAGCGTACTCCTTTCGAGTACTTAGACAATAAAAAACTTAGATCTAGAGTAAAAATTAGATTATACTACAATAACGTTTTTATATCAGAACAGCTAGAACATAAATTCAGGCACTAAATAGGTGGACAGATTCATGGATTCAAAATAACCACTCCCAACCTTGTGTGAAAATAAGAAAATAATACACAACAAGGTTCATAGCAATCAGTTCAGTTGTTTTTGCGTTTGTTCAGAGTTACAATATCAGTAGTACCTACTATATTAGGACCCACCTCCAGTACGCATACTGTCTGACGAGACATTTTCACTGCACCGAATCACACTGAATTTACCTTTCGTACTATTGCACAAGTCCGATGCCCGTAAATAAATAAAAATGGTCCATTGTTTGCATCGTTTTTTCATTTCTTATCGGCGAGGTGTAAACCGATTATGGCCATTTGCAAATTAGCCAGTGTCAAGTTTTTTTTTTTTAAATATAATGGCTTTATGTGATCACGAATTCTCCAATGACACGTAGTGCTTGAAGAAAGTACAAAAAAATTTAGAATCTTTCCTCGATTATACTTTTATTTTATTTATTCAAAGTATTTTAAATTTGCAGAGTTTTGGCGGGAACGCGGTGAGAAGATGTGTTGCTAAATTTTCAATTTTGAGAAACCTAGTTCAAATCCATGCAAATTGTTTAATTTCGGGGGCATATTAATCAATTTAGTTTCGTGTTTTTTATTAACAATTTAGCAACACACAGAAGATGTGTTGCTAAATTTTCATTAAATATCCGCGTTCCCGCCAAAACTCTTTAATTACTATTAAGCCCTACGAGAAATAAATAGAATTAATACCTATTGGAGTTCGTTGATTAAACCTTTATTATTTCGAGCTTAGAATATATATTACTACAAGTAGATTTCGAGCATGAACTTTTGAGCATGAGCAAAAGTTTTTTATTTTTATTTATTTATTTATTTATTTTAGAGTAGTAAACTTGTGACACTATTATTATCCATAACGGCTTCGGAACGCGCCCTCACAGACATCTAAGAAGATCTTGCCACGAGATAATTTGAGGGTGCGTTCCGAAGCCATGGTAATTTTTTGAGGTAAGTAACTGGAAATAATAAAAATTTGAATTTAAATTTACAAATTAAATTTAAAATCTAATTCAAAAGTACTACATAACTATAAAGTCTGCGTACATTGGAACTTTTTGATACAAATGATTATAAGGCGGTAGTTACTTTTTAGAATATAATTACATCTCAGTCAACCATGAAAATGCCAACTGTAAAGTTAGCGAAAGCTCTTGTACTGAGTAATAATGCCGTTATTAAACAAAACGCGAGTAAAACCCGGTAAATATTGTGTTTTATTATTATGCAAAATCGCATAATAAACTACTTTATATACTTAAGACAAAATTAAAATATTTTAAAAAATGAAACCATCAAAACGTTTCCTTAAACTTTATTATAAAAACTTTTTAGAAATCTTCTCATGTAGGTACCTTAGTACAGAAAAAAAAACCTATAGATAGAATAGTGCTTGTCTCTGATCGAGTTCTGTACCTATTTCATAAATTTTATTTAGTTAAATTAAACGTTGAACACTAATTAATTTAAAATAATACTGCTTTGAAAAATCATTAAATATTATTTACAATATCTATAAGTACAAATTATATTTTTTTCTGACCGCATCTTCATTTAAAGTTGAACGACATAAGCACGACTTATGGGTGGTCATGGTACGAAATTCCATACAAAACGCGTTAAACGTCAGTGAAAACTGCACGACTTATAAGGTCGCTACTGCGCATGACTGAACGAGAACGCGACGAGTTCGCGACGACTTATAAGACATTGTGGTAAGGGCCTATAATGCATGACACTAGTTTCGCAATATGATAGAATAAGTATTTATTAGGACAAGCACACGGCAACATATTATACAAAAGAGAACAAAAAAACAAAAGTTGACACTAACGTAAATAAAATAAAAAAATAATAACAATATCAGAATATTAGATACTTACAAACTAGGAAGCCATGTGCGAACCCTAAATGGGCCGGCATTTAGGGTTCGCACATGGCTTCCTCAGCAAAAAGCTGCAGCCGGTAAACATACTACTCAGCTACAGCGCTGGTCTTCCGGCCAGGACCAAGCGCAGCGATGCAGAAGGCACCGCTGCAAATGCAAATTAGGCTTAAGTCTCAAGGGTACGGGGGTATTGTCTGTGACTGTAAAATGCTAAAGCAAAGGTGAAAAAGACTATAGGTACCTGCAAAAATTTTTACCTCATTCATTACGTTTTATTCAGTAGTAGCTACATCCCTCGGTTTTACCCGCGTAAGTTTTGACCCCATGATTTCTAGTAGCAATTTTAAAGATCAAATAAAAAAGTATTAAAATCGCTTTATTCGTCATTGGGAGCAACGATGCATAGCTAGATTAGTGCGGATTAGGGAGATCTCGACATTGTGTATTGAGATATTTTGTCCGTGCTAAATAATCCGGATTAGTTAGTTCCATGTAGCCATTTAGTAATAAAGTTTTAAATTTAAAGAAATGCTTTCCAAAAATTTGAACCCTACAGACCTTGAACCAGCATCTTTGGGGAGTCGTCCTAACGCCTTAACCATTTTGGCCACAGGTGCTCGTCTAAGTCTAGTTGAAATTAAGTATCGCATCTCTTTTTGTTTTACTTTAATGCCCTTACTCATAAAATATTATTTACACATGGCTAAGTTATGTGACGGTTGTCTCTGTCTGTCAACTTTGAAACTTCATGTGACAGTAAAAGACAAACTATGCATAGTTATGCAGCGCATAAGGCACGTAGCGCTATCTACCGACCTTCATTGACTGCCAGCTTGCATTTTCCTATGTACATAGGAATTAATACAACTTTGAGATGTTGCCTTCGATTACCAAATAAACTGTTTTAATTTCAGGAAAATCTGGAGGTTGGACGGAATACTTTGACGAAGATATGAAAAAAGAAGCCGAAGAGTACATTACGGAGAACCTGAGAAATACTGACATGCGATACCCAGAACCCAAGTTTGTGTAGAATAAAATTATTGATACTTATAGAATCACAAGGTACTATTCCGTGCTACCATGCTCGTTTGTCGTTGCTATGTCGTCCTTTTGTCGTTAAAAAAGGAGGAGGTTCTCAATTCGTCGCGTATATATATATTTTTTTTATGTTTGTTCACCGATTACTCGAAGGTGGCTTGACCGATTAAGATGGTTGTTTTTTTAATGGAAAGGTGGAAGCCCCGAGGTGGTCCCATAAAAATTTGGTGAGGATCTGATGAGGATCTTCGAAATGAGGACCGGGAATGCTTCTCAAAAACCTGGATTCAATTCACTTGTTCACCGATTACTCGAAGGTGGCTTGACCGATTAAGATGATTCTTTTTGTAATAGAAAGGTGGAAGCCCCGAGGTGGTCCCATAAAAATTTGGTGAGGATCTGATGAGGATCTTCGAAGTGAGGACCGGGAATGCTTCTTAAAAACCTGTATTCAATTCACTTGTTCACCGATTACTCGAAGGTGGCTTGACCGATTAAGATGGTTCTTTTTGTAATAGGAAGGTGGAAGTCCCGAGGTGGTCCCATAAAAATTTGGTCTGGATCTGATGAGTATCTTCGGAATGATGGACAGGATAGCTTCCCAGAATGTAATAAATTACTCGTTTTTGGACTTCTACCAAAAAAGAATAGACCCTTAAAGAACTAAGTACAGATTGATGGGCCACCTAAAACCACCTTCTCATCAGCAAACTCCTCAATAATTAAAATTACGGTAACAATAGGTATTGTTAATTTATTTGGCAGTCGAAAGTAGGTAGGTAGGTACTAAAAAGGGTGAAATAAAAAAAAAAATTAAAAATTAAAAAACGGACTTAAAAAAAAAAAAAAAATTTAAAAATTAAAAAACCACAAAAAAAAAGAATTGATAAAAAAGACCAAAATAACCTCTACATACAGCGCCACCGACTAATTAATATGTTTTATCATCTGAAGTCGGGCAGTTTTATTTTTTATTATTTCATATTTTAATTATTTTTTTAGCTGAACGACAACGCGACGACTTCTAAGACATCATGGGGAGTTTTGGCGGGAATGCGTTAAGGAGATGTGTTGCTAAATTTTCATTTTTGTGAAACTTAGTTAAAATGCGTGTAAAATGTTTAACTTCGAGGGCATATTAATCAATTTAGTTTCGTAAAGGTGTACAAGTGAAAATCGGTGCAAAACATGACTTTAGCTTAGTGTTCTCTCCAAAGCTCCGTGAACAAACATTGTAAAAATGGCCCCCTTTTTACAATGATTTTCTCGACTTGACTGTTTCGTTCAATGCAAATAACCTGCAAATATTGATAATACTTGACACTGGCAAATGTCCGAAAGGAAAAGCCATTTTAAAGAATAAGAAGATATCATGGTAGGTGTAGGGCCCATTATTTTAATTTAAGGGGACTCGTATAGCCTAGTTGCATAAGGCGCTGCGGTATTGACGCGGAGTCGCGAGCTCGCGAGTGAATTTTTGGAGATGTATTTTTCCTTTAAAATAATTATATTATTAACATGCCATTATTTTTGTAGATTGTGAAGGAAATAATGAATAAAACATCAAAGACACTTTTTATTTAATTTATTTCTCATTGTAAATTCCATACACTGTTCTATCAATCGTTAGTTATGTCACGTCGTACATCGCTTATCTATTTATTTATTTATTACTAATTACTTTACACTTTGTAATTTTACACCTAACACTTGAAAAGGGTCCGATTCTACAACTTTCGATATAAATCTAATAATATATTAGCCAGTTAATTTCTCCAAGTCGTTAGACTGACATTGGACATTCTCCAATCTGGAGAATACCCCAGATTGGACATTGGACATTCGCCAATCCGGAGAATACCCCAGATTGGACATTCGCCAATCCGGAGCCTACTCCTGATTGGCGAATGTCCAATGTTTTCGAACCGTGGTGAGTCCTTGGACATGTCGGTTACCTCACGATGTTTTTTTACAATGTCAACTTTTAACGATATGATAAAAAAAGTTACTAGACACTCGTGTTGCTATCTGCTCGCGACCACGACCGGTGTAACCAGTGCCGAAACGTCGAGGTCATTAAAATCTAAAATTATCTGCAACGCGTTCTTGACCCGTACCTAGTTTTAATAATAATAATGGACAAATATCGTGTAAATTGAAAAATTGTGTTACGATACGATACGATACGATACGATCCTGATTTTTTTATTACTAAAATAGGTTTGTCTCTGCAATAGGTTCTTTTTCCCGGCGAGAATCCAACCCACAACATTTTGCGTCGCAGCCGAGTATTCGCCCAATGACCCACAGAGGCTATCAAATGCTTGTACTATGAGAACTATTTACAATTATAATAAATACTACTTCACATCATAGAGATTCAATAAGTTCAGAATAAAATTACAATGTATGCAAATACTGGTATTTTATGAATTTCTGGACATGCTACTTCGAAACAAAATTCAAATTAAGAAAGAAAAATCTGAAAAAAATATACTCGAAACTTATCGAAAAGTTGCGAATAGGACCCCAAGCTTCCTCTTTCAAAACATGACTAGCAGTCTTTAACTTAAAAACGTAGATAAATTATAACAGAAACAAAAAAAAACTGTGTTCTAGTAATATTACAAAGTGTAAAGTTTAAACGCATTATATTACATACTCGGGCGCACCATAATTGACTTAAAAAAAACATGTTTTCTACAAAAAAAAAATAGTAACCATTTGACTTTATGGCACAAACATTGTCTAAAAGCGAGTAACTTTAGTTGTACATAGGTAGGAAACTTAAACAAAACTTAGCTGCATGCAGTCACAGTGAATTGCCTGCCGTAATCATGGCCTAAAAAAAAATTCTGATTGAAAAAAATAAAAAATTTCTTTTTTTAGACTACCGACACTAATGTTGCTCGCTAAAATATTTTCTATTTTATTACCAAAATGGTAACCTTCACATTTTATTGAAAATGGTGAAAAGAAAGTTTAGCCCGTGGAGTAAAGATGGTCGCAGTAAGAACCATATTTTATACCAATTTCTATGTGTATTAGTTACGATTAATATATTGTGCAATAATTACATTGAAAAATTCGTGTATTAACACGTTTGTGGAATTTAAATAACAATAGGTTTGGTATAGCGCCATCTTTTGACTAAACGTCTGTAACTAACTTCAAATCGAGTATAATTTGCTTTTAATGAACGATGTGCAGCGATGTTCACACTATAAAACTCAATATGAAATTATGGATATGAACATAGATGCATAATAAGCAATTCGTTTGTGAATTCCAGAGATATGTAAAGACTTCAATAGACTCATTGGTGAATTCCCTGAATTTTTACATTACTTTTTTATTAAAAACCCCCAAAATGGCGCTAGTTTTAACCAATATTGTTATTTAAATCTCACGAGAATATCGAATTCTAGTATTTAATGGTGTTCTATACATTTATTTCGCACCATGTTTTAAAGTTAACAATTTATCCAAACATTTGAAATAAAATCAACAGACTCGTATAAAAATCATTCTTACGAAAAACATTTAAACTTTTACACAAAATTAACCGAAATTTTTAACCCACTGGCAACACGAAACTAAGTAAATCAGATTATTTTGAGCCTTATTCTTGAAAATATTGGAAAAATTAAAATATTAACATTACAAAGAGGTAAATAGATGCCTAAGTTTGTACGACAGCACAATACATAAAACTTTCAGTACAAATCAATCTTACTTAGAACTAACTTAGCCTACTTAAGTATAAATTATGCATTATCTTTGGCGAATACACTGCTTATGGTACCTTGATATTTGAAGTCGCTCAAAGTTGCTATTTAAAAAAAAACGTCATTTATAAACCGCCAAATACAAAAAAGGCTACAATTTTTAAAAGGAAGGGTCACGTTTTTTATTAGTATTTTAGCATAGATTTATTTATGAGTATAAATTTGTAAGTTTGAGATAAAACTATTTCCGATTATGCCTTTTCATTTAAAGAAAACTAAAATTGTGTCCAAATCTTGGGCGATTGTCATTCAACGTTATAGCTTCTTAGTAATAAGCGTCGTGAAGTTAAATCGCTGACAGATAAAAATTGATATAAGGAAACTTTTAAGTTTTTTTATCTGTGGTAATGTTATTACTTTCAAGAATCGAATTCGATGATTTTATAATATTTGAATTTCAAACTGAACTGCAATCAAAACTTCATATTGGGCATTTTTTTTTAATTTGCCTTTTTCATTTTAACTTCTAGATGGGAGTTTTGGCGGGAATGAGTTGAGGAGATGTGTTGCTAAATTTTCTTTTTTGTGAAACTTAGTTTAAATGCGTGTAAATTGTTTAATTTCAGGGGCATATTAATCAATTTAGTTTCGTGATGATGTACAAGTGAAAATAAAAGTGAAAATCGGTGCAAAACATGGACTTTAGCTTAGTGTTTTCTCCAAAGCTCCGTGAACAAACATTGTAAAAAATGGCCCCCTTTTTACAATGATTCCCTCGACTTGACTTTAACTATGACGACTTGACTGTTTCGTTCGATAAAAATAACCTGCAAATATTGATAATACTTGACACTGGCAAATGTCCGAAAGGAAAAGCCATTTTAAAGAAGAAGAAGAAAAAGAACTTCTAGATGAATTATACAGCGCAAGAAACTTTTAATCCATGCTATTTATGGCGCTGTAGTGCCCGGGACATTGTTAGGAATTCAAATTAAATATAGACAATTATTACAAAACAGGAATCGGGGCCCGATTCTGTGACACTTCCTTTACCCACGACGGAACGGATAAGGCATTTAAGGTGAGAGGTTGTGAGTTTGTTTTTAACTAGCAACAATGAACAACTTTGATTAAACAAAAACTTTTTTTTATATTCCATCAATATAAGTTTACATTTCTCGTTGTAAATTTTCACAAAGTCTCTTTATCTATTTATTTTTGTTTAATACTGAGATACAAAACGGTTAGGATAAAACCTCCTTCATTTCGAAGTCGGTTAAATTGTGGTACCTTCTTATTAGCTAAGTTTTTTTAGTATAAATTATTATACGGGGTGTGACATTAAAACTGTTATCATTTGAAAAACGTTTTCGACAAACAGTCATTTCTGTTATTTTTTTTAACTAGAGTCAGTAATATATTTCAAGCTATATGGCTAAACCGATATTTGTAGAACTTATTTAGAATTAAGACATGTTAAATTGATGCAAAACTGTGTTTTTTGTTTATTTCATCTTTAGTAACAGTAAATAAAGAAACCGAATTTAGATAATTACATAATATATTTTTTGAAAAAATACCAATTCAGGAGTACGAAAAATAACGAAAATTGTTTTTTTATAACCTACATTGAGCATGAAATAAAACATATTTTAGTTTTTAATTTACATTGAGCATTTTCCTAAAAACCTTAAAATGAGTTTCATTTCATATCTGCGCGAAAATCGAGGAAAATACCATACTTTTAACATACAAGATGTAACGGGCAAGCCCTTTTAAGCCGAAAGGTGGTTGTTCTAGACGTCTAGGCGAAAAACTTTTGTTCTACGACTTTTGAAAATTCGGACTTTTTTTTTGAAAATTTGAGGTTATGTTTCACTGAAAAAACAGCTGCTTTTGAAAATAAAGGTAATTAAAGGTTTGATTGTAGTAGACCACACTAAATTAAAGGACAACATAAGGTCAATGACCTAGAACTCTAAGAAACAGCTGATCTTCAAGTAAACTTTACACTTAAAATTTTCGAAAAGTACTTCGAATTTTCAAAAGTCGTAGAACAAAAGTTGTTCGCCTAGACGTATAGAACAACCCCTTTTCGGCCTAAAAGGGCTTGCCCGTTACATCTTGTATATTTTTTGTTTGTAGAAAACATCTTTCGAATTAATCTCGCCTAGTCTCACTATTACACCCCGTATACATGTATACATTTTTATAAATACAATTAATGAAATGTACACTAGAAAGTCTTTAAACAACATGCCACGTCCTCCAGGACATTCCACAAACTCCTGATTATTCTAGAAACTTCTGAGCTATTCTAGAAACTTTCAGAAACTCCTCGGCTATTCTAGAAACTTAGAATTGCATTTGAACAGGATCACTTCGTATATTTTTAAGCGTTTCAACCGACTTCAAAAAGAAGGGTGGCCATTTTTTTCCGCCGATTACTCGAAAACTGCTCGGCCGATTGCGATGATTCAAAAGTAAAAGGCACATTGTTAGTACCTTTTTTGGAATATGAGTATAATATAGGACCAGCCTATTGAGTTTTAAAATTTTATCGTAATTTTTTACAAGAATTTGTAATTTTTACGAAAAAAAAGTACTGGAACATGTGTTGTTTTACTCAAAAACATACGAAACGAACTCCTGTTTACAATCTATACATACATACTATATATTTACAAAATTATGTTATTATGTATACAGAAAATTGAGACGACCAATCAGTGTGTTCTCAAAAAACTATATACATACAAATATTATGTACTTGCTACCTATAAAAGTCACAATACGCAGTATTTTACATATTTATTTACAATAAGACAATGCAGTTAATTAATTTGAGATCCCTCGGTTTCTCGAAGATTTTAAGGACTTTTACACACTTTGTTATGAGATAGTTTAAGAACTTTTTAACAGATGGCGCTGTAGAGTTCTATAAATATTTTTGACCGTTAAGGTCGTTAAAATCTTAAACTTCTACACAATTATACAGTGCCATCAATAAAAAAAAACTAGGTATTTAAATTGATTTCAATAAGTTTTAAATTTTATCACCTCTTTGACAGACTTTTTTTAACGACTTTTCGACGACATAAAAGGAAGAAAAAGGAAGAGGTCCTAATTTCTTCTACGGTTTTCGCGATTTTGCATAATAAAACACTTTATTTTCCGGGTTTAATCGAGTTTTATTCATGATTTTTAAACGAACCGAGCGTTCTCCAACTTTGCAGTTGGCTTTTTCGAGGTTGACTGAGGTAGGTTTAAAAATCATGAATAAAACGCGATTAAACCCAAAAAAATAAAGTGTTTTATTAAGAGGTTCTAAATTCAGTTGTGGCTACGTCCAGCCGATCTCAAATTAATTTCCACATTAGATTAAAAGTAGGTAATAGGTATGTATGTATGTATGTACTTATCAAAATCGTTCTAACAACTCTTCTATCAACACTGGAATGATTTAACTTTTATTTTATTCACAATTCCTATTTAAATAGTAAATAAAATAAATAAATTATTTAATTTAAAAAAAAAACGTAATAATAACTAGTATTTTTATATTATTTATTTATTCACTTTAGGTCCTTAGTTTGAGCTTATTTTAGATATTAAAGCCGAGATTCCATTGGGCAAGTCTTACATGCAAGTTGCTGCTGCTTGCAAGTTGCTCAAACACATCATGTGACGTTGTTCAAGTTGTAAAACTTGTATACAAGTGGTTTTACTAAAATAAATATTGCAAGATGTTGCACACAGCTCAATCTGAGCAACTAGGCTTGTACTGTGGGTACTAGACGACAGATATACTACACTAGCAGCGTCTCGAGTTTTGTTGTAAAATAGTTATTTTATTTGAATTCATAAGATTTACTGTAAATGAGATATTCTCTCCACGGGACAGACTTCGCCTTGTGCGGAGTACTTATAGAAATAAATGGTTTTATTTATTTATTTTCACGCAAAAAATTTATCGATCCCGTGTTATCCAAAAACACTTTCTTAGTAGATGACTGACACATCGCAAAGAACCCGTATGTATGTACCCATGCTAGTTGCATTCATTAGAATTTATTTTCGCGAAAGTTGCATACCAGACTTGCCCAATGGAAACCCGGCTTAAGACGCGACTTCACCATATTTCGAATAACATGAATTTATGCCAAGTGAAATTCGGTCTTAGTTCGAGATTCCCGCTTTTTCCTAAAGGCTGAGTTACACGCGATTAGTAACAGGCTGTAAGTTAGGCAGTAAGGTAATCCAGTCGCTTGATATTGTGTTCGTGAATAGGGTACTGTCAAAAGCCGAACTAGTTTAAATAAATATTGTATGACCTTAAACACAGCTCAATCTAGGCCCCAAACTCAGCACTAGGCTTGTACCATGGGTATTAGACAACGGTATGCTACATATTATATATTTTTCGATGGCGCGTGTAGGTCGAAACTAGTTCGGACCAATGATTATCTGAAAAACTGTGTTTATAACTGATGCTGTAAGTCAAAATTGTTTAACAAACAACGTTTATCGAGAAGCTTCAGGTTGAGGAATGAGGATAGTATTGGGACCATATGGTATTCCGCGATTGCGTGAACTAAGCGAGCGCATATGATCCTGTTTTTTTTATCTAAATTAGTTTCGGCCAAAAAATCAGCCAGGAATACTATACCCAGTGACTGGGTCAAGTCACTGACCGCGTGTAAATCAGCCAAAGTAGATATCACTATCTAATTTCGAATTTTAACACGCAACTGCTTGAATTCGTCAAAATAATTTTTTTATATCCAATAATTTAAGAGTTAAAGTTAGTTTTCGTGTTTCGGTTTTTAGCAGTTGCTATTTATGAGTTACTAATTAACAGTTGCTGTTTAGCAGTTCATTGTTAGCAGTTGCTTTATAGCAGTTGATGGATCGGTTAAATAACAGTCCCAATCAATTTTGCGTATACGAATACACGTAAACTATTGGAACAGATTACTTGTCAGACTTTTTGCGACTTAAAATATTTTTCGCGCATTTTTTCAAACGCTCTAACGTTTTGGTGATCTTCCCTTTGTCTGAATATGATGAAGTTTTTCATAATTTAGTCTTAGTATTGGCGTTTTTTATTAAATAGAATTGGTCATATATTTAATATTGCACAGCCTTTGGCTTACTGAGTAGTGCTAAACGAATTTGAGCTTTATTTCACTGAAACTAAGTAGAAATTTGCTAAAACCAGGCCATTGAATTGAGAAATAAATTGCCTACAAACCTTTTGTGCTTAAACACCTAAAATACAAAAATGGTAATACAAATTTCGATACAAATATTAGACCAATATTCACAATAAATTTCAAAGATTTGAGCAATCTTTACTCATAAGAAGAGATTATTTGCATTTTTTTACAATGGTGTCATCTACTCTACAGGGTGGGTTTTTGAGACCGGCCGTTAGGGCTATTTTTATCAAACTTTAAAAAAAAGAGATTATCAATTCAGTTATTACCATTTTCTCTACTATGATAAATAGCATAAAATAACGTTGAAATTATTAAAAAAAAACAATATTTTAGTATCAATAGATACTGTAAAACTGTAACTGATAGAGTTCAAATCCTGGAAACAAATATACCAAGTATGGTAAGTAACCGCCCTGAAACTCGGTCTATAAAACTGACCCCGTATTGCATAACCTTATAAATATAATTGGCATTTATTAAGGCTTATTTAGAACCTAGAGCGATAAAGGGGTTGCAACGGTTTCATGTATGGTATTTTTAGATTAGTTTAAAAAATAAAGAAAAAAAGAAAGAACCACATAATTATAAGTACCAAATATTTTGCCAAAATTGGAACGCTTCAATTGAAATTGAATTGAAAAATTGCCTTTTGCGACGAGTTCGACCAGACTGTTTCTAATTTTTTTTTTTTCAAGGCGTATTAAACTTAGAAATATTTTTCGCAAGGAAATATATTTTTGAAAAATCCCCATGACAGGATTCAAACCTGCGTCCCTCGCTAGCCAGGCGAGTGCTCTAACCACTGAGCTACACAGGAATTCCTTGCGAAAAATATTTCCAAACTGTTTCTAGTTTCTTCGAACCTCAAATCGCTTTGGGTTCTAAAAAGTTAACGCCAAACATATTATTATTCATCAGGTTATAATTTTGCAATAAATTTATTCACAGATTCCATGAGATTATTAACTTTGAGATTTCAAAGTCTTCACTTCACTGGGTTTCTAATCAAATCACTGTTCACTCTTAGAGTTAAACACTTCACTAGTTCCGTCATTTACCGTCGTTGAAAAACAACCGTTATACGTCGACGATAACGGTTTCATATTTATTGTCGCGTCACTAGAGTTCCGTGACGGCGTACAAGTCTCTTTGGTCGTGTTGGGGATTGCGGTCTTGTCGTTCCGGTCTTTCAGGCCGCTCCGGTCTTTCGCGGTCTCGGTCGCGGCGTCGAGCGGTCGGCGGTTGTTGCCGCCGCGGTCTTTGCAAAGAACGGTATTCTAAAGCGGCTGCGGATAGCGGCTGCGGTTCGGCGCGTCTAGGCGGTCGTACAGTCGCGTATTTGTCCGGGGTCGGAGCGTATTTATCGTTCGTCGCGTATTTGTCGTTCGTCGCGTACTTGTCGTTAGTCGCGTACTTATCATTAGTCGCGTATTTGTCATTAGTCGCGTACTTGTCATTAGTCGCGTACTTGTCAGGCGCGGCGTATTTGTCAGGCGTGGTGACGTATTTGTCGGTCTGTATCGGCGCGGGGGAAAAGGTGGCGAGAGCGGGAGGCGGGGCGGGAGCGGGAGCGGGGCGGGGGCGGGGCGCGCGGGGACCGAACGACGCGTACTTAGGGTCGAAACGGTTCAGTGTCGATTGACGACCCATCGTGCCTGGAACAAAAGTACTATTGGTTGTTATGCGAATTTTATGCCAATAGAAAAACATTAAAAAAGGGAGGCACTATTTTCAATGCTGCCTTTTAGATGAGTGTGCTACATCTAAGATCACATCTTGACTTACCATCCGTTGCGCGTGCATTGACTGAATGTTGCTGGATGAATGATCTAGTTAATAATAACTTACTACGAGCTATGTGAACTTGGTTGTTTTTTTTCTACTACAAACGAAAATTCGTTCACTACAAACCTCCTCGGACCTTCTTCAGTCTATTTCAACGTTTGTAGTAATTGTAAGTCCTTTTTAGAGTAGAAAAAAGTTGAGTCATAATTTTTCCTGATTTTTTTTGTTGTTTTTTTTTCTACTACAAACGAAAATTCGTTCACTACAAACCTCCTCGGACCTTCCTTTGTCTATTTCAACGTTTGTAGTAGTTGTAAGTCCTTTCAAACTAGAAAAAAGTTGAGTCTAATTTTTTCCTGACTTTTTTTGTTTTATTTTTCACTACAAACGAAAATTCGTTCACTACAAACCTCCTCGGACCTTCCTTAGTCTATTTCAACGTTTGTAGTAGTTGTAAGTCCTTTTAGAGTAGAAAAAAGTTGAGTCATAATTTTTCCTGATTTTTTTTGTTGTTTTTTTTTTTACTACAAACGAAAATTCGTTCACTACAAACCTCCTCGGACCTTCCTTAGTCTATTTCATCGTTTGTAGTAGTTGTAAGTCCTTTTAGAGTAGAAAAAAGTTGAGTCTAATTTTTCCTGATTTTTTTTGTTGTTTTTTTTCTACTACAAACGAAAATTCGTTCACTACAAACCTCCTCGGACCTTCCTTTGTCTATTTCAACGTTTGTAAGTAGTTTTAAACTAGAAAAAAACAGTCTAATTTAAAAAAAAAAAAAAAAAAAAAAAAAGAGCTAAAATTTGTTTTTGTTATAACTTTTTTTTTAAATTACTACAAACGAAAATAGTTTTACTACAATCCACTACTTACCTAAATCTTTCAAAAAACCCAAAAAAAAAAATCGATTTGTGAGGGTCGGGTGCGGAACAAATTTTTTTTTTGAAAATCTTTTTTTTGGAATTACTACAAACGAAAATAGTTTTACTACAAACCACTACTAACGCAACTCTTTCGAATTCCACAAAAAAAAATCAAAATTTTCAAAGTCGGGTGCCAAGTTCACATAGCTCTTACTACGAGTATTCCAGGACGCATATTTTAACTGTTTACGTGTATTTGTGTGTACCTGTGTGGGATGTATGATGTGTGTGTAGTTACCTGTGTGGGGTGTTTAATGTGTGTGTAGTTACCTGTGTGGAGTGTATGATGTGTGTGTGTAGTTACCTGTGTGGGGTGTATGATTTGTGTGTGTTGTTACCTGTGTGGGGTGTATGATATGAGTGTAGTTACCTGTGTGGGGTGTATGGTGTGTGTAGTTACCTGTGTGGGTATATGGTGTGCGTGTAGTTACCTGTGTGGGGTGTTTAATGTGTGTGTAGTTACCTGTGTGGAGTGTATGATGTGTGTGTAGTTACCTCTGTGTGGGGTGTATGATTTGTGTGTGTTGTTACCTGTGTGGGGTGTATGAAATGAGTGTAGTTACCTGTGTGGGGTGTATGGTGTGTGTGTTGTTATCTGTGTGGGGTGTATGATGTGTGTGTATTGTTACCTGTGTGGGGTGTATGATGAGTGTAGTTACCTGTGTGGGGTGTATGATGTGTGCCGCCCGCGCCGGCCCTATCTCAGTAGAAGTCGTTGCTCTCCAGCGTCTTGCACTGTTTGCTTAACGTCGCGTATTTCCCCGCGTGCGCTCGTCCCAACGTGTGTGCTCCAGTGCCGCTCGCTCCGAGTCCCATGTGGGAGGGGCCCGTAGCCCCGCGACCCAAAGTTGCGCTGCCTGAGATACGGGATCTGGGGGGAGAGGGGAAACACTAATTGAAAACACAGTGCAAGAGGCTGGTAACATATCGGGTCAACGTGCTTGGCAGCCCCACATCACTCCGGGAAGCGTGTAATGATCCTGCGCTTCTGGTCAGAGCTGTATTGGCTGGAATACCATCTCAGCCAACACTCATGTAATGGGTCCACTGGAGGACCTCAAATTCGAGATTTCTTCAATTAATTTGAGACTCTCTATTAGCTATCAAATCCCTATCAGCCAGGTCCATGGCTTACCATTGGGCACGTTGTTCCTGGTACATTGCCCCACAACACCTTACCTCGGGCGTTCTCTATCAGCCAGGTCCATGAGCTGTACTGCCGCGGAGTAGGAGGGAGGCTTCCCGTTGGGTGCAGGCGGAGGCGCCGCGCGCGGGAGAGTGCGGGAGGCACAAGAACTGCCTCCGGATGAGAGGAATGGGGCTTGTTCCTCGCCCATTGACGAACGTCTGGGGAATTACATCGTATTACCACATTATAACATGAAGAAAAGACTAACAAATAATGGAGTTTATTGTGGAAGAACATTGTTCTTCGCCTACTGATGAGCGTCTAGAGTATTGGTGTATGACATTTTTAGCTTCGCCGCCAGTTTCACAAGCGTAACTCCCTTTCCCGCGGGGATATCGGAATAATATGCCTTTGTGTTGTTCCTGGTCTCCAGCAGGTAGTTGAAGCTATTCCAAGTTTCGTCGCAATTCAGTAGTTTTTGCGTGAAAGAGTAAAAAAAGTCACACAAATACAACCATTCGTTATAAACACGAATATTAGAAGGTTAATAAATGGAAAAGACAAAATGTTGGACTGTGTTCTGTAATTTTAACGCTTTTCCTGTTGGGTTAACAGAATGCAGTCTTCTCCTGGGGTGACGCGTTATATCAAAACTAGGAACGTTTTGATATTCTTCGTTATGCGTTACGAGGACTCTATTTCCAATTACTTCAAAAAACTACCAACAACAACAACTTGCAACAAACACTGATTGCTGAAAGCAGAAGAAAAACTCACTTGGTATTAATATAAATCCAGGCGTGTGAATCGACGAGAACTATAGCAGTGAAGAGAAAGCCGGCAACTATGGCTGCCAGCAGTTGTAGGGATAATGCCTGTAAGGAAACAATTACAATATTTTTATATACATATGTCAAGACGTTTTGTGACGCCGTTAAAACACATTTCTGGTCCTTCGAGCTGGATCTTTAGAAATGAAGTATTAATCCGACAATAAATAATATTAAAACGAGTATCAAGACACGTCTAGCCTTAAATGTAGCAACTATTAACAAATCACTACGGTTCTCCCAACCTTACGGTTATAGGAACCGAAACGCGGAGGATGTCGTTTCTGACGTCCTCCTATAGATATGTCGGTATCTGAGTTACTGGCTACCCTCCCCCATAACCGACACTAGAAACAGGAACTCGGTCGCAGGTTTCGAACTGCCCTGGCTGCGTACGTCGGTACGTCTCCACAGAGTATAGCTACCGCCTCTCAAGATGTCTGGTTCAGCTGGAATCTTTGCTGACCGTAGGCTATACCATTTATAATAAAAATAGACCTTTCTGTCGATTTACCAAACTATATTTGTTTCCAGAATTCGATCTCTATCAGCAACACTATCGATCGATACAATCATATAGGATGTTTATTTTTTGCAAAAAGACTAGGTTTTATCGCGTTTATTATGCAAAATCGCGAAAACCATAGAAGAAATTAAAAATACTAGGGTTATAAATTTATCAAAAATCTAATAACGCCATTTTTGTTTATGTCAAAATCGGGGGCGCAACTCTTTCAGCATTTTTTGCTATCGGTTATAGTTTAGGATATCCCCCGGAAAGCTTATTGAAATGGTTCAGCCTGTACATTTGTCATACATCACCTGCAAGCCAGCATCGCAGGCAGCTCGCGCGGCCGCCACGAAGTGTGCGCGCGCCATGCGGCAGTCGAGAGCCGCCGACAACGACACGAGAGCGCGCTCCGCTTCTCCTGTACCCGCGCCCAAAGCGCCCAGCGCTGGACCTAGTGCTGGAACATTGTATACGATTAACTAAATATTACACGACACTACACACAATGCAATCTAGCCCTAAACTAAGCACTAGGCTCGTACTATGGGTACTAGACAACGGATATACTACATCTTATACTTTTTTTTTTGTAAATACATACATATTATACGTAGAAAGACACCCAGACCAGATACAAATATTTATTTTTAAGCATATAGATTTGCACCCGGCGGGAGTTGAGCCCGCAGCCTTCTGCACTGCAGAAGCACTGCAGACGCGCCACAGAGGCCGTCAAACGCTTTGACCGACGAACGTGCTGCTGAAAGACCGCTGACAGGAAAATGTGGAGGGACCTTGGGATCCCAAGGATCCCAAAACCAGGACTTACCAGGATCATTGAAGAGCGGCGGAGCTCCCCTGGCCAGGATGGCGAGCGCCTGCCGCACGGCGACGACCGCTCGCTGAGCGTTGCGCAGCTCCGCCGTCAGCACGTTCTCGCGGG
The DNA here is from genome assembly GCA_949358125.1 of Idaea dimidiata. Taxonomy (NCBI): domain Eukaryota; kingdom Metazoa; phylum Arthropoda; class Insecta; order Lepidoptera; family Geometridae; genus Idaea; species Idaea dimidiata. The sequence continues at coordinate 14,249,354 of OX442340.1, read as the reverse complement.
ACACCTTGCACGACAGGTAGTAGTGGACCATCTGGGTGGTGAAAAGAGATTTATTTTTGTTAGCCCGTCAATTTGTCCCACTGTAGGGCAAGGGCCTGCTCCTCTTAGAGGCGTTAAGCAGTAAGACGCCACGGGAGCCTACTCCGGATTGGCAAAAGTCTCATGTCTTCGAATCATATTGAATTCTAATTCCCTTTACCGTAAAAGTGAAGAAGAGTAACACCGGCTTTAAATATCGACAGAAAACGATATTCAAAGCCGGGTTCCAATCGAATGCATAGCGTATTCTCTCATCTGAACAATGTTTTCCGGGCTCCTAAGAAGGTTGCATCTCTTAAGAGCCCAAGGTCCGCTAAAACCTACGACAGGAAATTAGCAGATATATGGTCTTTGTCATGTCAAAATGTTGGCAGTAAAACAAAACGCTATCATAGCGATGTTCCCTAGGAGGGATGTAACCATTTCAGGAGCCCAGGGTCCGTTAAAACACACCACAGGTAGAAGTTGACCCTCTGGTCGTTGGAAAAAACACATTAGCTGGGTATTTCACGGTATTTCTCCAGGATCAGGAGTTACGGGGATGTAACCATAGGGCTTGGATAGTTTACCATAGCCACTGTAAATAGATTGGCCACCGCTACTAGCGCGCCCACAGGCACCCAGCACCACCCACTTGGTACCCTGAGGTGTATACATACGTCTTGTGGCAGGTTGTGGTGCACTACCACGGCGAGGCTGTGCGCGGGACGCTGACAGGCGTCGGCCGCCGCCACCGCGCCCGCACCGAGCACGCCCACAGCCACCCAGCATGCCACCAGCGCGCCCAGGGCACCCACCTGGAGGTCATGATATACTCTTAGATGTAACATACTCATCTAGAAGAAGGTGGAAGAAGAAGAATTAGAATCTAGTTCCGATAAGCACATTCGGTAGAAATTGAATCCAGAAGTAGGCACGTTCAGTTGAAATTTAATCTTCCTCTAGATTAGGCACATTGATCTAGAAGAAGGTTCAGCATATTGACCTTACAAAGGAGCGAAATGGATCTTCGCACCAGATTTAAATCCCCCTATATCTCCACACAACTTACACAGAGCAGCAACAAGGCGCGGCGACTGCGCCTGGCGGCCGCAGCCAGCAGCGCGACGCACACGGCACCACCCAGACACCAGCCCGCCATACCGCCTGCCCAGCGGGCCGCCTCCCACACCCAGGCACGCTGGAAACAAGAACAATTTACTATACTAATCGTTCTGCGAACAATACACCCTTTTGGAATATAGCAAACTCCAGGTTTGCTAGACATCCGCAGGAAAAGATGGGGTAGCCCTATTCTATGACACGGCTTCATATCACCCATTGCACTAACCTGGATGGGTGACCGATAAATTGTATCAGGCGTCGTGAAACTTAACAAACCATAACACCCACAGTACCAACCTTCATAAAAGCATCAAGGTTCAACGTAAGGAGAGGTCGTCGTAGGTTATCGGCAGCTGAAGCCGCGGCGCTTGCATTGGCCCGTAGCGCTGAGAGAGCCCGCAATAGAGTCCCTAGTGCGGTCTGATTGGCCACTGGTTGGTCTAACGAGTCAGCTAAGCGGGCCAATGGCGCACGGGCGCGGGATCCCATGGCATCTTCTAGGATTTCCGACTGGAAAACCAAACAAAAACAAATAATTTCAATTTTTTTCGTCAGTTAGGTTTCTAATTTAGAACAAAACTTGGTAAATACATGATATACCCTTTTCTGCTCTGTAAAACTGCTCGACCAAACGTCTGTCTTTTATACGTCTATCTTTTTCCTCTGCCATCTTATTTTCTTAGACCAAATCCCGATTGGGTTAACCATGACTATCTATAGTTTGAGTCGATATGGCTCGGCATCGTCTGTCTGTTGTAATAGGCGACAAAAAAGGGTTTTTTGTTGGTGGGAGATTTCGTCTACGGCCTATAACCATCCATTGGTGTAAAGGATGATGATTTATATTAGACCGTCACGGGTCCGAGCTTCGTCGTCCATTGCTTGGCGAGCAGACGATCGGTCTGTTGCAACCGAGTGGCGGTCGAGCAATGGACAACGAAGCTCGGACCCGGCCGGCGCTCGTGACGGTCTAATATAAATCATTCCTAGTTCGTAGCGCCAAACGGACTCGTTCATGTACCAAGGCGTAGACCGATGCATCTTAGATCATAATTATCATTACTAACTATCATCTAAGATAGTGGTCAAACGCTCAACTATAGTGATTAAAAGTGTTCTAAGTGTTCGTATTTTCATCGTGAGGAAACCCACGGCTTAGTTAGCTCCAGATGTATTGACCAGTTCTTTCCTCTGGGCGGAGCTGACTAGACGACGGGAGGGTGGTATAGGTGCTGGGCAAGCCTACTCTACCTAACAATGTCCCGGGCACTACAGCACCATAAATAGCGTGGATTAAAAGTTGCTTGCGCTGTAGAAATCAACAAGAAAATTAAAAGAAAACGTCAATTATTATACTTATACAGACCTGATTCTTGACCGTGTTCACCAGCAGAGCTAGTTGGTTCCCAGCCTGGATGCTCTGCAGCATCGCGTTGTGAAGGTCATCGTTGCCGAACAACCCCACGCCGATAGCGCCGCAGCAGAGCACCGATAGGATCATTAGAGTTATCTGAAACATTGTCAACATAATACTTAGTATTTCATCTCCAAAAAAAAAATTACAAATAAAATAAGGCGGTCGGGATTGGAACCCTTGACTTTCGGAATAAGTGCCGGGATATTTCTATCTACCACTAGACCAATACCGCTCAAGTTACTAATGGTGATAAACAAAGTGCCAACACGTCCCAGCGGGAATCCTAAATTCTATAAATAAAAACTCAATCATAATTTCTCACAGCAATAAGACCACATGTGTAAACTATTAAAAGCACAAGGAGCTTCATATCACAAACTTATTTAAACAGACGGATTTTATCACACTAATTATTTAAAAGAGTCCTTGCGTAGATAGTGGCGCCGTCGTTTAAGTGTATTAAATAAGTTTGCAGCTTTGGTAGGGACTGTGTCATTGACTTGTCTCGGGTTAAGTGGCGTTATTAGTCCATTACATTAGTTTATTTGATTGATTTGTAAAGTAATCTCTGTTGGATTAAGAAAGAACTAAGCAATTTAGTCTTAATTTCTTAGCAATATCTTAAGAAATATTGAGGGCATTGTTAATTCATGTAAGGCTATAGTATTTTGGTGTTATTTTTACAAATCTCGACTTGTTTTCACGTTAAGGGGCTCATTGGCCTAGCTACACAAGCCGATCTTTAATAGCCGTGCGGTTAAGCAACACTTGGCGCTGTCATTACTTGGATAGGTTACCGGAAATTTGTGTGGCATAAATCATTTTCTCGAACTCCGCCGTGCTTCGTTCACACGTTCGTTCAAAGCACGTTTAGCAGTTGGGCCCGGTTCTTGTTGCTGATAGCAGTCGTTAAGGAAAGTTACAGGCTTTAAGGGAAAATTCTAACACTAGGTGAGCTACAACACTATGCGAAAAAGAGATGAAGAAGAAGACGTCACTAACACAAACTAAAAGAATTTCTGTGTTTTGTAATTGTATTAATTTGGTTAATGTATACAAATGCATCTATATTACATATCTTACCTTCAAAGCCGTAATGCTCTTGGGCGGTCTCTGCTTTCTGTCGCAGCATCTTGTCAGCAGGTATATGAGGAGCACCGTCAGGGTCAGGATCAACCAGGCACCAGGTATCGAGCCGATTATACCGAGACTCTGAAAATTTTACAACAACTATTAAAACATTTGTTTGAAAGCGGAGAATAAACTAGGATCTGTTAGGACTGGATAGCACAGCTACATCGAACTCACTAATCCGTATTGGCTAGCAAATGTCGAGACCTGAATAATCCATGATACCTAATAAGGATTAAGAAGCTGTGGAAACCAGTCTTAGTATTGTAAAAAATCTCCCAAAAACTTAAAAAAAACACACCTGTAAGACCTGGGCTGGTTCTCTCAATGACAAAAGGATTGTCACGCAAAAAGGACCCAATTTAAGGAGGTCTATTTGCAGAAAACTAACCTATAAAAAATTAGAACTACAATTTTGGAGTCTTTCAACTTAGAATAATTCTCCGAACTTTTTGGTTATAGGAATCGAAACACGGAGGGTATCAATTCTAATGTCCCCAAAACTGGGCAATTTTGCAAAGTTATTCCAGAATTGAAAACCAGAAAAACACACACAAGTTAGTTTTAGCCATTATGAGTATTGGTTAAATACTGATAGGGCCGCGGCATATGAGGCGACCTACAGTCTACAATGGACCACGTCATCATAACTGTACTTTATTTGAATTGCAAAGAACATCTGAGTAACTTTATCCTCTTGAATAATGAATATCTTAGATGACTCGAAGTGGCGAGTCATTGCCGTCTGCAATAGTCACGCTCTACCATCAATTTCGGAGAGTGTCCATTAATCAATGCCCCGTTGCAGTCCCTAGGTACTGTGTATTCAGAGGTCTTATTTATTGGGTCAAGGCTTCTTCGGAGATTAGATGAAGTCTTAAATTGCATTTAGAGTCGTCTGCTATAATAATTTAACGCCTACCAGTTTAGAAATCCTTGCTAAGATAATAAATCTTGTAGTTAAGAGAGTACAATATTTGGTACCCGTTCTGGAGAAGGCAGGGCTGTTTAGTACCTTTATTTTAATTTAAGTACATAGTTTGTGCAAGAATCTGTAAAAATATCTCTTTGTTCCACTGAAACTACTACTTTAGATTATTTAAGTCTAGTGACTAGGTTTAACTTAACCATACTAATATCGACGGGGTTCAGTTTTTTTTACGATAGACATAACAATATTGTCAGCGCTGGAGCGGTGTTTTTTGCGTAAAAGGATCATGAAATATGTTTGACATATACCTCAAGATAGACTGGGGAATCCGGTGCGAAAGTGCTGTTCACCCGGTGGAGAGTAACATTGATGTGCGGCAGCGAGTGGAGGAACTGGGAGAGACGCGGCGGCGTGTACTCGTCGGAGACGCCGGACGCGCCCATCGCCTCGGTTCACGGTCACACCTGGAGATCAACAATATCAACCTTATACTACACTATAGCGGCGGAGAGTAACATTGATGTGCGGCAGCGAGTGTAGGAACTGAGAGAGATGCGGCGGCGTGTAATCGTCGGAGACGCCGGAGGAACTAAGGAGTTTTTGATGAAAATATGGTTCCAGAAAAGCGCCAGCAATATAATACATGTATAGCATTTTTTATGAGATTATTTAGAAGTTACTACAATGTGAGTAAACAAAAAGAACAAATGTAGATTTCATTAGAATTCAAGATAAGCTAGATTACCTAGAGGTAGATTACCTTGCCAATTTTGATTACTAAACTACAAATTTAAAAATACAGTTTGAAGTAACAAATAAAGTAGTACACTTTGCTAAAAGTAGCAAGTGTGAAAAACGTCTTTAGCGTGCAATGTTTGCTTCAAACATTAGTAAGTAACAAGTTAAAATTACCAACACCGTGCAAAACGCAAACATCTGCTACAAACGACTTGATATGAGAGCTCAATTACCGAGACGTAATTAATTTCGCAACTTTATAATTAATCAAATCATTTGGTTAAGAGTTTGTTACAGGACGGTTGAAAAGTAGACTGACGTGGTTGGACACGTTAAGGAGATGGGATTCTGAGAGTGAAACGGGACAAAAAGGCGAATAGAGAATGACGATCAGGTAGTTTGACTTGTTCACAACGCAGCTCTCCTTTAAAAGAACTGAGTAAGTACTAGTGTTTGAGGTCACGATCTGTCTATAACTGATCTCAGGCGGCCCTCTGCTAAGCACCTGACGGTACAGCGGCCTTCGTGATACCGAAAGGTTTAGTTTTGACGCAGGGTTATGCAGAAGTTGTGCTGCCTCCCCTCAAAATGGGAAAGAAGCAAGACAGAAAAACATCAGATAACTGTTTCAATGTTGGTTTCAATTTATGTCTGGTTATAGTGGTTCCTCATAGGATCAAGATAGCAGAAAGCAAATAATCATTAATGGCCATTCTCAAACCAGATATATTAAGACACATAAATGTAGAACAAATTTAACTTACCACAACGACAAAATAACGTGTCCTTATAACTTCATAGTTTTCGCTGACTAAGCGCTTTCACCGAACCATCTGGAACAAAACAAAACATCGATTAAAATTTGTGAGAACAGCTTGTGAAAAACTACAGAACAAGTAACCAACCATGGCTTTCGGCATAACCACTTTGAAGAACTCATTGGCCTAGCTGCTCTTGCCGATTATGTCTAGGCATGCGGGTTAAGCAACGCCTGTGCATGTGGCAAAAAAACATTTTCTCAAGTTCCTTAATATTTCGGAGAACACGTTAAGCTATTGTCTCTGATTGCAGTCATTAACTCAAGGTAACAACTCTAACACTATGTGAGGCAGGCAACTACACGATAACATGAAGATGAAGTCCAACCATGTCGCGCGCGATTCGAGAACGGACCTAAAAGCCCATCGCGACCGGTCTACTATTTTTTTTGTAATTTCGAAATTAAATTCGAAATTACAAAAATTCCCACTTTCCTGCACAAGATACAAGAAAATCATCTTACTAGCTACTGAACGTGTGCCAAGAAATAATGCGCGAAAATACAATCGCTGTACTAGGAAAACATAAACATCACAGCAGTTAAAATATTCCTAGAAAGGATGTAACTGTGAACAAAGTTATTTGTTTCTCTGTTCCGAGATGACTCTACTTCCTTTGATTAGGTTCTGAATTAGAGGTTATAGTTCAGTACGCATGACTAATGGTAATGTCGCATAATGTTACTTAGTTTGTCTAATTCAGTTAGGCAAATCCGAGAACACAATCTATTACCGAGAAGGAACGTCTAATCATGTTGTGAGCCATATTCTTGCTGTGTACAATTTAGAGGTTTTTAAAGTCGAAGTTGTTGCAATAGACGAGTATGTTTGTTATTACTTCAAGCAAAAGTTGCGATTCATGACCCTGTAAACCAGGGGTTAGGCCTAGTATATAGCGTAGGCTAGCTTATATCGCAATATTCCAAAGAGTAAAGGGCGCGTCAAGCAGTTGTATCCAGTAGTAATCTCCGACAGCAGTCGTTAGGTCAAGTTAGAGGCCTAAGGGCGACCTGATAACTCAAACACTGGGTGAGCCACACAACTAGATATACGAAAATAAATGAGTTATTGGCACAACTCCTAATTAAATACAATTTAAATAAAAGATCTCATGGTTCATTAAACTAAGCTGAGAGAGTCATTCAATTAGCCAGCGGAAGCCGCAAACGAGCAAATCTTACAGAGTAGCCGTTTGTCACGCAACTAATTGTAACAATTGCATGTTTTCAGCGGCTCCGTTATTGTTGGGTACCGTTAAATTGACGAGATTATGACTCTGATTAATCTGGGAAAATATGTGTATGTAACCATATGATTAAGACACAAAAGTATGGTTTGAACGTACTATTAAAAGTGCATTACGATATCAACCAAGTCCACATAATTTATTTACTTACTCGGGATTATATTCACGCGATTGAGACCCGGGTAAAAATGTATTTATGTTTTGCACAAGTGATAGTTTTTTTTTAAATCTATTAAATAAAGAGCTTTACCGAACAAGCGGTTATGTCCTCTATTAGGACATCACTACGCCTTATCGTCTATTCAAACCTACAAAAAAAATAACGCAGTCCAATTTACTACTGGATTCAAGAAATTTACTAATGCCATAATATCTCAGTGCTGCCAAGTCTTCTAGTCCGTATATCGCCATAGTAAAATGAGTAAAACGATTTATTATGTTTAAATTACCGTAAGTAGGTGAATTAAGTATTTTTATCCTGGGATTCTCATTAAAACGGGGGCTACGGGTATATAAAATAAATAAAGTGGGTACCTATCATACAATGCTGAACTCAAATTAGTGTCATTCCTACGGCACAAAGTTCAAAAACCTAATGTCCCGATGCACTCAGACCCAAGGTGAATCGTCGATTGTCTTCCGAGTTCAAACATAAACACATATTAACTTGAATGAGTTATTATTACATTGAACGATGGGTGGAACTATCATTTATACGTAGGTATATATTACTTATGTAAGATCGTTTTAATGGCATCTTGAAGATAAGATGATTCTTATCTTCGTGATGTCAAAACATGATTGTTTTGCACAAAAAAATTCTTAAATAACAGAAATCCACTGTCTTCGTTCCAAGTTGCCTACTTATCGCCGTGAAAAATGTCTCCAATAAATGTTTATATTAAATGAAATACGACCAAAGACACCTATCAATGACGTGACATAATCTCGTTCTTCTCAAAGAACCTTTAATGTGTCGATTCTACACGTGCTCGATAAAGACGCTTAATTTTTACCGCAGGCACATTCCGCAATGCCAAGGCCTTTGATCGCAAGTACGATCGATGCAGAAATGTGTCAGTAACGTTATCTTAGTCAGTATCTCCTCGAACTGAGACGTGCTTAGACTTAGAGACGGAGAGTCGTGTAATCATAGATCTATTGTTATCAGGGTACGTGGTTATTAGACGAAATTTTTAGTGCAGGCAACATTCGGTGCAGAGGCACATCCTCAATTTGTGCAGTGCGTGAGTGACGCGGTTCGGTAGGCGTTAGATGCGCAAGATTCGGGACCGGCCAGTTGGTGTCGCGGTGCCGAATCGTGTTTTCGTCAACGTCAAATTAGGACGCACGCTCCTCGGGTCAAGTTTTATTTAAAAATAGAACTCCCTTATCTGAGTATTAAAAATTGGAGATTCGAAGTATTTCGAAGAACTTCACAAAGTCAAATTAAGGCAACGAGTGTCGACGTATGTGCTAAGTGCTACAGAAAAAAGTGGTTTAAATAAAAAAACTGTTTTTTCCTCAAAATGTTAGCGACAAAGATTTATGTGAATGTGTTTGTGTATGCGACGTTGTTTGTTAGTGTTTGGTGCACGCATTACATGTTCGGTGTGAAGACGGATTCTAAGCTAGTTTATAGGACAAAAATCAAGTACGAAGCTCTACCTTTGCAGAAGCGCATCAAATACTTCTCATATAATTCGACGTTGCCCATAAAGGTAAAAAAAAACAATATATTGTCCTCACTTGTTTTTTCATGAACATTGGTTGTATTGAAATGAACATTGGTTTTAATCGCGTAGTTTTTATTAAAAAGCATTGTTGCAATGCCGATCCGACTGTCAGGCCAGCCTGAAGGTAGTCTACTTGTAAGAGGAGTCTGAAATAGGCTCCAAAACGTCGGATCGGCATTTAAACAATGCTGATAAAAAAGCAATTCGGATAAAACCGTAAAATGATTTTAATTTGACAACTCTTTTCAAAATTCTAATAACATTACAGAAAAACATCCTTCTTATCCTAAGAGATTGTAGTTTTGATAAGTCTTTGTTCTCATCAACGAATATGACTTGTATGTTCCCATTTCGACGCGACATTTGCTGGCCAATTTGACGTTATGGTACAACCGTAACTTTGGTGTTCTAACGCATAGATCATAATTATTAAAGATGCAATTTAAATTCTTCTGTACATACCAGAACAGATTTCTAGATGTGAACTGACGGAATGTCAGGTACTTCATCTAAGTGATCGCGATTAAAAGTAAACAAAAGAAAATAAAGAGAGAAGAAAAAAATGTAGTTAGGTACTACGAATTTTAATAGCGAACCTTAGGAAGCCTAGCGTGTGACTGTGCCGACGCCAAATAATTTAGGGGTTTAGCGAACCCCGGGCTCCCGAAAGGGATGCAACCGGGAACATCGCTCAGAGTAGAAGATTTAAAATAAAACCTACCCCTACATAACCTAATCTAGCTGAGTATACTTCAAAGGTTTTCCCAAGACAATATCTCTCTGTTTTATCGATATTGCCCTTGAATTACTGACCCCACGTTATAACTTAAAGATAATATTGTGTTGCGATAATTTAAACTCAAGTCCCTACTTTACATTTTATAATAAAATATTAAACAAGAAAAAATAAAGAAAGAAGTAAAGTTAAGTTTCACCCGCGTAAGTCCCATTCCCGCGAGAATATTGGAATAAAAAGTAGCCTATATGTTATTCCCGGTATCCAGCTACCTATATTCTAAGTTTCTTGGCAATCGGTTTAATAGTTTTGCGTGAAAGAGTAACAAAGTCTCAAGCAAACGTACATACAAACCTTTCCGTTTATAATATTAATAAGATTGGTCAAGCCATTCTACTAGAAGCGTCACGGACACAGGTTTAAATATTGTAAGGGGGGGTTTTTCATGATGCATTTCTCCTTGTAAAATCTTTCAAACAGAACTGGACTCTGTCTTTATTAGAGATTTACCTTTTTCCTTTTAGTCTCAGGTTCTAGTCTAGGTCCCTTGATATGGACGCATCACTATCAAAAGACGTCTTCGACGAAAGACGTCTCGTCTTTCAAACGAGCTTCACCAATTCCACGAGTCTAAACTGTTCGGGAGACTGACACACTTAAAAAAGACGAATCAAAGTTAGAATACCCACCATCTAGATAAGCCAAGATTTCAAGATCCTACGTCACTCAATCGTCGGATTCAAGCGGCTTATGCTTCTTCTTCTTCGTATCGATGGTACATAAGTTTTTCAGTGGAATGGGGTTAAACCCGCCCACTTCAGTACCTATGTTGCAAGGTTTTTGGCGTTTTCGTCGGCTGATATCAGAACCTATCCTGTCCCGCAGTGGTATTCTCTAATGTAACAGCCTAAAGAGAACGTCTGATTGGACGCTCAGAGTGAGCGTCCAATCAGAGCATCGTATTGCTCAGATTCGACGCTGAAACAGCGTCGAAATCTAGGCTGTTACATTAGAGAATAGCACTGCTGGAGATGTTGCAATTAGGGCTGGAGAGCCATACAAGGAGGTGCGTCTTACGCTAAAAAGCAGGATGTTTACAAATAACATGACAACTTTGTAAGTATATGTCTTTCAGACGTAGTAGGCGTAGTGGTTCGATTCATCAACTTGTTTTTATACCACATGTCCTTGGTTACAATTGACAAGTTTACATCTTTAGACTACTCCAATTGATCGAGTATCTTTAATGTTTATTCAAAAACTGGCCAAGTAGGAGTCCGACACGCTTACGAAGCGTTCCGCGCAAAAAAATACGTTTATTGTATGGGAGTTCGACTTAAATATTATTATTTACTAGCTGTTACCTGCGATTTCGTCTGCGTAGAAATAGTGCATAGCCGACTTTTTCGTTCACTACACGGATTCTACTAATTGGATTTCGATGTAAAATATACCACGAGTTTTCTCGAAAATCTATCTAATATTGAAAACCATATTCGAAGTCCCTAGACAACTTTTTTTTTTAGTTCACTTCCAAGTACAGACTTTTTGTCCTCTCTTCGTTTATTATAAGTATAGATATACTCGTAGATAGAAGATAGATTAATTATTTTATACAGTTATAATATTTATTGTAAGTAAGTAATAGCGGCAACAGAAATGTAGATGTCTAGGTTCAAAACAGCCTCAGGGTCCTGTTTGTACGCTTTAGGTAGGGAACTATAAAAAGAACTCAATTAGATATTCACGTGATTGTTTTCAAACGTCTTAAAACTACAATAATTAAGGATGTGACTACGGCCCGCGACCTCCAAAGAGAAAAAGACACAAGAAACTCATGTTTTTTTTAACCGACTTCAAAAAAAAGGAGGAGGTTATCAATTCGTCTGTATGTATAATATTTTTTTTTTTGTATGTTCACCGATTACTCGAAGACGGCTTGACCCATTCAGATGATTCTTTTTTTAATGGACAGATGGGAGCTCCAAGATGGTCCCATAAAGGTTTGGTAAGGATCTGATGAGTATCTTCGGAATGATGGACAGGATAGCATCCCAGAATTCAATAAATTACTCATTTTTAGACTTGTACCAAAAAGAATAGACCCCTAAAGAACTAAGTACAGATTAATGGGGCACCTGAAACCACCTTCTCATCAGCCAACTCCTTAATAATTAAAATTACGGGAATAATAAAAATATGTTGATTTTTAGGTAGGTAGGTATACAAAAAAGGGTAAAATAAATAAGTCGGGCAGTTTTACTGGTTGGTTCCATATTGTACTAAGTTTGGCTGCCCGACTTCAGATGATAAAACAGATTAATTAGTTGGTGGCACTGTACCTATGTAGAGGTTATTTTGGTATTTTTTATCAATTCTTTTTTTTTTTTGTTTTTTAAATTTTTTTTTGTCTCTTTTTTGAAGTCGGTTTTTTAATTTTTAATTTTGTTTTGTGATCAAGTGATTCACTTTTAGACATAATAACAACATTACCTACTTGACGAAGAGCTTGTATGAGTTAGTAGTTTAAAAATTTATTTATCTTAAACAATGAAATCAACAGCCCCAATATTTTTTATTTCACCTTGAACGAATGAGACGAATCTCCACTTAAAAGAATATAAAAATAAATTAATTAATGAAATCCATCGAGTGGTCTGGAAGATATGAGTATTAAGAAATAAAGAATATTACAAACATACAAAAATAGGCGCGAAAAATATAACCCGTTCCTTGCAGCCGGGTAAAAAAACGTCTATCTGAATACTATGAGTCCACCCATTACATTGCGCCATCAAACGTCGGCAATGAAGGTCCACTCTTAATTCGGGAATAAGGGATAAAGTACACGCGTACCGGTACACTCATACGACACTAGGTAACTAAGGTCAACAACGATCGCCTACAGTTTGCCACACACCTTTTCAAACCACTTTACCGAGGCCCTTTCGCCCATAATCGGTCATTCATGACAGCTCAGGTGCCGAGAAACCTTATAAACAACTAAGGTTAAGAGGTATATACGAGCTAAACTCAAAATCCCTGTCTGGTTCATCGAAAATTGTTGATTGTTTCATGTATGACGGAATGTTGTTGAATTTGTGTATGGATTGTAGGCGACATTGTTTACTACATTTTGGCGTAGTTTTAAGACAAAGGGCCTTATCACAGTATCTTATATGTCGTCGCTAAGTCGCCGTTATATCGTTTGTACTTCAATTAAAATTGAAAGATCTTCGAATAATTGAAAATAAAAAACCACTTCAACATTTTTTTATTTTATTATTGGGTATATTAAAGTAGTCGGGATGTTTTATTCCGTTTTATTTTATTTTCTCGCGCTATAAGAGGACGATAAAATAACAAGAAACGATTGTTTTTGATTTGATTAAAAGCCTATCCCACATTTAAGCAAAAATTGACTATTTTGGTAAAATGTGGATAAGATTCAACACTTTTTAACATATTTTTTTGGAAACTGCACTAAAGAAACAATGTCACCTACAACCTGTCCACAATCTTCTCCTTCTTATTTTCGTGTAGTGGTGTTTCTCACCTAGTGTTAGAGTTTTCAGGCCTCTAACTTGACCTAACGACTGCTATCAAATTTAACAACCATATTTGGAAATATTTATCGCAAGGAAATATATTTTCAAAATATCCCGTCGAAAATATATTTCTAAGTTTATGCCTTGAGCAATAAAAAACAAAGAAACATTAAATTATTTATTGCCACAACAAATAAAAATGTCATGAGCAATCCATTTTGAAATAATCAACAATTTTCGACGAACCCTACATGGATTCTAAGTTAAGCTCGTATTTACCCCTTAAAGAAACTTAAAATAAAATACGAGGTTATGAATCAAGTAATCGTGTTGCCTTTGACTTCATTACCTGTAGCTATTTCGTGACTTAGCGTAATTTGTCGGATAAGGAAAATAATCCTATTGATTTCAGATTAACTTGGCAGCTTGAAAAACGACCTTTTAAATGCTATTTTTGTAAACAAAGTTACTTAGTTAATAGAAAAAGATTTTTCATTTTGGCAACCAAGGTGGGGCGTTGGGCCAATACCTGGATGCGAAGGTTACGACTTTAATTCGTTGTCTTATACATATTAGAAGGCTAGATATTGGTTGCCTGAAAGAGGTCGCCCTTAGGCAATTAGGCCTTTGTCTTAAGTTTTTGTCTTTGTAAGATTTATTTCGTATCATTTGTTTTTATATTGCTCAAGGTATTTCTACTAGAAACATTTTAAAGGAAAAATACATCTTCTAAAATTCACTCGTGTCAAGGTTTGCCCTTACTTACTAGACTTCGCGAGCTCTCACCCGAGATGTATGTTTCCCTTACTATAATCGATTTAGGCTCGATTGAACGCATCTACAGGACCACTTCCCAGTGATTCACCCGTGCTAGTGATTAACTTTACAGTTAACACATTCTCCAAGAGATAACGCTCTTTTTTAATTAAATATTTCTATTACTAGATACATTTAAAAGAAAAAAATCATTTTTTTAATGCACTGACCCAGAAGCCCGAGTTCAAATCTCGCCGCGAGTAAATTATTATTGAAAAGAGCCTTTACGTGTTAGCTTCGGCTCCACGCATACCTTCAAAAGGTCCAGGGCTTCATAGCCCCGTGATTCTGGACGTATAAGGAAATATTAATATGCACATTATACGTCTTGTTTCAGGCGATAAGCTGCTTCGACTACCAGAACAGTGAAGCATCTGTGAACGTCACTGAAGGCGGCATTGGATACGACCACGTCACCCTCAGAATGAAGAGTCAAAGGAGCTATAGATTAGAGTACTCAATAGAGGTTTTTGTTTAAGGTTAATTTAATTATATAAGACTTTTTATACGGATTGGCATTTTATTCGTCTACCTATACTAATATTATAAAGAGGAAATATTTATTTGTTTGTTCGTTTGTTAGTAACGAATAGGCTCCGAAATGACTGATTAAAAACCCAGGGTGCCCGTCACTCTCCTGTGCCAGGGCATCGCCGGAAGCTGCAAGCCGTACATCGGCTAGCTCTGACGGGTATGGGAAGGCCTATGTTCAGCAGTAGACGGATAAAGTCTGAGTCGAAGACGACAAATTAACTGCGAATAAATAACAAAAGCTGCAAAAGCTCTATTTCGTGGGAAAGCCCACGAAATAGAGCTCAAAGAAGACGCATCTGCTGTATTCCTATAAAGAAAATATAGATCAAGTCAAGTTTTTACATCGCTTTCGTAGTGGTTTAACGACCGAATGAGTCACAGCTTTCACTGACCGGTCTAGGTTACCATATCGGGTTATACGTTTATAGAACGATACTGACGATACCGTCTTAGATCCTTGACTTATATTTGATTAATGATTTGCAGTGTGAATTAAATAAATAAATCTTTATTCATGCCAATAACTTAAATTTGTATAATTTTGTCTAAGGTTCGCTACTTGCATAATAAAACACAATATTTAACGGGTTTTATTTAATAACGGCATTATTTCTAAGGACCGTGCTTTCGCCATCTTTACAGTTGGCTTTTTCAAAGTTGGTTGTTTTCAAGGTTGGTGGTCAACCTTGAAAAAGCTGGCGAAAGTTGGCGAAAGCTCGGTCTTTAGAAATAATGCCGTAAAACCCGGTAAATATTGTGTTTTATTACATAATATATTTCGTTTCTTAAATAAACACTACAGATGGTAGTGATAAAATATTTACTTATTACTGTGTTATTTACAATAAGTTATGTAAGTACGATCATTGATCAGTACGAATAAGTGCCGAGACTACGCAGGTAAAACCACGTGGCGCAGTTAGTAAAAAAGTAATAATATGAAATTGTTTATTTACAAGTCCTGTATCAATTTAGTAGTATTAGTAGTTTGTAGTTTATATCAATTGTAAATGCCCGTGAATGTGATTAGTAAAACCTGATCTAAAATTAAAGAGAAGGCGTGTATCGTGTCTATAACAAATCATAATCAAATACTTTATTGTTTTCTATAAAACTTTTAACGGTACCAACTTAACTTAATAACGAATTCATCGTTAACAAATGTAAGTATCCATTACATTACATTACAGCGATATCGAATTATTGTATTGTGTAGAGTAATTATAAAGCAAAGCAGAACCAAAATCGGTTCAGCATTTTTTCTTTCATAAGAATCTTCTCATGACATTTGGAAGAAGTTAAGAACAACAAAAAAGAACTAGTGAAATCGGTACAGCCATTCACGCATGATGCCATGACCACGAGAAATAGGGATTTATTTTTATATATAAGAAGACAAGCAGATTGTGCGGTTTCATCCGTGGATTTATGAAAATAAATAATAACACATAATTATGCTAAAATCCATACAACAGTTCAGGCTACAGAGATCAACAAACTAAATTTGGATACATACATACGCAAGAAAAACATAATTAATCCTACTTCAGCAGTCGGGTAAAATGGAGATCACGATAAACATAAAGATGGTATACGCATTCACCCCGCAGTGGAGTGGGACAGTACAGTAACCCTCATTCCTAACTACGATTATTTCTTTGCCACGGAACATCGACCTGGTTATGTAAATGTGGGTAAATCCCTGGAAAATGGGCAGTTCCACGGAAACCCCCATTGAAGCACTACGCTACGGTCAACGTTTATTGTTTCAACATCTAAATTGTTTTGGTAGAAGCGGTAAGTCTTTGTAATTTCACGATAATACCGTCAAAATTAAAAGCCAAAGAAATGAGTGCAATACTCCTTGACTACTGACGTTGAAATCGCATAATCAAACGCAGAACTGTATCAAAATCGCAAATACAACTTGTGTGCTGATTAACTGGGTCCTAAATCTGACCTAAATGTTATCTCTGATAGCAGTCGTTAAGTCTAGTTAGAGGCGACGACGCGACCTGAAAACAGGCGTTTTGATTATCTGACAGTTTGAACTACTGTTAAACTGTGCAGTTTTTAGTTTTGCCTACACACGTACGATTTATCTGTACAGACCAACGGTACAGTTAATCTAAACGACTGTAGCCTGCTTAATTCATTTGGTAAGCCTCACCACTATACGAAAAGAAGAATATCTTCTCGAGGTGCCATGTTCTTTCTTGACCTTGTGAACAACGCTCCCGCTTCGACTATTCTCTGCAGCACCGGATCGCGAACTTACTGCATTGTGAACATCCCCAAACTGTTAACGTTATAGTGCACGTATTTACGTATCACCTCATGGTAGGAGTACTGGTAAGATCCAGCGCTTATGGTCGGAGCTGGGTTGGCTAGAATAACACACAGCCAACCTCATGTACAATGGAGGACATAAGTGCGGAAAGTGGGAGCCCAAGAAGAAGAAGGGATAGGTACTGGTACCTACTCAAGTTGAATCTGATATTAAAAACTATACAAATAGAATAAATAAAACGGAATTAAACTATACGAGCTCGAAATAAATCCAATATCCTTCAAAGCGAACCGAGCAAAAGTCAATCGGGCAGAGAGCTAAGAAATCAACGTCGAGCGACAGAAATGCAATCGAAGTTATCTTACTTGGCTCAAGTCCTAAGGGACCCATCTCCAAAGGACTATGGCAGTTCGCCAATTAGAACAACTGTCTGGCAACTTGTATTAAAAACTATTAACATTCTGCCCCAATATTTGTTTAGGAAAATGTAAACAAACGAACTACTGGACACATATCTGTTTGGATTAAGTGCTAAACTCTACGTTATATATTTCCAGTTTACATAGTCCAATAGATTTGAAGTTCAGTTTAGTTTTTTAATTATGGTCGTTCTGCTGCAATAAAGATAATTTTAGACCAGTTCCACGTGTTTAATAGTGTACTATCAAATAGTTTGAAACAATTTTAGCAATGCGTAAGGAAGCAACAAAGATGGCAGCGATTTTATTGCAACCCCATTCCTTAGGAGCATAAGTAACGTGCTAATTCCGCGTTTGGCACTGTTTTTTTTTTATTTTCACTACACTCGTTATCTTTTGCGAAACCGAAATTATTAAACAACTG
Organism: Idaea dimidiata; assembly: GCA_949358125.1. Taxonomy (NCBI): domain Eukaryota; kingdom Metazoa; phylum Arthropoda; class Insecta; order Lepidoptera; family Geometridae; genus Idaea; species Idaea dimidiata. The sequence continues at coordinate 14,231,427 of OX442340.1, read as the reverse complement.
AAACACATTATAACAAGGTTTTAAGAAAATGAAAATTCAGGACTACGTTCCACTAATTCGTTGCAAACAGTCCAATATGGTAAACCATTACATAATGCGTATCATCAATATAGTACACTGACAAGCAAACAATGCCCTCTCGAATGACACATCATTGCGCAGTACAATGCCAAGTTTGCCTCACACCAACACAACTTTAACCAAACTGGTGTGTGCGCACATTTGCAAACATCCACTGATAATGATCAGGGTATAACGGTAGCGCGTAGATGTTGGATGTGTTCCTAATTTGGGAGACATCTGCAACCTTATTTCAAAGGATGATCTTATTTAACTCTGTTGCTGACAATTCTCGATTGAAATAATTGAAATTGCTGTTAGTACACGACTGATAGAATTACGTAATCAGCTAGCAGTTTTTGTTAGGCAAATACAATCAGAAGCTGCAATTAACATTTTTGAGTGAACGTAAACTACTTAGCTTCCTTATAAACGTTGACTAACAGTTCACTAAGTTATGTGACGTTTGTCTCTGTCTGTCAACTTTGAAACATCTTCCAATTACAGGTTTTCACGAATATGAAATAGAATAATACATAAGAGCTACCGAGGCAAGAGACAAACAAACAAAGAAAGCTTGCATCTAGTACGGCTTAAATATAAAGAGGTAGCTAGTACAGTTAACAATCAAACTTAAAATTTAACAGGATCATTAAAATGAATTGACTGAGCTGTCGTCTCGCTAAGCTAACACTAATAAAGAAGGGATCAATTTCGGATATATCGCACTGATAATCTAACTCACTAGCTGCTCGCACCATGAATGAATGACATAATATTACATATCAGCCTACCCTGAGGAAAGAGTATGTAAAGACTCCAAAACGTCGAAAAGAATTGCAACAATGCTGATAATAAAAACGATGCGAAAAAAAACAGAAAAGGAGTTTTATTTCAAGGATAAAATCCCTAATTCTTATTATGTCAAATAATCGTCATGAGACCATCCAAAGGCAAAGTTAGAAACAAATAATCAAATTCACAATATCAATGGGAGCATTTCATCCGTACATATATTAGCCCCGAATAACTTCGCTAAGTACCTAAGGGCAAGGGCGGAATTAAGGAGGGATCACTGTGCCACAAGACAGTGGAGATTCCATCACAATTCCATAACTTAGAAGCAAAACAAGTCATAAGAGTTGGTAAAATATATGAATAAAATAACAGAAAGGACATAAATAAAACTCTTGACTATTTCTAGCTGGAATTACGTTTTTTTTACGTTGCATCTCTTTCTTTTATTGGCAAGAGCCAATAAATAAATAAAAGACAAAACATTTACTGTTTCCATTATTTTAACACGTTGCCAACAAAAGCCCTACACAAACATGAACTTGTAGAAACAAACTCGACTTAAAGTATGTTACTTCAAGTTCATTTCTAACTGATTTTGTTGATTTTATACCCGGTCATTTCTTGTGCCCCTCCCAGAACAAAACCTGAATCCGCCCTTGCCTAAGGGAGTATCATTTAGACAAATATAATAATACGGTTTTATTTATTTAGAAAATCGGCAAAGATGAAACATTAAAGGTTGTTGAACCCAGTTATATTTGGATCGAAAGGATAGATACTGTTGTTTCAAGCCGCGTAGAATTACGAGCAACTGACCAAATAAATAAGTTCTTCCTTTGAATTTATCGATTTGAGATTCTTTAGAGGTCATTAGGAACAAAGCCAAGGGAGTCTGTGAAGCAGGTTTGTGAGTATGTGTGTAATTGTGTATGTGTGTTCGTTACTCAATCACGTAAAAACCGCTGAACCGTATGCGGTGAAACTTGGAATATAGGTAGCTGGATACCAGAAATAACACAAAGGCTACTTTTTATCCCGATATTTCCGCGGGAACGGGACTTACGCGGGTGAAGCCGCGGGGCGCAGCTAGTTCCTAATTAAAGAATTCTGAATAAGCCCAAAAGCTAATGAAGCGTAACATCTGAAATTCAAATGTCATAAAAGTATTGCCCCGTTTTACAATAGATTAATAATTCGATGTTGGCTAACAGAGACAATCCTTAGACGAGCACTTGAGACCCCATCAAATTTCAATTAAGTACCTTAATAAAGGTAAAATATCTCGATTGGTCGCTTCCCTTTCAATGAAAATGATCTTTTTAAGTGTCGTTATTGCATTAACTTTGTCAATACTCTTGAGGTTTCAATTTAAGAGATATTATATACTACGAGGAATAAATAGAAGGTATATACGAGCTAAACTAAAAATCCCTGTCGGATTCATCGAAAATTCTAAAAGATTGCGTCAGAAATAATCAACAATTTTCGATTAATCCGACAGGGATGTTCAGTTTAGGTTGTATATATATAATACATCCCTTAAGAATGAAATAATGAAGAATCCTACTAGTGTTATAAATGTAAAACTGTTTGGATGTTTGTTAATCAATCACGCAAAAACGGCTGAACGGATTTGGATGAAATTTGGAATGTAGGTAACTGGGGACCTGGAATAACACATAGGCTACTTTTTATCCCAATATTCCCACGGGAACAGGACTTAACCGCGTGGCGCAGCTAGTGTGTAATAAATGAGTATACCACATTTATTTCCTTAGGAATTGATTTTGCCTAAGGAATTAATATTTTATTAAGAAATAAATGTGTATTCTATATTCGACCATCCATATTCGACGTAACAAAACAAAGCTCATCATCATCATCATCTCAGCCCTTTTCCGTCTACTGAACATAGGCCTCCCCTGTACGACGCCACAAATATTGATCGCGAGCTACCACCATCCAACGACTCCCCGCGACCGCTACAATGTCGTCGATTTATGCCGGTGTAGACGAGGAACTCGACTAATCCTATTAATATTATAAACGCGAATGTTTTGCAAGTATATGTGAATTTGTTACTCCTTCACGCAACAACGACTGAACCGATTGCGATGAAAATTGGTATGCAGATAGCTCGAGATCTGGTTTAACACTACTTTTTATTCCCATATACACACGGGAACAAGAGCGACGAAGGTGAAACCGCGTGGCACATCTAGTAATTTCATATTTATAAACTTACTAGCTGCGCCCCGCGGTTTCACCCGCGTAAGTCCCGTTCCCGCGCCATCGGGATAAAAAGTAGTCTATGTGTTATTTTCGGTATCTAGCTACATATATTCCCAGTTTCACCGCAATCGGTTCTGTGGTTTTTACGTGATTGAGTAACAAAGACACATATAATACACATACACACATGCTCACAAACTTTCAGCTGGATAATATTAGTAGGATAGGTCGGTATTATCTTTAATAAACTCGCTCCCTTTATTAGTGATAAATTACGTCGGCAGTAGATAACGTCGGATCGATATCCGGACACTTCCGGACAAGTTCCGGTTTATATCGGACAGGTATCCGGACACCGGACGGACGCAACGATAACAACATCCAAATCACTCATTTTTCAATAATCCTTCTGAAGTGGCTTTTAACGTCAAGGTTATCTATTTTAACGTCAAGGTTATCTATTTTAACCTCCAACAGAAAAAGGGGGTGTTAAAGGTTTGACGCGTCTGTCTGTGGCATCGTAGCTCACGAACGGATGAACCGATTTCTATGTAGTTTTTTGTTGATAGTTACTAAAGTATTTAAGAACACCAATGATGGACGTTTATATTTTGATCAAACATAACACAGACTGCATTTTATTACATATTAAGATCATTTCTACCAAGTTACTTAGGCTGAAATCTATATACCGTGCCTAGACTTTGCTAAGCAAAAACTTTGACCTAAGACAATTTGGGTATTTATAAAGCAATTTCACATTAAGAATGTAAACCAATCAAAAATAATGAAAAAAACTTTGCTCCTCTGTTATGACTGTAAAGATCTTTTCATTTTATTCGTATTACAAGTACAAGACTATAAATACCGCTTCAAAGTTTATGCTTAGCATAAGTTTTTACTGAGCTAAGTCTGAGCAAAGTCACAGTCAGCGCACTATAGATTTCGGCGTTAGAGCGACCTAAAAACTCTTAACACTAGGTGAGCCACACCACTACACGAAAAAAAAAACCAAGTTACTCCCTAACTGCAAGGAAATACTAACCACATGTGAGACTATGGCTTAAAGCAACCCGACCTCCAAAATAAGACATTTTCTTTACCAAACACGTAACAAAAATACCAACAAAATATCACCTGTAATTGGCACCGGTTAGTTACATTTTCATAATGCTTCCACGAAAATGAATAACATGCAGAGCACTCGAGTTGCTAGCGACGTGCTCATGCAAAATTAAGCACCATGTACGTTGCCACAGTATAAACATCGGCGAAGCGCTCCCAGTAGGCTGACTCTATAGCAGGGATGGGCAAACTACGGTCCACGGGCCATTTCTGGCCCGCGAACGACTGCAATTCAGCTCACGACTATCACATTAAAAATCAAGTGCAGTCTTCCTACTAATATTATAAATGCGAAAGCTAAGATGTTTGTTTGTGTAACAATCACGCTAAAACTACTGAACCGATTGCGATGAAACTTGGTATACAGATAGCTGGAAATCTGAAATAACACACAGGCTACTGTTTATCCCGATATTCCTACGGGAACGGGACTTACACGGGTGAAACCGCGGGGCGCAGCTAGCATGAAATACAGGGGAGTGAACCTACTATGTATATTTATACTGTGGCCTCACATACTCCACGGTCAGGGTAGCAGTATAAAATTCATTTGATAGCACACCTGTACCGCTGGCGATTCCAACATGAAATTGCAATAAGTTCTCACTTAATAATAATACTTTGTATTTGTAATACTGGCCGGTGTAAACCTGAATATTAGTCCCAGGGGCATATATTAAGCCGTTGAAGCAAAACATGTGTTCTTCTACAACATCTTGCCCCGGGCGCTACAGTAAATATAATTCTTACTAAAGTAGATCTGTCTGTCTGTCCGTCTGTTATGACATAGATAGATAGATAAATCATTTATTGCATCACTTAACACACAACAAGTAAAATTACATTAACAAAAGTATACAAACAAAAGCACAAACAACAAACAAAATTACAAGTACAAGTAGAAGAGTAGTGTGTCTTTCACGTCTAAACCACTGAATCAATTTTAATGAATTTTAGTAGAGAGATAGTTCGAACCTTAAAGAAAGTCATACTTATTATCCCAATATTCAAGCGGGAACGAAACTTATGCGGGTGAAACCGCGGGGCGCAGCTAGTTTAAAATAAATTATTGCGATGGATAAAAATTATAGAACATCTAACTAAAGCAATTTAAGTAACCACACACTTTATTAAATAGCCATGGAAGATTAACCCACGTATATCTTACCAATAAGGTACACTAATACTATTTTTTCCGTAGCGGATATTGAAACTGTTACCTCTCAATTTCAACACTAAAAAAATTCTAAAATGCTTCAAAGCTTCATTCCTCTGTTTCACACGCGTAAGTCCCATGAAAATAGGTCTCCAGCTATCTGTACTCATCATCAAGTTTCATCGCAATCCGTTCTGTAGTTTTTGCGTAGTAACAAACTCACGGACATATATACAAACTTGCAAACTTTCACGTTAATAATATTAGTAAGATAAAAAGTAGCCTATGTGATATTCCAGGTCGCCAGCTACCTATACGCCAAGTTTCATCGCATTTGGTTCAGCAGTTTTTGCGTGAAAGAGTCACAAACAGACATACAAACAAACTTCCGCGATTAAAATACTAGTAAGATTTATATTTTGTATAAGTGAAGCAGTTCAGCCCCCATATCTATCCAGTGGACGTATGACATCAGTGGAAAATGAGAGGCACTATACAGTACATTGCTGCTTTGACGTAACGTGGTTATTACTGGTGATTACCTCAAAGCAGCAATGTACTGCATAGTGCCTGTCATTTTCCCCTGTTGTCAGACGTCCACTGGATAGATAATATGGGGGCAGATAATGTTTCTATCAGCTTCCGTCTGTTTGCTCCATTACAATTTGTAAGCTGGAAGACAGACAAATGGTTTCGGTCAGTGGGTGGATCCAGGATTACATCTATCATGGGCCCGATTGCTCCCGAGGGTGTAGTAAGTATCGATTTAACGACGACAATATTTCCAAATTACATAATCCGTTTGAACTATCAAGGTAAATTTATATTTTCTTCTATGGTTTTCGCGATTTTGCATAATAAAGTTAAAGTTTTAACTTTTGTGTTTTCCGCAATTAGCCCTACTATTGGGCCTTTGTGCGTGATTTTAAGCCGTGGGTTTTCTCACGATGTTTCCTTCATCGTAAGAACGATATTAATAGCGCACATATTTTTTTCTTAAAGAAAAACACATTTTTGCGCGGACGAAATTTGAAACCACGACCTTCGCATTGAAAGTCAGGGTATCTACCACTAAACCAACACCACTCTCTCTTCTCTTGCATAATAAAACATTTTATTTATCGGGTTTAATCGCGTTTTATTCATGATTTTAAACGAACCGAGCTTGCCAACCTTACAGTTGGCTTTTTCAAGGTTGAAAAAGCAACCAACCTTGAAAAATCATGAATAAAACGCGATTAAACCCTATAAATAAAGTGTTTTATGAAGGTAAATATACCAACCTATTTGAGAAATCGTTCGACTTTCAAGTACAAATACATAAAGTTTTTATGGATTAGGTTTGGTAGAAAGAAGTATCTTTACAGTAATTCCGTCGTCGTTTTGTTAAACCTAATATTGAACCTTAAAGGTCTAGTCTTTAGAGTTATGTGTACCCCCCGTCTAACAGCCAAATGACTATACTTGGATACATAATAATGATCTAATAAAATTTTTTTTTTATAAAAAACAAAAAACCCGACTGCGTAAAAAACTCGATTAAAAAATACGCATAGAAACAACAAAAAACTAAAAAGAAAAAAACAAGCCCAGTAATTTGAAATTACGCTAAGTAATAATAGTTTTGTAATCGATACACACGGAACACATAATAAATGAGTAAAAAATTACTCACAGTCGGGACCCATTCATTTTACCAATCTAATTTTTCCAATGGGTCCCGACTGTGAGTAATTTTTTACTCATTTATTATGTGTTCCGTGTGTATCGATTACAAAACTATTATTACTTAGCGTAATTTCAAATTACTGGGCTTGTTTTTTTCTTTTTAGTTTTTTGTTGTTTCTATGCGTATTTTTTAATCGAGTTTTTTACGCAGTCGGGTTTTTTGTTTTTTATAAAAAAAAAAAATTATTTTACGCTTTTTAGTTATTTTCATTTATTGATGGTAGGTAAGTCTCGTAATCTATTCATTTCATTACGGGGTTATAATGTACTAGCTGCGCCTCGCGGTCTCACCCGCGTAAGTTCCGTTCCCGCGGGAATAATAAGTAGCCTATGTGTTAATCCAGGTCCCCCAGCTACCTATATTTCAAATTTCATCGCAATCGGTTTAGTAGTTTTTGCGTGAAAGAGTAACAACCTCACATACATACTACATACATTCATACTTACATACAAACTTTCGCGTTTATAATATTAGTAAGATTCTATTTCAGTTAGGGTTTAGTTATTTATTGTTTAAATTTATTATTATTCTTTTAACTTTTTTTGTACCTAATTGTTATTAGGCTTTTATTCAGTTGGTAGGTACAATTTATGTAAATATTTTTTTAGTTTATTTCAATAAATTTCTGTGACCTGTACCATCACGGCTTATACTTTGATAGTTCCAAGCGTAACTACGTAACAAAAATAAAAACTTGTTCGTTAGTAACAAAAAGCAAGAATACCTAATTGTAAATTAACTTTAAACCGTTATATTTCCTAAACGGTTCTTTAAAATGAAAAATGGTGAAAGAAACCTAATATTTATTTTTAAAAACCTATTCAACGATACCCATCTTGACATACTTTGACGATTTTGGATTTTTTAATTTTGACAATATGGCGTCTGGTGGTGACATACGTTACTTTGGATTACTGTCATGTCTTTAGTCACACTCGCCAGATTAAGACGAATCGATTGACGTATGAATCATCAATATCGGTCCACGCGTTTGGCCTCTAGAACGCCACATAGAAACATCCATACATACATACATACATACAAACATACATACATACATACATAGACCGGTAAACACATTACCCTCCTTTGCGTCGCGCAGTCGGGTAAAAAGGGAAATCTTCATAGGTGAGCTGACTTTTCAAATTCACGAGTAATTGAAAGAAATAAAAAGTAAATTTTCGAACAAATTCCGTTGAATATTACATACTAGGTAGGTGTTAGTTGTAAAGACTTTTCCTTCTAATCCTGCATAGAAGTCTAGAGTTTATGGAAATAAATAAATAAAATAAATAAAAATTTAATATCCTGACTGATTGACTGACTGACTTAACTATATTCCAACGCATAGCCTAAACGTGTTAAAAGTGTGTTATTTGTGACGGGTAGGCATCAACTACGAAAGGATACAAAAGTTCGATAAAAATACTTCGAAATACAGCCCCTCAGGAGAAAAAGGGGGTGTCCAATTTTGTATGCAACTTCTTATTCTCTTAATCGATGGACATGAAAATTAGTACACATACAGTAGAGGGCGGGGTAAACCTATCCTAAACTCCTGTAGAACAGGGGGTCGAAGCCACGTGCAGCTAGTATTGTTATAAAGCAAAACTGTACCAGTGAAATCTAAACTAGTCCACAATCCACCAAGAATCGCGATGCTAATTGCAAATCAATTATCTAGCAATGGACTCCTTGGGGTCCAAACAATCAACTTCCACTAGACTCTCGAGGAACAACCCAATCATATAATGAATACTCAAGGTAGGAGCGAGCAAAGTGAATAATACTGCGGTATAACGTCCGTCTGGTAAAATAATTCTGTTTTTATTATACACAGCCACGGTCAATCTCCTACGTGGCCCAATTTATAATAGGGTTATTGGCTTGGATTATGACGACAGTGTGTCTAGTGTCTAGCATTAATGTGGGTTTGTTTTGAATAGGTGTAGCTGTTTTCTTGTAGTTCTATCTATATTCCTATTTTTATAGAAATTTTCATTAGTTTTCAGCAATAAGGCAACCCATTTGTGCAATTTACATTTTAAGCTTTGTCTTTACTTTATGTAATGTAAATATTTGTGTTTTGTTGTATTGTTTTGTTGTACGTACAAATAAAATTATTATATATATTTATGTTGCCATACACTTTAATTAAAACTTGAATCTAAGATGGCAGATACACCAATATTAGCTTAGTGATGCTGTGGAAAGATACATTATGTGCTTCTCCAAAACTTTTACTCTTCGTATAGTGATGTGGCTCACCTTATGTTAGAGTTTTCGCCATTAGGCCTCTAACTTGACCTAACAACTGCTATCAGAGATAGCAGTTTGCAGTAACAACCAACACCTTCCAACCAACCCATGAATTACGTTAAACCGAACTGAATGTCCAAAACTGAATTAGATCAAATTTATAAAACCAAATCGAACAACGGGAAGCTTCATATATCTTAACAACGTTCGTTCGGTAACACATTGGAGGTTCAATTTGGACGACATCTGACGTATGGCTGACACGTGTGCTGACATGGACGGTTATAGCCAATATCGTTCACCGAATGGGACACAATCGAGATCTCGACTTCACCGTAAATTCGACATTGATACATAATAGGTAGGTCTAGGTACGATTGGATGAGTATTTAGGAGCGTTTGAGCGCATAAAACTGGACTGAACTCTTATTAGAAGCTAGATGGAGAAAGGAATTGATAGTGAAGCTTTGCATGTCGGCCCAGACGGTCGAATTTCATACGTTCCACGGTTAAATTGTTCGGAAATTTACTCACACACCTTTAAAAAGTTTACTCAAAATTCGAACATTCGTTGTTTATTACCCATATACCATACGAGCTGTGCCCCGCGGTTTCACCCGCATAAATTCCTATCCTGTAACGTATGTGACGCTTCACGTATGTCATACCAAGCGTTGCTCAACCCGTGTGATTATTCAAAGTAGGTACCCTATATCTTATTTTAACCACTAAACTATCCCGGTACCAAATTTCGTTCAAATCGGTTTAACCGTCATTTTTATCCATCATGTATGTCATACCAAGCGTTGCTTTACCCGTACGATCATTTAAAGTATCGTATTTATATCCTTAAAGTAATGTACCAAATTTCATTCTAATTGTTGTGATCGTTCCTGTTGACCCATCACGTATTTGTCACGCCAAGCGTTGCTTACCCCTACAATCATTTAAAGTACCCTATATCTTATTTATACCCATAAACTAACCCTGTACCAATTTCATTCTAATTGGCGCGATCGTTCCTGTTGACCCATCACGTATGTGTCACGCCAAGCGTTGCTTACCCCTACGATCATTTAAAGTACCCTATATTTTATTTAAACCCCTATACTAACCCTGTACTAAATTTCATTCCTATCGGTTCCGCCGTTCTTGAGATATAAATAGTGTAACTAACACGACTTTCGTTTTTATAGCTGCGTCCCGCGGGATTTACCCTCGTAAGTCCCGACCCCGTAAGAATATCGGGATGAAAATAAAGTTTGAGCGATTGATCAACTGAGAAATTAAACAACTTCAAATTGGGTTTTTTGTTTTCTGATCGTCGTTTGTTTCCGTTTCTATAGCCTTTTATTTTTATTTAGATCATCTTTGTTTCTGTTTCGATGTGCTTTTATTTTTTGTTTCGATCGTTTCTTGTTTCTCTTTCGATTTCGAGTTTTATTGCGATCGTCTTTTAGTTTCGTTGAATAATAACTACCTCTATGTGTAGTTGGTCCACGGCTAATAAATAGCCCAGTGAAAGAAAATAAACTGTGGGCCCACTAGTGGGTCGGGCCATAGGACCATTGTCTTAACCAGTTAGCCCTTTAAGTAAAAACGATGGGTTATAAGATATTGCATGTACCTAATTTGCTTTAGAAAATGCAATTCCGATATTCATAATCTCATATTTTCCTGAGTCTCAATCGCGTATGAGATAATGAGTTCCAATCGTGTTAGTTTAAATAAATCTGTACGATCTTTTAGTACGCTCTTTGTGGAGACTAAATAAAAGGAGTTGAGTTTGTATAAGTGTAAAAATAATATATTATTAACAAATTAGGCAGACTATTATTAATTAGATGAGAACGCGAGTTAATGATTTGATGGTATTTTGCGAACTGAACTTAACTAGGCCGCGCTGACGTATAAGTACCTACTGCAATCGCAGCAACTCTGCGTTCGATATATGGTAAACCGTACAAAATCTGATATTATTATTATTATTATAAGATTGTCTTGCCTTTTACTTCAACATGAAGTTTCAAAAGAGACAAAACATTGCGTAACTGAGGCGTGACCCTTATCATTTTTAAGTAAGGAGTTTTATTGTATACTCATAAACAAATCCCAAATACTGTACATAATTTAAGATTTAAACAGCTACCGAGGAAGAAAACAAAGTTCTAAAAGTGTAACTAAGGGCGAACACTTTCGACAGTAAACCGTGAACGTCGTAAAAGCTGAAATTCTAAGAAGCGTGTCAAACTCGGGAGCTATTAACAACGTTTCGTCGTTTTGATCAGACTTTGAAGTTCACGATCGCTGCGTACCTATAAATAATTCTGAAGACGGAGTACTACGATCGGTTCTAATCAACAAAATAAAAAAATAAGTACAGCCTACATTTTTAAAGAAATGCTTAGAACAGAATAGAATAGAAATATATTTAGTAGGACAAGCACACAGCAAAAAAATACAGAACAAAACCAAAAGAGTAGGTACTTAAATAAATAAATATAAAAATAATTTAATCATAATACCATCAAACGAAGTTAGGAAGCCATGTGCGAACTGTAAATGGGCCGGCCTCAGCACAAAGCTGTAGTCGGTAAACATACTCAGCTACAGCACTGGTCTTCCGGCCGGACCAAGCACAGCGATGCAGAAGGCACCGGCTGCACGTCCCTCTTCCCTTGACAACAGACAATCATTTTTCGAATTATGCAACCAAGGATACATATAATAACATAATTGACCGAACGAGCGAAGCGAGTGAGTTCCAGTGTAGGTTCTAGTAGTTCGCCCCGAAATGAGAACTCACGACCCCCTATCTCCCCAACCCCACTACCGATCCGGCTCATCTTTGAACTCATAAATTCTATTGACCTAAACTACGCGCATACCAAAATTCATGAAGATCGGAGCTACGATACTCAAGTTATCGTCGAACTAACTTACAAAGATACAAGCGCCAGGCCCGTCTACACTGGACCTCACTCGCTTCGCTCGTTCGGTCAATAAGGCTTCCTTCTTTGAGGGACAGAACCTTAAAAAGCTCCGTAACATCGCCAACTCGTCCTACACGGGCCGTAGGTAAATAGGACGAGTTCGAAACTTTCCATACATACGTACGAAGATGCTATGTTTACAAATACACCCATAAAGCACGCGCCAACAAAAACTGGAGCTATTGTTCCGCACGTCATTATCGTCTGTGTACAAAATGAAAGTGTAATTATGGTACACTGCTAAATAATTTATATCAGGGACTTGAAAATTAATGGTCCAACGCAGCCCGGTAAATATGGGGCAAGCCGGGGCGAGAGTAAAAAAACGGTTTCCCAGGCGTTTTTCAGGCTACAGGAAAAGGGCGTTTCAAAATGAACGTTTATTATTTTAAATTTTTTTAAATATTAAAGCGTGAATTACAATTCTGTTTAAGATTATTCTATAGGTACCGCTTTGACGTAACGTGGTAATAACCACGTTACGTCAAAGCGGCAATGTACCGCATAGTGCCTGTCAATTTCTACTGTTGTCAGACATCCACTGGATAGATGATATGGGCCCAGGACGAGTAGTCATGGGCGTACGCAGGTGGACAACTGGGACGCTTGTCCCAGTCCTAAGTCCTGACAAAATATAACAAATCTAAGCAAATTTACTTTTATTGCTTAAGGTATGGAACTTTTAAAACAAAGCATATTTTTTAAGGCTCCGATATCCGATTCCTCTCGAACAAAATTCATACACAAAATCGAATTAATTTTATTCGAGAGATTTTTGCTAGAAGGCAAATAGATGTTACGACAATCGATCTTCGAACCTCCTTATTTTGTAGCAGAGTATTTCTAAAACAACTAGTGTACTTAGCGAGTTCTCTTACTTTTGCCCCAGTTCAAAGCAAATGCTGCGTACTCCCATGCTAGTAGTACAACCAACACGTAAGCAAGAGTTTTGGCGGGAACGCGTTGAGGAGATGTGTTGCTAAATTTTCATTTTTGTGAAAACTTTGTGAAACCTTCAAATGCGTGTAAATTGTTTAATTTCGGGGACATACTAATCAATTTAGTTTCGTGAAGGTGTACAAGTGTTATGAAAGTGAAAATCGGTGCAAAACATGGACTTTAGCGTTGTCTCCAAAGCTCGCGTGAACATTCATTGTAAAGAGCCACAATTTATAATGACTTCTTTAACTTGGCTTTCACTACGACGACTTGACTGTTTTGATGCAAATTTAATAATACTTGACATTGGCTAATTTACAAATGGCCATAATCGGTTCGCAACCGATTAAAAAAAACACGTAATCACGTGGTCCTACACACCGTAGAGTCACCGTTCGACGCTTCGCCAGTGAATGAATAGAAGCACCAACAACACGGGTGCGGCCCGCTCGATACGGCCGAGGCTGCGCTCTGAGCTCCAGCCCGGAATCACAGGATACTCTCGGTACTCTCCACGATCGCTGTTTCTATTTCTATTACTCGTGGAGTAACTAACGTAATACTATGACAGATAGATGTGACGTAGGGAATATTGTACTAGATACTCCGCGCTACCATGATCGTTTCTCGTTGCTTTGACGTCCTTTTGTTGCTCAAAAATAGAACGTAAATTTAAAATTTTGTTTGTTGTTCTTTGTATTTGTTCTTTTGGTGTAAGTAGGTAGTTGTTATTTAATTTAGTGTTATGTACTTAATTAAAAAATTTGTAGTTTGTATTATTCAATGCCTAAGTACCTATGGATTCTATGTTTCTACTTCAATAAAATGATTTTTTTAAATAGAAAAACCCCGACTACTTTTAAAAACCGAAGCCGGCGAAGCCGAGAGTTTTAGTTAGTTTCATTTGTTTCATTCATTTCATTTGATCGCACCAGATTATGAGTGAATTATTAAAAAACTACCTCCATCCCGCGGTTTCACCCGCGTAAGTCCCGATCCCATGGGAATGTCGGGATCAAAAGTAGCCTATTTTACTCCTCGACAATGTAGCTTTCTATTCTATCTATACTTATAATAAAGGAAAAGAGGACAAAAAGTCTGTACTTGGGAGTAAATTAAAAAAAAAAAGTGGTCTAGGTGACTTAGGACTAAGTAGTAAAACAAAAGATATAATTTTTAAAATTCATGTCGGTCTGTCTGTTTCTCTGTTTCTCAGTCTGTTCCTTATACAATTAAAAACTACTAATCCGATTGAAATTAGGTTTTCAATATTGAATAGTTCATTTTTCGAGAAAAGTCGTGGGTATACTTTGCATCGAAATCCAATTAGTAGAACCCGAGTAATGAACGAAAAAGTGCAACCGCTCGAGAACCGCTCGGCGCCCGCGCCCGTGTTAACGCATTTTTACACGACTGCCAAAGGAAGTGTTATGTTTTTACACGACTGCCAAAGGAAGTGTTATGTTTTTGCCGTGAGTGTATGTATGTATGTGACCTATTTTTGTGCCGTCGTAGGGCCTAAACGGCTGGGCCGATTTAGATAAACGATACGTCGTTAGATTCGTCATGACCGTGAGAGTGACATAAGATACATTAAAATAATAAATAAATAAAAATTATAATGATGTAAAACGCTATTAACCAAGATTTGTAAAGACCATAAAAAACAGAGAAAACGCGTAACATTGTTCACTCAAACGATATGTTTTATTCCTTCGTAAATTTACATTTAAAAAGTATTGCTTGTAAAGTTTTACAATTAAATTTTAAAATAATTAATTATAAAATTATCGGAAGTCGTTTAAGTAGGTTGTCTTCATTAATATGTCACTTGCCTTCGGCTCGGTTGTCTTGTCTTTAATGACGTTTATATATTCTTTTTACTTACTTCAATTTATGGCTTAGCACTACCTCTGGATTTCAATATTCGCATGCGAAAACAATCCGCGTGTGAATAATGTATTCTAATAGTAATTCTAATGGTTAACTTCGAAAGTTATGTTGCTACTACATGACATTATGATTACGCAGGTAATTTTCGCAAGAACAACGGAACGTTAATTAAAAACTTTTCGATTTGACTCGTATAAATATTTATCTCATCTATGGATTTGACTTTGACGCCGAGTTTGAAGGAATTGGCAGAGATGACATGACATAAAATACTTAAGCAAAGAGAATATAATCACTACGTTTTATACGTAAGAATCTTCTTACCAGTTTGTGGACTTAAATAACCACTTTATTTTTCAAAGAAAACAATACCTACGTAATAATCTAAAAGAAGTTGTCAGCAACAACAACCCGAGGCATTGCGCCCAAGATGCTGGCGGCGTTCCCGCGCTGGATAGGAAACCGCCAGCTCTTGTACTTATCACCCTGAGTAAGCAAAAACAAGCAATGCACGTCCTCGCTACTGGAGTATATACATCTAGAATTAATAAATTTCTTCTCGTGTAATTAAATCTGATCTCTAAAAACTAAAAAGCGATAAATAAAAAAATATTTAAAAAAATAAAAAAACCCGACTGCTGTTTTAACAGAAAAGTGAAAAACAAGATGCTTCTAGTAGCTTTAGGAATGGTGGATGCAGTCGGGTGGGACTCCAAATAAAAGGTGAATAAGTTTAATAACACCAAATACTTAGTGTTATATAATTAGGTATACTATCTTTATGTTATTTGGAGTCCCACCCGACTGCATCCACCATTCCTAAAGCTACTAGAAGCATCTTGTTTTTCACTTTTCTGTTAATTGCCGTGAGTGTATGTATGTATGTATGTGACCTATTTTTGTGCCGTCGCGGTCGTAGGGCCCAAAACGGCTGGGCCGACTTAGATAAAAGATACGTCGTTAGATTCGTCATGACCGTGAGAGTGACATAGGGTACATTAAAATAATAAATAAATAAAAATAAAGATTTAAAACGCTATAAAGCAAGATTTGTCTTGACCATAAAAACCGAGCAAAGACAACGGAACGTTACTTAAAAACTTTTCGATTTGACTTTGACGCCGAGTTTCAACTTTTGAAGGAATTTGAATGTTTGATTTGTCAGTTTGTCAAGATAACATAAATAACAATTACTATGTTTACAATAAGTAATTAACTAAAAATTTGAAATGTCGCGCTATGGATAATGGATAGCAAGGCTAATCCGCTAGGACAAGAAACTGCCAGCCTTTGTTTGTATCACCAGTCGCGACGAAGTTTTCGGATTTGGTAATTTTATTTTAAGATGAATACCTGCCTACTTCATAGCCATCTCAGCAAAACTCAAAAAGAATAGCTATTATAATATTGAAGGCTTACTCGGGGGAGTTCGTCGCCAACACACGAGCCCGAGATGGCGGCGGCGTGTCCACGCCGCCTCTCGAAGGTGGTTTTTTCCCGCCCATAGCGGGTTTTGGAGCTGGGGTCTGTCGAGACCACCCGCCGCTGGAGCTCGCCGATGAACCTCCGTGAGGAATTCCGGCGAGCTCTGGTAATTGCGGAGCGCTGGACACCGAGGGGTTTAGTGGGTAAACCTCTGGCCGCCCACCATCTCAGGCCAGCAGGGACCCCCACACACCGGGCCGCTCTCCCCCGGGAGCGGCCTGAAGGTCTTAAGGCGATTCCCCTCGTTAAACAATTGTGGATGCAGTCGGGTGGGACTCCTTTTAAAGGTAAAGTATAATGACACCAAATTGTGTTGAAGTGTTAATATTTTTTCACTTTCGCGGGTGAAACCGCGGGGCGCAGCTAGGGGTGAATAAGAATATATGAATGAATGGTAGTTTCGGACATTACCCCCAATATACAAACTCACATACATATTGTTACCTTTTTAAAACTTAAGTACCCTTCTCGTAAGTTCACTTAAACCCTAAAAAAACATAAATGCAGAATTAAAAACATAACTGAGAAATCATGAACATTTCAGTCCCATTCAATAAACCTATTTCGATATTATTATATTCGGCTTCAAATATAGTATCCGATGTGATTCTAACATGCGTAATAAAACGGGTGAATCCTGACTGCTCCGGGGCATGCCACTTATTGCCTGGATTTCTTATTAGATAGGATTGTATTTCGATTTTAAAATCTAGTTTAGAACAAGCCTGAAGGTGTAATGTGCAGTTGATAGGATTGAGAGTTTATTTTCAGAGTTCTGTATATTGAATAATTTTTATAAATTTACTTTTATTGACCGTTATTTAGACCAAAAGGGCATTTTAAGATGTCTAGCCGAACAAACTTTTGTTCTACGACTTTTAAAAATTCGAAGTCGTTTTCGAAAAATTACGATATAGAATAGAATGGAAAACATTTTTATTGGCAACAAACACACAGAAGAACACCAAAGACTCAAAATAAAAAAAAACAACAATTCACATAAAAAAATAGTCCAATTAAGAACGTCCAAGGAGCCGCGTGTCTGCTGCCAACGAGGATCTGCCTCGGCAAACGTTGTGGTTCCAAAAGTCCACCGGTCCGATGTGGTGCGCAATTGCGTATCCGGCTAGAAAACGCAGGGTTGTGGGATCAAGTCCCGCTGGCAACAGTAAATTTTTGAATTAAAGGCATTATTTGGAGGAAATAAAAGTAGTACACTTCTCAAGATTCTATAAACACAAGTCCTACTCAGTTTTATAAAGATAAGAGTTTGTGAGTGCTTCTTGCTATTTTACGCAAAACCCCAAAACAGATTGCGATGCAACTCAGTATGTAGATAGCTGGAGACGGAGAAAACGTAGGGAACTTTTTTATCCCGATATTCCTACAGAATAATGCTGTAGTACATACAAATGAACTCTCTATCAAATGCATTAAAACTTTTTCTATAAGGCGAATGGCGATACGAAGTGCAAAAAAAAACTTAAAACGCTGAATAACGATGCAATTGAAATCGATAATCACTTATCGACAGCCAACATCAATTAATGTTTCAGTGCGATTTTAAATTTATCAAAACCATCATCAGACCCTATTAAAATGTCTAATCAATTATGTTATTTTACGAGATAGATAGTTATATTTATTTGACAGCAAAAAATCTTTCGCTTCTTGGTAGTAACGAGCCTACCAAAAATCTATATGTTTTTTATAAATTAAAAGGGTTAACTTGGTTTTTTATTGTTTGTAACTCGTCCCACATAAGTTCTAGTAGCGTAGGTACATACATATGTGTTATTTCTATGATAGATATCACAAATTTCGTCCTGCAGTTCGGATCCCGAGGAAATATCTATATATCTGCAAACCAAGTTTAATCGAAAATCGAAATAAGTTCAATAGTTTGTGTAAAGGAATAATAAATATACGAAAAATAAATATACTGTATCTGGTCCGGGTGTCTTTCTATATATCATAACTTAAGTATGTATTTACGACAAAAAAAACACAATAATCCGTTGTCCAGTACCCATAATAAAGTGGTTTTATTTCTTCCCCTTTCAACGTTTACATTAAGATACAGAACAAGTAACACTTATAACTTTTAATACAACAATTTAATTTAAAATTTATGTGTTTCGTGATATAAACAGATTTTTAACTAATTGTAGGTAAGTAGGTACTTACTATATTGGGGTACTATATTTTATATATTATCAATTATATAGGACAAGTCAATTATATAGGAACTTATCAATTATATAGGACAAGTCGAAAGAGGAAGCTGGTGTCTGAGGTAGGCATCAAGAAGAAACCTGTAGTACACAGACCACCAGTCCCCCTCTCCCTACGTAGACGTCACGTGCTACCAGTAGCAAAACTATTAGGTCCATAGAACAAGCCTGGTTCTAGTTTGGGGCTAGGTGCACTGTGTGTAAACGTAAAGTCGTGTATTTTACATAAGTACGCACTAACACCGAAACTTTCACATTATTGTAGGATGATCCAACATACCCATGTTTATGCTCCAAAGGACATTGTTCGTTTGAGTTATGCGTTAATAAAGTGTGATTCTAATACCACATAAGGAAACATTGACCCCCAACAATAAATACAACATCAAAGGCCAAACATTAATACCTACTATAATGCATTACAAACAATGCCATGTATTACGTTCCGAGAACAATGCATGCATTAATAACGAGAAATTATGTTAAAGTACCTAACTAACCTAGCTACTTAACTTGATCATTTGTAGAAGTTGTCATTTGCAGTGGTCATTTGTAGAGAACTGATCATTTGTAAAAGTGTTTGTTTGTAGAAGTAATAATTTGTAGAAGTGTTCGTTTGTAGAAGTGTTCGTTTGTAGAAGTAATAATTTGTAGAAATTGTCATTTGCGAGAGTGGTTATTTGTAAAAGTGATCATTGCAGAAGTGATCATTTGCAGAAGTTGTCATTTGCAGAAGGGGTCATTTGTAGAAGTAATAATTTGTAGAAGAGACCATTTGTAGAAGTGTTCGTTTGTAGAAGTAATCATTTGTAGAAGTGGTCATTCGCAGAAATAATCATCTGTAGAAGTGGTAATTTCTCAATTGTTGTCATAAACCGCCAAAAAAGTAAAATCACACAAAAAACAGTAAACTCAGGCACCGTAATCGAAGATAACAGAACAAAAAGTAGGTGAAGGTGAGAGAAGTATTGCCATTTGTAACTTTGACCTATAATAAAATTGTTTTTGCACAATAAGTGTTGAATTGATTCGTATGACTGACGATTCAATCGACATGTTACATGCAATATGCAACCTTTTGTCATGCTTTTATTCGGTTCAATATTGTAATGACCGCTGCCTTGGTATAGCCAACTATTAGGTAAGTAAACTGTGGTTTAGCTGACTCATCGAAGGAAAATAAAGCCTAATTTACAATACGAAACTAGTGTCACGCATGACACTTATACTTATTATTAGATAGATAAATAATAACTTTATTTGTTTTTACATTACATAAAGTAAAGACATAGATTAAACGTAAATTGCACAAATGGGCGGCCTTTCGCTGATAGCGATTTCTTCCAGGCAACCTATGGATGGATCTGTGCAGTGTGTCTGTATTATGCAGTTACTAAAAGCAATTTTATCAAATAAGATAAATAGTACCGCGATGTCTAGGCATTTTTTTTTGTGAAAATGACTATAAATTGCAAGCCACTAGTTTGGTAATGTAAGCCCCGCTTTACCTAGAAAATATACTAACACATATTTTGATGTTTAATAATGGGTAAAAAAACATTTACAAAAAAAACATGCGCGACGAATTTAGAACCTCCTTCTTTTTTTGAAGGCGGTTAAAAAGCGTATTCTAGTAGGTAAATTAGAATACATCTTTTTGTTAGCAAACGAGTGCACGACTCCAAATGCAATTAGGTACTTTCACAGGAAATTCAAAAGTCAAATAAAAATAGGTTATGGAAACGAGTTCAAAGTTCTTCTTATTTTTAGTATTCTGTACTATAACTATGTATAACGTGTATGAATTATTAGCTTATTTGACGCAGAACTCGATATGATGTTAAAAGTTAATTTTTTAACTGCGTGTATCCGCAATTAGAAAGAATAGAAGAATAGAAAACATTTTATTAACATAAAGTCACATGGCACAAAATATAACAAATGTACAAAACAGTTAACAAAAAAAAAATGTAAACAAAAAATAAAAATAATAAAATTACCCCACTATTGGGCCTTTGTGCGTTTTAAGCCGTGGGTTTCCTCACGATGTTTTCCTTCACCGTAATAAGAGCATTGTCAATGGCGCACATTTTTTTTTAAAGAAAAATACATCGCTGCCATATGGAATAGGTAGCTCGAGTCCTGAAATACCACATGGTCATCTTTTATCCCCATTTCTTACGGGATCGGGAGTCGAGACACTGCTAGTTTTTTTTCTTAAGTGAAACTGCTAGTCATCTATCAGGAAGCATTGTATCTATCTAATAGATATAGATAAATATAAATAAATAAATTACACACAGCGCTATCTAGCCCCAAACTAAGCACTAAGCTTGTACTATAGGTGCTAGACAACGGATATACTACAAGTTTTTTTTTGTAAATATATACATACTATACATAGAAAACACGCAGAACCAGAAACAAACATTTATGGCCAGCAGAAATATTTGTTCCCGGCGGGAATCGAACCCGCTACCTTCTGCGTTGCAATCCGAGCTTCGCCCGCTTCGCTACAGAGGCCGTCAAATATATAAGTATAGATACCTATAGATTGGTATTTGTACCTCGCGATTACTGCGATACAAGCTTGTGCCCTAGCACAATATAAATAAATAAATAGAAATAGTGTGCGTGTTGGTGTATGTACTGTAAGCTACTATTTGTCTTATTAATAAATAAATATCAGAATAACGGATACCGGATACCGGGAATAACACATAGGCTACTTTTTATCCCGAAAATAACGGGACTTACGCGGGGGAAACCTCGGGGCGCAGCTAGTGTCTAATAAATTACCGAGTTATAAATAAACTAGCTGCGCCCGCGGTTTTACCCGCGTAAGTCCCGACCCCGCAGGAATATCGGGATAAATAGTAGCCTATGTGTTATTCCAGGTCTCCAGCTACCTATATTCCAAGTTTCATCGCAATCGATTCAGTACTTTTTTGCCTGAAAGAGTAACAAACTCACATTCATACATACATACATACATCCAAACTTTCGCGTTTATTAATAAGATAAGATATTTGATTTGATTGCATTAGAAACTTTGAGACTAACATAGCCATAATATAACTGGACAAAGCCGTCCTATAAGGAGGGCACGGGTAAAACTTTCGTAATAAAGATATCAATGTAATCGAACTACCACGTAAATATCACGAGAAGTGTAATTATTCTGAGACTAGAGAGAGAGCACCTTTGAGTATACATTATAAGCAAGCTATAGAGCGCTGGTATGCGAGTATGAACTGTAAGCACCGGTATGAACATTGAACAGTCAAAAATGATAATAAACTGTTATTTAAAATTAAAAATGGTAAAAGAAAGCTAACATTGATTTTTAAATACCTATTCAACGATACCCATCTTGACATACTTTGACGATTTTGGATTTTTTAATTTTGACAATATGGCGTCTGGTTGTAACATAAATTAGTTTGGATTCCTGTCATGTCTTTAGTCACACTCGCCAGATTAAGACGAATCGATTGACGTAAGAATCATCAAAATTGGTCCACGCGTTTGGCCTGTAGAACGCCACATAGAAACATCCATACATACATACATAGACTGATAAACACATTACCCTCCTTTGCGTCGCGCAGCCGGATAAAAACGATGTCATCAGTCACCTAGGGTTACGGGAATTGACTGTTTCTCTCGTTAGAATTTATTCTAGTAATAATTATGGTGAAATGTACAGTGTCGCGGTGTGAAAATGATTCGCGGATCACTATTCAACCTCAACATTTGAATATCTATGTATAGAACATCTGCTTACACTTTGCGCAGTAGGCAAATACCCATAGGCGCGCTCTATAGTTTGCTTATGTATACTCTAAGGAGAGCACATTCTTTCCTTATTGTTCACTAGCTGTGGAATTTTACGCGTACATTCTGATCCCGCGGGAATATCGGGTAGCCTATATGTTAATCCCGTTCTCCAGCTATCTACATACTAAGTTAAGTTCCATAGCTATCGGTTCGTTACTTTTTGCGTTATTGATACACAAACAAATACGTAACCTTTCGCATCTATAACAATTAGTGGGATAGTGGGATTAACAAAAGGTGTATCCGTTGTCCAGTGAGCATAGTAGAAGTAGTTAGTTACCTAGTTGCTAGATTGCGCTGTGTGCTACGTCCTGCAATATTTGTTTACTTTTTTTTATTTTGCACAAAATGTGGCATTATGGGACAAAACATTAAACCTACCATAATTTATCGTTAAAGGTCGCAAGTTGAGGTATGAACATATTTTATGAACCACTCATGGTTCATGATTCACAAGAGTGATTTATGAATCACTCTTGTGAATCATGCACGATGGAATAAAAACACTACAAGCTGCAGTTTTTTTTTTTTTTTTAATAAATCCGAACACACAGCGCCATCTAGCCCCATGGTAGGTAAGCTGCTAAGCTTGTGTTACGGTGACTAGACAACGGATATACTACTTATATTTATTTTTCTTTTGTAAATACATACATATTATACATAGGAATACACCCAGACCAGATACAAATATTTATTTTTAAGCATAAATATTTGCACCCAGCGGGAATCGAACCCGCAACCTTCTGTATTGCAGCCAAGCGTTAGCTTGAGGCGCCACAGAGGTCGTCTTTAAGCTCGTTTTTAAGGCACATAACTAGTTTTTTTTTGACAGTTTTGTAAAGAAATGATTGAGATCTTTGTGAAAGCTTTATAGACACAAAAACATAGTCGAATTGCAAAACGTGGGTAAAGCACAAAACGTATTTAATTTTATTTCAAAGCATCCAAAAGAAGAACAAAAGCGCGAAGAAGCGAAGAAGAAGAATAAGCGCTAAACGCGTGTCAATGTCGTAGGATAATCTGCGCTACCATGATCGTTTGTCGTTGCTATGTCGTCCTTTGTCGGTCAAAAAAATGAAGTAAATTTTAAATAAAAAATACCCCGAAAAAATTACTTTTAAAAACCACAGTAAATCTAAAAAAACATTTTTTAAGTCAGTTTTTTTTTTAATTATTTGATGTGTTTTTAATGTTTTTTTTTTAGCTGAACGACAACACGACGACTTAGCGACGACTTATAAGACATCATGGTAGGGCCCAATATCCCGTACGTCCAACCACTAAGTTACAGCACTTGATACGTTTTGGGTTTTATGGATGAACATTTTTCACTGGTTTTATTCGGGTATTGATAAGTTTATCCTAAAAATCCCTTGATTTAATTATTATACTATTCCAGAACAGAACATAATACATTACAGTTAAAAACATAACCCTCCTTTTACCGTAGTCGGATAAAAAATAAACAAAATCTTACTATCTTAACTTACTAATATTATAAACGCGAAAGTTTGTTTGTATGTATGTGAGGTTGTTACTCTTTCACGCAAAAACTAGTGAACCGATTGCGATGAAACTTGGAATATAGGTAGCTGGGGACCTGGATTAACACATAGGCTACTTTTTATCCCGATATTCCCGCGGGAACGGGACTTACGTGGGTGAAACCGCGGGGCGCAGCTAGTAATTTTATAAACTCGAAATGTACGTAGGTATGTGACTTTGTTACTCTTTCACGCATAAACTAATGAATCGATTGCGATGTAACTTGGAATATATGTAGCTGGATACCAAGAATAACACATAGGCCACTTTTTGATTGATTGATTGATTGATTAACACTTTATTGTACCAAAAACACAAATAACAACGAATTAAATATAGAAAAACTTAAAAACTGAAGTGGCACAATGGGCGGCCTTATCGCCTATGGGCGATCTCTTCCAGGCAACCAATGAATGGAAAGACTTGAGGAAGGGGATGGGTAATGTGTTTTTGAAATGGGAAATTTGGTTGAGGAAAAATAAAAATAAATAAATAAAAATATTGATAAAATTAAAGGATATTAAATAAAGATAAGATATAAATAATAATATAATATACATAATAAATAATAGACTACATAAATAGGCATCTGAAAGACCAAAATTGATATAGTAATGTAAATACACTGTATAAATAAATAGTATAATTATAATACCTACTTGCCAAAAATATAAACATACATATCAAGCCATCTACCTATTCGACCGTCTTGCTTCCGCGAGAGCGAGATAGTGGTAGTAGACTTGCGACTTGAAAACTGTCAGTGACTTGGAGTGTCGTACGGAGGGGGGCAGAGCGTTCCAAAGCTGCACACCGCGAGCGGTAAAAGAGTTCCCATAGAAATTAGAGGAGCGGCCAGGGACTGCAAGAAGAAGAGCTTTACAATAACGGACAGGTTGAGAGGGTGGGTGAAGAAATGTGAACCGAGATTTTAGATAGACTGGAGAATTAGGTAAAAATAAAATCCTGTAAAGAAGAGAAAGAATATGGGAATCCCTACGCAGACGAATAGGTAGGTAGCCATTTGAGCCGACTACGGAATTCCGAAACATGATCAAACTTGCGCAGACCGAAAATAAAGCGAATAGCAAGATTTTGCAGCCGCTCAAGCTTGTCAAGTTGATCCTCAGTCAGATCAAGGAAACACTCGTCTGCGTAGTCGAGTACAGAAAGCATGAGAGTTTGTGCCAACATAATTTTGGTGGCAGTAGGTAAGAAATTTCGCAACCTTCGGAGCGAAGCATTGGACGCGAACATCCTCTGACTCAACCCAGAAAGATGCGAAACCCAAGTAAGATTACAATCCATAGTGATGCCAAGGTTTTTTACTGTAGAGCTGTAAGGTACCACAGTTCCATCAAAGATAACATGAGATTGCTGAGCATAATTAATTTTACAAGTTAATCTAGAGCTGCCTATGATAATAGCTTGAGTTTTTGAAGGATTGACTTTTATCCCATAAGCCTTGCTCCAGTGACAAATTTTGACTAGGTCATCATTGATGAGGCCAATCGCAGAGTCTAATTGTAGCAAAGGAGCTTGCGAGTAAATTTGCAAATCATCAGCATACAGGTGGTAAGATGAAGAAAGATTAGAAGAGATTGAGTTTATATACATAGCGAAAAGGAGTGGAGAAAGTACGCCGCCCTGAGGAACACCGGCAGATATTGGGCACCATGAGGAGCACTTGCCTTCAATCTGAATACGTTGCCGACGTCCATACAGGTAACTGTGAAACCAGTCAGTCGCCGACGGACATATGTTAAGAGAGCGAAGAATTCCAAGAAGGAGGTCAAAATCGACATTATTAAAAGCATTGCTAAAATCTAGAAGAGTAAGCACAGTAAGTTTCCGATCATCCATGCCATGGCGAACATCATCAAGAATTTTCACCAGTGCTGTTGTTGTACTGTGCCCCGGGCGAAAGCCAGATTGAAACTGATTCATAAGTGAGTTATTGGAGAGGTAGATGCTTAACTCTTGATGTACAAGACGTTCCAGCACCTTGGACAAGAAAGGTAGGATGGAGATAGGACGATACTCGGAGAAGGATGAAGGATTAGGTTTTTTAGGGAGAGGAATTATTTGGGCTTCCTTCCACAGCACAGGAAAGGAGTTCATGGAGATTGACGTGTTAAAAATAAAGCGAATGATATGCACAACTTCGTCAACAATCGGCATAATCATGTTACGGCTAATGCAATCATTACCCACTGCGCTTGAAGAAATAGACCTTAAGCTTCTCTTAACTTTTTATCTCGATATTCCCGCGGGAACGGGACTTACGCGGATGAAACCGCGGGGCGCAGCTACGAGTAGTAAGACAATATGTTGAATATTAATAAAACAAAGAGTTCATGAAACCTGCCCAAACATTTGAGTGATTCTATAGAAAGAGCCTTTTGTGTAGCAATGAAAAGGGCACCAAATATAGTTTGTAGGCAAAGACAATAAAGCCAATTGACTACTCATACATAACTAAAATTACTTATTAACGGGGTATTTACCATGTTTAATAATTTATTCGCGGAGCTCGATATTTCACTAGTAATTTCAACCAGCTTCTTCACGAGACTGGAGAATGCGGGTAGGTGATGACAGTTAGAGGCGTCCATATCGGACTACCTGCTAGTGAAATATCGAGCTCCGCGAATAAATTATTAAACATGGTAAATACCCCGTTAATAAGTAATTTTAGTAGTGAAAATAACCATGTTAGTTTAAAATCGTATACTCATACATACCGCGATTTTCTACAAAACACAACTCACAGTAGCGAGCGGGGGGTGAGATAATAATCAAACTATAATTGGCCATTGCATTACGTATATCTGTACTTAAGACTTTGTGATTGGCCGTTACTGCACTAGTGACACTAAAAGGACGTACTATTTTTGTGAGGGGAAAATACTTATAGAAAAAAGAAAGTAAGAAAATATGTTTAAACGGACAAACACACAAATATTACATAAATAGCACACAATATAGAAAAAATTTTTGTGAAACCTAGTTCATATGCGTGCAAATTGTTTAATTTCGGGGGCATTTATTTATTTATTTATTTAACTAAGATTCTACAGTCAATACAATACAATATAACTTATAAATTAATACACTAAACTTAGACCAAATTGAATCTTCATTTTGTAGTTTGCTCAAGTAAATTTAAAATCGATGCTGCCGGATTTAATTTAATATAATTAATCAATTTAGTTTCGTGAAGGTGTACAAGTGGAATGAAAGTGAAAATCGGTGCAAAACATTAACTTAGTGTTGTCTCCAAGGCTCCGTGAAGATTATTTGTAAATGGCCGCCGTGTTTACAAATGATTCCCTAGACTTGACTTTAACTATGACGACTTGACTGTTTCGATGCAAATAACTTGCATAATATATTAGAATACATGACACTGGCTAATTTCCTAATGGCCATAATCGGTTCACAACCGATAAGAAATAATAGAAAAAATTAAACAAACATAAATCGAAAAGAAGTCGTGCGCAGCCTGAACAGGCACAGACTCAGCATAAAGCTGCTGCTAGCGTACTAAAAACTACATAGCAACAGCACTGGTCTTCCGACTGCACCAACCCTGCCTTTCGGCCCTCCTTATGAAAGAGCATATAGAGCTCCGTATGAGCAGTCAACTGGTTTCATCGTCTTTGTTTGTAGGTTTGTAGAGGTAACTACGGAGTCGAGAGGGACATCCAATGTTGGGTCGGGTAGCCCTTTGTGTCTTTTGCCAGCACGCCTAACGAACCACTAGAGATAACGAATGGGAGACTAGATGTATACCGGTTTTGTGTGGTAGTATTAACCGTCCCGGTCGCAGTTCCGGTACCGGGACGGTGGTGTCTCTGACTGAGAGTTTCAACCGTTCCGGTCTAGTTTAGAATCGGAAAATCCAAGACGGTTGAGTGGGACCCAATGTCTCAGTGGAGAGGGCTAGGTATCAATCGTCTCGCTGAGGTATTAGGATGATTTATACCGCCGGTCGAGTCTGAGCTTCGTTGTCCATTACTCGGCCGCCACTCGGTTGCAACAGACCGATCGACTGCTCGCCGAGCAATGGACAACGAAGCTCGGACCCGTGACGGTCTAATATAAACCATCCTAAAAGATATCACTATAAGTAGATTGTAAACAGAGTGATAAAAACACTATTTTGATGATTTGCTGTTGTCGAGAGGGGGGGGGGGCGTACAGCGGTGCCTTCTGCATCGCTGCGCTTGGTCCTGGCCGGAAGACCAGCGCTGTAGCTGAGTAGTATGTCTACCGGCTGCAGCTTTTTGCTGAGGCCGGCCCTTTTAGGGTTCGCACATGGCTTCCTAGTTTGTGAGTATGTAATATTGTTATTTTTTTTTTTCCCCGCGACTCTTTTTTTGCATTTAGAGAGGAGCGAAGGATTCTATACTTTAATCCTAGGGCCTTACTATCAACGCTAACTCGTGCAATTCTTAACCTAGATTTTGTTCTATGTATTAAGTAACTGCGCCCTGCGGTTTGGGGACCTAATAAGTAAAATACTGTAGAAGAAAGACACAAGGTATTTAGAGCTGAAAGTAAAGCTTCCAATCCACAAAGTGTGGAGATGGTATTTGCATACAAATAGCAGCTTCTCCACTAAAATCATAGAGTCAGAGAATCTAATAACTTGTCTTATATAGTTGTGTCTAAGGTTTTCGCGATTTTGCATAATAAAACACAATATATACCGGGTTTTACTCGCGTTTCATTGTTTAATGGCATTATTATCAAACAACCGAGCTTTTGCCAACTTTGCCAAAAAAAACAGTTGGCTTTTTCAAGGTAGACTGAGATGTAATTCGTCTATTTTAACATTCTATAAAGTTACTGTAAACTACCGCCTCACAAGTGTTTGTATCAAAACGTAAAATCCAATTAGTAAAACCCGCGTAATGAACGAAAAAGTGCAACCGCTCGAGAACCGCTCGGCCGCCCGCGCCCTTGATAACGCGTTTTTCACTTCCGCAGGTAGTCTATTAATAAACTCTATATACTTCGTTCATTACGTTAAATAAACATGTATTTTGTAACCTTTATAACATTTTCTTCTCGTTTGACGTGCCCTGTCGGCTAATGTAGTCGGTAGGTATGTAACAGGTACGTACGTACATACTTTAATCAGCTTTCCGTTAATGGATTTATCTTTGAACGTTTACGAGAGTTTGAGAGCGACCTTTTATGTAGGCGGGTGATGCGTTTCAAATATATACCGTTTGTGGAATCTAAAGGTATAATTACTTAGATTATGAATTTGACGTTGAGTTTAAAAATGTGAGTAATATAATTCCTATCCTACTAATATTATAAATGTGAAAGTGTGTGTGTTTAGATGTATTGATGTTTGGATGTTTGTTACTCAATCACGCAAAAACTACTGAACCGATTGCAATGAAGCTTAGAATATAGGTAGCTGGGTACCGGGAATAACACATAGGCTACTTTTTATCCCGATATTACAGCGGGAACGGGACTTACGCTGATAAAACCGCGGGGCGTATCTAGTTATTAATATAATTAAATTTAAAAAAATACGCGCGTAAAACCCGGTAAATCTGGTGTTTTATTGGGAAAGATTTATTTGTTTGTTTCGCTTCGAAACTACTGAACAAATATTAAAAAATCTTTCTCAAATAGAAAGCTGAAATTAGCTTTCTATGGAGGAGTAACAAAGCCCACTTTTGATTCCGATATTCCCACGTGATTGGGACATACGTGGGTAATCTAAGTCGTGGTCGCTAATTAAAAGTAAAATAATAAAATAAATTTTCTTAATAAATTACTAGAACAAGACGACAAAACGTTGTAGTCACAATGTTACTTGTTAGAGACTAATAAAATAATTGTTTATCACAACCTTAATGCGGTACTAAGAAAGACATATCGGCTATAATATAAATAATTCCCTATCGCTCTAGCGTGCCTTATTTCTCTAAAACTTTCACCAACCGCCATGGTAGGTCTATTCCACAAATCCCCAATGATAATCCTTAACAATGGGGATTAGTAATTAAAAACAAAATGCAAATAAGTATTAAGTTTCTTAATAAATTACTACACAAGACAAAAAAACGTTGTTTTAGTTAGAATATCACTTGTTAGAGGCCAATCAAATAATTGTTCATTAGAAGCGTAATGCAGTACTAAGAACAGACATAATCAGCTATAAATAATAACCCAGCGTGCCTTATTTCTCTGAAACTTACACCGATCACCATGACAAATTTAAATCAACACTATTGGAAGTCATAGTTAGAAAATTATTAAAGTAAAAATCATGCGATCAAGACCAGCAGCGGCCCGATTACGTAACTCTGTTGCTACCAAATCTTGATTGAAACAATTGAAATTATAGTGTTCCCGTCATTCAGTAGCAAAAAAAATTATGCACTTAAAACGACTGTAACTGTCAAATTGTATATCCGTAATCGCAAAATCAACAATATCAATTGTTTCAATCAAGATGTGTTGGCAACAGAGTTACATAATCAGCTAGCCGTGTAAATTTGTAATTATGAGATCCCCATTAAAGTTACAAATCCCCATAGATAGGGAATATCGGCTTTATTACTTTATCATGAAAGAGTTTTTGACCAAAAAAAATTACGAACGATTATTTCACGACAAACTATTAGTACTGATAAGGGGAATAATAATAGGGATTTATGGAATAACCCCCGTTACTCGGTACACCAAGGGATATCAATCTGACAGGCACGTGTGGGCGACTATTTATGCCTCACAAATATTTTAGAGAGCTGATTTTTGTCCGATTATTATAATAGATGACGACATACACACAGCACGGCCGATTATATTTAATGTCAATGCATTAAAATTTATATTGTTTGCAGGTGGTAGGTATTATGATCAACCGTAAGTATGTAGGGATGGCAGTGCCCCGTGGTTTTAGTCGCGTATAAGTCTTAATCTCGCGGTAATATCGGGATAAAAAGTATCTCCAGTAATCCGTATCTCCAGCCATCTGCATACCAAGTTTCATAGCAATCGGTTCAGAAGTTTTTGCGTGAAAGAGTATCGTAGCTGGAGATCTGGTTAAACAAATAGGCTACTTTTTATTACGATGTTCCCGCGGAATCGGGACTTACGCGGGTGAAACCGCGGGCGCAGCTACTTTTTAATATTTATTACCAGGATTATGAAATATGTTAATGCCGTTTTTTTAAACCAAAAATACTTACAGTATCTTCAAATTGAGGAGGCTGGCGTTATCTGTAAACAAGAAATAAGTTTAATAATTTGTTTTGATTATGGCTCAAGAAGGCATATCTACAAGAAATATTTTATAGGAAAAATTATTATTCATCTTCGAAAATTCACTCGCAACGAGAAATAAGTTGAAATAAAGGAATAAGTTGTTTACCACTGTCATTCTTGAAGTTCTATCTTATTAATGTAAGAAGCCAACTAATATAAAATTATTTTTGTCTATGATTTTTGTCATTTAAATAAATGGGAACATTTCAATGAGCACACAGACACAACTTCTCATCCTAAGCACATATAGCCTGTTCCGTTCCGTCGTGGGTAAATGATAATTGAAATACTCCAATGCAAATAGATCGATTCAATGCAACTGAAACAGTTTGCAACAGACAGTAAAACAAATAGTAAACATCTGTTTGGCGAGGACGTCCGCACATCGTTTAATAGGTGGCAACACCACTGTCTACTCGACTATTTATATATGTTATAGCGTCCCCACCGTCCCACTTTTCGGTATATCAGCAGGGGCCGCTGTTCCCGAGCGAACACTTCTAAGGGCGACGTCAGGGATCGAGTTTAAGACGGATCTAGTTCCCAATGCTAGACTGGTTCTCATAAAGGAGAGTAGCCTTGTGCCCTAGGACACTACCTGGTTGTCCAGACAGGTACCAGAGCAATAAGGCCGCTCACCACCCGCACCTCAATGAGGAGCTAACGACAACCTCGCTGGGGCCGGCAGAGAAGCCACCTCCCACATCTCCAGTGTGGTACCGGAGCTGTTAAAGGCACGCGTTTAGGTGGCAAGGAGCAACTACACCGAACATATCGCATGCTTGCATGACTGACGCATCACATTGTGACTTTTGAAAGAGATCTCCCAGATTCTGCCAACTAGTACCCACTGTGGTTTCTCTGGGTAGGGAGGGTTCAATTTTAGAAGAGACAGAGGTCCCCTTTAGAATTGATTGATTTGATTTGATTGATAAATTGATTAACAAAGAGTTAATCAATTTATCAATTGTAATGATTTGGTACAATAACCATTGTACCAAATCATTACAATACAAGAAATTACAGGATTTACAAAAATAGACAAAACAAATAAAAATACAATAGAAATAAAAAAAATAAAAAATAAACACATTTTTATCAGAAACTAGCTGCGCCCCGCGGTTTCACCCGCGCAAGTTGCGAACTCGCGTTGTTCTAACACCTACCTACCGCAATGCAATAATCCACACATAAACGGTCGCCCATTGAACTTCCCTAGTCGTCCGTTTAAGCGTAGAGTTTTGCACTGCGGTAGGTAGGTGAAGTAAGGTAAAGTTTGTATTTCATCAGTAGGTGACGATAACGATGACGAAGGATGTCGATGACGATGGATGACGATCAATGACGATGGATGACGATCAATGACAATGGATAACGATGATGATGATGCCACTCTACATCACTACACCCTACCCCTGTGTCGATTTTCATTCGTTGAATTGTTATCACCCGCGTAAGTCCCGATCCTGCGGGATTTTCGGGATCAAAAGTATCCTATGTTACTCTCCATCATTTAAACTATCCCTATGCAAATTTTCATCCAATGAATAGTTATCAGCCGCGTAAGTCACGATCCCGCGGGATTTTCGGGATCTAAAGTATTCTATATTAATCTCCATCATTTAAACTATCCCTATGCAAATTTTCATCCAGGGAATAGTTATCACCCGCGTAAGTCCCGATCCCGCGGGATTTTCGGGATCAAAAGTATCCTATATTACTCTCCATCATTTAAACTATCCCTATGCAAATTTTCATCCAATGAATAGTTATCACCCGCGTAAGTCCCGATCCCGCGGAATTTTCGAGATCAAATCCCGCGGGATTTACGGGATCATAAGTATCCTATGTTACTCTACATCATTTAAACTATCCCTATTCAAATTTTCATCTAATAAATAGTTATCACCCGCGTAAGTCCTGATCCCGCGGGATTTTCGGGATCAAAAGTATCCTATATTACTCTCCATCATTTAAACTATCCCTATGCAAATTTTCATCTAATAAATAGTTATCACCCGCGTAAGTCCCGATCCCGCGGGATTATCGGGATAAAAAATCCTATGTCCTTCTCCTGGTTCTAAGCTACTTCCCCACCAATTTTCAGTCAAATCGGTTCAGCCGTTCTTGAGTTATAAATGGTGTAACTAACACGACTTTCTTTTATATATACAAGATGTAACGGGCAAGTCCTTTTAATCCGAAAGGGGGTTGTTCTAGATGTCTAGGCGAACACCTTTTGTTCTACGACTTTTGAAAATTCGAACTTTTTTTTGAAAATTTTGAGATTATGTTTCACTGAAAAAACAGCTGTTTTTGAAAATAAAGGTAATTGAAGGTTTAATTGTAGTAGACCAAACTAAATAAAAGGACAACATAAGGTCAATGACCTCGAACTCTAAGAAACAGCTGATCTTCAAGTAAACTTTACACTTAAAATTTTCGAAAAGTACTTCGAATTTCCAAAAGTCATAGAACAAAAGTTGTTCGCCTAGACGTCTAGAACAATCCCCTTTCGGCTTAAAAGGGCTTACCCGTTACATCTTGTATAGAAGATTGAACTTAAAACTATTGAAAATATGGGTACATAACCTTTGATATTTAGTGAAAACTATTTTGATAGAATTTCTTCTATGGGTTTCACGATTTTGCATAATAAAACACTTTAACCTTGATAAGGCCAACTGTAAAGTTGGCGAAAGCTCGGTTCAAATAATGAATAAAAACGCGATAAAACCGGATAAATAAAGTGTTTTATTATTTTGATAGAGTTCATTTTTTGGTCCAGTGCGAGACTTGAACTCCCTCAATCCTTCATATGTTTGGCTCTCTCCCTCACGTAGAGGCACCACGGTACTGGTTGACAACATCTGGTTTTTTAATGTCTCGTACAACATTTGTATTTCAGATGTTAAACGATGTGCGCTAGTCATGCATGTGGAATGGTTCTAAGGGTCTGGTATATGTATACATAGTACATAGTGAGTTATATCTATAAGGTATATAGTTAGTTAGACGAATGACACTACAACGACTCAGTTAACTATCCGATATTTCTAAGCGAGATGCGCTAGACACGAATGTGAAATGCTTCTAAGCGCCAGGTATATACATACACAGTTAGTTATACCTATATGGTTATCTATAAGATATATATAGTTAGTTACTTAGACGAATGACACTGCAACGACTCAGCTAACTATCCGATATCGATTGACTTGCGGTCTGCGGTAACACGGAACTCGATACAAGTTCAAGATGAAGGAAATGTAACCGGGAAATTGAATTGTAAAAGGATAAAACGTATTATTAACTGGATTTATTTTTTCCAAGTGTATCCTACACTTGAATATTGAGTATTTTTGAAGAAACGCTTTACAAAAATATGAGCATATGCTCAAATTGGATAAGGCGTTGACTCGGCATGTCACAGATCCAAGTTCAAGTCCTGGCGGTGCAAATATTTGGATAGCATTTTTTAATACTCTAGGCATATCTACTAGACAAATTTTTTAGGGAACTACATCTTCAAAAATTTACTCGCGGCAAGCATCTACGTTGCAGCATGTTAACCATTACACCACACGAGTTCCCACCACCAACGATGATTATAGGATGAAGCAAGTTTCCCTGGCTACTGTTTCGGACTTTTGGCATTGTTTCTCCAGTGATTTACCTGTGCGTATGGTTAACTTTATAGTAATCTAGAAAGTAGCCAAAATATCTCGTAATTTTCCTAATTGACCGAACGAGCGAAGCGAGTGAGGTCCAGTGTAGACGGGCCTGTCGCTTGTATCTTTGTATGTTTGTTCGACGATAACTTGAGTATCGTAGCTCTGATCTTTATGAATTTTGGTATGCGCGTAGTTTAGGTCAATAGAATTTATGAGTTCGAAGATGAGCCGGATCGGTAGTGGGGTTGGGGAGATAGGGGGTCGTGAGGTCTCAGTTCGGGGCGAACTCCTAGTTAGTAATTTCATTACGTCAAAATTTTTCCTATTTATTCTATCTTGTCCATTTGCTTATCATTGTAGGGGGGTAAATACACGATAACGATTTTTTCGCTATCCTACACACTGTTTTAGGAATGATTCATACTAAACGACGACTAGATGATTTTCGTTGTCCATTGCTCGGCGAGCAGTCGATCGGTTTGTTGCAACCGAGTGGCGGCCGAGCAACAGACAACGAAGCTCGGACCCGACACGGGCTGGTGACGGTCTAGTTACTAGACTCTAGTATAAGTCATCCCTTAGACAACACCATATAGGCGTCGGTTTTATTGACAAAATGAAACCATTGAATCATCCATTGAGTACTAAAATGATCAATGCGCCAGTCGAGACACATACAAATCACCTGCCCGTGCCTAATAGAGGTCGTCACATTTCACGGGCTGTCGCTTACCGTTCCATGCCATTGTACGACATCGGTCGAATGAAAAAGGTTAAATAGAATAACAGTTGTCGCCTCAATAATAGAGAAAACGAGCAAACTAGAAATCAATCTGTTAAAGTATAGTCAACGGAAGGAACTGAAACCGTGAAAAGTTTGAAGCGAAATCTTCGGAAACCGTCGAACATGGAACTGGGCAGTGGTATTCTCTAATGTAACAGCCTAGACCTCGACGCTGTTTCAGCGTCGAATCAGAGTGAGCGTCCAATCAGGGCGTCGTATTGTTCAGATTCGACGCTGAAACAGCGTCAAGCTCTAGGCTGTTACATAGCTATGTGAACTTGGCACCCGACTTTGAAAATTTTGATTTTTTTTTGTGGAATTCGAAAGAGTTGCGTTAGTAGTGGTTTGTAGTAAAACTACAAACGAAAATTCGTTCACTACAAACCTCCTCGGACCTTCCTCAGTCTATTTCAACGTTTGTAGCAGTTGTAAGTCCTTTTAGAGTAGAAAAAAGTTGAGTCGTAATTTTTCCTAATTTTTTTTGTTGTTTTTTTTTCTACTACAAACGAAAATTCGTTCACTACAAACCTCCTCGGACCTTCCTCAGTCTATTTCAACGTTTGTAGTAGTTGTAAGTCCTTTTAGAGTAGAAAAAAGTTCGAGTCTAATTTTTTCCTGACTTTTTTAGTTGTATTTTTTTCACTACAAACGAAAATTTATTCACTACAAACCTCCTCGGACCTTCCTTAGTCTATTTCATCGTTTGTAAGTAGTTTTAAACTAGAAAAAAACAGTCTTATTTAAAAAAAAAAAAAAGAGCTAAAATTTTGTTTTTGTTATAACTTTTTTTTTAAATTACTACAAACGAAAATAGTTTTACTACAATCCACTACTTACCTAAATCTTTCAAAAAACCCAAAAAAAAATCGATTTGTGAGGGTCGGGTGCGGAACAAATTTTTTTTTTGAAAATCTTTTTTTTGGAATTACTACAAACGAAAATAGTTTTACTACAAACCACTACTAACGCAACTCTTTCGAATTCCACAAAAAAAAAATCAAAATTTTCAAAGTCGGGTGCCAAGTTCACATAGCTCTGTTACATTAGAGAATCACTGCACTGGTCTCTATTATAGACTAGAAGACAGTCTGATAGTGAAGCTATTTTATTTCAGCCCTGTCAGCCGAATTCCATACGATCCAAAGTCAAACTGTTCGGAAATTTACTGACACACCTTTAAAAAAGATGATTTAAAATTCGAACGTCGTTGTTGAGCTAAGCGTCTACTTTTCGGCATAGTACGCATCGCATCAAACGGATGAATTTTTCAAAATGTGTGCTGATTAGCATACATTGATCGCTGCTGATCAGTCAACACATTAATAGTAACTACCAAGCCAACATCGTCGGCACGAAGCAACGGCGGGGGCGTAGCGTCGGCATTGCCGATGAGCAGATTCGAGCGATCCGAA
This sequence comes from Idaea dimidiata, assembly GCA_949358125.1. NCBI lineage: Eukaryota > Metazoa > Arthropoda > Insecta > Lepidoptera > Geometridae > Idaea > Idaea dimidiata. The sequence goes on along the minus strand of OX442340.1, from coordinate 14,193,964 downwards.
TCGATGCCAATTGATGAACGCACTTGTGTGACTTTATATACAAAAAGATCAGTTTGATGCATCGATTTGATGCGATGCGTCCGATGCGTACTATGCCGAAAGGTAGCCGCATCTAGCTACTTAATCAAAGCTGTTATAGCATACTCAAAGGAAGGAACTGAACGCATGAAATGTTTGACACAAAATCATCGGAAACCGTTAAAGTATTTAAAGGGAATTCGTCTCTTGCCAATAACCAATTCGCTCATAAGTTACGGTTCAGGGAAGTGGAAATTGGTTCAAGAAATTTGCTTGAGTTTCGCATCTGATATTCATGTCTGCGAAGTCGTAAATAATTCGAGGTAGCCGACCTTTGACAGGTTTTCAGCTCTGTCTCACAGGAACTCTATTTCGAAAGTGCAGCTATAGAATATTTTATACTCAATCGCTTGGGTACCTATTAGGCTAATAAGAAAGTTACATTATTATTAAATATTAGATTTTCGGGTCTAGATCGCGTTATATCAACTAAATTATTCAGGACCAAACCACTGGATAGAGTTACATGCACCAAAAGTCCTTTCTACTGAACGTCAATATTACTCCCGTATTGTACGTGAAGCGGTTGAAATCAAGAAACACAGGAATTTTAACCGGGAAAGTGGTTTTAAACTCTCTTCTGTGTGGAATCCAGTGATCAATATTTGTAAGCATCGTGTACGAACGCCTGTTATATCGCGGGATGTTGTTAGTGTAGTGTGCCGCGGCCCTAATAACTTTTTGTGAGATTGGGGGTAGGTATAAAAATACCTACCCAGTCAACGGTAAACGAAGCTCGCCACTCCAGTCTTCCCGGGACCACGGCCGGTGTAATCCGTTTGCCGAAACGTCGGGGTAATTTTAAATTTATTTACTAAATTTAAAATAATTTAGTTGATATAACGCGATCTAGACCCGAAAATCTAATATTTAATAATAATGAACGGAAATCGTGTAAGTTTAAAAAATGTAATAAGAAAGTTAGTAAATGAAAACATTCAATGAAGAATTCCGATCTTTGTTTGTCAATAACACATGGGCTAGAAATATTATTATACTATAACGGGATATTTACCATGTTTAGAATTGTTTTTATATGGAGCTCGATATTTCGCCAGTCATTTCAAGAGTCTCATGAAATCACAGGCGAAATATCAAGCTCCATATAAAAACAACCTAAACATGGTAAATATCCAGTTATTTAACAATATTTGTGGTGAAAACAACCATGACAAGTTGAAAAACACAGAACCTAATTTTTATCCCGATATTTCCTCTAGGGATTCTAATATAATAATTGTGAAAATGTGTTTTAGTACGTAAAAGTATGTCAGTTAATAATCAAGTATGTTTTTATGTACACAAAAACTTTTGAGCCGATTAAATAAAAGGTCACGCCGGCCTTGAATCTGCCACAGAAATACACATAACATAGTAATAATATACAATAGATATCATGTTGTACAACTAGCTGCGCCCCACGGTTTCACCCGCGGAAGTGAAAAACGCGTTATCACGGGCACGGGCGGCCGAGCGGTTGCACTTTTTCGTTCATTACTCGGGTTCTACTAATTAGATTTCGATGCGAAGTATACTACGACCTTCCTCGAAAATAGAACTATCCAATATTGAACACCAGATTTCAATCAGATTACAAGCTTTTAATTGTATAAGGACCAGACAGAGAAACAGACAGACAGGCATGAATTTTAAAAATTATATTTTTGTTTCTACTAGGTACTTTTCCTAAGTCCTCTAGACAACTTTTTTTAAATTTATTTCCAAGTACAGACTTTTTGTCCTCTCTTCCTTTAATATAAGTATAGATACACCAACAACCAGATGCAGTTTGCGTGACTCATGTTGCTGAGTTTCGGTAATCAATTCTCCACCCCTAATGTTACGTTAGAGGGTTCCGTGCTCATAAAGTTGTCCCCATCTGAAATGCCCTTGAACTCCTACCATTTTAAAGAGAAGGATTGCTCTTCGAAGACAACCTACAGGTTTACAGATGCAATATAAATTTTATTTTCTCTTTTATGACACGGGATTTTAGATGAAATATAAATTACTTTGCCGCTGTTATGGATTACTAGAAATATTTCTAAGGAAAAATATAAAAGTGCAGCAGAGCACCGAACTAACTGGGGGACATGGGTGTTCGGAAAACCGGTTAATTCGGATAATCGAACTGAATTATCGATGTACGAATTGACCTGTGGAAGATTTAAATACAAAAGTCAATTGATTTAATGTAGGTTTAATCTAATACAAACATTCTTATATACAAGATGTAACGGGTAAGCCCTTTTAAGCCGAAAGGGGGTTGTTCTAGACGTCTAGGCGAACAACTTTTGTTCTACGACTTTTTGAAATTGGACACAAGTGCGCTTGTTTCACGCTTATGTCCTGAAATTTTCTTGGAAATTTACTAGTTACTAAGTTATTTATAAATACCTCATTGTCCCTTCATCCTGTACAAAATTAATCAACCAGGGATGCTATAAGAAACAATTTACTTACCAACCGGCATTATATAGAAGGCCGTATAACGGAGGACCATTGTGTGTTTGAACAATAGAGACAACGATTGTGGCTCTCAGTTGTCACCGCATATTTAGTTGAGTAACTCAATGCTGATACAATACCACCCTATCTAACTATTGAAGCAAACACCTACATACGATGAAGGTATATACATAATATGACACTCATTACAAGTATAGCTAACAAGTAGGTTAAGTATAGCTACAAGAGCCCATGAAACCCAGACCTCCGTTATTTTGTTTAAGCTGAAAGTTCGTTAGCGGATGCTCCTAGCACAGGTAAAAATGATGGACCATTATGACGCTTAGCTTACAATGACTTTGGCAGATAAATCGTAATAAGGTATGTAAAAAAATCACAGTGATTATTAGGTAATACCAATCAGAATATTATTGAAATTCACGTCATTCATCGCCAGATACTTAACATCGTGACAATCCCTTGCCAGACACCTTGGATGTTATCCACTTTAAAGACACTGTCTAGCAAGCAGTCAAACTTCATAAGAGTCCACAGTTCTTACTTCTTGTCTGTGATCGGAGTATGCGCTGACAAATTTTCAGCTTTTACAAAATAACGAAGGTCTGAGCTTCACGGGGTTTTAGGCTACAAGAGATCCTGGCAAAGACAGCAGAGCTGGGTAAATATAGACACGGCACTAATAGGTAAAGTTCCCTTTAGTCTCGGGAGTTTAATTAGAAATGTATCGAAGAAGCTTTAACCAGTAAACATCATGTAAGCTTGATTAGAAACTGAGCTGATTAACTAAACTTGAGTTTCTTGAAGATCTAAAACAACTTTTATGATTTCATAAACTATTTAGTTTTTTAAATTTTAAAGATTTTTAAAGACAACTAGCTGCAACCCGCTGTTTCACCCGCCTAAGTCCTGATACCGTAGGAATATCGGGATCAAAATTAGCCTAAATTAGTCCTTGATAATGTACCTTTCGATTGGTGAATGATTTTTTGAAATCATATTTGGAGCCTATTCTGTTTATAATATTATATTTATTAAATGCGGGTAAAGGCAAACGTTTAAGGTGTATGAAACAAATGTTTAATCCAACCAGAAAGTCCTAAAGCCTTATCAATAAACGTGAGAATAAAGTCGGCGTAGTTAGAACATGCTTTGTCATTTTCCGTGACAAGAACTTTCAAAGTTGACAGACAGAGACAAAAGTGTATGATAATGTACCTTTCGATTGGTGAATGATTTATTGAAATCATATTTGGAGCCTATTCTGTTTATAATATTATATTTATTAAATGCGGGTAAAGGCAAACGTTTAAGGTGTATGAAACAAATGTTTAATCCAACCAGAAAGTCCTAAAGCCTTATCAATAAACGTGAGAATAAAGTCGGCGTAGTTAGAACATGCTTTGTCATTTTCCGTGACAAGAACTTTCAAAGTTGACAGACAGAGACAAAAAGTGACAAAACCACTCCGACCTTACTCCAAGTTTATTACTAAGGCTATTAGAGATGAAAAAAATGGCAATACCAACTAGGCTACACAAATCGTGTTAAACTGCCGACCGTGAGCCAAATTCCAATGAAATACTCTTAAGACCTAAGATCACACCATATTTGTACCTAGACTTTCAAGATTACTAACCGACCTTGATTAGGCATTCTCTATGAAGTATGAAGACAGTGTCTATAAGTAAATTTTAGATAAAGAGCTTCGGTAACTTTCTTACTAATATTATGAATGCGAAAGTTTGTATGTATGATGCATGCATGTATGTATGTGACTTTGTTACTCTTTCACGCAAAACTACTGAACGGATTGCGATGAAACTTGGAATATAGGTAGCTGGATACCGGGAATAATACATAGGCTACTTTTTATCCCGATATTCCCGCTGAAACGGGACTTACGCCGTTGAAACCGCTGGACGCAGCTATAATAAATATCTCATTTCTAAACTGAATACAAAAGTAAAACTAACGTATTTAAAAAAAAAACTACTACAGTTATTATTACAAAGAACTCCGTAGCTCGAGGTAAAAGTTCGTCACCTATAAACATCGGTCGCGTTTCAGACCCTTTGCAACCTCCCACTGTATGACACACGATCGCATAAAAACCCACCCCACCACAACCCATTCGAATTTCGACTTTAATCTCCACATTTTAAGGCTTAAAATCTTACTCAACCGGAGCCAACACATTGCATCGAAGTTTGAACTCTGACTCCAGCATGCTCTTTTTTTGTGAACACTGTAAGCTGTTCAAAAAAGAACCTTGTTACTTTAGAGTTAAGGTTGGAAATGGTAGTGGAAGGGTATTGTTCGTAGAAATGTCTTGGGTGAAGTCGGCAAAATGCTCACGTGCATCATTTCTTTTGTTAGGACTCCGCACGGGGTCTTGGTAACACCACGGCAACGTACTACTTAGAATACATCTTAGATGATTATTTGCGTTTACGTCTAAATGCGACCATTTACATTTCATTCAGCATTTCAACTTCATGTTTTGAAACCTTATTAAGGGTCTATACAACCCTAATAGCGTGACAGGGATAACGCCAGCGAATTTCAGATGTGTAAGTGCCCGTATTGAGCTAAGTTCAGTTCTTATACAAAGTTTTATTAGTTTTCGTACAATATTGACTGAGTAATTTCACTTATTTGTACAATTTAGAGGGAAATTTGTTTTTTTTTTCTATTGAGAAATTTTTCAGGATTCGTGTTTTCACGACATTCACGTGTTAGTAAATATCCTCGACTCTCATAAATATGGTTTCAAAAGCTTATATTTCAAATAACTTTTGTAGTAACTCATCCTAGAAACATCAGTTCTGGCCTACTACGGCCCCTTAATAAGCGTGAAATAACGTCGGAGTAGTGAGAACATGCTTTGTCTTTTTCCGTGACAACTTTAAAAGTCAACAGACAGAAACAAAAAGTGGTAAATTTACTCCGAACTTCCTTCACGTTTATTAATAAGGCTATTAAGCTTTATATACGAGCTGAACTCAAAATCCCTGTCGAGTACATACTAAATTTTTGATTATTTTATGACTTAATGATGTTGAAAATTTCATTAGGTAAGTTTATTTTGTACTTTTTGAAGTCGGTTTTTTTAATTATTATTTTTTAAAGAATATCTCTATACAGGTCAATGATGGCGAACTTTATCGACTGACAATTTAACTCCACATCATTTACGAGGCAAAACGATGAAAATTAAAACATATCTAGTTTTATGGGGACGACCTCTCCGAACACATTCTTAGAACTGGTTTTACTTGTTGGGTACATCATTTAATATACCTTTAATGATGAAATAGTTTTATTTTATTTTATTTGAAATATAACGTTTTCTGTGTACTTAACAATAGTCTAAAAACAAACAATATTTACGTTACTTAGAAAATTTCAAGAGGTACATAGGTAGTAGGTACCTACCTCTTAATGCTATTATGAGATATTTATAGCAATAAACTAGAATATGTAATTTATAGGAATGTGTAGTGTTTACGACTTCAAAATTAATGGTGTAACACCCACTCTATACAATAGTAGACCAATAGTTTTTGCCCTGTAAATTGGTAAAGCAAAAAACACTTCCTGGGGCAGTTGTGTAAAAAGTGATAAATGAAATGTGTATAGGTACACCGGTCCACGCAGAAGCATACATTAGTACATTTGTATGGAAGATGAGCTAGGATTGAATATGGTATGCATGGAGTAGTGACTTATGCCAGTTAATCTTATTGAGTTTCCTATAACGCGAAATAAATATTACAAAAGCCGCGGCAACGCTGACATATCGAATTACGTCTCTTGTAATAAAAACGAAATGACAATCGAAGTCTATGTATGACGCTTAAAACGTCAAAGTTTCATTAAAAGGGTACAGAGCATTACTTCAGTGGCTTGTTTCAACTATCTTCGTTCTGATGCCATCTCTATTGTAAGGTTACGTCCGCATAAGCAGGCGCCTTGCTTAGCGCTTAGTATCTTGCGTTCTGGCTAGATACTCACCTAGGCGCAAAGCGCTCAGTGCGGCCAATCGCAAACTTTCTAGACCGTTCGTTTTAGTTAGGTGACTTGCTAGCCTCTAGCCGCTAAGCAAGTGCCCAGCTGTGGCATTCTTTAATGTAACAGCCTAGAGCTCGACGCTGTTTCAGCGTCGAATCAGAGCGTCTTATTGCTCATATTCGACGCTGGAACAGCGTCGAGCTCTAGGCTGTTACATTATATAATACCACTTCTGGCTGTGCGGAGTAGCCATTGTCCCGGACGGTTCCATGCGGCAGTAATATTCACGTTTTTGCACGTGTACGCTTAAACCCTAAATCTGATTTATTATGGATGTAGGCCATCCTCCGTCACCGTTTGAGGAACAACCTTTAATATTTAAATGCGGTAGGATTCGACTATTCACTTACAAATTAACCTCCATTCAGGCGCCTCTTGCCTTTGAATTCACTAGATTATTTTAGTACTTTGTCATGGAAAATATCATGGAATTGAACCCCCGTAAAACTGTGCGAGTTTTCATCATTTAAATGTGAATAGACTTTTTTATGTATTTAGAATTTTGTTCGGGTAAATTTTGATTCGAACTACAGCAGGGTTTATTTACAAACTTATGGTCCACTAGCTGCGTTCCACAGTTTCACCCGATACCGGATCGGAACTCAATCCTTCCGAAGCGCAAATTTCTCGAGCACCTTCCTGCTTCGGAAGGCACGTTTAGCAGTTGGTCTCGGTTATCCCCGAAAGCAGTCGTTAGGTCAAGTTAGAGGCTAAACCACGGCTATCGCCTTAAAGCTTAGGGCGACCTGAAATACTATAAGTGAGCCATACCCCTACACGAAAAGATGATTTGATTCAATTTAGTTCATAAATATGCCTAGTTCATATAGTAATTATAATTAATCGATTGTACATGGTAAAATCTTTAGATTACAGCATTACCATGCTTTAGCATGACACTTGTCATGTTCAATATTTCTTGATCAGATTTATTTGACATGAACCCAATCCAACTAGGTTCTAATATTTACTGTAGGTATGTACCTCTATGTATGTGGTGGTACAGTTGGTAGGTACATATACCTACACTGTATATAGGTATGTACTATAACTTCTACAACATCAACAAAGCAGTAACTGTATCCAAGCGTAGTAAATGATCTGTGTAAAGACTCGTAAATGGAGAGTCATAGGTATATAATATACGAGTATATCCAGCATAGCTACGTACAATCCGTCATATCTCACACAGACAGACAACTACTTCATACAAACTTTTATAAATTTTGTCTTGGCTTAGTTATTTATAACTGTTATTTATTACACTTATAAATTGTTATTATTGTTCAATTTGAAGATAGGAAAAAAATCTATACGGTCCATCGACTCTTGACTTTGGGAAATTTCGACTATTCTTAATAACTTTTGCGTTTTACTTTTTTTTTAACCAACTTCAAAAAAGGAGGAGGTTCTCAATTCGTCGCGTATGTATTTTTTTTATGTTTGTTCAAAAGTGCCATCTATGACTGGATAGAGCAAAAAGCAATTTCACAAACTTCTTTTCGTGTAGTGGTCTAGTGGTGTGTCTCACCTAGTGTTAGAGTTTTAAGGTCGCCCTAAGGCCTCTAATTTGACCTAACGACTGCTATCAGAGATAACAACCGGGACCAACTGCTCAACTTGCTTTTCAAAGCACGAAGGAGCTTCCTCACACAAATTTTCGGTCACCCATCCAAGTAATGCGCCAATCGTTGCTTAACCCCATGTATGTTTGTATGTAACTTTGTAACTGTTTCACACAAAAACTACTAAACCAATTGTGGTGATATTCGGAAAATAGATAGCTGTAAACGTCGAAAAACACAGTCAGAGTCAAAAGTCAACGTGTGAAACCGCGGAGAGCAACAAGTATACTGTAAATGCGAAAGTTTAGATGTTTGTTTGGGTTTCATTTGCGTCACGCAAAAACTACTGCACCGATCACAATAAAACTTGGTATGCCGATAGCTAGAGATCTGGATTGATGCTACTTCTTATCCGAATATTTCGGATAAGTAGTCGCGGGATCGAAATTACGTAATAACCTTACTGTATGTTTTTTAAATAATTAAATAATTAATTATTATTTTGTTGTTTAAATGTGCCGTGGTACTACTGAGAATATTCGTTCTCACTAGTTCCATTGTATTTGGCCGTGGAACTAGTGGAAATAAAAAGTTTTAGTAGTTCCATGCAACAGATATCCACTGGAACTAGTGAGAATAAAAAGTCTCTGTAGTTCTATGTAACAGACATTCACTGGAACTAGTGAGAATGATCCGGACTTACGCGGGGCGCTGCTACTGATATAAAAACTTTTACATTAATCAAAAGATCCTAAAAAGTTAGCCAAGCGAAATCCTCCAGAGCGATACCCTTTTAATTACAATGAAATATAATAATAAACCTTTCATTTCAACGCTTAAATTAAAAATAGTCTTAATAACACTTCTTTTCCTTACCCCAACACCTTTAATATAATTCCCAAGATATCAAGCCCCGGAGAGTTCAACGACCCGTCTTATCTTCAACATAGACTTTATCTTTCAACAATCCGCATCTTCACCTCACGCCTAGCCGAGTAATCGATTCTTTTCATTTTGATTCTCAACCTTACCAGTGTTACAATAAAGGCCATTTCATTTCTAAAATCGCGTATCAGAATCATGGGAATTTATTGCTTAACTCTGCCGCATTTGGTTTGGGTATAGGGTTGCCAACACTTTTTTCCTAAAATATAGAAAAATAAATTACATTACAAAAAGTTTTAATATTTTTTTTGGCGATTGTTTTAAAAAGATGAAAAATCAAAATGTTCTATTTATATTATGTCCAAGAAGACAAAATATTTTTTGTACTTAACTCACACACACAAACTTAATACAAACTTTTATTAATTTTGTCTTGGTTTAGTTATTTATAACTGTTATTTATTACACATAATAATTGTTATTATAGGGTTCAATTTAAAGATAGGAATAAAATCTATACGGTCCATCGACTCTTTACTTTGGGAAATTTCGACTATTCTTAATAACTTCTGCATTTTACTTTACTTTTAATAGACTTCAAAAAAAGAATCAATAAAAGATGAAAAATCAAAATGTTCTATTTGTATGTCAAAGAAGACACAATATTTTTTGTACTTAACCCTATATTAAAGCGGTAGCGGTAAAACGGTCTAGTGGTAGATACCCCGGTTTTTATTCCGAGGGTTGTGGTTTCGAATCCAGGCAAACCGCGCACCAATGGCTCTTTCTTTAAGAAAAAGTTATGTGCGCTAATAACATCGCTCTTACGGTGAAGGAAAACATCATTAGGAAACCGACATGTTCTAGAACTCACCACGGTCCGAAAAGATGGGATATTCGCCAATCTGGGGTAGGCTCCCGTAGCGTCTTACTTACCCCCTTAAAGAGCAACCCCTTGCCCTACAGTGGGATCGAATTAACGGCCTGATTATGTTATCCTATATTTCTGTAAAAATGGAGTAGAATGTTCGTCAACGACCAAATAAACTATGTAAACGAAAATTAAAAAAAAAAAAGGTATATGCCAGAAATATGCCTTTATGTTTTTTCAAAAGTGTATAGTGCTACGCAGAGCTGAAATATAGTACTATACTACATATTGGCAGCCCTAGTTGGGTAGCACAAAGCGGAGAGTTTTGCGATGTGCCAAGTCAGGCCAATATTTGTCTAGATTAGATATTAAATGTTTGAGGGTCAGTGGTGCAGCTGCTTTCCGGTCCGCCATTGTAGTAGCCGGAAATGTGTTTTTATTATTGAATTGAGATATTGTTGCGTCTGATACAAACTCCGTTTGTAGACTGGTTAAATGGACTTATTGATTGAATTAAGTGTTCGCTAAGGGGACTATGAGGCGCGTACCTCTGAAGGCAAAATGATAAACTTTTCTTTCTCTTAAAATTATGCAATTTCAGTTTGTTTTTGATGTACCTACCTTATGTATCCTCACAAAAAAAACTAGGACTAAAGGTCTTCTTATTTTTTAATAAAAAATACATTGAAATATGCGAGTCGAACTTGCTCACGAAACGTTCCGTCCTATTATCACAAAAATCTTTCTGTGTAGGTTTCTGTATATTTCTGTGATTATTATTCTTATTTTTTTCTGTTGTTGTTATAGCGGCAACAGAAATACATGATCTGTGAAAATTTCAACAGTCTAGCTATCATGGTTCAAGAGATACAGCCTGGTACAAACAGACAGAAAGTCGGACAGTGGAGTCTTAATAAAAGAGTCCCATTTCTATCTTTTGGGTACAGAACTCTCTCTCATCGACTCGTTATTCTCAATCCATCATGGTCCAAATAGTTCTTTAACACCGACAATTATAATAAGGGGGCCAAAACTTTTCAAAGTGAGGTACCAAAATCCCCTCACCACCAAGACCATTGTAACACGGTTGAAACGTCGAGGTTAGAAAATTTGAAATTATCGGCCCAATACAGAAACGCCACTTAAAATTTGAGGAGTACTTAAATAATTGAGCAGCTTCTAAATTTTAAATTAGTAAAACAATTATTTACTAATTTTGGGAGCTACTTAATTGTTTAAAAAGAACTCAAATTCTGAGTAGACTTTCTGTATTCGGCCGTATTAGTTCCAATCCAATAGTGTTCGTTTAAAAGTTTATTTTTAAGTACCGAGAGCGCAAGTAGGTATCTGTTCTATTAAAATCCTACACAAAAGGAAAATGGATTCAAATATGGTTGAATATACAAAACTGCTCAAGGCCCATTTATTCCGTAGGAGAGACGTAACGACTCCCTCCCAGACCACTTTTGCCGAGTCGACCTAAAAATAAACAAGACAACCGGGAACTACAAAAAATTGTCGTAGAAAACTGTACCTACAGCGAGAATCTTAAATATTTAGCTATTTAGGAGGCATACAGGTGCTAAACAAATTGAATTTTTAACACTGGACTCAGTAGGGGTATCCAGAGAGGTTCGGTCCGAATCCGATTTTGGAAATGATATCTCCATCTCGCTCAGCGCGACTCAATAAGACAGTGACAGACATTTCAAGTCGATCTTTGGTTTCGGTCCGAAGCACTTTGAATACCCCTACAGGTCTTAAAACTTTTTATTTTACAAGACTAGTTGACTAGCCGCTTTCACCGCTTTTCATATCTTTCTTTTTCGTAGTTATGGCTTCTGTCAGCAATATAGGACAATTTAGCCAATTTCTCGTACTAATAGTGAACTACCACTATCATACTGTAATCGTTTGAAATAATGTTCAATGCTTAAAGGCTGCAGAAAAAATAGCGACGATTTTTCTCCAACCCCATGGAACATTTGTTTGTAACGTGCTAATTTCGTGTTTGGCACTGGTATTTTTATTTTCACTTCACTCGTTGAACTTCGCGTAACTAAATTAATAACATGCCGCCGAAATTAAACAATGTACATGCAATACAAAATAGGTTTTTTAAAAATAAAAATTCAATATGACGTTCTAGTAACGCGTCAAAAACCCCTGCGTCCTCAGTCATGGTCATACGTATCGAAAATAAAAACTTGACCCTGACAGCACTACAATATTTATTCAATATTGTAGTGCTGTCAGTGTCAAGTTCATATAACTTTTAAAAGTGTCAGTTTGCGTATGTTTAAAATTTTTGACAAGTGCTTGCCTTGTCTGCCTGGCCACGCGCAGTGTATGGTTTCGTAGTTTTCAAAATTAACAGGGATTGCAATCTGGAAAAGTCGTTACAAGTAACACCTATCTAGTATGTAATAATCAACGGAAGCTGTTCGATACTACTATTGTGAATACATACGACGAATCCAAGTATAGCCATTTGACTTTTAAAGAAGAGGTACACATAATTCTAAAAACCCCACAATTATTTTTAAAGAGTTATCTAACGATACCCCACACGATGGGTTAAACAAGAAAACACATCACCAATTTTACATGTGAGGGAGATACCCTAAAAATGTTTTTTTTAATGTTAATACTGTTTTCGTGCCGTAATCAATGTGTACACTTATGCAAAATTACAGCTTCTTAGTACTAAGTGTCGCTGAGCTAAGCCGCGGACAGAAAGACGGACATGACGGAAAAATGAAACCCAATTCGTTTGCTACAATGAGAACATAATTAACTTTTTCTTTGAATTTCCCAACTTATTTTATCCTATTCTAAATGGATAATAAAACAAATCACACATCATAAAAATCGGTCTAGCCGTTATCGATTGATTGTATTTCGAACTGGGACAACGTTTTCGATTTAAACACCTATAAACTTACATTATTTGAGCATAACTCTCCATTTTGCTCTAAATAATTTTCTTTATCTGAACTCACAATCATTAATCACGCTATTAACGTTTAAGGCGGCGATAGATGATAAGCAACGGTCCTTGTCCTATTGCATATAAATGAGCGAGATGGAATTGCGTGAAAAATCTACAATTTCTCGTAAAATCAATAATTAACGAAGATTAAAATAATATTTTGAAAAAATGCGATGAAGGGGTTCTAGGTATTGTATTTTCTAATATTATGATGCCTATAAGAAAATATAGCGATTAAGGATTTAGAAGAAAAATTGATTTATTTTGTAAAACAGGGGTAACTTTGCCTGTATAATAGTGGTATTTAAAGTTATTTTTTATTGTTTTTGAAATGAAGGGGACACTTTTTGTATCATGTACAATAACATAATACATTGTTTAAAGATCTATTTGATACCGGTCTATTTGATACCGGAATAAAACCATTCCATCGGAAGGGATTTCACATGAGTCGCGTCCTTAATGAAATAGGTACAAGTTTACCTTTACGAAACGCATAAACAACATTATCTGCTACATCATCGACACGACATTACACTTCCATGATATAATTTAATATTCCATACATACAATAGCTTCATAGAAAGCTTATCGTAAATCAAAGCACCGTCATTAGGTACGCCGATACAAGTCTCCTAAGTTACCACTAGCAGAGTAGAATCTTTAATATCCATTTGTCCAACTAATTCTGATCTCTCTAGATGTGGTCGTAGTAGAATAATTGGTGGTATGTGTCAGTTCTTGCGTGACTGGTCATGAACGTGGCATCCAGTTAACGTAGAGCTCTGCTCTTGGAGTTTTCTCTTCTATCGCGTTGGTCAGTGAACCGGTAAAGGGCGGGAGGGTAGGTCAAGGTAGAGCGGCGCAGTCGGAGTCAGTTCCGGACGGGAGCTCACCGCGCAGCCTCCGCTGTATCGAGCGGCCGCGCCCGCGACCACGTGCTCCATTCACCGGTACACCACCACGTGCGAACTATCTTACATTTGAAAAATTACTCTTGAATTTATTTACCATTTATTCCCAGTAGACATAAAATACGTACACACAGTTGGAAACGAGCCAGAGTAGGAACAAATCTCAAAGAACGGTACATAGACTTATTGGCGCCCAACATGGGACTTGACGTGAACTGGGTTTTCGTACAAGGCAGTTTAATATCTTTGACTATGATCAAACTTAATTGTGTAATGTTGCAATAACAATTTAATATCCCAGTTGTAGTTGAAAATGTTACTGGGTACCTGTTAAAGCTATAAGTCAGATCGGAAATAACTACGAGTTCGTGCATCCGATCGGGCGAGCAGAGCTCGGAACTGGGGCATTCATTTAATCAACCGGTAGTGTCGGGCTGCGGGATTAGGTTTCGTCCCAGCTGACTATCATTTATATTTTGCAAAACTTGGCTTATGAAAATTGTGTTAATATACAACTTTGTATCAGCCGCACCGACCTAAAAACAACAATTAACGACTTGCACTGTGATTTTTTTCATCAAAACTCAAATCACCGTTTTGATCAGGTCAAGAAATTTTTTTCGATGACCTCTACTTAAAGCGTTAACTCGAGCTCTGCAATTGGTAAAGTTGCACAAGAATCAGTCGAAGAAGATGTTTACTACATACAAAAGGGAAAATTATTCTCCTGACCAAATTTTCCAGGTACCTATTGGTTGTTTACGCCAAGATTTCCCGTGACAGTCTTTGAAAAAACATCAAGCCATGCTCATAAAGTTAAATGTATCCATCCATCCAATGCCAGTGGGAGTAGATATCTAAAGCCTTCGTGCGTCATAGACAAATCTGGGTGATTTAACACTATTACTGACTCAATAAAGTAACTTCTTCTTCTTCTTTTCGTGTAGTGGTGTGACACACCTAGTGTTAGAGTTTTCAGGTCGCCCTAAGGCCTCTAACTTGACCTAACGACTGCTATCAGAGATAACAACCGGGACCAACTGATTAACGTGCCTTCCGAAGCACGAAGGAGCTCGAGAATATGATTTTTTGTCACACAAATTTTCGGTCACCCATCCAAGTAAGGACCGCGCCAAGCGTTGCTTAACCCACACGACCCTTCATGATCGGCTGGTGCAGCTAGGCCAATAAAGTAACTCCAAGCATTTAATGGAATAAAGTTGCATGACACGAAACAAATTGCTCCAAATGAAGTCACCACGACAATATGGCAGCGTCAGATAAGCCGCATTCAATGCAAAACGATTTAACTCGTCGAGATAAATTGATATAGGATTATAAAGCGCCGTCGAAACCGCACATTCAATTGTACATAATTAAATTAATGTTGGATTGCTGTGAGGTATCTGACAACTTGCTTCGTATGGTTTGGAAAGTAAACGTAGAAAAGTCAAAGTCAAAATAGTTTTAATAACATATTTTCAAATGACCATTTTGAAAAGTCCTTGTAATTTACTGTTTTCAGAACGCGAGCTCCAATTAGAAGAACACACAAGAATCTCATAGTTTTTATGCTGTGCTCATATTATTATGATTCAAATTGTCGGGAGTTTAAATGGAGGTTTGACAAATAACTTAATTTCTATTTGGTGTAGGTTATATTCTCGATTGGTTCATAACTACATAATGTAGCGCTTAGCCCCTAAGTCTCTTTTTAATCCTTCAGGCAAATCGGAGAGTGCTATAGAATACGTGCAATAGACCTTAGAATATGCAATGTGGATGGTATACTATAACTGACAGGCGAATTATTAATCTGTCCTAAATCCTGACGGTAAATGGAAAGTTCCGAAAGCACTTACTTTTCGACCCTAATCGGTTTCGTAGATTCTAAAAGCAGATTATTGTTTACAACACTGTCAATCAATAAGCTGTTTCCGAAACCTTTCGTATCAATCAGGGCAGGGAATTTACTCTAACTAGGTACTTACGTCGAAGAATCAATTTCCGCACTTCTGCATAGTATCATTCAACAAATAACACGAAGCAAGTACTCCTTTTAATTATAGTACTAGTTCTTAAGGCATGTACAGTAGTAAATTCGGTAAAATTTCATAGATTATTGGATTTATTATAAATTTGTGGAGCATTTCCTAATTTAACCACTTCATTAAAAAAGTTAGCATTATATTTTATCACCAAGCTAACATTTCGAGTTTTATTTTACGTAACTCCCAATCCTGTGGGAATTTCAAAATGACAAGTAGCATGTTACCATGTTAGGACCAGCAGTTTTGGCTGTTTTTTGATAAAAAGGTATAGTTCAGTCAGTCAAGACAAAGAATATTAAAAATGTTGAGTCCTGACTGACTTGGAATTTCATTATTTACTATGTGTAAGTATCCACTAAGAAAGGGTTCTTTGAAATATCTACCGAATCGTGATTTAGGGATGGAGACCGATCAATTGCTCGGCGAGCAGTCGATCGGCCTGTTGCAACCGACCGACTGGCGGCCGAGCAATGGACAACGAAGCTTGGACCTAGCCCGCGCTTGTGACGGTCTAATAATTCAAATCAGAAGATCACTGGTGATTTAAATAACAAGTACCTTAAAAATCGTTCCAGTATTTACTCTTCGGAACATAAATGCTCAGCAAAAATATAACGTTACTCCGGAATATCCTGTAAATGTCACAAACAATAGTAACATGAGCTAGCCTAATCTTAACGCCATGACGTCGGCGAACTTACTCCGAGTTCAAGTGGAAAACTTCCAGATGTAAGTTGGACAACAACGCTTTTAGCACTAAAAGTGCTATGGTATAGTACAGGATGCTTACCTTTTGTACTGACATGAAAAGGGGATGTTTGCAATAAGATGCCGAATGATTTCTTCTCTACCAATATGCTGAAGAAAAACTTTTAAGGTATATTTTTATACTTGCCCTAAACATTAACTATCGAACTCACTAAAAGCTGCACATAAATGTAAGTAGATACATACTAGACAGCTACGGAACAAGTTGAAATTCAACAACATGATTTTAATACCATAAATTTAGAAAGGGCTCTGTCTCTGAAATACATTTGTCAAGACTCAAAAGAACAGCTAGTTACAATTATAGCGTAAATTCAATTCAATTCAATTCAATTCATTTATTTCAGATATTTACAATCCATAATTACATTTACATTAACATTAAAAACATTAAAAATAAGATACAACAAGAAACGTAAATAATTAAGATGTCACATTAAATAATAAATAAATAAAAGAAAAATAAATAATACACTGAACTTAAATGTCACAAACTATTAAATATGTACCTATTATGTCAAACTAAAATTTAAAATTCAAAATATAAAATTAAGAATAAAAATAAAAAATTATAAATAGGAGGGACCACTGGCGTGCAGCTGCATCCACCTCCCTAACATAGGCGAGTCCCACCTCTCTGACAATATGTTCAGGATACCGTTCGGGCTGCCACGCATACGCCTTAACAGCGAGGCGCATCTTTTTCTCATTATAGCGTGGAAATCATCAATGTGCGCCTCAGCAAACATTGCCGACGATTGCCGTAAAGCAGCGCTTCGCGGGTTCACCCGCGTAAGTCCCGTTTCCGCGGGAATATCAGGATAAGTAGCCTATGTGTTATTCCAGGTCGCCAGCTACGTATATTCTAAGTTTCATCGCAATCGGTTCAGTAGTTTTTGCGAGAAAGAGTAACAAAGTCACATACATACATACAAACTTTCGCGTTTATAACATTACTAGCTGCACCCCGCGGTTTCACCCGCGTGAGTCCCGTTCCCGCAGGAATATCGGGATACAAAGTAGCCTATGTGTTAATCCAGGGCCTTAGCTACCTATATTCCAAGTTTCATCAAGCCAAGCAATCGGTTCAGTAGTTTTTGCGTGAAAGAGTAACAACCTCACATACATACATACAAACTTTCGCGTTTATAATATTAGTAAGAAGTAAAGTAAGATTAATAGGTAAGTATATACATAGCTAGAGGACGTTTGCTTGAACTCCAGGTCATGATAAGTGTCACAGACTCACAGGCCAGATAACTTTGTCGAACTGTTCAGAGTTATAGGTAGGTCCTTTGAATAGTTTGACAAAGTGATTGCAAATTATTACTCTCAGAGGTACTACCTACATTTCTAGTAGTTAGATGCAACAAAGTTTCGAGCTATAATTGAGTTCTACCGATTCTAATACGATTGATATATGGCGGGTCAATGAGTTCCTCATTGGTCTAGGTGCACCGTATTAGAACTCAATTTTAGCTCGAAACTTAGTTGCAACCTATTAGCCTAATGAAGAACTCATTGGCCGGCCATATATATCAATCTATTAGTTGGTAAGACCTGCCGAAATCTGAATTTATCTGAATAGATAGGCAGATCTAGTCAAGATCGGCAGGTCGTACGGGTTAAGCAACGGTTGGACGGTCACTACTTAGACGAGCAAAAAAAAACATTTTCTCGAGCTCATCCGTGCTTTGAAAGGTACGTTAAGCAGACGGGCAAGGTTGTTATCTCAGATAGCAGTCGTTAGGTCAATTTAGAGGCCTTAGACATGAAAACTCCAACACTAACTTCCTTATTTATAAAATACTAGCTGCGCCCTGCGGGTTTACCCGCGTAAGTCCCGTTTGCGTGGGAATATCGGGATAAAAAGTTGCCTATGTGTTAATCCAGGTCCCCAGCTACCTATATTGCAAGTTTCATCGCAATCGGTTCAGTAGTTTTTGCGTGAAAGAGTAACAACCTCACATACATACAAACTTTCGCGTTTATAATATTAGTAAGATTAATTACACATGACTGAGTTATGTGACGTTAGTCTCTGTCTATCAACTTCGAAACTTCATGTGAGAGTAAAAGACAAACGATGCATTTTTATGCAGCTCATTAATTAGCGTTTATAAATAAGGGGGTAAGTGAGTAACACAATCATAATATATCAAAAATAAAAAGAGAAGAAATTCCAACTAATTCATGTACTAATTTAATGAATTCTTGGTCGGTGTCGTTTTCAACTAGAAAAAAACTCATCAATTGGTAGAAAAATCTACTACAAACAATTTAAAATAAACCATAAACCGTCCCGATAGGATTCATAATAGATCAAACCCAAAAGAAGTCAATAGAGAAGGTCGGGAAATACTTAAAACGATATTTAGGTAATTGAATCGAGTATTGAAATTGTTTTTACATTGAGACGAATGGTTTAACGTTTAAGAATTCGGTGATTACATTTTTGATAAATGTAATTGTTTTATTTCAGAAGCTATAAGGTCGATAATTATTTTGATTTAGTCTAATAGTTTTATCGTAGCTGAAGTAGTTAAAATGCTGATATAAATTACGTCAGAAGTACTGTACGAGCACTTATTGATATTGCTTCTTTAACATTTTAAAGATAACAGCTGAATCTATAATACATCTATCATCATTTTATCTATAATACATATACTCCCGTACTTATAAAAGGTGATTAGGTCTATGTATGTATGTATAGATGTTTCTATGTGGCGTTCTAGAGGCCAAACGCGTGTACTGATTTTGATGATTCTTACGTCAATCGATTCGTCTTAATCTGGCGAGTGTGAATAAAGACATGACAGTAATCCAAATTAACTTTTGACACAACCAGACAAAATATTGTCAAAATTAAAAAATCCAAAATCTTCAAAGTATTAGAAATATTTTAAAGGAAAAATTAATCTTCAAAAATTCACTTGCGGCGAGATTTGAACTCGCGTCCCTGGATCAATATTCCAGTGCCTATACCGCTCGGCCACGCAACTTCCCCTAGTAGTAGTAGTAGTTCTATTTCTAGTAAATATGCCTTGAGCAATAAAAAAACAAATTTACGAAATCTTCAAAGTATGTCAGATAGGTATCGTTGAATAGGTATTTAAAAACCAATATTAGGTTTCTTTTACCATTTTTCATTTTAAATAACAGTTTTAATTGTCTTTTACTGTAACGTGATGTTTCAACGAAACATTACGTAACTTAGAAATCTTTTAAACATTGTTTATAGTGTAAGTAAGGGGGATACAATTAAAAGTCCAGACTGATTGAATGACTGAACTATAAAATAATCCACTAAGAAGGTATTTTCCGTAGTTTTCACGGGATCGACATTCAAAAGGGTTAAAAGTTAAAGATAAAGTTTAACTTGTGTGTTTCCGCAATTAGCCCTACTATTGGGCCTTTGTGCGTGATTTTAAGTCGTGGGATGCCTTACGATGTTTCCCTTCACCGTAAGAGCGATGCTTAATAGCGCACATAAATTTTTCTTCACAAGGGTTATACGCTGCTAGTCTTCCATAAGTGTAAGCCCCGCGGGAATATCGGGATAAAAAGTACTATATGCGTTATTCCATTCTTTCAGCTATCTAATTAACAATTTTACCGCAATCGGTTAAGGTTGCGTAAAGGAGCGACGACACACTCACAAAATTACGCCGTTATAAAGGGAATAAATCTTCATTCAAATCAAGACTAATATATGTACCTACCTATCATAAGAATTAATTTATTAAAGCAGTAGAACATCCCAACAATATTCCGAGAAATCCTTTTACTTTAAGCATAAATCTTAAAAGCTGTTCTGAACATCTCATATTTCATTCAGTTTGCATACACACTACATATTATAGATTGTATCATCCATGACAAAACCTTGCTTTATTTTTCATTTTTGCGATAAATCTTTTCTATGAACATTGTCTTATCAAAAATCAATGACCTAAGTATTTCAATCGAGATTTGTTAGCAACAGAATTACGTAATCAGGCCGCTGATGATGACTACAAATCAGCAAGCTTTCCAGCTTTATTTTAGCAGCAGCAGCAGCTAGCTGTGTTTTTGTAAAATGTAGGTTTCTTTTATTTATTTTTTAGTTAGACATTTCATACCCTGGCCGTTTAAATTTTACACTCTTGGCTTGTAAAGGTTGCCTCGCTTTAAGCTTACGGTTTTTTTAAATAGTTTGTTTATTATTTCTATTGTAACGTTCAATTAATTGATCTGTTTTTAGGGTAAAAGCGAAATCTTAGTAAAGATTTCGCTGTCCTTTCGTATGTCGTTTACCAGGCTGTATCTCGAGAACCGTAATAGTTAGACAGTTTAAATTTTCACAGATGATGTATTTCTGTTGCCGCTATAACAACAAATACTAAAAACAAAAATTAATAAACAACCAAGGGGGGCTCCTATACAACAAACGTGATTTCTTGCAGATTTTTTGCAATAATGGCATGGGGCCCATTCTTGCGCGAGTCTTACTCGAAAATGGCCGCTATTTTGTTGTTGTAATTTCTTGTTTTGTAATAAGTTGGTACAATGGAAGAGCTAATCTATTCACTTCTTGGGTTTGCTTGCCAGACACAAGTCTACCATGTACAGTCCTAACATGGTGTGGAATTCCTATAGTTAAAATCGAACACAAACCACGCAGGAAACGTAACACATTGTTATATATTATTACACTTACTATTCCATATAACAACGGAAGTTCGGACATTGAACGCGAAGCTTCCGTAATAGCAAGTTGTATTCGAAAACGGCGGTCTCTATGATTTCGAAGGAAGTTGTTTACTGAACATTTCGAGGGCTGAATTTTAAACTGTTTGTGTTATTCAATATTGGGAAGGTTGAATGATCTTTAAATTCGATCGTCGTTTGTTTTTATCATTTTGACAGCTGTCAACTGAAAAGGAGATCTCGAAGATCACTCGGGAGTTTTGGCGGGAACTCGTTGAGGAAATGTGGTGCTAAATTTTCATTTTTGTGAAACCTAGTTTAAATGCGTGCAAATTGTTTAATTTCGGAGGCATATTAATCAATTCAGTTTCGTGAACACCACAAGTAGAATGAAAGTGAAAATCGGTGCAAAACATTGACTTAGAGTTGTCTCCAAAGCTCCGTTAACAATCTTTGTAAATGGCCGCCGTGTTTACAAATGATTCCCTAGACTTGACTTTAACTATGACGACGTGACTGTTTCGATGCAAATAACTTGCATAATATAAATAATACTTGACACTGGCTAATTTCCTAATGGCCATAATCGGTTCACATCCGAAAAGAAATAGAAGACCACTCAATCAATTTTAATGATGAGTCGTGTAAAAGAAATCGGTTTCGAATCGCTTTCTTCCATTTTCATACAAAAACTTACAAGTATTTTTTTACTCTGATTTTACTTTAAATCAGATAGCACTTATTCTGATAAATGAATTATCATCCGAGCGATGTTCCTGGTTGCATTTATCTAGGGAACCCGAGGCCCGATGTCTTACGATTAAGAGATGATTTATATTAGATCGACCGTCACGAGCGCCGGCTGGGTCCGAGCTTCGTTGTCCATTGCTCGACCGCCATTCGGTTGCAACAGACCGATCGACTGCTCGCCGAGCAATGGACAACGAAGCTCGGACCCGGCCCGCGCTCGTTACGGTCAATAAATCATATCTTAGTCTCCACTTCGCACGATCTTCAACAAATCTAATCTGTTAAATTGTCAATTTGAAATCTCTACGGTGGAAAACCATTTTTGTTACGCGTTTGTACTGTACACTATTGCAGTAAGTATGTACCTACGTTAGTTTATCTCTATGTACATACATACATAACATACATAAAACACCAAAACATACATCGGTTTCCGGTTATGAATGAGTTCGATGATGAGATCACACAAACAAACCTAACGTAATAAATTTATCTCACCGCAAATAACAAATTAGTTACACAATAAAATCAAAATTAATATTTATATTCATATTCATTGCTAAATATTAATTCAGGAACGTAGGGGGAATGAATCATATTGTGACATATTTTTGATTCAGGATGTTCAAGGTAAAAGGGTTACAGAACACAGAGGTCACAGTTCATAACAGTAGGGGAAGTAAACAAATAGCAATATTCTTACGAGGACGTTGTTCGATATTGTAGTATATACCTACCTATTGTCAGTCAAAGCATGGTATTTTTATAACAATCAAATCAGCGTCAATTCATAACATTTTAATGTATAGAATGGGTAAGTAATACAAATGATACATATGATACAAAACGTTGCAACAGTGTAACAGTAGCTTAGTAGTTATGGCGGGATTATGATGATTGTAATTTATCATGTGATTACAAAAAAAAATATTTAAAAAAAATAAAAAACCCAACTGCCGTTAAAACTGAAAAGTAAAAAACAAGAAGATACCTAAAGGTAAAGAAACCTTAAAAATCGTTCGACGCATCTAGGAGCCTTAAAAAATTGTGGATGGACTCGGGTGGGACTTCAACACAATTTGGTGTCATTATACTTCTTTACCTTTAAAAGGAGTCCCACCCGACTGCATCCACAATTTTTAAGGCTCCTAGATGCGTCGAACGATTTTTAAGGTTTCTTTACCTTTAGGTATCTTCTTGTTTTTTACTTTTCAGTTTTAACGGCAGTTGGGTTTTTTATTTTTTTTAAATATTTTTTTTATTTAACGCTTTTTAGTTATTAGAGATTAGATACAATTACACCAGAGAAACTCATTAACTCTGGATGTGTATACTCCAGTAGCGAGGACTCGAAATCGGTTAAAGATAGGCTATCTAAAAGCCTTCAATATTATAATAGCTATTCTTTTTGAGTTTTGCTGAGATGGCTATGAAGTAGGCAGGTATTCATCTTAAAATATAATTACCAAATCCGAAAACTTAGTCGCGACTGGTGATACAAAGGCTGGCGGTTTCTTGTTCTAGCGGATTAGCCTTGCTATCCATTATCCATAGCGCGACATTTCAAATTTTTAGTTAATTACTTATTGTAAACATAGTAATTGTTATTTATGTTATCTCTGACAAACTGACAAATCAAACATTCAAATTCCTTCAAAAGTTGAAACTCGGCGTCAAAGTCAAATCGAAAAGTTTTTAAGTAACGTTCCGTTGTCTTTGCTCGGTTTTTATGGTCAAGACAAATCTTGCTTTATAGCCTTTTAAATCTTTATTTTTATTTATTTATTATTTTAATGTACCCTATGTCACTCTCACGGTCATGACGAATCTAACGACGTATCGTTTATCTAAATCGGCCCAGCCGTTTAGGCCCTACGACGGCACAAAAATAGGTCACATACATACATACATACATACATACACTCACGGCAAAAACATAACACTTCCTTTGGCAGTCGTGTAAAAAAGATAAATTCATATGAGTTTCTTCTTATTGCAGGGCGTTCCGGAACCACAAATCATAGTTAGAAAGTTAAGTATCAAAATGATCTAATTTATTTGCATGCAAGTTCAAATTGACATAAAGTAAGTGTATTTGACTATAAAGTCGTTTCATTCAGTTTTCAGATTTGAGAAACTTATAAAAAAATACTTTATTTATCGGGTTGAATCGCGTTTTATTCATGGTTTTAAACGAACTGAACGCCAACTTTACAGTTGGCTTTTTCAAGGTTGACTGAGGTTCTTTCTTTTTTGAACAAACTGGTCGCACTGTTAGTTCACTCTGCCCGAACCTGTCTAGTTATTACACTAATCCCCCTATAAATCTAGTCATAGCTTATGGTTCCGCGTGATTTATATTACTCATTTGGTACACTATAATTTGTTGGCGAATATATTTTCCAATAGAAGGATTCCGGCAATAAAATAGGAAAATAACATGAAAAATATACTTACACTCCGACCGAGTTGTCTAGGCAGTCAGTGGTGGCGCTAGTTTACTAGGTAACTACAAATTTTCTATTAGTTTGATGTTTAGTTCAGAATTTATCCGCGTGTATTGTTAAGGCGGTGGGGTGCTTTGTTTGTGGCACATTTTCCCTGTCATTTGCGGACAGTCTTAATTTAAAATCGTATTCACAAACGACGTGGCTTAAAGCGCCATACTCATATAAAGACTTGACAGGGATAGGGCTTGGAAATTTCAGATGTGTAAAATGAGGACGTAAGATGCGACGATGCAATATTTTAGTGAGTAAAATCAAACAATTCCTAATAACAAGATAACTTAGTAAAACTGTTCTACCAATTACAAGTGTATGTTACTATGCTTTAATACAGAAAAAAATAGAGGATTAAACGCGTCACGTTTAGCTGTACAATAAAAAATTCGGTTTTAAACGAATTGTTTTAGATAATTTGTTTTTCTGTTATTAGAGAGAGTTAATAAGAGTTAACCCAATCGTGTAAAGAAAACTAACCAAAATAAGGATAAGATAATGAAAAATAAAATACCAGAATAGTATTTCCGAAAATTTTGTAAATTACTGAGAAGTATTGAGATCCCTGCCGCCAATACCGTCAATATGTCACCTAAAGGAATGATTTATATTAGACCGTCACCAACGAGGGCCGGGTCCGAGCTTCGTTGTCCATTGCTCGGCCGCCACTCGGTTGCAACAGACCGATCGACTGCTCGCCAAGCAATGGACAACGAAGCTCGAACCCGTGACAGTCTAATACAAATCATCCCTACGTGGTAATCCAGTTCTTTAGCTACCGAGTTTCATCGCAATCTGTTCTACATACATACAGTTTGCGTGAAGGAGCGACACACACATACTCCTTTAAAACATTAGTAGAAATAGGATAAACATAAACAAATACATACCAATAAACTTCATACAACGTTATCAGCCGGACGGCCACCGCCCACAGTACGCGACACTGATAACGTGAGATAACAACCGGCAACAATTTGCAATTTGCAATCATTCATTGTTCCCGTAGTTACTCACAAATCGATATTGTTAATTTCATTTGACCTAATTAGTTGCGAAAATATCAGTCATTGAAAATTGCTTTGTAGAAAATAAATGGTATTAGCCTAGAAAAAAGCCATAAACCTTTGTTTTTATTTAGAGTTACAGTGAATGAAGTGTAAACGCACTGCCCTACCATAATCTCTTATTATAAGTCGTCGTTAATATCGTTCAGATAAAATAAAATGAAAAAAAAACGTTATAATAATAAAAAACAACTTAATTTAATTTTTAATCATCTGTGTGTAACATCATTTTAAGTTTCATAGCAATCGGTTGAGTAGTTTTTACGTGATTAAGTAACATACGAAGTTCATGGTTTCATTCCGAAGGTCGTGGTTTCATATCCCGTCCGCGCATCAATATCTTTTTTCTTTAAGAAAAAATAATGTGCGCTATTAACCGTTTAGGCGCATAATTTCCAATTCGTAAAATATCCAGCGGTCGTAAAATGTCCAGCTCTCGTATTGTCCACTTCGCAGATTGTCCAGTTCGCACAAAGTCCAATTCGCAGAAATGTCCCATTCGCAGAAATGTCCAATATTCATCATAACGCCACACGAAGACCTGGTGGTGACCACACACCCATCGGCGTAATGGTCACCATGCATGTCGGAAAGCTGAACAGAGGGTTCCGGGTTCGATTCTCGGCACAGTCAACATTATTTATGTGGACATTTTGCGAATTGGATATTATGCGCCTAAACGCTATTAACATCGCTCTTACGGCAAAGGAAAACATCGTCAGAAAACGCATAGATGTGAGTTTGTTAGATTGAAATACAGTCAACAAAGCGGCGAAGCGGCATTTCATTAACTTTCTATAAATGAAATGTAATATTTGTTTTGGACGCCAGAAAACTAGGCACAACGAGAAAGAAACTGTTGTGAAAGAAAGAGAAAGAAAAGCTTAATTTGAAACGCAAACCTCGGCCAAAAAAGAGAACACTCGTATAGAAAAACGAGCCAAAAACTAGTCGGCAGCTAGAGAGAGAAAATTGAATTAACTGGCTCGATTATTTCGAGGATTGCACCAAGTTTCCATAGGCATTTACTAAAAACATCTGCTTTGGTAATGTAGCAAAACGTTAAACCGCTATTTCTTGAGTCTCTATTTTGTTTTCTTTCTTTCTAACGTAAGTATAGAGCAACGTTTAAAGGTCTAACGATACATTCTAATTTTAAACATTCTTTGCACCTATTTTGGAAGTGGTTTAAATAATTTGAATAACCTCGCCTTAATAAAAAAAAAAAAAAAATGCAAGGCGTTACATACAGCGCAATATAGCCCTTAACTCAAGTAGGCTTGTACTATGAGTAATAGACAACGGATGTACTACATTTTTTGAAACACAGAAAACGCCTAGAACTAGAAAAAAAATCCATTTATATTCAGCAAAAATACTTGTCCCGGGCAAGAATCGAACCCGCAACTTTCAATCAAATTTCTGTACCTTTCAGGCTTAACCGATTGTTGCATAACACAAGGTTTTGTTCACATTTCTTATAACTTTTGATGTTTCGTCTGTGCGTGGAACTGATAATTAGTGTGTGGGGAGTGTGATTCAGACAATCAAATAGACACACGAGAAAGATAATAATAATAATAGATTTTTTTTTATTTCTGCCATTTTCGTTTTTATTGAACATTGTTACCCCAGGCGCTATAATCACCATAGTATCCCCAGTAGCCAATCCACTACCATCACGTCACTATAGCTCATTTTGTTTTAATCCGTAGATTTGTCAATAGTTCTATCTGATCCGGTGGTTGTCCTTTGCTGCATTTTATAGTGCAGATAGGGATAATCGTCGGCTTGGTGTCCACTTCATTGTTTGCGAATAAAATTGTTATTGAAAAGGGCCTCTACGTGTTGGCTTCGGCTCCACGCACGCCTTCCAAAGGTCCGGGGCTCCATAGCCCCGTGATACTGGACGTATAACAGACATAATAATGATAATAGATTTAAAAAATCTAATAACCTAAGTTTTTTTTACCGATTCATATCGCACTAAAATGATTATGCAATTTTCTTACACGTAACATCCACTTCGCAACACCTTGTTAACCGTAGCCAATTGTAAATTCATATCAAACCAATCTAGAGATCAGAATTGATACATCTCGATTTCGCACAGAGAGTTAGATACAGCTAAATTGACTATAACAAGCTAAGGCTTTTACAGGTTGAACCATGTCTATGAGCTTTCAGGAGGATATCCTAAACTATAAGAGTTAGCGAAAAATGCTTGAAGGAGTTGCGTCCCCGATTTTGACAAAAACTAAAAATATTTGATCTTTGAAAAAAAAAACCCTTTTAATTGCTCCAAGCATATCTACTAAAAATATTTTTAAAGGAAAAATTCATCTTCAAAATTCACTCGCCACGAGATTTGAACTTGCGTCTTTACGTCAATGCAGTACCGCCGCGCCTCGCCTTAACCAACCACACGAGTCCCCATCTCGTGCGGCGTATGAATGTTTCCCTGTCTACTATTTTTTGACTAAGGCTCAATTGAGACACCATTTTTTAAGATGAGTTTTTCCTTTAAAAATATTTCTAGTAAATATGACCCTTGCCAGGAATCGAACCTTGTCTATTTGCAAAAAAAACCACTTTATATTATTGTACCGTTCGATAGTGTTGCTGATAAAGATAAAATCTTAAAAACAAACGTACACTCTTATTTATAAAATAAATTATTTACACATGACTAAGTTGTGTGACGTTTGTCTCTGTCTGTCAACTTTGAAACTTCATGTGACAGTAAAAGACAAACAATGCATAGTTATGCAGCGCATTAATTAGCGTATATAAATAATGGGGTTAATGTGTTAAATCGAGAGCAATGTCTATTTTTTTTTAACACCACTATAGCTAAGGATATCAATGGCTGATGGTTGCATACAAATGAATGCATTGAAATGGTTCATCAAATCATCATCCTGTATAATCGAAATCGGGACTTACGCGAGTAAAATTGTGAGAGGCAGCTAGTTCAGTCATAAAATTATGTTGCCAAGTCATACTACATAGACTTATAAATCAATAGACGAGTGAAGCCAATATTGGAGT
Organism: Idaea dimidiata; assembly: GCA_949358125.1. Taxonomy (NCBI): domain Eukaryota; kingdom Metazoa; phylum Arthropoda; class Insecta; order Lepidoptera; family Geometridae; genus Idaea; species Idaea dimidiata. Next base: position 14,165,239 of record OX442340.1, on the reverse strand, counting down.
AGGCAGATTGGTCTAATTTGAACAGGAACAATTGGAATTGGTTGTGTCCTCTCTGTTGTTCTACAGATTCTCTTGGAGCTAAAGTTAGCTTATATACTATTGGAATAGAAAATGTGAATCAGTCTTGAATACACTACATTACATACACTAACCAATAATTATATTATTTAAACTAGCTGCGCCCCGCGGTTTCACCCGCAGAAGTGAAAACGCGTTATCACGGGCGCGGGCGTCGAGCAGTTCCCGAGCGGTTGCACTTTTCCGTTCATTACTCGGGTTCTACTAATTGGATTTCGATGCAAAGTATACCACGACCTTCCTCGAAAATAGAACTATCTATATTGAAAATTTCAATCGGATAATTAGTTTTTAATTGTATAAGGAACTGACAGATAAACAGAGAAACAGACAGACAGACATGAATTTTAAAAATTATATAATGTTGTTCTACTACTTTTTCTAAGCCCTCTAAACAACTTTTTTTTAAATTTACTTCCAAGTACATGATTTTTGTCCTCTCTTCCTTTATTATAAGTATAGACAGATAAAAACTGGGCAATTGCGAGCCTTGTCCGGCCAAGCGCAGTATAGGGTTTCGATTTTTCTTCTGTTTTCACGATGTTGGATTTAATTGGATTTACTCTAATATTTTTATCTAGGAAGGAAACAATCGACTGCGTTTGTATGGAGAAAAATAGGTTTCTTTACACCTTAAGGTGCACTCTGACACATCAGTCACCGTCAAGTCACGTCACCGGACAGGGTAACAGGGAAGTATAGACACAATTTTTTTTAAACCCTGTCCGGTGACGTGACGGTGACCAGACAACAGGCATTCAGGCTAGCTAGCTAGGTATTATCATTTTTACTCAGAAAATAAATAAATAAATTCTGTGACCAACACACAGCGCCATCTAGCCCCATGGTAAGCTGCTAAGCTTATGTTACGGTGACTAGACAACGAATATACTACTTATATTTATTTTTCTTTTGTAAATACATTTACATATTATACACCCAGACCAGATACAAATATTTATTTTTAAGCATAAATATTTGCGCCCAGCGGGAATCGAACCCGGATCGCAGCCAAGCGTTCGCCCGACGCGCCACAGAGGTCGTCATAAAATGGTGGAGATAAGACAAGGCGTTTTATGACGGCTCTAAGAACAGAACACGACCTTTGCCCTCATTATTTGGGAAACGTATAGGGTGCGAAAAAGGTTCAGGATTTGGAATCAAACGATTCTGCAGTAAATAATTCAATCTTTGATTCTAATTTTATTTAATTTTTCGTTTGTGTTTGTTTTATTGTACTTTTTTTGGTCATGTTGTTTTGTGACTTCATCTACGTTAATAAATGATTTCTATTTTGGATTTGTACCATCTTAAACTAATATTATAAACGCGAAAAGTTGTATGTATGTGTGTGACTTTGTTACTCATTCACGCAAAAACTACTGAACCGATTGCGATGAAACTTGGAATATAGGTAGCTGGATACCGAGAATAACAAATAGTCCGATTACCGATTCACGCGGGTGAAAACGCGGGGCGCGGCTAGCAGCTATTTTATATATATTTATATTTTAAAGGACGCACGCTGAAGTCAATTTCATTGCAAAACAAAATAAAAAACACTCGATAGATGAGCGAAATGGTCTAAGATATAACTCGCTCGTCTAGAAAAGGATCACGACCCGTCTTCCCGTCTCCTATTACTTTCTTTTCCATCTAAACTAAAACGTACAGAAAATAACTTAACTAGACAACACTAGAGGCAAACAGGAAACAATCCATTCGTCGAATTGAACGCGGAACATATAGTTTACATTTTACATAGAAGCATTAACTTGAATTAGAGTTTATTTCACTTAATTCTCCCTCGTAAACCATTGAACATAAACTGCCCAGCGAGATTTACATTACGAAACTATGCAAATAGCCATTTGCACAAAAAACAAGCGTTCGCTTGTTTCTCTCTACGCTTGTTCTTACACTTCACTTTACACTCTACGTTTGTTCATTGGATAAAAATTGCTTCCAGCGCAACTGTTTTTGTGAAATTGACTCTATAATCAATGACACTAGTTTCATAGTGTAAATTAGGCTTTAGTAATCACAAGACTATCGAATCAAAAACTAAAGTGTAAACAACTATCAAAATAAAGGCAAAAGAAGGATAAATTAAATACCAGAATATGGTTTCCGCATGTTTTGTAATTGAAAGTTAAAGTTCTAGCTGTGTGTTTCCGCAATTAGCCCTACTATTGGGCCTTTGTGCGTGATTTTAAGCCGTGGGTTTCCTCACGATGTTTTCCTTCACCGTAAGAGCGATGTTAATAGCGCACATATTTTTTTCTTAAAAAAAAAAGACATTGGATCGCGGCCGGGATTCGAAACCACGAACTTCGGAATGAAAGTCGGGGTATTTACCACTAAACCAACAGCGCTCTGTTTTGTAATTACTGAGATATGTATTGTATACTGTACATATTGACATCCAAAAGTACAAATTCTTTCATTCGTTATCTTAAAAAATAATCTTAAACTGCCGCAAAACTAAGGTACATTTTATGGGACCTTTTTATATAAATTATGACCGCTGCAGTTTCATAACTCAGTCGACATTTAAGTTTTTACGCAACAACGAGTTTACAAGCCGAGTTCCAAGTAGCGAGCGAATAAACGGCTATCTTACAACTTTAATTTGATGATTAATTTGCTAAGCTTGAAGACAGAATGCATCAGATAAAATTAATAATTCTACTAATCTTACTAATATTATAAACGCGAAAGTTTGTATGTAAGTATTTATGTATGTGAGGTTGTTACTCTTTCACACAAAAACTACTGAACCGATTGCGATGAAACTTGGAATATAGGTATCTGGGGACCTGGATTAACACATAGACTTTTTATCCCGATATTCCCGCGGTAACGGGAAAAACGCGGGTGAAACCGCGGGGCGCAGCTAGTATTATTATAAATGTGAAAGTGTGTGTGTTTGGATGTTTGTAACTTAATCACGCAAAAACTACTGAACCGATTGCGATGAAACTTGGAATATAAGGATACCGGGAATAACACATGGGCTACATTTGGTCCCGATATTCCCGCGGGAACGGGACTTACGCGGGTGAAACCGCGGGGGCAGCTAGTAGGTACTAAATATTTCTTCAAATCGTGTCATTGCCAGAGTAGATTTATAATATTTATCTATCTGATAGATCTTACTAATATTATATATAATCCGAAAGTTTGTTTCTTTGTTCCCTCTTCACGGTCAAATCCAAATTGGTCGAACGGATTTGGATGAAAATTTGCATAGAAGAAAAAAAAACACAAATATCATACTTTGACAGACTATTATGTATGTACAGTAATGTCTAAGAAAATCGAGATATAGAATTTCGAAAAATGAAGATTACCTTGATTTTATTTTTAAAGTGTTTCATATAGGTAATTGGAAGACCGATTTTCTAAGAATTTTCAGAAACCACGTACAGGCGTAAATCCGAAACTAGCTAGCCCGTATCACTACACTTCGAATCAACTTTATAGAAAAACATATCACAGCCGTATCCGATTATTCGATGCGAAGCCGTAACCCGAAACCCCTCATGTAATATGCAATCCACCTTCGCCCGTGACTCACAGGGGTGGACAGAAGTAATAACCTCCCCTATTTATAAATTTCGGGGTTGCGCGGCCTTGGGGGTCTGGATCTAATTAACGCGAATGATCAAACGTAGTGCAGTCATAGAGGTAAAATACCTCAAAATCCGTCCGTCGGATTCATCTCAAAGAACCGTCGAGTTCAACTCGACGTCGATTTGGGAATACGATGCTGTCGATAGCGGGGCTGGAAAAGGCTACCGCGCAAGGAGCGAGCTGAAATTTTCGACGTTAAAGCCATAGACAATTTCTGCACGCTCCTTGCGCGGTAGCTTTTTCCAACCCCGTTATCGAAAGCATCGTATTCCCAAGTCGACGTCGAGATGAATCCGACGGTTTTTCAAATTTAGAATGTAAATAGAATTCATTAATTTATTCAGTGCAGTCATTTTAAAAAGTGAACGAGTGCACTTTCACTGCACTCGTACACTTTCGCGAAACTAAATCGAGTAATATGCCACCAAAAATTAACAATTCATAAACACGCAAATTTAAACATTTAAAACTAAGTTGTATTCATATTGACGACCTCTGTGGCGCGTCGGGCGAACGCTTGGCTGCAGTACAGAAGGTTGCGGGTTCGATTCCCGCTGGATGCAAATATTTATGCTTAAAATAAATATTTGTATCTGGTCTGGGTGTATTTCTATGTATAATATGTATGTATTTACAAAAGAAAAATAAATATAAGTAGTATATCCGTTGTCTAGTCACCGTAACACAAGCTTAGCAGCTTACCATGGGGCTAGATGGCGCTGTGTGTTCGGCACAGGATTTATTTATTATATTAATAAAAATTCAGCACCACATTTCCTCAAAGCGTTCCTGCCAAAAAAGCAGGTGGGATATTGCCTGTTCCGTTTTACCGGGATTTCAATTAGATTCATTTTATGTTTCCAGAATTGGTGTAGGGGTAACCCTAGCGGCTTAGGTTGACTGACAGGCCACCTGAGTTCTGCTAACCCGATTATGGGTTTTCCATTAAAGCGTTTTTTTTCTATTACCTACTCACTTAATTCAATACGGTGAATACTTTGATTTATTGACCGAACGAGCGAAGCAAGTGAGGTCCAGTGTAGACGGGTCTGGCGCTTGTATCTTTGTAACTTTGTATGTTTGTTCGACGATAACTTGAGTATCGTAGCTCCGATCTTCATGAATTTTGGTATGCGCGTAGTTTAGTTCAATAGCATTTATGAGTTCGAAGATGAGCCGGATCGGTAGGGGGGTAGGGGAGATAGGGGGTCGTGAGGTCTCAGTTCGGTGTGAACTCCTAGTTATTTACAATTAAATTAATAACGTTAAAGTAATTCATTTATTTACCGCTTTATTATGATGCCACCAAATTTACGATTATAAGTAGGTAAATGAAAATAAAGAAACTTAAATCTAAAGTGACAAAACAGACGGCCTTACCGCCGAGAGCGATATCTTTCAGGCAAACTTGGGATGAAGAGGATCTCACGAATGTTAGGGTTTGATGTGTTTACCTTAAATCAAAGATATAGGTACACATACCTATTATTAATGAATATAAAATAAAAGTTACTTGAATACCTAAGTTAAAAATATCGAATATCAAATCAATAATGTACTTAACAACATCTAATGATCCAATAAGTACAAGCTACTTTTATTTGACCGAACGAGCGAAGCGAGTGAGATCTAGTGTAGACGGGCCTGACGCTTGTATCTTTGTATGTTTGTTCGACGATAACTTGAGTATCGTATCCGATCTTCATGAATTATGGTATGCGCGTAGTTTAGGACAATAGAATTTATGAGTTCGAAGATGAGCCGGATCGGTAGGGGGGTGGGGAGATAGGAAGTCGTGAGGTCTCAGTTCGGGGCGAACTCCTAGTCCATACTAGATCCGAGACAACTTCACCAAACAATGGAGTAGATTTGCCTAGCACCTATACCACCCTCTCAGCCATGTCTAAACGAATTTAAAGAACGGGGCAATACTCCTGGAGCAAACTAAGCCATTGCTAAAAACAATTTCCTCAAGACGTTTTTCTTCTCCGTTACAACCTAAATAGGTACCTGCTGTAAAATTCAGCGTAAAAGCTAAGTTTATTCTTGAGCTACACTTACTTAATTCTTTTAAAACTAATCGTCAGACAAACTCTATTGAATGAATGAATGTCATTTATTTGCCCGAAAAATGGTCACAATAATAATTGGCCTTTTCATCTAATTTTAGATGATTTATACAGCGCAAGCAACTTTTAATCCATGGTATTTTATGGCGCTGTAGTGCCCGGGACGTTGCCAGGTGGAGTAGACTAGCCCGGCACCTATACCAACTAAGCTATGACTAAGCTGGGAGGGTTCCCAGCTTAGTCAGCCATGCCCAGAGGAAAGAATTGGTCGATACGTCTGGAGCTAAGTAAACCGTGGGTTTCTTCACTATGTTTTCCTTCACCGTATGAGCGATGTTATTAACGCACATAACTTTCCTGCAAGGAAAAAGACATTCGTGCGCGGTACGCCAGGATTCGAAACCACGACCTTCGGAATGAAAGTTATGGTCAATGATATGGTAATGTATGGTGGTTATAAAAGAATAAAGTTCAACATATTTTACCAGCACTTAACTTGGCATGCAAATATTAATTAGATATTAAACTCTATTCAATATCCATAGGTGTTTTATCTCTTATGTGTGCAGTAGTAAGTTATTTTTACCTCTGTCTGGGTTTATTTTCGATAGAAGCGCCGAATGTCGTGTGTGTCGACCTTTTCGCGTGTTAATAGGTTACGTCATTCAACTTTGATTTTTAGGGTATTACGTGATTTGAATAACTCTGAAGGATACTCTACCGTATCCGTTTGAGCGTGGACAACTTACCTACTGATTGACCGAACGAGCGAAGCGAGTGAGATCCAGTGTAGGTAGACGGGTTCTCAGTTCGGGTCGAACTACTAGTTTTAATTTTCTATTTTATTTTTATTTTAAAGATGAAAGATTGTGAGTACCTATGTATGCATAAGATGAGTATGTATGTATGTATATATGTGTACGTACATATGTATGTAATGTTTGTTACTCAATCACGTAAATACCACTGAACCGATTACCATGAAACTCGGTATGTAAAATGTAAATAGCTGGAGACATGCCCCCCTACCGCGGAACTCCAGTCGAGTTCAACTCAACGTCGATTTGGGAATACGATGCTGTCGATAACGGGGTTTTAAAAAACTACCGCGCAAGGAGCGAGCAGAAATTGTCGACGTTAAGGCCATAAACAATTTCTGCTCGCTCCTTGCGCGGTATCTTTTCCAACTTCGTTACCGACAGCATCGTATTCCCAAATCGACGTCGAGTTGAACTCGACTCTGTAGGAACACGTAGGCTACTTTTTATCCCGATATTTCCGCAGCAATTTACGGGGGTGGAACCATGAGACGTATATTTTATAGATACAGTATATCTATTTATAGAACTAGTTACATCTATTTATAGATACAGTGGTATTTAAAAGACTTGCCAGCATAGTAGAGGGTTACACCATCCCTTCCCGTGGGTGTTGTAAAAGGCGACTAAGGAATCTAAGGAAGACCTCCAGTTCTGCGGTGCGCGCGGTGGTGGATAAACAATAAAAAAAAAAATAACAAATAAATAAATAATATTACACGACATTACACACAGCGCAATCTAGCCCCAAACTAAGCACTAGGCTTGTATTATGGATAATAAACAATGGATATGTAGCTACTACTTTTTTTTTGTAAATACATACATAATAATGTTTTTTTTTTTATTTTTTTTTTTTTTTTTTTATTTTTTTTTTATTACAGAAAATTGCTCAATTTAAAAACAAGCTTATTGTAAACTAAACTAAAGGTTGTAACAATTAGACTTTAGATAATATTTGAGCTCCCGGCGTCCAAACTAGGTAAAAACCTGTATCTTGGAAGTCGGGGTTCCTCCTACTTCGAGACAGCACAATACAACCGATGAACGATACATAGAACATACAACTACCTTTTTATCCTGATAATCTTGTGATATCTGGACTTTTGCAAGTGAAACCAGGCAATACCAGTAAAAGAGAGATACTATAATCAAAGACATTCACTTTTTAGTCGAATCGTGTGCCTACAATGCAAAGGTAAGTTTATTTTTTATTTAGGTATTTATGGTAATCCATTTTAAACAAACATTTGTATTCCAATAATGACAACATTGAGGAACATTGGTTGAATATCTAATTGGAGTTTGTAGTAATGCCTTTGATGTTTCCTACTTTAATTAACATGAACTATCGGTAGTCAATAACTGGTCATTTTCTACACATGTCAATAATCTGTCTGGTATAATAAATAGCTATTTAAATAAGAATTTTAAGTCACATAAAATAGCCTAATTATTAGGCTAACAGCCAAATACAAAAACGCTAATCAAAGTGTAAGTTCTACTTAAGCAATTAAGCAGCTCTCAAACTCGAAAATTTGCATTTTTCAAATTTTGACGCTGGTAAATTATTTTAAGGTCCCTTTCAATTTTAATTGGTTTTTCTGTGTTCTACGGTTGTGGCATGAAGGAGCCACAAATACACTTAAAAACCTTTATAATATTAATTGGATTATATTCTTATTTTTTAGTGCTTAAGCCTGCACCGCGTTAATAGGATTGTTTGGAAATTAATAATCAGGTAGGTTGTTTATTTTTATTATTATTATTTCTAGTAGGGCATGCCAGTGCAGTCACCAGACGGGTGATCTGTCCTCTCATGTTGGGACCATTTAACTTAGTTTCCCAAGGGTAGTTTACTTAAGAACTTAATTACTAGTAGTTGCTTATAGGAAAACCAACTGGAAACATTAATGATTTTGATATTTCACTTTAGACTCTTAACATACCTAGCTTACTTACTTTACCTTACAAGAACGGAATGGTTGAATTAATTAAAATCAAATTAAATAAGCCTTTGTTTAATCCTTTCTATAAAAAAATATCACATTTCTAGTTATATTTTAAAAATTATTCATTAATTTTTATTAGATAAGTAGGTATTGTATTTTTCAAGTATAATATTTAAAATTAATGGCCAAATACAGATACAATATTTAAAAAATAAGGAATGGGAGATTTTTGTAAGAGCTGTTTAATCATTTCGCAAATTTGTTTTTATTGCTCAAGGCATATTTACTAGAAATATTTGAAAGGAAAAATTCATCTTCAAAATTTCACTTGCGGCGAGATTTGAACTCGCGTCCCTGGATCAGTACCCCAGTGCCTTAAACCGCTCGGCCACGCAAGTTCGCGAGTTCAAATCTCGCCGCAAGTGAAATTTTGAAGATGAATTTTTCCTTTCAAATATTTCTAGCTGTTTAATCGTTAAAGCACCCCTCAAATTTTTTGTAGCGTTTCAGTATTGTACCTAAGTAAGTAAGTATTGTACTTAACTAAAGTAGAATGTATTTAGTTGGATGGATATGTATATAACTTAGGTATGTTATTTTGAATCTTTGAAACCACCATGACCCTCATGATGATATGTTTTTTCTTCTGTCGGTGGAGTCCCAGAGTAGACTAAAATAAACCAGATTCCCCAGATTAAATGAATAGACCTTTAATATTTTAAGAATGCATCTACCCGGTTGCTTGGTATCGTTTTTACTGTAGAAATGCTATATGTATAAAAAAGAATGCATATAAGTATGTACCCAATTGCTTGGTATACTAGGCATAACCTAGTACTTAGTAATTGATTAATCAGGCGCAAAAGAATTAAACGTGCAGTAGAAAGAGACGACCACTATAAATTATAGATTACTTTAGTTAGTTCCATTCATAAACCGGTTTCCAAACTCCACCATTACAATAGTGGAATCGATTTCATATTAACGTTTCCTAGCTCCTTCAATAGATTAAGATATTTAGCACGCAAACCATTACCCGAACGTTACCCTCGACCTACACAGAGCAAGGGTGGGTGGAATACGATGCCCGCATGCCGACCATTTGTAAAACCACTCGTAAACGTACTAACAAAATCATAAGATAAACATCACTTAGAATGCTAATGAAATAAGAATCTCATTGAAAATACCTCGTAGTCTCGCCGAAATGATGACCGATGCACAAACGAAGAGCCGACGAGACCAAATCCTTGCACAACCAAAACTCAAACTCAAATAAAACGCACTGCACAAGCTATTCAGTAAGTCTATTAAATCAAATTAACACATAGAATAGCGCTAACAAATAATTATGTTATAAAAGTCACAATATTGCATGGAGAGCTTGGAAAATCTTGCATTTCCCATTCAACAGCACCTGGGAACGATCAGCACAACCACCTCCGCAAAAATCTTTCCAAAACTGAAAAAAATATTGGTGGCGCCACTGTCGCTTTGTTTCGCGCAAGCGCCGCCCATCTATCGACTTGATTGATTCGTGGTGTACAACATAATTAACAAATCGATCGACTATGGCCGAGTCAAACAAGGACTCATATAACATCACTAAAAAGGACCATCAATAATGCCAACATTTTGAAACTGATTGTCAAAAATTATAACCTCATTTCTGTATTGCTTTGTTTTTATTTATCATAATTTAACAATAAAATATGTTAGATCAAGTGAAACGTGTAATATTAGTGCTTTCGGGGAAAGGTGGAGTTGGGAAGTCTACTGTCAGTACCCAGCTGGCGTTAACATTAAAAGAGAGAGGCTACAAAGTAACTATAAAAAATCTTCCTTACTTTTGTATTTTTTTTGTTAAAATACAAGGGTCTAAAAATATTTGCATTTTAGGTGGGCCTTCTGGATGTTGATCTATGCGGTCCGAGTGTCCCGTATCTTTTAAACTTGGAAAACCAGAATGTTCACCAAGGCCCTGACGGTTGGGTCCCTGTTTACATGGATAGTGAACAACGACTTGGAGTGATGTCCATAGGCTTCCTATTGAGCTCGCGAAACGATGCTGTGGTGTGGAGAGGCCCTAAGAAGACCTCTATGATCAAACAGTTCTTGGAAGATGTTTGCTGGCAGGACTTAGACTTTTTAATCATTGATACTCCTCCAGGTAAACCTTTACTTCTGCAATTCCTAATCTTTACTTTTTTTTCTGCTGCTGCACTTAGCAGTCAAGACAATTAGTACCTAATTAGAGTTAATTTCCCTGTGGGTTCCTAAGGTTGATATTGGTCTAATGGTAGATACTTTTCATTTTAAGGGTTGTGGTTTCTAATCCTGTGATCTTATTAAGTTCCTTACTCAAAGGGTAAAACAGACCCTTTTACTATGACCTCACTGTCTACACTGTACATAAAAAAGCTGGGGCCTGGGGCACAGCAGTATGGAATCTACCTATAAATGCTTGAAAACGACTCACACAAAAATGTGCGTCGACGAGTCCCTAAGGGGGTTTTGCGTAGATGTCAGTACTGAGTGCTGTGTCAGGATGACTGTGCATGTTTGTGTGTGCAGTTTCCATACTGCTCCCTCTATGTACTTTGCTGTCAGTCTGTCTATGTGTCATCGGCCATATCTCATAATGTGTGATAACTAGACAGTTGAAATTTGTGACAACGAACAACAACAAAAATTTAAAACAAAATAACATAAATATTTAAATGGGGCTCCTATACAACAAACATGATTTTTATGTGCTAGATAATGGACCAAAATCTTTCATGTGCAAGCATTGACATATAATTACCAAAGACTCACAATATCTAACTGACAACAGTCAAAAAATGACTAAGCGCCGTTTTACATTTAAAATTATATAGTTCAATTTGACATTTGCTCAAATTTAGACCTTATCCTACTTGCATAACGTCGCTTGAGTGTGGTTGCCTTATAACTAAACAAAAACTTGAGTTTTGGCGCATGAAATTTTTTCTCAGTTTGTGACTTTTGTGGTAATTGTAACTCAATGCGTGCGAGTCAAACTTACTCTTGGCCAGTTTTATTGACCTCTTGGGGTATGTTCAAAAATGAACCAATTTCTTTCCTTTTAATTAAAGGCACATCAGATGAACACATTACTGTAATGGAGAATCTCCGTCAAGTGCCACAATGTTCAGCGATACTGGTGACAACACCGCAGCAGGTGGCCATCGAAGACGTGAGGAAAGAGATCACGTTCTGCAGGAAGACTGGTATACCTATCATGGGTATTATTGAGAATATGAGTGGGTTAGTATTAATTTCCGAAATGAAGAAAGAAAATATGTGTATTAGGGAAAGCTTAGTAACAAAATAGGTTGGTAGAGAAACACTAACTGATCTTGAATGGTCAGGCAGGTTGAGCAACTCTTGATGCGGTCACTTGTATGGATGATCAATCATACGTGTGGTAAAAAATGAATTTATCGAGCTACTTTGTGCTTCAGAAGGCACATTATACAGTTGGTCCTAGTTACTATCTCTGATAGCAGTTGTTAGGTCAAGTAAGAGGTATTAGGGCGACCTGAAAACTAACACTAGGAGGCCTCACCAGCAAATTACTTAGCCACACAGTATACATACTTACAGCCATATTTATAGACGTGTCTAGTAAGTTGGCTAAGTAATGCCTTGTCTATGTGACAGACATATTTTCTAAGGCAAGTAATTACTTGACTCGTCTATAGATAGGGCAGTTAGTCTTCCAGGCAAGCAGAATGCAAAATGGAGTTTCCATTACTCCATTTTGCATTGGGCTCAGCTGGACTATTTAACTGAGTTTAAAATAAACAAATATTGCACGACAATTACACAGAGCGCATTATAACCCCAAACTAAGCACTAGGCTTGTACTATGGGTACTAGACAACGGATATACTACATATTATAATTTCTTCTGTGGTATTTGCGATTTTGCATAATAAAACACTTTATTTATCGGGTTAAATCGCGTTTTATTCATGGTTTTAAACGAACCGAGCTTTTGTAAAGTTGGCGAAAGCTAGGTACATATTATAGTTTTTTTTAATAATATATTCTCAAGTGTTACTTTTCATTTTCAGTACAAATATTACATGTTTGTAAATAAGAGCGATTGACCTTGTGTAAATTTGTTTATTACGGAACTCAATATTAGAAGCTCGGTTTTGTAGGGAAAACAACCATGTAAATTTGAAATCGACCATTTCTTTTTCAGTTACGAATGTCCAAACTGCAGCGAGTGCACAAACATATTCTCCAGCGGTGGTGGTGCATCGTTAGCGGAAGTATCCAAGATTCGCTTCCTAGGCAGCGTGCCTATCGACCCACGCGTGGGCAAGCTCGCCGGGCAAGGTCTAGCAGCCGTTAAAGAGCTGCCCAACTCTAACACAAGCAAAGTGTTTGATCAACTCGTTAGTTCACTCAGGGAAGAGATTAAGAATGGGGTTTAAAAGCTGGTGTTCAGGGTTTTATTCATACTTACGCACAGTTGCAGCGCGTCGAAGCATTTATACCCATACCCCTTTTACCCAAAATTCGTAAACCATTATCCCCATTATAATACTAGCTGCGCCCCGCGGTTTCACCCGCGTAAGTCCCGTTCCCGCGGGGGAATATCGGGATAAAATTCCCGGTATCCAACTACTTATATTCCAAGTTTCATCGCAATCGGTTTAGTAGTTTTCGCGTGATTGAGTAACAAACATCCAAACACACACACTTTCACATTTATAATATTAGTATGATTAAAGTTAATTCTGTGAGCAACGACAGCAGTTACCTACATTTACTATAACTTAAATGTCTTATCGATTCTAGTTAGATAGTTCTGTTCATTTTTTTTTCAATACGGTGCAGGAATTGATGGTTTTGTAAGAAATCAGTAACTATAGTAAATTTTGGAAAATTGAGAAAAAATCTATCGAGTTATTGTGAATTATTCATGATGAATTGCCTGAAAAAGATCGCTTTCAGCGATAAGGCCGCCCATTGTGCCTCCTAAATTTTAGTTTATTCGTTTCTATCTGTATAAATTGTAACTTTATATAGTGTGTAAATAAAGAATTTAATCATGAATTGACCCATAAAACACTGCTACATAGGTACTAAATAATAAAATAATGTATATTATTGTAAAATAGACAAAATAATATATATTTGTTATACCATTCCTATTTTTAAAATACTTAGTAAATAAGAAGATTGTTTTTTAAATTACGAATTTTATTTTATTTTCTCCATAAATACACATAGACACATCAAAATAGTTCACGGTAAATATACGAGTAAATATTTCTAAAATACATATCGATACAAATATATTGAATACAAATGTATAGTCAACCCTGATTATTAAATTCATTGTTAGAAATATCTATGAAATTATCCATAATTTTGGAAGCGGCATATTTAGTTTTTTTTTTTTATTCTGAAAGTCATGGCGGTTGTTTGTAATCCCAATCATGGAAACTTGACTATAGAACTTTGCAAACGTCACATTACGTGCTATTCTATTTTCCATACATTTTTGATATACTTACATAAAACTCTAAAAAAAACATAAAATACCTACGCGTTTTTTTTTTTCATTTTCAATTTTTTGCCTAAATGTAAATACGAGTAAAATTATCCATCAATATTGATACTTTTTGGTATTTAATACAAACATTAAAATATTTTATAAGTCTTCCGACTAATTAATATACTTACATAAAGAAGCTTACTTAGCTACAACCAGAAATTCATTCTGGATTTTAGAAAAAATTGGCACATTAAAAGAATTATCTTTAAATTCTAAGACATTTGGTTCAAATTTACTTCATAATAATAATTAATATGTAAAAAAAATTTCCAATAACACCAATTAAAATGTATACTTTAGTATTTCGACTGCCTTTTAAAACCCCTATACTAAGTTACTTACTGGTCTAAACAGTGGAGTAGCTATAGAGTAGGCCTCGGCAAAAATAGCTCCTAATGAAAGGCTCAAAGGCCCTTCAAAATACTCTAAGGCTGAAATTATTGTCAGTGCTTTGACTTTGCCAAACAAAAACTTTGACTTGACAATTTTTGGTATTTATAAAGCGATCTTCGCAACTTTCCAAAGTTTTTGCTTAGTAAAGTCGAAGTTTTTCAAATTTAGAAGGTAAACCAATCAAAAATAATTACTTAAACTTTGCTTCTCTGTTATGGCTATGGAGTTCTTTTTATTTTATTCGTGTATTAAAAAATGAATTTTCGACTATAAATTCCAATTCAAAGTTTATGCTTAGGTTTTGCTAAGCTCAGTCTGAGCAAAGTCAAAGTACGTACTAAAGATTTCAGCCTAAGCCTTTAAAAAAGATAGAAGATAAAAAAAGATAGAAGATTTAAGATCTGGTGGAGCAAAAGGAATAAAAGATGCCTGTTCCAACAGCTAGCTGATAATGTATAACTCTGTTACTTGATTTTAAACAATTGGAATTGTTGATTTTTGAGATTACAGATAGGTAGGTTTACATTTGACGACCTCTGGTGCGTCGGGCGAACGCTTGACTGGAATGCAGAAGGTTGCAGGTTTGATTCCCGCTGGGTGCAAATATTTATGCATAAAAATAAATATTTGTATCTGGTCTGGGCGTGTTTCTATGTAAAATTTGTATATTATGTATTTACAAAAGAAAAATAAATATAAGTATTAATGTACGTTGTCTAGTCACCGTAACCCAAGCTTAGCAGCTTACCATGGGGCTAGATAGCGCTGTGTATTCGTCACAGAATTTATTTATATTATTATTTTGACAGATACAGTCGCTTATTATAATTGGAAAGGAAATTTGTTTGCTTCTGAATGACGTGAATACAACAATTTCATTTGTTTCAATCGAGATTCCTTAGCAACAGAGTTATGCAATCAGCTAGCAGATCTGAAGCCTTTGGCGATATTTAAATCAACATTTACCATAATATGTCCGAGGTTAATAAATTACTGCTAAATATTATCTAAACGTCATTAAGTCCTAAAACATCAAAACATTTATTACCAGTTGACTTAAAAATAACAGTTTACTACAGTCTATGGGTAATACAACAAATATAAATTTACAAAAACCGATTGGTATCGCTTGGTATTCTTAAATTTAGACAGCTTTAAACAAAAAATCTATGAATTATTTTTTTACCCAATTTCTGGGTTACTTACGGCAGAATACGGAAACACTACACAAATTTTGAGATCTACTTAAACAAGTAAGCAGCTCTCAAACTCAAATATACTCATACTGCAATTTAAGAACTGCTCAATTATTTCAATAGGCTAGTAAATCTAAACTAAGGCTAGATCGCTAAAACCTGCGGGAATATCGGATGCTGTCGTGGTTTTTTTATAAATCCTTAATAGAGGAATAATTCTGTAATACATGGTTTTTATGTAACTTTGACCATTTACTTAACGCAGGCGACAACAACTCAGAAATCGGCAATGTTTTCCCCTGAATTTGCAGCATTTTTGAAGAATGCTCTGCTCCTATTGGTCATAGCGTAATGTCATATCCTACTTATATTATAAAGCTGAGAGTTTGTGAGTATATGTGTTTGTTACTTAATCACGCAAAAACTACAAACTTGGAATATAGGTAGCTGGGGACCTGAAATAACACATAGGCTACTTTTTATCCCGATTTACTCGGGTGAAACCGCGGGGCGCAGCTAGTAGCCTATAAATTTAACCTTCCTCTGTAAATTAACTATCAAACAAAAAGAATTTTCCAATTCGGACCAGTAGTTCCTGAGATTAGCGCGTTCAACCAAACAAAGAAACAAACTCTTCAGCTTTATAATATTAGTATAGATCTGTAGTCAGAAAAAGACTGAGGGTACCAGGTGCAGATGTTAGTTTTTTTTTTTTAATTAATGATAATTCTGCTTGATATCAGTAAAGCATCCTAATTGTTAGTGATTTCATGCAGAATAACCACAAATAAAATTAAAACTTTAAAAAATGTACCTGGTACCCTAAGTCTTTTGCTGACCGTACCTTTTTTCATGAGATAAGCTTGCATTTGATCTCACCTCACCTAGGCACCTTATTCTAAACCAAAAAAAAAATAACAAGTGTCAGCATTGTTAAATTTTTTCTCGAAAAATATTAAGAAAATGTTGGTAATTTTTTAAGAAACTACAACTTTAAAAGCTTTAACGAAACTGCCCAAACTTTCGCAAAAAATATTTAACTGTTTTCTAGAAAATTCGAACGATGTTCGAGGCATTGTTGAAACGTTTTAGTAATAGACGTACCTTTATAGGAAGTGCAGATGAGTTTTATTCTACTGTTTTAACCTAGGTACCTACTTATACAACTACTTCGTTTACCTACTAACTACAAATCAGATCCTTTAGACTAAACTAATATAATGGGCCCTACCATTAAGTCGTCGCGAGGTAGTCGCGTTGTCGTTCAGCTAAAAAAAAATTTAAAAACACATCAAATAATTTTAAAAAAAGGAAAAACAAACTCCAAAAAAAATGGTTTTTAAAGTAGTCGGGGTATTTTTTATTTAAAATTTACTTTATTTTTTTGAACGACAAAAGGACGACATAGCAACGACAAACGATCATGGTAACGCGGATTACGTACTAAAATTACTGAGTTTCTATAAATTTACATGAGTGCATTACGCACATTGGGGCACGTATTCTGTAACTAAATCGTCTCAATGTCGTTTTTGGATATTTTGCAGAGTTGACTTAAGCTTTTTAAGCGTTAGTAATTCCTTTTGTTTGCAAGATTATTAACACTTGATGAAACGTTTTCGAGAAAAATGTAACGTTGCGAACGCGGTGCTTAGACGATTTAGTCATAGAATCCATGAACGGGAACTGGGTGCGTTCAATGGCAAGATATTTGGTAATTTTCATGGTTATAAGCACCATGTCATCTGGAACGGTCAAAAGTGAGCGGACACTGGAAGGCTACCACCTACCCTTTTATGAACGAACTCAAACATTATATGGAAGTAGCAATCGTTTGAAAAAATGTTCCACGCAAACGGTGGTTGCGGGGCCTAGAACGATGATTCGACCGCCAGTTTGTTACTAAAGATCGTCCGCCATTGGTCGATCATACGTAATACTGTACGGAACATGTCAGTGTGTGCATCTGCTGCTGTGTGACCGTGGAACATGTTTTTTTTCGAATTTAATAGAGAAGTTAGATCTCCATTCAATTTATTCCTCGTAGCCTTTAATACTCGTAGTGATAATTTGCACATTGAAAATGGGATTCGATCTTTTGGAGATGAGAGACCCGCGCCCGCGCCGGCCAGCCGTAACGTCGGCAAACTCTTCTTCTTCATCTTTAATATGGCTTTTCCATTCGGAATATTGCATATATTAGTGTAAATTACTACTAATATATGCAATTATTTGCATTGAAACAGTCAAGTCGTTATAGTTAAAGTCAAGTCGAGGGAAACATTGTAAAAAGGCGGCCATTTTTTTACAATGTTTGTTCACGGAGCTTTGGAGACAACGCTAAAGTCCATGTTTTGCTCCGATTTTCACTTTCATTTACACTTGTACACCTTCACGAAACTAAATTGATTAGTAAGTAAATTGTTTAATTTCGTGGGCATATTGCCCACGAAATTTACAATTTACACGCTTTTGAACTAGGTTTTACAAAATAGAAAATTTAGCAACACATCTCCTCAACGCGTTCCCGCCAAAACTCCGAAACTTTTCATGGTTCTTGGTAAAATTAAGATGTGGTCAAATTGGCTGGTTCCGGTTCATCGTGGAGCCACATGAACTGCCTGACTTCATCTTCGGACGACGGGCAGCAGTGAGGAGGCGCCTTTTGCAGGATTTGCCGTAACCCCTGGACAAAATCATTAGTCATTTTTATTCATTAGGCGTCGACAAGCTGTCATGAGCGAGCGTGTACTATTTTCAACCGAATGTACTAGATTTTAAGGTTTAATTTAAAATGTCTCATTTTCCGTATCCTCAGTTATACAGTGTATTTCGCGAGGCTGTTTTAGATCTCTAGACAAACCACTCTTGAATATTCGGACTTATTTGTTTTTTGAAAATTTTGAGGGTGTGGGACTGGGAATTCAACTGTTTTAATAGTAAAGTAGCTCTGACCAATGATTTTCAGTAAAAACTAGTAACTGACCAGTGACTGACGCTTTCGGTCAAAATTAAAACGGAAACCAACACGGATAGGTTAAAGTTACTGATGTGACCGCAAGATTGCGCGAGCGCATCAGTTTCTTATTTTTATTGATGCTACAGGTTGGTCAAATTAGTTTTGACAGCAACAATTACATGTTAACCAGTCAACATTGAAAAAGCCAACTGTAAACTTGGCGAAAGCTCGGTTCGTTTAAAACCATAAATAAAAACGCGATTCAACCGGATAAAATAAAGTGTTTTGTAATTAGGTACATATTACATAAATGTATGCCACTGCAACGCGCTGCCTGATTATAGTTGCTAAATTCATCTGCTTTTAAATTAGATTTAAAGTCCAATAAACACCTACGTAGTAAAATAAATTGTTTTTTTGAGTGTCAACATGAATGTGTGAGGGTTAAGTGACATGCTAGTAACGCCAGCGCTTAGAAACCAACAATAAAACTTTAGTAAAAAGGTGACTAAAGGTCACCTAGAACGATTCTGAGCGTATTAATAAATACGAAAAACACAAAAGATTTTTTCACGACACCGTTTTCACGAAAAACTATATGGAACAAGCCTATACTATACTAGCTAAAACATGCAGCGGCTATATGTATAATATGTAGGTAGATAGGTACTTTTAAAAAAAAACCGTGGAATGTATTTTGTGAAAAAGTATTTCTGTGAAAAGTTTTCGTCAAATAGTCATTCGTGAATCGTAAAAAGTTTTTTTTTTTTTGTGATTTAGCAATAGAGCCAATTCTTAGTCCGCAGCGGTTAGCCGTGTAGTTTCAAAGTTCGTGGCGGTTGTATTAATTGAAATAAATCTACAAACCCCGAGATATTGGAACCAATTCTCTCTCACGTCTTGGACGCCGAGTGCCCTTTTCATTCTCTGAGGAAAAACAATCGACATTTTGTCTACCGCTTGCCGCTCGCCACCATTAACGTTTTATATGAACTTGGGAAAATCGCCAATTTCATTTTATTTATTTAACCTAACTAGTTTGCTTGCTAATCAGTTCTCACTGTAGTTTTGACTTCCCCTTTTAACCTCTTAGTCAAATCCTAACATAGAAACTTTTTAACCCATTAGTCAAGCTTACCTACATTAGATTTAACCCCAAATTTTAACCTTTTTTGACAAAAACTTGGTATTGGTAATCCATTTCTAGGTTAGATACTTTGGAACTCTTTAGTCGAACTTACCTTCCAGTTCTTAAATTACATTTAACCCCTTGGTCAATACTAGACACTTTTTAACCCCTTCGTCTATTATCTATATTTTATTTTAACCCTCTTTAAGTACCTTCCTGTAAACAACATCCTTATCTGCTAGTCAGTACTTTACACTTCCCAAGACGTTTCAACCTCTCATTTTACCCCTTATGGGACACACTTACCTACGTGCTAATCACTTCCTAGACACTTATTAACCCCATAACTTACCTGCAAGTTAATACATTACATTTAACCCCAAATTTAAAGTACCCCTTTAGTCAATAGACTTACCTACCTATGAGTCAATAACCTACATTTTTAACCTCAAGTCAGCATAATACATTTCAATTTGTCATTTTACCCCCTTAGTGTTGACTAAGGGGGTAAAATGACAAGCAAAATGACAATGGAAGCAAGTCGGTAAGTGTGTTGACCCTTACCTACTTCTAGAAATATTTTAAAGGTAAAAACCATCTTCAAAAATTCACTCGCGACGTGATTTGAGCTCGCGTCTCTTTTGAACTCGCGTCTCTGCGTCAGTACCGCAGCGCCTTAACCAACTAGGCCTCACGAGTCCCCATCTCGAGCGGCGAATTTAAGAGTATGAATGTTTCCCTGTCTACTATTTTTCGACTAAGACTCGTTTGAGACGCCTTACCTACTTGCTTCCTAGTCGGTACTTTTTGCACAGCTAACGGTTAATATTAAGTGAAAAAAAACTGATTAACTAATAATAATATTTTTGAAAGAATGTTCTATTTGCGTTAATGTTGACGTAGGTGTACATGCCAATACTAAAAGCATGAGTTACTTTCGAGTTACAATAGTAAGGCAAGCTTTTAGAAACTGAACAATAGGTATGACAAATATACATAAATAGATACTTAGTTAAATACAAAATAACATTGAAGAATAATGGTAAATATACAATTAATTTTACAATGGAAATGAAATGAAAAAATTATGAAACATTTCTTCACTATAAAAGATATTTAAGTAAATAATAATAAAATGTTTGTTAGCGCGAGTAGAGAAGGGGAGGGCTTCAAACAAGTAGGTAATATTTAATTTTGAATAAAAAAAAAACATTTTACACATGTACGGCTCTACAATAGTAGTTCATGCACCGAGGTACTAAAGTCCTGTCTTATTATAGCGGGCGTCATATTGAATCCAAAGCGTACGAAGGACCCTAGAAGGTTACCTCCCGAGCGCAGCGAGGGTTTTAAAAACTTAACTCTTGAGCGAAGCGAAGGAGTTATGTACGTAGAGTCCTGAGTGAAGCGTGACAGGCTTTAGTACCGAGGTGAATACTCTACTTTACACATCTACTGCGAGACAATAAAAGGGCTACAAAAACAAGCATTTAACTAACAACAAAAAAATAGATTAATGCAACGTATATGAAATATATTGATAGCTCTATAATAATTAAATTTAACAATGTTAAAATCTGAAAAAATTTCGGAAGGTAGGGCATTGACAAAATGCTAAATAAAATATAAGCAACGCAAAATAAAACCGGATATTAATCTTGACTCGTAAGCAAGAGATCTGAAAATATCTCGAATGTAATACTCAATAATAGAATGCTTTATAAAATATAAGCAACGCGAAATAAAACCGGATATTAATCTTGACTCGTAAGCAAGAGATCTGAAAATATCTCGAATGTAATACTCATTAATAGAATGCTTTATAAAATATAAGCAACGCTAACGCTTAAAAGGGTGATAGACGTGCGAATAAGTACGCGGACTTGTGGCTTGACGACTTTTTTCTCCTGTGTCATCGACGTAGATCTGAGTAAGTTCGCGATTTAAACTTGCGTACTTAAAGTTCGTACGTCAATCACCCTTATAGACACACAAATTAATTTAACAAGACATGCCATTCACATTGTAAACTGCAAAGCATTAGACTCATCAAGTAGGTACAGTACGATTTTTTAATTTCAAGACTATAATCTGACGTTTCGGTTCCTTATATTTGACATTTATCTTTAGAAAACAGTGTCAAATTTTAGTCTTCAATTAAAAAAAGAGTAGGTAGGCAAAAATCCAATAAAAAAAATGCACGACATTACACACAGCGCTATCTAGCCTCCTAACTGAGCACTAGGCTTGTATTATGGGTTCTAGACAACGGATGTAGTTTTGTAAATACATACATAAGATGCATAGGTAACATCCAGAACGAGAAACAAATATTTATAGCAGAAATGTTTGTTCAATAAAAGCAAACCAAGCCAGTCAGCCTTGCGACTCCCCCACGTACCTTCATAGCGTTTCTGTTCCTCTGCGCGGCCTGCAGGTGGTCGACGACCCGCGCCGGGTAGTCGCGCCCGATGACGCAGGTCGCGCGCTCCTGGACTTCCAGCGGAGCGTTCCACGGTTCGTAGCTGGGGATGTTAGTTGGTAAACAGTTCAGGTAAAATGTCCTAAAATCTATATTATTATCTATAATAGGTTTTGGTGCTGACAACAATCGTTTGTCGTTATTCTTAAAAACAGTATAACGAACGAACATAACAATAGTCATTTTTAAATCTGTTAAAAACAGGGAAAGAAAATTGTGCTACTGAATTTAATTCATCCTCTAGGGAGATTGTGGTTTAAGATTGGAATACATACCGCAATTCTACTGTACTTAAATCAATTCTATGTTATTAAGCTAGAAGAAATAACGATTTTGAA
The DNA here is from genome assembly GCA_949358125.1 of Idaea dimidiata. Taxonomy (NCBI): domain Eukaryota; kingdom Metazoa; phylum Arthropoda; class Insecta; order Lepidoptera; family Geometridae; genus Idaea; species Idaea dimidiata. Next base: position 14,142,590 of record OX442340.1, on the reverse strand, counting down.
TCGTCAACATGTTATCCGCTAAATCCATAAAACCACTTAAATTTCATAAAATAAACAACTAAATCAAGTCATGTCATTTATGCTTATATCTTTATCTCTTGTTATTATTGTCTTTATTTTTTCGCAAATGGTACGAAAATTAGAGTATTTTCCTCGGTGACAAAGCTGTCTCAGTCTTGGGTGAACTTGAATCGTGAGCTACACTCAGGACTCGTCTGAGTGTAGCTCACGAATATTTGATCCCCTCGCTACGCTCGGGAGTAAACCTCGAGTCCTTTGTTGCGCTGACGATTTAAGTCGTCACTCGCGTCAGAAGGCACTGCTTTATCCTACTAATATTATAAAGCTGAAAGTTTGTGAGTATGTATGTATGTGTGTTTGTTACTCAATCACGTAAAAACCGCTGAACCGATTGCGATTAAACTTGGAATATAGGTAGTTGAATACCGGGAATAACACATAGGCTACTTTTAATCCCGATAATCCCGCGAAAACGGGACTTACCGCGGGCGCAGCTAGTACGTAACAAAGCAAACTGACATGTATCGCCTAGGCATCCGTGCCAGCTCCGGCACGTATCGCTTGACATACTCCCCGCTGGGGTCGAGGCGCTGACCGAGCCGCACGGGGCACGCGCACTCCCCCGAGTCCAGCAGCGCCTCGAAGGCTGATGACGACACCCACATCCAGTTGCCGGCGCATACCGACCTGGAGATTTAGTAAAAAATAATCAAAAAGAGCGATGTTGGCCTAGTGATAGATACCCTGACTTTCATTCGCGGGATTGTAACCCCAAGGAAACAGAGCAAACGATGCCGCATCTGTTAACATGTCCTTCATGTCCCGCTCCTTGTACTCTGCAAGACCTTCATAAGGTTTCGGGCTTTATATTAACTAAAACTTTTTGCCTTACCCTTCCGTCGAAATAAAAGTAAAGGAAAAAAGCCTAGTTTTTTTAGGTATATGTTATTTCAACGTGGCCAGTTGGAAATGGCTGTATGCTACCAGATCCTAAGTTCTAAATTTAATTTACTTTATGCCCCGGGTCTGTAATGAGCCTTTTATGCACCTAGGGAATAAAGTCGAAAAGTTTTTCGTGGGTGAGTAGGTACTGATACATACATATTGTTGAATGTTGAGCTATTCCCCATATTATATCAATTTCGGCGAAATCCGAAAAAAGTAGAGGTGGAACTGATTCCTAGATATTAACTAATAATTATGTCCTTCCTCACCAATCGGCATAAAAACAAGTACTTCAGAAAATGGTTACGGTCCAGTTAGACCATCCCGCAAATGAGTTTGGAGGTAAGAGTATTATCTGCAGGTACCTCCGAAGGAAAGATCTTCCACCAAGCAGGTGATCCTCGCGACGTTTCGTCGGTAATTATTACTAAGAATACTGCAAGTGCGATTCAGGACTTCACACTAGTAACGCCATCTAGTAAGCGTCTCTACCCTTACCAATCAGCATCCAACAGGTACTTGAGAAAGTGGTTGAGCCCATGTTCCCAAGAGAGCCAGAGCGTGCCACGAGTGAGGAATGAGGCTACAGTATTCCTCACGGCGTGATGCAGCCAACCCTCGCTTCGGAGCTGCCGCATGGCCGCATCCACGAAAGGGAATCCAGTGCGGCCTTCCATCCATCTACAACGGTATATTACAAGTTCAATAAGGGCTAGGATTGTCATGCAATGGATGCCAGACGAACGTCGGAATCGAGGCAGACCTCCAAAAACTCCAAAAAATGGCTTGATCTTGATGCATTTGACTGCATCTTGAGATTTTACCTGACCGGACTGCTTGGAAGAATGTTAGGGAGACCTTTGCTAAGCAGTGAGGCAGTATACCTAGGTAAGAAAAAAGTATAGAATTTGAAAGTATAGGTACTTCCTCTTTTTAATGTAATCAGTAGCAGAGATTTTGGGAAATCCAACATCTTGGTTTTTTTTGACAAGACGTAAGGTTGTTTTTTTCATCAAGGAAAAGAAAACAGGCTCACCTTTGTAGCTCGTCTCCTTCTGGATTCTTCCACGGTATATCCAAGCAAATAGGATTATTGGCCATCTGGCCATAGTTAGGATTGTTCACGCTCATCGTATAGAAATATTCGCGCCAGATTAGTTGACCTGTTATGAAGTGAGTTGACTCCAAACGCCCTTGATGCACCTCCCTAAAGAGATCTTGAACGGCCCAGTAGAACCTAAATGTTAATTAACATATACATTTCAAGTAAGTCCCAGCAAGTCGGGGTTTCCATTCATTGGCATATACGACCCCTAAGTTTGATATTGATTGCCCCCAGGAACATAACATCCCAGAAGTTTTTGCACCATTATTTGTTTTGAAGCTCCTCAGGAAGTTGTTAAAAATATCTTCAATTGATTGAATTAGGCGTTACTTTTCGGAACTCTATAACAACTACATAATATTTAATTTTCTGTCGCATGCAAAGAGCGGTGGGAGGGTAGTGCTCTGTGCACGCTGCACACAGTCCTAACAAATCTGGGTTCTTATAATTGGGCAGATACGACTTCCGGCAAAAAGTCTAATACTGATTGCCCCAGCAGCATATTATGAGAATACCTTCCTTATTTTCTAAGAACACCCACTGTCCACTCACTGTCTAAGAACAGTTTTCAGCGCCATTATGTTATTAAAGCTGAAAGTTACCGTCGAACCGGCAGACATTCAAATCTTAGCGCTGGACTGAGAGATATAGGTGGTCCCAACAAATCTTGTTTCGCATGCGTGGGCAGATACGACCCCCAAGTCCGAAATTGATTGCTCCAGAAACATCCTAAAATCGCCAAATTTCTGAACAGTTATTTATTAAAGCTATAACTTACCGTCGAACCGACAAACATCCGAATCTTAGCGCTGGACTGAGAGAGATGGGTGGTCCTAATAAATCTGGGTTCTCATGTGTGGGCAGGTATGACCCTCTGCAGAAAGTCTCGTACTCAACGTTAAGACGTTGCTGCATTTGTTTAAGGGCCGTTGTTTCGCCGCCCACCCAACGGATCATACGGATGTCTTCGTTTTCCAGGACAACTCCAAGGTCTTCGGGTTTTGGTGTCTTTAATAACAGACATGAGTTGAACAAGTTTTGTTACTAAATAATAATACTGAATCGAACTAAATATACGGTATCCTCTGCCCGTCGTAAAAAGCGACCAAGAGGGGTTTTTTGGTTGCTAGTTTTGGTTTTAGGTTGCTTCTTGGCGGTTTCGGCCGCGGCCATAGTCCCAGCGCCAAGCCGACTCCTCCATGTTCCGATACGTAGACCGGTGCAACTACTAAGGAAGGTCGGTCGGATCTTGTTCTACTGCTGTCTTCCTTTTTCCAGATGAACGACCTACATCTAAGACCCATGTCAGTCGCACATCCAAAATGTTTATTTTTTCTTATCGGTTGTCAACCGATTATGGCCAGTTGGAAAGCCAGTGTCAAGTATAATGAATTTTTGCAAGTTATTTGCAATTTGCATCAAAACAGTCAAGTCGTCGTGGTAAACGTCAAGTTTTCGTGGTAAAAGTCAAGTCGAGGAAGTCATTGCAAATGGTGGCTCTTTACAATGGACGGTTCACGCGAGCTTTGGGGACAACGTTGAAGTCCATGTTTTGCACCGATTTTCACTTTCATTACACTTGTAGGTATACTAAACTAAATTGATAAATATGCCCCCGAAATTAAATAATTTACACGCATTTGAACTAAGTTTCACAAAAATGAAAATTTAGCAACACATCTCCTCAACGCGTTTCCGCCAGAAACTCCATCTAAAGTGTTTAAAAACTTACCTTTTCGAAAACAGTAAATTCATTGTAGAAGCACTCCGGCAGAGTTCCGAACTTGATTCCGAACAAGTCGACGTCAGGGACCGGACGTGGCGGGTCGCCGATTGTGGTCACCGTGTGCTGGAATAATCATCGTCAATCACCACACCAGAAAGAGAAAATATTCTTTACCAGCTTCGTCTCGCAGTTTATTTAACACTAGCTGCGCCCCGCGGTTTCACCCGCGTAAGTCCCGTTTCCGCGGGAATATTGGGATAAAAAGTAGCCTATGTGTTAATCCAGGTCCCCAGCTACCTATATTCCATATATATTTCATCGCAATCGGTTCAGTAGTTTTTGCGTGAAAGAGTAATAACCTCACATACATACATACATACAAACTTTCGCGTTTTTACCCGACTGCGCGATGCAAAGGAGGGTAATGTGTTTATCGGTCTATGGATGTATGTATGTTTCTATGTGGCGTTCTAGAGGCCACACGCGTGGACCGATTTTGATGATTCTTACGTCAATCGATTCGTCTTAATCTGGCGAGTGTGGTTAAAGACATGACAGTAATCCAAACTAACTTTTGTCACAACCAGACGCCATATTGTCAAAATTAAAAAATCCAAAATCGTCAAAGTATGTCAAGATGGGTATCGTTGAATAGTAAAAAATTACTCACAGTCGGGACCCATTCATTTTACCAATCTAATTTTTCCAATGGGTCCCGACTGTGAGTCATTTTTTACTCATTTAATATGTGTTCTGTGTGTATCGATTACAAAACTATTATTACTTAGCGTGATTTCAAATTACTGGGCTTGTTTTTTTCTTTTTGGTTTTTTTGTTGTTTCTATGCGTATTTTTTAATCGAGTTTTTTACGCAGTCGGGTTTTTTGTTTTTTTTATAAATTATTTTTAATATGTACTCGTATTAGTAAGATTTGCACGCTTGGTACTTAGTAATTATTTATTGTAGAGGTATTTTAAAACTGTAATATCTCGTGAGATATTCATTGAAATCAAGTGATGTTAAGGACAATTATATTTAAAATTAAATACTTTTAATGAATAACGTATTTATTTGGATAAGGATTAATATAATATTTACAAAATTACCTTCGGAAATAATGCATTGTTCTACAACAAATTTGATTACTCTAAAAATGTTATATTGAGGCAACCTTAAGAGATAGACATATGCTGTCGCGGACTATTTATTAGATCCTTTTTAGAGGAAGAATTCTGTCATATATGGTTTTTATGTAACTCTGACCGTTTACTCAGCGCACGCGACAGAATCTCGGAACAGGATGATTTTATTCCCGTTTTTGCAACATTTTTCATGGATGCTCCGCTCCTATTAGTCGTAGCGTAATGTAATATAGCCTATAACCTTCCTCGATGAATGGACTATCAAACACAAAAAGAATTTTTCAAATCGGACCAGCAGTTCCTGAGATTAGCGCGTTCAAACAAACAAACAAACAATCAAACAAACTCTTCAGCTTTATAATATTAGTATAGATTTAATTTGAAATTTAATTATTATATCCTATGATTATATTCAGCGCTACCATGATCGTTTGTTGTTGCTTTGTCGTTGTCGCCCTTTTGTCGCTCAAAACAATACAGTAAATTTTAATTAAAAAATACTACTACTTTTAAAAACCACTAAAAATTTAAAAACAAAATGATAGATGGTTTTTTTGTAAATTATTTTACTTAGGTAAATAACAAACACACAACAAAAAAAGAATTAGCGAAACCGGTTCGGCCGTTCAGGCGTGATGTCGTAACCACGCGGAATAAGGATTCATTTTTACATCTAAAGTAATTTGTAGTATATATCCGGTATCTAGTACCCATAGAACAAGCCTAGAGCTCAGTTTGAGGCTAGATTGCGCTGTGTGTAACGTAACGTAGTGTAATATCAATTTATTTGTTTATTGCTAAGCTATACTCACCAGGAACATCTGGTAAGTAAGCGGCGGGATGCCCCCATTAGCTTCGATGACAGTATCGGGCGACCACAGAGTATGAGACACATGTTCCCGACACGCCACTCCGACCTCGCGACATGCCCGCTTGACTGCATCGTCGCGTGCCCGCCACACAGGCTCGCAATCTTGTTCGAAGCACACCTTGCGAATACCTGGGTAACAACCATCATCATCAGCCTGTTACAGTCTACTGCTGGAAATAGGCCTCTCCAATTGCACGCCACCTGGATCTATTTTCGCCTTCTCGTATCCAATTTGTGCTAGCCGTCTTACGCAAATTGACGCGTAACTAAACTAACTAACCAAAAACTAGTTGCACCAGCTGATCTTAAATGGTCGTGCGGGACAAGCAACGCTTGGCGCGGCCATTACTTGGATGAGTAACCGAAAATTTCTGTGGGAAAAATTGTTTTCTCGAGCTCCTCCGTGCTTCGAAAAGCAGGAAAAGTGTAAGAAATGTAGGAAAGACCCCCTAACTTGAAACAGACCGTTTTCAGAAAACAGGCAAGTTTTCATATTTATTTATTTTATAATATCTTTATTTCCACAACATACTTCAGGTACATAGGAAACAACACACAAATATACAACAAGTGAATGCTAAAAAAGAAAAGCTTAAAATTAAATTGTACAAATTAGGGCGGCCTCATCGCTGAGAGCGATTTCTTCCAGGCAACCTTTGGACGGAGTAGCACTGGCTGACTGTCATACTCCATGTATTTCACTTCAGTTCTTCATAAGTTCTGTGCATTACAACTTACCAAACTCCTCCCAAAGCCTCCGGAACACGACGTTTGGTTTCCCTTTAAGCATGATCAAACGGCCTCCATACTTCTTGAACTGGTTGTCCAAGTCGTCTAGTGCTTCAAGCAGGTATCTCATGCGGTTATAACTAACCACTTTTGTACCTGTGTGAGAATTATACAATTGAGTTTAAACCCACCAGTAGTTAACCACATCTAACGTGATACACCAACAATCTACAAATTTTCTTATTAGAAAACAATAGGGTGAATATTTTTAGATAATGGAGGATTCTAATAAAGGCTTCTTAAATGACTCTTCATGGGGATCCTACCAATGGCTTTCTTACCAGCAGTTTCGGCATCAATATGTGATCTTCTTGGAGAGTTCAGGTTCTTAATAAAGGAATCTTACAGTCTTAAAATGGGGAGCATATCATGAAGTGGTGGAAGACCACCTACTCGGTGGACCGGCGACATTGTAGCGGTCGCGGGGAGGTGTTGGATTGCGATGGCTCGGAATCCCTATTTGTGGCTTCGTGTGATCAAAAGGTTTCTTACCAGCAGTTTCACCATCAAATATGAAGATGGGGAATATAGGCTGGTTCTTGTCCTCTATAGCAGCTTGGAGCGAGGGGTTGTCATGGAGACGAAGCCCGTGCCGGAACCACATGACGCTTCCGCCCAGCATTATGGAGGCCTTGTTGCTGTGAAATAATTGAATTATAGTAGATACATTGTGATACAACTGTTTGACGTCTGACATCGAGCGGGTCGTGCGCTGTGTTTTTGTGGATATACCTTTCCTTTTAAAAAACCTTTTAATATAATTGTGATACAAGTACGTGTGTACCTATTAATGTTGGTGAATACCGATGAGGCGTTAATTAGATCCCAGCCCACACCCATCGCCTATGGGATGTCTTTTACTAGTGTGGGTGGCCAGTTGTTAATATTATATCTATTATGCATTTTTGCAATATCCTACTAATATTATAAATCCGAAAATCTGTTTGTTTGTTTGTTTGTTTGTTCCCTCTTCACGGTCAAACGGTTCGACCGATTTGGATGAAAATTTGCATAGGGATAGTTTAAATGATGGAGAGTAACATAGGATACTTTTGATCCCGAAAATCCCGCGGGATCGGGACTTACGCAGGTGATAACTATTTCTTAGATGAAAATTTGCATAGGGATAGTTTAAGTGATAGAGAGTAACATAGGATACTTTTGATCCCGAAAATCCCACGGGATCGGGACTTACGCGGGTGATAATATCAATGGATGAAAATTCGCATAGGGATAGGGACACAGTGGTAGGATAAGTGATGTAGAGTGGCATCATCATCATCGTCATCCATCGTCATCGTCATCCTTCGTCATCGTCATCGTCACTTACTGACGAAATACAAACTTTAACTTACTTCACCTACCTACCGCAGTGCAAAAATCCACACTTAAACGGACGACCAGGGAAGTACTGATGATGCCAGGCGCGGCAGCGCCTGGCTTCAACAGTACTTCAATGGGCGACCGTTTAAGTGTGGATTATTGCATTGCGGTAGGTAGGTGTTCGAACAACGCGGGATCGCGACTTGCGCGGGTGAAACCGCGGGGCGCAGCTAGTTTTCTATATAAATATTGAACACTGACCGACATTTAGCCATTAACAAATAAAACATTCAAACTCAAATGCATTTTAAATATAATCGAAACAAGCTATACGTAAATAGTATTAGCACAGGTATTCGTGGCCCAAAAAGCTAAATTATAAATTAAGAATACAGTGTTTCTTGTACCAATGATTTCCAGGAATTTTTAAATGATTTATAGGACCCAAGAATTTAAGAAGAGCCACCTGAATTTTTGTAGTTGGTTAATCAGCAGAAAAAGTTATCCAAACTGGAGAATTTCGCGCAGCAAGCTATTCTGCTCATTACTACGAAGATGCTTATTTATTTTTTATTATGAATATCTAATTTCTTCTATGGTTTTCGCGATTTTGCATGATAAAACACTTTATTTATCGGGTTTAATCGCGTTTTATTCATGATTTTAAACGAACCGAGCTGTAAAATTGGCGAAAGCTCGGTTCGTTTAAAATCATAAATAAAACGCGATTAAACCCGATAAATAAAGTGTGTGAATTATGAATCTCTGTTATTATCTGGGACTATCTAAATAACTAGTTTGACTGTACCAGCTTTGAGTGCAATTTGATAAACTATCTCACTTAAAAGATCCTCATCCATCTAACATCTTCACTATTAAAAAATTGTGGTCAACTTAGAGCGACTAATTTTTATTGTTGTAATTTAAAAAAACACCCAACACCCGTACTTAAGCGAATAATGCTAATTTGGAATTTTACCAAAACACGCACACTCAGAATTTTTCTTATTCTTACTACGCGAAAATATGTATGTACATATTTTGTCTGTGACTTTGTTAATCAATCACGCAAAAACTACTAAAGCGATTGCGACGAAACTTAGAATATAGGTAGCTAGGGACCTGGAAAAACACATAGGCTACTTTTTATCCTGATATTCCCGCGGGATCGGGCGGGACCTATGCGGGTAAAACGGGGCGCAGCTTGTAAGATGAGTTAAAAAAATTGAGGCCAATTTAATGACTTGGCTTTTGTTGGGAAAATTCTCAGCTCAAGTACCTATATTTGCCTACTTATTATAAAACTGATTTGTATCTATGAAGCGAATCAGTCAGAAGCCACGAGGCAGCTAGGTAGGGCAAGCAAAATCGGAAGGTTTTCAATCCCGGGACTTAAAGTTAAAGTTTTAACTGTGTGTTTCCGCAATTAGCCCTACTATTGGGCCTTTGTGCGTGATTTTATGCCGTGGGTTTCCTTACGATGTTTCTCTTCACCGTAAGAGCGAGAAGAGCGTAAGAGAGTAATATTATAGCGCACATATTTTTTCCTTAAAGAAAAAGACATTGGTGCGCGGCCGGGATTCGTAACCACGACCTTCGGAATGAAAGTCGGAGTATCTACCACTAGACCAACCCCGCTCTCGGGACTTATTTCGATATTAGAACTCAATCCCCGGATCCCGGGATTTCATATATTATTAAAAAGGCGAATAAAATATACTATGAAATGTAAATGAGAAATTTATTTTATTTAACAAATTAAAGACTATGTTGTTGCTCTACGCAAATAATAATCAAATAATGAAATAATAACTGCCCCCAGGGGCCGTCTACCTCACGATTTAGGAAATATGGCGGACAAATAGCCGCTGTCTAAACTTTCGCGCCTAGTTCTATTTGTGCCTTCAACTTTTTCGTCCGAGATTCCGGGATTACGATATCCCGGATCCCGGGATTCATGCCCTACAGCTAGGCAAGGCCTGTTCTCTGATAAGCACATATTAAAACTAAAAGATCTATAAAATATAGGTTGGGTTTAGTTTTTACCCGACCACGGCGAAATAAGTTACGATGTTTAAAGTTCTTTACTTGACGACCTCTGTGGCGCGTCGGGCGAACGCTTGGCTGCAATACAGAAGGTTGCGGGTTCGATTCCCGCTGGGTGCAAATATTTATGCTTAAAATAAATATTTGTATCTGGTCTGGGCGTATTTCTATGTATAATATGTATGTATTTACAAAAGAAAAATAAATATAAGTAGTATATCCGTTGTCTAGTCACCGTAACACAAGCTTAGCAGCTTACCACGGGGCTAGATGGCGCTGTGTGTTCGTCACAGGATTTATTTATTTATTTATTTTATTTATTTCTTTACCCAAAGGGAAAAACGGGACCCTTTTACTAAGACTCCACTGACCGTCTGTCTTTGTCACCATCTATCTCATGAACCGTGAAAGCTAGGCAGTTGCAATTTTTACAGATGATGTATTTCTGTTGCTGTTCTGTTGATCTTGTTCATTTTTTGATTTGTATGAGTAACTAGACATCATACTCATTTATTGCTATTGTGTTTATATTTGACTATTGAATTATTATACTTACTGCATTTGACAAAATTTATTAATATTTAATTGATTGACTTTATTATTATGATTTTGTAAATTGACATGCCAATATTATGCAATGTAATTTTATGGTGAAATAAATGAATTGAATTGAATTGCCGCTCTAACAAAAACTGAATAAGTTAAATAAACTACCTAAATATTTTTTGAAGAAATGCTTTCCAAAAACTGCACCCGACAGGACTTGAAACCTGCAACACCGATATTCCGTATTCATCAAAGTGTAAGAAACTATAAAACTAAAAAATCAAAGTAAAATAAAATAAATATTTAAGTAGAGCTCTCGTACAAGAAACATGATTGTTAAAATGATACGGAAAGTGCGCGAGTCCGACTTACACCATCTTACGTCAAAAACACTTTAAAAATAAAACCAATTTGGTTGTTAAGATGTCGTTATTTTTTCTACTTTAGACAATGTATTTTTTTTTACTTAAGTTAAGATATTACCTTAATATTACTTACTCAACTTAAAATTTAGTTTTTTTTTTTTAATTTAGAATTTAATTTTATATTCAAAATCAAGAAGTATAGGCCAGCCCTATAACTCAGCTATAATCTTAGTGGCGCCATCTATAAATATTAGAAATATACATCTTTTTTGGGTGTGACGAATTTTTTGTTAGGGAATATATAATATTTATTCTTTCTTTCATCTCTCACACTTAGTTAGTTATCAACTTAATTTCTTCTATGGTTTTCGCGATTTTGCATAATAAAACACTTTATTTACCGGGTTTGATCGCGTTTCATTTATGATTTTTAAATGACCGAGCTTTCGCCAACTTTACAGTTGGCCTTTTTCAAGGGCTGTCAACCCAAAATCATGAAAAACCATGAATAAAACCATGAAAAAAATAAAGACTCGCTTTACATTGACCTTTTTGGTCAAAAAAAGTAACTTTGTAGAGCAGTAGATGTGTAAAATAAAGTATTCACCTCGGTAATAAAGCCTGTCTTTATCTTGGGCGCTTGAATCCCACGCTTCACTCAGAACTCTAGGTTTTTAAAGTTTTTAACACCCTCGCTCCGCTTGGGAGTTAACTCTCTAGAGTCCTTCGTACGCTTTGGATTCAATATGACGCCCGCTATATAAGACAGGGCTTTAGTACCTCGGTGCATAAACTACTATTATTAGTTATCAACTATTGGAATAAAGTAAAACACCTAAGCCAAGTTGGTCTAGTAGTAGATACCCCGACTTTAATTCCAAAGGTCGTGGTTTCGAATCCCGACCGCACACCAATGTCTTTTTCTAGAAAATTATGTGCGCTATAAAATAAACAACAAGTTTTTATTGCCGAATGAAAAATATTCTGCATTATTGCACAGATAGATATATAATTGTATAGTTACAAAATTGACGTCACCTCCCGCGATTGCATGCAATTGATTAACAACAAGGTCAAATGTATAACTAGCCATAGGTACAAACAATTTAACCAACTAGAAATGTTATTTAACAACCTCCCCCTGGAGTAAATACAATTAAAACAAGTACTCACAGTCACAGTAGGTACTCTACGACGACGACCCAACAGTGCGAGATTCGTTAGCCAACTGAGGGACTCGCTTGGATTTCTAGTACTTTCCGCCTTCAATATCGCTTCAATACGCAACCTTTTAAGTCAAGCAGGTATTCCCAGGTTATTGTAGAACAATAACGTGGACGTATACCTACCTCCTGAGCTTAAGACCGTAACACCCACAAGGGGGGTAGGGTGGTTGCATGGTGGTTGTCAGGACCTTGAGGTGCTTCGGAAAAGTTCTTGGAAAAAGTATAGAAAGGTTTACAATTAGATTTTGCAAGGCTTTCAAAACTCGGTAGTTAGAGTTGGAACCTATGAAAAACGTGGACTTCGGTGGCACATTATAATTAATTTGGTTTCGTAAAAGTGTACCTACAACTCAAAGGAAAATAAAAACCAGTACCAAAGTTGCACTTTTCGTTTAGGAAAAACGCCGATCTTCTTTGAATTAGTTTGAATGAAAGATTGACAACTGTAAGAAAGCCGCGAGGTACCAACTACAAATATGAATTACTAGCTGCGCCCCGCGGTTTCACCCGCGTTTCTATCCCGTAACGTTAATGATCCCTCACGTATGTCATACCAGGTGTTGCTTAACGATCATTCAAAGTACTATATAATATTTCTACCTCTAAACCAACCCTGTACCAAGTTTATGAATATCGGGTCACCTGCTCTTTTTCACCCATCACGTATGTTGTACCAAGTGTTGCTTAACCTGTACGATCATTCAAAGTACCCTATATATTATTTCTACCCTGTACCAAATTTCATTCATATCGGTTTTTCAGAGCTGCCGTCCCGCAGTTTTACTTGCGTAAGTCCCGATCCCGAGGGAATATCGGGATCAAAAGTAGCCTATGTCACATCTGGATAATGTAGTTTTCTATTAGTGAAAGAATTTTTGAAATAGGTCTAGAAGTTTCTGAGATGACCCCCAAAATACATACATATATACATGTTACCAACGTAACCTCTTTAAAATATTAATTACCAACATAAAACAAAATATTAAGAATCAAAAGTACAATGAGATATTGCAAAATAATTATTAAAAAGCACTGCAGTTTGGTGACACTACCGTCTCGCATGGAGCCGACCGATTGAGCCGCGCGGCATGATGCCTCACAGAGCTGGCTGGCCACCCTCATCATCGTCGTCCGCTACGTGTATACGTATATGCACGCTTGGTACTTATTAATTATTTATTGTGGAGTTATTTTAAAACTGTAATATCTCGTGAGATATTCATTGAAATCAAGTGATGTTAAGGACAATTATGTTTAAAATTAAATACTTTTATTGAATAACGTATTTATTTGGATAAGGATTAATATCATATTTACAAAATTACCTTCGGAAACAATGCATTGTTCTACAATAAATTTCATTACTTTAAAAGATGTTATATTGAGTCAACCTTAAGAGTTAGACATATGCTGTCGCGGACTATTTATTAGATCCTATTTAGAGGAAGAATTCTCTCATAAATGGTTTTTATGTTACTTTGACCGTTTACTCAGCGCACGCGACAGAATCTCGGAAAAGGGGGTTTTTTTCCCGTTTCTGCAACATATTTCATGGATGCTCCGCTCATATCAGTCGTAGCGTGATGTAATATAGCCTATAACCTTCCTCGATAAATGGACTATCAAACACAAAAAGATTTTTTCAAATCGGACCAGCTGTTCCTGAGATTATCGCGTTCAAACAAACAAACAAACAAACAATCAAACAAACAATCAAACAAACTCTTCAGCTTTATAATATTATAGTATATAGTATATAGTATAGTATATAGATAACAAGCCGCCACTACTAGATAATCTGTGGTATTATCAAATAGGAAAATTCCGTATACATACAATACACTTCGTAAACAAAACAAAAGCTTCACATTATTTATATTGCGTAACACTGTTGTACTTATAATAACAACAATACATTCTACAGGTAAAAGTATAGTCTATACATACCTACTTATTGGATATCGGATATCTGTCATGGCCATGGCAGACGGTTTAATGCAGCGTGGACGAGTTAATAAGTAAACCTATATCGTTTACTCTAGGCAGGTACGACCACTGACTACGTAAGAGTTCCAGATACGATTGATAACTAAGATCTTGTATTTTTTGCTAAACTATGGTTGAAATACCGAAAAAATAGCTTGCTAAGTATTTGTACTTAAAAAAATAAAACATTTAAATAGTTTATTTCCTTTAGATTATTGTACAACATTAAATGCACATGATCATTTGGCTATTTTATGCCTAGAATATGTAAAACACAACCCACGGACACGTTAAACCTCCCACCAAGTGATTGTACCTTTCAGCCACCCAGTGGGCACGTGTTTAGAAAAATAAAAACTTTCTTCTTTTTGTAAACCATATAATTTGTTTTAGATGGCCAACTTCAGGCATTGGTCACGTGACTCTCCGTGTAAAAAGAAAAAACCTCTATTCTACCCTAAAACAATAAAAACCGGTCAAGTGCGTGTCAAACTTGCGCGCCGAGGGTTCCGTACCTACCTATTACGGAAACTTAGTATGTAGATAGCTGGAGACCTGGATTAACACATAGGCTATTTTTAATACCGATATTCCAGCAGGATCGAGACTAATTCGACTGAAACCACCCAGCTTCGCACCCAGTTCTATGATAATGTAGTAAAATGAACGCGTCCGTTCTTGTTTATCAACATAATAATATGAAATTTTAATGAGATGTGGGCAGGGATTTCGCCGATCGGATTACGGCGGCTTTTAGTTTATCCCTGGTAGCTACGGATTATTGAGGGAGGATGTGCCTTTGTGCTGCTATATTGGTTAGAGTCGTGCATGACAGGTAGATGGATTAATTATTTATTGTAATACCCCAAAATAAAAAAATAAAAATTCTCTTGATTTATTTAAAGTGTTTCCTACACTTGGCAGCAGCTGGCAGTGTGCAAAGAAGACCGGTAGATGGCGCTACGTGCCTGAGGCGTAAACAAAAAAGAGATGCGATCCTTAATTTCGACTAGACTAGACGAGCACCTGTAGCCAAATTGGTTCAGGCGTTGGGCCGGACTTCCCAAAGATGCAGATTCAAGTCCTGTCGGGTGCGAATTTTTGGAAAGCATTTCTTTAAAAATGTAAAAAATATCTTTCAAGCAGCCTTCGGTTAGACAAGAAGTGGAGGAAGAAAGGTAGGGTGTTACGCCCTTAACTACCTGCTGCGCCCCGGACTTTAACCCTTGTTAAGAAATGTGAACGAATCCCGTTCTCATAAGAATAAGTTATATATAATACAACAATTAATTAGGAAAGCTATTTAAGGGCGAGTCCTTGCCGTGTTTTTATGTTTCTGTATCGACCTCACAAGGATTTCCGTGCTTCGGAAGGCACGTTAAGCAGTTGGTCCCGGTTGTTATCTATGATAGCAGTCGTTAGGTCAAGTTAGAGGCCTTAGGGCGACCTGAAAACTCTAACACTAGGTGTGTCACACCACTACACGAAAGAAGAAGAACATGGATCACCGTTCGATAATGTACGGAACTCTTACGCGAATCTCACTCGCACTTTGCCGGTTTTTTTTAATATACTTATACAAAGTTCATGAGAAGTCATCGATCTCAAAGCTAGTACATAAATTCATAACCATAACCCCGCACGTGACATACGACGCGATATTTGCAAACTCAGTAAGTAGCCAGTGGGTAGCTAGCCATTGTTTACAGAATATGAAATAAGAAACCTTTGTCCAGATGCGATTTAGATTTCAGTTTTCTGTTATAATTTGCAAGTTAAGACGATCTGCACGGTCTGGAAGTTGAATTGTTAAAGCCTAATTTACATTACGAAACTTGTGTCGTACATTATAGAGTCAATTTCTCAAAAGCAGTCTCGCGGCAGTTACTAGAAGCAATTTCATTAAATAGATAAATAGTAGCGTGTCTACGCATTTTATATTTTACTTAAAATGACTAAGTATAAATTACATGCCACTAGCACAACCTACCCAAATCCTTATAATACTTTTGCTACTAGTTTCGTAACGTAATGTAAATCCCGCTTTAAGTCCCAGGTTCTATTTATGGAAATGCTAAATAGAACTGGTGAACTTTTTAAATAACGGTTAGAATACATAATTACCACAGTTTACCTAGTAGTAGTGCGGAATTGTGCGCCTCGGCGCTTTGAGCGACTTGTAAGAAAATAAAAAAGAAAATTCACACGTCAAATCATACGAGTTTACAAGAAAATCTAAATTTAACGATTTACTTATCTTTTTTAGCATATAAACTGAAACCCTTGTTTTTATAAGTACCACCTTTTTAGTATTTGGTTACCTACTTTAAGGGCCTAATAACCCTAATAGCGTGACAGGGATAAAGCTAGCGAATTTCAGATGTGTAAGTAAAGGACGTAAGATGCTACTATGCAAATTTTTATTGCGTAAAATCAGACAATTGCTAGTTTCAAGATAACTAAACGTTAATCTTGAAATACAAAACGTCGACTGCCTGTATTGAGCTAAGTTCAGTTCTTATACAAAGTTTTATTAGTTTTCATACAATGTTGACTGAATAATACAATTTAGAGGGAAATTTGGATTTTTTTTCTGTTAAGAAATTTTTTAGGAATCGTGTTTTCACGACATTCACGTGTTAGTAAATATCCTCGACTTTAATAAATATGGTTTCAAAAACTTTTATTTCAAATAATTCACCCTAGAAACATCAGTTCTGGCCTACTACGGCCTCTTAATTTCAACTTACTAGGTGAGGTATACCCGTTACTGAAGAAATCGGTGATGACAAGACAGAATTTATTTATTTACTTATTTATTTTAAATGGGTTCCGCACCCAAAAGGTAAAAACGGAATCCTTTTACTAAGACTCCATTGTCTATCTGTCACCAGGCTGCATATCATGAACCGCGCTAGCTGCGCTCATTGAAAATGTTCTCTTTAAAATCAATACACCTAAGACGTAACTAAATGATCATGTGCATTTAATGTTGTACAAGAATCTAAAGGAAATAAAGTATTTTGATTTTTTTTTTTTTTGTTCACAGATAATGTAGGTAATGCTATTTCTGTTGCCGCTATATTTTTTTGCATTTGAATGTTCGGACTTCGGCTAAACGGAGCCCCTACTCTCCAGGGGGGCAGAGGGGCCTATTTCGACATAAGGTAAGTACCTAAATCTTTAGAATTTGTAAAACAATGATCCACCCCATTATTTCAGCTTACCTCCCTGCCCAGTTTTGAGGTGGGCGTCTCTTCGGCCACGTGACTATATTTCATCATTATTCAGTAGTAGGTAAGGTACTGGCAGAAAGGAAAGGAAAACAGAAAGGTTGTCGGTTGAAAATAATATTTTCAACCGACAGCGGCAAAAAGCGGTTATGATTGTGCAATGTAATGTTGGTTTTTCTGTAAAGAAGAAGCTGACGTGAAATTTACAGTAGTTTTTATGCACCGACGTACAAAAGCCCTGTCTTATTATAGCGGGCATCATGTTGAATCCAAAGCGTGCGAAGGACTCTAGAGGTTAACTCCCGAGCGCAGCGAGGGTGTTTAAAACTTACCTAGAGTCCTGAGTGAAGCGTGGGATCCAAGCGCCTAAGACTAAGACAGGCTTTATTACTGAGGTGAATACTCTACACATCTACTGCGAGACGATAGTATTACTTATAATAATAATAAGGAAACAGACCTACACACGGACATGACAAAACTATAAAGTGTTTATTGGGTTATTGTTTAACACGATACCCTAAAAATGAGTGTTATTAAATTAAGAATGTCTAGAACTCTGTTAAAGTTATATTAAGTATAGTTAAATTACTATTAATTTATGTTGAATTAGGGATACATACATAAGATCAACATTCATACATAAGTGACGTTAAAATTCACTTGTTCAACATCATTTGTTCAACAGAATTATTATGATGTCCAGATAATTTCCACATTTTATGCCAATTTCCAAATAACACATTTAAAAAGGTTCGTGAGTGAATCGTGATTTCTTTCTACGTCAATATTACGGCTTCTATGATACCTAGCATCTAGCATACCATATAACAACTATTAGAGAAATATGAGCCATATAAATTAATTAAGTATAATTGCGTCGCTTTTCAAAATAGAATTCAAAGCCATAATTTTAATTACTTAAATTAATTACTCATTTGATATTGTTACGCAACATTATATTCTCCGATAGAGGCAGTATGTTTGTAACACAACACGTTCATTTTCAGAACAAAGGTAGGTAGGTAGGAACTTAAATTGGTTTAGGTATACTAACAGTAGATAAGTATAGCGCTCTAAATTTAAGCAAGGTGAGTAGGTTGAAACAATTGAATTTGACAGTTAAAAGTTAGCTAGTTGTGCCTTCCAAAGCACGGAGGAGCTCGGGAAAATGATTTTTGCTACACAAATTTTCGGTCACCCATCCAAGTAATGACCGCGCCTAGTGTTGCTTAACTCGCACTACCATTCAAGATCGTCTGGTGCAGCTAGGTTAATGAGCTGCTCGTTTGTGAATGACGCGAAAACAACAATTTCAAAACATTAGAAACTAGCTTCGCCCCGCGGTTTCACCCGAGTAAGTCCCGTTCTCGCGGGAATATTGGGGTAAAAATTAGCCTATGTATTATATGCTACTCTCGTGACACTAGAACAGCGCTGGTATTGCACCTTTTGACAATGAATGCCAATTTAAAGATCGTAAAATAAGGATTAACCTTAGCTAAAGGTAAGTCCGCTATTAGCACATAAATAATTAAATTACAGATACAAATAACTAAGTAGGTACTACTTTTCATAACAAATTAAAAATAGTTGGTTACTCTTTCACGCAAAAACTACTAAACCGATTGCGATAAGACTTGAAATATGGGTAGATGGAGATCTGGAATAACACATAGGCTACTTTTTATCTCGATATTCACTCGGGAACAGGACTTACGCGGGTGAAACCGCTGGACGCTGCTAGTATCATAAGCGTGAACGTTTGTATGCAAATGTCTGTATGTGACTTTGTTCCTCTTTCACGCCAAAACGACCAAACTGATTGCAATGAAACTTGGAATAATAAGTAGCTGGAATAACACATAGGCTACTTTTTATAATGGCACCGGGGCTTACGCGGGTGCAACCGCGGGGCGCAGGTAGTGTAGTTTTTGTAGCTAATTAATTACCTAGACACTTATCTATGTGTTAAGGTAGTCAGTAACATGCAAGCAAGGTCATGTTCCCTTGTTATAATATTGGTTGTAGGTAGGTAGTAGTTGTAATATGTACGTACACTGTACGTACAGAGGAAATGGCTTCTTATTTCATATTGCGTCATTGCTTCATAATAATATTTCGCTAAAATTACATAAGTTAGAGAGCTAAAACGTTTTTTTTTCTCTGGGGGTCGCTGTGGATGTGGCTCAATATTGATCCACGAAAATTTACCTACCCTAGGGTTTAAACCATATTGCTCCACGAAAATTAAACTTCCCTATGTTTTTATGTCATTGACACGAAAAGAAAAAGAAGAGTATAAATTTGAAGTGGCCATATCAGTATAACATATCAGTATTAGTCTCAAGTAATAATAAAGGAAAATTTTTACATGTTTAAGATTTTAAGTAGGTCCCGCCCCACTTTTCGGTAAAGAGCTTAGGTAAGTATATAAATATTTCAACAAATGTTTTTTTTAATCTTTGCTCTATATTTATTTATTTTCGGAAAACATACATCACAAGAAACATCATTTAAGTAATAATAGACAAATTACCTTCCTATTAAAAAAAGATCCATCTCAATCGGTCAAGCTATCTTCGAGTAATCGGTGAACAAACATTAAAAATAAAACGCGACAAATTGAGAACTTCCTCCTTTGTTGAAGGGTTAAAAAAGGCCAATTACATGTTTTCACTGTGATGACTTATACTATTTAAATACCGTTGTTGTTGTATTACAGTTGTACAGTTGATACACCTGTAATTCATACAGGTACAGAC